>JAIFZK010000013.1:1100000-2467500 GCA_027481765.1 Tenualosa thibaudeaui | reverse complement strand
GAGAATCCCAGTGCAATCACTATGAGAATCAGTGCAGTGTTTTGTGGTTAAACATTAACCACTAAGTTCCCATTTCTGGAACGGCCTTCTTAGAAGCCACCTAATTTAACATCTTGACTTCCCATTTCTTGACATCTCCATGTTGATCTTTCTCATGAAACCACTTTTCCTTTCCCCTACTCTCTCGTCACAGGGTACGGCCTGTACACTGCACTGCCATGTCAGGCAGCAGAAGATGCCGCAGAGGATCGAGCCAGCATCCGTGGGACCAAGCCTTCCCAAGGCCACCTGGGACTCTTATTGTCTCCTCCTCTGAGTCAAGGTGAGTCACTTCCTCAACTGAACAATGTGCCAGCACAAGGAAAAACAACATGACCCTCACAGTGAACTGTCTCTGCCAATGACTGCTCAAGTATAGATGCCCCAGATGGATAGTCTAGGAATAGTAATATACTACTGTATATTATTATAATATAATACACTATACTAGTGGAGCAATAGTCAGTGAGGTGTGAGGAACTGTGAACGCATAAAAAATGGGAGGAGGAGGGAGACTAATTTAACCCCTGTAAGGAATGCAGTGCTGGGCCGAGGCCCACCGCTGTGGCCAGTGTGAGCTGTTATGGCCTGCTGGTCAGGGCCGCTCCTGAGCCCCACTCCTCTCCTTCCTCCTCCTTCCTCTCCGGCCACCCCAGCAGCGTCTACTCTGCTCCCTGTCATGCAGACAGACTGTTCTCCTTCCTCCACTGCATCAGGTGGCAGAGAGAAAGGAAGACCGACAGAGAGAGAGAGAGAGGTGGCAAAGACTGAAAGAAGGAGAAGGGGGCTGGGGTTGAACAAAAAAGAAAGAGAGAGACAGAAGGAGAGAGGAGGGGAGAGAAGGAGGGAGAGACAGAAGGAAGGAAAGTGAGACCATGTGCCTCTCCACTGCTAGCGGCAGTCTCACAGTGGGACTCTGACATCTCTCTCCCTCCCTCTCTCTTTCTCTAGCTCTTTCCTCCTCCTCCTTCTCCATGCTGCCCTGGCGAGGCTGTATGTGTGTGTGACAGTGTGTGTATGTGTGTGTGTGTGTGTGTGTGTGTGCCGTGACTCAGTGAGCTCGGCAGGGCCAAGTCCACGGGCGCACTGGAAACCATCCTCTGATCTCTTTAGTAGCCTTGACAGCCCTGCTCCTCGACACTATGGGGATGATTAGCCTCGCTAAGAACCCTGCCACCTCCCCTTGAGCAAGACAAGACACTTCCCAGACACAAACACACACACACTCACACACTAACACATGCACTCACACAAACACACACAGCCATTCTTGGGCAGGATTCCGTGCAGTGCTGTGTATGTGTGTGCTCATGTACTGCCTGATTGCACACACATACACACACACATACACATGCATGCTACTCTCCCAGTAAAGAGAAGGAAGTGTAAAAGAATAATGGTTGAATAGGTACATTGGAAAACAAACATAAAATAAACAAAACAGTTTCATGGGAAAGGTCATATCTCTGCAGACACACCTCCATGAATCCATTGCCATCTCCACAAAATGCTTGCATAGATGTCAGAGCTTTTGCCTTGTCAGCACATCAATCTATTTAGCAGAGGGGGCATTTAAGAAAAAAAAAGGCAGAGTTTTGCAAGGTTAAAGTTCGCCAATAAGGGCTCCTCTCCCATCCACCTTGCCCAGCAGGGCCACCTTTAAAGTTATGCTCTGCCCCCTGACCATCAATCACGGCCTGACTAGCCACCCACGACGTGCGTGCCAGGTGAGCTGGAGGGGGCTCAGGGCCAGGGGCCAGGGCGAAAGCATGCCAGCCATGCCACTCCAGCCATCCCGCACAGACACCCCCATTTTCCACTCGCCCACGTTAAATATACTGTCATCACATGGCCCATCACAACGGCCGCCCCTGTTAGGCTGAACCAGGAGGCAACGGTCGTTTGTGGATGTTTGTGTCTTGGCGGCGCTCACCAGCTAAAAGTACAGCACAGAGGCACAGAATGATTTATTTCGCTTTTAGCAGAATGGCTAAATTGGTTTCCTCGAGGTAATGGGTTTTGTTTGGTGGTCTGACTAGGGGTGACAATGGAGGCAGTTGCACAGGTATTGCACGACAAAAACAAATGGCCCTTGAACAACAGAATACGACACCGACTCCAGCCCATCCCTTTCAAATAAACAAAAAATCCTGTCCATGTAACATTTTTTTGTTTTTTTTTGCCGACATTCCTCTATGGCACTCTACAGTATTTTCTCTCCTTTCTCCTGGGGCAAGATCACGTACTGTACTGCAAGAGGAGAAAAAAAGAAAGACAGACAAAAAAAAAAAAAAAACACCCTGCCCAAGTCCTTTTGGCTCGAGTCTGCCTCCTTCTCCTTTTCCCTCTCCCTCTATCTCTCTTTCCTTCTCTCTCTCTCCCCGAGGGGTACAGCCTTCAGGGGTCATTTGTTTGATTATGCTGACTGTCCCCAGCCTCGGCGGTACACAATAAAAGCCTGACATAGCAGGCTGCTTGCCTTCTGTGTCCTGCAGATACTCATCATGAGTGTCAGGACATACCAAGGTTAGTGGTCACTGGAACGCAGCTCGTAGGCGAAGCCTTGCCAAGCGCACTTGGCTGATGAATGAATGTCACATGGAATGGAAGGGGAGGGGTGCGGTATGGGGTGGAGTGGGGAGTCGTGAAGGGGAGTGTGTGTGTCGGGGTGTGGGGGGGTATTACAAAGGTTATAGATATCCCACCTCCCCAACACCCATCCGCACCCCCTACTGACGACCCCCCCCCATACACACACACACACACATACATACACACTCCCTACCCTTCCTCCCTCCACACACACAAACCACTTTTTCATTCCTTCTTTTTTTTTTTTTTTTTTTTTTGCTGGTGTGTTGTTGTTGAAGCACCCCCTCCTTCACCGCTGCTCTAAACCAGTGTTCTGAAACAGGCGAGCGATTTTGACATGGCTCAGAAAGGTGCCCTTCTTAAGCCTTGGGGCTCTCGGGAGGCCCCCCGCTCTCTCTCACTCTCTCTCTCTCTCTCTCTCTCTCTGGCGTTGGCGGAGTCGCTGGCACGCACACTGCTTTGCCATGCAGGTGTGTTCTATGAGCCGTCCACTGGAGTCTCTGCTCAAGAGTGCCGCACTCACAAAACCTACTCACAGATTTACTCGACTACCTTAACGTTTGTTCTCTCTTTTTCTATCTCACAATTTCTCCCTTTTTGAGTTTTCAATGCATACATTGTGGTGCAGTCCCTGTATAAATTACAGTCACATGGCGGCCTTTTCTTAGGCCGAGAGGTAAGGTAAAGAAATGCAAGTGGCTTCCGTGCTGCTAAGAATATTCCGTCGAGGAGTCTCTTCTCCCCTTGTGTCTTTCTTCCTTTCTTTTTTTCCTATGAAAGGGCAGGGAAATGCTGACTGTAAGGAGAAGACAATGTCAAGGAGAAAAGGGTATTGGTATTTTGGATCCTCTTGACTGCTTGCCTTGGAGGGTGGGGGAGAGGGACAGAGGGAGAGAGACAAAGAGAGGGAGAGGGAGGGACAGAGGGAGGAATAGAGGGACAGAGTGAGAGAGAAAGGAAGAGAAAGAAAGAGAGAGAGGGAGAGTTATTCTTGTCACAAACCCTTTTGTCTGCCTCTGCTGACTGCTTTGCCCATAGGCAGGAGCGGCAGCGTGCTTTAACTGTTTTGTCACCTCCTCCCCGCATCACACGGATCAGCTGTTGTGCTTTTGTTACGGGGCATTGTGAAGGCTAATCCACCATGGCCCTCTCTGCTGCGCACTGCACACCGCTCAATTGCATCTCTCTCTCACTCCCTCCCTCTTTTTGTCTCTCTCATACACTGTCTCTCTTCCTCTCTCTCACACACAGACACACAAACTCCACATAAATATTTCATATGGCCATTTTAACTACTCATGAATCTGTCAAAGTGACATCGAGAAAGAAGTGAAGTGAAGCGGAGTGAAAAAAAAAATGAGACAAAATATGAACAAGTTCATAGTGATTAACACACTTTGTCTTGGCCGGATGTTGCCTGGTTTATTTTATTTTTCTTCTCTCTGGCATCACACTCAAATAATGTATTTTGTCAGCTGGGGTTTGCCTATGGAGGGACAGCTGTCACTTTAACATAGATAAACATCACTCTCAGATCATTCTCTGTAAGTATCTTTTAGCCGATTGACTCAGCAGAGTCCACTCCTCAACTGAAGGTATACGACCAACTTGGTCAAATCGACTCAAGATGGAGCAAGTACTGAAGGCTGCTACACAAGGCCTGACAATGCTGTGGGTCTTTGGCATCCTTCTCTTCTGTTCTCTTCTCTTTTTCCTCTCTTCTCTCTTTCTTTTCTCTCATCTTGCAGACTCCTTACAGTTTCTGGCGCCGTCTTATCGCACCGATTTTGGTTGTCAAAGCGAGAGCCTTTATTAAGAGGCCGTCGGTGAGATCTGTGCCACTGAGCCTGCCTGCCTGCCTGCCTTTGTGTTTCCCCCCTCTGTGATCAGTGCACTGGCATTGTTGTGCACCATGTTTGGTGGTTGCCAAGGATGATAGGGTTGAAGGGGGGGGGGGGAGAGAGAAAGAGAGAGAGAGGCAGAAAAATGAGAGAGAGAGTGAGAAGAGGCCCCCATAAAAGAAGGAAGGAAGGACATTACATGGCCTATCCACTGACAAACACAAGATGAGAGGTGGAGAGGGAGCGAAGGAGGGAGGGAGGGAGAGAGGGTGGTCTGGAGAGAAAGGGTGCGCAGCAGGAGCTGGGGCGAAACATCCCCCCAGTGCTTCACCCAGCATTCATTCACCCTTGTGTGTGTGCACACTCGTCCCTCTAAACAAACTCACCCAATCCCCGCTGTTTGTTGGGTAAATATTGATCGAGGAGAGACTTACCTCCTGATAACTGCCACACAACCCAAGGACTGACAGAGGCAAGGGGTGGGGGCAAAGAGAGAGAGACAGAGCGAGGGAGAGGGAGGAAAGCAAAGGGAAGGTGGGCTTGGGGCACTGGTGTGTATGTGTGTGTGTGTGGACGTGAGAGACAAGCTGCACAGATGAAGACATGATCTAGTAAATCGTTGCGGCACAAAAGAGCCACCATGGGGAACCTTCATTTGAATCTCCCCTTTTCCTCAGCGCTGGTTTTGTGTGGAGTGGGTTTCATTTCCTTATTCAGTTAATCATTACAAGCCACTACGGCGGCTTCAACACCCCCACCCAGCACCCCACCACCACACACAACACCGCCTTTTTTTTTTTTTTTTTTTTACTGGAATCCAGGGAACTGGATGTCTTTCTCACCAAAGACAATATGCTGTATGCTGCCTGTTTTTATTTGCTTAGGAAAAGCAGCTGAGCACAGATTGGTAGGCATATGCCTCAGCCAGCTTGCCACATGATATGAAGTTTGATTCACATTTTGCTTAATTGGAGTGTTTTCCGTCCACAATATATGAATTTGAATTGAAGAGACAAAAAAACAATAATAATAATAATTCCTGGTTAGGGCTCTTTCATTTACTATGTGTTATTTTTTTGAAGGTAAAATGGAAGCTTTTTTAAATGTGTGTAATAACAATCATGTTTTAATCAATTTATTTATCAATCTATTTATGATTTCAGTATGTGTGTGTGACAAGGGCATGGTGTGGGTTCTTGAGAGAGACAAAGAGAAAGAGTGAGAGGGAATGAAGAAGAGAATAAAGAGAGAGAGACAGAGAGAAAGAGAGAGGGGTGAGACCGAAAGGTGTGACATCAAAAACAACTCAAGGTTCCCTTTCTGTGGTGTTGGCAGACTGTTTTTAATAATAGTAGGCCTGTCCCTTGGTTTGCATGCTGTATCAACTTTCCCCTGTTGATGCGAGCCCATGCCATGCAGTAAATCAGCCAAGCAGCCCTATTCTCAACTGACAGCAATATGGCCTATAACTCACTCACTCTTGAGCCTGTGTGTGCCCATTATCCTCGCCGCTTTCTGATGGCTGCAGAACAGCTGTTTGTGCTATTATAGAAATGTAGTCAAATGTGCCCATACAGAAGGTTTGAGAAGACTCAAAAGAATAAGTTCTTTGTAGTAGTTTGAATGTATGTGAGTGAACCCAGGTACTCTTGGTTCATGAGAAGGGGCAGCAGCCAGGACTTCTCTTTCCCTTTTTTCACTTCTTTTTTTTTTTTCTCTTTCCCTAAGAGATAATGGATTGACAGTGAGCAAATAAGTCTCAAGGCCAGGGTCTGAAAGGATAAGAGTGTGTTTGTGTGTGAGTGTGTGTGTTTTTTTCCCTGCTGTCACGGCTTGAGAAAAATAAGCCCCCGCAAGCGCGCTGTTGCGGACTTGAGCCTCCAACTTCAAAAGAACAATGTCCTGTTGAACATGAAACAGCACAGAGTGGCCAGCGAACACTCGTCCTCCTGGTGATCGATAGTCTATACCAGACCAAACCTTCCCCGTCTGATAAACCCCGCTGGCTGTCGTGTCACAGTTAGCCAAACAGATTGCAGGTTTCCCGGCCCTGATAAAGACACTTTCAAAACGTTGCGGGGTTGTGATGCAAGTCTGTACTGGCGTCTGCGTCTGTGAGTGAGCAAGCAGCACAGCCTTGAATGGGCCCGCGAGGCGAGCTCCTGCTGGAAGGCTGGGTAAACACGACTGGCCACTGATTACACACTGCACTGCCTGTCCTTGTTCAAACTATTTTTCACACTTAAGAAAACTTCTGGCCAGCTCCATATGTTGCTTTCTCAAAGCAGGCTTTGGGGGAAGGGGATGGCTGTCCCATCTATTCCACTAAACACTAATCTTAGAATACCTATTTTTCCTAATTTATGTTTCTTCTTTTTTTCCATGTCTGCCTTGAAATCATGTACATAATTATGTTAGCATCATCACTGGGGATAATTTCACTCTTCATTATTGGATATAGTCCTCTGCTCGTATGTTTTTCATTTCATTTTTTGTTACAATTAACAGAGGATGCAGCTGAATGTATATGAGGGTGGAGGGCCTTGGGGAGGGGCTGGTGAGCCCAGGGTCACTCTTAGTCAGGTTAAAGGTTATGAAGTCATTTGTCTCAGATTGCAAGTGAGGCAAGTTTTTTTCGTCTGCTCCTTTTTCCAAAGACGTGGAAAAAAAGGGGTGAGTGGGTGTGGGGGAAAGAGGGACATCTGGAGAACAGGGAGGGAGGTGGGGTGTGTGTGTGTGGTGGTGGTGGAGGGGGGTTAACAGAATGGCCTGAAGGACTGAGCAGAGTGGGCAGAAGGAAGGGCGCAGCTTGGAGTTGGGTCTTTCTTGTCTGGAGAAAGAAGGGGGCTGGCCGTGAAACTAATGAAGGGGAGAGAGAGAGAGAGGCAGAGAGAGAGAGAGTTGGAAAGATGGAGGAGGAGGAGGGTGTTTAGAAGGTGGGAGCGATGCCAGGGCCTGGGAAGGCGTGTGTGTGTGTGTGTGTGTGTGTGTGTGTGTGTGTGTGTGTGTGTGTGTGTGTGTGTGTGTGAGGGCTACAGATGTGTCAAAGCCCCCTGGAGCAAAATAATGACATAATCACCATTGGTG
This sequence comes from Tenualosa thibaudeaui, assembly GCA_027481765.1. Classification (NCBI taxonomy): domain Eukaryota; kingdom Metazoa; phylum Chordata; class Actinopteri; order Clupeiformes; family Clupeidae; genus Tenualosa; species Tenualosa thibaudeaui. The sequence goes on along the minus strand of JAIFZK010000013.1, from coordinate 2,459,941 downwards.
TCACAGACCAGACTGCACACAAGGTGACATGGGAGACTTTAAATAGGAGCCTTGGCCAAAATGTACCCCACATCCCCCTCCTCTGAACTCAAGAGAATAGAGAAGGACTTCCCTCGTCTTGGTGGTCTGGGAGCAATACCAGCAATCCCATTTCTACGCTCTTTAATGTTTCTAGCTTTTTTCCTTTGCAACTCTATCACGTTTATAGAATGTTTGTTTCTCTACACATAGCTGTTGTTATTGTTACACATAGCCACAATATTTGTGAAACTAAGGAGGAATCTTTTTTTTCTCTCTCTCTCTTAATGCCGGTGGTTAGTGTCTGGGATGTTCTCTCCCTCGCTCAGCAGGCCCTGCTTGCTGGGGGGCTATTAACAGCTCTGTCTATGATTGAGCGCAGGTCCCTTCTTGACAAGAAAAAAATACCCGGGCCGTGGCAGGGACCACTTTAACCTAAGAGGCAATTAAAGGAAGTGGACATTCAGCAGCACAGTGTCACACTTAAGGGCTCAAGGCATGTGACTTTCCTTGGGGTGTGTGGGTGTTTGGAAGTGGGGAGGGGGGTGAGATTGAGTCAAGTTCATTTTTAACCAGAACAACAGCACAACATCCAGACAGCTACCCTGGACATCCTTTAAAGGCAATTAACCCCTCCCTTTTCAAAACAAAAACAACAAGAAATGAAAACGGTCAAAAATGCACTCGTGTGGTTCAAGTCTGTTTTGTCATTCTCATTTGAAGAAAAAAAAAAACTCCCTCACTATGCAAAAAATAATTTTAGCTGACCATAATTTGGCTGACTGCCCATTGAGAAGGTCATTGTTCAAGAATCAAGAATGAATAACACAAAGCACTGCATGTAAGAAAATGTACGGTTAAGACTCATTAAGGTTAAGATCTTTACCGAATAAACAAGTTAACTAGCTAGATTATTGAAAGGTCTGTAATAACGTTTAGTTTAATTGAGCTATAGGATTCTATTGTCTGGTGTTTGGTAGGGAATACACTTGCTCAGCAGGGGCACAGATCCAGTCTCCACCTCTCTCTCTGCACTACACCAGCACAGTCAGTCAGAAATAAACTGGGGTGAAACAACAACTGACAACAATAAAAAAGCACACAATCAAAGATGAAGGCTTCACCTTTAGATGTGTTTACCAATGTGTTTACCTGCGTGTGTGTGTATGCATGTGTGTATGTGTGTGTTTGCGTGGAGGGAGCATTTTAATAAAATAAAAGCAGGCTGATTTTGGCTGCCATTGAAGGCTGGGGGCTAAGAGCCCCTCTGTGCAACTTAGTCCCCATTAATAAGTCATTTTGCCTGGAAGAAAAGGCATCGCCTGAAAGCACAGTAGACACACACACACACACAAACATAAACAGATCTACTCACAAGTGATTAGATCTGTGTATGTCTGTGTGGGGGGGGGTTGGGGGAGAGAGAGAGAGAGAGAGAGGAAGAGAAAGAAAGAGACCTCTGTTTCTCTCTCCTGTGTTAAAGATGTTTTTGTACCCACATTGGGCAGGTTCTGGATGATTAAGACCAACTGTAAATGTCTCACGTCAAAGCAAATGCCAAGCGATATGAAGGAAAACCAAACACGCGCTCACAAAAAAACAAAATAAACCGATTTCTCAACACCTAATTAAACATTTATAAGCGTGGGCCCCAATCTTTCATCAGATCAAAGTGTACTCCTTCATCTGTTGCCCACAAGCACTCTGGCCTTCCCTTGGCCAGAAAAAAAAAAGAAAAAAATGGAGCCCTGATACACCTCCATAGGACACTGTAACAGCAGTGTCTTCTATTCCTCTCAGTCCTAAGCCGTTCTCCTTGAACTAAAGAATAAATATTTATGCAATTAATGGAGAGTGGCTAATCCCCCCTGTGACAAACTGGAAAGCCTTGGAGAGTGATTATGCAGGCAGGCTTCTTACAGGAAAACATCACTAAGCTACTGGGAGACAGTGGTGCCACTGAAACGTCCAGCTGCGCATCTAGAGATGATTAACCAGGGGAGGAGGAAGTTCACTTGCCTCGCGCTGATGTAGTCGGAGAGGGCACGGGGACCTGCTGACCTCCGGGACCGAATTTCGCCAGATTCCCAGGAGTTGGATCACAGCACTTACCTTTCCCCTACTTTTAGTGTCTTTCATGTCAGCCATGTTCCAATGTAGCCGATTCTTTAGATGTTTTGAACAGAAATTATTTTCAGTAGGCTTGTGGTACACACGATTCTGCCACAACAATATTTTTGTTATTCTAAAGGAGTATACTGAAATTAATTTAATTTACCTTTTCCACTGTCTCATTGAGAAACCTTTCTTTAGTTCGAATGTTTACTTTGGGTCCTTGGCAACTGGTAGATGAGGCAGTAGCTGATTTACTCCCCCCAACTCTGCAATTGCTCTTGATTACGGTGCTACACAAATATTATAGCCCTTCATCTAACCACTAGCAAAGCTATAATATGACCTACTCTCTCAACAGCAACATTTACCGTTACTACAGGGGCAGTTGACACAAAAGTCATATCTTACAGTAACTCTAAAGGCACAAATATGTCTGCTGTTGAAATATGAAAACTGTTTCGACAGTTTTCAGCTCTACTATTCATGTTTTTGCTTATAGATCGCTCCATGTGTGAGTGTTTAATGAGGCAATGAGGGTTCTCTGATAACCTCATCCTTGAGGTGCAAATGGTTTGTTAAGAAGGGGCAGGGTGTGTACTGTTGAGTAACAGGCTCACAGCACCGGTGTCACTTGGGCACACTAGCACAGAGGTGAGCAGACATCTCTAATGTCTAATAAATTGAGCAGGCTGTGAGGAGAGAAGCACCAATAACCCGGGCTGATATGACAGGAGTTTGTTTTCATTGGCCCCCATTACGTTCGGGGCCGGGACGTTTCTCTTTGACAAGAACCCACAGAGCGTGACATTAAGGGGGGAGGAGGCGGGGTAGGAGAGGGCAGGTGAGGGAGAGCTCCAGGATAGCAGCAGGCAACGCATTACTCTCTGCCATCCATCAGCTTGGCCCAGCGCTCAAGCAAGAGGGCTCTGACAGTAAAATATACAGTTTTCAGGCAGGTCACCCCTCTTAACACCGCGCCGTGCCTGTCAGACTAATAGTGTGTGTATCAGGAGCCAGGAGCCACCCAACACAATCTAACACCCAGCAATGAGGAAGTTTATGAATTCTAAAGATTGACTTAAGCTGTAGGTGAGAATTTAGTACTAAGTACTTGTTTGATGCAAGATGCCCTTATCTGTGTGGGTGCGAGTGTGTGCATATTCACTTAAGAACTTCCTTCCCTGTGTCAAGCTTGTTTAAAGCGCCTAGTGTATGGGATACAATCAGTCGATTACGGCGTTGCTGGGGGGACGGCTTAATTGTCCGTGCTGGTCCTGAGACAATGGCCAGCGTCAGCTGACTTCATTGAGTCTTTAGCATCATGTGAGGGTGACAGAGGCCTACCACAGGCCTGTTATTGTGAGGGCTGGCCCTGCCAGCTGTGCCCAGGCCCCCGCCACCCGCCCACCGCAGATGCCCGAAGACGGGTACCAAGTCATGCCCACGTCAGGGAGCTTCAAGACGTGTGACTCCAATTAAAGTCAATGACAAAGGGAGGGCTTTATGCTTGGGCCCTCTGCTGTATGCCAAATTTCAGGCAGTTCGTTTGTCAGAGCTTTGAACTTCAAACAGAGAACAAAACCTGTCAAACCTGATGACTAAAAGTGTACAGTGTACAGTCCTGTACAGCTTTAAACACTTTTTATCACCCCTGAGAAAAAGTTCCTGCCTAAAATTGTTCCAGATGTATTTGTTTCTGTTTATTTATTTGTTTATATACTTTAATCAGCCTACCAACAGAAAACTATTTGAGCCTAAGTGGACCAATAATAAAAGCCCCGATTGCATGACAAGAGAAGAAGAGCTTTTTTAAAACATAGGGCCTCAGCAATTTCCCACTGTAGGCCATGAATGAGCAGCCCTTTAGTGGGCTACAATACAATAGCGTCCAGCCTTTGTGCTGCACCTGTCAATAGGAGAAGTGCATCAAAAAAGACGCACAGGAGAGGAGAGGAAACTGAGATGGCCATGGACAGGCCAGCAAGGCCCAGCATGATGGCAGGAGAGAGAGAAAGAGAGTGTGTGAAAGAGAGAGGGAGAGAGAGGCTGAGGGCAGGGCGAGGTTCAGAGAAAGGTCTCAGGGAAGAGCCTACCGCTGCAACATGACCCCACATCTAAGATGCACACCTCACCTAGGCAGCCCACTCCACGACAGTCACAGAGAGAGAGAGAGAGAAAAGGGAGAGATGGAGAGAGGGGAAGTGAAAGAGAGAGTGACAGAGTGTAAAGAAAGAGAGAGTGGGGGGATTGTGAAGTGTGCTTGCTCGCTGATAAAATATGGAAAGGCTATCCTCTGCGGGGGAGTAGCACATCTACTCAGGGGCCAGGACCCCCCGTGGCAACAGTAATGGCAGGCTCCCTCTTCCAGCCCACCCCCTCTCTTATTGATAACCCCTTCTCCTGGGCAAAGCACTAGAGTGTGAGCCTGTCTGTGAGTGTGTGTGTGTGTGTGTGTTGGGGGGGGGCAGATGACACTATACAGGCCCAGACAAGGGTAAAGGCAGATGAATGTCACACAATGGATGGAGGCGGCGGCAGTAGCGAGCAGCATCCGTGTAGACTTTGAACTTTTTTCCCTGTGTCTCAGAAGGACAATTAATAATGAAGGCCTTTGGGGTAGGTCGCGCCAGGCGGGGATAGCGAGACAACAGAGATGAAGGAGAGAAAGAGGAAAAAGAAAGGCGGGGGAGAGAGAGAGAGGGTGGGGGGAGAAAAAAAAGTAAAAGCGCAAACGAGTCTTTAACAACCCTCGACACTACACTGTCTAGCTAATTGATTATGTCCTTCAGGTGGGGTTTTATTGATTTGAGGCTCACACGTTTGTGTACCACACATTGAGGAATGGTATTCACCAATGAAAGAGTCTGAATAAGAAAAAAAAGAGTACCCCCCCAACAAAAAAAGGGATGCGTGCCCATCTGTCAGATTGCACACCAAAGCCCAAGAAACATGTTAGTAGAGGATTTTTTCAACACTTCACTTCAAGGGTAGAGAGATGGAGACTGAGAAAACTGGGACATTGACGTGCACAAAGCAGAAACACAGAGAGAGAGAGACAGGAAGAGCAACACAAAGACTCTTATTCCCTTCTTTTTTGTTTGGCTGTATGAAAATCGTGGTAACCAGCAAGGACAGTCATCCGATAGCCCAGAAAGACGATGAGAAAGCCTTGAAGTCAAAGGCATTCTCTGTGCAGGCTGAGAGCGCACCCCTACCCCACCCCCGTTTCAAAAGGGACAGAGATCACAGAGACGGGCCTCATCCTCCTTTAAACTCTCTTGCGCACTTGGTCTCACATGGGTGTGGCCAGGGACGAGAGGGCCCAGGGTTGTGGGTGGGAGAGGTGGGGGGAACTAGGGACTTGTCTGCTCGAGGGTAAAGAATCTTGACAGAAGAGCCTTGAACTATTTTCTGGAGGGTGGGTGGGATGGTGGGGTGGTCGAAAGACGAGACCTTCCCCTGCCTGTCATAAAAAATGCCTCCTTATCCCCAGTACTCCCCCCCCAGTGCCTCTTGGGAACTAATACTGGAGGTGCAAAAGGCTTTCCCCTCTGAATGCCAGGCACAGAGCGGGCCAACTAGAGTCTAAGCAGTCCACATAACGTTTCAAAAGAATTCCCTTACCCAACGTTAAACTTCACATTTCAGCTACTCTGCATTTTGAAGTTCACAGTCATTTGTCAGCCAGTGGTTAGGTTCAAACTGAGGATTTAGTGGTGAGCAGAGCATATTTTATAAATGTCTAGTGTCTGGGACAGAAGAAGCCAACAGACTTTTGTTTTGCATGTGTCAGTTGGCCACAGACACAAGCCCTCATCTACTTGCAATCCCACAGCAGTGGAAGGAGGCTACTGTTGGGCATGGCCGCTGCTGGCTGTGTGAATGCATGTCTGTCTTGCACACACACCAACACCTCCCGGAGGCAGATAAGAGCCCTGACAGATAGTTGGCCACCATGGCCATAGAGAGAAAGAGAGAGGGGAGGGAATTAACTCACCTCTTTTCCCTCAGATGCAAATATGGACGCTGCTACGTATTTCATCTCCATTTGGATAGTCCAGGAGCTGAAGTCACTTTAAGGTACTTCAGCCGCCAGGGTCGAAATTCTCTCTCATCTGTTTACCCTCTGTTTAAGCACGCACACCTCCTTCACTGTTTGCGTGCCTGTTAGCGTTTCCAAAGGGCTATGCTACTGTAGGCTGATAATTAACAGACACTTTGCTGGACTGAGGAAAGCAGAAAAGAGGAAGCGGGGGGTGACAGGGGGGAGGAGGGGTAAACAACAGAACTTGAAAGAAAACGCTAAGCAGGGGGAGAAAGGCGAGCACATCGAAGGGCAATTAATGAAGCTCCTTTAATTGCAGCTTGTGCTCATTCCACCATGAGGAATGTGACAATTATGTCATTAAAAAGTTTGTAATGGGAAAGGGCGTCTGGGGGAGGAGATGAGGAGGGGAGGGCAGCAACAAATTTGAAGAGGATGAAAGAAGCTGAAGGAAATGAAACAAAAAGGGAGAGAACGAAAGACAGAGAAAGCGAGGGAGCGAGAGAGGGAGAGAAAGAGGGCCCAACAACAACAAAGAAATCTCAAAGGAGAAGGAAGCACATTACTGGTGCACATTGACAGAGTAGATTACCATCAAACGATCAGCAAAACAGAGGGCATATTCATTCAAGAGGAGGGACCAAGGTGGAACTTTGATGATGCTAAATTTGGCAAAAGAGCAACTTGCTGAATCGGCGGTGGTTCCGGTTTCATGCCTCAGAGTTTGACAGGTGGAAAAGAGAAAATTCAGTGAAAAATCTCAGCGTGAAGTGTCCCTCCGGGGCGTGGAGGGGGAAAAAAATGAGAGAGCGAGAGGAGACAAGATATGTGACTCCTCTGCTGTGCTAAGACAGAACAGCGGCAAAGACTCGAACAGACAGCGGACACAAGACAAGCAAAAAAAACAAACAAAAAAAAAAAAAACGCACACACACACACAGTCATAGCCTATACAAACAAGAAGGAAACCAGAGGGAGAGAGTACGAGACTGCTTGACCGCCTAAAAAGTATTTGCATTGGCGACCAAATTTTTTGGTTTTCCATTATGGATGAGCTAAAGAAAAAAAAAAACAAAAAGAAAAAGGTAATAGCTCGTCCTATCTCCCTGCTTGCACACCTGTGGGTCGCTCTTGATATGCAAAACCCAAACACCCTACCCCCCCGTCACAACTCCTCAACCAACAACAGTCTTATTCACGCCACCTTTTTCCTTCGGGTGCCCATGCAAATCTTGCATTGATGTATGGAAATAGCAGTGTGCCCTAAATAAGTTCCTGGTAAAACCAAAGGAGATAAAAAGGTGTGTCAGGAGTGCTTCTTGCCCAGGCACCATTTTAAAGCCTGTCTCCTAGCACCACAGTAAAAGTCATACTAGTTGTAAATAATGATAAATAATTCAAAAGAGACTTTGGGTAAATGATGATGTAATGATGACGCTGTACAGACAGTACTTAAGTACTTAAATGGCAAAGGTCCCAGTGGACAGATATCGATGGAGAGCGAAGGCTTTAAATGTGAACGCAGCAAATAGTGTTTGACAAGGACACTTGGGCCTGAAGCATTGCCCTCTTTTGCCTCATCAAGCAGACAGACGCAGAGAGCCGCATCTCAGCGGAAACTGACTGGTTCAGACACCCTGCCGTGTGCCCAGCAGAGGAGGTGCTGCCTAGCCAGTTTACAAGAGCACCCTTTTCTCAGCATAAATACACACACACAGAGAGAGAGGTAGGCTTATAATCACACACAAGGACACAGATAAGTAACAGCGATAGTACACAACAAATACACAGCAACACAATTTAACATTATGTAACTTAATGTGGACCTTTTTTCAAGGCTACATATCTACAGAAGATTAAATTCTTGTCGTATTAATCAAATAATTAACATGTGTAGGCAGCACAATTGTAAACACTACTTAGTGTCTTTAGTTTAGGACTTACTGTGGGAATGATACATTGATTAGCTGGACTAATTAATATTCTAAGCAAAATCTCCATAGGCTGACCCATAGGCCAGCATCTGTGTGTGTGAGAGAGAGAGAGAGAGAGAGAGTGTGTGTGTTTGTGAGTACTGGACGAGGGCTCACCTCAAAGTCATTGGCCTTGTTGTAGTGCATGTTGAGGGCACGGAAGAGCTCACAGTCACGGCTGACGCTGAGCTCGTCGGCCCCGGCCACACCGTCGTTGATGGCCTGTCGGGCAAACTTCTCCATCTGGATGTAGTAGAACTCACGGAAGTTACTGAACCATTTGATCAGCTGGGAGGTGATGCATCTGTTAAACTGTTTTTGGAAAAGAGAAAGAAAGGGGGGTTAATTGATTTTCTTATTAGAATAGGTTCATTTAAGTGTTGAATGCATAAAACTCATTCCAAATCAGATGAAGCAAATTCAATTCAATCAAATGTTTAATGGAACACAGTAACTGAGTGAGAATTTAAAAAAATATATTTTAAACCTCAGATTTGAAATATAAATTAATTTAGTGGGTACCTATATATATATATATATTTATTCTGATATGAAACCGCCTGTTTTAGAGCTATTGATGCAGAGGTGCCAATGATACAATTCACAGAATAAGTTTTTGATAAACATAACAAAATGCTCAAAACATAAACTAGAGTGGATTGGGGGGTAGATGTGGCTATTGTTGATAAGGCTTAAAGTTCACAACACATACACACACACAACACAAACACACACACACACAACACACACACACACACACACACACAGGTTGTCATTTGCATTAGTGTGAGTGACAGGCCATATTCAGAGTGACTGATCCTGGAGCAGACGCGTGCAGGCAGTGTCAGTGCCCTGTAACCTCACAAATGACCCATGTCACAACAGCATGTGCTCTTTAGTCCTGACTGTGTGTGTGTGTGTGTGTGTGTGTGTGTTGGAGGGGGGGTTGGGAAGGGAAGGGGGAGCTGTGTGTGTGTGAGAGAGAGCGAGACAGAGATAGAGAGACAGAGAAAAGAAGGGACTGTTGTGTGTTTGAGTGGTGTGTTCTGAAGGGGGCTCCCAGTGTTTGTGTGTCTACTCACATGCTTGACTGAGTCTGGATGTGTGTGTGTATATGTATGTGAGCGCTCACATGCCTGACTTAATCTGCATGTGTATGTCTCCCTCCCCCTGTGTGTGTGTATGCACCAAGTGCCAAGTGTGAATTCACAGAACAGCTGAGTTGCATGTAGCCAAGTTAAAAGCAATAAATCCACAGGGCTTTCTGTTGGCCCCAGCCACCCGGCCTCCTGTCTTTTGTCATTACAACTAGTGATCATCAGCCCCGCATCCCGTCCCACTGGACGCTCGGCAGCACCGTGTGTTGAGAAAGCAAGAGAGCTGCTGCATTTGCCCCAAACTCAGTGGAGAGCACTTATCTGTCTCTGGATGACAACTGAAGGAGAGAGCGAGAGAATGATAGAGAGAATTATAGAGGATAGTGGAATCAAGGCTGTAGGAGGAGCCAGTGTTTATGTGTGTGGGCGTGTGGGTATGTGTGAGAATGTGTGTGTGTGTGTGTGAGTGACTAGATGTAATTATCATGTAGAAAGTTGTCTGCGTGCAAGCAAATTTAAGATAATGAAGTGAATGGGCATTCATGGGTTGGGGAAACTAAGTCACAGAGAAGAGGGGGCCGAAGGGTCTGAGTGCACCTCCACACACACACACACACACACACACACACACACACCACCCCCAGAAGGCCAAGCCAGGGGCATAATTACTGAGGCACCGCCAGGGTTCTTGCGGATAATTGACCAGAAAAATGATTAAGTCATCATCAAAATGCCCTAGTCTGGAAAAGTTCAAACATGTACTTAACCTATGCAGGCATTATGCATTCATACTGTGTGTCTGCTGTGCTCCTGTTCACTACAGCCTTGTGGGGTGCCTGATTTACTTCAGAAAGAAAATGGTTGGATGGGAAAAAAGACAAGTAATAGAAAGAGAGAGAGATGAAGGCGCTACTGAAGTGCAGGCTATCTGATCTGCTGAGTTAGTGATTTCAATAGGACTTAAACCTATTAGGATCTGTTGAACTCCAAACCCACCCACAACCCCTCCTTTCAGCCTCCCCCGTATTTTATCTCAGAGGCAAAATACACTGTCCAAATTTCCAGGCTCTGAGATAAGGACCTCGGGGGGGCCCTAGTGTGACGACTTATTCCCCCCACCCTATAATTCTCTTAGAATAAGAAACAAAACATTACAAAATGATAGGAGCCTGTTCACTGGGGAATGAAAATTGCTTTGACATGGAGATTAGGCAGTGGCATTGTTACAAGACATTGTCTCATATGAACACGGCTCGGGGAGGAGAAGGATAAAAGCTGGATGGGGGGATTTTTTTTTTCTAGAACAGCCAGCGGATGACATAATGGAGACTACAAAAAAGTAAGTCCGCATGACATTGTTTGTCAGGGGTGGTAAAAAGAGGGGGAGATTTAAAGCGGCATTGTTGCCCAATAGAAATGCCAGAGATGCAGCGGACAAAACGAGCCGCGTTGGAACGTGACAACTCAGCAATTAAGAATCATGTCATCTGCTTGTCAAGCAAACACGTCCCCTCCAACCCCCGGAACAGGGAGAGAGAACCAGAAGAAAAATAGCCTTCGATGCAGTGACACACAAATGTGTATGTATACAGCTTGTGACAGACCAAGACTTAAACCAGGCCAGAGAGGCAATGTCTGATACGAACATATCTGAAATCACATTCTTCTTTTCTTTCATGGTAATGGATTGTCATGGCAAAGATGCATTAAAGATATTTTAATTTTTTTATGCCTGAAAATTTCAAATTTTGTATTCTATGCGAACTGTTCATTCAAACAACAGAAACGTTTAAAGGGCCAAAGAGCTCCAGCTGGGCCCGTGTGATCCCTCCCTCTCCGGCATGCACTAAGGGTTGAAGTCGAAGTTCTTCCCACGGGACACGACCGTGGTTCGGGTGGTTTACGGGGCTGAGAGCTGGGGGGGTAAAACCTGCTCGGCTGGCCGATGAGCACGCTGAAAAGGCTCCTAAAACAAATCAACGCAACGCCTTTAATCGGCCCGGGCAGCGGTTTACTCAGAAGGCCGGCGAGGCGGCGGAAGAGGCCAGGTTCACACACTCATGCTCAGGGGCCTGTGAAAGATTATTCCCGGCGGCGGAGGTGGGGGTCGGCCCTGCAGAGGTTCTGCAAGCCCACCCCCCCAGCCACCCCCCTTCCCCCAATAACCCTCACCTCCACACACCCCACTACACAGTCACCAGGACTCGACCTATCACTCCGCACGTTCCCTCCGTTAGCCACGGACAATGACGCCTTTCATACACCTTTCACATGGCTGTTTCAGGGCCTACGCCCACACATCTTTAAGCCACCACTCCACACACCCCATGTGCGCTTTTGCTCCAAACACAGCATCAGCACTGCAACTCTTTGTGGACTGGTGGCCTGCTCAGCAAATGTCTGAGGAATGACCTATTCTCCACAAAATTGTCATTTCATTGATCAACTAAGAAACATTTCAAACTCAGCAATTTCATTCATTCTCCACATGTGCACACAAGTCCATGTGTTGTACATGTGTCTGGAATGAAAGAGAAATTGTTTTTCAAAATGATCAAAATTTTCCTGACTGTGGCCTATCACAAAAAAAATTGTCGTTACATAGGTTTAAAAAAAAAAAATGTTATTTTTCCCCCCTAGATCAATATCATTTTGTTGTTATGAAACAATTAGATTTCTTGAATGCCATAATTGTAAACACACAGAAGGTGAGACAAGCTCCCCCGTTCAAGCGCCTTTGTGTCTGGGGGAGGATATTCTTGGTGTGTCCTGGCAGTGACCCCTCAAGCGACTGTAAAGAGTTTCTTGGGGGTGAATTAGATACCTTGACCCCATCACTGTGGCTTAGCCCCCTTTCAAACCCAGCTGCGACCTTGCCAAAGTATGGCTGTTGACCCTCCCTGCTCTCCTGCTGTGTCCGTTTGCCACTCCGTCACAGGCACTGCTCTTAGTTTTCCACTAAACGCCTTCGTGGTTATGAATAAGATTGCACCGAGGGGCCAGAGTGGCAAGCTGATGGATCAGCCACCTCACTGAGTCTCCCTCTCTCTCTTTTTTGACAAAATTCTTTTATAGTGGGGGGAGTGAGGGGTGGAGTGGGGGACAAAACTGCCTGAGGGCCTCAATGGGAAGTTAATGTACTTAAACTATGAGCTGCAGTGGTGGGGATAGATGGCTGAGCGTTTTCGGCAGTGGTGCTGGTTGGTGGTACTGGGTTGGGTGGGTGGGGGGGGGACATGATGGAAATGACCTATCATCCCACGGGTACTATCGCTCTGACCTACAGTTTGACAAATATGAGGATAGATAGAGATTACTTCACACCTTGCGGCAATTCAACTGACAACACTGGGAGAGCGAGAGAGAAAGAGACAGAGAGAGAGGGAGGAAAGGCATTATCCATTATATAACCACTCAAATCAATGGACTGCTCTGGCTTCCTGTTGCAGTGGGTAGGGGTACTGAATGGTAATCTCCTTCTGACTACTGGCTGACTCCACACAATCGCCACTTGAAAACATCCCTTTGCTATCGGAACTCCGGGTGAAAACAAAACCAAACCAAAACCCTGCATGCCATTCTCTACCATCAGCAGAAAACAAGACAAGGTGACACAGAAGGATTTGTGAAAGAATTTTGCACCACTGCAAAGATGGCATTACTTGCAATAGGCTTGACTGGCAATAGAAAGTGTATTCTTTTGTGAATTTTTAAAATTTTTGTTGCATGACAGCCTTTCCTTATATTTTTACCATACTTTTAAAAGAAATTATATTAGATAACAGTGAGTAGAAGTGATACAAAATGTTACTAATTTTGACACAATTTAATTTACAATAATTTAATTTACAATAAAACAATTATTTTTGCCACTTCTGGATTTCTGGAGTATAAACCCCATCAACATGTTGCTCATTTCCTTGCGTTCTATGCAATATTAATCTGGTGTAGTCAAAAGGCAGGGATTTCTAACATCCAATTAGGGGCATCTTTTTTTGTCTTGGAACAGTTGTCAAATCAACCCACTTCCCACACTCATACTTCACCCGGTAAGATCGGCTCATTGTGGGTCTAGTCTACACAGGCCTTAAAGCATCGGTTCCCATCGCTATTCCCAGAGTAATTAGTTAGTCATTTATGCTTAATTCTCTCTCGTACATACTAGTTGATCCAACAAACACATGCCACCCATTGTTTCTCTGTGCAAGTAGGGCCAGTGAGAAAAAAACAGTCTCAGGCTCCTGACCTTGTTTTGGGATATGGTAATATAATACATTAACACCCTAGGTTGCTCGTGGCTAACAAGATAAGCAGCAGTAAAGCTGACGGTGGACCATATTCATTAAAAACGCTTCAGAAGTCAGTGATTTGTAGTGGTCTGTATATTTGTAAATATTTAAGACTTGCAGTTCAGTGACTATTAAAAAAAATGATATGGTATAACGGTATATTAATCATCCCGTATATGATGTAATAGGTTTTCTGTTGTGTGTGTAAGATCGTTTGTGTGTCTCTGCCTGGTCTGTCGTGGGTATGTGTCCCGCCAGAGAAGGGAGAAACATGGAGAGATTGTGAGTGTGTGTGTGTGTGTGGGTGTGTGTGTGGTTCTCACTAGGGACAGGGTGAAGGGCAGCTGGGCACTCGACTGTACGTCTGCTCATTTAAATACTGTGCCCTGAATCTGTCACATTATTTATTCGCCGTATGCACACTGTACACTGCATCAACAACAAATTAAGTTGTAAATAAAAAAGACAATCGCCACCATTGTTTTGTTTGTAGTGTTGTGCTACGGGTTTGTTTGTTGCCCTCCCCCACCCCCATCCCTCACCCCCTGTCCCAGTCTCCGTCCTATAGTTTTCTTCCCCTCACACACTCCCTCCCCCATCCCCCTATTTCTCTTCCCAAAAGCAACAGTTAAAGATGGAGGGGGTGGGAATCTGTCTACTATGATTTGTTCATTCTCTCTCACTCAGTCCCTCTCTCTCTCTCTCTCTCTCTCTGTCTGTCTTTCTCAACACTTGAATCACAATGACGCCAGTTACACGTCCAATATCATAAGAGCCTTGCCCCACAGCCAAACAATAGTTGAAAATCCATCCCTCCTCTCTCTCTCTCGTTATTGTTATCATTATTATTACTTCGCTCTCATCATATGGATGGTGTCTGTGTGAAAGCGCAAGCGAAAGGGAAAGTCGGCCCCTCCGCTCTGCGACCATGCATGCGTCCTCCGCAGAGATTAAGGACAGTTATTTTAATTGGGAGAGAGGAGCTGGCAGGCCTGCCTCAGACCCATCTGGTCCGGAGTGCCACAGACTCTCCTCACACGGCATGGAAGGAGGGAGGGAGAGAGAGAGAGAGAGAGAGAGCATCAACATAAACAAAAAAACAAACAAAAAAAAGAAACTCACCTTCACATCGGAGAAGAACATTTTCAGCATGTTGGAGCTGGGGTAGCGTGTGTAGAAGAACATCAGCTTGGCCTTCTTCAAGTGGTTCGGGGACAAGCCTTCCTGAATTTGGAATTGCTCAGGTCAAGGAATAGTATGTGATAATTTATACAGAACATACGAAAATATTTCTTGTTTTTATATTGGGACACAATGACACGAGAGTCTCCCAAGTTCAGCTGAACACTTTCTACCTTCCTCAAACCTCCTCCTAATCATTCTCTTAAAGTGCTGCGTGTGGAGGGGGCCACTTGCCAGTCAACGTATGCAAACGGCACCAATCAATAAACGACTCCTTTGCCCCCACCCCCCTCCCTGCCCAATAAAAATCCCTATTTATCTAGAGGTGGCGTTGCCCTCTAGGCTGGTAAACAGAGGCTGCAGTGGAATGTCCCAGGAGAGAGGAGAGGGGCTAACCAGAGCGATCTCACCATTACAATTAGCCCCCCTCCAAAACCCTCCTGTGATAACCCCCCTCCCACACACACACACACGCCGCCTGGCACAGTGCACGGCGGCTGCCAGCTAGGGCAGCTTCGGCCACATCTGTGCCGCAGACTGGCCACGCCATTTCTGTGGCAAATTAACGGCTTTATAATTTATCAAAAATGAAGATGCATGCGAGAGGAGAGTCAATGGGCCCCCACAAGGTCAATTAGGAGGCCCTCAGCAGAAGCCACCAATCTCTTTTAGCACACACACACACACACAGACACACACACACACATGCACCCCCCTACACACACACACAAAGTAAATAAAAAAATGATTTTTAAACAAGCCTGTGCAAGAAAACTCTATATTTCTCTCAGACACTGTTGAAGTAAATTCTCCCAATACAGTAGTATGAGAAAACTCTATTCATATATTTGTATGTAATTCTGTTGAATCAAATTAGACCACACTGGCACATGGCTGCGTAGAGCGTGTGTGCATCTCTCAGGCTTTCTGTGATGTGGTAGTGATGATGGCTACTGACTGACGTGTCTCTTGTGCCAAGCATGGCTGGGATGGGGTGGGGGATGGGGGTGTTGAGGGAGAACCCTAGGTGACCTCCATTACAATGATAGGGAGAGCCTAAAAGAGCATTACTGTCCCTGTCGCCATCTGTCATAACGCATACATGAAATAGCTGCAGTGAATGCGGAGGGATGAAGACAAGCTGTCCTTTTACCAAACAAACCGCGCTTTTGAGGGACCAGATAGCACATTGAAAAGAGACTGAATGGGGAGAGAAAGGACTTGATGGAAAAAGGGGACTCAAGTGTTCTTTGGGTGGGTGAGAGAGGAAGAGGAGGGAGAGTGCGAGAGGGAGGCCTCTTTCAGCAACACACAGAGTAAGACACGATGAGCAAGGACAGGGGACAGAGAGGTGGGAGTGGATCCCATCCCTGTGAGCTTCTTGATAAGATTAATTACATTGAGATGCTCTTTTCAAATTGCACAGCACATCTAAAAACGTTTCATATTTGTCATCTCAATTAAAAGCCAAAGCTCTTTAGAAGCTTAGCTGCTGCCTGTGTCATCTCATGTTTTATTTTCTCCTCCTGGATTCACCGTGTTTCAGTTCAGTCCTTCATGTGCAGGCACATTGTTTTTAGTCCCTCACTGCACTCCTATCAGTGTTTAAAAAACTGGGAGTTTTACTTGCAGTGATGGTTTCTATAGAAAATAAATTACATTAAATAATGTCAATGTAATAATCTATTATATATTTATAGGGCTTAGCAATTATTTTTCATCTGTTTGCTGAAATGACCAGAGTCTGTTTGAAAGTTTTCTATACATGAACACATCAGCTACTTGAACAGATTGCACTAGAGGCTAAAGCTTAGAGAGAGAGAAAAAAAAGAACATTCAAGAAAATGCTGACATTTTTTACATTAAGCCACTTATTTCAGGGAAAAAAGGGAAGTTTGACACAATATCTACTCATGACTTGAGTCATCCCTCCCATTTTCCCTTTCAAGCCGCTCTTCCAAGAAGAACAAAAAAACCCTGCCGTCTCCAGGAGACATAAATATTCATGGTGGCAAAATGGTCAGAGTAAACAGTCATCTAGATTGTGTAAAAAAGCAGCGCGAGAGCAAGCACAAGAAGGGTAGGCCTGGCCAGCAGGCCCAAGGTCAGGAGAGGAAACAATACAGCCCCCCCCCCCCATAAATATAAAGACTGGACACTGTGATGAGAGAAGGAGCGGAGACCGAAAGACAGCGATTCCAAACGGTGCCTGCGTGCATAACCAGTATGACACACACACACACACAGCTCAAGCCTCTCCAATCCCTGCTGGGCAAGAGCAGGACTTGGCCTGTATGTGTGTGTGTGTGTGTGTGTGTCATGTAAGGGAGACAATAACTGCTGAAACTTGATCCAACTGCCAGGTGTAAGGAGAAAAGAGGGTGGAGGGGGATGAGGTGGGGGGTTGAGGGGAAAAAAACAGAAGGATGATGAATCCATAAATTAATGCTAGACATCTGTTCAGCAACATGAAAGATTAGAGGGACAACTACAGGACTGCTGAACTATCGCTCAAATAAACAAGACATGTGTGATGGGTTGAAATCAGCCATTCAAGACTAGGAAATATCATGTGTGTTTTCTTAGTTTTCCCTGTTGTATTTTAAATGTTTTTTAAAATAGTCATTTAAAAAGTGTGCAAGCTAAAATACTTTCTTCTATGACTGATTCACTTTGTGATTTTGTCACTTTATACTGTAAGTAACGACAGAGAATTTGAACTGTTGGCAAAGGATGGCATCAACACATTTTTAAAAGCATCTCCCTGATGCTACAGCAAGATAAGGAGTTTCAAAGAGTAGCTGTGTGCCACTGGGGCTTGGCCCTCAGTCTGATAGACTGAAAATGCAAAGCACCTTCACCTGCACCCCCCACCACACCCTACCCTCCTCTGTGTCTTACTAGAGCACTAAAGTAGAGCTGTTCACAGACTTTCTATATGCAAATGGAGGAAGGCAACTGAACAAGGCTATTTTTCTTGAGATGCAAAAAGGGAAGCATGACAAGGAAGATCACTCTGCTCGGGAATGGGGGAGACAATCGGTCGTCTGTTTCTTCCATGATTTGAATAAAATTTAATATTTGATTAAACAGCCTCGTCTTGCAAATATCAAAACATGGGCCTGTCGAAGGGGCGAATAGCACAGGTGTCAGCGTTTGTCTTATATGCTAAGCACTAAGGAAGTTTAACTTGTTCAGTATTTAACGGAACAAAGAATCTTTTCTTTCCTTGCCCACTTTATGCGGAATGTACTTGAAAACGTTGACTAGGACTCACTCAAAAACTGTCAAAAAATGTGTATAAAAATATAAATAGTAAGAAGCCTTGTGTTCAAGAAGATCTGATCTTTAAAAAGCTTAAATAAAAGAAATGCTGAGGAGTTACAGGATTCCGTGTCAATTCATTTTGCTTTGGCTAATACTGATGAATCATGGCTGTCTGGCATGTAAACATCCTATGTCATGTATATTCATCTCTGTCTTCTCTCTGGCTCTTTATGTTTTGCTTGTGTATAAAGCTCTTTGTACTTCACAAAGGACCTGCAGGGAGGGAGGACAGGTGAGACAGAGGCTCCGTAAAAGGTTTGGAAAAAAAAAAAAAGAGAACGGAATAAAAGATAAACAGCTACCTGCAAACACCTGTTCACACCAGCACTGGATGAAAGAGGCGTGTGTGTGTGTGTGGTGGGGCACTGCAGCCAAGCAACGATAGTCCTTTAAGGGCCTCCTACAGGAGTAAGATCTCAGTGCCGAAGTAACAAATAAGACTCTGTCTTCTGATCTGCCTCTGTGACTTGCTGTAGG
Organism: Tenualosa thibaudeaui; assembly: GCA_027481765.1. Lineage (NCBI taxonomy): Eukaryota > Metazoa > Chordata > Actinopteri > Clupeiformes > Clupeidae > Tenualosa > Tenualosa thibaudeaui. Next base: position 2,441,418 of record JAIFZK010000013.1, on the reverse strand, counting down.
ACATTGCATTTGAAGGTACCCCACTCTTGAGTGGAGACAGGTCTAGACTGTCTGCCATCCTCTGGTGCTGTCATAGGTTTATACGACTGAAAGCACACCACTCTGTCACCACACAAGGCTCCTACTGAAATGCTGCAGGAGGTGGTGAGGGGATCTCTATTCAACTAAAACATCTAGGCCACTCACTCTGTCTGTTCTTCCTTTTCTGCGGTGAGTTTCTCAGACCCCTCTTAGCAGAGGACCCCACTTGCCTTTTTCTTTTTTTTCCTCCCCCTCTCCATCTTCTTTTTTTCTTTCCTTTTTTCCTTTTTTTTGATTTCCCAGCTTTGAAATATGATTTGCTTTGAGCGTTTATGTACAAAGTCTTACATGCGGAGTGATGAAAGAGGCTCCATTGTGAGGTTCCCTGTGATTGAGGGAACAGACAAGAGATGGGAAGGTATCTGCTCCCACCACGGTGCAGCCTTTCAGTGCCTCTCCCTATAGCTGCTACTTAAAAGCCTCAAACCAGCCAGTTCTGTTTAATCTTCAGACTACTGCAAGAACACAGGGGCTTACAACATGAGCCAATTAATGGAGATTAATTGAAATTAAGTACTTCTTTTAATTTTGTTTATTTATTTATTTTGGTGGGGTGAGGGGTGGGTTCGGCGGTAAGGCAGCCACTGTAGTAGTCCTGTTGTGTGGAACTAATTTTGTAATTGAAAAGGATGTTTCAACAACACTTGTACTTGACTGCTTATTTTGTTTGGAAATTAAACCACTGTTTTGTGTCTCGCACCAGTTGGCTAACAACAAAAGACAGGCACAACATATTTTCTATGTAAACAGAAACAAACAGCAGATACATACTAAATAAACAAGCTTTATATGTTTTGAGAAAGGATATTGCACTCCCTGAGTACGGTGAGATGTCAGCCATGTCCTGGAGGTCTCCGCACTCAGACTTGATGAGTGAGAGGGACAGGCCCTCAGTGGTGCTTCCCGGGTGCGTGGGTGACATGGAGCGGTGGTGGTTCAAGTGGTTCGACGACATCTTGGTCCGTAGACTCGTCTCCCGGGAGAGGTCAAGGGACTCCGGGGAAGAGCGGTCCTTGCCTGGGTAGGCTGAGGGCGGCCCCAGGGGGCTCTGGAAGGGGTAGCCCATGAGAGGCAGGGGGAACGGGTGGCGGAACGAGGGCGGGCTGAAGCCCATGGTAGCTGTGAGCGGAGAAGGGTGCAGCGACGGGTGGTGGTGGGCCCCGGGGGTGGGCAGGCCAGACGACTGGTCCGAGGAGTTCTTGCGCACCACAAGGGGCAGTGCCTCTGTCTGGTCATTGGCACTGGGCATAGGAATTCCACCAAAGGACTCGAGCGGGTTGGGAATGATGACGTCGCCAAAGCACTGCAGCCGCTGGTTGGCCGTGTGGAAGTTAGGGTTGTCTCCATTGACAGCAAAGCGGTCTGGAGGCATCTGCAAGGGCGGGAACACCTGAGGCAGTGCTGGGCGGGGTGGTTTGGCGAACACCTTCACTACCGTGTCCACCACCTGTGACATGGCCGTGTTCAGCTCCTGCTTCAATGTCTCGGCCAGGTGCTTGCCCTCGGCGTGCATCGACTGGGGCCCTGGGCCCTTTCCCCGGGGGCCGTCTCCTTTGGGCTTGTCACCTCCTTCGGTGAGCATGGTCTGTTCACGGATCAGTGCTCGGGCCCGGTCCAGGAAGTGCCCGGGGTCCAGGTCGGACATCTCATTGTCGGAGCGGTCAGGCACGGAGTCGTCGAGCCGCGCGCGGCCTCCATCGGAGCGCATGCTGTCTTCTGAAAGGTTGCCATCATTCTCATCGTTTTCGGAGTCGGTGCTGTCGTAGATCTGGTAGAACTTCTCCTGCAGCTGCCGGAGCTGTTTCTGCATGTCCTCCAGCTGGAGCTTGAGCTGCCGACGCTCCTCGTGCTTCTGCTCCTTGCGGGCCGACACCAGCTGCTGGAAGCTCTGCTGCTGCTGCTGGGGCAGCTTTTGCTTGCGCTTGTTCTCCCGGTAGCTCTCACGTGGGCTAGGGGGTTGCTGCTGCTGCTGCTGCTGCTGCTGCTGCTGCTGGTGCTGGGGCCCCTCACGTTCTCTCTCGCGCTCTCGGTCACGATCGCGTTCCCGTTCCCCACGTTCACCCTCACCAGCCCCACGCAACGTCACACTGGGCGAGTGGCTCATGCCGCGGATGATGTTCTCCACGCGGGCGCGCTTGGCACGCAGGTGCTCATCCGTCAGGCGCTCAATGTCAAACTGCGTCATGGTTGGCCGGCTGAAGGGTGACAGACACTCCTGGGGGCTCTCGCGCGATGAGTTGCTGCACGCGTCCTCCTGGTGGGCCTCAGAACCTGTGCTGGACAGTCCACCGCTACCCTGGAAATTGCCGTTCTCGCTGCCGCCGTTCTTGCCGATGTTGTTCTTCAGTAGCTGTGAGATGATGGTGGCACCCGGGAAGGGTATCATGGCGTCCTCGTACGAGTTGGCCCTCTTCAGAAGCTTGCGCAGCACGTTGGACTTCTCACCGTCAGAGTGTGGCACCACGGAACACTCTACGTCCTGCTCGGAACCGTGGGGATTCATGGCACTGAATATGGTTGCTTTTGCCCGGGCGAAAACCGCAGATGCTGTGCCTACAGTCCTTTTCACCCCGATGTCAACTCTTCGTCTCTTGGTTTGTCTGTTTAGGAGGGCTGTGTTGTCATGGTCAGGCATCACTGGAACTGTTATTGTGGCATCTTTAAAAGCCTGTCAGCTGGGCAAGGCTCGAGAATCCTGGGAGCCTGCCCAAACAAAACACACAAACAAATATACAAAAAAGAAACACAAACACATCAAAATTTCACATTTCACTTTTTTTTTTCTTTCCATTTTTTTCATTTTCTTCACTCTAATCCAGAACATAGATATCAGTACAGATTTACTGAAAATATTCTCTGGTACTCTGGTATTCTCTGGACATTGTGCATTTATTGTAAAAAGTAAATAATATAAATATATTGACATGGCAGATAATTTCTAAATTAAAATTAAATATTTGTACCATGACTATTTCTAAAAAAAAAGACCAAAACTAAAGAAGCCAGTATTATGGAGAACAAATAAATACAATAGAAACAACTGTATAAAAAATATATTATCCTAGAAATCCAGGACTTCCTCAAACACACTTTATTAGAAATGCCAGCCAACTTAAGGTGGAAAATGAGAGTATAAAATGTCCCATTATCACTAATTGGAGTATAAAGTTAACCTCCTAAAAGAAATAAAACTACTGCTTGCATCAATCTGCTACCTACCTCTATTGAGATAGTTATGAAAAACCACTGGTAAAAATTATCATAATGCACGAGCACAATAAAAATGATAGTCATACTTTATCTAGAGATGCAAGACTTTAACTATCCTTTCATGACAAGCTTTGCTTGAATTGAAACACTTATATGCACAACCTCACTACATGAAGGATAAAAGACCACAAATTGTAGCCAAACTCATCAAACAGCCAAAGACAAACCTTTCTCACCCATTACAAAAAAAAAATATTTTACACACTCTCTCTCTCTCTCTCTGTGTGTGTGTGTGTGTGTGTGTGTGTGGGTGGGTGTGGGTGTCCGTCCAGTGGTCACATACCTTACATATCAGCTTCACTAAACTGACAACTGAACAAAATGTGCAAGTCCCTGTACACAGTGGTGAAACTCATATAATTCAAGTCACTCTGCAACTTGACCCTGACTTAAGGATTTTGTGACCTATCCTGACTCTCACTGATTAAATTATATGAATATGCACATGTATTGACAAATTTGATCAAGCATTTCTCAAGCATATGAAAGTAACGTGGAAGTCCTGAGGCTTCATTCTACCATCAACATTGCTTAGAGCAAAACATTCAAATGCCACTGCTCTAGTCAGACAAAACTAAAGTATATCTACATCAATATGGAGTATTCTACCTTATGCAAAGTGACCACAAAATCACACAGGCTATGAAGTAATGCTTTCATGAATTACATGCCTTCCATATGGCACTCTTGAACCACTTTGTTTAAACTAAACAAATTTATTTCCTCAGTCCTTAAAAGCACATTAGAGCTAGTTTACTATTGTCTACTGTTTTCAGTCATATAACCACATATGAGGAACTTTGACAAAAATATCAAGTTTAAAAAATGTTTCCAAACTGGCATTCTCAATCCAACGCAGTTAGTCTACATGGTGACGCTGTTTCGGCTCAATAGGAAAAAAAGAACCAACAGAGGATGAACTACAGTTTTGGCATACACCTGTCGTCAACATATATACAATGTTGTGTGTTCATGCTTTCTCCTTTCGGAGAGACATGGATTTTTATGTTATTCAAAGGGCCCGTCATATTCGCATGACAATGTAGTGGCCAACAGAATACACAAGAACTCACTAAGCAGTTAAGGGGTCAAACCTGGCAGTATTCCGCCATAAAACCCTCATCACTTGTGCTTTTCTATATTAAAGGACTTTCATTGTGAAAAGCAAAGAAGGCGAATACACGTCTTAAAACAAAGGGAGAGACAGGCTTTATGCGTTGTCCTACTGATAATCTTTGTCATCGCAAAAGTTTGGATGGCTTCAGCGTCTCTTTTCCGATCAAGAAAAATAAAGCATTTCACATAACACGTCAAATTGGGGGCATTTGAGCATTATCTAAAACCGAGGGGCATTGATGACACAAAGAACACAGCAGTAAAAGGCTGCGCGCTGGAAATTGGAAACACCATTACGAAGCGCTGCGCCGTAGATAACTCCCAGTCACTAAAACATGATGATGTTAACATAGGCTACACATAGGCGAATATCAAGGCAAAGGCTGGACAACTGAAAACCACCATTCAAACGTCAGATAAATCAGTTTCCTCGGTTACAGGTCTTACATAAATTTCCATATGGCGTTTGATATTTCTTTAAGAACTGTGGTTCAATAAGCTAAAATGTCAAACTAACAGAAAAGTGACTAAAGTAACTTTATTTCAGAGATCAAATATAGTCATGGTAATCCGCAACAAACGACTCTTCACTTAACATCTAATACGCACTACAATCAAAGAAACAGCAGTCGACTTACTTCACAAAGTGTCTTTTAAAAGTGTACAATCCCGTTTTTCAGACCTTGCAAAAATGTCCTAAAGGTGTCATTGAAAATCCCTCTAATAGTGATCTATAATGCACACTTTCCGTCACAGATGCTGCATGTTTCCTAAATAAAACTATTAAAATGTTCAAACGCATCTACGAGCAAACGACGTGCCCGTTTGAAGGTAAAGAGAATGAACGGGAGCGATAGAGGACAAGGTTACTTACTCTGCAGACGAGAGGAAATTGAGCTTCTTTGCAATAGTGAAAGAGAGAATACAGAGGGTTGTTCGCCTGGTGATGAATATTGTAATTTCTCAGGACAAGCACGAGCGACGAGAATGAGGGAGTGAGCGAGAGAGCTCTTTTGCGCCGCTCTCCTTTCCAGATGGAAACTGTGTTTCTCTGCGATGCGGACAGGACGGGGCTAGAGCGCTCTCGCACTAACAAGATTCACTTTAAGACGCTGCTGAAGGAAGCAGGAAGACGGCGCGTCATAATCATTGTGATGTAACATTTCCACCTACCAATAAGAACAGTCCGCTGGATTTAGAGGAATACAAAACGCCGAACTTCATCGACGTGGAGAAAGACTCGCCGGTCAAAAAAGACTGCTTTCACCATCCACTTTAAACAACAAATGAGTTTGCGGAATCTGTAAGGATGCATTGTCTCCCGAACTAAGACAGTACAATTTTGCCTTGTTACATCTTGTTTGTCATATACACTGCGTGGAATAGCTTACATTTCATTTTTATGAAATGAATGAGTGTTTTTTTTTTAATGCATTTTATCCACTTTGACAAGATAGTGTACAAACTGTTTTGGATTGTCTTCTTTAGGAACGGTTACCTTTTCTGTTTTTTTCAGTTAAACTTATTATTTGGAAAGTACTACTCATAGAGCTATTATAGACAGTTTAAATTCCGAGAGTTAAACAATTATCAAATTAAAGCCCATTTTAACCGTCAGCGCGAATAGTAAATATTGCCAAATGTTTTTGTCTTACAATGTATTGCCAAACAAGATAGGGAGACTGCGGCTGGTTATTTATTGATAATATAAAGTATGGCATATTGGGGAAGTAGCTTATAGTAATAAACCGCGGAGAGGCCATAGCCTGTTTTGTCTGTCAAAACGGCGGTTTCGTCTGCAACCACCGCCGCACCCCGAAGAGCCCCACAATAATTGCACCAGTACTGTGAACCATGGCTACTGTGCTTATGTTTGGCAACGGATGTCACATATCAGATATGTCATTGGCAATTATACCCAGTAAATTATAGGTTATGGATTTATATCTCATACCTCTTGATATAGCCATCAGTCCGAAAAAGAGAAGAGATTAGATTATGCTATAATAGCAAGCAAAACAGTTGATAATTGTTTATTGTCTACAGTCATTTCGTTGTAGGTACAAAGGAATAATACAAGAAATGGATTCTCATAAGTTTTTAATTTATGTTGTGCATTTTAGGCCAAGGGGGGGATAGAAGGATCGACAAAGACGGCAGTCGCCTTAAAGGTTGCGGTTTGTTCAAAAAATTGATTTTAGAAAGAACAAATGTGCTTTGGGGTTGAAAGAGTAGCATTTCGGAAGAAATGTGGTAATGTTATACCCTTTTCCTGCATGCATGTATCGTTAATTTAGCGGGGCCTGTTGGCGAAAATTGAGACACCTGAATGTGATGAACTACAATTTCTGAACTCAGAGGGCATGCATCCTAATACCTCTCCCCTCCCCCATCCATCATCCAATCAGGCGCTTTATTAGTTGTCTACAGTATGGTGATCATCCTATCAGGGCATATTATAGGAATTCATTCTAAAGCTCTAACCTAATTTTACCAAGATTTCCTTTCAGTGCTTCAGCATTTCCTTGCTTGAACAAATAAACTTTGTGTCTCTGACCTAATTTTCTAATCCCATCAAAATACAAGACATGTACAATGACGCTCGTATATTATTGTTTATCCCAGGGATTTCTAATATGAATCCTTTAAGATTTTTGGCTGTGTGGAAACATCGATAATAACTTGGCACTGACGCCTTCATGTGGGGATGAAGTGACTTGTGCATTAGGTCAAGAGAAGCCTGAAAATATGTATACTTCAAACATTTATTGGAATAAGAGGTTTTTGCCATGACAAAAGTATTCAGAGTTGTTACATGTTCGGACGTTTGTTGCCGCAATTCAGCATTATAGTCAGAATGCAAATTCTCAGTATTTTGGTCGTTCACTTGTGACGATAATCTCCTGACTTTTATTTTTAAATTTCTTTTGTAACAAGCGGAGCCAGGATGCCAGGATTGGTAATAAAAAAAAGATTTCGCTTTTCTTTATAATCTTACAGTCTCCAACTGTATCCATGATTTGGCTTTAAATTTACCCTTAAATAAACAGCAAAACTGAAGTTTCTAAGGACTACCCTGTGACTTACAGACATTTATTCTACTTGAATACAATTACTAGCCTATTACTTTATCGATTTATTATTATTATTGTTATTATTAGTAGTATTAGTATTAGTATTTACTATTATGTTTTTACTTTCAGGTGACACAAACTTGCTCTCGGTTAATAACATCAGTATCTATTTAAGTAATTGTATAAAAATATTTTTAACAATCTCTTTATGTGAATTTAAATGAAATGGTAAAGATCACTTTGTTTTCTTTTGGCATGATGGGCTAAAGCAGCTTGCTTTCGCCATCTCCCTACTTTGAATAGTGCCCAAAAGGAAAAGCGAGTCATTTTCCATGTCGTAAGCGAATGTTGTTGTAGATGAGTAAATGACTAGGAAGTCAGAACTTTGGTGTCATGGATTTCTTTTCCAAAACAGGTGTTCCGACCTATTCTGTAACGCGAGCAGTGCACACAACGTTGGTTCCCTTGGTGCGCTCGGTGGACAAAGTGGAAAAGTCATAACAACATTAAAGGAAATTTGTTAAGAGAAGGAAGACGAATCTGAGGTGTAGAGGAAGCCTGTTTATTAACACCGCCACCTCTTATTACAGACGATTCCAAATGGACAGGCACTTACTTTTTCATTTCTTTTCCAACATTCTATAACAGTCGCTGAACAATAATCCTTTGGGCTGAACGAGGGTCTGTGCGCCAATGCCAATATAGAAAGGACTATCCATTTGCGCAACAAGTCTGTTTTGTGCGTGTTTTTTTTTTTTTAAATAAAAGCATCTGATGAAGTATGAAAATGAGATTGATGTGTAGCTGTATATTACCATCTTCGCCTGTGATGCCTATAGAGAGTACCAAGAAAAGACAGCAACCGTTGTGCGTTTTTCCGCATTTTATTTAATAACGTTTAACAGGAAGCTGACCATTCTCGGAGGTATGCTGCTTTCAGTAATACAAAACCTAAGTCTTGTTTTGTAATGTTTTCCTGTGCTTACCAAAACGATGAGTTTGTACTTTTGATCTTACTGAGCTAAATAGGACGGTAGGACTGTGCCACTTATATGGTCTCATATTGTAAAAAACAAGGCTCTGGAATATCATTCTTATGCCTAATACTTGCAAGAGTTGTATTTAAAATAAAAAAATTCACACATATGAAATACATATTGGAATGTAATGAGTTGAAATGTCCAGCAGTGTTTTGTTGCCCCTGTACTTTCAAGCACATTCCTCTGGACTCTGTAAATGTTCCCATCCACTGTACACTGCTAAGTGTGGTGCAGTACTGCATTTAAATCTGCACTAAACTGATATACACAAAGCAGGAAGTGTTTAGTGAATGTGTCAAAAGAGAGGTACATACTTATGGGCTCTCCTCTCCCATACCAATCAGCACATCAGTGTCTCCAGTCATTTAAAGCTTTCTTTAAAATAAAAAAGATAGACTTTTAGCTCCTGAAATTATATTTGTCATGTTCCTGTTGGCTTAATTCCACATAAAAAATGGGTGCGTATTCTGTATGCGAGTTTCTATGTGTGCTATGTGCTGTGGTTGTGGATGCTCACTCCAGGTATTAACATATTGCAGTCACAGGCTTCAGTAGTGCATGGAGAGCATCCAAACTTTAATTATGCAGTGACAAAATATGTATTCAGTTCATGCAATGATCTCATTTGGACAATAGCACAGTGTCCACTGGCATAGTTCTGGCTCAATGTTATCACAATATAATAACAATACATCATTGTAATATCTGTGTCAGTAGTGCAAAGCAACTCCAGTGTCAAATACAAGAGACCCTCTATGGGTGATTTTATGTCATCTTCTGTATTCCCATTACATGTTTCAAAACTTGATTGGATTACGTTTAAGTTTGTCTGTTTGTTTGTAGTGTACTTTATCCCTCAACATGGGATTGGACACAGGCTTACTTATAGGAGCTCACTCTGTTTCACGTTGTTGGATTATTCAGTTGTAGCTCACCTTGCAGTTGAAAGCATGTATTTATTCATAAGGCTAAAGTTAGTGGTCTGAAACATTAGCAATTCAGATGTACAATCAACAAACAATGTGGCAAACAGGAAGAAATCCACTGGGCAAGAAACCACTCTCGTGTGTATCAAAGTGGTCTAGTGGGTCAACATGAAGAGAGATCACTGCAGTGCATTTTGTGCAGCCAAAAGATAAACACACACACACTACTGAGAGTGGACATCTTTAAAGCTGATCTTTTTAATCATGGGCTCGCTGGCTTTCCAGCATTTCAATTGACTTGCTGTACTTTTAGCCATACAACAACTGTTAGCATTCTCTGTGTTGAGCACAGGTGTCCTTCACTGTAAATTAAGTGGAACGCAAATTAAAACAACAGCAACCAAATTCAACTGGTATTTCACTGAACCAACTGTGTGTTGCCTATGATAGGCACATACACACATTTAGCTTATAATATCACCATCAAATTTACTCTGTCGCATTTTGCCATTTTATCATTAAACCATTGAGACACTGACACAAGTAAAATGGGAGAAATGACAGAGACGACGAGAAAGGAGGAGAGGAGAGGACAGGAGCACAAAGGAGAGGGCCAGGGACGACTCTATCACCAGTGCTCTGCAGCGAGGAAAAACGCGGACAGGCTTTAACGCGAGGGCCCATCAAGACTCAGCCAGGAGCCATTATTCGACACATTAGCAAAAGCTAGCTAAAAGCTCTTATGCTTGAACAAGGTCTTGAAGGTCTTTGGGGGAAAGGATGCGCTACTAAGAGGAGACAATATTTGAGGGACCCTTGGTACTCCGGAAAATGTGAGCCTTTCAGTGTGACAAGGTGACGTAGGGGTAACTCATTTAGCAAATAAGAGGAGCAGAAATGAGACATACTCAGGAGCGTAAAAGGTATGTGCATCAACCCACTGATATGCCATAATTGTGATCCTGACAATACCAGTCACTGGTGTCATATGTATATTATTTTGAAATAATATCTTATCCTTCTTGTTGATTTTTGTAGTTGAATGATGTCCAAAGGTATATTCACAGACCTGAAATCATAAGGAGGTTTGGTAGTTTTTGAAATGAATTTAGCAGCCATAACAGACCTTCTGGTTCAAGGTTACAAAAATAATACAGTCCAAGAGATGGAGTTTTAAATAAGTGCAAGTTCAAGATGTGCACCAGTCTGTAGGTGCAGTGACAAATCCTGCTAACTCTCCCTTTTTTAGTTACTGTCCTGAGTTGTAGCCTTGAACATGACTTACTACAACATGCTGTGCTGTTTTTCAAAAAGATCTCTTAATCGTACATGCGCTTGAAACTAAATTTGACCACATGCTGTTAAGATGTGACCCTTTCGACCCTCAGCAATCCATGAGGCCTCCAACATGCTCTGAATTGAACTGTTCCCCATCAAAGAACTGGACTTTTTCAAAGTCCATTTTATTTCTTACTAAGTCAGACAGCATGGGTAGTTCTTTATGAATAATTATTTTTTTGTTCTGTTATTTAAATTTTCCAGAGACACAAGGGCATTAATGAGTTACAAAAACAGACCATGGCCAAATTATACTTTTCAGAGACTATTAAAACTTTGTCAGCTCAGTCCATAGTGTATATGTGTGTTGATTAATTTATTCCAAATTGTGTATGTGTTTTTATGTATGTGTGTGTGTGCGTATGTGTATGTGTGTGTTTTTAATTCAGAGCAGAGGTCTTAATCTTAACACATAATTAGACACAATTGTCAGCCTTTCCTCGTGATAAGCCTTTGAATGAATGAATAACCACTGCGACTAAATTGCTCTCTACCCCCCTGTCAAGTCTGCCCCACAGGTCAGGGTTGGAGGCGAGTTGGCAGCAGGGAGTGGACTAGGGCCTGGCCCACTGCCTTCCAGCCTGCTGCTCTTAGTGGGCCCCCTCTGGCCCCATGCATGAATAGGGGTCTTCAGACGCTGGTGCACTGAACTGAAGCCGTGTGTTGCTGTTGTTGTTGTTTGTCGTTTTTTTTCTTCCTTTTCAATCTCTTTTTTCTTTTCATTGTTTTTTTGCAAGGGGAAGGGCATGCAATCCTATCAGCTTTCTTCTAGTTTCCCTCCCAACTAGTCTTCCATGGAGGGTGGGCAGTTGGTGTGTGTGTGTGTTTTCGGTTGGCCGTTGGTGCTTTTTTTTCCTTTTTATCGCTGTGGCTCACACACTTTCCAGAGAAAAGGAGAATGAAAGAAAAAAATAGAGAATGATGGGAGAATGGGAGAATGACCGAAAAAAAGTCAAATGGACAACCAACCACACAAGCATGCATAAATTGTATATTTTCCCTGTTTTTTTGTTTTCAAATTGCATTGCATCTTGAAGCTACAGTACAATTAAGAAACTCAGCAAAATGTTAGTGAAATGTAAAATGACAGAAAATAATGGCTTTTCAGTTCACTACATAGATATGTACTAGATATACAGTACTCTTGTTGCTGGACCACACATACAATATTGAACATGTTTCTATGTTGACTTCAGCAGTGCTATAAACAGGTCATCAAACGACTCAACAAATCATTCTTAAACTGGCAGCCTACATATAAATATTGATTTAAAGATGGGAAACTAGGGCAATGTGTGTGTGTGTGCCATGCATTACCATGCTGTTGATGAAAATCAATTGGGATTGCCCCCACTTTTCCTCTTTAATTGAGATTGAAATATAGATTTTACCTTTTTTTTCCTTTCTAACTAAGCATGTAAGGAAGAGCCCCGGGCAGAAAGAAGCCCTTACTGAAGAACTACAGACAGGCATTTGAAACAGTATAAAACAAAGTAAGTAATGACTAATTAAAACCAGACTCTGTCTACCGGAAGTAATTGTGTCTCAGAGGAATCCGTGATATGTTCAGCCCGACTATACAAGCAATCATGATGCTAATAATAACAAAATAATTATAATAATGATTACTGTCCCCCTAATCTGGCTGATAATAGCCATTACCCTTGTCATCAAAATCCTACTTGAAGGTTTCTTTAAATAATGATAGAGATAGATGAAACAACAAAGCATTCCTCAGACACAATGTTGCTAAAATACTAGCATGTCTGATTCCTTAATAATGCTAACAATGAGCTGGTAGTGTTGCCTGTTGTCTTCATTTTCCACAGTGTCTCACTGTCTTCAGAGCTAGGTCTTTGCTAACTTTAGTAAACTTTCTCTTCTGTCAACAGAGATGCACTAGCAGTGAAAGCCTGACACTTATGTTACACTTTTTCCCCCACCCTGTCTGCATAATTATATTTCTCGAATACACTTGAGAAATAATGGCTTGTTTTCCTTGAAGACAGGTTCTGCTGTGTACTAAATGGAGAAACAGTGTAGGCAGTCCAGCCGTGTATTTTTGTTCCTCTGTTGTTAGCATCAGTCACACCTGCTGTATCATTAATGGCTTATTCGGCGCGGCGCTAGATGTGGGCAGAGCGCATTAAAAGCTGTAATTGCCGGGCGATCAGATTATGTCCAGGCGGGAGCAGGAGCCTGCCCACCCACCTACTGAATTCTTGATCTTCAGTCCTATCCATCTCAAATCGCATTTACAACATTTCTAGTTTGCCGCACCATTGTAAGAATGTGTTCAACAGTGTCCTGAGGCTGCAAGATTTCTCTCACTTTTTTATGCACTGTATCTGTGACAGTTTCACAAAAGAGTTTGTTGCCATCATAGTGTTAGTAAACATAATGCACTTTCACGGCCTTACTAAGTAATAAGAGACCGGGATGGGTTGTGTCTTTCCATGATTATGGTACTGGAGTGACTCATGAAAGTGTGAGTGTGAGTGAAACGCAGATGCCATGTCAGGGGTTGGCAGAAAATGGGCTGTTTCCCCTGGACATCCACTGAACATAGTAAGCAGCCCACCTGTTGTTGATTGCACATAAACATTTGGTTCTGCTGAGATATACCTGGTAATTAGTCCTTAAAACGGCCAATGCTTGATTTACCTTCTCTGTGCAGGTGAGTGCCTATGCATTCAGACCACTCGGCCTCACCTTGCCGCTTTCCGCTTTGTTTACCCACTTGTTTGTTTGGTCGCAAAAGCATGAAAATCAGCAAGAGACACAACAAGTGGATTGGATCCCTGGCAATTACCTCCCCCATATAAGGCTCCCCAACAGTAATTATAGTGTGATACTAGCATTTGGAAAGCCTGAGTCTGAGGAGTATGTTGAGTTGGTTTATTAACTTATTATTGGTTTGGCTTACTTTCATTTTTGTGTTTATACATCTTAAATATTTTGGGAGTATGTAGTCATTTGTGTGATGTGGTCATAGATTTGAAATATTATTCAGTGGATACATTTAAGTGTCTGCACGGAGATTGATACCTGCACAATTCAAAAGATAGTGTCAGACAAGTTTGGTGTCGTTGTGTCGTTTCTAATATGATTGAACACTGCTGAATGCATGAAAGTTGAAAGGAAGGATGAATTGAGGCCCAAGATGTGCATAATCCCCTCTGAATTCCTTCACATACTGAGTCAAACAAATTGCTAACAAACTAATGAAATCTGTATTCAGTAGTCATGGATTGAATCACAAGGATCATTAACAATAGGCTAATTAAGTCACTCAGACCTTCCCCCACCCGATATGTGTGTGTGTGTGTCTGTATATGTTCAAACATGCCGTATATGTGAGGGGACAGTGTGAAAGAGAGGAAGGCATGAAAGATGTAGAGCGTGAGTGCTCACACCGTCTTCCTGACGTTGAGGTTGTTGTTCATTAACAGCAGCTGACCGGGCGCCTTCGCTCAGATGAGAGCGTTTCATTATTCATGGGTGACATTGTCTCCGAGGAGCGCGGCGACATCGTCAACCTGTTCCTTCTGGGCTAAAGCAAATAACAGGTGGCTCTCCTCCTGGCTGCCGTGCTCTCCCAAGACATCCGCTGCTGTCTTAGAAAGGGCCTGGCCAGATCTGTGAGGAGCTGATGGCCATGTGTCTGAGCAGCTTTCAAAAATGAATTATTCAATATGTTTAGGCAATCTGGTCTGCTTTCACTTATAGAGTTCTAAAACACATTTAGCTCCTACTGCTTCTTGAGAAGTTTGAGATTAGCAGTGGAGACTGTGGCACAAATAAAACAGCCTATTCACAGAACAGTTAAGAATATCAATGTAAAATATATGTTAATAAGCCTGATATAGTGCAACTATATCTTTGTCTTCCGTAAGCATAGTAGTACATATAAGGTATAGTATACACAAGACAGGTTTTATTGTACCATGTGATTTGTGGCCCAGGTGTACGGGAAGTAGAGGAGAGCTTCTTCTCCCTCTCAGACTTTACACTTCCCCTTGAAATAGAGAACTTCCACCTATAGTTGATTTATTGAGAAGGAGTTGCTGTCTAATTGCTCTTATGAAGGGAAACTGCTGATGAGTTTCTTATTTATCTGTCTCACTGTAAATTCTTGCAAACATTTATGACCACAAGCCATTTCAAACATTAGACAAGTATATTCTCCCCTGAAGACCATAGTGCCAATCTGTGACACTAACTGTATATTTCCCTGATTCATAAGCACATAACAGATCACGTCATGAAGCTTCCCCTATTCTTCATTTCATTTTCAATGTGATTCGAATTTCATTAGACACATTTACAGTTTATATGTCCATTTTGTGTTGGTTTTTGTTTGTTGTATATCATTAGTCTATTATGATGTATGTCGTTTGTTGTGTTTTTCCTTTTAGTTCATTTGTTGCCTACATTTTTATGTTGCATCATGTGTGTTTTATGGTTCGTGTTGTTTGTAGTATAGTGTTTTTGTTATGGCTGTTAGTTGTAAATAAGTGCTGCGTTTCTTCCCATGAAGAGCATGAGAGCCTGGTTGAACCTGGACTAAACTGCCGGGCCAACATAGCAAAGAATCATTGTAACCATGATGTAGGCTGCTGACATCAGTTGGCTACAGATATGTTGACATTTGGACACCAACTGACTGAATAGGGGTTTAAAATCCAGTTGAAATCATGGCGATAAATGATGATTGTGCTTTTACAACCATTTTGTAACCATGTCATGCTTTTAGGGTTATTAGGATTGCAAGATACTGATATCATCATACCCCCGTGCTTTACTTGTCCCAAGTCCATTAATGACCATGGATGACTATTAGTTTGAAGTAAATATGCACCACTTCCTCCCTGAACTTGTGCAGCTGAGGTGTCCTGATATGAATTTATATATTGGCGGAGGAAATGCTCCCTTGTGTATTTGTTCTGAAAGTGGCTCTCATGTGTGTAGGCAATGTTAATTACACATAAAACATTTCAAAAGATGATGAGTTGCATTTCTTGCACTACTTGTTGTGGCTACTGAGAATGGTGGGTAGTTAGCTTGGAAAGAGTTGATTCCATTATTACAAAGCCTGCTTACTAGCACTACCATCATTCACTATGGTTTTAATGATTGGCATTTAAAAGAACATTGATATGGAACTTTGATTAAACTTTTAAACCAAATCTACAGGTCTTCATAACTTTCCTGTTTTATGGATTTAATATCCTTCCTGTCAGCCAACCAGAGCGTAATTCATCACTTTTGGTGACCTCCATACTGTTTTTTGGGCATCCTTTTAGTTCCAGACCACAAATGGGCTAACTTTTGTGAGCATGTCGGGCTTTAAACCAGGACCAGGAGACCAAAAAGCTGTATCCTTCATAAAGGCTTTCATAGATTCCCCAAAGGACAAAAGAAATCAGGATCAGGACAATAAATCATGTGAGGAGCAGAGTGGAGGGCACCATGCACCTTGTCCACTCACGCCCACATTAAATGCTAAGTAAACCATAACATCCTGTGCATTGTGCAGCCTGCAACCCCACATGGGTCCAAGAGAAAGTGTGTGAGCCAGGAGAGGTCACATACCCTCGTGTGTGTGTGGTGTGTGCGTGCATGAGTCTGTGCATCTGCACTGTCTTTGGAAGGAACAACCCACCCATACCTCCTCTTTTTCTAGAGGAAGGAGGACTTTTTCCAGTCCAACTACTTCCTGCCAAAAAAGCGAGTTGGGGTGGGGGTGGGGATTGCTGGTGGGTGGGGAAGGGAAGTGTGCACTTAACAGAAGGATGGAAACATCCTCTCCGGTCGTGTGCCTGATTTGTCAGGTGCGTTAATAGTACCTGGAGGCTTGTTTTGGCTGCAGTTTCATACCCCGCGGGGCATGTGCAAGTATCTAATTTTTTTGGAACATGTCACCAAAATGAAGAATCCCTTATTACAGTAGAGAGTTTCCTCAAAGACAGAACCAACTTACAGGGAGTGCTTTGCAAAAGAAAAACATTGAATTTCAGTAGTGTGTGTCATTTTCAAAGAGCAAATTAAATTTATCCATGATGTGCCTGCAGAGACCTTGTGTCAAACAGTTCAGAGCACCTACTTTAGAGGGTGTCTTTCTGATTTCTGTTGACTCCTGACAAACTCATCGACAGCGGATCGGATGACATTCGCGATGAACCTCCTTACACCAGATTTTCGCTGAATTTCTCCCTTCTTATAGCTGGCTCATGGGCTATTGTTGCTGTAATTGCTACCTTCCGCGGCACTGAAGGATCGGGGCGAAGCTGTGATCTTTAAGTGCGCGGATATCAATTACACGCTCGCTCAGATCACCTCGCGTTTGCGCTCTTGTTCGTCCCTCCCTGGAGGACTAGACTGAGTCTTAATGCCCTTCTGTACTATACAGTACATGGTGTGCTCATGTACAGCTCTTTAAGATAATATATATACAGTACATGGTGTGCTCATGTACAGCTCTTTAAGATAATATATATACAGTACATGGTGTGCTCATGTACAGCTCTTTAAGATAATATATATACAGTACATGGTGTGCTCATGTACAGCTCTTTAAGATAATATATATACAGTACATGGTGTGCTCATGTACAGCTCTTTAAGATAATATATATACAGTACATGGTGTGCTCATGTACAGCTCTTTAAGATAATATATTGTACCAGGTTTCGCCTCAGCTACTCAACAGCTGATGGTTTATATAGCAGACAAAGTTTTGGGCCACACAAGAGGATTAAAGGGTTGTTTTGTGTATGATACCACAAAATTTAAAAGAGATTTTGATTCTGTTTTTAGTTTTATTATTATTATTATTATTATTATTATTCAGATATCACAGACATATAGAGATGTCTCTTTTAATCAAATTAATTTAATATTTGATCTCTACAACAGCTTTGAAAGTTATTTAAAGTAAAAAAAAAAGAAGACATACAAATCCTTTTGAGGTAGTTTAAGCTTTTGGCCTAGTTATAACATCTCCATTCTCCATTCATTAAGGCCAAATTGCCTCAATATCTGCAATCTAGGGGAAAAAATAATGAGAATTGGGAAGCTTCAAAAATCCTGCTCCCCGGTGACACCACTGTCCCTTTATTTCCAACTTTTTGGGATACTGACAGCTCCTTACTTATGAAGTTGTGACAACCCTCCATCCCTGGTGAACATATCTCATAAAATAGAATTGAGTGAGTGTGTGTGTGTGTGTGTGTGTCAGAGAGAGGGAGAGTGACTGTTGGGAGGGGGGATAGTTGTGTTGCATTGGCCCATCTGCTGCAATTACACCACTCCAAAAGACTTGGCATGGCCTGTCCCTTTATGTTACAATGGCAGCAACCGTGCCCACTATCTTGACCCAGATCATCTCATCTACGCAGTACCGCAAATGTATCTGCTCAGAGAAAGAGGGAGAGAGGGAATGAACGAGAGACAGAAAGAGATAGAGAGAGTGCATGCATGTTCACAGCTCAAGCATGACATGCTGACTTGACATGTTGTTTCTGGGGTGGGGGCTGTAGTACCTGGTTTACAGAGATAATCCTGAGCAAGACAAAGAAAAGAAAGACAGAAAAGATACAGACACACACACACACAGAAGGAGAGGAGAACACTGATAGAACAACAGGAGGCACTAAAGAGAGATGTGGTGGGCAGAGATGTTCACAGGAGATTACCAGAGAATAGGGCCAGGAAGGTCTGTGTGCTAAAGCAGCATCTCATCCTTTGGCTTTAGCCAGTCATAAGTAATGGGGCTGACACCTTGTTTATTTGGGATAATGAGTTGATCCAGAGTGGAGGTCTGCAACAAGAGCCTGCAGATCAGAAAATGAAGCTGGTGTTGAATATCAATGGCGTGTGTTAACCTTTCCTTCACCCTCCTGTCTGTCTGTCAGGCACATTCATTTTTCTTTGGTAATTGCTGATGGGAAACAAAAGCTTTGCATGTCTTCAAACTGCTTGCAAGGGAAATAATGACTGTGGAGGAAGGAAAGACATCACGGCAGATTACAATAAATCAGTGAGTATAAAGGTGTCAAAGCACACAAACTGTCCTTCTTCCTCCCTCTCTCTCTCTCTCTCTTTCTCTTTCTCTCTCTATCCCTCTGTCATTCAACCTCTCCCTCATATAATGCCATCATCCTCCACTGCTCTCCACATCTCTCCTCTTTGCTCTTGCTGGGCACATTTTAATCACATTACAGTTGGAAGTGCCACAGGACACCACAATCCACAGGCAGGGTGGAATCGCTTAGCAAAAATTAATACAGTACATTTGAGAGTCACTGAAGCACTGTGATGAAATTAAGAACACGCAGCTTTATGCTGTGTTATAATAATAATATACCCTTCACAGCCTTATTAAAATGACATGCTTGTAGTGTCATACACATTTAAATTAAAAAGGGAAATTGTATAATTCTGCTTATTAATACTGTTTCGTAAAAGCCATCTTAAGCCAAATCCCATTTATTTTGTTATATATCTTTCCATTCTAGACATATGTATTTGCGTCCAGACAGGCATAAGCTGTTTAAATTGTTCATTTTGATGGCAGTGTTCTGACAGAATAAGTAAACATCTGTCACACTGGACCAGGCAAATCACACTGGGGTAACACTACATATGGCCCAGTAATGCACTTGAATGATGCAAATCCTCATTCTTATTGATACAGTGGGAGTTCTGTAACCTACACACTGTCATTTAACAGTCTCTCTTGATGTTTCTGTGAAATGCACAAACAAATCACTCAGTGAATTACTTGTGCATACTTTATATATTTATATTTATTATGAAATGTATTTAACACTCAAGGTCCTCCCAAGATGAGGGCCAGAACTGGGCTACAAGCTGACTCCAGTCCTGTGACGCCATGGTTTCTCTCTATCCCTCCCTAATGCATCTTAGTGAAAGTGTGTCAAGCGCTCAGAGGTTCTGCGGGTCAATGCCAAAATGTTACTTCTCAACAAAGTAAATGGATTCTGCCAAAAAGTGTCAATTAGTTTGAACAGGCCCATAAAGGCTGCACAATGGCCCTCCTAATGTATGTGAACTACACTTACCAGATGTCCTCTTAGTTTCTAACAGTTGCCTTGTTTGATGTGAGATTGGGCTGTTGGAGTGGTTTAAAGTATCTTTCTCCACCATTAGTCATGGCTAACTCATTAAATAGAACACTTGATTTCTCGCCTTTTCTCCCTGTCTTGTTGAAATACATGAAATATTTCAGGCGATTCAGAAGACTGACACCCAGGTACATATCCAATTACATTTGTTAAAGACAGAGAATAAAAAAAATATGTATATGCATATAAAGGCGTGTATGAATCATCAGATTGTCTGCATTTGCACAAATCAACCACAAACAGCGAGACCGTCATAAAAGCATCAAAATAAAACGTCTATGATATCACAGCCTCCAAATAGTGTTTTAATGCTGATGAAACTCCTCTTACCATGGTGAACTGTTTAGCAGACAATAATCATTTTCTGTATTAATGAGTGTTGTGGTATAATCGTTTAATTGGTGGTAAAGGGTTAGAGGTCAAGGGAGTGTTAAGCATTATGCAAATGATCCATGGATCTGTGCCATATTTTCCAATGACGACTTTCCAATGATGACTGAAAATCCAAACACAGGAGTAGGCCATACATGGCTTATGTGTTTACATTTTTTTCCCGGTCATTAAGCTACTATAGGATGACATGGTAGTTGTATCATGATGTCATGTATATGCTAGTGTGCCTATGACCCAGAGAGGGCTGCCCTTGCACACAAAGAAACACACACAAACACATATACACACATACACACACACATTTGTAGGTTGATTTGTGCTGGAGAGAAGTGGCCACCAGAGATGAGGGAGAGAATGAGGCATTTGTAACAGCAGGAGCAACAGCAGCAGTAGCAGTCGAACGTCTACAGCAGTACATCTTTTTTTCATATCATAATAATCATTCTAAAATCCTCATTCCTCAATCCCTTGGCTCAAGCTGACAGTTTAAATAAAATCACTCAAATCCCGTGGGTAAGAGAAATAAAAATGACAAGGATTAAAAAAAAAAATGGCCAAACCTCAGTTGCTGTTTTTTTCTTCTCTAAAACTCTTGGATCATGACCCACTCTGTATGTTCAGCTTAAGAGCAGACGCTAGGCTCTCATTCACTTTTGTGTGCCACTGGAATGGGCTTACGGTATTTACTGGGGGTAGGAGTGAAGGGTTTTGTGTGTGTGTGTGGGTGGGGGGGTGTCTATGGAGAATATGTACAACAGTAAGCGCTAATGCCATAATCCAGCATCATTAGGGTCAAGGATAGACTAGGGAGGGGGGCACGGGAGGAGAAAGGGATGGGGGCAGGCATAAATATGCTCAGAAATATTCTCAGATGCATCTCAGATGGCCCAGATGGCTCAAGTGTCTGGGATGAATCTGTACCCATGTGTGCCAGAGCAGGGCCGCATGTCAGCCGTACAAGCTACTTTTTTTCCTGAGGTTAATGCTGTCTGCATGCAGGTATGTTGTTTTCTGGATTCCCTTTGCAAACCTTCATAGGCATGCAGCATTCACACAATCCAACAGATGCTCATGTACCAACATATGCATGCATACACACGCACACTTATTCAAACACACAGACACAGACACAGACACATACACGCATACCCAAACAGACCCACACACACACACACACACACCCCTAATCTCAAAGATGGGATATGGTGTCCCAACCGCAGCAGCCTAGCACAGTGAGCTGTATATTCCTGGGAGAATGGGAGAGAAAAGGTCCAAGATTATAAGATGTCTATCTCCTTCCCTGCTCATAACAATGATGACAAACAGCGGATCTTCAAATAATCCCTTAATCATTTTTAATGTTTACTCTCTGTAGCATAGATGCTCTCAGAAGATATTTAATCATTACAATGTGCATTGTTCTGCAGCAATAAGCATGGAGCCCTTGTTTTCTTAGCCTGAGACTGGGTCCTCAGAAATGCCACATTTTCAACATATAGGAATCTACTTAATTAAAATTGTAGCAATTAATTGCCCAGCCTTATTTGAATTCCACATGAATGCAATCTTGTCTCATCAAGCTCATCAAGATACTGCCTAAGATAGTCCTTAAGACGTCCCACATTTAATAAGAGGTTAAATTGGCCCATGGCTTGTTTGGATGAAGGGCTTATGTAAACTGCACATGCAATTACATTGGTTCCAGGTGGTCTAATTTGAAATAAATGACAAACAATAGACAAGTTGAGTTAGCAAACATAGCAAATTGATGTTTGCTGGCAGTGTGTGTTTCTATCCATTGGAAAGAAGGAAAAAGGAGGAATAATTGTGGATGTCCTTTACGGTGACATGCTCCTTGCCTGCCTGTTAAGCAGGTCAAGGATTTCTGGATACTGTACACCCCCAG
The DNA here is from genome assembly GCA_027481765.1 of Tenualosa thibaudeaui. Classification (NCBI taxonomy): domain Eukaryota; kingdom Metazoa; phylum Chordata; class Actinopteri; order Clupeiformes; family Clupeidae; genus Tenualosa; species Tenualosa thibaudeaui. The sequence continues at coordinate 2,419,124 of JAIFZK010000013.1, read as the reverse complement.
CTTTGACACAGAGAGAGTGAGTGAGGAGGAGGAGGAGAGAGGAGGGATGGGCTGAGGGGGGCTAAGGGGGGTTAAGGGGAGGGGAGTGAATCCCAATCTTCCTCTGGACATCTGTCACAATGTGCAACTTGTATTCCTTTTATTCCATGACCCACGGATTTCTTGCATGATTGCTCAAGAACTGTAATGTTAAAACAAGTCCTCTACACCCCCCCCCCCCCCCGACTCTACTTTGACAGGCTACTGTGTGTGTGTGTGTGTGTGTTGAGGCTGCATAATTTCTCCACAGGGACAGTAACCCCTCACACACGTAACAGGCCTCCCGCGTGTCTGATTAGGTCTCCAACAGCAGACTCTCACCTGTCTCCCTTCACCCTTGGGGAATAGTAATTAAGGACGCACTAGCCCCTACATGCTCCTTACGCCACTCCGCCATTGATATTCGCATGGCGCCATGCTCCACCGCATGTCGCAAGAATTAAAGAGAAATGTATCATGAGTTATGTAGTGTGTGCATGTGTGTGTGTGTGTGTGTGTTGGGGGTATGGGGGTTACTGGTAAAATATTGGATTGCTTTTTTCAGCAACAAATATTAGGATATTAATGCATAATGGTTTCTAAGAATATCATTTGAAGAAATGGATTGGTGTCTTCTGTTGTGTTTTTCCTCCCATACTGCTTTGCTACTGAGCTCAATCTTCAAGCTACTGAGCACAGTTTGGGTTTAGCTGTATGTTACACGACTCAAGGGAGACAGAACAAAATTGCGTTCATGAAGTCATTCGTAAGTAAACATAGTCCGAAAATCCTGATCTTAGCCTCTCACAGAATCCCTTTAGTCTTTCTCTCTCGCTCCCCCTCTCTTTCTCGCCTTCCATCTGCTCCCTTTTCTCCACACACAAGGAGCTTGCCACTTGTTCATTAGAAAGTAAAAGCTCTCTGCCTCTAAATCTTCTGCCTTGGCCTGTGTGCGAGTGGGTCACAGCTTTAATATCCTCCGCCGTGGCTCCTCTTACCCTGGGGCATATGTCAGGAGAAAGTAAGCATCTGCTCCTTGAGTGGGATCCGTGCCACCCTTCTGCGCCAAGGGTTCCCGCGCAGAGAGAGGCCGAGGCAGAGGGAGGCGGGCAGCAGCGCTGCGGCAGACATGCCCGCATGAGGCAGCTAGCAGGGGCATAGCACCTTTAAGGAAAAGCAAAGAATATAGATTCACACATAAAGCTCAAACAGAGCTAGGTCTTGAGTCGTGTTTGTGTGTGTTTGTGTTTGTTTTGTGGGTCAACCCATGGTCTGATGGCTGTGTTGTTGTGTTGTGATCTGCCGTACCATACTAAGCCTTTGCCAGATTTCCTTTGGGTGGAAGGAGAATGACTACATCCAGTAGTGTCCGTAGAAAAGAGAAAGTGTGACTGTTATAGTTTTGTTGATAGCTCTATATCTATATGCTTTCTATATTTTAAATGCATCTTAAACATGATTATAACATGGGTGTTCTAAGCTGAAAAACTATAAAAACATGAAAAACAAAACATCAGCTGGCATGAGCAGTGTAACATCTGTGTAAAAGCTGACCTGGGCCTCCCCTGTGCGTTCTCAATGGCGTGACCTTAGAGCGCTGTTGGAGGAAGCAATGCCTGACTTCACTGTGAACCTTAGGCTGGGGTTTCAAAACAAGCAGTTGTAAGAGCATGCAGAGTGCACAAGAACACGTTTATCCAAACAAATACATCACGCTGACTTGTCAATCAGCGTCAATCAGCTCACAGTACATGCCAGTGACGCCTACCAATAAAACCAAAAATATCCTTTGAGTTCGACACTATGTCTGGCCGCTGCTACATTGTCCAGCCATAATTCCTGATAACCACCTATAGACTGACTACCATATAATGTAAAGTGGGATAATACTCTATTATGAACCTTAGCTAAAACCATGGGCAACTTGTAGTCTGTCATGGTCACTACTGTAATTTTTCTGCATGACCCCTGGCAGTTGGGTTAGCCCCTTGAGTCATGGATCTGCCCAAGGTTTCTTCCTAGATTAACTGAACATAAGGGAGTTTTTCCTTGCCCCTGTTGCTCTTGGGTGCTCCTTCTGTGAAGCGCCATGAGACAATACTATTGTAAAAGGTGCTGTATAAATAAAATTGAATTGAATTTTTTTTAACTGTGGACAAACCTTTGATAAAGTGATAAATTGCAGTACTTCAACTAGTTCTTCAAGTTGTGAGTGCTAACGGTAGATTTGGAACAACATAGACAAAATAGCTAAGGCTAACTGAATGGGGCCAAGAAAAATGAAACTGACGGTGAGTTTTGGATGCCGCATCGCTATTCAGTGCATGTTGTACCAAATTCTCTTGTTCTTTTTCTTACTGACAGAACTCGGTGACCTCAAACAACGTGCCTATGGTTGTTTGTAATCTGAACTACCACTTTAATGAAACTTTAGTTCTGTTCACTATAACGAAAAAATGCTCTGTGAGTGAGAGAACATGGCTTCCTCACTTGAGGCCTTGGAAGTGAAAGCCACAAACAAAAGTAAGCCTCACATGTACCTTCATGTCATTTTTTCCGTTCTCTCTATTTTTTTTTTTTTTTTAATTCGGTGTACAAGGTCAGATGGGTAGAAAAACTACACAAAAGAAACACAGAATTTATAATTAATAAGGAAGAACTTAATGATTATGCATGTTTGCAGAAATCAAAAATCCATTAGAGAGGAGGAGGGGTGGGTGGTTAGGTGGGCTGCTCTTAAAATCTTCTCACCGATGAGGAAGGACTGCTGCTTTTACTCTCAATTTAGCAAACTCCAGCTAAGAGTCTTCACCTTATAAGCACTACTTTGCAGTTATTGTCCATGCTAGCACGGCTTAATGCATACATATGAATCATGGCTGAAAACATAATCTAATTAGCATAAATGGCCTTAGACCACGAAGGTCATTTGTTCCACAACAAACGTGGGCATTCCACATTTGCCCCAACAAAGAAGGAAGGACTAATCATTTAAAAGGGACTGAGGAAGCCATCATTCTGCCAAGGTCTCTGCCTCTGCTTACCCAATCATTTTGGCTTGCAGTAAGTGCGTCTCATAATAAGAAAAGGGGATAAAGCCATTTTAATGTAATTAAATGTCAGACTCCGAAAATATTAATTATTCATTCACTTTGGAATCTTCAAGTGAAAAGACTGTATTCACATTCTATTCAATATTAAGTGGCATTAAATAGTTGAAGTACAGTCTTGGCATAATGATCTTTTTCTGTCTTGGCATGATGGGCTTCACTACACATTTATTGTGCATAATTTTCCTTTTATAAAACGTTTATCTGTGGAGCTTGCTATTTGGCTCTGTTTGAGTGGGTGCTTGGATGCAAGAGTGTGTTTTGTGTGTGTTTGTGTTGATCATGTATGTGTGTGTGTGTTTGTTTGTTGTTTGCCTGAATGTGTGTGTGTGTGTGTGATGTGTACAAGGGTGTAACAAACTCAAAAAAAATTACAGAAAGGGAGTGAACCATAATCTACAAAGTGATGATGAGAGAGAGAGGGGGAGAGAGAGAGAGGACTGTGAGAACAATTCCACACGAGGTTATGGAGACGCTGAAGGAGATTGCTCCCATCCTCCTCAACTTTGGCACGCGGCGTCGGCTGCGATTTAATGGTGGGGAAGGAGGACTCAGGTGCATTTGGTTTGGGTGATCTCAGCCCCGTCACACATGAGTACACATGACAAAAGTGCCCCGCATTGGCACGGCGACAGCCCTCTTTGTTCTGTGTGTGAGGGTTTTTTTCTGGCCGAGCCAAGAGTAGGCCGGGCCAACACCTCCTGAGACAGACAGATCCGCTCACACAGAAGAGTGGATGCAGAGGAGAGAGAAAATGGAGGGAAAATAGAGGAGAGGAAGGAAAAGGGGAGAAAAAGAGAGAGAGTAGGGACAAGAAGATGTGTGGGGAGATGAGGGAAAATAGAAGGCCCGAGAAAAGAGAGAAGAGAGGAATGGAGTAAAGAGGACAGAAAGGGTTCAAAACAGGGGATAGAGGAAGAATGGAGGAGAGCAAAGGGGATGTCAGTGAAAGACATGAGCAAATGAGGGGGAAGCAGAGGAAAGGACAGTAGTAGAGGAGTAAAAGAGTATAGGAATTGGGGATAGAGAATAAAGAATAGAGAGGAAATGGGAACGGGAAAAACAGGAAGAGAGGAGACTATAGAAAAATACATAGAAAAGAATAAAGCGAGAGAAGAGGGGAATAGAAAGTAGGGGAGAAGAAAGGAGAGAAGGTGGAGATAAAAAGGAAAGGAAGGAAGATGACTCGAGTGTGATGAGGTGATGGAGAGGGCGAAAGACGGGGGGGGGGGTGGCATTGATGGAGGAGATGAGCGATGAGTGGACAGGAAGGGAAAGAAGAATAAAGAGGTGAAGAAGAGAGGAGATGTGGCGGCTGGACAGAAGAACAGAGGAACACAGATGAGAAAGGAGGAAAAAAAGAAATGCCACAGGGGGAAGAGAGAGAGCACAGTAATGAGGGACGAGAGGAGAGGAGGTCTGAGGATGGGCTACAAGGAGACTAGATGATGGGTGCAGTGAGAATGGACCAATGCCTGCTGTGAGATGATATTTTATATAGAGATTTATATTATTTTGGTATTTTGATGATATGTCAACAAATATATGTCAGTGTCATATGTATTTCTTGACATGAATTGCTTGTAAGTTCAATATTGTTATTATTCAAGAATCAACAATTTGGGGATATCTAAAGCTACTGTTAACAGCAGTTATTCATGTTTGACAATTCAATTTCACACTATTCTTAGGAGCGGCACAACTCCCTGAAGCAACCGCAGTCCACCAGCGGCATGGTTATGAGAGCGTCAGTGCTGTTATTGCTTCTGACAGGGCCAGCCTAAATCCACTTGGTCCCACCCCATCAGCTGTCAGTGGATCCATTTCACGGCGGCGAGTGTGCTAACTCAATGAGTGACGGCGCTATCCCGAGAATTCACCTAATTAAGTTATCAGCTATTAACACCGAGGCCTCAGCCTCAGCGGCCGGAGTAGCCATGCAACAACAGTGCCGGAGTCAACACCGCCAGCCACAGGAGTGGCTGAAGTGGCAACACACACACACACACACACTCACACACACATCAGTGAACAACCTGTGTGGGGTGTGCACCGATGCTGTTTTTGATACACTGAAATGTACTTGTCCAGGTCTTTGATGTCGCTCAGATTGATCTGGCAGGGAATTGTCCTTTGCTTTTTTCTCCCCTTTTCTTTTTCTCTTTTTTTTTTCTGTGAGTTCAGTCCATGGGCTCTCTCTCTCCCTCCCTCCCATCCTCACTTTCTCTCTCTCTCCTTTCTCTCTCTTCTTCTCTGTGTCTGTCTCTCTCACACCATACAGCCTGACAGAGCTTCTCTCTCTGGGGTCGCTGTCATCTGGGCTGCCCTCTCTGCTTTGCGCGAGCCTCCCCCGTAGTCTCCCACGTGAGCCACTCTCCAGATGGTCTCAAAGAGCATCACGAGAAGCGCAGCCAGCACTCAGCACTGACGACACACACACACACACACACAGAGAAAAAAAGAAAAGAAGGGAAAGAGACAGAGAGGGAAAAAGAGACAGAGGGAGAGAAAGGGAAGCAAATGCACTCTAAATATTTTATAGATGCTCCCCATCCCATTGAAGGAATGTCAGACATTGTATTTCACAGAGCGGGAAAGGGGTGTAATGGGGCTATATGAAAGAGATTTGATGAAAGATTAATCACATCTTCCTGGATGGTTAGGATTGTAATTTTCTATTTGGCCCATTCCTGATGAAGAGACTGACTTGAAAAGGGGCATCAAGTGTTTGTTTGAGCGTAGAGTTAGAAATGAGTATGAAGTGAGATCAAATGTGTGGGCATGGGACTTTCTCTCTCTTGCGCGTGTGCTCTCTCTCTTTTTCTGTGTGTGTGTGTGTGTGTGGTAGGTTGGTGTATCTGTCAGGAAGTGTGTTTGTGTGTGTGTGTGTATGTACACAGAAGTTGTGAGCTTTGTGGACTGAGGATCTCTGAACACACCTGAACACTGTAATATGTAACACGCACATAGAAATATGCACACAGTAGGTATAAGTGTCGCCATCCATAGCGTGACTTTTCCGCACCTTGGGAAAGCCGGGGTGTCAAGAGTGGAGGACATCTAATTCATTCATTGCTTTATTCATTCATCCTTTAGGTTAACTGTTCTTTTAGCGCTGATTTCAACTATACATCAACAATGCAACGGATGCTTGAAGTAATTGCCGCTTAATTTGTACACAAACTGCGCAGGCAGTTTCCATCACAGGCTGTGTCTTTTGAAATCATTAATCTCTAATTAGGGCCAGTTGGGACCAGCAGTTAGAAGGTTAAAGAGGTTCTGACAGCCCTAATCATTGCTCAGGAAGCTGAAAATATATGCAAAGTCTCAGCAGATGGGGAGAGATCTGCCTTTGCCAAGTGATAACTGTTATTCCTTTGCACCTCCAGAGCTGTCAGCCTAATAGGCACATTTTGAATTTATTAATGCTCTAGTTACTAGGTCTGCACGGGCTCTAATGGTATGTCATTCGGAGTGGATAAACCAAACAATTAACTCGTATTACCTGGCGATGATAGAAATGTTTGTCATGATTACTCCACTTTCATGCAAATTTATTGCGCAAAACAGTTGACCCAAGGGGAAACAGAAACGGCTCTTTGGCCAGCCATGTTTCTTGTGAAGGGCGGGTTTGCATCTGCTAAGCTGGAAGCAGGATGCTCATTTGCTTAGTTTATATGGGAATGATGAAGAGAAAGCACACACAGCCGCTCACCAGTGCTGGAGGAGACCTTAAGGTGTTGGTTGTGTTAGACTGATACAGCAACAGATATAAGATATTAATTTACTGTGGGCTGCATTGGCACGTCACATAAACTACATAATCTGAGCAAAACATGTTTAGAATTCAAGACAAGCAATACATTAAATATAAATAAGTATGTATTTAGAATTGGGGTAAAACAGGAGAATTCAGAGGCATGGTTTATATAAATCACAAGACAGGAAACACAACAGACTCAAATGGAGATTCATTAATACCTCAGGATACCATTTGCTTGTTTTCAATGTCTGTGGTTCCATAACTGTAAACTGTCAGCTGTAAATATTTTTTACTGAATGGCATTTTTCTTCAAATTCAGCACCAGAGAAGATTTAAAGTACATGAACTGCTGTCACCCATAGAAGTGCTCTGTGGCTACCAGGAGAAGGCTGACAAAGGGGCAGAATTACACAGAACAGGAGCCTCAGTCTAATTCTAGCAAGTGCACTGAAAGGATGTCATGTGTTACTGTTTTTATGGTCAGCAGTTTCAACACACCAGAGCTGATTAGTACAGAAACAAGCCCATTAAAAGCATGACTATTTACATTGGTTTTGATTAGAATTACTGTAATGTGGCATAATTGTTACTTCCCCCCACTTTTTTTGTCCGCTTCTAATACCGGATGGCTAATTGAAATTATGCAAGTTTGGAGCAGCTGTGACAAACAGGAGAAAATGCTTACAAAATATCTATGCCAATTAAGGCCCCAGCTTTTGAAAGCAACCTCTGTGGCTGCTTATGAAATGACACCATCAAACCTGACTCTGGTATAGTTTGATAATAACAAATATTTCAGACAAACAATTATTAATTGATTTTAATATCACTCTGTGTTATTATTTATATACTCAAGAAGAACTATTATTTTACCAAAGGGAAGTAGTCATATTTTGTTGCACATTTTGTTATACAAAAAGTGCTTAAGTAAATAAATGTGTGTGTGTGTGTGCGTGCGTGCGCGCGCATGTGTGTGCGTGGGCCCGCACATGGTCAGGTTCATGTTGAGGCCTAACTTTAGTTGACACACTACTCAGGTTGGGGAATGCACAGGAGTAATGGACCTGGTCCAACAGGTCACGCGTGACAGCACAAGTGAGAGAGCCTAGAAATTCCCATGCAGTCTATCCTTTGAGGATGAGGTGTTTGGCCCTTCCCATGCAGTCTATCCTTTGAGGATGAGGTGTTTGGTTGGTGCCACATGCATGGCAGGTGTTGGTTAGAATTTGGACTGAGTATTTATTTATTTAAATATTCATTTATTATTTATTTAGTTAGTTTTATAGGGGGGAGGGCAGACTGTGTTTACACTTTGACACTTGAAATCTCACGATACAAGAAAGCACAGATCCAGTTATTATCCTGATATTATTTTATTGGTTAAAAACACTAGCCTGCATTATAAATTTCTACTTTAGCTTTTTTTTTTACAATGTGAAAAGAAAAAGTAAAGCTTACTTGAAAAATTGGTGGAAACTCATTGCCTGAATGACTTAAGTAAAAATAACTTGAAAAAGACTAGTTATGTTTTACTTAACATAATTGAAAAAATTACTTTCCAGCAATTTTCCAGGTAAGCTGTACTCAAAAGACACTAGTTACATTTACTTAAATCATTTGAAGCAACATTTTACACTATTTTTTTCAAGTAAACTGGACCTTTCCATTTTTTACAGTGAAGTAAGCGTTACTTATTGTTTTTTACAGTGTATTTGTCTTTCCCCCTGTATCACTGTAATTCTACAGTGCCACAAGGATGATCTATATTTAGGAAGTGCCTTGCATTTTTTTTTTGGAAATGGTGTGTGTTTGTGTTCCTTTCTGTTTGGGTAAAACCATGAGCAAGCAGCAGACCTGATGAAGCAGCAAGAGACCAAATTATCATTATTGTGTCATGACTCACCACAAGGAGTGGCTTATCGCAATGCTGACTGCATTGCCACCAAATGTGTAAATTTGGTGATGGTGTGTGTGTATGTGTGTGTGTGTGTGTGAAGGGGGTAAACAGAGCTTTCATGAGCAGGGAGGGAGAGAAGCAAATTCAATTACTGGTGAAAGTAATTGGCGTGAGAGAGAGAGTGAGCAAAATGCCTCAAGCAGTGGTAATTACAACACAGTCACTGCCTCTCCGACAAGTCTACTGCACTGGATTGCCACAATGACAAGCTAATTACACTCAACAGATTATGTTACCAGTAAGAGGAGCATTGAATCCTACAATGAACAACTCCCCCTTCTTTGAGACACAAAGAAATTATGACATGAAAATGTTTCACTTGTAATCAGTAGTATAGTAATATACATTATCATGCTTCTGTTCATCAGTAAAACAGTATGTTTAGATATTAATTTATCATTTTAAGCACCATCAGTAAACTTGAGCTGATTGATAGACTTAATGTAAACTACATTATGTCTGCTTTTGATGTTAGTCACTCATTCATTATTTATATAATGTATATTTAGGATAATATGCAATATGTGAAAGTGTAGTGTTTGTACACCTAAAGTTACCTAAGTTGAGAGTCTGCTGTTGACATATAGGCTGACCTCGATGCACGTGAGTTGCATGGTAGTCTTAGTATCTGAGCTACCTAGAGTCTGTGAGGCGTGTGTGATAAGCCATTAGTGACCCCCCCACACTCCCAGTCTGTGGGTGAACGCTCTTCCTCTCCGCCCCGTGTCCAAGGTTCATCCCCCGCAGTTCATGACCTGGAGATCCTCGGCTTCACCTGGAGCGGGAGAGAAAGCCTAGAGGCGCAGATGAAAGAAGAAGTCTTCGAAGGAGTTCAGGTTACACAGCGTTATTATGACAAGAAGCTACTGTTTCTCCCCCTCCACTCCTTCCTCTTTTGTCTTGCTTTTTGACACCTTCTTTGAGTGCGAGAGGGACCGGATATGTTTCAGCACAATACCCACCGCGCTGAAAGCGCATATTATCTTTATTCGGAATCTTGCGTCGTGTTACTGTACGGTTCTTGGGTCTCGGTGAGGGTTGCTGCCCCCCCACTCCCCAAACCCCCCTGGTTTGCTGTGACACTCTGCTCACTCTCTCACTTTCTCATCGTTTCCACAATGATTAAGAGAACAATGTCCCGCGTCATCGTGCGTTTGGGCCCTCTGTCATTCCACAGCTTTGTCTCCTTTGATACTTCTGGCAGTGCACAAAGGCACCATAGTGGGTCGGCTCGTCCTCCGCCACGACTTCAATGGCTTTTGTGGTGGCCGGTGTGTTTTGTGCATGTCCATCAGCTCCCAGCCTCGCCCTGAAGAAGCCCTCAGTCACCACGTCTGGATCCTCTGAAAGATGGGATTCGCATGCTGTGAAATATTTAGCAGACAAGGGACCGCCATCGATCTGACCTTTTGACCGGTTTAGCAGAATGGGACCAAGACACATCTGTAGGCACCAATGATGTCAAATCCCAGGAAAAGAAATTGCTGCCAGATTAGCACTACTGGAAATTAAAGCGATTTTCCCTGCAATTACATGTCACTGACTATTAATAATAGACAACGTTTTTACTAACAATTAATTTGGGGTGAAATATTTCATTGTATTGCATGTGAGCAGAAGGAACCCCACAGCACTCTTCAGCTGTTGCACACATTTACTACACAGGAAAATTTCCAAAGCAGTCTAAAGTGGGCTGAAGGAATCTTGAGCTGAAATCCTTCTCAAGGTTGTGAAACAAACCAAACTGTATGACAGGCATTTAAAGTGTCCCTTTAGGTCCTTGTAAGACTATATCTCAAGGATTCTGAAAACCTCTACTGCCATCACTGCCATTCTGGGGCCTTTTAAGGATCTAACTTCCAAGGCCAATTCTAAAGAATCACCACAGAGGCCCCACATTTCTCATTCTATTAAACTCTTCTTAAACTAAACTTAACTGAGATATTATTGTCAAGATCTTACTTAGGTTTTACTGTGTGTATATATTGTATTGTGAAATTGACCATGTTCCTGAATATTTTTTTATTGTGTCATGTTGAAGTGTAAGTATTACACTGATTATTTGTTAGTTTCAGTTGCGCTATTTGATCATTGACTAATTCCAGTAGTAGTTTTTAGTCAGAAACATTTGAATGATATTGCATTAGGGAATGCAGTAGTTTAATTTCAAAAGATGGGAATCTACTTAAAAAGAGCAAAGAGATGTTTTGTGTAGAAATGAATAAATAAATGGTTTGTGAGGTTTCTTACATTCTGGCTTTTTATAATGTAAGTCAAAGTTCTGAGGAGCTCCTAAAAATCTGCAAAACTATGAAAGTCATTTACTCAAAAATGACTCTTTCACAGAAAAAAAGCAGGGGCTGGAAAACTTGAAATGAACGTGTGGATCTGCCTTGCTCACGGCAAAGGTAAATGAAAGTTACCTGTTGCCCTGGGCTAGATGGCAGGAGGCCTGTTCATGGAGCTAGCCTGATGATTTGAGCGGACTTGCGCTACCTCAATCTGGAGATTCCTGCTGGCCACTGCAGATGGGAGGCTACAGAGAACACCTCTTGCCGGTAGAACTTTAGTCTTCAGAACACTGCCAGAACAGCATTCTGACAACAGCCTTAGGTGCAAGCCACCATAAGAAAACAACACGCATCAGTAGACACTGCTTGCTTGCATAGAACTGAATAAGATAAGCTTGTCAAGCAACAAGTGAAATCCTGCATTTGTGTGGTGCTGAGCTAGTGTTCAACCCTGGAAGGAAGAGAGACCCTTCGAAATAATAATAAAGGATCAATTCATGGATCATCAATTAAATTCATGTTAATGTATGCCAGAAATGACAAAAAGGTTGACATTTGGTTATAATCTGTGACCTGAGTGGTCAAGAATGTTTAGATACATTTTTATTACGACAGTTGATAACAAAGCCATTAGTTAGAATACACACTAATTGGTGAGGCACACGATGGCCTTGCTAACACTGATTATGTATATTTCTGAAAATGTCAGCCTCCCCACTGTTTAAAATGCATTATGAAATGTCAACATTGTGTGTGTCCGTGCTCGATAGATAGTGACATATGACACTAAAAGTCAACAGACAAGTGAAGCATGGAGCAGTCAGGACTCTCTCCTCAAAGCTCGATGATATTAGTCAAAGTTCATTGCTTTTTTAATTACCAGGACTGTCTAATATCAATACGTAAATGATTTGGCCCCTTTAGTCTCTTCCATCTTTCATCTTCAATGCCAATCCATTTGAAAAAGGAGCAATAGAAAAATGTTTCTTATTCTGTGACCTCGAACACTGAGGTGAATTAGCTAAGCCACACACACACACACACAAGCACACAAACTACCTGCATCTGGATACACTCTGTGCTTTCTCAGTTCTTACAAATTAAAGAAAAAAAATATGCTGGTAGAACCTAAATACACTAATCAGTGTTTACTGTGTCTTTAATGTATCTGATTCTAAGCAATGCCAAGGACATGCTCTCAGTGCCACATGAGACATATACCTTCAGTACTGGTGCAACAGTGCAGACAAAGCTCTATTCTAAATGACTACAATGAAAATACTGCTGTGGCTCTTCCATCAAAAGAGAGACTCATTCACTTCAACTTTGAAGAGAGATCTGGAGCGTGGAGCGTCTTACTGTTGGGCGCTGGAATATGAAATGTAGTAAAGGATGTTGTGGAAATGAAGGCTATAACTTTCCTTTAGCAAACACAAAGCTATAGCCATTGCTCTCCTTTAACCTTGAAGTTGGTCAGTAGCCCTCTCTGATAATTTTTCTGACTGCCTTTATTATTATCACAGAGGCCTGACTATGTCTTTGCTTTTCTCAGACACACACACACACACACACACACACACACACAGATAGCAAAAAAGCATTTAGAGCTGTCTTTTTGAGCACTTCTTTTGTCACAGTTCAATCAGATCTACATTACCACAGCTCATCAGATAGAGAGCGTTTAGAAACAGAGGGAGGATATTGACTTTTTTCTCAACCCGCCTCCCCCCTTCCCCCTTTTTTTTGTTTAAATCACTGGCGAGGCACACAGAGCCTGCAGGAATGTCAAATCTCCAACCTGCATTTTGATGTTAGCGCCCCAGGTCAGGTCTGCGCTAGCTGGCTGGCTGGCGTGCTCGGAGCTCTCTTGTTTGTGCGTTAGCATCCATTAGGTGTCCTTGACTCAATGTTACATGGCCCTTCGCAGTCCCCTCACCCCCACCACCCCACTTCCCCCCCGGCTCAGAGGGTGTCATGGCAATGGCAGGTTTGGAAAAGCCAAGGTGCTGCAGAGAGCAGAGGAAGTGAAATGGACAAGCAAACAAATCCCTAAACAAATCAAATAAACAAAACTTCTTTTCTTTCTTTCTTTTATTTAAGAATACTGTTCATTATCAGCATGACTAAAGGAGCCTGACATTGGCACTTTCTCTTGCTTAATTTATAGTGGGCTACTCAGACATCAAACTGTAATCAGTCATATGGTAAAAGAAAGATGAGAGACATTTGAACAGTCATAAACTGAGCTAATAAAAACTCAGACAAAAGACAAAGCTAAATACATCCACAGATATAACAAGTACAGTCCCAGGCAGTCATAGTTTCAGTCATTAAAAAAATAAATAGCCATCCACTCTCAATGGATGTGGGGTGTGCATATGTTGCCTATACATCTGTAAAAGAAAGAAAGTCAAACTGCCAAAGACATGTCTTTACATACTGTTGTGTTGAGTAAGACCAGAATATGCATTTGAAATTAGCATAGTCTTTAGGGGCCACTTTACTGTATCAGTGTATTAGACTAAAATAATGACTAGAATGATAAACTATAATAATCTATGCTACTTAGTACAGTGGTTTCCTCTAAGCTCTTGTCTCCCCATTATCCTCTCCTGCCCATAGTTTCCTTTCTATGACACAAATTTCAGCAAAATAAATTGATTAGAAAATTTAAAATTCTCCAAAAACTTTATCCAAGCAATTAGCTCAGATATGCAGAGCTGTGATCTCTCCCCTTTCTCTCTGCCACACACGGTTCAGCCATGTTAAGTCAGGAAAAAAAAACTGGTTGGCATACGATCAGGGCTGTCAATCACTGCGATGGGGGTTGGGTTTTGTGTGGGGGGACTGGGGGGTGATCTGCTATTGCTCTAGCCTCCTGACTGGAAGTCGCCTCTGGTTACGTTCGCTGATTTGCTTTTATCTTTCCCCCAGAAAAAAGAGGCTTGTTTGCAAAGAAAAGTGCATTTCCTCTCTTTGCACTGTTACTCTTCTCTAACTCCAGATATTATTAAGATATTTCAGAGGGTCTAATAAGTGTGTTTATTGGAAGTTATTTCTGTTTTTATAATGCCTAAAGGCAAAACAGTTTTTCTTCATCTAAATCAACTACTGCATCTGATGTCAGTACACCATTTGCTATTTGCTTTGCACTTAATCACCATACATATAGCTATGCATATTCAACCCTAAAATAGAGTAAACAGTTTTACAGTGCCGTTCTCCATTGCTAACCATGAGAACAGGGACACAGGGACAGAGGTCCTGTTTCTACTCATTAGCATGGTGCATACTGCATGCCAGTGTGCACCACCCAAGCGCGAGGCGTGGGTCACGGCGCACTAATGGGGCAGCGCGCTCCGTCTCTGTGACCAGTGAGCATCCCAGCACCCCTCCAGACCCACCCAGTGAGCACCCATGTAAGTACACATGCCTGACACGTGTGTCATTTCGCAGGATTTGTGGACCACTGTTTAAAAAAAACAACAACAAAAAAAGAATCAAATAAATAAATAAAAATAAGGTCATTTTCCAATGCGCCAGAGCTTTATTTGTTTTTGGCAGTGGATCCGGCCACGTCTTTGGTCCCATTATCCCTTAAACTGTATGTGCATTAGTGGGCCAGCCCATATTCAAAGCTCTTATTATGTGGAGGGGTCTTTCAGATTTTACAGAAATGGTAATGGCTCAAAAGATGACAGCAAAGTGGCAGCTGGGGACAGGAAATTAGTTAAAAAAATGAGAAAGAGGGAGGGAGAGGGAGAAAGAGAGAGAGAGAAAGTGAGAGGAGAGAAATCTGTGATAAGATGATAGTAAATTCAAAACTGTTGGCCACCTCCACCCCCACCCCACCTTTACTGCCCCCCTTCACCCCCCCCCCAACCTGATCCTCCACCCCTCCTGGCTATAACCCCCCCCCCCCCCCCCCCACTCTGTTCTCTCTCTCTCCCTGTCCCCACCCCCCTCGTCCTCCACACCTATTTCATGTTTGTTAATACCACCTCCCTCGTTTGAAGTTTAGAGCAGGGTTCAAAAGAGCCAGGTGCCGAATCACAATATTAAAGCTGGGAAGGAGCTCCATGAAAGCTGTAAGATCTGAGAGGGGAAGGCAACAAACACAGCTTTCAACTGCCTTTGGTCGGCCCCTTCTGCAGATGTCACCAGTTGTTATCCCCAACAGAGACTTCAAGCGTGGAGCTGTGCCGCCGGCTCTGTCCTCCGCCACGTTTCAAGTGTCAATCACGGGGCCTAGGATGCAGCCTGCTTCCTGGTCACTGTCCTGTGAAAAGTGCCAACATTTTTGCCATTGATTTAACTCACTCAATATACAAAGATAGAGAGAGCCAGCTTTTGTGGAAAGGGGAAAAGACCCTTTGGCAAGGTTACTCGCTGGTAATGGTGGTGACAGCCACACAAGCACACACACACACACCATACTCCTTCGTTTGACTACAAACAGTAACAGGCTGTTGAGAAGACATGTGGTAATGTTTGAAAAAACAGTTAAAGTCAGAAGCAAACAAGCAAAGTGGAAAAAATGTGTGTCATGTATTGTGACAGATAACAACATTGTCTGCCTTGACATCAACAACAGCAAAACGTGTTGGTTTTAACCTCGTTTAGCCTTAAAATGTCTCCAGGGATGAGGCATTGTTGTGCTTTCTTTAAACATGTCTAACAGCCGAACGCCCTAGAAAAGAAAAGACGGAGGGAAAAAGCTCTCCAAACTCAGCCTCTGTCTGTTGAGATTTTACTGACTGATTGTTTGATGTTACCCTGACAGGAAACATCAAAAAGGGAATCATGTGAAAAGCCACACAAATATAGATTTGGGAGTGCCTCAAAAAAAGAACTCCTCCACAAGAGGGGTGAGAAAGAAGGTCCTAAACAACATTACATAAAAAACTAAGAAATTCATGTTAAAATAAAATTAAAATAGTGTTTTATTACTGGTTTTCACTAATAAACTCACTAACTTTCACTAATGAAATGCATAATATATTTTTCAAGTATGTAGATTTGAGTTTGAGGTGAACAGGTTTGAGGTGATATCAATTAATCCCCATTGTTGTTCCTTTCTGTTGAAGTTAAGACCTCTCTGAGGGAAGATCACAGATGTGCATGTGTTTTCAGATATGACAAACACACACACAACCCCCACAGCGAGAGAGAGAGAGAGAACAGGACCAAAGCCACGAGTGACCTTGGCATGCAGTTTCACCTTCTTGTGCCTCTGTCTCAACCTTGTTGATGGGTGAGCGGACATGGTGGGGTTGGAGGATGAGGAGAGTCTTCGGAGGGGCCGGTGGCGGTCAGTTTGGGATATCCTGGATAAATAAGTCAGGGGCACCACTGTGAACTTCCCTCGGCCGTAACATCACTCAGCACCTTGGCCTAGGGAAGAATAACTTCAAGGGTCTATTCGCTGGCCCACTGACAAACAAACAACACACACACTCATGCCAACTTGGGAATTACTGTACTTTTAACCCTTGTTTAGACAGACAGTTTGGACAGACTAGAAAATGGTGAAGTCCAGTTATAGGTTTTATGGGTTAACTAGGAATGCTTTCATCAAACTGCCAAACAAAATCTGTTATTTGTTTATTTTAAACAAAATTATTTTTACATGTTTTTTGTTCGCTTGAGCTTGAAGAAATCCTTTGTTTGTAGCTTGTAGAGGAGCTCTGTCAGGTGTCATACATATCTCTAATCATACCAAGACCTCTTCAGTGAGGAGTATGCTAGCTCGTGGCTCATCACAGATTGGACCTTGCCAACTTCTAAGGACACTCATGGTTACCATGGTTTACCAGATGTAAATTTCCCAGGAGGAGACACCCTACCCCATGCATCCCACCACACATCCCCCCCCCCCCCCCCTCCAAACCCAAAGATGTCACGACCAAGCTCAATAATGCTCACTGGGCCATTCCAATGTCACCAGGCCAGTGGGAGATGATGCGAGACGAGGCGACAGAACAGGAAACCACCCCCCCACACACACACACCCACCCCCACCCCTTTAATCCTGCGTGTATCGGGATTCTCTCAGATCCAGCCCTGCCCCTGCTGCCATATTGACAAGACTTGATTTTTCTCCCCACTGGAAGAAGAAGCAGAGAAGAAAATTGCTGCATTTAAATCTATTAATCTGAATGTCATTCTTCACGGGATAATTTTTAGGAGGTGAAGATTATTCCCCCCCCACCCTTTCCAAAACAAATGCTCACGCTCCCCTCCATTCCTATAGGCACAGACAATCTGCTGCTTTCTCCATCCAGTTGTTTAAATATAGAATGCAACCAATTGGACAATATTTTAGAATTATTATGATGTTTAATAAAAACCATGGACAAATTGTGGTCTATCATGGTAACTACTGATTGTACTTTTCCTGCAAGACCCCTGGTAGTTGGGTTTTCCCCTTGAGCCTTGAATCTGCCCAAGGATTCTTCCTAGACCATCTACCACAAGGGAGTATTTCCTTGCCCCTGTTGCTCTTGGGTGCTCCTTGCTGTAAAGTGGCATGAGACAATACTATTGTATAAATAAAATTGAATTGAATTGAATCGAAATTATGATCTCTGGATAATACACTGTGCAATTTAACATAAAAATGTAACAAAGAAGATCATTTGTCAGATGGTAGGTGCTCTTTTGTTTATTATTTGGCAAATTATTTGGTAAATTTTAGGAAGACCAATGCTATATATTGGATGGGAAATAAATATATTCTGATAGTAAGTAGATTGAATTTATATTACACAAATTTACACAAATGTACTTTTAAGAATGTACATTATGCAAGTGTACATTATAAGTTTGCTGTTCCTTAAGACTATTTGAAGTCCAAATTATGTCAAGAAAAAAAAAATCTTTGTTGTTAGTGGTCATTGTTTTAGAAGAATTTTTTTTTTCAAAAGCAAGATCTTGAACCTTTTGTGAACTGTGCCAAAGTACGCAAACATCTAAAAACTTAGCACTCCCACGAGACAGGCCTATCTGAGATCCATGCCACCTTCCTTGAAAAACAAATTGATGGGGTGTTTGCGGAGTGATTCAAAGGCTCGGAGCAGTGATGCCTGATCCAGGCTTGGGCTGCTGGGTAAAATAGCAGGAAACATATATCTGTCAGTCTCCATTTAAAGGATCACCTGTAAGGAAGTGCTCTTGCCAATTGTGCTGACACAATCATAGTGCCCTAGCAACACATCCTCTGGATTCCAGGCTTTTGTGACGGCCGTACGCCTATGCGCCACGGCTTCCTGCTTTGTGAGCAAATCGTCTCTGTGGAGGCCACCCTGCCTTTCCAGCTCTTCAGCATAAAGGTTTGTAGAGACAGAGAGAGAAAAAAGAAGAAAGTGGAAGTGAATGGGGCAAAAAGAGCTAGAGAGACAGAGAGAGAGAGAAAGAGAGAGAGAGTGAGTGATATGAAGAAATGGACTGAAAGTGGAGACATTTATGTCTGCCACGGTGAAACACAGCGACCTCTTATCCCTCATCTGCACGAGCAGTCACATGATGATGTCTTCAAATATCACATGGGCTGTTTTGTGTCCAGGCCAAGACTAGTGAAGGTTGTTGTATAACAATCCCATTCTTCTATTGACACCATGTACGGAGGGCATTCAGTAAACAGAGTTGGGCGCTGCAATGACCCTTTCTTTGTTTACAAAGTGGTAGAGACTTCAGCCCCAGAGGGGGAAACTGCACTCAACTGCACATTTGATTGTTCGTTTTTCTGCCTCTCCTCTTTTTCTTTTTGTCTTTTTTTGTGGAGGGGTGGGGGGCGGAGTAGGGGTTAAAGGTGAAATATCATGGCTTAACCCCTTCGGTGGGCTGTTTTTATGTTTTTGCTGTCATTGTGGAGTTTTCTTTTTTTTGCCTCTGTGTACAGAGCACGGGTTAAATATGAAGAAAGGAAAAAAATGTCTGGCTGTTGTTGAGGAAGAGCATGAGTGTCTTTGTGTATGTGTGTGTGTGTTTGTGTGTGTATGTGTGTGTATGTGTGTGTGTGCGTTCAGCCATCACCATTCTGTGTCCACCTGGCTCCAGTGCGCTGCCAAAGTTGTAGTCACACCTCTGGAGCACTAAGCCCTCCGCCTCACCTCTTTTCCTGTGTCAGACTGCACGCTTCTCAGGGGTGGGGGCTGGCCAATCAAATGACCTCTGGATCTTCCAGACCCAGAGCAGAAGCAGACATGTTTGCATGAAATAACCATCATGGAAAAATAAGCCATCAGACTGTAATTGTGTGTGTTATATGTGTTTTTATTCTGAGGATTTAGCTAATTAACTCCACAGAATATTGTGCATCTGTGTATATATATATATATATATATATATATGTGTGTGTGTGTGTGTGTGTGTGTGTGGTTTTAAAGTCGCTGACTGGAGACACATACTTACACACTTCTAAAAATACTGACTAATGCCACAGGTTGATTTGTAGCCACAGGATATATTATCTCTCTACACTTACAAAGTGCATACAATGAGAGCTTCTCTTCTCCTCCTTCTCTCTCTCTATCTTCTTCCTCTTCTAATTCTCTCTCTCTGTCTATCTCTCTTTCACACTCTCTCTTTCCCTCTCTCTCACACTTTCTCTCCCTCATTCTCTCTTTCCTTTGTGACTACAGTGAGAGGTATTGGGTTGCATGCCCAGTTCAAACAAAGACTCCTCTGAAGTCTCTAGAATGGCCTCTGGGAATCCAGGCGCTGAGATTCACAGGGCACTATGGTCCTGGGGCAAACTCCCATCCCCACCTCTCTATTTCTCTCTCTCTCTCTCTCTCTCTCTCTCTCTCTCTCTCTCTCTCTCACTCACTCTTTCTCTCTGTCTTCCCTTCTCTCTTGATTCTTACTTTCTTCCCACTTTATGTCCCTATATGTCTCTTGCATGTCCTCTCAGTCTTTCTCTTACCCTCTACTTCCCCCCCCCCCATCTGTCTCATAGCTCGGGGATTTTCTGAGAACACATTGGCAGCCGCTGCCATGCCATGATCTTCTGAGCCCTCCTGATTTGATCTCGGTGGCCACATGTGCCCTGGTGGACTAATTGTCGGTGACAGGGGCACCTGCTCTCTCGCGGCGAGGCCCTCGCCTGCCCGCCAGCTCTGTGACGGTGGCAGTGGCGGCGCCCCCTACAGCTGGGCGTGTGGAGCTTGGGGAGGAGCGGAGGCCCAGGCGAGGCTTTTGAGATGCCCAGCAGCTGCCACTTGGTCTTGGGCCACTATCAAGGCATTAGCCGCGGCAGCATTGTGTCTGACCCAGTATTTTCCAGTCCTCATCTTCTCAGCTGTTAAGTCTTTTCATGAGTTAGTGCATGACAAGCATGTCGCATGAACTTTTGTGGGGATGTTGTTTTTCTTCTCTCGCTCTGTCTCTCTCTTTCTCTCTCCCTGTGATTGCAGTGTTGCCATATTAGGACTGTAGGCAAACAGGAGAATTAAGTTTGTTTTCCTAGAAACAACCATATTTGATAAGACCTTTTATGTTTAATGTTTTGATTTTGTAAGTGACAACAAAGTTGGATTTGTAATTAATTGATGCCATCAGCATAGTCCAAGGTAGTTTTCTTATCTTATTTAATGTCATCAAATTGTTCCTATGAAGTATGAAACAAATACAACAAAATGATTGCCATTGAATTGAATTGCCATGATTTAAAGAAAAGAGTTAACCTGGGTTAAATAATGTAGAAATGATATAAAATTATGAGTAACTCCGAGAGTGAAAACATGGGCCAGATGAGGCGATAAAAGCCATAAATACCTGGAAAAACAAGCCTCTCTTTTGAAACTTCCCAGCATGTTTTCCTGTTTGAAAGACATGCGAGGTGGAAAAAAAACTTTCCATACAGGTTCAAAGGTTGAGGGCAGGTGCAGAAATGACCACAGCTGTGTCCAGGAGTTGAGGAGAGGAGTGTGTGTGTGTGTGTGTGTGTGTGTGTGTGTGTGTCTCTGGTTAGTCTTTTCGTCTTTCATATGATTTATTCCCCCCTATCATTCATGTCTGATGTCATTGTTAGTGATTCCCTCTCTCTCTCTGAACGTCTCTATCTTTCCCATTCCTTTCTTTGGGTCCAGTGGAACAGGGTCACTCGAAAATCATTTATACCTTTAAGGATGCAGTTGTTAGAACAAAACAACCTTAATACAATCCTTCAACTCTTGTCCATCAAGACAAAAAAGGCTTTTCAGATTTCTTACTGTCCTAGTGTCGTGGTAAGGTATGCGTGTCATCTCTTATAAAAAGCTCATGTAAGCAGTTTGGCTCCGGCACAACACCACCATGTTAATGACCCGTCTGTGTTTATGTTGGACATGCTAAAACATGGCAGCATGGCCTGTCACTCCCAGCACAGCACAGCCACATGCGTGCCTTTTCACAGCCGCCACTGATCTGTGCTTAATGCCAGATCAAGGCAGGAGGACTGGACCACGGCCGTGCATTGTCAATCCAAGGCACATAAGATGCACTTGACAAACCCCCCTTCAAAATGCACAAAGCAGATTTGACTGCCTTAAGCTTTTTTTCCCCTTCCCCCTGTCCAACTGTTCCTTCTCCTGGGCGCAGGCTGCTGTGTATTAAATATTAGAGGCCAGCAGCTGGTTGTTTATCCTTACTTGAGTGCATTAACCTCTGTGGCCCTTCTCTTTTTTGTGTTATCATCGGGTGCGCTGAAGGAGCCACGCTGTCATCTGCAGCACCGCAAGCTCATTGGCCTGGCACAGAGACAGGGGCTGTAAAGTCCACTGCTGCGAGCAAACATGGGTGACGGTGCAGTAGTCCGATAGGCCGATTGACTTGGGGCATCAGCACCGTCTTGCACAAGGCGGATGGTGGTGGGTTGGTGTGTGTGTGTGTGTGTGTGTGGGGGGGGGGTAATGGGGTAAAGCAAAGGTTGGGGTCACCCAAGCAGAAAAATACTTGCCGTTTTCTTCTGCTGCTTGTTTGGTCAGCGTGCGAGTAGTGTGTACAGTGGTGGAGGAGGGTGACTCTTGGAAGGGCTCCAGGAACAACACGGAGAAGAAGATGCAAAAGTGCAAGCACACACACACACACATACAAACACACACACACAAACACACTCGTTAGAAAAAAAAAAGACCACATGAAATCATGCCCGCTGTGACCAGCCAAATCAGGACTGTGCTGAACGGCTGATGGGTAATGAAGAAGAAAAGGCACATCTGCCCCCTGGACGCCATGCCCTTGGAGGAGGCAGCGAGCGAGCAGGCGAGCGGGCAGCAGCGCGGGCACGGCGTGGGCATTAGTGCCAGACTCATAGCGCCACACATGTGGATGCTTGCACAACACAGCAGCTGGACTACAGCTGGGGAGATGGCGTCTCCTACTCTCAGCCATCTGTCAGTCACCTGAAGAGGACAGCCTTATATTGTGACAAGTGAACTGACCTGCCGTTGTTGTCATGTCAAACCGCTAATCAAGCTGACAGTTGTTGAATGACATTTCTGTTGTCATTGTTATTGCATCAATCATGGATTATTTTAGTATCATAACAACTTATAACTTTAAATGTTACCAAATAATATAATATTTTTGCATCTTTTTCCTTAAAAACGTCATACAGCCTTAGACATACATGTGCATCTACCACTCAGTTATAACATGCACCTTTTCCACTGTGCAGGCCATAAATAACATGATGTTATTTGATCACTGGCTACTGGCTCTCTCACAGAAGATTAAGAAATGGACTACAGTGCCTCTGGACTGGACTTTGATATCCTCCTGATAAGTCAGAAGCCCCCCCCAACACACACACACACACACACATACACACACACACACACACACACACACACACACACCAGCCATTTAGTTTTCACAACACCCTGCCCTACCTAACGGGAAGACAACCTTTTCCTGAGCAAATATTACGCCACTGCCTCATCACAGCTCTGCTGGGCCTTTGTAGCCTTATACGGACAGGACAGGAATGGACAGATGAGAGGGACTATGCACAGAGTTCATCCTTCTGTCTCTTTGTCTTTCTGTCCTTCTGTTTTTCTGTCTTTAGTGCGTATGTGGGGGTGTCATATGTTGTCTTGAGGAAAGTATAGATCATTATCTGACCTCACAGGGTTACATTTCTGGAACACTGCTGCATTCAAACCCTAAGGTACCAGGAAAAACAAAACCAGTGTAGTCAAAAGGACATCTTCTGCACACTTAGATCTATGCATGTCTCATGGCAGAAGATCTCTCTGGAATATTTCCATTAAAATGGGCAGTAAGCAATACAGCAAACTTTAGTGAGTAATCAGATCAACTGTTTGTATTTGTCTTCCAAAAGCAGAATGTCACATTCAGCAACCAGTGAGGACGTCCACCCCATCCTATCCTATCCCATCCCATATGCATGGGTCTGGTGTGAAAGTGGCTGCTTTCTCTGACATTGACAGGCTGGCTGGCGTTAGCAGAAGAGACATACAGTATCACTCAAGGCCATGATCACAGCCAATACCCCATCCCTCCCTCTCTGTCTGCCTTTGTGCTGTATGTGTACGCGTGTGTGTTTGTGTGTGTGCATGTATGTGTGTATGTGTGTGTGTGTGTGTGCATTTGTGTGTGTGCTTGTTTTTGTCTCTGGATTAGAGCAACAGAGGAGGCAAACAGCAGACAGACAAACAGGGTCGAGGCATTTGCTCTCATAAACACACACACACTCACACACATACACACACACACACACAAATGCACACACACTCACACACATATACACACATGCACGCACAGACGGAATTTCACGTGAGGGCACAGCGAGAAATTAATTAGCGAAGAGAAGTGTACCCGATACTGTAGGAGGCCATGTCTGTGTGTGTGTGTGTGTGTGTGTGTGTGTGTGTGTGTGTGTGTCATCCCAACCACCTTCAGCTTGCGCCAGCTCAAACCCTACTGAGGCCCTACTGTGACGGAACAGCAGGCCTCGTGTGTTCTGTGTACATCTCCCACTTAGCGCTTCGACAAATCTCTGCTGTTTGTTTTCATGATTCTCTCTCTCTTTCTTTCTCTCTCTCTCATTTTCCCTTCTTCTTTCCCCTTTTGCCATGTTCTCGTTGGCTTGTGGGGTTTGTTCATTCTCTAATCTGCAAGAAGAATGCGCAAAGACTGGACAATGTTGACTTGCGACAAACCGCAGACTTGCGACTTCTTTTTGATCGCCTTCTTACCATCCCCCTCGACTTCGCCTCCTAAGCGTTTCGCTGGGGTGGGGATGATGACAGTGGTGGTGGTGTGGAGGGAGACCAGCCGACAAATTGTTTCCCTTCACGGCGGCTGAAATAAACACACAATGCGGAGAGCTTAAGGAGAAAGCCCTCCGCTGGTGTCTATCAGTCCCCAGCACTCCCTCACAGTGGAGAAGCTTTGCTCTTTTGTCTTCGCTCGTGTCATTGCTCTCGGCCCCAGCCTCAGACGCTGCGACATTGACGCGCTTTTGTGCCAACAGCGGGATCATCTTTGGAGCTGGAGAATTAGTGGAGGAAAAGACAATGAAACGGGACAGAGGCAACAAAAATGAGCCCCATAAAGCACAAGCCTGTGATTAGAGTCTATGTTTGGGTTTTGGTGAATAAAGTGACATTTAAAGTGTTGTAATTGCATGGTGATCATTTTAAGACGGTTAAGATAAACCCAGAGAGACAAGATAATACAATTACTGTGTGTATGCTTTTGGTGGGGGGGAGATGTTCTTTAAAATATTTCATTTTTGATATAGTTCACCAAAAAATGAGAAAGTAATTTTTAGAAAATGACCAATAAAAGACTACTTACTCCCTTACTCCCAGCCTGATATAAGTACACCCCAAAAAACACTCACAAATTTTCCATCCTAGTTGCCCAGGGCATATCCCCTTACATTGACCTCCTAAACAAGACGTGTTCAAGACAAATAAAAGGCATAAGACGGGTGGGCCGAAGAGGAAGGGGCCAGCGGCGGAAACCGGGACTTTTTCACCTTTTGCATGTCGTCGGTTTCCTCATTGGAGGGCCTGGTTCCTCACCAGCTGTCATCCTGAAGGGGAAGGAAGGACCCGGAACACCCCCCCTGCGGGGTGGTGTGGGGAGCTCCGCAAGAACACACCGTAATATGCCACATTGAAACTGCACAACACACACACACACTCAAATCATCACCGTCTGGAGAGAAACTGGCTGACTGTGGCTAAAGTCACTCTGTCTGTACAACAGTGCGAGCTGTCGGATACAAAGGCTTCCATGGAAGCAGTGAAAATGATTCAATTTAAAACATATTACACTTTTTTGACTGTATGTCTTAATAATACAACAAACAGTTACAAATGCTTTTAAAGGCAATACAATGCATAATAGCCCAGACACTGGCAAGACATGAAGTTAAGATTTGGGTTAAAGTTTACAGAGGGATGTAAGGTTTGTGTAAACATAGTCCAAATATTGGCATATTTGGATAATTAGTTATGTGGAGGTACACTAGTATAAGTAACATACTTTTTTCAATTCAATTTTAAAACTGATAATACCACATACCTTCAACATGGACCAAGATGATATATAGCACTATGTGTGTGTGTGTGTGTGTGTGTGTAGACGGGCACACGTACATACACTCTGCTTCTGTAAAGATGGTCCTCCTGTTTCTCTGCACAGAACTCTATTCACTGAAGACCAATTAGGTGCAGAAAATATGTTTGATACGGCACTCCAATTCTTCTGTGCCAAGAAAGCCATTTGTTCAGACTCAATCAGAAAAAAAAAAACCTTGTTCAATTCAGATTAGGCCATTAAAAAAAACTTTCTGTCATTTGTCGTCTCCTCTGAAGCCTTTGTTATATGTGTGTCTCTTGAAAACCACACCGGAGAATTAAGTGCAAGCAAAACTCTGGGGGTGCTAAAGAAAGGTAGTGAGAGGCTATTTATCATCTTCTGAAAGATAAACAGTCACCAAGGACACCAGATCAGCGTCGCCAGCCTCACTAATCTCTGAGCTTCAGCACTTGAGTCTGTCCAGCTCTCTTGGAGGTGCCATATCCCCACTGGCCACCCACAGACATATGGTGGCATCATCTTGATTAAATCTCAGTCACTTGCCATAAGATTACAGCAAGATGAGGGCCGTGGATCAGATGATTTGCTCCACAGTCTGACCTCAGCCATCAACACTTTGCCATGGCCCTCCATGTTGAATCGCTGGCTTTAATGTTGTGACCCAACAAGAGTTCGTTCCTTATATGACTCTATGCCAATGTGTCACATATGGCCTCTACTGAGATGCTGATGATATTATAGTAACTATGGTAAGTGTGTTGCAGTTGTATGACAGGAAGTGTCATATGTAACTTCCATGACATTCTAAGACAGAGCTTATCTGCTGAAATACGATATAATTTGATATAATGATATAATTATAATCTTTATCAGTCATGTGTACTGCCCTTACACCTTAATGTACAAATAAAGTAGCATTTTTCAATTATTATTTTAAAATTTTTTATCTTTTTTATTGTCTTCTTCCCCAAGAGCATGTTACACATTTGAAATTTTGATACCACATTAAAATATGTTTATTAAAACCTCTAAAAGCTGCATCCAATTCAAATGCAATATACTATTTCAAACACCATAAGGTAGTCTGCCTGCACAAAAAGCCTCCCTTGCTCCACAGCCAGTAAATGGTTAAGGGGGGTGGGGGGTGGCGTTCTGTTGGTGAAGCGCTGTCATCTTGGAGCCATGTCCGCCTCGTCCGTGCGAGCGTTAAGTAACAGATGTTCACCTGGCCAAGCGCGAGGCTTTTGGACGACAAGACGCCCATATGCTGTGAGGAGAGGATGACATGTGCCTGTGTTCATGGAGAGAGTCACATGTCTCACTGTTACATATCTTACCAAGTAGAGAGGAGCGAGGGAAACAAGCCTGCCGGGATGACAGAGGAGAGAGAGAGAGAGGTGGAAAGGCATGCTAAAATAGACAGAGAGAGAGTAAAAAGCATTAAAAAAAATTTATAGTAAAAATGCCAGTACTACTACACAATTAGACACATATATTACACCTGGTCATTTGAAAAAAAAAGCTGTTGCTGTGTTTGAACAGGCTTTCCAAAAATTATGGAAAATAAGATGTAATATGTGTGGGTTAGCATATAAATGTCAGGGAAGAACGCTGAACATTTACCATAAAATCCATGAGCCGCTGCCTTGACCCTGAGCTGATGCGTCTTAATCGGAGTAGACACTAATAGGTCAAGGTTTGTTTTTATTTTTTAAGCATAAAATTGACCATTACATGCACAGCAAAAAACACACTTGACATCTTAAAAATTGCTGTGTAAAAGACGTATGTAGCCTGAGGACACTTTTGGGAGTGTGTGTGTGTGTGTGTGTGTGTGTGTGTGTGTGTGTGTGTGTGTGTGTGTGTAATGTAATGCAAAAGCAGCACTCTTGCATGCAAAAACTGCAACCCACCACAGAACAGCCATGTTGCTCCTGCTCATAATTAAAGACATGAAACCCTACAGTGAAAATGAGCAAGATGCTTTAGCGGAGTTATTAATATCCCTGGCTTGTTAGGACTGGGGCATCTGTTTGTTTGAAAGGAATTCCACCACTGGGTTGACCTCAGCGCTGACTGAGTGTGTGTGGAAAATCAACAGACACACACACACACGCTAGTTCCAACCATATTCTCTGGGTCTCATTGTGATGTTTCACATCTCCCTAATTTAAGGCTTGCTGGCACAAAACCAGGTCAACTTTTAGGAACTGGCCTTCTTAGAAGTGTATATTAACAGTGAACTAGGCAACTGGGCTGGTTATATAAAGTGCTGACTTTTATAGGGGATTACTGGGGTCTTTGGAAAAGAAAACAGGCTTTTGGAGAACCCTGATTGTTTATGGACTCCAAATACTGGGCACAAATCAGATAATCTCAAGTATTAGATGTGTAACTTGTAAGAAATTAAGAAGTAGGTATAGCTGTAGCCTACTGTCAGTAAACACTAGAGCTATAAAGTAGGTTTAACACTCCACCCCTGAACTGCAGGATTTGAACAGGAAATTGGATTATATTTGGGGTGTTTGAAGAAATGGGTTATTAATGTGAAAGAGTATTATGGGATTAATATCTTGATGTCCCTCCTATTTTACTAAAACTTTGTTCCACTTTGTCCTATTCACATTATCAGACCTTAAGACCTCACAGACCTCAAGATGTGGACATAAAGCACAAGATTAAATGACATGATGAATGATGACATTATTTTCTTGAAATAAAGCTCTGTAACAGCCAGCGTGAGCCTGCGGACTATTGGAGTATTTCAGATGGCTGTGTACTACATGCTGGCCAGGGTGATGAGTGAGTGCACGAAGAGGTGGGATCAGAGCTCAAGTTGTTCTGTGTTTGCGTGGCCTTCAGGGAGGCTCAGCCGCCGAGGCCACAAGTTTGCCAGCCTGCAGCGTCTCGCCGTGCTGGGCCGAGCCCCTAAGCCACTCGGCTCCAGAGGTCTTTCCACGGCCAGTCAGTCGGCGGGCGGAGGAGAGAGAGATGGCGACTGAGAGGGCGAGAAAATGACAACACAGAAAAACAGGTGAGAGAGAGAGAGAAAGAGAGAGCTGGATGGATGACTAGAAAGAGCAGTGAGAAGCAGAGGGATAGAGGGACTCTCAGGAGATATATAGAGAGAAATAGGGGGAGAAGGGGGTAGGGGGTTAGACAGACAGACAGAAAGAGAGAGAGTATAAGCAAGTTGCCATGAAAAATTTGTTAATAAAATATTTGCACAGAAGTGTGCTGTGGGTTGGGTAGATAACCTATCTGTGTTTGAGTTGAGCTTTCCCTGTTCTAAATACTCATCTTGTGCCTGTTTGGCTTATTGATTGGCTTGGCAAGAAACTAGGCCTCTTCAGCAGTGACCAAGGTCAAACGACACCCTCCCACCCACTAATGCACAAGCTTGCACACACACACACACACACACACACACACACACACATGCACAAACACTCCCTCCCACACATGCACACACACACACACACATTCACTTAAAACAGGAGACACATATGAAAAGACAATTTTTTACACCCATAAACTATTACAATATTTTTACATTACAATGCCTTTTGCAACTTGAGAAGAAGCCCAAATGGTGTCACCCCAAAGAGAAATCATTTGATGGGTAGATAAACCCCTCCCTGCCCCCCCGCCCCCACCCCCTTCTGCATATCTGTCCCTTTTCTTTCTCAAGCCATGCAGACTAATGTGATGTACAATTAAAATTGATCGTTAGCATCTTTCTTCCGGCTATGACCTTCCTCTGTTGCCTGGGCTGGGGCTCTGGAGCTGGCCACTAACACTGGCCTGCCCCTCTCCTCCCTGCCCCTGCCCCAGCTCCAGCTCTTGTCCCGCACACAAATAATGCCACTTTCCCTGGTTTAAGGTTCATGCCAATCACCACTGGGGTAGAAAGACTACAGGCTAGGGTGGGGTGATGAGTGTGTGTGAGAGAAAGAGACACTGTGAGAGTGTGTGTGTGTGTGCCTGTGTGTGTTCAGGAGTAGGGGAGTGGGGAGAGGGGGGGATCGTGTCAGAGTACGGATCATGTAAGCAATTGGCCAATGCTCTTAATTAGACAGGGCAAAGTTTTTTTTTTTTTTTTTGCAGGGGCAGGCAGAAGCAATCCACTCCTGGTGCCGATCAATGGTATTGAAATCTGAAGGTTATTTGGGGGTCGCAGAGGCCGCTAGCTGTCGATGCCATTCCCATCACATGTGCACGCCGCTGCCCCCGAGCCTGTTCCTGGTGCAGCGGGCAAGTGGCGCGAGAGAGAGTCAGGGAAGAGGATGGCAGGACGGACGGATGTCCGAGAGAGAGAGAGAGAAAGACACGTCCTTAATTTCCAAGCACTTTGATTAACCTCCGTCAACAAGGACTCGTCCGAGCTGACTTCTGGGGCCACGTGATTGACTATTATTAGCCCTTGCATTGAGATGCCTTACCCCCACCCCACCATCCTCATCACCCCACCTTCTTTAAACTGCATCTCTCTCTCTCTTTGTCTCTATCTCTCTCTCCCACAGCACCCCCACACCCTTGTGTCCTTATGTAGACGTATACATATCTGCTGGCTTGCAGAGGAGAGCAGGCAGAGGGATCGTCTGAATGACCTCCCGTTGTGAGGAGCACTTGGCACACGTCCCTATGCCTTTCCCTCTCTTTTTCCCTCTTTCTCTCTCTCTCTCTGTCAAAACTATTGTTCAGGGGAGAGGAGTGACACTGTAGCGCTGAGTGGAAGACACTCTCACTGACATTTTCGACTTTTTCTTTCTTTCTTTCTTTCTCTCTCTCTCTGTCTCTCCCTCTCTCTCACTCACTCTGTTTTTTTTTTCAAGCGCAGTCGGCCATTAATCAATAGACTGCATCTGTTTTGGATGGGTGGTGGAGAGAAGCTGGGGGTAGGAAGAGGCAGAGAGTGTGTGTGGAGGGGGTGTCAGAGGGTTGTGTGTGTGTGTGTGTGTGTGTGTGTGTGTGAGAGAGTGTGTGTGTGTAGGGGGGACTCAGTGCAAACACGCAAGGGCCTAATCCGCAGGCAAACGGAGGAGATGGGAGAGAGTGTGTGAGTGAGGGTGGGCAGGCAGGCGGGCGAGCGGGCAGACAGACGGTTGCGTTTGACTTTGACTGGCGCGGCCCCCCGTGTCAGTTCCACCTCTGCCTTTATCTCATCGCCTCAGTATTAGCACATTGAATTTGCTACTCAAGTGCTTAGCATATATGTAAATTTCACTCACCAGCTTCCTGTTTATCTCTAGGGCCTGCCAGCAAAGTATTTGCCACTGTTTGTATGTGTGTGTATGTATGTGTGTGTGTGTGTGTATATGTGTGTGTGAGGGAGGGAGAGAGAGACAGAGACTGTGTCTGTGTTTACATGTGGACTTGAGTGTGTGTGTGTGTCTATGAGTGTTTACATGTTGATGAGTGTGTGTGTGTCTAAAAGTGTGTTTTCATGTGTGTATGTGTATGTCTGTGTGTCTTTGTATGGGGGGGTCAAGCATGCTCAAGCTTTGTGTGTGTGCACACGTGTATGTTCAGGCCCGTGCCAAAGATAAGACAGGCAGTATCTCTAAGCAGCACAGGACGCAGAAGAACGTCTTCAGAAAGCACAAGCACAAACATTGCAGTGGACCCAAAGTGTTAATGCAGGTTCTCATCTTCACTCTTCTCCTCTCCTTTCCTCTCCTCTCCTCTCCCCTCCAGCACCTCCGTCTCTCTCAGTCCTTGCATGTCGTCCTCTGCTGGTTCTGGCTCTTGCCCTCATGCTTCTCCGTGAATTGGAATCATGTCCTAAATGTGGCGCTGACTGAAGGCTTGAGAGGATGTGTGTGTGTGTGTGTGTGTGTGTGTGTGGGTGGGTGTGTGTATGTGTTGGGGTGGAGGGGGGCAACCTTTTCTCCCATTGTCTCCGTGATCCACGCAGAGAATAGATTGTGCCATGCCTCGCATTCGACTGGCATGAGACACATTTTCCTTGGGCCCAAGCCTCCTCGTAATGTTTTCTAATTCTGTTCTAAATTAAGAGCCTTACGCCATCCTATTTTTGCCCCTCCCAGAAACCACAATGGCCCCCCAGCACACACCCACCCCTCCACACACATCTAAAATTCATCTTCAAAGGCCTCATGACCCCTGCTGAAAGATTGTTGATCTGCGAAGGTTTATGCAGGACCTTCAACTGCAGCTGACAGTGGCACCACAGCAACACCTTCAGACAGTTTCTGTATGTGGGGCCTTTAGCTGTCATGTATAATTATTATCATTCATTTAGCTACTTCCTCTCGAAGGCAATTTCCTTTTCTGTGTTTGTTTGTCAGTTTGCAGCCTCCATCAGATGTTTTTTGGTTATGTTCTGGAGAAAGGAATGTGTGCTGATACATGTTTGTAGCTGGGAATGAATGGTTGAGAGCAGATACACTTGGATGCAAGATGCCATTCTTACAAGCTGCTAAAGTGTCCGCATTAACACCATGCCAAGGCTTTGGTGCTTTTCCTTCGCAGCTCGGAGCGCTACATGGTGTTAACAGCATCTCAAGGAGACAACATTGTTTGCCTAGCACATAAAAGCTACACACACACACACACACACACACACACACACACACAGACAAAATGCAGCAAAAACCTTCTGAACTGCTTGCTATTCAGATGCAAAGTAACTGTCCTCTCTTTGCAGCAGAAACACACCACTCATCATTTGCTGCCACACGGAAGAAAGGAAAACAAGAATCCAAGCTTACTTTTGGAAATCCATCCACTGGACTGGAACCATGAAGAATGGGATATGTTTGCGACCATTGTTTTGTGGGCTGTTTTTGTGCTCAAAAGCATATAAATTGACACATTAACATGACTGAGTCTCTGAGGAGAGGAGCCTTCCCAATGGAGAGAGAGAGTCAGTCACTGGAGGAAGATGTGAAGGGAGAGAGGCCTTAGACTACAGTGCAATATCTAAGCACAGTGACAGATTTGCCCTGCCAATCACAGACGTTTGCTCGAGAGGAAAAGGGAGAGAGTCTGGGCATGCTAGGCATATGTGTGTCTGTGCGTGTGTATGCGTGAATGTTTTCCTCATTTCTTACAGGGAATTAGAGTGCCAAGATCACAAGTCCTTGGTCTGCATCAGGCAGCATATTGCGGAGAACAGAAGGAGCAATTATGAGGGATCACAGCGAGAACGAGCGAGGCGGAGGAAAAGGATGGAGATTGAGAGAGGGTGGATGGGCGGGTGGGCGCTGGTGGCGGGCCTGGTGGATGGGAAATGAGAACTAGATTACACTTCACTGTTCACTGTTTCACTGTTATCACTTCTTCCTTAAGTTGATATCTCAAGTCGCTCTCTCTCTCTCTCTCCCTCGCGCTGTGGCCACGGCGTGCCACATGCCAGCTGTCACAACATGGGCATGTGTCTCTCTTGCTATGGGCCAAACAGCTGCCCCCTCCTCTAGCCTGCTCGGCCCCGCAGACAGAGCGAAGAATTCTCAGCATTGAGTTGGAAAAACTGTGTTAATCTGTGATTTTCAACCACGGGCACAAGACAGATGGGCCCTCTCCTGCCCCCTTCACTTTCTCCCCTTTTTTGCCGGATGCAGGCAACCTTGCAGGCTGCTGAGAGGGACTCGGGCATCCTTGGCTAATTAGAGGTAGTGAGGGGGAATTGGAGGGGCAGTCCGGACAGATGGACCGGCCTCACCAAGGAGCCAGGGATCTTTGAACTCAGACTTTGGGGTATATTTAATTACAGACCTCACTCTCCTGCCTGCGGGACTGAGGAAGACGGCTGACCGACCCCGTTGACTGGCCTGGCATACGCGCAGGTGTGTCTCATTCACTTGCATGCAGGTGCGACGCGGCCCATTCAACTAGCTTTTTTTTTTTTTTTTTTTTGTCTTGCGGCCTTTTAGCTTGGCTTGTGAATCACAGCCACCGCCTTTGACTGCATCTCTAACTCCAACTCTGCACTGCATACTATAGTATCGCATGCGAGGGGGCTTCAAAGAAGCCACCGCTAAAGCAACCTTACAACAAAGTGGCGTTAAACTGGCAGAACATCTGAGAAATAATGTTAGAATATTTAAATGTTTCCTCTCGGTCGCATGTGGCTTGGCCAGATGTCACAACACAAAGCCAGTATTAAAAAAACATGTACATCAGGACCCATGCTTTTGAATTGTATGATATGCTAATACCCAAACCATCACATTAACGCTCGGGGAGTTTACATTAACGAGCTGGGGGCATATTACTACCTCATAGCGATAAACAAATAAAGTCACATAAAATGCAGACATGGTAATGTACGGAGGGTGAAGTGTGTTATACATGTTATATTTGCAGCTACTGTCTGTGTGACCCAAAGCAATGTCCTTCACGCTTGACAGAGGACCCCTCCACTGAGCTCCTGCACATACTTTTGGAGATGGGGCTGCGAATGGCTGCTCGTTTCACTTCAGAAATAGGCTGTGGGATTTTCAACAGATGCAACTTTGGCAGAATTATGTGATGTGCAAATCTTACAGTCAATTCTATTGATTTACTTGAAATAATGTCTCCAATCACTGAAAAGAATGAAATGTTGATTTCGATTCTGCCACATCATAAATATTAATCTTATTTCCCGCATAGATTAATTATATGATAAAATGTATGCTGGACAGCTATATTTCAAGGCCGTGTGCCAAATACCATTCCTGAAAGGTGAGAGATAAATGATTTAGTCGAAGTTTGACTGATGGTGATCAGTCTCGACAGAATTCTGGCTGATACATAAATATCCTGTAACTCCAGTTAGGAATCATTACATGCAGGATTTAAAGTAACATGCCATGTTTGTGGTGAATGTGGTGTAAGGAGAGGGGGCACCTATAACCTGCACAGATCTGTGTGTAAGTGTAGTGCAATATTTGGACATAAAATATGTGTGATACTGTTTATGAATCTTTGTCAATGTGCTCCTTTTACACATGCAGACACACTCACACACACACGTCTATGTGCAAATTTGTGTGTATGTGTGTGTGTGTGTGTGTGTGTTTGCATGTATATAAATTTGCACATACACATGCATGTGTGTGTGTGTATGTGTGTGTGTGTCTGCACATGTAAAAGGTTACTGGCTGCACAGCACATTGATCTTATTTAGCCGTCCTCTAGGCTGCCTTAAAGAAAAGCAGCAGGTTCCCCCTTAAGCTGGTGTCTGTGTGAGCACGCGCCATGCTCAGCGGCCAGCGGTGAGCCTAATTACGGATGATGTCAAGCCTGCCCTGGGGAGCACCACTAAATCATCCCCCGGGACGAGGCAGGGTCAGCGGCTGGCCAGCAGAGAAGCCTCGGCCACTTCTTTGTGGAAACTGACCCCCTTTACCTACTGCCTCCAGATCTGGGTGGTGAACGCCTATGAGGAGGGTGTAAGAGAAAATGAATACCTGACATGACATACACCCCTTAACGTCTCCTCTCTCCCTCTCTTTCTCTCTCCCTCCCCAAACCCCATTTCCCACATGCATGCACACACACAGACAGATGCAGACACACACACACACACACACACACACACACACCTAATATCAGGCCAGTTTATTCCTGAAGTCCATTCATTCTTTGAATTACCACCTTTTGACATAATTTTTTAAGCTCTCCCGTCAGAGCCTCACAGGATGTATAACACTGACTGGATTGGAGAGAGAAAAGGAGAGGGGGAGGCGGGAAAGAGAGGGAAGAAGAAAGAGAGGGAGAGAGAGACAAAGAGAGAGGAAGAATCTCCTCTCAACTCCAGGAGCCCTTTTGTGGTGATTTATGGCCCGATGCACCTAAAAGTTCATAAACTTCCCTACCCGCTGATAGTTTATCCAAGCTCTGTGATTTATTTCCAGTGTGCCGCTATGCTGCTTCTCTCCATGTGACTCCCCTGATCCACTCCCCGAGTCCTTGCTGTTTTGGCCGCCACTACAACTGAAGGTGGCAGCATCTAATTATGCTGTCACCACTGGACCACTGCTATGGCACTATGGAATGTTCCTGAAAAGGCTGAATTTTGGTCCCCCTGTGGAAGGATTTCAGACTTTCAGTGGGACGTGTAAAGTTCCCCAGTTAAACGCTTTTAACTTGTTGGCCCTGGCAGGTGCCACAGGAAGCCAAGGTCGACACAAAGGAGGAAAAAGTCTATATTTAAACAGGGGGTCATATATTTGTGGCTAAGATGTCTGGACAGACTGTATAAATCATTTCACAAGTGCTGAAACAGAGGTAATTAAAAGGTCCAAACAGAGATATGGCTATTTTTTTATTTTTTAAGTAGAATTTGACCTCGACAAACGCAATGATGTTCAATATTCATGCCTTCTTTACTTTTTCCCCAAATAAATGTTTGTTTACATTTGTCCCTGTATGAGCAAGCACAGAAGCGTATCTATTCTTGGCATGGCTAGCCCTAATATTGCTATTCAGCATACCAGGCGCTTAAGAGGATTAATGTGATATTTCCAAAAGGGATCTCCAATTCCCTGATCTCATCCACACCACGAGGGCAACACCTAGGGTGGCGTTGACCCCTGTCCGGCATTGCACTCTCCTCTGCATTAACCCCCCAAACACACAGTCACACACAAACACACACACACACACACACAACCTTGTTCGCGTGTTCATTCACTCACTCAGCCATTTGTTCGGTCAGTCTGTCCGCCTGCCTGTCTGTCCGTTATCACCCCCCCACACACACACACAGTCCCCCACCCGTCTGGAAGTGGGCCTCCTTGTGTGGTGCGTGCCTCCCATGCTGCCCCACTCGCTCTGGCACCTGTGTCGGAGGAATCCACAAACAGCTGTCACGCCGGCCGTGGCATGCCAGCGCCCCCTCCATCACTGTCGTCCTTCCATCACCTGAATTCTTTTTACCTTATCCCCCTTGCTCCTTCTATTCATCAATGCACAGAGGAGCGGGCGTCTGACAAGGTCACGTCCAAGCACAAGAGCCATGCATCATTTTTATGTCGTAGCTTCAACAAAATTTAGGATGTAGCCTACTAGACCCCCCCCACCCCACCCTTTACTTACCTATTCATGGCTAAAACAACCCAATGAGGGCGTGGAAGAGGCGGCTTGTGGAACAGATTAATGTTTCTAAACTGATGACAGGATTGAGTCTCTTTTGGTGAAGTTGTTTCACTGCTTTTGTGACAAAAGGTGGAGATAAGGGTGGGTTCCTACAGCTGCTGGTGTGAAGCTGCATCCCACACCACAAATGCACTCTCACTCTCTCTCTCACACACACACACACACACATACACGCACACACCTGCACACACATGTACATGCACACACATACACATGCACACGTTCACACTTACTCACACACACAAACACATGCACGCACACACACATACACAGACTTACTCACACAAACAAACACACACACTCACAGACACATGCAATTACTCAGACAAACACACACACACACACTTACACAAACAAATGCAAACACACATACACAGACACACACACTTACTCACACAAACAAACAAACACACACACACACACACACACACACACACACACACAGTTATACACACACACACACACACTCTCAGACACACATGCACACACACAAAGGAGATGGACACTGACCTTCAGTCAACCTGCGTTTCTCTACGGGGACACTGCACTGTCGTAATTAATTGTGTATCCAGAGCTCAAGATACTGAGCTGAGGCTAATCAATTTTAATGTTAATGTGTTTGACTTTGACATATCGCTCAGAGTGACTTGAGCAAATTTGGGCTGAAACAACGCTGAACTGTTCAATAGAACCAAGTCTTTTGTATACAATCCCATACAGGCCATTCTGTCTTCACTCTCTGTGAGAATACAAGTGTTATAACAAGTAACGAATATTTATATTACTACTACATAAATTTGTTTAGAATTGAGTTATACCATTCAATAGTTCATCATTGAAGCAATTACTACAAGGAGAAAGGCCAATTTCCTATGAGCTAGTGGTAACATGAGCATAGTTCATATGACAATTTCCTTTGTCACAGATATAGAACTGGCTGTTGCAACATTAGACAGGTAGCCAGTAATCTACCCAGCAACAGGCCCCGTTGTGCCCACTCTGACCTTCTAACCAGGACAAAAGAAAAAGCCTAGAAAGGGATCATCAAAGAAGAGGCACAGTTCTGTCTTCAGTCTGGGTCTCGTCTCATACAGTCAGAACAGACTGAACACCAGTGTAAAAGCAACAACCTCTCTGCCCTGTTTCAAATATCCTTGATGAACTGCA
This sequence comes from Tenualosa thibaudeaui, assembly GCA_027481765.1. Lineage (NCBI taxonomy): Eukaryota > Metazoa > Chordata > Actinopteri > Clupeiformes > Clupeidae > Tenualosa > Tenualosa thibaudeaui. Next base: position 2,381,150 of record JAIFZK010000013.1, on the reverse strand, counting down.
ATGTAAACTAACTTTGAATTTCGGCTCACATTTAGTGTAAATACAGTTATTTTGGAAATACGAGGACAATAGTAGTTCAATTCAAGGACATAAACTATTTTTTTTAATCCCACAGGAGTTAACAGATAATTGACTCACTCTCCTTTGTGTGGGCCATTGTTGCAACAGTGTGAAAAATTAATGTCTTTCTCCTCAGTTTGCGTCCGTGTCCATGCCATGGTTGGCCATGAAGAAGTGCGGCATCGAGGGAGAGCAATGGCTTTGCCGAGGGCCCCCGAGCCTTTTTTCTGTGTCATCTCATATAAAGAGATTAGAGAGACGGCATGAGGGGAACTGGATTTAAACCACAGGCAGATTGTCTTTTTATGCTTCTTTAAGACAAAACATAAGAAAGGAGAGAGAGAGAGAGAGTGAGAGAGAGAGAAAGAGGAGGGGAGGGATGTGGAAGGGAATGAATTTCATTCTTCGATTCCTTTATTACATTGGAGACAAGATTGTGTGTGGTGTGGATGCTGGACTGTGTTTTAAGTATGAAGATTAAAATGTGCTGCAGTCTTTGGTAAATTAAAATATTGAGTAGGTTTTTGGTCTTATATGGAGGTCTCCACTTGGGGAATAATAGCACAGATCTTTATACAAGAAAAATCTATTTTCGTCATTTGAACTTGCATCTTAGCAAGAATTCCACAAGATTCCAAAAGATCCACTGAGGAACAACAAATAATCCAAACCACTTCAGAATTCTCACTTCTTTATGAGAAATAATACACCTTTGATTCATGCATTACTATTGTACTTTAATTTCTCTCTACAGTTATTTCAGGAGATGAATGTATTACAACAGTTTTCATGCATCTGTTCGTGAAAATGCGTTTAGACACGGTAGCTTAAAGCACTGCACACCCAGAGCTGTAAAACTCTGACCTCAGAGAGTAAAAGTCCTACTACATATTTGATCCAACTATGATGATTCTAACACAACACAAGCACAAGCATAACCCTTAAACCTGCTATATTGAGGAATGAATGGAATCACCTGTGTTAACTCCACAGGTAGAATAAATACTTTTTCTTTTACCATTTCTGCATACACTGTATAGAAGTAAAATGTCCAAAACAAACAAAGAACAGCTGAGAGTACAAATTTCCCATTAGACCACTGAGCAGTTATATCCAAAAAAAAAAACAAAAAACATAGTTTCACTTTTTACCTCCTCACAAAAGAAACCTGAAAAAACATTCCACAAGACAATGGTTAGTGATCCACATTAAAAAAGCTCAGACACGCATCACTGACACCTCACTATTCAGCTTCCTCTTCAGAGTCTTCCTGCCGTCTTCAAGTGTTGTGTTACAGACTGTTTTTCTGCTCTGACTTCAATGTCCCTCTAAAGCTCAGTGGATCTGCTGTCTATAGATGAAAACAGGAAAGCTGCAGATAGGAGAGCAGGAGAGTCCCTTTGGACACTCTTGGACATCTGGGGTTCAATTTTCCACTTTTGGTCTCCCAGATAACACATTTTTAGCAGCCTCTCAGAAAATCAGCCAGTTTACTTTTCTTGAAACAGTATTTGCTTGAAATGTAATAATTTGTTAAATTCATACCCTTGTAAAGACCCTTGCAGATGAAAATTACAATAATACAATAATAATTGCTAATAAATGTAAAGACCCTTGCAGATGAAAATTACAATAATACAATAATAATTGCTAATAAATAATTCATAAATAACTCATAAATCATAAAATATTTTTCCATGGCAACTGATCCTGTAGGACAAAGCATGTATCTTCAGTTTTAGTTTCAGTCTCAGAGTGCCCATGGAAGTGGTTTTCAGCACTTGAACTGGACCTTCCTTGCTGGAGCCGATCCAAGCCTAACTGCCTTTCTTTCAACACAGGGGAGCAGTGTTCTCATTGTTAGTGGCTTGACACCACACACCCTGTGGCACTGTATCCAGATCTCAAGAAAGGATGCAGCTGTCTCAAAGTTAATCATAGCCCCCTTTTTTCAGAAAAAAGGACAAAAACACAACAAATATCATTCCGGATGCCTGTCACACGCTGGAAAAACACTGCATCTACCAGTACCCTATAAATCTCTAACAAATAAAGCTGGAGAGTTATTTCAAGGAAAGCACAATAATGGAATCAATAAAATATGGATAATAAAATAAAGAGCTCACGAGAAAACCTGCCATAGAAAATATCCGACGTGCTCTTTTGTCTTAAGTTCACAGTTTTATTGCACAGGTTTCACGGCCCGCAGGAAATCTGGAGATGACAGAAGCCATGTTTGCCTGCACCGGGGATTCCAGCACACCCCTGGCAGTGGCGCAGCGGTGCAGAGGTGTTCTTGGGCCTTGGTGCAAGTGGCCAGCACAAGCCGCAGCCTGGAGCTTGCCTGCAGGCATTCATCGCCTGGAGGAGGTCCTCACTGAACAACAAGTAAATAAAAGATAGGAGAAATGTCACTCCAAGAAGGCCATGGCCACTGGGTTTGAGGGAAAAATGCCCTCCCACCCCTCCAACACACACACACACACACACACACACGTCTCAGAACAGATGTTGTGGCTAGGCACTGGATGAATTTTAATAATCTAAAAGACCGCTTGTGGCACATTGTTTGTAATGCGCCATATTCAAACATCTAACATATTGTAAGTTTCAACAAGGTTTGGACAAAACTGTCTGATTGCATGGACTATGTAGAGAATCCTGTTATTACTGTAATGGTACAGGGATACTGGTCTTCCACTGAGCTGAGAATTAAATTTAGGTATTTAGACAGATTTAGACTGCCCTAAAATAGGACAGATGAGATGACACATAGCCCTTCAATATCTCAAAGGGGTTCCTCCAAAATTCTGAACAACATTATATTTTTCTGTTGTAAGGATGTTTTAATAGGACTACATTGGTTGTTGAACTTAACACACTAGTAGGACCACCAAATGTAACATATCTCACTATTCATTGGCACACCACTCTAAGTCTAAAGGTGCCCTGCCATACATCTGTATGGTATTTCAAATTGTTCTCTGAGGTCTCCAAAGATGATATGTAACTGTAGTTGGGCTACAAATGGTCCAAGGAGACCTTAACAGGGCCCTGTGCGACCTATCCAAATAGCCCTGGAGCCGGGGTGTCAAACATAAGGCCCAGGAGCCTTATGTCATGCAGCCCCATTCAAAAAGCTTGAAAAGAATTGTAGATGTATGGCCTGCTTGAAAAAAGGTTTAACAATGTGCAAAATAAATATTGTGTTTCCACCTCACAATACAGGCAGCTCCGCAAGCACGGCATATCACTATGAGGTGCATCATGGAACTGCCTACCGACATGAAAGGAGGCCAAAATTAAGTGGTAAGGAAGTCAGAACACAGGACACAGATACATTAGGACTGTGATGGGGATAGTCAGAAACACAAGGAAATGTGCATTTTTTTACCCAACAGTTTGTAGTCATGCATGTAGACAAGATGTGGTGGCCCTTTGAGAAAAAGTGTAATGCTCATGCTCAAGCTCTAAATCCCTAACAATCTAAACAGACTATTAATCTAACTGCTGTAACCAATAGCAGTACCATGCTATCAGTATTTCAGTCATAAAGTCTATAAAGGCTTTGTGAAGGCAGAGGAATTGTGTGTTTGGTGTTGACTCTTGAAAAGTGTGTTTGGTGATGACTCTTGAAAAGTGTGTTTGGTGATGACTCTTGAGGGTGCTGCTCTGCAGATGATGCATCAGCTCTGATCTTTCCAGTCATGGTCTGAGATGACGCCATTTCATCTTTCCTATGTGTGGCTGCCATTAACTGCAGTTAAGCAACTGTTTGCTTCCTCAAGCCCTAATTATTCTTGTCCTCTACAAATTAACAAACTAATTTCCTTCCCGGGCGCAATCACCGAAGGCCTCTTAAGTGCCTGTGTCGCCTCCATTCAATTCTAATCACCTCAATTTCCTCATGAATCATTTTTATGGCATTCAGTAAAGCATTGTTGCTCTGAAGCCTGACCTGGGGCTCTCCCTAAACTCCTGTAAGATAGAACAAGGGGGTCTGGCCAGTGTCAAAAATAGCAACACAAAATCTAAATGGCCACACAAGTAGCACACACACTTTGTATGCTATATGTCAGTAAATACCAAACGAGACATAGCATTTTCACTTTATCATGTCAATCAAGTTGGTTTCGTTTTTAGCTTCACATCACTGCCCCCAAATATTGGCTGCAGAATAAAGCATTGCTATTTATGTGTTGGATAGCTATTCATGTCAGAACATCTGTATCTCTGCCTAAAATTTGGTGTCTGATCCCTTTAACCCCTGATATAGCCATGTCCCTAATCCATTCAAAGGTAAACCACTAAACATGACTAATTGTTAATCTACATCTGTTCATGGTGAAATCAGCAGATTAGAGAATTTTGTATGGGGGACATTTAGTGTTGTCAACAAAACTGGTATGCCATAATGATGCTCAGTAAGCCACTTAATCCTATATCACCAACAAAGCCATCAGCAGCACTAAGTCTTAAGATGGATTTGCATATTTCCAAACTGCTCTTCTCTTTGACAGCTCCAGTGCATTTCTTAGGATGGAGCAGCTATTAAGTGGGAATGTAGCATTAGTAGAGGAATTAATAAGAGACTTAACTGTTTTCATAAGATTACCATTTATATTGCTCAAAGAGTCTTAATAGCTTTTTAATCACCATTAGGTTTTAATAAACAGTTTTAATATCAGCATAAAAAAGAGAAGAATGCTTGCCTTTTTTGGAAGCCTTCCCTCCAGAAATGATGTCAGTTTTCCGAGCCCTAAAACAGAACTTATATCCTGTCAATTACAGGAATTACATTTCATGAGTGCAAATTTACCAGCTGGAAAAAAGATATTCCTCACAGCCATTAGTGCCGATGTTTCAAAAAGTATAAAGACCACAAAAAAGGGAAGCACACAGTCCTTTGTTGACTGTAACTAAAACCCTTTTTCCCCCTCTTTCTCTCCCCGCAGACGGTGAACCTCAGTCTACCAACTGCACATCTCCCTGGCGACCATTTGAAATAATTACAATGGCTACTTGAGAGAGCATCTCTAAGACATGCAAAGGACTTGCGCTGGAGATTATGTTCCCCGGCCTACAGCAAGATGGCACGTCCTATTGAACAGCTTTCTGCAAGTAATTGTCTGTCCTTAGCATTAGTGTAATGGTATTTAAAGTCTTATTATTTAGCATTTCTGGAGGCCATTTCTGAAGGCTCAAAAAGCTTAAGCAACTGCAAACTGAGCCGTGCATCACTGAAGAAGATCCTTGTGTGTATCAAGTGTCATTTATTAATCCAGTGCTGTAATCGCATAAGACTCCCTCTTATTTCTCAATTGTTCTTCCCTCTTCCCTCAACTGGAATTCCAAGCCTGGGCTCCGGCTCCAGTCCCTTGGTGGCTCCTAGTGGCTTCCTTCTGCATAAGAACTTGGCTAGGCTCTCCGTCCATGACAAATGCTACCAAACAAACACGCAAATAAACAAGAGACAAAACATGAACTACACCAGGTGGCTTTGTTGAGGAGAGGCCAAATGCTCAGCCTGTACTCAGCTTCAAGTAGCCTTTTTAGCCTACAGGCTGTATGGAATACAAAGGAGATGACAAGAGTTTTATGGAAGGGGGTGACATTTCTCAAATACTGCAAGCATAGAAAAGATGTAATTGTTGATACTCAGGGCTGGACAGGCAAAATCCATTTCACCAGTGAGGACTCTCTGTGGACTGTGTTGCTCTAGTACAATAAGCTATGCAATGATTAGAAAGCATGTTAGCTAAGATTGCAGTTGGCATTGACCTAAAATGTTGTGGAGAAGCTAAGTAATGTTAGTGGTGCTTTTTATTTTCAGAGTTTATCAGAGGTAATCAAGGTGACCTTTAATTCTGAGTAATTCTGAGATTCTCTCATTTTCCATTTGAAAGGTGTTTTTGTTAACTTTGTGTTAAGGATCCTAGACAGGCTCAGGCTCCCATACACAATCAGTCCAGATGCAGACAGAATAATGAATCCAAGATCTGCAGAACTTGTCCCAATCTGTATACAATTTCTTGACTTATCCAGTGAGGGCAGATGTATCAGTGAGGGTAATGTACTTTTCATATAAAATCTGTGATTTCATTTGACAGTACATTTTCCTGCATCCAACCATATTAGATTGTCTTGACAGTATGGCACCTGTATTCTTACCTGTATATTTTGCATATAAAACTCCCCTTGCTGCCATACTCATATTATTTTATCAGCTTCATAATTGTAACATATTATTTATTTATCTATGTATTCCTATAGTGGAAAGTCTTCCAACCAACACCTCAAAATATAAACACTGTTTAGAGGGCTTCTTTGAGAGAGTCCTTCACATACTCCAAAATACTTAGCCGTATTCATCAAACAAGATTTCACTGCAGTGCTTTAGATACACAAGTGACTGATTCCAGTGTTCTTAAGAAAAAATCTATACCTGTTTTGGAGAGGAAGGAAATCTGATAAGATCTGATGAGATCTTCATTGACAACCAAATGACATTGTGTGTCCCTTGATAAGAGATTACATCTTAACCGATCTAATCTCTTGTGATTCCTGATTGTTAATGGTCGACAAATGGGACAAAATGTCATGGGCACTGTTAAGGAGAACTAATAAATCCACTTTCTGGCTGGGATTCAACAGGGAATGGGGCTCATGCAAAATGGCCCTTGAGCTACATGTCCAACCTCTTCTAAATAACAATGATAAGAATCCTACATTCATGTTGAAGCACATGGTTATAGATTATAGGCTAGCCTTAGCAAGAAATTTTTCATGCACAGATTTAGCTAGTCTGTTTCCAAGACATTGTTTAGCCATCTGTACTGTAAAGAGGTAATACTGTATGATTTGTTGGAGTGAGAGCCAGACAAGGATGGCACAGATCCTTATTCACTGTTTCAGCTTTGCCTGTTTGTGTTCCTCACCCGCCATAAAAGCTCTTTATCAACCCACCCCTTTTTACATCAAGTCATTATCATTGTAGATGTGTTTCTGGGAAAGGGGGGGAAATACTAAAAGGAAAAAAAAATGTGAGAGAATCATCTGCGTTAAAGTAAATAATTGAATAAACTCTATTTGGTGAGTTGGCAAACTCAGTCTCTATTATGCTTTCTCCCCAGTTCGGAAATAGTTTGATTCTGCATCCCACAACATCAGGCTCATCTTGTTGCACTGGAGAGCCCTTGAGAATGTTATTAGCTGGGTGTTCGCCTTGCCATTTTCCACCCGAGGCAGATGGGTAATTACGGAACTAATAGTCTGATTGAGAGAAATCAGATGCAGTGGCTCACCCAATTAGATGATACATTAGCTTTCTTTCTTTGCAGGCGGCTAATGTGTGAAGCAAAGTGGTATTTCTAAGGGTCATACTCTCACACGAGCTCCAAAGCTGCAGATTACTATGCTCCTTTCATTTTTTTTTTCTAATGGACTAAAAAAAGAGTGAAGTCTTCTTCAACCCAAACCCCCCCAACAAAAAAAACCTCACTGAATACTAATCACGTATCCCCCTTCCACTAAACCCTCCCCACTCCCCTCCTTGTGCCAAACAAAAGGCTGAAGGAGACGAAGAAGGACAGTCTGATGTGTCAACCTACAACATCAATTAGGGCACAGCACACAGCACAATACATGTGGTCTGATGAGGAGATGGATCATTGCTGGGGTTGTATTCCTTCATGTCTTGTTGCTAGATGAGTAGAGTCCTCAAGATTCCTCCTCTGCTAAGAGGAGGTGTGAGCTGAAAAGTGCGCTAGGGTCATCTGAGGAGGTTGAACATAAGGCTTGTCTCTGTTGTAAATCTGCTGCGAACACACATACAAACACACACACACACAATCAACAACAAAATATAATGTACAGTGCCCTGACAAATATTTCTACATAGGGGAATATGTTACTTGAAGACTATGCATGCTAAATAAGTTGCATTTCTTGAAAGTGGCGGTTCATTTCTGTGGAGCTGGCAGTGTCACCTAGTTGTGCTTGGAGAAGAATCACTGTAACTTTATCTTTGTTTTGAGCTTGTCTCGGGGTGGATCCATGCTGTTGAGCCCTAGCCAAAACACATTAGAGCACATCTGTCCTCTCTGGACCAACAGTGCGTCCAGTTTGTATCTGCCATATTCTGAAGAGCTCTCAATGCTGCCATTGTTCTCTTTCGGTGACTATTTGCTCTTTTATCCACTTTTGTTCAGGCTTTTTTTTTTTGTCCGTGCTGAATGAACGGTTTTGGACGCCGTCACACAGCAGTGGTGCACCAAAAATGAGAGAGCGAAAAGGATGCTTTTTATTTGCCCTGTGGTGGAGCATTCAGTGTAACACGGATCATGTTGTGTGCATTGTCTACACTAACATCCTGATGCTACCAGGGATGGCGTTGCCAGCAAGTGATAGAGTGCTTGCTATTTTGTTGTCCTCACATCTGATACACCTCTGTCTATTAGACAAAATATAGAAATATATATTTTTCCTTTGGGTTATTATACTGAACAACTTTACAACAGTGATCACTTGCACAATGCAAAACTACAGTGTGTGTGTGTGTGTGTGTGTGTGTGTGTGTGTGTGATGTGTGTGCAGTCTTTTAAAATCTCCACGACAGCTGAATCTCATGTTAAACTGCACTATATGAAATAAAATATGTCTATAAAAATATGAAGTTTGAACGGGAAAGCCAGTGACATCTGTATTCCCTTGAGAACAGAAACCTTGTGTGACGGCTTTAGGAGCGATAGAGTGGCCATTGTGGGGAATGGTGAACAGTGTACAGCACCTGCTGTAGCAAATAAGTCAAGGAGAGGGTTCTGAGGGCTGGGAGAATGACGAGAGAGAGATCCTAAAAGACAGGCAGGAGCTGTGTGGGCCAAATGTAGATACAATCAATCTCAGTTTCACCCCTTGTCTAATCATTAGGGCCATTTGTACTAATGACTGGTATTAGGGCAACTTCTGTCTCTCTGTGTACAGACAGCCTTTGCATGCACAGTTCAAGAATATATATGCCACATAAAATATCTGTTTCTATCTGTGGTTGGAGGGGGGGGTGTTCTGGAGACAATCTTAAAGAGACCAGTCTGAAGACAACATGTTCTCAGACTGGATGGCTCTCCACAGTGGAGCAACAGACGAGAGTTCAGAGGTCACTCTCCTCTTCTCCATATCACTGAGTTACTCGCACTTTTATCAGCATAAATTAACTGGCTCTCAGAGACAAAAGGGTATGTGGGGTGGGGGGTTTAGGTAGAGGGGTGGGGGCGGTCAGGGACTGGGTGGAGAGATAGGCAGTGGTGGAGTTGGGGGGAGGTGGGGGCAGATGGGGGGCCTGGGTATACCAAAGACTTCAAGTGCATAAAAAAGTTATTAGGCAAAAAAGTACACTGAAGGTGTTATTATGCACCCGAATGGCCTTCATGGAAATAATTTGTCACCATAGAGAACGGCCCCTGAGGACTCTCTTGAATATTGTTACCAAACAATGACACTGAGTGGCTCCTCACCATCAAAATGTCAACATTCACACTTGGAAACATATGTGTGTTTTATTCCCGCCTTTTGAGTGCCACATAAAGAACAATTATTCATGCGGTCGCCAGCCGACGCCATGGCTGAAGGGACTTCATTCTCCCCCGCCTAGGAAAGGTGCTCTCATTATCAAACACAAAAGCTCTGTTACAGATATAATAGGAGCTTTATAAAAAAGAATGAGAAAGAAACCTGTATTTTGTGTTTTGAGACAGACTTATTTTACATTTTTATTAATATTTGCTCTACTTTAGCTATACATCCTTCCCATTCAATATTTACCATAATGGCTGAGAGAAAGAGAGAAAGAGCAAGAGAGAGAGAGAGAGAGCGAAGAAAAGTTTGTCAAAAGAAAAATGAATTTCTTTTGATGCGTGGAAAATAATTACACGACACTGCGGCCTTATTGTGTGCTGAGGATGATTATGGGTAACTCCCACGCGTTCTTGATGTGTCTTCGCTTCGTATTAGAGAGCCCTCGTTGAGGACGAGGAGATGAAAAGAGACCATAATTGCCTTAGTCAAAAGGTCTCGGTCTTGACCTGAGAGCACTGCTACCGTGGGGGAATTGTACACGAGCTCTGTGATGGGAGATGTAGCTCTAACACTGAATCTGTGACTGTGTGTGTGTATGTGTGTCTGGGTCTGTGTAAGTGAGTGTGTGTTGTCTGCGCTGCCTTACTCGCTAAAACTACCTGAGGTCAGTCTTCTGATGTGCAGACCTTGCTTGAGCAGAGGCAGAAAATCAATACCAGCTATTGCTCCCTTTGGCTAAATGTAGCTGGGAAGCACAGGGATGCTCATTGTCCATGAATCAGGCCCAAGCATTGTACAAGCTGCTCGTAAGTGCCTGGTTTACGGCTATTGATTTCTGTATTTATTCCTTCGCAATGAGTAAACCTTTGACCAGCACAACTACAACAAGGCACCTTGTCTCTCCGCATCCCTGCAGACAGTTACGCTTCAAGGGATCCTTCAGACACAATGATGGATATTGATGCCATCATGATATTAGTTTCTACTTCCACTGGTGCTTCCAGTTCAGAGAGAGGATGGAGACATTGGCTTGTTGTCCTAAGCCGTTTGGGTTATGTGTTGTTCACATGCTATATACCACACTATCATCACACAGAAACACACAGCCACACACGTTTCCCCCGCCACCCCTTCCCCCTGTGATATGTCCCCCTGGCCCATGGGTGACAGTGGCTTTGGGGAGGCTCACAGCGACCCACGTCCCTGTTTCACCTTGCACAGCTTGCTGCGAGCAATCTTACCCCCTCCGACTGCTAATGTGCTTAATGAGCAGCGCTAGGGGAGGGGAAGAGCCACACAAGTCCTGTTGTTCAGAGCGGCACAATTAAGTGCCGAGTTCTGATCTGTCAAGCCCTTCTCTACCTGCTCCTCAGCTGCCTGCCTACACAGACAGACATCTTGACTGCTAAGAGGATGATCTATTCGAAGCTTTTTTGATCCTTGAACCAAATAAAGCATACTGAGAAAAAACTAAATGTTATGTGAAAAAAAAGTGGTACAGTACGATAAGAAAGAAAATATAAATGTGTCAAGAAATTATATATAACTCTCAGCTACTTGGTACCTTGGTCAGTGTACGATATAGTATCAAAGCAGGATTCATTACCGAGTCATAAGTCAGGCTGAAGCCTGCAAACAGCAAACAGCTTCCCCTAATTCACATCTCTCCAGCTCAATGATAAGTGAAATGACAGAAGACAGATGTGTGGTCTCATCTGAATAAATCTCTTATGTGTGTGTGTGTGTGAGTGTTATAATTATAATTATTTGTGTGTGTATGTATGTTTGTATGTGTGTATGTGTATGTGTATGTGTGTGTGTGTGTGTGTGTGTGTGTGTGTTGTCACAGATTTCATATTGAATTTAATGACATGCACCAAATGATTGCAGCATTTACATTAATGTGCAACAAAATCCACAAGTTGTCTGATAATGAAGTGGCTGAAATGTGTAATTACGTTGCATATTTACAGAGGGGACAGCCTAATTAATGTAGTTACACTCTGTCCTTTTGTGCGACTGCATTATGAAATGTTATTATCCTCATTCTTTTGGTTTCTTGCGATTTACTCATTAAATGCACGCTTTTTGAATTAATTAATGACCTCAGCTGAGAATTCAAAAGAGGGTTGTCACAAAAGCGCCCGTGCCTATTAGCTGTGCTTCTGGGAGAGCTGCAGCATCTTGCCTTGGCAGTTGTTTATCTCAGTCTCTTTTCATCGGAAAATTTGAAGGGAAAACTGAGCATGCTGTAGGCTGATGAAGATTTGTATTTTTATCTGGAAAACTATAGGAAATATTAGAATCGTTACAGAGGCAGAATCCTTGTAATATTTGTTTGCATTTAATTACTGTCAATTATTCTTATATCCAGTAATATCTGTATTATATCTAACCGCACATAATAATGCATTGAATGTCCAAGGGAACTGCATCCATAAATGTTTATGGTGCTTTGTGACTGATATGATTAGAGAGAGTGTGATACTACTCTGTTGTGTCTGCAATCTAAACATTGATTTTAAAAGATCATTTTTATTTCCATATTATTGAACTATTTTAATCGATATTCAAGTACTCCATCTTTATTAGTGTAAACAGCATGTTGTCTGAGTCTTTGTTCCTAACATGAGAACTGTCAGATTCCTGTGTACCTGGCTGGCTAGTATCAAACAGAGCATCTCAACTGTGTATCAAAAGCTCTAGCATCCCCCGGGCAGAGAGCATTACATGGGCCTCTCACATCCAACCTCCAGTTCACAAGCCACACCCTCAGGTTAGCATCACAGAGAATAATTGCTCAACTAATAGACATTTCCTGATTCAACTGAACAAAATCCATTGCGCTAAACACATGCACATGCACACACACACACACACACACACACGCACACACTCTCACACACACACACACACACACACGCACCAGTTACTCACAGAGAGAGACATCCACCTCAAAAGCACAGATCCATTCAAAATAGACAGTTGCTCATATTTAGTGATGCAACTCTGTAGCCTTTTGTCAAAAAATAACTTCCAGCAAGGAAATAATTGGTCTCAAAGGGCATAGGCACGCTTGCATATCAGGTACACCCCACTCTCTCCCATGTCTGTGTTGACCCAAACTTGTGCACCTATGTGCCAAGAAATCATGCATTGTGCTTACAGAAGTAGCACATGGTCAGTGGGAGAGAATTACATTCAAAGGATGCCGTCTTCAGAAGAGCACATCTTGGTATGTGCCTGGCACCGACAATTCATCTGAGATTCCCAGAGTGCTTCTAAAAATGCTTCTATCAGATGGAAGTTGAAATGAGCATTGTTTTCCAAGAACAGATGTGTGTGTGCATATGTGTGTTTGTGTTTGGGTGTGTGTTTGTGTGAGAGTGCTTTTGTGTATGTGTTTGTGAGATACTATTTTTCAGAGTGGAGGAAGAACGTGATTATTTTTGTTTTATTTTATCAATCTTTTTCCAGTAGAACACATGCATTTGTTGACTAACTTCCATCTCCTTTTCCAGGGCTCCAAATGCTGGTCTTAGCCTGAGGGGTTAGAATGAGCAGTCCTCCTCTGGGTCATTGTCCATGCAAATTGATGACAAACTCTCTTGAAGTGTTTACCTCACCAGCTAAAGACCCTCTCAACCTGCATTACTGGGGATGCTTGAAGGTGTGTGTGTGCGTGTGTGTGTGTGTGTGTGTGTGTCTGTCTGTTTGTGTGTGGCTAACAGATGGAAATGGCTGATGTGGACTCTTGAGTGACAGCCTGCTGTAAAAGGCCCCCTGGCCTTGGGGTTGTGAGGATATAGGCCAAGAGTGTCTTCCCAAGGCCCACGCCCCCGTCACTAACCCTCCCATGGGTTGGACAGGGTGGGAGGGAACAGGATCCGATTGGATTGGACGGCCTCCTAGTGTCCTGTATTCTGAGACGTACTCCTCACCCTCTCCTCAACACACACACACGCCACCCTCCCCCCCATCCTTGTCCATTGTGCCCACTGCCCACCACCCCCTCCACCTTCCAGACAGACCCCATTCATCTTGTGTGCGTCGGCCCTCTGAAAGCTTCCCATAAGACAGGCCCATTCTCTGGCTCCCTACCATTTGCTTATCTGAGAGGCTCCCTGTGTTTACCAAGAGTGCCATACAAGTGGCTGGGGTGGATAGAGGGGGAGGAGGTGGTGGATGGGGCAGAATTTTAGGGAGAAAATGAACCTGATAACAAGGCAAGTGAGGAGGAGGAAAAGGAGGAGGAGGAGAAGAAGAGGGTAAAAAGAGGGTGGGAGAGAAAAAAAAGCGGCCTACAATGAGCTCATAAGTAGCACAGACGCCACATACTTCACATATGCAGGTCCTCTGTATACAGGGGCTGTCCATCTTAGTGTTGCGAGGCTCTGTTGATTTCATAATGCCCCTCATTTTCTTTCTTGCGCTGAGGACTCTGTTGTCATAGCCATTATTCTCTCTCCCTGAGGGCTTTCTCGCATCCTCGCCCGTCATCGCGCTTTTTGGAGTGCTGTTTATGAATACATTTCAAGCCGAGATCTTAATAGACTGAATTGATTATGTGTGTGACACACCATTATTTCCCCCCTCTGCTTTGTAATTTCTTGTCTCGTGTCTTTTTTTCCCCTCGTCTTTTTTTTACCCCCCTCTCTCTGAATATATTAAGCTTCAAATTTAAGACATTTTCTGCCATGAGTCGTGTTTAAGGTGACTAGGATGGCTGACCTTAGCCGACCCTTCTGTGAAGTATCTCTTGGATAATGGTTTATTGGATTTGACGTGGATTTTCTTTCGTTTCTTTTTTCTTTTTTTTTTTTCATGCGCGGACACCATAAAGGTAGAACAGACACTGTTTTGTACCAAGGGCAGACATTTTTTTTTCTTCCTCCCTATCCTGACCTCTCAAAAAATGGCCTCTAATTTGCGTAATCTCAGTATTAAGGGGGCAGAATCTTAAAATGGAAATACTTTGAACTTGATCGCATTTCACAGCAGCCATTGTTTCAGGCTGCCCTCTTCCTCCACAGAGCCCGTGGCCTGTGTCGACATTAATTACCTGTGTGGGAGAGAAATCCTGGGCAGAATGTACAGGCCTCATCCAAGTATGGATGTAAAAAAAAAAACAGATAACCTTCATTTCTCAGTGGAATTAGCAAGCATACAATAATAATTTCAACTGTTCCCTGTGCAGTTTGAACATTTTTTTTCTCCCTTTAGAGGTAAGTAATAGCTAGAACACATACATTTTGATTAATGGGATTAGACCATGCAATTACTAAGTGAAACTCTCGAGGAGAAAATTATTCAAAGATCTGGGCTGTATTGAACTCAATGGAGGTGAGTCTCTAACAGACAGCCACTCCCACCCACGTTGCTGATGAGCTTGTAGGTGTTGGAGGGCACACGTGACCCCTGTGGACCCCTGGGTACTGCGCTGACTGCCCAAGTCACAAGTAGGCTGGGTTTTTGGGATGCCCAATGAAAGAGCCAAAAGGAGGCGTCACAGTGACATGCTCATGGCAGGAACCCCTCAACCTCCACCCCCCCAGCCTCCTGCAAAGATGCCGAATGCAGACCACAACCAGAACCCCACTTCTCCACCTTGGTAACTGAACCTACGTTACAAAAACATTAGAATTCTCTATAAAAACCTCAAGTTGGCCACAGAACTAAAAAGAAAAATATTTCCAGATTTATTTATTTATTTTTTTATTTTTTTATTTTTTTATTTAATTATTTATTTAACATTTATTTATTTATTTTATATTATTCCCCCCTTCCATGAGTCTCCTTTGTGAACTTTGCATCAAAGCACAGAAGAACAAAAGCGCTGCGCAGGGCCTGACAAAGACAAGAATGGATGGTATGTGAAGCCATCTGTTTTGGAGGACGACCAAATCTTGTGTATGGCTCCATACTTAGCTATCCCACAATCCCCCATTCCAGGAGTGTACTAGTTCCTATTCATGCTGAGCAGGCCATATACTGCCCATCTCTTGGCCGGCTTTTTTTTCATACAATTAAGTAATTTATTCCTTTCTTTGGCCCCCTTTTTAATGAATCCAAGCCACAAACAAGCCTCAGTTGCTGCTATTCACAGGCAGTGATTGCATCTGGCGGTAATTGCAGTGAAGGCTGAAGAGGGAGAGGGATGGAAGTGCATTGTTTTGGGGGTAATAGGTGAGGACCTGCCTCTCTTGACCTGTAATACATTAGTGTCAGTGAACATTTGGCAGCCCTCAAATGATTAGCAATGAAGATGAATTGAGCAAAAAAAGGTAAAAATCTGCCTCATCTGAAACACTGGAGCCGCATAAATTTGCATGCTGATCAGTTGTTCTTTTGTCTGTGGTCCTAATTATTATGACACATTATGTCTTCATCATGCAAGATTCAGATCTGTCTTGTTCTGAATTTATGTAGGAAAAATGCTTATTGATTCCACACGGAAGTGCTTTTTTTGTGGCTGTTGAATTTTTATGTTTGCTTTAATTGAAGACAAATTTGATTGCCTTTGACTGCAGATCTCCTGCATGAGTGTAAATCATTTTTTGTTTCCTCTTGTTGACAAACACACAGGTAACCCTAATTTCCTGCCTAGGATAAGCATTAGACCTTCTCTTTGTTTTTGCTGAGCTTTTTTGGTTAATTTTTCCAGCCCTATGAAAAATGAGCTGTGTTGGCAAGGATATCCAAAATTACCACTTCCCAGAGGTGAATACTCAGAAAGCGAGCGAGAGAGAGAGAGAGTGAGAGAGAGCACATGGAAAAATCAGTTGTCTTGTCTAAATAATTATGCATTATGCAGCCATCTGCAAATACTGTCTTCTCTGTGGCTTAAAAGAATTTTGGCGATAAGTGTATTTTTTTGAAGGGGGGGGGGGGTAAATTCTCCCAGATTGGTCCATTTACAGAAGGGGGGGGTGGGGGGTGGTAAATCTGCAGATTAGAGATTATGACAAGTGCTATCTTTGAGTGGGCCCTGGTGCATGGCCAGACCGCTAAGGCATGCCTCACTCTGGCATGGGAAGTAGGCTGGAGCCTCCATGTAAAACAAAGGGTTGAAGAGTTCATGCAAAAGCAAGGCACAGCAGAGAGCTTTGACCCATCTGTGATTTGCCAGATGCCAGACTTTAGACTTGAAACCTTTTGCCCAAAAACCAAAGAGACAGAGAAAGAGAGAGAGAGAGAGAGTGAGAAAAGAGAAAAATAAGTTTTAGTTTTGAAGTCAAATGGCAAAACTGAGTTTTGAAGGGGAAATGGGTCAGAGTGAATGCACCAGCATTTTGAAATCTAGTTTTTAAAACTGATACACTCCTACTTCACGTAGTCTACAGATGCTACTCTGGACTGACACTTGCTGTGGACTCTTATGTCAGTCTTGCGCCCTGTGTCAGAGTTACTGTAACCCAGAAACTGTGGTCACACGAGTCATGGCCGTGCTGCTGGGTAACCAAAAGATCACGGTGGGTCGACCCGTTCGGGCGGGCATGTTTGTTTGACTAGGGCACATTAGCAGATGCCAGCCTTCGCCCATCTCCCAGCTGGGGGTTAATAGTGAGGCCCAGTGGGGGGTTACACACAGGTTTCCCAGGGAGGGGGGGGGGGTTAACTGGATGTGTATGAGTGTGACTGGGGTGGAAATAGAAGAGGCGTTTACTGAATGTGTGTGTGTGTGTGTGTGTGTGTGTGCCACAAGAGAGACACAAGGTTCACTAGATGTGAGTGTGTATGCATGTTTGTGTGTGTAATAACAGCAAATAGTTGACTGCCATAGATAGTTGATGTAGTGTGTGTGTGTGAGAGGGAGAGAGAGAGAGAGAGAGAGAGAGAGTGTGTGCTTGTGTGTGTGTGTAAGAGGGGAAACAGCAGAGGGAGCCCCACTGTCCAGCCTGACTGGCCTCCCAGCACAGTACATCCAGCCCAGAGAGAGAGCACACCAGGCAGCCTTTTACTTCTCTAGGTCCCCCTGCCTTACACTGTTTACTACTGACTACTATCTGCTTATTCAGGACAGACAGCATACTGAATATGACAGGGAAAAGACTCATGTTTCATGTCATTTCATGTTTCATTTTTGTATGCCAAATGGTCTTAAATGTTTTAAATTTTTTTTTTATTTAAAACTGTAACAGAAAAACTAAATACTGATCATTTTTTCTGAATAGTATAATTCTGTCTTATGTGTAAAAGTATTATGAATTTATTACTACTAATAATTCCTAATAATTACTAAGAACACAAACAAAAGAGCCACCGCATAAAACACAGAAGACAGAGTACAACCTCCTGTGTGTGTGTGTGTGTGTGCTGTGTGTGTGTGTTCGTGCGTGCGTGTGTGTGGGGTGTTGTGTGTGAGTTCGCCTCTGAAGAGTCTCCTGCTTCGTGTTTCATGCTCCTGCCTGTTTTCCTGGGATCCTGCCACTGCTGCGGTCCCAGAGAGGACACTCCCTAAGGAGCCGAGGACCTTGGTGTGTGTGTGTGTGTGTGTGTGTGTGTGTGTGCGCCTGCATGGGCCGCGCCTGTGAACTCGTCAGCCAGCTAATTTGTTTACAGGCAGATTTAGCCGGCGCGCTGCTGCTGTGTGTGGGCACCTGAACACTTGGTAAAGAGCAAAGATTATCCACACCACTGGAGGCCACGCACACTCAAATCCCAGACTGTTTCCCCAGCTAAGGTTATTAACTGTTCAATAGATACTTATTTTCCCCCTCTCCACCCTCCCTCTCTCTTCAGAAGCACAGCACAGTGTTCTCTCGGAGGGCAGGCAAAGCAGCTTCTGCATGCGTGCGTCTGCTTGTTCATCTCCTCATTAAAACAGAGGGTCTTGTTGCATTACTATTCCCTGGAATGGGCTTGATGTGATTATCATCACTCAGGTGTCCTCAGGAACCCATGTGGTCTGTGTTGTGCTCACAGTTTAAGGAGTACGGGATGTACCGGACAAATGTTTTTCATTTTCTGTTTTTGTTTTTATTTTTGGCTCACATGTACATTCTTACTATACTCTTGATTTCTTTCATTTTCCTTTTTTCTGAAGTATTTAGTTTTTTCATTTGTTTATGTCGTGTCCACTGTTATTTTTCTTGTACAATTGTGAATTGTGAAATGACATGTTGACATTTTTCATAGAAGTGGGTGTTATGGTCACAAAAAATAAGACTATAGCAATAGATGAACAAATCACAAAATTCTGAATTCAATTCTGATGTTGGAGTGTCGTTCAGCGAATTGATGTAATTATCCTTCCAACGGCGAACTATTACCCTACAGCACTGACTGACTTGGAACCCTTTGGAAATGAATTATGACAGATTTAATTGGTGGGTCTGAAAATGCATTAATTTTCTTTCCACAGAAAAAAGGAAAAGCCTTTATGTGGAGTCCATGTCATCCTTAAGGTGTTCTGTAACACTGTATTGTAGAGGAGGTGGTAAATTGGGGTCTTTCAAATTAATTGAATATAATTGAAATCCCTCTTTTCCAATCTACTGTAATGTACTTGGAAAAATTAGCCGATAATAATGTTGATGATTAAAATAATATGCATTAATGTGGAGCCTGTTTCTGAGCCCAAAGTTTTTCAAAGATACAATTATCTAGGCTACTATTTAATGTAAGTAGTCATTGTATTTTCTAGCTACAGCATCATTTATTTCACACAGGCCTACCACACTGTAATATATTAAAGAGAAAAATAATATTAAAAATTAATTTAGCCCACAATCCAGGACAATAGTCAAATATGCTGAGAAAGATTGTGATCCCTATCCAGTTATCACTTCATTAAATCAAATGTATTTCATGCGCTAACATTAAACGAGTTGTTGTCATCCCCTGCAATTCATGAAGTATATTGCTAAAGCTCCCTCCATCTGTCTTAATCAACACAAACAACATTCATTAACAGCAGTGAAATTTTACACCAGCTGGCTCTGTAACATTTCTTGTGTAAAGACAGGTGGAATGACAAAAAGCACAGGTATTCTGCTACTGCTCCACAATGGCACATATATCATACTGAGGCTCCATGATGAATCCCAAACAACATGCACTTGTCCTATCGCTTACAAAGAGCCCAAGTAGCACATAGCCACAGGAAGTGGGTGAGTGACGAACGACGGGAGAGCAGCGAGGGGTGGTGAAGGTCACTTGGAGCCTGTAGTACAGTTTGCAGGACATGACAAGGGGGCAAAGGGAGATGATGGTGGTAGCAGTTTGTTTGTGTGTGTGTGTGTGTGTGTGTGTGTGTGTGTGTGTGTGTGTGTGTGTGTGTGTGTGTGTGTGTGTGTGTGTTTTGGTGGGGGGTACAACAGTGAATGAGAGGACTGCACGTTTAACAACATACTAAATTGTTTGTAGCAAAGCCAGAGTTCATTAGGGTACTCACCACAACTGAGCACACACACACACAAAATGACCTGCTAACATAGCCACAGCCCCTGCAAGGCCTCTGAGGCAGCCACTCAGTGCAAATGCATCTCCCAAGGCCTTGTCTCCATTGACTTTGGCTTTTAAGGGTTCCCAGCTCCCTGTTATGCACCAACAGCCCCCACCCCCCACCCCTCCTTTTCACAGTCATGCCACTGCACACATGTCATTGTGTCTGAGAGGAGCCCATAGCTCTCCTGAGTTTCAATTTCCAAAGCATCAATTGGTTGATAAAAGTATAGAGAGAGCCATGTCCCAGTGATCAGCTGCTTTGGTCAATATATATATATATACAGAGGGGTCTAAGCCACAGTGAACAAACCACTGACCATAAGTAAAATTCTTTAGAATGATTCTCGCTCTCTTTCTCCCCCTCTCTCTCTCAAGTAGAGTTTAGGTTTCAGAATTCATTCTACATCTTTTAAAGCTGAGTGCACTATATTACATTTGCAGTGACTGGACACTGGTCCATACTCCATGTATCTTATTTTGTCCATTATGTGAAAAGACCAATGAAATTGGATAGATTTCAGTAATATGCTAAATCAGTCTGCAGTCTAAATTCCCACATTGATCATCCTATCCTGTAACTTCTTCTTCAGCTTCTTATGTGACATGGATGTTCATTGGTAACAGTGAACATGGCCTCATCTAGTAGGCCAATGTAAAACTGGGGTCAGCTCAACTATGACCCAGATGTCACAGTCACAATGAATCTAACTGGAATCAAGAATACTGAAATAGAAACTCAAGGCTGTTTGTCAGAAATGTGGGGAATTTATTAAAGACCTGGATTAAAGTTACACTTTTTGAGGCCTATCTAGATTATAATCCAAAGTCATAGCAGTCAACAGGACCTAATAGAACTGTGCTTGTTTATGAAGTGATTTATATATGGGCAATTCTACACTAAACTGTCACATCCATAACGCCAACACAATGTGTATGCATATGGTAGGATGTGAATGATTACATAAAATTTGAGCATTCACTCTTCTTGGTTGTAGAACAAATTTTATGAAACTTTTCACATAATTGCATCATACAAATATCATGGCATTTTGTTGACATTATTACAGTTTGTGTGGAATTGCCCATATATATATATGATCACATGATTCTTAATTTGTACTGATAGGTGCTGCCTTCTGATAGATGCACCCAATAGAGTTAATTTTGTCACATTATTGACTTTTACCCCAAAGCTTATTGTTCCCCATTGTAAATGTGGAAATATCCCCTGAAAAGCATGTATGAGAGTGACTGTGACATTAGAACTCTTGAGTGAAACACTACCTCTGCCACAATAGCAAGGGAATGCAAGCATGAATAAAATCACTGTTAATTTTAATGCTGAAGCGAGGGCTACACATGTCCCACAGTTTTCCTAGAGGGACATCATTAGGATTGGAGTGTTTAATTACTGAAGGTGCAGTCCATCATTAATTAATTAGCTATACACTCATTACCATTCAATGAGTCTGGAGAGGCATCCAAGAGAGACATGCTGAACACAGACCTTCTCTAACCTCCTTATAACCCTAAGTTGATCAGGACATTAAAAAATCCATTAAAACATTGTCTCATTTTGGCTTTTCTTTAATAGAGTGATCCAGTCATATTGAAAGCTGATGGGTGCTTGCTTCTACAGGTTTTTCTCCTGTTGTCTTGTGTTCACCAAAGGGAATGTGCTTTTCCATCCTAGTTCAGGCTAAATTTTTTCACAGAAATGGCTTTTACTCTGATGCATCTGCATAATTAAGCCGGTAAAATCACAAAGACAATGGCTGCATTGTCTTTGATTCACATGCCTACTCTTTTTTGCTTTTCCATGCATTATCATTTTAGGGGTTGTGGGGTAGGTGTTATGATGTGTGTGTGTGTGGGTGGGGGGTCAGGGGGTGTTGAAGGGGGTGTTGGTGTGTAAAATATGCCTGTCTCCCATTTTGCCAGGGATACTGAAAATTGATCCAACATTTCAGATCATAACTGTCATATTATTTTCATTATTCCCCTCCGCAAGAATGCTGTATTAACACTAATGCAAACTCAGGTAAGGTAATTGGCACTAATGGATATGGAGGGCTCAGAAATTGGATGTTATTAAAGCCGTCAACACATTCTCCAGATAGTTCAATTGTATGGCTATGCAACCAGCGATGGAAAGAAGGAAGAGTGAGAGAAAGAGGGAGAAGGGGAGAGGGAGATAAACAGAGAGGAACAGAGGGAGTGAGAGATAAAGAGAAAGAGAGAAACAGACAGAGCGAGAGAGAGAAAGTGAGGAGGTGGTCTAGGGAAGGAGGGGTGGCGGGGGGCTACCACATATGTGCCTAAAACACAAGGCATGGCAGAGAAAAAAGGCCAGCTCAAGCAAATTGGGGTTATCGATGCAAGGAACTTTCAGCAACAAATAGCATATAATAAGGTTCTATACCCAGCCACTAATCTATGTGTTTTAAAGCAATTTGCTGTGTGTCTTTTTCCTCCCCAGAGTAAAAAAAAAGAAAAGCTGGTGAAGATGGGCGCTAGTGCAGGTAATAGCATTAGTGCAAAATTGAATTCTATTAGCAAAAGCAACAGGAAAGAAAATCATGGGCCGTAATGGAGGGGAGAAAAGAAAGGTAGGCAGAGCAGAAGGCAAAGTAGAGTGAAAGTGTGGATTATCTAAAAGCTTTTGTAGGCACACACACACACACACACACACACACACACACACACACACAGCTACGGGGTGGGGAAGAGGACGGGGGTGGGGGCTGACTCCAGGCTCTTTTACATTTCATACATATGAAGCCAAAAACTTGCTCTAGTTTTCACAGTGTTTTTGCTTTTCTTTTGTTTAGTTTCACTTTCTCTCACAATTGCACTCTTCATGTCTTGAGTAGGAAAGTTGGTAATTACTCCCTCTCCTGATGGACAGTAAGTGATAGGGGAGGATATCTCTTCTACCCCACCATGTAATTTAATCCCCTATGAGCAGGAGCATCACTTAAAGCATGTGACAGCGCTCAGGTCACATAACTCCAGTGCCAGTATTAAGCACCTATCCATTAATTTCAACCTACCGGCAGAGAAGACGTACAGCTATTCTCTTTGAAATCCCAAAGCATGACAGCCATGAATTAAAACATCAACATGGTGATGTTTAACATATAAACAATGTTTTTTTTTTTTTGCATCAGTCAGGGTATATACTTTCACTCTTGTCACACATATTGCACACACATACGCACACATACACACACATACACACACACACACACACACACACACACACATATACATACACCTCCCCTACTCACCTTTTCTCTCACGGTGCTTTAATAAAGAAATAAAAAATGCTAGGACTTAAATGGTTGCACCAGAGAGGAATGGAGTTAACCAGCGCACCTTTCCATCTCCTCCACACAACAGGGAGATGAAGAGGGATAATTGACTAGATTGGTGGAATGGATCTTTCACACTCAAAATAACAGGATTCACTCATACCCGCACATTAAGGTGTTCACGGACAGTTACGCTGCGTGACAAAGGCGAGCGAGGAGAATGTTTTTACCTTGTCAGGGAGAGGCCAGCGCAAAGTGTTGCCCAGATATTACTCCCATTCATTTTCCCAGCAGGTAATTACTTAGAAACCCTACATTTCCATGGTAATGAGACACCACTATATTGTCAACTCTGTCAAAGGCAAAAAGAAAAGAAAAAAAGGAAGAAAAAGTGAAAGAAAGTGCTTTTCTCAAATCCCTTTTCACAGTGAATTTTGCAGACTATGATTTAAGGAAAGATAATTACATCTAAGCCTGAAAGCATGATTTTGACAAGACTCTCAAGGCTAGGCCACTTTTCTATCAATATTGTAAACATATTGCTGGCATTTGGATCACACCAGTGTTGTATGAACTTATCAAAAGACTCCTTGAGTAAATTATGGTCATATGACAATGTCATGCTTTGATACATATGGATTCTGTACATCCCCCCCATCACTTTTCAAGACTTTCAAGGGCGATTCGCTGAGACGGTAAGGTATGTAATTAAAAGCTATCCCCCCGACCAAATGTTTACATTGAATTGAAAATCATGACCGGAGGGATAGTAATACTTAATGACTTCTTAATGACTTTTCTCTCTGAGCAAATAGCTGCAGTCAGAGGCATGTAAACTGTGAAAAACAGGCAGAGGTTGGAATTCCATAAGGCCTGTGGCAAAATTGCAAATGACAGTGGCCACAATAAACAATGCAGAGGGCTAAATAATGCATCAGTCTTGCCTCGCTCGCTCTGACCCCTCTGCAACTTTGTACATAATTCAGTCAGCTCTGGGATTAAACCTTATGATACCACTGGTCACAGATTTGCATTCGGTGTCAGGTACAAGCTATCCCTCTGGACCACCCCCACCACTCACACACATGCACACACACACACACACACACACACACACACACTGCACAACAAGTTCACCTGATTGCTCACACATTACTAATGAATAATTAGAGGGACACTCACAGGTTGTTTTGTAGTAAAAACTGACCGTAGCATTTTTTGATCGATATCCACAAATACACCCTCCCTCCCCCAACAACAAAACCAAATGAAAAACAAACAAACTGACCTTCCAGGCAGCACATTAAGAAGGCCGCGAGCATGTTTGACAATGCTTTTCTGGGTGGCTGCCGGTAAAAAAGTGTCCTTTTTGCACCCCTGTAATGATACCCAAAGACACGTGTAACATGTAAAAGGTTAAATAAAGAATTAGATAGGAAAAAGCTATGTATAATTATTGGCCTCGGCTAATTTCGAGACCACTAATGGAAACGCATTCAGGGGTGAAATGTCTTGGTATCATCATTTTACGTGCCGCATTTTCAGAGATTTCACAGTCTCTTTGTTGAAAACAACGCTTTCTGCCCAGCCTTCACTGGGTCGTAATTATCTGGATATCGTGATGTTATGCTGCACAATGCTTGTCCATTGGCACCAGTCAGGCTGCGTCACCTACACCAAGCCAGAAATGTTACCTTAATGCACTGCTGTCAGGAAACTGACAGAAAGCAGTGGTTTTTTTTTTGCTTTTTGTTTTTTTGTCAAATCTTCACTGTTTAATACACCATCTTTCATCATTACATACACCTACACCATCGCCTCACATTTTCTGAAAACACTGTGGTATTTGTGCAATTTGTCCAAATGTGAAACCACAGATTCAAAACTGAAATAAAGAGATTGCGTGAGTGTCTTTTAAAAAAATATTGTATTTTATGTATGTAAAACTGTATTAACCTGTTTTGCATTATTAAACTGTGACAGAAACCACAGATTTTTAAATTTTTATAATTTTTTTAAGAGTCTCAGAGAAGCCATGCCCATAGCAAACACTCAAATTCAACTACCCCACTCACTCATTTCCTCACCCAAGGCTCTGAGTAATTGGCATTCTAAATATGTGTTAGTTTTTTAGATGGGGGGAGAGAGAGAGGGAGAAAAAAAAACAACCCAAAAAACAACTTTGGCCCAGCCCAGGCCCTCCCTAGACAGGAATCCAATTAAACAGTTCTGGTTTATCCTCGGCCGATCCTTTTTTGCGCGAGCAGCCGCGCGGAGCGAGGGACCTCAGAAGCAGGTTTCCTTGCAGCGGGAGTGGGAACCTGTCCCACAGACTCCAGGGCTGTGATCTCCATGCGTGGGGCTGCCATCAACACAGACAAGAGAGAGAGATGGGGAGAGGGAGGGAGAGAAAGAGGAGAGAGGCAGATGGAGAGAGAGAGAGGGAGAGGGAGGAAAAGAGAGCTGAATGCATCAGTGAAGGAAAGTGAGAGAGTGAAGGGACAGAAATGGAGAGAGTGAGGAACAGAGAACTGGAGCGAGAGAATGGCAGAAAGAGAGAAGGAGAGAATGAGGGGGTGCAAAAGGGAGGGACACTGATTATGAGAGTAAGCTAGAGAGAGAGAGCAGTTGATACAGACATCACACGGACCCCCTGCACAGGCTGGGCAGCCCCCTCAGTGACAGGGGACGAGTGGGTTCCTGAGCCCCTGTGCCCGCCACAGATGAGGGACTTAGAGAAGAAGAGAGAGATGTCCGCTATAAGGAGATAGCTGTGGCACAACCAGCATGGTAGAATCTGCTTAGCTTAGTGCCGCCCTGCTCCAGTACAAAGGTATAGGCCCCAGCGACCACCGCTGCACAGCGCTCCATGCTCCATGCTACGTGCCCCCGGGCAAAGCCGCAGCTCTTCCCCCGGCTGCCATCCCACCCTCTTGGCACGGCCGGTCCCACCGTGCCCTGGGGCTCTTTCCCGCTGGGGGGTCCCTTATGCTCCCTCTCAGGCTGGCCCTCCACGGTCAGACCAAAACAGCCTTGCTCTCCTTGCCCACCCCTCCACCAGCCCCACCACCACCAGCAGCAGCGGCAGCATTGCCACCGCCCCAAAGCAAGCCTTCAGCCGGATAGAGACACCAAGGGGGGCCGTGGCTCTCTCTCCACTCACAGCATCTATCGCCACCGCACCTGACAAAGAGGCATGGAACTATCCTCACAGGAACTTTAATCTCGGGCTGTCACAACCCCTTCAGTTGTGCGGGGCGACAACAAAGGAGATGCTGGATGCCATGGATCAGCAGAGGCTGTGTGTTTATGTTTTAAAGTGAAGAGGAGAGGAGGGTTGAGGGGTTGCAGGGCGTTTTTTTTTTTGCATTTGTTTGTTTGTTTGTTTATTTATTTTGCAAGGGTCCCCATAGGATGTTAAGATAAAGCAAAGCAATGCCTTTAGTTTGTGTGCCGTTGAAGCATGTCCTTTTGGATGCGGGGTGCCAAGCACCAAAGAGGAAGAGTTCCAAGCCAGAATGATCACTGGCCTTTGGAAGCAAGCACATAGACAGAGCATTCCGGAATGCCCTCCGCCTCAGTCTGTGCTCACTGATGGTAGGGCCCTCTGCCCAGACTGGCCACTTTATGAAGGTTTTTTTTTTCTTTCCTCTACAACTCTTATTGTTTGTATAATTTACCCCCCCCCCCCCACACACACACACACACACACACACTCACACTTATTTCCAGCGATTCCAGCGATTTCCAGCTTTTTTTATTTATGTGTGTTGGAGTCAGTCAGTGACAAAATGGATCAAATTATAGAAGGATGAGGAAGTGAACAACAACAGAACAGTGAGGAAAAAAAGGGAAATGCAAGAAACACACACACACACACACACACACACACACACCCTCTCACCCACACACACACAGATACACACACATACACACACACCAGCACCATCAGCACTACCAGTCTGCCCCCCAACCCCAACTATTCTCGTCTCACCTTGAGTTGTGCCCACTCTTGGAGAGGCCAGCTCCCCTGTCCCTCCCTGGTGCACGGGCCCGTCTGACAAACTAATCTGTGCCTGTGTGCCCTCCTCGCTCGGTGCTCAGCGCCGGCCGCCCCGCTCCACGGTGGCACAAACAAGAGCCGTCCACACATCACTCATTAAGCCCACCCCAACGTCAGTCGCCATTAAAAATAACTGGCCCTGACAGCCCTCTCGGAAGGACGCGTCTCAAAAACACCTTCGCGCCGGTGCCATGCCGTGCGGTGTGGTCCAGTCCTCGTTCCCTTTCATTAAGGGAAACCACTTGCCCATTCTATCGTTTTTTTCCCCTTCCTTCCCTCTTTTTTGGCGTCTTTACCTCTCCCTCTCTCTCTTGCTCTCTGTCTCTCTCTCTCTCTCTCTCTATTTCCATATCTCTCTCTATCTCTCTCCCTACCAGACCATGCTGTGCCATCTACACCATAACTAAGGCTGTTAGCATCTGTTTTACTCCAAGCAAAGTCAAAAGGTGCCGGGCTTTGAGGAGCTCCCCGGGCTCCCGCAAGGATTTTTCCCCCATTACTTTGCATAGCGAGAAATGTCACCTTACTCCGGCAAGCTGTTACCGGGCCTCCTCCATGCCAAAATGCACTGCCTCAAAGGACACAAATGAATCCTGCATTTTTCAGTGATGGCTCTTAAAAGGCATTAGATGCCTGCGGCACCTTGGGCACTGGCTACACAAGAAGATGTGATATAATGGGGCTGGAACCAAGGACTGTGCCTCAAAGTCAAACCAGCGTCGCAACATGGAGGGTGGGGTTTTTTGGAGGAGGGGGGGGTTGCAAGGATGGTGTATGAGTGTGTGAGTGTGTGTGTGTGTGTGTGTGTGTGTGTGTGTGTGTGTGTGTGTGTTTGGAGGTGGGGTTATTCCCAACTGCTGATATCTTGGCTGTGTCCAAGAGTCTATTTGGATGAGGAAGAGAAAGAGGACAAACAGATTTAAATAAAAAAAGATTTATTTTTCTCCCAACAAGAACAAAAAGGAAAAATACCTAATCTGAAATGTGTGAAAATCTGAGTGTGACAGAAATCTGAGTGTGACAGAATGTTTCATTGTAGAGGAAATCCAGTTATCCTATTATTATGGAAAAAGGGGAAACATTAACCATAACCAACAGTAACACTGAGGCGTAATAGGCCTAGAGTTACTCCAATAAAACATGAAGAATGACATATAAAAGCAAGTGTTGATTTTTCTTGCAGTGTGTTTTTTCATTGATTGAAAACAACTTTAGGATTTCCTGCAATTATTTTGTCACCACCACCCAGTTCTGGCACACCTTTCAACAACTCCTTTCTATTTCAGGTATTTATTTTTTCAGAGACAGACAACATAATAAACACATTTATTTGTAAATTTGTTTACACAGTTTACACAGACTTCTCACAGTTTTACAGAAAGTAAGCTGTTTCAGTGTTGGCTTGAGTAAGGGCCTGTGTAAGTATTGTTTACAAATGAACTTGTCCTAAATGTGTGACGTGGCTTTGGGGGGTTTAAATATGCTTTTACTGTGTATAACTGATACATAAGGGACAACATTCTGCAAAGCGGTCATTATCCTGGAATAACTGCCAACAGAGTGATGCAGCAATGTGCAAGCAAAGAATTGTTTAGCACTGCTTTCAGAGTAATTTTAATGATTAAGAAAGATAATAGCCAACACAAAAAAGAGTAGTCCATTAACTTACAGATCAGCTGATTGGTCATGACAACATTCAGTTTCACTTTCCATAACAGTGGTCAGTACTTAGCAATGGTCCGTTATCAAGAAATATAAGTCCTTAGAAGGTTGGGATGTCCCATTGAAGTGAATGGAGCATTCTACAGCATTTTGAGAGCCGTGTAATGAATTTGTATAATTCTTCAAGATTTTCCAAACCTTTCGTTCTTAGTGTTATAAAGTCCATAGATGCACTTTTCCTGAGAAATTCTCTACATATATAAATATCTGTAATCACATCTGTAAGTCAATGTCATACATTTTTTGAATTCAGGATCCCATTAGTTTCAGTGAACCTCAAGATTCATTCACTCATTCATTCATTGAGTTCAAAGGAAAGCTGCTGTGTGTAAAAAGGACACCCTTAAGAGAAACACAATGAGTGTCTGTCTATCTGTCTGTCTGTTCCCGACTCCTGGGAACTTGAGCAGAACTGTGTGGGTGAGCTCCTCCATCCTGAGGGATGTCTGGGAAAAACAGCTCCTCTCCTGAAATCCTCCTGCAACCCCAGCCCTGTCTCCCATGCATGCAGATTGCCCTGCTTCAGTTGGATGGCAGAGGGTCAGACAGGGAGGCTGAATGCAAGCCGTGCCCTCGCAGGTTAGCCAGCACAATAAGGGAGGAGGAGTGGAGCGTTGCTGGCATCGCACCTGCGCTCAAGAAGCACCTGCCGGGGGTCGAATTAGAGAGAGAAAGAGATGAAGAGAGAGAGAGAGAGAGAGAGAAAGAGATGGGAAAGGGGGGGGGCACCTTGTCTTGTTGGCTCTGTTTTGCACGGTGGAGACAGGGAGGGTACGAGGGGCCACCTGTCCCCCCCACCCCTCCTCCTCTCAGCTCCTGCACCTCTCCCCGGCTGGCGCTGCGAGCGACGGCACCACGGCTCTCCCAGCTCTAATCTAATTACGCCACCCAAAAAGAAAAGGAGAGGAGCACAGAGAGGAGCCTTAGTGTGCCCTAATTAAGGCAACGCCAGGGGTGAGGAGACAATCCCTGTATGTGTGTGTATCTGTGTGTGTATGTGTGTGTGTGTGTGTGTGTGTCAGAGAGAGAGAGAGAGAGTAAGAGTGTGTGTGTGACTTTCTCCTCTTTTCATGGGGTAGTTTTCCCCTTACTTAAGGCAAGGCTATGGTAATATGTAGGACATTGGAGGGGAGGAAGAGAAAAAAATCCCTGACCATCAGCAATCTGACGTAAAGGTCGGACAATGGATGTTGAGTGTGTGTGTGTGTGTGTACATGTGTATAGCAACATGCCTGTTATGCCTGAGTGGGTGAAAGTGAGAGGCATAAACCAAGAGGGATGTGTGTATTGTGTTTGTGTGTGTGTGTGTGTGTGTGTAGAAGAGAGAGACAGACAGAGAGTGACTGCGGGAAGTAGACACCAGGCTATATGAATCATAAGTTTCTCATAAGAGGTAGTGGCAGGCAGTGGCACGCACCACTGGGGTCGAAGGGCAGCAGCATGCCCCAGGACCTGTGTGTGCTCTTAAGTAACACAACGCCCCCCCCCCCCCTTAACATCCACTCCCTTCCACTCTGTTAACCCCGTCCAACCCCACCACCACCACACACACACACACCGCCTGGGACCTTCTCTCTTTACGCACGTGTCCGTGAGGGTAGCTAGCCAAGCCGATCGGCCTCTCCAGTGACCGTCCTTCACCGTGCCGTGTGTCCACATTGTTTACTGTGAGGGGGGAGGAGGAATAGAGAGATAGAAGGAGAAAAAGAGAGAGAGAGAGAGAGAGAGAGATTGTTGCCTTTGAGAGAGTTCTCTGTTCGACCCCCGAGCTCTGTTTGTTCATGAGAGTCCTCCAGCTTTCTCCTGGAGTCTCACACACACACACACATACACACACACACACACACACACACACACACACACACACACACACAGGGCCATGCTCACCCCAGTAAGTAAGGTTGAGGATAGGAGGTGGAAGAACAGGCAGTGTGTGTGTACATGTGCACGATATGGTCAACATTATGGACAGAACAGTAAAAAGGGAATAGTGGATGGGGCAAATGTATGCTTGCTTGTGTGTGTGTGTGTGTGTGTGTGTGTTGTGTGTGTACACATGGAGAGACAGGCATTGTATTAAATTCAATTAAATTCAATTTTTTTATACAGCACCTTTTACAATAGTATTGTCTCATGGTGCTTTACAGAAGAAGCACCCAAGAGCAACAGGGGCAAGGAAAAACTCTCTGTTTAGTTAGTCTGGGAGGAAACCTTGGTTAGAGTCACGACTCGAGGGGCTAACCCAACTGTTAAGGAGTGAGATGGATCATGAGCGTAATAATAAGGGTCCATTTGACAGTGCCATTGTGAAGGGGGGTCAGTCACAAAGCCTCAGGGAAGGGGAGTCAATCCTGGCAAGGGCATCTAGGAAGGGCCTCTAGGATGGAGAGTCGGTCCTCCCATAGTGGTGGTTGCAGTCCACTCAGGAGGGGAAGGTGACAGGGGTCCACTGGAAAAAGAGATGATTGTGGACAGAGGAGTTAGGCCAGGCTCACACATCAGTGATCATATGTGTCATTTATATATATAAGAGAGAGAGGGTAAGAGAGAGAGAGAGAGTTGTATGGCATGACATATGAAATATTTGTGGCGGCAGTAGGCTATAACAGCATAACTAAGGTATGGTGCATGGCAACCCAGTACTACTGCAGGGATGGTCAGTGGCCACCATGCCACACAACTGGGGGCAACAGCAGAGGCAGTCCCTCCCAAAAGACCCATGAGGAGTGATGATTTACCATGCACCATCCCTAACTATGGGAAACAGTAAAGAGGAAGGTTTTAAGTCTAGACTTAAAGGTATTGAGAGTGTCCGCTTGTCGGATGTGGGGGTGGGGCGCATGGTAAAGGCTCTTTCTCCTATTGTAGATTTTGATAATTTCAGGATTACAAGAAGACCAGCATTCTGGGATCTTAGGGTTCTAGGAGGGTGGTAAGGGACAAGTAATTCTTTAATATATGTTGGAACATGGTCACTGAGGGCTTTGTAGGTTAGGAGGAGTATTTTAATATTGATTCGACTTTTAATAGGGAGCTAATGTAAGGAAGCAAGGGTAGGAGAGATATGTTCATATTTTTTAGTCTTAGAGAGTGTTCGGGCCGTGGCATTTTGTATTAGCTGTAGGTTTTTGATACAGGTATTACTATACTCAGCGAACAGAACACTACAATAATCAAGCTTGGAGGTAAGAAATGCATGTATTTCAGCATCCTCAAAGGATAGGGACTTTCTAAACTTATTTTGATATTTCGTAGGTGGAAAAAAGATGTTTTTGAAATGTGTTTTACATGACTATTTAGAGGGAGGTCCTGGTCAATGATTACCCCAAGGTCTTTAACTTTTGTGTTACAAGACAGTGAAAGACCACTGAGTCTTTTGGTGTTTGTAGTTTTTGGTGAAGAGGTAGAATGTTGTTCAGCTGTTTAGGGCCGATCATCATCAGTTTTATCATAGTTTAAGCATAGGAAATTATTAGTCATCCAGATTTTAATGTCTTGCAGGCAGGCATCAAGTTTAGTTATTGGCATATAGCCATTAGGCAACAGGGGCCCTAGCACTAAGCCTTGGGGTACACCAAACTTTACTTTGGTGTGGGATGATGACTAATTATGAGCGTGTTCAAACTTGGTACTGGTCAGAGAGGTACGATTTGAACCAGGCTAATGTAGAATCTCTGATGCCCATCATGTGTTCAAGCCTGTGTAGTGGGATGCCATAGTCAATAGTGTCAGAGGCAGCACTAAGATCTAATATGATTAATATTTATATATATCCATTATTAGATGA
Source organism: Tenualosa thibaudeaui (assembly GCA_027481765.1). Classification (NCBI taxonomy): domain Eukaryota; kingdom Metazoa; phylum Chordata; class Actinopteri; order Clupeiformes; family Clupeidae; genus Tenualosa; species Tenualosa thibaudeaui. The sequence continues at coordinate 2,348,182 of JAIFZK010000013.1, read as the reverse complement.
GGTAAGGACGTCAGTGAAGACTTTAACTAGGGCTGATACTGTACTATGATTAGCTCTGAAGCCTGACTGGATTCTGTATTCATTATTACCTGTATACAAAGTGGTGAAGAAAATCCTGACATCAAGCACATGATAATGAGATATGTCTGCCATGTACTCTACCGTTGCCTCTACCAGCAAATCTGTGTGAACAAATTTGCAAGGGGAAATCATGTTCAGTTAGGTCCTGGTCATCTTATTTTTAGGGTAACATCCATATGCTCGACCAAATGAACACACTGGTACCACGAGAGCATTGTCCCAATCAATGTTTATTGCCCTCTTACGTTCATTAAGAGGAGGTGGTTAAGTTGGCTTGAAAATTCAAGTGGGAAAATGATTTTATAGAAGTGGATAAGTGCTGCGGTGGATAGGGGAACCTGCCGGTACTTCTGTTTAAAACCAGGTCCACAGACAGCTGGCTCTTGTGCTGATGTCACAACAAGAGAGCTGTGGAAAATGCCATGGCTTCACAGTGTGACTGGAAAAGGCTGACAAGGGCTACTGTGTGTCACTATGAAGGGCTTTAGTGGTATATATGAAGCGATGAAATAAACAGCTGTCACAAAGCCTGGACATTTCTCAAAAACAACACCTTCATCACCTTGTGTTTGGCAACACCTGTGATAGCGTGTCACTTAGACAATATTTGTTGTTTTTACATAAACTACTCTGAGAGGACTTTATTTAAAGAGAGTAATGAGCTACAATGCATAGTATGTTGTATCACAGGCCACAAGCTCACATGAACTTCAGAACCTTCTAGTCCAAATGTGTATGATTGTTGTTACGACCCTGACGGGTCATTTCTCTAGCCACGCCCCTTGTGCAGGTGGGCCTGTGCTGTCTATACTCGCTCTCTTCTGTGATCAGGTGTGTGATTGGCGAGGCAGTACAAAAGGCCTACCTGCCAAGAAGATTGCATCGCTCTCCTCCTCCCAGCGTTTGGCTTACTTTGGACTTGGTCATTTTGCTGCTTTTCCCCTGGACTGATTTATGCTACACTTTTGGTTTTCCCATTATATTGACTTGCACCACACTTTCTTATCCTTATTCTATATTATTATTATTCTTTAATAAATTCTCCTATTATTTGGAAATCTGTGTGTTGTCTCCCCTTTATGTAGCACGGTTTGAGCCAACGGTGTTACACAATAAATGAATCTGGCAACAGTTTCTATGAACCTAGTATTCGTAAAACATTATAAACACATTCATAGAGTTATAATGCATTCATAAAGCCTTACAACTGATGACATTAGTGTTTATAACTATTTAGACATTCTAATGACTGAGCCCATAAGGCATTTTATTATTATCATATAATCCTTTACAACTTGAAGTTTCACAAAAAGCTGGAAACATACTACTTTACTTATTGTCTGTAATGGTGCCATACTGATTTTTCATGAGTAATTATGTGTTCATCTCACTTTACTTAGAGTATGCACTGAGCACTTATAACGCTTCAGTATATGGCATGAGCAACTGGGCAATGGACAATGAACAAATTGTAGCTTTATAATGTTTTGTTACATTTCAAGTTTTAAAGGCTTAAATTATATTGACTTATGAGTACAGTCATGAGATTATGACCAATGATGACATTAGTTATGAGACTTTATAAATGCATTATAACCCTCTGTGAATGTGTTTATGCGAATGATCAGTGTTGTGACTCTCATGTCAGCATTAATTTTATATTTATGTTTGTTTGTTTGTTTTACTTACAGTTACCAAAACAACATCATTATCAGTGATAATAAAACAAAGAATGACATAACTCTAGTCCTGATAATCTTCTGCAGTTTGTCTGTTTTAACATACTATAGTTCTCAGTACTCAGTACTCATTTTCAGGCCCTGACAAACGTCACTCCTTGCAATGCGGCTAATCTCTTGTCTTCCTCCTGAGCCCTCGGCCAGTCTCTCACCCCATAGTAAGATACAGGCCCGGGTGGCCCTGGGTCACATGTTACCACCCATTTGGACGCCTCGCATCACAGCTGAGCTGACAAGTGCCATTGGCTTGGTGGCTGGTGAGGGACTGTTGTGGCTGCAGGGGGGTTGTGGTGGTCAGGGGGTGGATGGTTTTGAGGGTAGGGTGGTGGCATGGGCTGGGCAGTCAAGAGCCGAATTTGCCCTTGGCACGTAATGTCTAAGCCAAGTGCCCCATCGCCAGAGTGAAAGAGAGAGAGAGAGAGAGAGAGAGAGAGAGATAAAAGAACAGGGTGGGAGCGATGATATGGCTAAAGTGCTCGTGTCCAAAGAGCTGAGTGTCAGATTGGCCCTGATCCAAGTCAACAAAAGACGCCTCCAAACACACCCATCTCTAGCGCTCAGAGAAAACAAAAGCAATAAACAGAACAAAGCAAAAATATAATGTGAGTCCCTGTTCTATGACATGCTAGTAGAAATGTGACATCCCATGCTATCTATACTGAAACACTGACGCAGTATGGGGGGCCAGTTGATCATGGAAGCAATTGTTGTTGTGAGGTTATGAAATGTGTTTTGACTTCACATGTCACAAGCCTTAAACATCAGTCATTGTACTATCTTTTTGGAGACTGTCCAGCTGTTGTCACTGTGCACCTTATAGATATATTATTATGTATTTTATAATCACATTACAAATGCTCACCTGAAATATAAGCTCTAATGCTAATTTGAATAGAGCTAAGGATGGTGAAGTTCTTTATCTTTACTGAAATCATGCCATCAATGTGTTGATGAGCAGTTATGCTAAATAAGCCGTCTCGGAGTCAATTCATCACCCCATCATTTCCACTGGATCTTTTTCTCTTTCCTCTTTGGCAAGCAGGGAGGGCCACTTTATTTCAGCTTGACTTATAGCTTCCATGACAAGGGCAGAGTCATGGCTGGTAATCCTATACACAGAGTTGTTATGCCCTGATAAAGTCCTGGTTGGATGCTTAATTGCACCCGACAGATTGACATATCATCCTTGTGGCAGGGTCGGCTAACTGGTCACAACAAAGAGTTCCACCACTGAGTCCGATGGAAACTGAGCTTATGAAGTCCTCTTCCAAGCTCTGGAATCTTCAGCAGAAGGCAGTTCAAATTGATTTAATGTGGAATGGAAAAATATGTTTGTCTGCATTTTGTACTGTTATGAAACAATATTAAGCAGCCATGAACTTCACTCCAGTACACATGAAAAAATTAAGAAATCTTAGGCCATTAGGCAATTTTCAGGCCATTTGAGTCTTCTGCATATGACAAACGATTCATATTAATGTTGTTTGTCTGCATTTTATAGCATTCCTTGAACTATCATTAAGTTAGCATGAACTCTCCAGTAGGCCTTCAGATGAATAATTTAAGAAATGTGATGAAATGTCAAATGTAAACCATTTGATTAAAAGAAAGTTGACGTTTTTGATTGCATGTGTGTTTGCCTGTTTTTTTTATGATTTTTGGAGAAAAAAAGTTCACAAAAGAAAACTCATCCTTTCTGGCATGCAAAATAATCAATCTGGCTTGGGTTTGCGTGTGTGTAGTTATTCAAGTCCTCTGCCATCCTGGTGATTATGCATTTGGCCCAGGCTGTAGCACTGCTTAAGTATCCCTTCAAATGGCGTAGCCTGGAGGTCTGGGAGACATTCAAAGGTATGAGCAATCCCTCACAGTCTCCTGGACATGCATGATGCACTCAGTCCAAGTGGATGTGCAGCCATTTCAGATGGATGTGTCGCTACGCTTTGCTTTGTTTTGACAGGTTAGAACTAGAGTTTCTTTTGCCATTTTAAAACTCGGGGTACTTTCAGCTTTGAGTAAATAGCACTGCTACATATGCACACACAGACACACATACACGCACACACACATGCAAACACATACAAGGTGGGTGAAAGACGAAAAATTCTTGCTCTAATTAAGAATGCAGTAGCAAAAAGAATCATTGATGGATGCTTAATTAGTTTTTCTTTTTTATTTCTAGATGTATTCCTGTAAAAGAATTCTTAATAATTGTAATCAGTTTTCATGTTTAGCTGGCCTTGAAACTTTTTTTGAGGATCTTAGCTTTAATACTATATTTCCCTTCAGTCATTCAACCAAAGACTGTTATGATGACGTCCATCTATTCATCATGTTTGATTTTTTTTTAACGGCATTCAATTTTTGCCTACTAATGAGTGTGTCTCTCTTTCATTAAGACGGCGCTTTCATTAGTTAAATGCCTCCTCCTTGGGGATGCAAGATTTTAATTATCAAGAGGCCGCTCATAATGTTGATTGCTTTGAGGCGAACGCCTGGGATATTTATTCTGAGAGCAAGCTTCTTTTTGTCATTCCGTCTTCTTTAGCTGCCTTTGAAAAGGGGTAAGCAAGTCTATATCTACGCACTTTAAAAAAAAAAAAAAAAAAAAAAACACTGGTTCAAGGCAACGTCTTGAAGCCATGAAGGCCAATACTACCTGCTTTCAGGCTATAAGGTATAATAGCATCATGTTTTCTTTAAAATATGTTTTGGTTGCTTATTGCAATGTCACATGACATAACATTAAAACATAATTCATAGAAGCCACTCTGATGCATATATACATCCCACTTAATCTCTTTTGCAGTGAGAAGAAATTAGCAGGGAGGATAATATTGCAATTTATCAGCTAATTAGCGTCTTGGCCAGCGCCTGTGCTAATGCTAATCTGACTAGGGAGGAAAAAAAGGAAACTGGGATATCATTAACTGCCTTGTGGCAGTAACTGACAGTCCAAGAAGCATAGCGTGCACTGCTCCTACCAGGCCAAAGCTGGAGCAGTAGCAGCAGCAGCAGGAGCGCTAGCCTTTTCTCTGGCTGGTAATTGTTTGTCTTAAATAGCGTCTGACAAGGGTAGGCAGAGGCAGCCGCTGCGAGCAGAGACAGGTCGCGTTAGCATGGTGACAGCTGACTGGGCAGCCTGAGGGAGCCAGGAGAGAGGGAGAGAGAAAGACAGGGAGAGGAAGAGAAAAGGGGAGAAGAAGAGTGGGGAGGGAGGGAGCCTGCAAACATCCTCCAGTCATCAGTAGTAGCAGTTAGCATGACTGTTCCTGAAATGAAACCTGCTGGGAGAACACTTTTCCTCACTCTAATTACAGGGTTTTCACATCTCCTTTAGGGTTCTGAGAGGAACCTTATGGGTCTCCACCTAAGACATGAGAACACTCTGCATAGTTTATACATGAAGTAATGATTACGACCTGAAAAAAAAGTCTCCCAAGGACTAATGTTAGGAGCTTTCTGCTTTGTCCATTTATCTGTAGCAGAATACTTTGCTTTTCAGGGGAATATATTTTCCTTGATTTTTTTGGCACCTTGAGTAATTTAGTGGTTTGGCTTGAACACAAAAAGGAAGCCTGCATTATCTATTTTGTGTGGCTTTCAAAGGCTTGTTTGAAATGGTTATTTTCAAAGTTTAAAGTAAGCTATGTGTCTGTTCATTCCCAAGAAAAGAACTGGTGAAGGAACAGCCAATGACTGCAGGGTGGGGTGGGAATGGGGGGAAAAAGAGAAAAAGAAGAAAAGTGCAGCTGTTTCTTAGAAAGAAAAAAAGGCAGCATTTGTTGGTGTGTGGTTTAGGGAATCTGTTATGTGATTTTCTGGGCTATTACATGAGCGCTGTGGAGTACATGGCACATATCCCAGTGTCAGCTCAGATTGCTGCAGGCAAGTGTGTCTTTTCTCTTCTTAAGACGCAAGAAGCTTCCCGCTCTCTGTAAATGTTTGTGTTTGTCTGTCGCTACTGGAGCAGAACATCAGCTGTTAGGCTCTTTTGGACATTTTTTTCTTTCTTTCTTTTTTTCCTTTTTTCCCCCTCTGTTTTTCTTTTCAGGCTAAGCGCATTACAAACCCGCCGCGTTATGGTGTCTGAATGAGTGGAATCGGAATCACGGCTGCCTGCTGTCTGGATGTCAAGCCACAACACAATTCTAGCAGGGAAAAAGACAACATGGGCATCCAAAGCTTTTTTTCATGTTTGTTTGTTGTGTTTAGGTTTGTTTGTTGTGTTGTTGGCTTTCAGTTCTTGGTTTTAGTTTTAGCTCAGATGTCTGAGGGGCATCACTCTCTCCTCGCCTGGGCAAAGCCACTTGACCATATTTAAGGCAGAAGTCCTGTGAGCAGGGTGAGAGAGACCCGACCCTCACGGCCTCTTCCCTGCCACCAGATGGAGGAGGAGGCGGAATGGGTCTGGCAGCCTGCGCCTTGGCACAACTGGAAAGTGCCAGCGCGGAGCAGGAAGCCAAGATGTGTATCCTTTGTCTGTCTTCATAAACCTCCACAACCCAAAGGGTGACATTGTTTTCCTCGCGCCAGGCTAAACCTTTTCATTGGAGGACAATGGTGTTATTTGGAGGGAAAAAATGTTAGATTTCAATGATTTGGATGCAACAAGGGCTGTAGGGAAAGGCAGAATATTGTAGGCCAACTGCCTGGTTTGTTGGGTCTATCAAAAAAAAAAAAATTCTCTGTGACATTGTTTCATTTTCCTCCCTTGTATTCACACATTGCAAGGACTGGATTGGATAGTTGTTGTTTTGTTGTTTGCATTATTGATATTTAAGAGTTAATAACAGCAGTTTAAAACATATGTAACCTATACACTCACAAAATAAAAAAGCTCACAATTCCCTGAGAAACAGAGCTTCTTTTCCTAATTACAAAAGAGAGCCAGGAGATAGAGTGAGAGAGAAAGGGAGAGAAAGAGATGAAAAGAGATGGCAAGAGAGAGGGAAAAGGAGATAGACAGGGTGAGAGAGAAAGAGAGGAGGAAGAGGGGAGAGAATAGGGAAAAGGAAGGAGAACATTTGCAGGGCCGTGGCTCCTTTGGAGGGGGGATCCCTGCCAACCCACCTGTCTGTGTGGCTGCCAGCTGTACGTTTCTGTAGAGGAGTGTGACAAACATCCACTAATTCCACCAACACATTAGCCACAGTTGGCACTTCTACTCATGTGAAGAAGCAAGGGGAGGGAGAGAGAAAGTGGGCTGAATTCATTTGCCCAGGGGGTGTGTGTGTGTGTGTTTGTGTGTGGTGTGTGTGTGTGTACTGAGGGTGGGAGAGGGTTTTTTTTGGGGTAGGTGGATCGCAGGCAGGGCGTTTCAGATGGCTTTCTTGATTCTTCACTCCGTTGGGTTTGTGTCGAGAGAAGAAATGCCAGTGGTTAGCTCGGACACCTGGTGTTGCATGCCCGCCTGCCTGCCTGTGAGTGTGAGCGAGGGAGCAGAAAAACGACAGGGAAAGAGAGAGAGAAATGGGTGGTGGTGAGGTAGTCTTGGAATAAGCCAGCACTCATTTCAAACGCACACTCTTTCCTTCTGCTCCGCCTGTCTCTCCCCGTGTGCCTTTTTCAAACAGAAGCGGTAGCCGACGAGCCCCTCCTGTCGCTTGCCATCAACCCTCCTTGCAAACACCTCCAAATCAAGAGCAGGCAGCACAAAAAGAGACTTTATCGAGCAGGTCCAGCCCCACAGAAAAAGTTTCACTTTCTCACTCCACTCTCTCACTATGCCAATCTGGAAAAAAAACATGGTCCAACTGTTCTCTTTGTGAAGTCCAAGTCATCTCATCTCTTCTTCAGTTACACCGATCATCCCTGAAGGAAGATGGACCCTCTTATAGTTGAGGCCATTTCTCTGGAATGTGTTGACTATTAAGTGTTTTGTTGCCTCTTGCATTGTAGGCTGTTGAATTTGATGTCATGACCTCCTTAGCGAGTATGAGACAACGTGAGGATCTCAGATCTCTCTCTACCTTCTCCTCAGCAGAAAAATCAGTGGTGTTTGCCTTCTGCCTCCTCCTCCTGGCTGGAGGACAGGCAGGCAGGCAGGCAGGCAGGCAGAGGTGGATGGATGGGTGGGGGCTAGGTTGGAGGAAGATGGGTGGTGGGGGGTCTGAGGCTCTCACAGGGGAAAATTAGCAGCAATCAGCTCCGCTCTCCCTGGACCAGGAGTAGTCAGGATAATTGCGGCAACATTTGCCAACAAGTCTGACACGGGCCGACATTTCCAGGGAAGGCAAATGGCTTCCTCCTGTCCTCGTCAAGTGTGGAGACGTGTGTGGAGAGGAGGGGAAAAATCCATTATGGGGAGAATAATTGGCTAAATGGCCATCAAAGTAAAGAGCAAGATGGGGTGCGGTATTGACCAGACAAATAATGTCATTGCTAAGGTACTTTAACATAGGCACTAGTTTTAGAACATATTCCATTTTCTTTCATAAAACATGTCATTCCCACTCTCTATCTCTCTCTCTCTCCAGCTCACACATACACACACACACACATGCACTCTGCATTAATTTCTACAGTTTGTTCCCCATAACAAGTTGTATTCTACCTACTAAAAGGGCTTTTGCCAAACACAGTGTGTTTCTTTTTATTAGCCTTTCTCTCACATTTTTGTGCAGGTTTTTTTGTGTGTGGTGTGCATTCAGTCCTATTATGTAGGCTTTGTAATGGTTTAAAGTTTTTTTGATGTAAAGAGATGTCTGTAGAAACTTGCGACTTCCTGGAAAAAAGAAAAGAGAGAAACAAAAGAGTTGGGAGTAAGGTTAAGGGAATATGGCAATGTAGACAGAATGTGTTTGATGGAGCACCCTTCCCTCTGACCTCTCAATCGGACTGAAGGCCCTGACAGACCATACAGTATAATAATATCTCAGAGTATAGAATACCATTTAGATCTTTAGTGATAAGCAGATGTTAGCAGGGTCACTCCAGTCACACACACACACACACACACACACACACACACACACACACACTCACACTTTAGTCATGTCGCTCTTTTCCTATTATCCCTCTACCAGTACACACATGCACACTCTTTATTCAGCACACACACCTCATAACCTCTTTCTGTCTCCATTCAGTGTAGGAAAACGGTGATTGTGTCGTTGTATTTTCACAGGGCTGTCTCTCCATCTGCACAAATTGAGATAATCTTATTTTCTAAGAATTGAGGGTGTGTTCAGTGTTTTTTCACATATGCCCTCAAACACACACACAAACACACACATGCATGCACTCACACACACACACACACACTCTGGTGACCCAAGGGGCCACAGGAAACACTATATTCAAGCTGTTATCACCACACAGTTGTATTTATTTCCCATAAATAAAACAGACCATATTGGTGGGAACCATCAAAACAAACCTACTGAAACATTCTGTCTGTTTCTGGAAAGTGGAAAATGGCCATCATAACAGCACAACTCTTCCCATCATGCTAGGGACAGAAAGTTAAACAAAAACCATGTGACTATCATATATTTTTAATGTTACTTTTCCTATGGTATATAACTGTATGTACTCTGATGTACTTTATGAATAAGGAAACAAAAGCATATACTTATGCTTGTGTTTAGCAAAGTCACTGTGGACCATAAAATCCATGTGAAATTATTCACAGCATGAAACATATACTCTATAGCATCCCATATGGAAAAATCCTATTGAAAACATATATTATCCTTATCTTATATATTATCCTTATCTACCTTATGTAATTACTATCTAAGTCCCCATACATCATTTGTACAATCCTTTACAACAAGTGATCTCTCCTTACCCACACTAGCCAATTCTCTGGATGCACTGCCCACCTATACACACACACATACACACAGACACACACACACACACACACACACACACACACACACCCAAACCACCCCACATTGGCACACTGTCGTGTCAGTGCAGTTGTCACCTAACAGACTTTAATGTTAGGTGGTGGGTAAGATTAACTCCCAGGGGAAGGCCGGACTGGGGTAGACAGGCTTTGCTATGAGCCTTACAGCCTGTCCAGTATGCAAGAGGGCCCTGGGGCTTAAAGAGTAACACATTAGTGTGAGACTCAAGTGTGCGCACTGAGCCCCTCCGCCACCAACACTCAGACCAGACACTGGAGGTGGAGGTGGAGGTGGTGGTGTCGCTCTCGCATGCCCACTCCAGTGTGTGAAGTCATTAGGAAGGCAGTCAAGCCTGAGTGAGTAGAGCAGGAAGGAGCCTGCCTGGAGGGTGTGAGTGTATGTGTGTGTGTGTGTGTGTGTGTGTGTGTGTGAGAGAGAGAGAGAGAGAGAGAAAGAAAGAGAATGTTGGAAAAAGACACCTGAGTTAACATGGCATATCCAAGAATCCATGTTACCTCTGGAGAATGACTCACAGAAGTCAAGTTGAAAATGCATGATTAAGACTTAATATTTGGTATGAACACCACAAAACTGTACCAAATGTAATGACAACCAAAAGATGTTTCTAGAAGAATTGGTAATGCTAGCATTTTTCTGAAATGTGTTGTTGTGTAATTATTCTCCTTGTTACAGCCTCAGCCATACCATCAAGCTGCCCTGTTTGCTTATACATCAAGTGCAACCAAGCAGAAGTGGTAGAGACGCTGTCCTCAGAGCCACATATTTGCATTCAGTTAGAGCTGGAGGAGGAGTGGAGGGCTTGGTGGTTTCAGCATGGAAGCCACCTGGGAAACGCCGCCCGTGAGTCCCAACTGCAGTGGAAATATCACCTTGAGCCACGGCAGACAAAAGGAGAACAACGTGTTGGTGTTCTTCAGTCTCTATCAACTTAAACCTGTCACTTCCCCTTTCTGCTTGTCTTTGCATGTTTTTTTAAAATCAACAGACATCTTTGAGGTGAGATGCGACCCAACAAGAATGGCCTATCTTTACTTGGTTAGGGTTAATTTAGCACAGTGTTTCTCTTTTATTACATCTCCTTCTACTTACTGGATCTTGTTCTCTCAATTTATCTGACTCTTTCTCTCCTTTTTTGCTATTTATCTCTATCCCAGTAATACCCCGTCCATAATGAATTATCCCTCTTTCTCCCTCTCAGTGTTTTTGTGTGTGTTTTGAGTGTGTTTGTGTGTGTGAGTAAAAGTGTGTGTGTGTGTGTGTATGTGTGTGTGTGTGTGTTCATTCTCAGAGGTGGGTTTTAACCGGGGAGTCTGTCAGGTCTTGTTGGTGCCTCTCGTTTCTCAAGGTGAAAGGACATGCTTCCCCTGGCCTGCTGCCGGTGGCCCCTCTCCCTCTCCCTCTCCCTCTCCTGCCCGCCCGCCCGCCCGTGCTCGCACAACCGTTTAGGGAGACGGGACGGACAGTGAGAGTGACAAGGAGGTCAGCAGCGAGACTCCTGGGGCTACCAGATGGCCCTTGTTGTGGAGGCTTTTGTGTGTGTCTGTGTGTGTATATACAAGAGAGAGAGGAGAAAAAATTGTGTTTTTGCAGAGGGAATCACTTTAAACACAATGGCCTGGAGTTGATGGTCACTTGCTTAGTTGGCTGGCTGGTTGTGCAGTTAGTGGATTCTCCTGGCCGACAGTTGTATGTGGCAAACGCAGTGCTCCTTTGCCTTCATCCACACGCATGTGTGTGTATGTGAGTGTGTGTGTGTATGTGAGTGTGTGTGTGAGGGGGCTCTAATCCACCCCACTCCTCTTCTGCACCTTAGGGAAAAACTGACTGCTCTCTCCCTGCCAAGGTTACTGCACACTCCAAAGGCTCTATTCTGTGTATATAAAAAGCCCCCTTCTAGGAGGGAGACAATAACCCTTGTGACTGTAATTCAAGGGTATCCTCCGCCTATTATCCTCCACCTTGGATAACATGCTTATTCCATTCTATCCACGACTCCTATGTTGTTGCCCAGTAGCACAGAGATTTGCCTCCGATAAGACATCTTTCTCTAGAACAAATTCTGGTGTTAAATATTTAATGTATTATTTGCATACGTGACAGAGTGCTTGAGAGGAGACAGGTGCGAACAGGTAGATCTGTAGGTGGAAACAATAGGGGTGTGTGTGCCTCTCGGTCCTCTTCAGCTGCTCTTGGGCTGCCATCTGGGCATCTCCTTCAACTGCCACTCGCCACAAACAAATGATGGGAAAGGAGGGTATTTACATGGAACACCACTTGGTCAAGTCACTGTCTGTCTAGGACAATAGCTCACATCATCAGATATGCGACTTCAGTTAACAGGTAGGAAAACAATTCAAAGACACTGACGTGTGTCACATGCAAACCTGCGAGTGTTTACCTTTGCAGTTACTTACAGGATCCCTTTTTGGGGTTGGAAAAAAGGAACTTGGGTCTGTATGATACGGATCGATTGGTTTCTTTTGATATCTTCTTCTCCTTTCACGTTGAAAAGAAGTTCCTCATCTGTCTTGGAAGGGGGAAAGGCAGACGTGACTTTCTTCCCTTAGTGACTGTTGCTCAAGAGTTCGCACTTCTCCAAAAGCAGCCCAGAACATAATGGCTGTTTGTTTTCAAACTATACCATCATGATGCGCTCAAGGTGTATGCCAAACCACATGAAACCCCTGACTCACATGTCTTACAGTAAGACTAAATTTAATCTGACTTGTTCTGTGTGTAAAGGAATACTGTAATTCATTTCATTAAAGTATTGATATCTGGTTTGGTACATCAACAACATTCACAAAAAAATGTGTGTAATTTGTCTGTATCTGAAACTTTTTTCCAAGACAGTTGTGTGGCCAGCTACTGGTCCTCAAATTCTCAATTTTGTTTACACTGGTAATGTTTATGGTTAAGGTTAGGGGTTGGATTAGGTTTGGATTTGAACTTGAATCTCAACAAATGATTTGTCCATATCCTAGTAAAGCATTACTGGAACCTGTGTTACTCTCCTTACCAAGATGTTGGTTTTACAACACCAGAAGACACGAGATTGCAAAAGTGACAGCATATGTAAGTATATATAAGCTTTTTCTCATGGACTAGACAGTACACAGTAAGTACTGTACAACTGTGCCACACTGTGGGTGAACAAAACTACTGTCAAGTACCGTGACAAATATCAGCAAAGAGCCCATCTCCCACCATCAATGAAAGACACATTACAGTAAAACACATAAAAACACAACACACATATGAAGACACAAGACACATAGGATGCACATACACATCTGAGATCCTCACATATGCAGACACACTTACACACATGAAATACGTCACACAGCTGCTTTCCAGCTGCTTACCTGCTCAAACAGGGCAGCCCTGAACCCTAATCAAAGCGTCACTCTTACACACACACACACACACACACACACACACACACACACTTCTCACACACACACCCCTGATTTTAGCAGAATCTTATGCTTGTTGCCTCTGTACTCCCACTGGCTGTGGTGTGTTACACGTTCACTAAACCCTGACAAGATTGGCGGCCTAAGTGTCGCTGCCGCCACAACACAGGAGTTAAGCAAGCGTGGAGTGGAAATGAATTAATACCTCACACACACACACACACACACACACACACACACACACACACACACACACACACACCCCTCCAGAGTCTTGTCTCGCGCGCCTGAGGGGCTCAGGTGTGGGCTGTGTGTCAGAGCCTCTGATGCATCACTGCTGCCTTCACCGCCGCAGCCTTTTCCTTTCCCTCTGCTCCTTGCATATGCCACCGTTTTCAATGCCAGAGCTGAAATGTCTCTCTCTCTATCTATATCTCTCTCTCTCTGTGTATTTATATATATATATATATATATGTGTGTGTGTGTGTGTGTGTGTGTGATTTGTGTAGCTCTGTGTGTAAGACTGTGCTCCTTCAGTATGTCACTAACCATGCAGCACTCTTATTGCCAGCAGAGAGGCTGGCAGTGGCATCTCCCTGCATTGCAAAGATGGCACATGCTTCCAATGCACACCAATGAGTCCCCCCCCCTCTTTCTCACACACACACACACACACACACACACACATTCACAACAACAACAATCAGACAATCAGAACGCATCACAATCAAACAGGAAGAAAGTGCCATCCGGAGCCCTTTTTCATTCATTCATCTGGGTTCATCTACAATGCCTGGCCAAGTAATCACATCACCAAAAATATGCAGGACACAAGCGCAATATAATGCCTTTTTTGTCAATGGAACATGTACTTCCTCTTTCAATCAGCCCTAGATTTTCCGGTACATCACAAAAGCCTTCACGTGCAAGCCAGTAGGCCACCAGGCAGCCATCAGTCAGATAGTCAAATTATTAAGACGTGTTTATTGTGAGCCGGCATTCACAGAAATGAGAACAGGATGGGAACCAGTGCTTAAGGAAAATTGCCTATCATGCTACTTCTTGGCAAAGCATAAAAGAGGCATAAGTGAGTGATTTAGGAAGCATGAAAAAGGCTCAGCACATCTTGTGGTAACTCGTTTTCCACTGTTCATTTTTTCCCCCTCTCCCCAGGTGAAAACGTTGTTTCAGACTCTTTTCTTTATTTATAGATTTGCCACAAAAGAGAACCCCTCATGTTTTCTGGAGCACATTCTCAAATCTGTCATCAGAAATGAAGCTGTACTTGTGCTGTCCTCCCCCCATCCCTTAGCCACTTTCTTTTTTCTACCTTTCTTTCTTTCTTTCTTTCTACCTTTCTTTCTTCAAAGTGGGGGAAGGTGGGTATAAACTTTTAACTTCACCTGGGTTGAAGGCTGTTAAGGTGTGTGTGTGTGTGTGTGTGTGTGTGTGTGTGTGTGTGTGTGTGTGTGTGTGAGTGAGTGAGGCATGTGTGTGAAGTGTATTCTGAGAATTTTAAGATGCTCATGTCTAATCTGCAACAAAAGAACATCTGTCTGGAGAGGGCCCATGCACGGCCCCCAGGGAAATGTAGGCACATATTGTATTTACATTAACCACTCCCACTCTCACGCATACACACGTGACACACAAACAGACTGTTTTGCCTATTAAAGCCTTATAGATTGTATGGTATATTTATTTTGTGCTTACTGTATACTGTGAAACATATGTTAACCATTCACCCATTCACAGCTTTTCTGTACAGTACAAACTTCACAAACATGAAAGGACTAACACCTCACCTTGTTTTGTTTCCACTACTGTCTTTTTCAATTGATGGTACCTGAGACCAATTTCAGATCTCTTTCTTTCTCTCCCTCTCTCTCTCTCTCTCTCCTCCATTTACCTTTTCCCCCCTCTGCTTTGCCATCCCTCGTTCACAGCCAGGTCTGAGTGACTGCAGAGAGTGATAATGGTGTCTGCTCAGTATGTTTGGCTTTTTGATCACAATGTGGACCAGTGTGTGAAGCAGCACTCCAAAACCTGGAGGGATAATCAAACAAGTACACACACACACACACACACACACGTACACACACACACATTCACTCAAGCAAACACAAACTTGCATACACAGTAATGTACACGTACACACACACACACATACACATTCTCTCAAGCAAACAAACTTGCATACACACTCATGTCCATGTGAACACACACATGCACACACACACATATTCTCACACACAGACACACACACGGGGCACTGTCTGTGGCTGGGGTGTCAGGGGTGAGTGTGACAGTGACAGCAGGGACCATGTGAAGGACCCCCCCACACACTGAGCTGTCAGAAATGACAAACACAAGAGGAGCACCACACCACTGACAAAAGGCCCTCAGATGGCTGACCCATCGGCAGAGATGGCCAACTCCCGCCTGACCGCTTTTGGACAAATTAAGAGTATATCCTTGATAAGTTTGCTGGCCTTGTAGAAGTCATAAGTACAGAGGCTTTTTGTATGCAATGGTGTGCTGATTTTCCCTCCTCAGAGTCCCACAGTCTCTGGTGACCAACAGTGTTTCTGCAAATATTGCTGAAAGGGAAATTGGAGGTTGCTCATATTGTTAGTCAAATTCTGGCAACAATGTGTGTTTTTGAAAAGTGGTTAAAGGTTCCTGTGTGTTTTTCAAGATTTCATGTGTTTTGTGAGATCAGAGGTTAATTTCAATGTAAATGAATAAAAGAAGGTTTTTTTTCTATATGTAGTTTTGACTAGTTTTATTGTAACATTGCAAGTTATAAAGAATACCTTTTTGTTCAACACTAATTGCTGTGTGCCCATGCTTTTGCTCTCTCTCTCTCTCTCTCTCTCTCTCTCTCTCTCTCTCTCTCTCTCTCTCACTCTCAATGTCAGAGGTCTTTGTTTGAACCAAAGTGAACAGATTTAGCTCGTGGGTCATTTTACGTAGGATTCCACCTCACCCTTTCCTGTACGCACGCTCTTGGCTTTTTAATGAGGGTCGCATCCCGGGCAAAAAAAATCCTGAGGTCTTCAACGAAGAGCTGAAAGACATGAGTTAGAGGTGGACAGCTATGAGTGGCAGAGAGGAGAGAGAAGAGAGGGAAGAAAGGAGAGGAAAAAAAAGAGGAGAAGAGAGAGACCAAAAGCAAAGGGTCCTCTCACACTGGGCGGTAGGCACACTGAGCACAGCACACGGGTCCCCCTACTGGTTGTATGGAGAACCTGCAGGCAGTTCATCACAGCAAACACAGTGTTTTCACACCGTTGGTATTCCTTTTTGTGTGTATTTTGTTACAAAGCATATTATCTCACTTTCTCAAAGTGATTTTTGATGGATTCTACAAAACTTATCTTAATTTTGACCTGAAGTATTAGACTGTAGAGAACAGATTTAACATGGGTTTGTAATCAAATTTGACCATTTACCATTTATTATAGATCTAAATCTCAAACTATATCATCTATAGCCTCTCAATATGTGTCTATGTATTTTCAAATTGAAACACATGTCTTACAGATGGTAAGCATATTTGCCAGCTTTGAATAAACTCGTGGAAAATTTCAAACAGTTGTATTATCTATGCTGTCTCATGGATTAAAAACTATTTCTTATCCCTGTAGCTTTGCAGCGCATTGGACTGAAATCATCTCAGAAGTGACCTTCGCTCTTTGGACCATCAGCGCTGACCTCAATAGAGTCTAACATGCAAAGCAAATCTGCTGTTGGAGGAGCTGGACTTTATCGCTGGGATTTCTTCCCCGACTGACAGTCCTCCTAATCCAGTCCCTGGAGAGGCTCTCCCCAAACCACTATTTAATCACTTCCCCCATCCGCAGATAAAGCAGGGTGGCAGAGAGCGAACAGATCTAGTGTCAGGCCCATATCCAGCACACAAGCTCTCTGGGCATGATAGAAGATCTGTGTCCTTATTCAGTGTTCCAATGAATCACAGTGTGTTTGTTAAATACTGTGAATGGATATTTTAAAATTGTAACACAAAGCTCAATATATTTGAGAAAGTATTACAAACACACATACCACTTCCACATGTACACATCTCCTGCATATTCTCTTGTACTCTTTCTCTCACTCTCTCTCTATCCCTCTCTTACATGCACACCGCACACCACACACACACACACACACACACACACACACACACACACACACACAAACATCTATTATCTCATGAGAACTTTCTTTCACATCCAGAGAGTAGCCATGCTTCCTTTTTCCCCATGATTCTTTTCCCGTGAAGTCTAAGAATCTGCTGCCATATGTTGGGACTATTGCCACTGGCTTTGCAGTGGCAGCTTAGGTAATACAGTATCTGTCTGATTATCATGCTTTCAACTTATTAGAAGAGCCATACGTTTGGAGGCATGGCTTGCCTGGACCCAATCTCCTTTAGGCCTCTTCTTCCCCAAGTCTGTTGTGCGCTTGTCCTAGAAAGCTGTTTACATCCTCGCAATCAATCCCAAAAGTGCTTCTCTAGTTGATTGGAAAAGTCATTTCCCTCTGTTTTCTGTAAGAGTTTTTAGTCAAATGAGGAATCTACACATCCTCCAGCGGTGGTAAGACCCTTTGTGTGATTTGGAGGATTTCATTTGAAAAAAAGAAAATGAGGAAAAGGTATAACAGAGTTCTTTTTGATTTATTTATTTATTGTTTGCAGTTGACTGTGGTTCTAGATCATTTCATTTGACAGAACACTTGGTAAAATGAACAAGTTCCATAAAGATTAACCTTACCACTCAATGACTGACAGATCTTTCCTCTTACAGTAATATATGTTATGAGGCTGTGCTCAATATCTCCAAACCACTAAGACCCTAAACCGAAAAGCGTTAAGAAATTGCACTCTGGACATTATCTATCACAGGTTTAGCGCGTTCACATCTTTTTTCTTTTTTTTTTTGGTCAGAAGCATATTTTCAAGTGTATTTCACTTGTTCCATTTTTAATTTTCTTAATACAATTCAGACCATCTGTTCAACGTCATGTTGATATGTTGATATGATTTACCATTATATAAAACAAGATAAGACCAGGGGCAATAATCTTCTTCTTAGGCAAGTTCCATTAGATGTGAGGAATATGGCACAATTTCATTTTTTAATCCGTTTCAATGTCATTTAGTGCCACAGTTGTTCTCATCTTGACTGATGACTGATGTGGCAGAAATCTGTACCTGAGTAGAAGAGACCGCTGGAGCAGAAGAGGATGAACCATAGGAGGGACTGTAGGAGGCAAGGGACAGCTATTCAACAGCACACAAAGCCACAAGTATGCAGATGGACAAGTAGCACAGAGACAGACAGATTAGATGGCTAATACTGTAAGAAGGAAGAAGCAAGATGACAAGTGAAGAAGTGTGTGAGAGAGAAAGAGGGAGAGAGACAGGCTGACAGACAGAAGGGACATGTAACAGACAGAGAGAGTGTGTGTGTATATGTGTGTGTGAAAGAGAGAGAGAGAGAGGGAGAGAGAGAGTATGCAGTATTTGGTGGGGGCCCCAGGTGCGGAGGCAGGAGAGATCCCCTCTCCTCAGCCAGCCTGAGCAGCTCTAAGCGGTGCTGAGTGTCCCGGATCACATCGGAGCAGCTCCTGCACCACTGCATCAGCCACATCAAGCCACGTTAGCCCTTGGTTGCTGAGCAGACTGTCGCATCGTGTAAAGGAACGGGCACAGTTTCCTGTGGTTAGAATGCCAGGGCTGGGGAGCTGGGGTTGGGGGTAGGAGTGTGTGTGTGTGTGTAAGTGAGTGTATTCTTGTGGATGTGGCTGTGAGAAATAGAGTATATATAGTGAGAAAAAGATAGATAAATAGATAGATAGATAGATAGATAGATAGATAGATAGATAGATAGATAGATAGATAGATAGAGATGGAGGGGGGGGAGAAAGAGAGACAGTGCTGAGAATGGAGGGAGTTGAGTGCGAATGGACAGATGGAAATGATGCTGGCATGGAATCAGAGAGGAGCAACAACAAAGACCCTTGTTTAGTTGCTTTACAATTCCATGTTTTCTAAACCATAAGATGACTTGCATGCATATTCATTCAGACATTTGCATGCTAACTTTACGCTTCATCTGGTGGCACTGCAGTTCACAGAGCTGTTTCATCTTTCTCAGCGAGAGCAAACCTAAGGCTATCTCAGCTACCCCATCAAAAAAATAAATAAAATAGAAAAGTGAGTTTACAAAGCGCTGTTATTTTGCCCCGAAAGATGATGTATTCTTGTCATGGTGTTTGAGTAGAACTCCACCACACCTCAAAGCAGCAGAGTTTTCCTACCACAGTAGCACACTGATGCCCCTGAGCCTCAGTGAGGGTCTCAAAAGTGAGGGAATCGGGCAGAAAATGAGCGAGACACATGGATTATATTTATTTCCGTCATAATGAAGGACCACTAAAAGTGTTATAATGTGTAGTCGCATTAGAGGCACTATGTAGTGCTTTTTAGCATGAAACAATTAGAACCCTGCTTGCCCCCGGGCCTTTGTGTGTGTGTGTGTGTGTGTGTGTGTGTGTGTGTGTGTGTGTGTGTGTGTGCATCGAGAGCTGCGGTTTGAATTCACCGCTAAACACCCAGCGCACGATTCAGCACTACCAATTAACCGTTGCAACATAGTCACTCACAAAGCGCCATTAAATTGCCCATGGCTCTCTATAAGGCACATTATTCGAGCCGAGCAAGTCTCTCTTTTTGAATTTCATTGGACCCAGCCATGTGATCATCGCAAACACAACCTCCATAAAGACGGACTGGGTGACTTCTCACCGTTTTATGACATACACTTGGACATCTGGCCGGTGAGACATTTGAGCGTGGCGCTGGATGGCAAAGCCCGCTCTCTTGGATTCCGGTCCAGAGTGTAATGACTGCTATGGGCATTTTAATACAATACTTAAAATGGCTGATTTCACCCACTAGCCATCTGATCGGCAGAGGTTTGGAAGACGCTCAAGTCAGGCAACTTAAAGCGTTGCTGGGGAATAGAATTTCAAGTGCTGTGGGGCTGGCCTAGGCTAAAGCACTATAATGCAGCATGTGCTAACTCAACACTGCCAGCGCTCACTTTGTACTGATGGCACTGCTCCGGGTACACATGGAACTCCTAGAGCTGAGGGAACCGCTCTTTTGGGACAAAAAAGGATGAAAGCAATGCACTAAAATTTAAAATCAATGTCACACTGGCTGATCTGCTTCCAGTTTCTTTTGTTTGTTTTCCCTTTGTTTTTTCCATTGTGAAGCAGTGGTGTTACAAGGGTGTGATGGTATGCAACAGCAGTTTAATATCTTGCTCAAATTCACTCAGCCCTGTTCAAATGACACTAATTACATGCTGCTTTAGAAATCCAACAGACTTCACTAGGTGCCATCTCTGATTGTATTGCATTGGAGGTTTTCAACTGAAAGTTCAAGAAAGTTTGAATGAAACATTTATTGTGCCCCACACAAGTTTAAACAATAATCACTCCTTGTGTCAAGCAATACATTACATAAACTCTACAATTCACAAATATAATGTAAAATATAATATTTTTTGGGTTCATGTGAGGACATTTGAAAGCTGTCCAGAATCTTTGAGAAAGAGAGAGAGAGACAGAGAGAAGGCCGAGTACAGGAACTCTGTTGACCAGGACAGTTATGAGAGCATTCTGCAACTCCTCCACGGAGGTCTTCCATGAATGCTATCATTGTGAGTCCAGCAGCCTAATGATTGAGAGCCTCCATTTTGAGCTGTTTGCATGCTCCAACAAAATGAGCTGAGACTGATAGTGGAGGTGCTGGTGGTGAAAAAGGAGGCATTGTGGTGGACATGTGAGGAGAGGGGGAGCACCTATAGTGGTGGTGTGGTCATTTTAAACTGAGTTACTGTCATTTTAATACAAATAAAGCCATTTCTGTGGTATACATCAAGCTATAGTCTATCTTGGAAATATTGGAAATATTTAACTCAACATAAACATAACCTAATTCCCTCAATGGACACGTGTGATAGTCTCATGGCAAGAGATCTTATTTACCCTGCCCATGCAAGGGTGTAAAGAAAATATGATAGCTGACTACAGTGCACATTCTGAAAAACAAAATGACAGGAGAAATCCAAACAGTTTTTCTCCTTGTGCATTGCCAACAGAAGTGAACTGTAATTATTCCTTTGTAGCTAAAAACAGTATCATTAAGAATAATGGCATCATTAAGTACTAGAAGCTATTACTGTGGGTGAATTTGCCGCATTGATAATGAGGCTTCAGACAGGAAATGAAGATACTAATTATGGGATAAAACGCCTGCTCAGTTAATTGGAAGCAAAGAGCAGAGCTGAAAAGAAATGCATTTGCACCCAAAAAAGAGGAAAATCTAACAAGAAAAGTCTATAACCTTTTACAACAGAAAACAATGTTCAAGCTCAAATTCTCACCCCTGGAAGAGAAAAGTCTGTCTGCTGTTTTTATTTTCTGTGGAAGGAGCAGTGGAGTAATACACTTATATTAAGTATGCACTTGGAAAAGACGTATGCTGTATCAAAACTGCTAATTACTAAACTGATGTTAGTGCATTGTGCCTGTCACCCCTTCAAAGCTTCATGTGTTTGGTCCAGGATGTTCAGGCTTTGATTGCTTTAGAATCTGGACACTGTTCATGTTTATGACACCATATAAATTTACAATTTTATGAAATTGAAATAAATGTAATTAAATAAACTAAAATTTTAATTTAATTTAAAGTATTCTTGCATCTTTTTTCTTGGTTTAATAGACTGACACAGAGCACCTACACATGTAGCTGACACCATTACCAAATGCACTTGTAACACACACATTACAAGTATTTGACTTCTCTGAAGACACATTTAAGCCAGCTTCTTTGATTTATTCTTGCTTGTACTCCTGGCAACACCTGTAGTCAACCCCAGGCCTGTCTGTGCTAGAAGGTGACTTTGAGCCAGGCCATTTCCTTCTCCTTGAAGGAGCTGATCCAAGGCCTGGAGGCTCCTGTCAGTCCTGAGCCTCCCCTGGCATCTCTCACACCTTATGGCACACAAGAGACCCTTTAAAAGCAAGAACGCTGAGGTTGCTGCTCTTTCTTGGCAATGAGACTGTTGGCACAATCTTACCTGTCAATCATGAGACAAAAAATGTCCTTGGTCAACTAAGTGTCTGCACTTTGGTACTTTTCACAAATACTGCATAATGGAATATTTTCTGAGTGGAGTATTGAACTGTCAGACTGTCCTGTCAATTCTGTCACACTAGGGTGTGTTTACTGATATAACAGTAAATTACTATTAAAGGTAAATGTGATGTTCAATGACCATCATGTGGAATATGATAAATGCTGTGTGATCATGTACTATATGCTCCAATGGGAATTCAAAACCCCAGTAGTTATTCAAAACTGGCACATCAGTCTTAACAGAGGAGGCTTACAATAGTCTACAAGATGTGTACAGATCTACATCTCACATGAAATGCATACCACACTCTCATAATTAGCGTGACAGCAAAAAAAAAAAAAAGTTGCACCCAAAAATAAACAGTAAAGTTTCCACTATAACAGTGAAAGTTCCACTATACCTGGACCTCCGTTCAGCTCTGACCTGTTGTAAACTCTGCCCAGAACGGCGTCTCTAATATGGGCATCCGAAGTGGAATCCAAACGCGAAGAGCGCGAGAAGGTCAGCCAGGAATTCAAATGGAAGACATTTGCAGCTCCAGCAAGACCGGGAGTGGGACTGCTCACATCTGAACCCGGTCCTTGCTGGAATAATTGCTGGAGCACATCTGGTGCACTTTGAAAATGAATTGGCCCGACAGAGTCATGATAATGACAGCGCCGTAGTCTAATAATTTAGGGAATGCTGCGTTCCAAATGTCACCTCGGGTCCGTCCAACACTTTAGTTTGTTAATTCACTTGCACAGTGTTAGACTCCCCTTGTTTTTTTTCTCTCTCTCTCCTCTCTCTCCCTCTCTTTCTCCACCCAGTACCCTGGCACAAGCTCTCCTGTTTAGTTCACATGCTAAACAAGTCATGTTTTTCATCTTGAATTTGAGTAGGGATATTTGACTGTTTTTCCCCCTCTTTGTCTGTGAATGTCAGAGCTGTAGTGGACACAGATGTCATGTTAATATTTTTTGGAAGCAGTGCTGAAATCCTCATAGAATTACAAAGAATGTGCTGCAAATCTATGAAATATTTTAGTGAACCAGATAAGTGCAGTCTATTGAATTCTCCTTTACAAAACATCAACATGCATGTACTTTTTAATACTAAAAGTACTAAAAGTGTTATTTTTGACTTAAATAATATCTAAATGCCTATTCAGTTCACAGAAATACATCTCTGCAAATGTCTTGTAGAGCAGCAAGGGTCTCACTGATGTCCCCTATTGCATATGAAGCACAGGCCCACGGGTGCAGGCATAACTACAGGTTTAAGCTGACACTCCGACCACCTCTGGAGCCGCAACTTCACACTTCCTCCCGGAGAGGTTAAGTGCCAGGACACATCTGGCTCTTCCTTGAGTATCATGACGGCCCCCCAAGTCACATCCACATTAGCCGCCGCTTCCTTGGCAGCGGGGGTCTGAGCGCATCATGTCGGGCCGTGCAATTGAGCTGAAGACGGCCCATGCTGTGACTCCCAGGCAGGGGTCTGGTAGATGGGCGCTGGTGGACCGCAAGGCAGGAGCAGTGGCTGGATCAACACTCCACTGAACTCCCCCTTCTTCCCCCACCACCACCACTGCCGCCACTGCTGCTGCCACCACTGTGGCCCTTGAAGGCATCTTACAGGGGACTCATTAGGCAGCTGATGAGGCAGGTATCCTTGCAAGAAATCTGGTCAGGCGAATACCTGGTCCCAAATTAGACAGCAGATCAGAGCAATCAAGGGGAAAAACGAGGAGCACTGGCTTGTACTTGTGTTTGTGTGTGCGTGTGTGTGTGTGTCAGTGGCAGGGAATTTGAGTGCTAATCATGACCCACTGTGGCACCTGTCAGATCTGTAGCGAAGCTGCAGCAGACTCCTATCAGTGTCCCAGCGCCTTCCATCTGCAACATCTGGCCTGCCAGGCCCAAGGCAATGATGGAGGAGCAGTCAGAGCAGAGCTGAGCATGGAGGTTGGGGGTGGGGTGGGGGGTGGTGAAGTCGGGAAATTGGTCATCCAGGCAGAATAAGGAGAGGCCCCTGTATGGGCCGCTGTCCCTCAGCACCATGCCTGGAACCCCTTCTGCTAGGCAGGCTCCTTTCCCCCCCAATGCCTCTGCGCTGCTGAGGCAGTAAATTAACACAATTAGGCACAGTAGCTTTTTTCCCTCTTTTTCTTTCTCTTTTTTTCCAGCCTTTCCTCACACACATGGGTATTGTTCTGCATGTGTTCACTGAAACTATAATCTCCCAAGCCTATGTGAAATAAGGAGAGAGTGTAGTGTGTGTGTGTGTGTGTGTGTGTGTGTGTGTGTGTAAGGCTCATTGAGGAGCACAGCCGTTTAATTTCCAGGGTGACACAGATGCTCTCATTGGTATGGTTGAGCATTAGGTGCACGCTCACTAATTTATCTGTGTTCACATGCATCTGGCAGACATCAGCAAGGTAAATTAAACACTGAAGTTTGCCCTAGCAAACTTACCGGGGGATAATGTCATGCAGTGTCACCTCTCTGAAGTCTCTGAATACATTTTCTCCATTATTTCATACGTGTTCATGTTTTTGACATTTTTATTTAACTACAAATACATTTGTGTTTAACTGAATACATTTATATGCTTGAAGATCAATTCATTTAGTTGTATTTATTTACTTGCTTTTTTTTAAAAAAGAAAGACTGGAGGAACCCTTATTTCTTTTGTTGATCCTTTCTGAACCTGCGAGCTACCGCTAGAACAATCAATGACAGCATAATAACAACAATAATAAACCGGGTATTTTTATTTTGGGTCGATGCGACTCTGAGCTCCTCCCTGGGTGCCGAGCAGATGTGATCTCTCCCACAGCCAGGGCGTGCGAGCCTCACTCGCCATAACCTTCATAGGCTCAGTGTGTGCGTTATCGTGCCTCCTTTTTCTCCCCCTCGCTCCGCCAAACAGTGGTGGCAGTCAACAAAGGCAACAAACAGTGTGAAGCACTTAAAACAACAGCTCCTTTCCAGGTAGGGGCTACACTTCCCTTCGGCTAAAAGCTGCCAAGACCCTGGAAGTATCAGGAGAAAGTCGGGTAAATAAAAGGGACCCCCTGAAGTCTCTCTCCATCTCGCTTGCCCACCCCCTCCCCTGATTACCAGCTCTCTCTCTCTCTCTCCTGTAATAGGAAAGTAATAAACCTCCCCCATGGAGCAAACACATTTCCCTGAATAGGTTTAATAACAGCTTTTGTAATACAAACGTCTGCCAATGGATAAACAAAACACAATGCTAGATTAATACAGATATACCTTGACAGTGAGAGAAAGAGAAAGGGAGTAAGTGGAAGAGAGAGTGAGAGAGTGAGAGAGAAAGCGAGAGAGAGGAGACAAGAGAGAGAGAGAGAGAGAGAGAGAGAGAGAGGGAGGCAGAGAGAGAAAGACAGAGAGAGGGACAGGGCCGGCATCCTTGGAGAGTGAGTCGCGTGTGCAAACCAGACGCACCATGTTGAGACGCGCGGTCGGGGGAAAACCGATGGTCTTTTTTGTCCCCACCCCCCCTTCAGTCCATCCTGTGCCACCCCCACCCCTCCTGCCCCTCCTGCCCCTGCCAGCCCCCTCGCCACTTCTCCTCAGCCCCTGACAGAGAACAAAAAGGTCAGTCGTCCCCTCGGTTGCCTTTGGAGCACGCTGCGCGTGGTGTTTATCAACCAAACTAATCTATTCTTGTTACTCTCCACTTCAGAGGCGTTCGCTCATCTGCGAGCGCCGCGGCCCCGGCCTGCTCCCCCAGGGGCCGTGCTGATGGCATCTGGCCGGCTTCCAGCGAGCGCGGAAAAAGATGGGCACGAAGCTGCCATTAAAATCAATTACATGGGTCAATGTTTTTATTAGAGGATTTTTTTGTGCACCCACTCCCTCACTACCCCCACCTTTTCCCCATCCTCCTTTCCATGCCCCCCCCACCCCTCCCAACACACACACACACACACACACCTCTAGAAACTAAGTCAGGAAGGCGAGGCACTGTTATTTCGTGCTCACAACCTTTTCCCTTTTCCCTGGCGATGCCTCACTCACACAACACACACACACTCATACACACTCACACAACACACACCCTCACACAAAGACTCCAGGAGCCAGAGACAAAAAAGAAAAGAGATCTGAGGTCATCAAAGGGGGCTGTTTACTCCAGTTTCCGATGGCAACACAGGCGTGAAATACAAATGTGCTTGTATATCATTAGCTGTTGCAGCTTTGCCAGTTTACCTTTTCTTCTCTTTTTTTTGTTTTGTTTGCATATTTATAAGGCTGCTCGCCAAAGCAACATATTAATATGATTATCCACCTCCCGCTCTCTCTAACCAACATGCACGTGGTTAAAAAAAAAAATTGTTCTATTGTAGCAACTATTACAATGATCACTCCTGGAAGCGTATTATGTACTTACGTGAAGAGGCTTAGTATTTGAAGAGCGTATTTAATTGTAAATGGAATGGGACACTAACGACAGTTGGGCCACTAAAAAAGACGGCGAACAGCGCGGAACAATAAATCATCTCTCACCGCGTCAGTGAATGGGGGGAAATATAATGAATTGGATGAATTGTTCTACAGTCATCTCAGGTGCTGAACAAGAATAAAAACTATTTTTTATTTTTTCAAAATCCACAGACAAACAGACACTCATACACACACACACAGACTGGAAGAGAGAGAGAGGGAGGGAGAGAGAAAGAGAGAGAGAGAGAGATGAGAATTGTAAAAGTAATAGTTCCAGTTGCTTTAATTGCAGTCCTTTGTTATAGATTTTTTTTAAATAAATGTGATTGAAAATAGTAATTATCAGGAGAGTTTGAAGAGCCCTGAAGACCACTTTTGGTTTTGTGCTTGAGCCACTGAGCCACTAAGCGGCCCTGCAACTGTGTGTGTGTGTGTGTGTGTGTGTGTGTGTGTGTGTGTGTGTGTGTGGAGAAAACACTAAGAGCTCATAATTGACCATCCCATCTCTCTCATGGGCCATTGTGCCATGAGTGTGTTCTCACTAAATGAGTGTCCCACCAAGAAGAAATCCTAGTTACACCAAGGCCATCCAGACATTATATCATGGCCCAGGATACTGTAGATTCAAGTCAGATTGATCTCTCTCTCTCTCTCTGAATGAAGATGCTGTATAACAATAACAAATACACATAATTTGATACATGCCCTGCGTAATTCAAATCCTTTCACCTAACACTAGCCCATTTAGATTTAAAATCACCCAACACTAGTCCATTTAGATTTAAAATCACCCAACACTAGTCCATTCAGATTTAATGTCACCTAACACTAGCCCAAAAAGATTTATATCACCCAACACTAGCCCAGATTTTAAGGCGAGTCCTGATGCTGGAGTCCCAGACAGGGCCACGTTAAACCTGCCTCCTCCCCTCATTTCTCCGGATGGGGTCAAGGAGGTAAAGAAGTGGGCCTGTTAGGGCCTGGGAGGGCCCATTGGATCGGACAGCTGGGCTGCAGAGGCAGACCCCCTCCCTGGATGCCCCCACCTCCTGTGCCCTGCTGAAGGCCAGGCTTCAAACAGACACACTCAGTGCCTGACCTTTCCAGAGCTTCCATCCCCCCTGAGGAGGGAGCTGGGAAAGGGAGGGGGGTGGCAGGGGGAAGGAGGGGAGGTTTTGGGGGGTGGGGTGGGGTATAGTGTAAGATGCACTGTCCAACAGAGGCAAAAATCTGTCGATAATGTGACTCAGTGAGTAACATTCTTTCACAGGAGGCAAATCACATCCCCTCTTACTTGCATTGTCATGTTGAACATGATTCTACTAGGATTTACACATCAATAATAAACATCAATAAATGATGACGGCTTCATAGATACTACTTAATAGCTACTTTATTCTTCCTAAAGTAAATTAGGGCAAACAGTCTACATGTACTTTACTTAATGTTCCCAAGCTGTTTGAATGATTTGATTGCCAATGTTTGTGTGTCAGATGAGTGAACACACACATTGAAGACTTCTACAAGTTTCTGCTCATTCTTATAGGAATGAAATTTGTGTGAAAACTGTGTCTACATCAGTATTTACACTTCTCAAGCCTCCAAGCCTCCAAACACAAAGATTTTCTTAAACTTCAAATCACCCCTAACTGATGCACAAAGTCAGCTCTCATAATAACTGCTGGAAGCTACTGGTTACCTGTGGCCTGTCACATGGCAACCATCACCCGGTGTGAGGGTC
Source organism: Tenualosa thibaudeaui (assembly GCA_027481765.1). NCBI lineage: Eukaryota > Metazoa > Chordata > Actinopteri > Clupeiformes > Clupeidae > Tenualosa > Tenualosa thibaudeaui. Next base: position 2,319,653 of record JAIFZK010000013.1, on the reverse strand, counting down.
GATGCATCCCATCCCGCCGACAGGCACCTGGTAGCAGGGAGCATATGCGACTTTCACTGCCATTCCTCCCACCTGGCCCCCTGACCTGACGTCTTTTCCCCTCCCCCCACCCCATCCTCTCAGTCGCCCAAACAGGTGTTGGCTAAATGATTATAAATCAGATGGTGGATAAACATTCATCGTGGATCGGCGCAGGGCTGGAGCTAATATAATTAGAACACAAACATCAGGGCAGTGAGGCCTCCCCATCTGTCCAACTCACCCGCCTTGCCTCTTCTCTCCTCTCCGCCCCTCTCCTCTCCTTTCAGAGGAGAGCAGAATAGAGCAGTGTCACCACGCCACAGCATCCACCAGAGTCAGTGGATGGATGGAGGAAATGAAAAAAGTGATTGAAGGAGAGAGAGAGGGAGAGAGAGAGAGAAAGAATGAAAGAGAAACAGGTGCAGGAAACAGATGAGTGAGAGAGAGTGAAAGGTGGAAGAGAGAGGGCAAGAAGACAAAAAGAGAAAAAAATATGAAAAACAATTCAAGGAGAAGCAAGAGCGGGCATACAGACAGACAACAGAAGAAGAGGGAGAAGAAGGTGCATAAAGCAGAGATTCAGAAGGAGACTTTGCCATTGAAGTTTCCTTTCTGAGGAGTGAAAAGGGAGAGGCATAGAAAAAAAAGAGAGAAGAGATGGGGGGGGGGGGTGGAGTGTCCCCTGTCACCTTGTGCCAAGCGCTTGGAAGGCTGGGCTGATCTGGAGCATGGCAGCTGGCCCATACCTGCGAGCGTCTTGAGGAGCGTCCGTAATCGTCTGGAAGAGGCGAGAGGAGAGGAGAGGAGCGTTGAGGAGAGAGGCCGCCATGCCACGCCGCTGAGGACACCTAGCAGAGCGACGGCCTGAGGCGAGACAGCGAGCCTCGTCTCAAGGACACACACAGCACGTCTTCACAGACACACACACACAGACACAGAATTTGATTTTTAACACACATTCTCTTTATAATACATATCCTCTTGTACCCCCCTATACACACACAAAAGCTCTACTTTTCTTCACAAAAGGGTACTTTTGAAAGTCATATTTTAAGGACACAGAAAAGGAAATAGCACTATTTCACTAAAAAGCAATCCGCATGCAACATATGAATTGTGATGTATATGTTTTCATGTCATGTATTGAGGAATCCAAGGAATGATGACTAAATCAATAGTCTTAAACACTCCTCTCATTCTGCTCAGCACAGAAGCACCATTCCCTTGTATCACACAAGCACATATGACACCCAAATGCCCCCTCCCTCTTTCCTCTCGGAGAGCAGAAGAAGTTCTTCTGCACTGGTGACTCTTCAACTAAACATTTCAGGCAGAAGAAGACACAACACACGTGCGCAAACACACACACACACACACACACAGACACACGCACACACACCCAGACGCACGCACACACACAAATGCACAAGTTTGGAGGAAATGAGCACCAGTTTGACTAGCAGAGGCCTGAAGGTCCGCCATCTGCCACCCTCTCGAAGTCTCGGCGGCGGCCACCTTCAGAACATATGCATCAAAGCCCTGGGTGAGGGGGACTGAGGAGAAGTCCCGCGGCCCACCAGCAGAAGGCCAGCACTGGGCCCTGGGCCCTGGGGCAGTGGGCAGGCAGCAGGCAGGCAGGGAGGGAAGCACAGCAGAAGAGGAACTGGTGGCCATCTCATCTCATCTCATCTCCTCTCCACTCCTCTCTTCTCATCTCTTCTCTCTTATCCCATCCCCTCAGCCACAGTCTAGGCACGCGGCCTGGCCACCCCAAGGTCAGAGAGGACAGCACACCACACAGAGTCATGACAACAGCAGGGAAGAGGGGGAAAGACATTGGGAGAGAGAAAGAGAAAGACAGAGTGACAGCAAGAGAGAGAGAGAGAAGGGAGGGAGGTAAAGCAAATCAGGAAGGAAAAGAGAGTGGGAGACAGAAAGAGAGAAAAAGAGAGTGGGAGACAGGAAGAGAGAGAAAGGAAAGAAGGAGAAAGAGATGAAGTGGTGTGTGGGTTTGTATGTGTGTGTGTGTGTATGTGTGTGTGGGGGGGGGGGTCTGGCAGTGGCTGAGACGCACTTTGAGCACTCTCTTACTCAATCTCTCTCTCTGTCTCTCTCTCACTCTCTCACTCATTCAGAGCAAAAAGCCTCAGGCATCCTCGGCCACAGAGAGCTCACAGGCCACAATAGAAAAAAAATACCTTTCTTTCATCACACCATACCCCCCAACAGACAGAAAGACACACACACACACACACATACACAAACTGAGTCCCCCCAAAAACCCAGCCCCACCTAATCCAACCCCCCACCGCACACACACATACACACACACACACACTCACACACACGTACGCACACACACACCCCACACTTTTACCTAACAAGCAAAATGAGGCGATGGAGAAGAGAAAGCCATGACAGCAGTGGGCAGATCTGTTTGAATTACAAAGATTTTTACTCCCCCTCCCCCCTCCTCTCTCTCGGTCTGTTTCTGTGTGAGTGTATTTAATAAGTAATGTCCATTTGTGCGGTTAGCACTCTGCCAAAACTATTCACAATTCAAAAACTATTCAAAAGAAGCCTTCTCTTTCATCTTCACTTACAAATGAAATAAAATGACACCCCCAACCCCCACCCTATCCAACAAATCTGCAGAAATAATTCACCAAATGCCAACACCTCCCTCATATACAGCCCCCACACACACACACACACACACACACATTCCAATAACTACTCACACCTCCAGCAGCTCCAGAGTTGTGAGCAACACCATACATGCTATGGAAACAACTGCTTTCCAACTCTCCCAATATTTACTGACATAAAGCTGTACAATGTATTTGCTGTGAATTGACTGCACTGCAATGTAATCTACTACGTGTGTGTGTGTGTGTGTATGTTGAGTCAGTGTCCCGACTCTGTGCCCGTGGTGTTGGACAAGCTCCTGAGAGACAGATGGGAGTTTGAGGGTGGCAGAGCCTGGAGGCAGCTCCCTGGTGACGGAAGGGTTAATAGCTAGTCCAAAGGGTTGATCTGCCTGCGCTTTAGTTAATGTTGTTAAGCGTTCAGCCATCCATGTCTGAGCATCATAGATGGAGTGTTATTTTGCCTTTTTCTCTTGGATAAAATATTTGGTAGATACTCCACATTTCCATTAGAACAACAGGAAGGAGGAGTTATATTCAGTCTGTCAGTCAGTGTTTGGGATTTTTGTAGTAATTGATGGCCCTGTACAACTGCACAACATGCTGATATAGTTCTACTTTTTTGGCCATTTTTATGCCGCTTTTATGCATAAGCATATTAATATAAAAACCTATTTTTTAATTTTCATTTTAGTCATTTAGATTTTTTCTTTTTTAAATATCTGATTTTAAAATTATGTTTGCAGTATATTGTTGTTAATTAATTTATTCATGACATTGTCCTACAACATAATTTTTTTTATACAACTTAATTTACTCAGAATAACATCAGTTCACCATAAAGTGGCAAATTGCATGTATAAATCAACTAACAGCATTATATATTCAAGAGGAGAGATTGTTTTTCTTGGAAACCTTAGTTTTGTAGGTGAGGTGGAACTCTCTGTATCTATTAATAACAAAGAATATTTGGAGAAGTCTGTTTACTTTGATCAAACTCCCTCTTTCATGTCTCTCAAAACTGCAGCGGTGTCCGTTTGCATGCACCTTTCCTTCATTCTCAACCTCAGCAAGCTTGATGCTGATCTCTCCCCCTCATCTTCCTTATGTCTGTAGGGACACAGCTGAAAGTCTGACCTATAAATTACTAAATAAATCAGCTCAACCTTTGACTCAACCTTTTTCAGCACTGCGAACTTTGCTTGACCTTACAAGACATAGTCAGATTAAAGGCTCCTTTTCTTCTGTTTCACCAGGCCCCACTACCCCCCACCCACTGGTGAACCACAGGCTCATCTCACCCCCACCCTGACCCCAGGCCTACGTCCCTTCCCTCCCCTGGAGCCTAGAGATGAATTTCAATCTGCTCCTCTTTTTTGTTTCATATCCTTAAGATCTGCCACTTCAAAAGCCGGGAGCCTTGCCGCGCAGCACCACAGAACTCCCCAAGAGGCCCCTCAAGACTCACCTCAGCGCTCGCCCGCCGGGACCCCGAAGACCTTCAGCTCCTCCACAGGTGCCTGCGTGAGCCCCTAGGGGTGGGGGTGAGGGGGGCAGGGGGCCCAGGGGAACTAAGCCCTGAGGTCTGCGGGGGCCACCGGAGGATATCAAAGATTAAACATCAATCAAAGGCCCTTGAAGGATGCACAACTGAGGCGGAGGAAAGGCCACGGGGAAAAATGTGATGGCAGTGGGTGTCACCGGATCATGGGAACCTGTCACAGTGACTTGAGCTCTCACTACACAAGAAGCAACAGACAGTAGATACATTAGAATGGTGATATTTATAATAGCACTTCTCTTTATAATAGCACTTATATTTATAATATTTATAATGGCACTTCTCTTTTAAAATGTCTTTTGCTATCAACTAAATAACGTGGGTTGATCTAGCCTGGGTAAAAACCTAGATGTTCCACTAGTAAATTTGTCTGGTCATGAGCCATTGCAGCTCATTAACAGTTTGCCAAAACTCCAGGAACCAGTCAAAACTACATATCCAGCACTACCAACCAGTGAAGCTGCCTGCATTACAGTCAATAATTATAATATGGACATGTATTCCTTTGAACTGAGTAAACAACTGCAACAAAAACTTAAGGCATACCAGGCAGGTCTGCAAAGTTTTACCTAAAGTTGCAAACCAAAGAACAGCAATGATCATTTTTGAGTTTTGTTGACTGACTGAGGTAATAAATATGATTTTGGTTTCATTTGGTTCTGGTTTCGTTTGACATCAGCTTGGGCATCAAAAATCTGCTGTAAAAAGTGCTGTACCTATGCATATAAATGCTGGAAGGGGCAAGACACCCTTCACTCACCCTGTAATGAGCTATTTAACCATCAAAGTGACTAGGAGGCTGGTAAATTAACCTAAAAGCATTTTTTGTGCACAGTTAGCTATATACTGACCAATAGTATGGTAAGGCATAGCATAGTTAGCACGCACATTAAGTGATCAGCAAGCACTGACCACATCATAAATGAGGTCATAAATGTTGAGAGTGAGTGTGTGGATCCACCCATTCACATCTTTGGCATGACCACCTCATAAATGAGGCCATGTTGAGAGCGTCTGTGTGGGTCCACCCATATACATGGCATGTCCAGCAGCTGCTGCTGCTCCTGGTGCTGCAGGGCCTGTGTGCATTGGCAGAGCCACTGGCCATAGTCTTGGTAGGATAAGGGGGTGCAGCGAGGGTTGTGGTGTTAAGACAAGGCAGCTTTATCCCCTCTTAGTCTCTCTCACACACACACAAAACCAAAACAAAAGACACAATCGGCAGCACAGAACACACAAAAGAGCAGATAAAGAGTTAAAATGCTGGATTACATCTTTGAGAGAAAGGAGGCGATTGTTTGTGGTAAGAAGTGCAATCCTCTCAGTGCTTGGTGACGGCCTAGTTTTATCTCAAAGTTATCCCCAAGCAACAGCTCCAGAGTGGCATCCAAGGGCTTGGAACACAGCACAGAGGATGGCCCACTGATTAGACCCATCTCCCCATAATTATGCCTGGGAGTCTCCAGTCCTTTAGTTCTGTGTGTCTGTGCGTGTGTGTGTGTGTGTGTCTGTGCCCTGCTCCTTTTCTGTGTCCGTGCGTGTGTGTGGGGCATTTGTTGTGTGTGAGTTCATACATATCTCTTTCTTTCTCTGTGTGAGTCCATCTGTGTGAGCGTGTCTGTGTCTCTGTTTTAGGCACAGACACAAAGGCATCTCTCTGGCACTGCGGATTAGTACATACCTTTTCACCTGCCTTGGACAGGCTTTGCAGAGGATTGCCCGTCTGTGTGTGTGTGTGTGTGTGTGTGTGTGTGTGTGTGTGTGTGTGTGCATATTCATGTGTGGGCGTATTTGTGTGTATGAGTGTGTGCCCATCAACATCCAGGCCCTTTTGTCTTCATGCGGCCACGTGTCCTGTCTCGGTAGCGCAGCGGCACGTCGTGGCGCAGTCCGGTCCAGCGTGGCGGTGGATTGAAGTGAAGGACGGCTGACTGGTTGGCTGGACGTCCGAAGCAATGCGATGCAATGCTTGGCTGCCCCTAGCGACCCCCCGCAGCTCCATGGGCAGGTAGTGAAGGATCAGGGGGAAATGCTAAGATTAGCACATTTCTAAGCACCTTCATGGTGTCATTGGCGACAAGCGAGACAAGGGGTGTGGGGGTTGGGAGTTAGTAGTGTGTGGTTATGGGTGAGTGTGTGTGTGTATATGTGTGTCTGTGTTGGGGCAAGGTGGTGGTGGTGTGTGTGTGTCTGTGTGTGTGTGTGTGTGTGTCTGCCACCCTTGTCTAACTCTCTCATCTGGAGGAAAAAATCTTGTCCCTTCCTCTCTTCCCCTGGCGTGCCTGTCAATGTCATGATAACATTGTCACAATCATGCAGACACACACATGCACACACACACACACACACACACACACACACATACACACCAGACTCATTGCACCGCCAACTGCCTCCAGTTTTTTTCAATGTCCAGACGCCAGTCGAATTTCACAGCAACCCCCCTCTATCACCCCTCTTTTCTCTGTCATAAGCAGCTCATGAGCTGGGGAGCACATGGGGAACTCTGCTCTGGGACTGGAGGTGGGGAGATTGTGTGTGTGTGTGTGTGTGAGGGGGTATTTGAACGTAGTACAAGATTGTGTGTGTTTGTGTATAGGTAGGTAGGAAGGGGAAAGGTGAAGTCTGTGTGTGTGTGTGTGTGTATGTGTATGTGTATATGTGTGTGTATGCATTTGCGTATGTGTGTGTGTGTGTGCGTGTGTGCAGGAAGGAGGGTGGTCGTGGTGGTTGTGGGTAGAGGTGTGTCTGTGTGTGTGTGTGTGTGTGTGTTGGAGGTGGGGTGGGGGAGGTGTGTTCGGGGTGTAGCAGTTGGGGATGGCTCCCTACTCAGACAGTGGCAGTGAATCCTGGCTCCTTTGGCCAAGACGAGCAGCTTGTAGGAGCCAACCGGCGAAATGGCACAATATGCTGCAAAGACTGGAGGTGATGGGGAGAGCGGCCCTGATAAAGCCTGACCCCCGTGAAAATCCAGCACTTCAGCACGCACACAAAAGAAACAACAACAAGTACACGAAACCCAAACCAAACACTTTTCCGTTTGATAAAGCTTACAGAGAGGGGGAGCATGGAGCACCATCAGCCCTGTGTGCTTCCTCGGCTGATACACTGATAAAGCCATCCTTCTGATACGCTGCCGAAACTTGCAGCCAATACAGTGCCAGGGCCATGGGTTAGACATAGCGCGCACGCGCGCGCACACACACACACACATGCGCACACACGCACACACACTTATGTGTGTGATCACAACTGCCATCGAGTTCATTAATTCCAAATGTGATGGAAAACAGTGAGAGAGAGAGTGTGAGAAAGAGAGAGAGACAGAGAGAGAGAGAGAGAGCATGTTTTTTGGCTCACTCGTCTGCTATGACTTATTCATTGTTATGGGCCCTTTTAACTCTCACTTTACAAAAAAAAATAGCAATGTTTGAAACTTGGAGGGCGGATTAGGCTATCAAAGCAAACTGACAATACAAAGGGAAAACATTTACATGGGCATTTTGGCAGAACAAAAGCAGAGAAGTTTTATGAGCAATATTCCAGCTGAGAATGACCTATATGACTCAGTAATGAATGAGAATAAGGGAATGAACAAAAGGATAGTAGATTCTGTTGGACTTTTGGACTGTTAAGAAAGGTTAGGAGTACAAAATTACAAATACGATATTTCAGATGGTATCAGCTATTTCTCTTATTGTGCAGATTTTCCAAAATACATAGTTTCTCCAAAATGATTTGGAGAGTTAACCTGGATCTATATATATATATATACATAAAAAAAAATCCCAGATAGCCACTTGACAGAAAACAACAAGGGCTCTCATTTGGTTGGTAAGACCACAAACAAATGTAGTTTGAGTATATTCAAAGTTGCTTTGGCACATTTTCTGGCTAATTCTGAACATGATCAAGAGAAAGTGTATTTCTTCACAGAGTTAATGCCATAAGACGATATGTTCTTTGTGGCATTATTTACATGTAATACAGATCCAATGGCTGAGGCGTGACATGACATGGCAGTGTACACTGAAAGTGTAACCTGGGTAAACCCAGATCAAGCTGATAGCAAATTTGAATTCTCTCTGCAGGTTGTCTGGAATCAAGCTTTTTGCAGCATATTTCTGCATCATCGAAAACCCATGAACCAATCACAACCACTTATCTGACGTGGAGCAGGCTTTACATGATGCCTAATAATAGGACAATAATGGTCCTTGTTTTACTGTCCATGGGTAAACTATGGGCATGTATTTTCCTTTGCTCTGATTTACAAGTTGTTCATGCCTGTGTAAATAGGACATGAAAGTGTCAACTCCCACTCAACCCACTCGAAGTCTTGACTTTGGTACGTTCTGGCATCAAGTCTCATGAAAACCAGTGTCAGTTTTATGAGTTGCACACTTCATGTGATTTCATTGTTTCTATACATATATACATATACATATTCTAATGTTCCCTAGTAAATGACATTACAAGTGAAATTCCAAGGCATACTTTGTCATGTCTTTGGTTGGTTATCAGCAAAAATTATAATCCTAATATTTCCTCCATATATATGTGTATTGCAGTTGTTCTTGATTGGTTTGATGCAGCCATCACATAATCCAGAATCCACATTTTCACATCAGTTAATGCAAAGGCCTAAACAGGAGCAGTCTGCTCAAAATCACACATTTTGTTTGTGAAAGGCTAACAGAGACAAAACATTTAAAACATGCAGCAAAATCAAATATTTCCTTCAGACAACACAATCTGTGGTCAGATCAGTAAGTAGGTAAGTAAGGAGGAGAAAATTCAAAACTTTACTTTCAAAATAAGCAGATTCTGTCTTACCTGTTTATTGAATGTGTGAAAAAGAATCAAAATGTTACAACATACATTTTATTATTTCCATCTCCACTTATAGTAAAGTAACTGTCATTGACATACAAGAGACATAATGAGCACCTAGGTAAATATACTGTACAGTACAGTGCACCTCATATACTGAAATAACTTCCTTTTTCATTGTGGAGGAAGAGATTTACACAGTGGCATTAGTCATGCTAATGTAGTGTGGAGTTTGGAAACGACGAAAGTGATGAATTTGGTGGTCGACCGATTAGACAAGTGCAAACAACACATTCTCCATTAAACCTGTAGATGTAATGGTAGCAGCATTTTTTAACTTGACTGTGTGTGTGTGTGTGCACGTGTGTGTGTGTGTGTGTTTCTACTGTAGTTTCATTTTCTGAAGTTTGTTGTAAGCTACAAGCTTTAAACTGACTTTTTTGTTAGCCTACTTGTACTTTTACTTTCATTACTTAAGTACATTTGATTATAGATTACTTTTACTTGAACATGCTAGTGGGTGACTTGACCTTCTATCAAAGTCATTTTTGGTAGGGTATTTGTACTTTTACTCAAGTGAGACTTTCTGTTACTTTGAACAACGCTGCTATCAAGAGTGTCCAGACTCTTGTCCATTAGGCTATTGCCCATACTTGGGTCTGTGTATTTCATGTTGCAATCACATAAATATGGTAACTTTCTAAACCATGTGAATTATCTATATATTTTGTATATATAATAATTTGGCACGGTGGTATAAGGACAATCATGGGAGGTAAAAAGTGATGCGAGTTGACTGCAATATATAATCTCACCACTAGCTGTGAGAATTCTTCATACTTTGAGTTTCTATAAAGCCTGTGTTTATTTCTCCTACAGGTGAATACCTTATCCAGTGGGTATATACAAACAGAAATACAAACCCCTGGAATTTAGAATACTATTTTAGAATCTATTTCACTAAATGTCCAGATAACTGCACACACCTGTGAAACAAGCTCCATGTATGTCCAAATGTCTCTACTGATTATTAATTATGACCTTTCATAATTTGGCAATTCATTTGCAAAACATCACAATCAGCCAAGTTAGATGTGTCCAACACAAACAGAAAATACTTGGTAAAACTGGCCCTTAACTAGCAACCCCATACCCAAGAACAAAAGCTGAGAGGAGATGGGCTGGCTAGATGGGCACTGGATGCCAAGCTTGGACAGTGGACTAAGATTGCTTTGGCAGTCTCAGACAGCAGTGGCAGCCAGGAGCGGCCCTCCTTATTGGCTGAGCCTCTACCACCTCTGCCAGCATGGACACATGACTGAGGGCAAAGCAACCAAAGATGGCAGCATGGCCAACAACTGCACAACAAGCAACAATTATGTGGGGAAGTATATGTGTCTCTTGGTGAGTGTGTGTGTGTGTGTGTGTTATGATTCATTTGATTTTAAACTACAAATCTCGATAAAGTTATTTCATTGTATCAATGCTGACATTTGAAACAGTTCTGTGGGATAAAAGAAGAACCAGTTCATAAAACACAATGAACAAATTAACATAGACTTGATGTTAAAGTCAGATCATTCATGTTGTAGATATAGAGGTAATGCATCAAAGGGTGTCCAATCTGCCAATTAAGCTCCAAAAAGACAAAACAAATAGTATGATTCTACTACCAACACAAAATAACAGTCTGAACATTGCAAACTATAATGGTTGTCTAAACCCTTAGCATTACCATTAGCAACTTCATGCCAACATACCCCTGAGTGCTTGTAGGCTGTTGCTCCAGTACATAACAATTTACATTACAATTTATGCATTTAGCAGACGCTTTTATCCAAAGCGATTTACATTTTGTCAACTATCAATTGTTCAGGGCCAGTCTCCCCTAGAGCAACTTAGGGTTAAGTGCCTTGCTCAAGGGCACAGTAGCAAATTGTGTGGCTATTGGGTGCCAATTCAAACACGATAGAGGAACCAATCAGGCACATCAGGTGCTGGCTTCCCAAAGACTTCTTGGGAGCCCTGGCTCCTACTGACCCCGCTGGAGTGTCCTTGAGCAAGACACCGAACCCCAAACTGCTCCCGGTGAGCAGGTTGGCAGCCTCTGCTACCAGTGTGTGAATGGGTGAATGTGAGGCAGATTGTAAAGCGATTTGAGCGCTCAAAGGAGTGGAAAAGCACTGCATAAATGCAGTCCATTTACCATTTACCATTCTAGTAAAGTAACCTACTAACAGTTCCAAAATATTGCCTGGTGTGCCTTTAAAAAAAAAAATCACAGTGGGATATATTGTGGAAAATTAACTTAAAGGAAAAATCTGGTGTGATTCCCACAGAATGAAAAGCAAACCGGCAGCTAACAATGACTATGGTTACATGCACAGTGAATTTGGAATAAGGTGAATCTTCTGGTTAGGGCAAGATTCTGAATAATCCACTTACATGTGTGGAAGAGTAGTATGTAACGGGAATATTCTCATTTACATATCAGATGCTATATTCCGATTAGGTCACTGACGTAGCCTACAATGTTGCCTTGTATTGGATAGATCATGCCAACTGAGCACCAGTAAGGAGCATTTTCCGATTAAGGTGTATACGTCACCCTGAATACTGTTTAATTCAGACATAAACCAGGGAGGTTTATTCAGGCCAAATTCGGAAGATGACGATTTGTGTGAGGAGTTTACATGACTCACGTGCAAACCGAATATTACCAATAGTCAGTTAAAAAACAAAATATTTCCTGCATGTAACTGTAGTCATTGACTGAATGGGGCATAGGAAAATGAAACTTAAAGTGAGTTTCTATGTCCCATTCAGTCAGTGTTACATGCTGCTTCACTGTTCGACAATGTTCTTTTTACTAGCAACAGCACTTTGCAACCTCAAACAACAGGGCTATGGATAGATTCACACTAAATTGCTTGAAAGGCCAAGGTTAAACAGTGGAAAAGCAAACAGGTTCCCCAGAGTTCAAAGCACGAGTCGTCTCAGACTCACAAATGAACAAAGCTACCTGGTGGGCCTTACATCTAGAGCTGAGGTGGTGTAAATTTTAAGACATAACTTAATGATACGTTGGAATTTAATTGCGTGGTGCAACCTGTTGGAACAAAACTAAGAATTTATGTTCAGCTGGTACAACCGGCTGCTGTTGTTCAAGTGCTATCTGAAGGAAAAAGAGCCAGAAAATGTGACACAACATAGACCAAATGGAGAAGTGGCAGCTAACAGTAACTGAAAGAGACATAGGAAAAAGAAACTGAAACTACATTCACTATGTTGTATTCAATTTTCTTTGTCTTTTTTCCTATGGACAGCAGTCAGTGACCTCAAACAACAAGGCTATACACACTGAATTTCTCCAGTGTTTCTAATTACATCTTTTATTGAATGTATTGAATATCTGCACACAGAAGACAAGGTTTTATACACCTAAATAATATATTGGAATTTTCTTGAATTTCACTGAATTTAAATTCTACTTCCTTTAATTAAGATGCAATTCTACATTTCTGTTTGCTTCCTTAATTCAAATTCTACTTCCTTAATTCAAAATTGACAATTCAAGAATTTACCTGGAGTCATTTGAATGTCAATATTATTTTGCCAACAAAATGCTACAAGACACCTCCCACCCCAACCCCCCATTGTGTGTATATTTTGTCAAAGAGGCATTATACATCAGTCAGTTACAAAGAAGAAAGATGGCTGCAGGTGAGTCTCTTTAACTTCACCCTCTGCTGTTAGAGTGAGGGCGCAGCTGAATACACAACCCCTTATATCCACACAGAAAGGAGTCTCTCAGACAATACAAGGACAAGCAAAAGGCTAAAAGCCATAATAACTCCCTCTTTTCAGCTGCAATACAAAAACAATGAGGTTTTTCACCATTCGACTGGGCTGGGGAAAACAAAATTGTTTGTCAGTGCTGTAATTAAGATATGTAAAGAGAGGACAGAGAGAGAGAGAGAGAGAGAGAGAGAGAGAGAGAGAGAGAGAGAGAAAGAGAAATCCATGGAAAAACTAAATTCTGGACTATGATTTCATTGGGCTCCTATGATTTACACTAATAAGCACAGAAGCAAACAAATAATCCATTATCTCCTTTTGAAAACTATGAGGTGTAATTTCTTTATCTTTCCTGATTATAGCACTTTGTGGTGATTAAATGAAAAAGCCTTGGTAAATAACCCAACACAACAGCCCCACACCTCCCAAATAGATATTAACACACACACACACACACACACATGCAAACACACACACTCCCCTCCATTCTACAGATACTGACTAAAAACACTTATTCTCCAATCAGCCACACAAAAATATGAAGACCAAAAAAAAAAAAAAAAAACGATAAGAAAACAGAACTGAGGCCCGCAGTGAAAAATGATCAGGCAGTGTTGGTCTTAATGACAACCTTCATGGGCTGCTCCGCGTTTTGGCCCTCCATTTGCTCCAGCTGCAGTCCATAGCCGCCTGTATGCACGCCTGAAGGTAAATCTGCAAGACACCTCCCACTTATTTTATTTTCGTCTCACTTTCCTGTAATTATTCCCTGAACTGTTTGCACAACAATGTCGGAAAACATCTGCAAAAACAGGTAATTAATGTGTCACACCAAACTAATGTGTTTTACATAGAGACTATGCTTCACTGGCTATAATTATGACATTTTTTCTCCCTCTCTCCCTCTCTCTCTCTCTCCCTCTTTCTCTCTCTCTCTCTCTCTCTCTTGCTCACCCCCCCCTTGGAAATGATTACTTGTTGGATAATGCTTCATGTAACATGTAAGTGGTTATTTGTGAAGAGTGTGCTCAGATGCATTTGCCACTGCTGTGATCACTCACTGAACAGAAAATTGACAACAGCCCTCGATGAGCATATGCTATTCAGTCAGCTGAATTACTCTTTTAAAGCAATTAGGCTTCTTGATAAAATATTGCATTATCTGCTTTGGATGCTTTGATAATAGATAATTATTTAAGATTACATAAATTAATGAAATGTGAACAGTAATGTCATTCAAAGCAAGATAAGAGATATTTCTTAATGCAGCATCTTAGATATGCATCAATATATAGATATCTGCATTGCACATACCAGTGCATTGACACAAAGAGAGGTACAGATAGACAGTCAAATTTAGAGGCCTAAATATAGATAGACATAGCTGATATGTACATGCATACAGCATAATGTAACATGGAGAGAGGGAGGTGTCCACAATCCATACCTTAATCCTAAATCCACAAATTTCACTGCTATGAGGTGCCATTGAGTACCACAAAACAGCACTGAATATTTCAGATAAAATTTCATCAGTATGCTGTCCTACATAAACTTGGAAAACTTGTCTTTTTTATTAAAGTGAAGTAGAGAATTTCTTAAACTCCCTCTAAGCTATACCTCAGCAGACTTGCCATCAGGGAGCCGACTGCTAGCTCATTCCAGGCTGGCTATTTACACTCACAAGAGAGAAAATAAATAAAAATAATAATTAACAGCGTAAACAAGGCTTCGATGGAGAGCCTAGAGGGGCAGTCATTAATTCCTTGCTCACTTCGGTGTCCAACACATTTCCCACGTGTCTGCGCCTGAAGGCTGAGCCTCTCCTCAGCCTCTGCCAGAGACGCTGGGGGCAACCTGCCCACACGCCGATACACACACCAATCCACCCACTGAGAGACAGACTCACTGACTGACAGACAGACTGACTGAGACAGACCCGCTGACAGACAGGCTGACAGTCAGAGTCATTCACTGCCAGACAAACAGGCATGACAGACAAGCTAGAAAAATCACTATGGAAGACAGAGGTCTCAGTGTCAGCATTAGCCTTTTATGACCATATCCAACACCTCTGTCCTTTGCATTTTCAGGTGAGGTAAGGATACTACCGATAAACTGATAGCCTTTGCTAACCAATCTACAGTGTACACATGGGTGAATAAAAGGAATATGCACTGTGTCATATGTCTTCAGGTTCCAAACACCCACCAAATGCCATTTGGTGCCATCCCACTGACAACTTTGCAAAATTTTACAACTGAGACTAACCCAGTGATAATACTTTATTATTACTTTTTCAAAAAATGTTTTCAGCTGAGGTACCATTCAACATGCAACCATTTTACGTCTATTGCAGGGTCATTGATGCATTTTGTATAGTTTTTTCATTTACTGGTTTTGGCTGTGTGGTATATGAAAAAAGGAATGTGAATTATAAAACCTACAAGATGCACAAGGGAGTTTTTCCTTGCCCCTATTGCTCTTGGGTGCTCCTTGTTAGTGTTTGTAAAGCACTGTGAGACAAGTCTATTGTAAATGGTGCTGTATAAATAATTGAATTGAATTGATTTGAAGATGCAAGAATAGAGTGTTGAGCACCAGTCTAACCTTGAGTGGTGCTTTTATTATTATTTTTTATATTATTTATTTATCAGTAGCATGCTTTTCAGTAATCACAGATTTTCTGTTCAATTCACTGACACCCCCCCCCCCCCCCGCCCCTGTCAAGTGAAGTGTGAAAGCCCAGTGTCGCCAAGAGCCACATGGTCTTGTGGTGCTGTAGTGTACAAGAGAGGACAGCCAGGCCTTATACTCCCCACCCACCCACCCCCACCACAAACACACACACACACACACACACACATAAGCAAACACACAAAAGACAACACACTCACACCCCGACCCCAGCAGCCGGAGCAGCAAGCGGCGGAATCCGAGGCAGCCAGGTCCCTGGAGAGAAGCTCCCTTTCAGAGGGGCAGCGGGACTGGAGAGGAGCAGGGAGGAGCAGGCCAGTCCAGAGCTGGAGCCAGGGGAGGGGGTTGAGGGGGTAGAGAGCTGCTGGTTGGAAATGGGACTACAAACACTGTTTCAGTGGGCTGTGCCTCACAGACCTATCTGAATATGTGTGGTGTGTGTGTGTGTGTGTCTCCCTCTCTCTCTCTGTGTGTGTGTGTGTGTGTGTGTGTGTATGACAGATAGAGAGTTTTGGAGTTCATACAGGCGACTATGTGCATGTGAGCGCATGTGGGAATGTGAGTGTATGTGAGTGTGTTTCAGCTGGTGCATAAAGGCATCTGTGCATGCGTGAGTCTGTGTGCGTATGTGTGAGTAACTGTGTGTGTGTGTGTGTGAGTGCATCTGGCATATGTCCCTGTGTTATGTGTGTGAGTGCATGTGTCGATCGATCGATACTGTATGTACAATTTGTATGAGAAAGACAGATCAGGATAGATGGTGTGAATTAAGATTGTATGTGTCTGTGTGTGTGTGTGTGTGTGTGTGTGTGTGTGCGTGTGTGTATGAGAGAGAGGGGGGGGGATATGTGCTTGGACAGGTGTGAGTATGTTTTTGAGGAAGGGGAGAGGGGTGCGGGGGGAAACAAGGGCGAGGGGAGGTGCAGTTCTCGCCAGTGTTCAGCCAACATGTCAGCAGGCTGCAGCTCCATGCCAGAAAGCACCTCAGGAGCCACATGTGGCTTCAAATGGACGCTAAATTCCCCGCTTCCTCAATTTTAGGACAGATTAAGCCTTGCAGGTAATTTAGATGGCTCACAAGCCATAGCTGAATGTCAGAATAGGTACACTGTGAGCATTAAAGATGCCATATGATTTGGGACATAAGCACCACGGCACCATGGCAAACACCATGATAGTTGTCAATTCAAAAGACAAAAATATATATTAGCCTATACATGCTGTGCACTAGATGGTGGAAGTATTTTATTTTGTTCACATCACCAAATACATAAGGTCTCTTTTTTATAGGGGCCTGTTTGGTTTTAACCAAGAAAGCACAAAGACGACATTAGTACACAGTAAGATATCTTAATGATGACATCATGTTATACATTTCCTTGTGATGGTCAGAGAGAGAGAGAGAGAGAGAAAGAGAGACAGAGAGAGAGAGAGAGAGAGAGAGAGTACTTACGTACTGGCTCTAACCTTGAGGAATTTTGATAACATCATGGTTCTCATAATCTCATCTTATGCGGGTCTGAAGAGTGCACCGATAGAGCTAACCTCTCCACCATGTACACAAGGAAGGACAACTCCTCAACACACAATGGCCTTCCATTACAGGCCATAAGCCAGCATATTATTGGTACAATGACATGAAGCACCACTAAAAGATCATCTGAATATGCATGAACATAATTTGTGTGCATTGTGACAAGGTTTCTGCATTAAATGTCCTAAACTTTTAACTGAGAAAATAAAAGACCTTAAAATAAATGACTCAAAGAAGTGAGGCAGGCCTTAACACATTTTTTTTTGAATGACTTAATTAATTCAGGGTCTGTAATGTTACTGTTCTCTTTCAGACTGCACTGAGCGTGCCCTCTCGGTCTCCACAGTTCACTGCAACTTACACAATCAGTTGATTTCATAATTAGCGACAGAATGAGTCTCTCGCACACAATGTTCAGCTCTTTTTCTTTATTTCTCTGATAGAACTTCGAGACCAGCCACTCTTCCCGCTGGCTTACCGATCATCCTTTAAAAACCGACAAAGCATTTAGGTGACCAGCAAATTAATGCAGGCCAATTCGCCAGCGCGTACATAAATTACACGTGTTAGTGCACCAAAGTGGAGGTCAACGCCGGAGTGAGAGACTTCATATATTAATGCAGGTGCTGCGAATACTAATCTGTTCTGTTAGTATAATGAAGAGCCCGAGTCAATACAAAAACACTTAGGGGAGCCGTGTTTGTCAAAGACAGTTACTCAGGAGATGAATCATAGGCTCTGTGCTGCCAGCACATGAGGAACGTCACTGTACTCTACTAATGCTGCCTGGGTTCATTCCACCACAAAAAAAGCCTTGAGACACACGCAAACAAAATTAAAATATCTGAACAACAGACAAGCAGCACAATGCCAAATGGATTCTGTTTATTCTAAGAAATCGACTCTGAATTCTGGATGGCATATTATGCAATATCAGTCTAATGTCATCCAAAGTAATAGCAGCATTCTAGAGCAGTGTAATTAAAGACAGAATGTTATCCTGCTTATTCCCTACTTGCAACCCATGTATGCAGGCAGTAGGAATGCAGTTACAACACAATAAACCCATGAAGCTCAGTTTAAGCCTTCCTGTTCAGTTTGATCTACTACTTTCTTTGGTAATGGTGGGTAGAGTAGTTAGTTGGGTGAAAGTTGATTTCACTTTCTGTGAAGCCTATTTGCTAGCTCAACATTTTTATAGCCATATATATATATATATATAGAGAGAGAGAGAGAGAGAGAGAGAGAGAGAGATTTGTATAGTTTCATAGAAATATGACGTGGCAATTAAACTTTTTTTCAACCAAATCTTCTTCATGTGTCCCAGTATACAGAATTAATACCCCCTTAACAGACAATAAGAACCTATTATTTGTTGTGTCTTGGTGATAAAATGTGAAAGCAGTGTGAGGTGTAATGTCAGCAAAAATCCGTTTCTCTTCTATTTCAATTATTTTCTGCTCAGTTATCCGATAACGTATTGACTCCACATTGGCTGAATTGTGTGACTCCTTTGCCTCCTGCACATTTAGACAGCACGAAACCTACACACTAACAACCTGCACTCAGCCAGCACGCACTTCATGTCATGCGCTAAACATGTCAGCCCATTTAATTAGCGAAGGATTCGTGCAGAGCAGTGGGACAACAGGGAATTAGCAGATTATCTTCAACTATTTCTCCGCAGAAAGCTACCTTCATCTGATTATCACGCCCCAGAAAATTAGGCCCAGGCATGTAATGAAGTCCGTAATTTAGTCGTTTAGGAGCATGATCACTTCAAACTCATTTTTATGGCCCCTCACTGAGCTGTGAACAGAGCAAGAGCGCTGCACCAGAGATACCTCTGAGCAAGTCTGAGGCTCCAACCAAACTGAAGGCCCTCTGACAACCATGATATTGGTGTTTGTGTAGCACAGGACACAAATTATGGGGCCCACAGGAACGGATGCTTAAGTTCACAAGCGGCATTATATGTTCTTAACTATTTTTTTAAGCTTGTTAAATAGTCTTAATGTTCTTAAATGTTCCTAATCCTGACTGGATGTTGGCAAGGGGCCTGCTTAATAGTCTTTGTAAATTACCTTTGGGCTAAGAGGAATATGTTGTTCTCTCTTTCAGCAGCTCCCATAAAGCAAACACACAAGAGAGACTGAAAGAGAGGGAGACAGAGAGGGGTGGTGAAAGGTCTCGGATTTACGACAATACCCTTGTGATAGTTACAGAGATGTTCTTAGTACTGGGAGACTTGCTGGCGAACAAGGATGACAACAACCTTATTTCTGGGTCACAGCTGTTCCGGGCCACCCTTGCAACTCCCCCCCCACCCCCCCACACACACACATACACACACACGCTCAAACATTGACATACACACACGCTGAGGATTTTTCTCTCAAACACACACATGGAGGCTGCCTCTTTATCTTACATATAATTTTACACACAGTAAACCAACCAAGACCCACCCATGTACTGCTCTCAAACCCCATGTTTCCATGGCAAACAGAGCCGCCCTGGGACCCCCTGCCCCACTCGGGGGCCACTGAGGTAAGGCACTCTGTCCTCACACACATGTACAGACATATGCCCCGCCTGACACACGTATGCACACAGAGGGAGGGAAAAAAACACAATACACATACACACACACACTCACACACACACACAGGGCACAGATTTACACAAAGTGACCTACTGGCACACCGACACACACACACATTCACACACACACAGATTCCAAACAACATAACGTGTTTAGCATTCGGGGATTGCAGGGTCTTTGCGGTCCATTGTTCTAAATAAACAGCTCTTTGGGTTTGTTCTCACAGTGTTTTTTTTTTTCTTTCCATGGCTTACATTTGCCCATAACACCTGCCACTTAGGTCAGCCTCACTCAAAAACATAGTGTGAAAGTAAAATTCCTATCTAATAGAATTGTTCATGTTAACAAAACAGCAAATATATATAAATAGGTCTACAATATTTTGTATGCAAAATATTACTTTAAAATATTCCCTGTGGATCAGTCATACCATAGCATCTCAATGTGTTCCTGTGGTAGAGTCCAAATAATACAGAGGATTTTAAAATATCCACAAACAACAGCACATTAATTTAACAAAATTCCCCATACACACTTATAAAAGAATAGCTGAAAGATGTAAACCTAACCAGTTGTGGCACCCTTAGCAGCACTTGTGTGTTCAGTAAGACACAGCTGCTTGTGTGCAAAACTGTTTGAGTGTGTTTATGATTGGGCATGACTGTTTGTGAGAAAGTGATGGAGAGGGGAGGGTTGGTGCGGAGGGAAAGCCAGAGAGTGAGAGTGCTATGTTAATGGGTAAGGGGATATGGAAGACTACACTCTTCCTGTTGCATTCATCTGCCACTCTCTCTGCTTGTTTCAGGTTCACTACACAGTCACCACTCAGCACAGAGCCAACTGCCTGCTCTTTTGCTTTCACAAGTTTTTAAGTGAGCATCCATGTTAAAATTCTAAGCTCAAGCACAAATAAACAAACAAATGCCAAACACTACCCCCTTTTTCAGGCTTGTTAAAGCTAAATAGGAGATATAACCCCCCAAAAGATTCACAATCCAAAATGCACTGACTGCCTTCTGGGCCAGGAAACACCTGCAGCTCATTTGACAGTGCAGCAACAAACTTCATGGCACATTGACGGTACTTCAAAATACATACAATTCTAAGTGTCATGGCTTAAAAATTTGTACATTGCAGCTCATTGATTTTTTCATTCAAACATAAAAAATTTCTCATGGCAAAATATATACACTTCATTAAGTAAAGCCGTACCTGACATTATCGCATGCACATGTAACCAGTATTGGGCAAACCTGACTTACCAAACATAGACAAAAATCTTTTTTTTTAAAAAGCAGCCCCACATCATAAATGCTAGTTTATGGATATGCTGTGAACGTTTCAAGAGGGTATTTTAGCCTACATTTCATTTTTACAGAAAAAGGTCTTATATCATAACGCAGCCTGCGATGAGATCAGTGCAACCAATATCAGAGCATTATTTGGAGAGGTTTTGATATCTGTAATGTCATTTCAGCTGCCTCATACAGCTTAATGAACTGACTGTCCAATCTTTATTTTGGGCAATTTATTGTGATAATAGAGGTTAAGCGACATTCAATGTTTTATTAATAAACAATATGCAGATAGTTAGTGACACATTAAAACTAGAAACAGTTCATTAAATCAAATTAAAGTGCATACTTCATCAGTTTTTGCTAGCTATTAACACCTCATAAATAATACATACAACTCACACAATTTCAAAATCTTACTCTGGAAAAAAAAAAATCTCCATGTCAATCTAGCTCAGCAAATTGATACAACAGAGACCTCTGTTGGGCATCATGTGCAAGTGCAATCTTACAAATTTTCCAACTTTTATTATTGGTAGGTAGACACTATGCATATAAATGTTTAATCTGATATTCAGGGATGTATTTAAATTATTTAATGACAACTGTCTAACTGTCAACAACACAATCCTCATTTCATCAGTTCTCTGAATTTGCCTAGGCCTATGTGATTTGCTCAGTAACCTTCATTGTGCTAAATGAATCAAAAATGAAAATGAATAAATAAATAAATAAATAAATAAACTGAAAGAAATGTCCAGTTAGATGCAATTAGTAGTTAACAATTAGTAGCTAACAATTAATTAGGTGAAATTAATGCACTTCACTTAGTATTATTGGGGCTTATTGCTTATGTCTCTATTTTATTGATAACTACATAAGTGTCTGGTTACTATAAACACAGTTAGGATATTGTAGCATGACTGAAGTTATGGTTGCGTAGTAAATTCATCATTTCTTTCTTACCACAATCAACTCACACACTCAACACATACAGAAACCTGACAAAAGAATAGCTCCCAGAATTTTGCCAAATATTAATGCTCAATACTGTTAAAATGTCGAACCAATTCTAATGGCTACAATGCATGTCCAAGAGTGTCCTACTATCATTTAAAGAGTCAATTTGGTTAAACTCGCGAGCTAGCTAAACACAACTCAGTGCCTTCTGACACTCATGCAGACTTGCCATGCTAACTGGTTTCTTTGAGCAGCATAGCCAGTAATGTTGCTGTAATTATTTCCCAGTCCATAACATAGACCTAGAAGTGAAGAGAGCATCTTCTGGGTGGCTCGTTCTAGCCCATCACCAGAACCAATTTGAAGATGAAACCAAAACTAGTTGCCTAATACATGGACTTTGAAAAGTGACTTATCATTGCTAACCATCATCATGGTTCATCCATCATGGTTAAACAAAAGTTATCAGTTCCACCTACATGTTTATATATACAATCACTTGGATGCTGTCTATACTGTACTAATGTGGTGAATCCCAATATATGCTGTCTCTAGTTGGGATGTGGCACACACCTCCCTTTAAAAGTGGCACATGAACATATGTAGTTTCAGAGGCTTCTAATTACCTCTGCCAACTACTGTGCAAATCATGATTTGCAGTTTGAAATGTCTGTGTAAAACACACAAATCTTTTACTCACTATTTTAACAATATAGTCTATACATAGTAGCCTGGTTTACCAACTCTAAGTATTATACTGTATATATCTTTTGATTACATGTGGGAAATTCAGTCTCTGCATTCATCACATCCATGAGGTAGTGAAACACACAGTGAACAGCAGAGCAGTGAAGAGCCTGATGCTGTGGCATCAAGGAGGAGTGAGATGAGGAGAGCAGTGAGGAGACCTTGCGCAAGGGTACCTCAGCCGTGGATGGGAGAGAGTGAGAGCAATGTTTTTCCATACTGCTCAGGGATTGAACCAGACACCCTCTAATTACAAGTCCAAGGCCCAAACCAATAGACCACAGCTGCCCATCATTTATTGTGCAAAGCCTTATCATAGGGATGTGTTTACTTTCTGGTGGATGAACACTAATCAACCTTTACTGGGGTTGCCTTCAATCATTTGCTAATGTTTGATCATGATATATGTTATTTCCAGGCTTTGATTCTTTTAAATTCAATGCTTAAGAAACTGGACTGTTTTTCTGCCAGTCTGGCTCCAATGTCTTTGAAGGGTATTCAAGCATAGTAGTGAAATAAATGTAGGCTATAGTAGCCTATAATATTTAGAATACTAACATATTATAGTATGTTAAATTAAAATAACACAATACAAAATAGTTCATTGAATTAGTAAAATATTAAAATAAATGCAAATTGTGTTTGGCATCAGTATCCACCAAAGCGGCACCTGCTTACCTACAGTATGACACTAGAGGGTGCACCTCCTTTTCAGCATCCCTCCTGACGTGGCTCCTCCTGTGAGATGATCTTGAGGACTTTGGGGAGTAACAGAAAGTAGGACATGATCAGTTGGCCAGTGGTTGGTGTCTCAGTTTACCCTCTATGCAAATTACCTGATAACCTTTACCAAAATGGGAATGCCCCTTGGCTACAGTAAGGGCTCCATTCAAGGGGAACACTAGTATGGGAACACACATGAACACACACACACACACACACACACACACACACACACACACACACACACACACACACACACACACACACACACACACACACACACACACACTTTCAGCACATCTCCTAAAGGCATTAAAATAATGTTCCCACCTTTTTTTGAATGTACACAAACAGTGCAAGTATGTTTGCCATCATTGGGCCAACACCAAAAGAACTTGTAGCCTCCATCAGCACATACCAGGCCTCTGAAAAAGAAGTAGCTTTTCTTTTTTTAAATGAAGACTCAGAATGCTTCCTTTTTTATTAAAACTTTTAGAAAACCCATTAATTTGCAGAGATTGAAGCTGCCATTGCATTTACGTCTCAAAGTTTTCTGGGTAAAAAGTGACATCACCTGGTTGATACTGTCTATTTACAGTAGGGTGACCAGACGTCATGGTTTTGATTTGCCTATACTGAGTCCCAATAAATATGAGTTGAGATGCTAATATGTCCCAGTTTTCAACAATCACCATCAAATTGCTCAATTTTCAGTGAATCAAGGACATGATTATGTTCTGTTTCACATTAGGCCAACCTAAATCCATTCAGAAAAAACATATACGATGCACCACAAATCTGAATTCAACACTACTTTGTTCACTCATCAAATACTGGAGTCTCTCCTATTTAGATAGCAGCTCCCAGACAACAGCAGGTAGCCTAATAAGGCTATAGGCTACCCTATCCTCTCCAGTAAGTCACACAAAATTCATTTGTGAGTGGGAGAACCTTTTAGAGCAAGTGGCAGATGCAGTGAGCAAGAGGCAGTTGAGACCGGGAGAGTGAGAGACTGAGGGTGTAGAGCATAGGTCCTGTGTAGTATTTTCAGTCCTTCAATAGCCTATGTTAGGTGAAGTAGCATATCTGGCTGGCCAACAAGGGTAATGTGTATAAATGTTTTTTGTTTTGTGGGGGGCCCTGGTTTGGTCACCCTAATTTACAGCAACAGCTTGATTGTTGCACCTTGATTAGATTCAACCAGGTGATGTCACTTTTTACAACAATGGCAGTTGAGTGAAAGGATTTTCTAAACTTTTAAGAAAACCAAAAACATTTTGAGTGTCATCATGTAACGTAGCTGACGCCAAGGTCAATCTTATTAGTCAGGGATCCCTTTAGAGGTAATTTTGTAAGTATTTCAAAAGTGCAATCAATTGTTCTAAGATCACAACACTCTCAGAATGCAAATGAGAGAGGGTTTATAGTATTTAAGGCTAGGCTTCTACAATCTTTCATTAGTTAAAGCAACAAGGATGTATCCAAATAGCCTAGAGTTTGAAGCACATATTGTATCAAAATCCAGAGAGTATTGTGTCGAATATCTGCCAAAGAGGACTCCTCTTTGCCTAAGCTTTTCACTCAATGCCTCTTTTCATGGGTAAGAAACAATGTATCTTCTTATTGCAAGTCTATGCATATGACTTCATGAAAGGCCTTTTGTTGAGAAATCGCATTACGCTACCTAGACGTTAGATGGCGCCCACTCCACATGTAAAACGCTCGTGAAAATCATCAAACAAAGATGGCACACCTATTTTCGCGGAATCATACTTTTGTTACCCATTTCTTGTTGTTTTTATGGTATTTGTTGCTTTAGTTTTGGGACGGGCAGTCTGACATCATTTAGGCAAACAATCCCTTGGAAGTATCCATATAACGCCGAGTTATATATAACCCAGACCAGTTTTGCAGGATACAACTTAATAAAATTGTTAAAATTCACGACATTTTCTTTCATTTAATTTCTCTAATCTTTGCAGTAACAATCTTTCCAACTGTATTATGCCATACTTACGCCCTAACTACGCGCCAAGTGTTGTCAGAATCTTCAGTACTGAAAACTGATACTTTGAAGGAAGTCTGGGTGGAGAATCCCAACCTGTCAGTTTTTTGTGGCGACCGTATTGAGGGGTTTCCGGGTGTCCAAGGGTCTATTTAACTGCTGTGAGGGATTTTAAAACGAAAAATAGGCGTGCATTCAGTTCCTGTGGTAAATATTTGCTTGGCGACAACAATTGCGTTTCAGTGAACTACTTGTCCGTCATTTTCCTGACATATTTCCGAACGGATATATGAAACTGCGAGTATTTTGTTGCCCCTAACGTTACGTATTGGAAAGATACATGCTGCTGAGATGGCAATCAAGGTAGGTGGGATACTTTGTATGGTGCGCATTAGACTACCTTTAGTTATCATTTCTTACATCGAAGCGATCGATAACATACTTTTGTTTTGCTGCAAAGTTACTCCCTTGAGCAACACCTGGCCAGTTCAACATTACAACGCCAGAAACCTCAGAATTCAAACATATTTTATCTGTCCATGAAGATTAGGCTACGTTTGCTTGTGTCCCTTACTTAAGTGTTTCAGTGTATTGCAAAGATAAGATAATTGTGAACTCTTGTATTGTAAACACGTCTGCTACATCATGGTAGCAAGTCTACATTTTGATAGTTAGTAGCAACGTAGTTAGCAGAGGAGGCCAACTCATTGGACTTCATTACCTGACAAACGTCAGTTTACCTCTGTTACAGATGGAAGGTGTAGGATACTTGAAGTTTCCTGTGCGGTGTGTTGATTTAGGGTCATGTGCTGAAGAGGACAAGGGGGAGCGATAAGGTTTATGAAAGGCCAATTCCGTGAAAATACAATACAAGTATAGCCAATGCATCCCTCTAAGCAATTATTATAGAGTGTGGCTTTTCTTGACCACATGGGTTAACCCAACAACAGAATGCACACATTCATGACATTTTAACCGACATGAGACAAACATTATTGTCCTTAGCCCAACTTTGACCAATTCAAAGCATTCAAGGTCCTATTCTACAAATGCTTATTTGAAATTTCTCAGTAGGCTATGGAATGCAGAATGGCAAAATGTTTTATAGTGAAACAGCACAACTTGGCACCCTAAATTTGTCCCATCAACAGTTTCATGTCAGCCTGACATCCAAATACGTTATGCCTGTGGCTTACGTTGCAATTCCAAACAACTGTGAATGACTTTGTGCTAACAAAATGTATTTGTTTATCTGATAGCAAATATATTTGACATAGTTTCTCTGAGTCAAAGGTTAGTGAATGTTATGCCAAAGTGGCACGTGACTAAGGTAGCTCTCTACAAACTCTTCTTTGAGATTTGAGTGTTAACTGATGGGCCTAAAGTGTCAAATGACCTTCAAGTGGCAACCAAAAAAAATGTAGCCTACTAACTTGTCAGAGTTAACTAGCTAGCCACCCTTCTGGGTTTACCCAGGGTAGGAAGTAGGCCAACAGCTTTACACACTTTGTCAAATCGTGTTTTTACCCAAACTATTTCAATAGTTCATGGTCTGGATGGTCTCAGAAATCACATTACCATACTCCATTGAAATAAATTTGAGGATACCAACAGCAGTTGTTCACTGAAGCATACTTCAAAATTATTTTTTTTTTTTTAAAAAAATCACTTAATTGTTTAGCTACAGCTTTAGTGTTGTGTCACTTTTTATACTAAAAAACCTAAAAAGCCTCTGAGAACTGCTGTGCTTTTTGCCAGCTGTGATTTCTGCTGAACAGGAAAAGGAAATGGTCTGTCAGGAACAGAATGGTAAGGACAAACTGCTCAAGGATAGTTCCCTCATTGTCTCTGCAGTGCAGACCCGACTACATAAAACATGTTCGTCAGATTTGTGGCTCCCTAAACTTAGTGCTTCTGTCAGTTGTTTTGTGTAGTGAGAGGAATAACTAGGAATAGACTAGGGTTCAGCTATGGCCTTTCTTCTTTTGTCTTGTTTCTCCCTTTCACACCCTGTCATTTACACTCTTATTCTGTTTCATTTACTCTCAGCTGTGCCTGCATGCCAGGAGCAATGTTGTCTGTTGGTGTAAACACATCTAGATCAACTTGTTTGTTGTGTCATGTTGTCGCAACAGCTGTGGCTTACCTTCCTCTACATAGACCTTTTGAGGAATCCTTAATCAACTTTGTTGTAATCATGTTAGAGGAATGTTAGATGAATGTTGAAGGAAGATCACATTTTCAGCTCTGTCCCGCTCCAGTCTCCACTGTGTTGGTCCCATGTAATCTTAAAATCTCTGTTTTGTTGTGCATGTTTGTGTATCCTATGTTGAGCATTGCTCTTAGTAATGATTGCGCTTCAGAATGGTGTATCTAGCTTTCAACTGAAAATAAGATTTCTATGGTTTTGTATAAGGTCTACAAGAGACTAGTGAACACAATACTGTAGTATAATAATAGTGCACTGACATGTGTACTGTTTATTTCTATAGGCACAGGTTTTGTATGAGTTTTTAGCTGAACCAGGGAACAATGAGCTCTCAGTGAGAGAAGGAGAGACCATCACAATTATTAACCAGGTAAGATGTGAATACCATGCTACACAATAAGCAAGTTTCTGTTAGGGCTTTTCTTTGATTGTGTTTTTTAATGGGTTATTTTCTCTGTCAATTTGTTATTTGTTGCACAGTGTCAGACGTTGCTGATCAATCTTTTCCAAACTGCAAGGTGTCCTGTAATGTCTTATTTTGTCTAGACAGAGTGGCTCAACCATACAGGAACAAACACATCAGATTTTTAAGAAACAGACCTTTGAAACCAATCAGTTAATTATTGCAGCTTCATGCTGTTTAAGTAGCCTTTTACTGTGTTATGATGTTGCTCAATTAACAGAAACTTTTAACATACTACTGCTGTTTCTGTGGCTGTGTATAAATACCTTGTGTGCATTTGGTATAAAATAGTGTCACATGCAAATGCCTGCATGAACTGCACATTTCCATCTTATCAGTGAGTGATTGTGCATAATTTCCTGCAGTGTCCATTTCTGACTAAACTACTCATAGTGTCTGCCATATCATAGTGGGATGCAGTGTTATTCTCCAGGTGTTTTTGCTTCATGAATAGTTGTAAAGAGTTGTAAAGACATAATTTTATTCTAAGTAATTTTTATGGTGCATTTTTGCATGATCCCTTTCATATCTCTCTTTAAGAATGTAGGTGGGGGTTGGATAGAAGCTCAGAACTCAAACGGAGATGTAGGTCTTGTCCCAGAGGATTACATTGAGGTAGGAGAAACAAACCGTCGCCCTTAACGCAAACTGTTTGAAAATGGTCTGTGTTGATCAGTACAGCTGCATTCTGAGATTCATGACTATACTCTTGCCGTGCTTTTTTAACCTGAAAAGAGGTTTACTTCTTCAATACTTTTGAAATGCACATCCATTATCAGTGAATCAGTGAAGTGGGGAGAGCTGACATCCACAGCAAATGTGTTGTCGGTAAAGACTCAACCCCTCAAACCCTCCAACAGATCGTAGACGGGTCTGGCATCGGGCATAACTGCCCTGTGCACCTGTTAGTCAAGTTACACTGACCTTGTATAGATTTATCAAAGAAAAGACCTGCAAGAGTGGACATTCCCAACACATCAACAAGCAGCTTATCACTGAACTGAATGCATCTGTCTGTCTGTATCTGCCTCAGAGTCCACCTCATTGCGCATCTATCTTCTATAGCTAAAGAAACATCTGGCCATTGAAGAATGCAGAGTCACTATCACTGAGTGCAGATGCTGTGGAGGTGCAGATGTTATCCATTATGGCTGTAGGAGGGAGACCGTGGGCCCCTCACACACACACACACACACACATACACATACATACACACACACACACACACACACACACAGGCAGGCACATACTCATGCTTCCAACACATAACAGATTGTTCCCCCACATGCTCCAAGTGCAAGCAACTCTTGCTTTCTCTGTCTGTAGCCCTTCAACTGTGTTTGGAGGTCCTGATTTAAAATCTGAGCCCTTTGTAGTTTTCAATCAGTCATATTAGGAGATTTAATCTGGTGTCTCTAGAGATATAATATGTCTCTGTGTAGAAGGATTACCCAATGTAGTCCTATGTAGATATATTTTGTAAACATGCAATAGTAGTCTGTTAACTCTATACTGAGGGGCAGGCAGTTGTGGAGGACATTAACCTCTTTTTTTCTTTCCTCTTTTCACCCACTCTAGGTCAACCCCAGTGCAGCCTCCAGTGCCCAGCAATCCCAAGCCCATGTAGGGTCTTATGATGCTTACAGCTCTGAAGCACACACTCAGGTACGCTTGCAGCTGCTGGCCCAGTGGCTCACGAAACACAATCTTTGATTTACGACGAGGCTGGTTCAGTCCCTGCATGGATTCTGGTCCCCATTTGGTCCGGTGTGTATTTGACAATTAGAGATATCCATGTAAATCTTGCTTGCTCAATTGAAATACCACCAAGGCCCTCCACAGACAATAACCAGTTTTGCTCAATATCAAATAGGCTTTGTGGCTGCAAGCTTGAGATTAGGTTTCTTGTTGTCTTGGGAAAAGGATTAGATGCTATTTGTCATCATCTACACTAAATCCTCCACCTCCTTGTTGCCTCTGGGTGTGTTGTTCATCGGCCAGCCATGTGTTTCCGAAGTCAGTGCGAGTATAATGAGACTAGGTTGCAGTGCTCAGCTGCCTATTGTGTTCCTCTATTTCAAGCCAAATCAAGGGAGAATGACCACAAATAGGGCTTATTATGGATACAGGGATGAGGCAGGCCTCTTCAGTGGCCGCACTCTCCTAAGGATTGTGTGTGTGTGTGTGTGTGTGTGTGTGTGTGTGTGTGTGTGTGTGTGTGTGTGTGTGTGTGTGCGTGCGTAGCTAGCCCTGACTGAATGCATGTTGATTGTTGTTGAGCTGTACCCCTTTCTGAAAATTGGATGGCTTGCACTCAGGCACAAAAGTCACAAATACGTCATTATTCCCGGTAGAAGAGTATCCTTGAGTTAGTGGAAAGGCTGTCCCTAGGTTTTGAACCATTATGGGACTGTGAAAAGACCCAGTGACCTACGTAATGGCCCACATACATTTAATTTTATCTCCAGCTTGCTGTATGTGCTTGTGTACGTCTGTTTACTGTCCTATTTGGAATAGACTTAAGTATAATGGTCAAATATTATCCAATGACATAGCTTTGCTGTTAGTCATATGCATAGCCATTGTCTGACAATGAACTTTTTGACCTTTATCAACCATTTTGAGTAAAAAAGAATGTAATCTACTAGATCATAACATGCACATGAACAGTGTTCATAAAGACAAAAAATGCTGCCTTATATTTCTTACTGGAATGCGAACATGTTTTCACACAAACTCTGAGCTAGAACAGTGTCCATTTATAGAAATTATGTATAAATATAATATAAACATACTGTAGTGTCATTCAGTCATAAGAGTCATGAGGTGATCTTGTAAATGGAAACCAGTGACTTACAAATGCAAAAAGATATGGCCGGTAAAGGAGATCAGAGAAGACTCTGGAAAACAATTCCACAAAGATTTTGTAATGTTTTGGCACCCTTGTTGACAGTGCTCTGTAGCACATGGTCATACTCCTTCTCCAGTAGGTGTGGTGGTGCAGGGCTCAGGCAGCCTGGAGAAGCGGCACTCAAAAACAATGGAGTAGGGGAACAGCCGTTTGCAGCTCACACTCATAGTGATCATTTTTATACTTGATGCTGTGCTGTCAACTGCACAGGCAGTATATGAGCACTTTGTGTTGGCGAAAGAGAGCAGTGGGGAGAGTTTGAGCTGTTCTGTCTGAGATAAACCTGTGCTGTCTGAGTCTGGCCTGTGGTTTGGGACTTTGGCTTGTGGTCTCTCACTTTGGCCTGTGGTTTGGGGCTTTGGCCTGTCGCCTGTCATTCTCAGCTTCTTCTCTACTCCCACTGTGAGCTCTGGCTCCAGTGCAGCCCTCACTCTCTTTCCCCATGCACAGGAAAAGTGTGACATGGCCGCACACTTGTAGGAAATGTCTCTCACTCTAAAGGCCAAGCCCCATTTTCACTTTTCATCATCCACATAGTCACATAAATCCTCAGAGCCATATACACGCCAAGGAACTGCATCTATTTTTACTGACTCACATAACTGTCTCAGCACAGAAAAAATCAGCTTCAACGGTACAATGTTTGCTGAAAATCTGCAAAATATCCAAAGATCCTCAGAAGAAATTAAATATTTCCCAGAGTTATATCAATGGCAAAGCCTTTCATCGATTTTATTTTCAATGTAATGGCTGATGTGAAGTTTGTTCCAGCACTAATATAGAAACCAGAGGCATGACTCAGCAGTGATGGAAAGAGAAATGGAAATGCTCTTACTCGGGCACATCAGGAGTCCCCATTTTCGGCTGCCTCAAGGTCGGCCATGTCATTGCCAGAGATGGGCCATTAAAGACACATCCAAAGTCATCTGAAGAGGGGACTTAAGAGGCGACCTGTATCTAGTCCTCAGAGGAATTAGCCACAACGCCACTCTGTTGAATGCCCATTCTGTGCTTAAGTGCTGTGGGGTTGATGTTCAAAAGCATGTGGACCTATTTTTCTGCTCGTAGGCCATTTGCAGGCTGCATGAGGGAAAGAAAAACTAATTGAAATCCTTATTTGGCCAAGTAAATGTTGTTGATGGGAACTTTTCCACGTAAGGGAACCTGTTTGTGGTGCAGTTAGCTCCCAAGGCCAGAAAAAGAAAAGTTTGAGAGAGCTGCAAACTACATCAAACTTCTTTGCCTTTTTGATTGCTCTGTTAAAAGACTTGTCCTGACATTTCAGGGAACTAACGGCAGTGACCCTTGGTCTGCTTCAGCTTGGCCAGGCAGCAACAATCCCTCTGGAAACTGGGACTATGGCGGACAACAACAGACACCTGCCTTCCAACAGCAAGGTAAACTTGGACACTCCACTTCACACTCTTTTATTGCACCCTTTGGATCATTTGTTTTGAAATAAAAAAAAATCACACAAACACACACACAGTACAACACAAAACAAAAACATAAACACAAAAGCAGGGTCTGAGCTAAAGACATAAGACAAACGTTGCTGCCCTGCTCAGGTTCGGCAGCCTTTCAGCAGGACTACTTTAGCCCAGCTTGTTTGCAGTCACCCTCTGCTCCTGGGGCAGAAGAATTTTTGTGGTGCTCACAACTCATGTGGTCCGGCAGACAGGCAAGCCCTCTTTCTGGCCCCTCTCAAAAGGAAAAAAAACAGCCAGGGAGGAAAGGGGCATTCTCCCTCTCCTGCCGATGCAGTGAATCTCGTTCGTGTCCATCAGGCGCCTGAGAGCCATGGCTACTGTGGTCGGTCGCCTGGCGCCAGGGCTGTAGATTAGACAGGGGTCAGTGGGAGGCAGTGAATGGAGATGGGTCAGGGCTTTCGGGTGGTGGTGAGGGGTGGGCCGCAGGCAGGCAGGCCCAGGCTGGGCACAAACATGGTACTTTCACACAACACTGACCTTTTCAAGTCAATGCTGCTATCTGTTGATATTTTAAAGTAGGTCCCCAGTCTCCAGTGTATTTGTTTGTATTGAAATGGTAATCCTAATATTTCTGTATGAACCATAAAAAACATGGTGGTGTAATGTTCAATTTAATTTCAATTCAATTTAATTTATACAGCGCCTTTTTACAATAGTATTGTCTCGTGGCACTTTACAGAAGGAGCACCCAAGAGCAACAGGGGCAAGGAAAAACTCCCTTATGTTCAGTTAATCTAGGAAGAAACCTTGGGCAGATCCACGACTCAAGGGGCTAACCCAACTGCCGGGGGTCATGCAGAAAAATTACAATCAGTGGTAACCATGACAGACTACAAGTTGCCTATGGTTTTAGCAAGGTTCATAATAGTTCATAATGGAGTGTTATCCCACTTTACATTATATGGTAGTCAGTCTATAGGTGGTTATCAGGAGTTATGGCTGGACAATGTAGCAGCGGCCAGACATAGTGTCAGCTCAAAGGAGTGAGATGGGTCATGGGGGTAACAGTAAGGGTCCATCTGACAGTGCCATTGTGGGGGGGGGCAATCACAAAGCCTCAAGGAAAGGGAGACGGGCCTAGCATGGGCGTCCAGGAAGGGCCTCTATGATGGAGAGTCGGTCCTGACATGGGCCTCCCTTAGTGTTGGTTATAGTCCACTCAGGAGGGGAGGGTGAGAGGAGTCCGCAAGAATGAGGCAGGGATGACACTCAGCAGAGATAATTGTGGACCGAGGAAGAAAGTGAATTAGGCCAGGCTCACACATCAGAGAGCAGCATGTTTTTTTCATATTTTGTCGCAATAGATTTTTTTTTAAGTGTGTGTATGCGTGTGTGTGTGTGTGTGTGTTTGTGCGGTGCTGTGCTGTGCTGTGTGTGTGTATGTGTGTGTGTATGTGTGTGTGTGTGTGTGTGTGTGTGTGTGTGTGTGTTTCAGCATCCCTAGATGATGATGAGTGGGACGATGAATCTGATGATGGCAGGTCAGCGGGTTACTCGGGCTACTCCCAGGCAGAGGATGGGAGTGCCACACAGAAGGGGGGGGCCCTACACCCCTCCATGAAAATCTCCCTCAACAAGTGAGGCTAACAGAACCATACCACTCTCCATTTGGCATTAACATTTTAGTCATTTGGCTCACTTAAATAAATATCTAAACAGAAGAAAACATCTCTCTTAAAAAGTCTGTCTTTTGTCTGACCTTTGTATTTTAAAAGTTGTCTTCCATATCTATGGCAGATTTCCCTTTTCAAAGACTCCAAATCCAGAGGTCTACCTTCTTGGAAAATTCCCCAACAAAGGAAAAGAAAGATTATCTATATATGTAAGTAATGTTCGAAGTTACAGCCATCAGCTGCTACCACATTGACACATTCTGCAGTGATATGGACTTGAGACTGTCTTGTCATCTCTGTCCAGATGGGTGATGTGGGTCCTGTCTGGCTGTATCCTCAAACACCACTGGACTGCATTGTTGCAGATCCCAAAAAAGGTTCCAAAATGTACGGCTTGAAGAGTTACATTGAATATCAAATCACACCAAGTGTAAGTCAGGCATTGATTATTTATCACATACTTGGTTTAAGTAAGAATGCAGCCCAGATATGTTGATATGCAGTTGTGTATGAATGAACAAATTAATTTCCTTTCCTTTTTGTAGACCACAAACAGAGCTGTCAACCACAGATACAAACACTTTGACTGGCTATATGAGAGACTAATGGAAAAGTTTGGGGCTGCAATCCCAATCCCCTGCCTGCCAGACAAGCAAATCACAGGTCTGTCACAGTAGATCACACAGGATAGCTGTAGCATTTTTTTATATAGTTGTTGAAGTTACTGTTAAATCTCACCTCATCTCATCTTCTATTCAGAAATGCCTCCCTAGGTATTTTGCCTGTTGCAAAACTCAGGCCATTGAAAACCAATCCAATGGAAGCTCAGTGCTAGCCACATTAACTAGTCATGCAAACTCTCTCTCTCTCTCTCTAGGGCGCTTTGATGATGATTTTATAAAGATGCGCATGGAGCGCCTGCAAGGCTGGATGAGCAGGATGTGTCGGCATCCTGTCATCTGTGAGAGCGAAGTCTTCCAGCTTTTCATCAACCACAAGGATGAAAGGGTAATGGGCAGAAAGATTTATCAAGCCATGCATCATGTGGACCCACAGGGAAAAATATGAGGGCAGGCACACACAACACAACATTTTTGCTTACCAACATTTTTTATTCATTGTTTTATTCAAATAAAGTATGATATGATTTGAATAAAAGATGATGGCATATCAAAAGCTAGATATCTTAAAACTGCTCCTTTGGTTTGATGTCTCATGATGTTCCCCTCTGTGTTCACTCAGGACTGGAAAGTAGGGAAGAGGAAAGCAGAGAAAGACGAAACCACGGGTGTGATGATCTTCTCCACAATAGAGCCGGAGGCACCAGATCTGGATCCCATAGAAGTGTCAGTGACCTCTGTCCTCCCCACGTCTATTTATTTATTGATCCCATCTGTGCACTTGTTCTGTTTTAAAGCAGGTCTAACAGTGGTGGTGAACCACTCTCAGAAGCTACTGTGTGTGAGGTTTAAATGTCCAAAAATTAGCATGCAAATCAGCTAGCTTTGCATCGTCTCCAATAATATCACATTCTACCATGTGTGGCCAACACCAGTGAATGCAAAGCCATATTGAAAACAAGTTGAAACCGAATGTATTTGCTGAGACCTTACACATAGCAGCTTAAAACCACTGCCTCAGGAGTGAAACATGCACCTGTTGCTAGCAGTCACCACTTGTTAGTCTACTTTCTGACTGAAATGCAGTGTTGCAAGAAGTGACTTCTGGCAGATTCTAACTGATACTCCAAGCGATGCTGCCTTTTGATGGTGATGGTGTGCAGCTGTCTATTATCTCTTGGCTTCTAAAACTCCTGAAACTTCTAAAACTTCTAAAACTTGTTTTCCTCATTTATACCAGTGAGCAGAAATGTGACATGTACAACCGTTTCACTAAAGCCATGGACGATGGAGTCAAAGACCTGCTCAGCGTTGGGAACTTACACTGGAAGAGGTGTACAGGGCGTAAGTATCTGTTATCATCACAGGCGTGGTTTGCTTTATGAAGTAAACATCAGGGTTACCAAACCTTTGTTGTAACTTTGTGCTCTCAAGCTCTTCAGAAAGAATACCAAAAAATTGGGAAAGCCTTTCAGAACCTCTCCACCGTTTTCACCACCAGTGGATACACAGGTAATGTATGCACACAGACACACTTGTCAGACAGAATCATTTTTCAAGCACTGATTTGTGGTTGATCAAGCCCTACAAAAAGTCGTGTTTTTTGTGTTTTCATTTTGTTGTGTCCAGGAGAAACCACACTCACAGAGGCATTAACTGCAACAGGAAGAACCTATGAAGAAATTGCAGAAATTGTAGCTTCACAGGTAACAATGAAATATCTAACAGAAGCCTCTTACATAAAATAAATCTCATCCATTTTCTGTTTGGCTCCCTAGTAGCTAGTAGTAGTTACCTTCGTACACACACACACACGCCCCATATTTCGGAGACCCCCTATCTATGTGCATCCTGTGTGCGGCCCCCAGGCCTTGAACCCTTCCGTGACTGAAAACACACTCGCTTCCTCCCCCTCATCGGATCTTTCTGCTGCCTGCTTCCTCTTCCTCCCCTGATACCTTCAACTCTGTCACAACATTGCCGCTGCTCACCCAGGCTCTATTTTTACATTTTTTTTTTTTATCATTTAGGTTTTTGAGGAACAACAGAGAATGCATGTTTGATATTGTTGTATCTTTGCAGCCCAAGCAAGATCTGCATTTCCTTCTGGAAACAAACAATGAATACAAAGGCTTACTGGGCTGCTTCCCAGACACCCTAGGAGTCCATAAGGTACTGGAGAAACCACATGCCTATTTCTGCCAAGTCTGTGTGACACTTCACACTGTTTGTCAACATTCATCATTACTGCTGAAGAGGCCCTGCTGGATAATTACTGCCCGTTTCCTTCCTCTTTTAGCAATTGCTTTTGGAAAGCAAGTACATTTAACTCTAAGACATGCGTTCACACTTTAAACTATTTGTATTAGTGATAGAAATATACACAATGAATAAAAATCTGAATTAAAACATAAATGCTCTAGAATCACAATTATATCACAATTATGTGCGTTTTTCCTTATGAAAAGGAAAACTAGTGAGGGAACAGTGTATGGTGTGTCACACGCAGGCAGCCATTGAAAAGTGGAAGGAGGCAGACCGTCTGGTGGCTATGAACAAAATCACCCCCCAGGACAAACTAACTATGGCCAAGGGACTGAGCACCATGTCCTATTCACTTCAGGGTAAGTCACACTGCACTGCTAACACTCAAAATACACAAAATAACCTAGATCACAACTCAAAGGCAAAGGCAGGTGATATATGAACAGCTAATAAAATTGTTATTAAAGTTACAGCATATGGCTCCATCTGAGAAACCTTATTTGTTTCCCATGTACAGACCCAGGACTCCAGATAAAAAGAAAAGACAGATCAGACATATAAACCAGACTTGACCTTTTAGTGTCATGTGCCGTTAAGTGTCATGACATTTTTATCAACCTGAACATATTTTCATCAATCTGCTGGTTTCCTGTTTCCCCACTACGTGTTTCTGTTGAAGCAGTGATGCCACATGTCTAATGCAGCCATTCATGACAACAGTCTGTCACAAGACCTGTGTGCCACCTAGTGCTTTTCTCCTAGCGTATCATTTAGAAGTGAAGGTGGTGTTGTGTCCCGTGTGTGTGTGTGTGGTGTAACCCTACACCCCTAACATCTGTGTCCTCAGCCGAGATGAACCACTTCCATAGCAACCGTATCTATGACTACAACAGGGTCATGCGCCTCTACCTTGAGCAACAGGTCAAGTTCTATGAAACGGTAAGGATTGACTCCACTGTTTCAAGTTCTAACATACAGTACATCAAAGCTATGAGATTATGATGTGCACAGCAAATGTTAACTGTAACTAACTATAAAGTTTTTTCAATGTTTCTTTATCTATAGTGAAAGTTATAGTTCTCTGTTTCTGGAGGTACGTGTGTGTTTGTGTATGTGCGTCCGTGTGTGCGTTAATGCTTCTTCTGTGTCCTTTCTTGTGTGTTTGTTTAGATCGCTGACAAACTGAGGCAGGCACTCGGTCAGTATGCAGACTTATGAAGACTAGTGTACTTCACCCATATCTCAAGTGACCTTTCCAATTAAACCCTTTCTTATTAAAACCACAAGAATTCTCCGCCATACATCATCGCCCTCTGTCACAGCATGACGTGAATGATGTTCAAAATAGAACCTTAGGCAAATGTACCTTAGTTTTGCGGACATTCTGGTTTGTCATTTCAAGGAACAGAACTCTGAAAAGAAGAACTGAAAGTAAACAGATGATACCATTGAAATATGTTGAGCCTTCACTTTACCAACTCCAATGTACATCTCATCCAGCCAGCTCATCAACCATGTGTCACATGTTGACATGTTGACCACTGCATGGGCCCTGACATGTTGGCAAAGTGTGTCCTGCAGAAAGCAGTCGTGGTGGGGAGGTATTAGAGCTTACCCACCACTGTTGTCCACTGGATTAAATTAGCAAATAGATTTCACTCTGTTATTAAGTTAGCTTTAGACTTTGCCCGTCTTTTCGATTAGGACCCTGTTCCTGTGTCATTTTCACTGAGTAAAGTCACTGAGGCTGGTCCTTGTGGGGTGTATGACCAAATGCAATAAAACATGCTATGTCTTTATACAATCCCAATTCAAAAAGTTGGAATGTTGTGTAAAGTGTGAATAACAGCAAAATGCAATAATTTGCAAATTGTGTGAACATATCTACTTGAGAATCGTGCCATTTAGTGAAATTATTATTATTATTATTATTATTATTAATTTGAAAATCTTCAGCAACACATCTCATAAAAGTTGGGGCATGTCTGGTATGTTTACCACTGTGATACCTCAACTCTTCTTTTGACAGTATGTGTTTGGGGGCTCAGGAGACCAGATGTTTGGGCTTTTGAGAATAAAATATTGTCTAGTTCTCACCCAATGTAGGATTTCAGCTGTAGGGCAGTCTGGGGTCTTCTTGATTGCATTTGTCATTCCATGATGCACCCACTGTGATACATCCGGACTGCAAGCAGACCAGTTTAGCACCTGGACTAAAGATAGGACTATGTGTAGAGTGTGGTTTGACCATTTTTCATGGAATATTCATGGTCTTCCCTGCATTGTTTGGGTGGCAGCATATGTTGCTCTCAATTCATGGCAGTTTGATGTGAAGGAGCATTATTCTTATAGTGCTGCATTATTTGCCCATACAGGTTCTGAGTGATGAAGACCTATACACCTTTTTTGCTCTGATAGACTATGCCTCTTCGGGATGTTTTTATGCCCACTTTTGGGTCAGTGGAATCAAATTAGTTGTAACATGTTCTTTGTGTTTTAGCATTACAAAAATTTTGCAGCCTTTTGTTGTCCCAACTGTTTCAAGACATGTTGCCCCAGACTTAAATGAGCATGTATTTTTCCAGAGAATACTCACATTATAGTCACTTTACTATATTCTTTTTGCAGCTACATATGCATTGATGACATTTACAGATTATCACATTCTGGTTCATTTGCACAGCATCCTAACTGTCTTGGAATTGGGGTTGTACAGGTATTTGTACATAAATATTATTCTAGAAGGGCTCTTAAGTCTTACACAGTTTTCTGTGTAATGGATAATGCAGGCTATACATACTTACATCATCATGTAAGTTTGGGTGTCATTTAAATGTAATACTTACAATTTAAAGTCATAATATTCTTCTTCAGTTCACATTACACTTAAATGAATGTAACTTTATATATTGTATGGAATAATAAAATATCTATTTGTACTACTTTATCAAATGTGCAGGTGCACCTTTGTTATTTGTGTGTATTGCTTCTGTGTCAGACTTTACAGAGGTATGTTGAGTCTGATAGATTTTCACAGGGAATCCAGGGAATGCTCTTAGATGCCTGAGGGTCTGTTGGATGAGCAGGATGAAAATGGGAGCACTGAAACACAGTCTGGAGGAGGGCAAGGCCAACTGACACTAAACAGGAAAGGAAGGATATGAACAGCAGGTTTATCCAACATCGACCTCTGGAGCAGAGGTGTGTGTGTGTGTGTGGAAGCAGAGCTGTTATGGCCGTTATGGCTTTATTAACAGCTGGTGTCATTTCACCTCCAGTTCACTGTAAAAAAAATTTTATTGCCTCCACTGCAGTCTCCAAGTGGACTGAAGAAATTCTATAAAAGATGTTTCCCTCTTTGGAGACAGAATAACAGACGAGGCGGGATGCCCTGAGTATTGTCACTTTATGTATTGGCTGTAGACTCTTTTCTATGACATCACTAAGATTTACTGCCGCCTGGAGCTGTTTTTCTTTGTGCACCATTTTCTACACCCTCCCCTGGACTTGGGAGATAGCACCGAGACACTTCAGGATTAAGGAGATAACTTTATCACACACAGGGAAACCAGGCGACAAGGGTGGGGAGCGCATTCACAAAACATACCTCAAAATAGTTGGGCTAATGCAGTTCTTGATGTTTTAATAGAGAGATGACAATTCACCAAGGCTATCAATATTATATATGTAGGTTCAAAGCAGAGAACCTCAGTATGCATACCCCAGCTTTTACAAACAGATATACTTAATATGTGCACAATATACACTTTTGAACGGTTTAAAAAATGTAAACATTTTCATGTGGCTGTGTGGAGTGTAGTTTCATCTATGCTCTTGAAACAAGTCACATCTTATTTTCTTTTCTTTTACTTCTTATAATTTAGCTATGTTATTACACAGTAGTCATTCCCTCCTAATGTAAAAAAGAGCAGTAACATGGATCATGTTAAGAAGTGGAGTGTGTCCCACGGTACGCTTTGACCATTACGAATGGCATCATTCAAGAGACACACACTGGACCTGAGGAATCCTATAGATTCCCATTGAGGGAAATGGTAATAATGTCCATTTGACCCTAAATACAAATGTCTACATCTCAGTCACGTGTCCCCACAGACCATGATCAATGTCAAGCATACTTTTACTCTTTGGCAAAAGTAGTTTAGAGTGATGACAGTTTGTCCCTATAAAGATTGAATGAGGTGGTTGTTGTTGTATTAAGTCACTAGCCTTCATATGGTCCTAGACTAGTGATGCCCATATACTAATTATTAATACAGAGCAAATTAAGCATTTACAGGAAAATATACACAGTATAAATGAGAGAATTGAACAGTGGTGTTCAATGTACAGCAGAGTGTTC
Source organism: Tenualosa thibaudeaui (assembly GCA_027481765.1). Lineage (NCBI taxonomy): Eukaryota > Metazoa > Chordata > Actinopteri > Clupeiformes > Clupeidae > Tenualosa > Tenualosa thibaudeaui. Next base: position 2,278,292 of record JAIFZK010000013.1, on the reverse strand, counting down.
TTTCTAAGGTCCTCTATGTCAGTGCAGTTGGAACGTCTGGTGCAGCACGGTCATACTTTGCTACTTTGCTCATGCAAAAATCCAAAAGTCAGAATCAAAAGAGGTACTGTACTTCTTTTTACGTCTCAGCTTGTGTATGGGTGTGTGTGTGTGTATTGTTAGATGTTGACGCTGCATGAAAAGAGTCTAATTCCCTGGCAGGACTGTGCCCAAACAATGCTGACTGAAGCTGCCACGCAGCATGGACAAAGGTGTCATTACACCTTATGACGTTACAGCAAGCTTGACTCTTGTCAAGGGGAAAGGCGTGGCCTGAATGTCCGTGGGCGAATCATCATGCTCACCTTCCTCAGTGAGTAATAGTCTGTGTCCTTCCAAGTGTACCACACTATGCCATCCGGGCCCAGCAGATTCTTGCTTTTGGCAGAGTAGCGCCCCCCCTGGTGGTCAAAAACAACATAGTCCCAGTCAATAGAATACATTAGCATGGTGCAGTTATCCACTGAAATGACAGTAGTAGACTGGTGGGAAAACACAAAAACTTTGCACATAGCTATGAATTATTTTAAGCAGATGTTAAAAAAAATTACTACACACTTTAAGTTCTGTTATGGGCATCTCACCTTGTAGTAAACTCCGTTTAAGTTGGCAAAGAAACACTGGTTGTACCACCATCCCCCATGGGAGATCTCAGCACAGATGTTGCCTGTGTCAGGGGTGCTGAAGCTCTGCTTGTCATGGTACCAGGCAAAAGAGTCCTCCACTGTCCCACTGAAGCCCGTCACATGCAGGCGGTACTGGTGCTCCTCATCCTCAGTACTGCCAGAGTGAGGTGGGCACAGAGAGTGGGTGTGGTGGAGATGGGGGTGGGGATCAGTGCGGAAGGACTAATAGCAGATCACTAAGCTAACTGTTTTCCTAAATCTCCATGTGGTGTTTTTATTTTGCTTTTCATGTACATTTTTTAGATGTTATTCCATTTGAGTTGAGAGTATCTAGCAATATTTGTAACTAGCAACAGTTATAGGTATAGTGCGTGATGGCCATAATTGCTAGAAAAAGAAGAATTGATTTCTCATTAATGGTTTCCTGAGTAGCAGGTCATTTTACCTAAAGCTCTCATAGTAGGCATGCTTGTGCTTGCCATTCCAGTCCTCCAGGTCGATGCGCAATGAGTAGGCTCCTTGGCTGGAGAGGTCGTGGATATGGTCGTTTCCAAGCCAGAACTCAGCATGCAGCTCCCCAAAACCGTTCTTGTACTCATTCCACTTCCGGTTGAAGTTGACCTTCCCATCCTGCCTCCTCTGGATCACCGTCCATCCACCCCCTAGCATCAAGGAAAGTGGTCAGAAACAGACTCATGCAAGCTCATGTTTTTACTAGGTGACACTGTATTAATAGCATTTAGCAGTTCATGAAGGACATGGAGTTCACTAAGAGCACTTAAAAGTGCAAAGAAAATAAAGAATTTTGTTTTTACATTATCCTTACATGGAATTTCATATGTACCTTTATGGTCAAAGTATATTTGTTATATATAAAAAAATATATATATATATTACACAGTTTTTATCCTAAACAATTAAAATGTCCAAGCACAAATCCTGCGTTTTAAGCACAAACCCCCTGGCTACATGGTCTACAGGTCCACTCACTTCTATAGCTCAAACTCTGTTAGCACTGCACTTGGCATGTACAGTATCAGATACCATTTCATAAATCAAAACTTCAGACTTCAAAAACATAATGCATTGTCTAGTAAAAATGGTATATTTACATGCAGGCTCAAAGATGCTTGGTTAATTCAATTCAATTCAATTCAATTCAATTTATATAGTGCCTTTTAAAATAGTATTGTCTTACGGCAGTCTTTACAGCAAAGAGCACCCAAGAGCAACAGGAGCAAGGAAAAATTCCCTTGTGGCAGATCCGTGACTCAAGGGGCCAACCTGACTGCCAGGGGTCATACAGGAAGAGTAACTTTATGCTGAGCAACCCCCCACACACACACACTCTAATACACACCACCACCACCCCACCTCACCCTCAGTCTCCATGTCGCAGTAGACCTCCAGAGGTGTGCCCCCTCGTGAGGGGACAATAGTGAAGACCCCGGACCTGTGGACTCCATTGTAGTACAGTGAGGCACAGTCGATCGGACAGTTGCGTATGTGCTGCACCTCTGGAAAGGAGAAGTGAAAGACAGTCTTAAGGTCTTCCAGCAACTAGCTTATGTGCTGCTATTATTTCATAGTACAAGTAAATTTTAAAGATAGTTTGCTCTGAGAATGATAATACTGAGATTCGTTTAAACAATTAACCAAGATCTTTAACTGAAAGGAATGACACGCCAGAGACCTCTCTGCATTATCTTGATGAAGAGGATTAAAATTAACTGACCCTACATAATCTTTGTTTAACTCACCATTGTTTGTCAACAGTGTTCACTCAGATTATTTCAGCAGCCCATCAGCTTTGCGACAGGCCAAACTTTCACAAATAAGAATTAGCCATTGTTTCTGTGTTAGGACTGCTCTGTGTGTGTGTTAGCAAGATAATACATATTATGCTGACTCAGTCACTGTGTAATGCTGTGCTACACTGAGAGCTTGCCATCTTAGTCTGCACACAAGGGTTAATGTTCATTTATGATGGAATATTTGGGGTTTATTTCATCACTGTGCAACTAGTTCATACAATAACCTATAGAAATGCAAAGTAAAAGTGTAGTTTGGGTTCTTAATTTGAATATTGATTGTATGTGCTTATCATGAGCTCAATAATTGTCTTCATTATTTTTAATTAAATTGACAATGTAAAAATAAAATAAATTAACTACATGTCTTTATATTCTTATCATATTTTAATTCAATTTTATTGTAAAAATCTTTAAGATCTTTAAGATTTTTACAATGGAAAAAACTGAATCTGTTATCTGATTATTATATGTCCACCAGATAATGTCAGGTCTTTTCTAGTTCACCCAACAGTGTTTGATAGTATACAGAATCCTGTTCTCTGTGAGCTACTCAAGATCTTCCAAATTCATATCAATCCCCCAAATCAAACATGCCGTTATGGATCTGTCTGTTCACTGCGAGCATACAAGTGTGAAGATCTGGACACCAGAGAACCACTGTTTTTTCAACAGTTAGGCTTGGGATAATGAAGGAAAGTTATTGCTTCAGTACACTGAAGACATTTTGGAAAATGCTTGCCACTCATTGGGGAAGCATTTTTTCAATGACAGTGCACAAAAGCCAGGTTCATAAAGACATCATTAGGTGTGAATGGTAGAAATTCAGTGGCACAAAGAGAAAGGGGGTCTCTTTGCAATCAAATACCTTTAGAACTAGAAGTGAGACTGCAAGTGAATCCTAGAGGGACTGCTAGATGTGAAAGGGGGGTCAACTCCAACTCCATATAACTCTGACTCCTCCAGATTTAAAATGAGATGTCATTCCTGTGGGTGTAATGGCAGACGCCTCTCTAGTGTATATTGAACCCTGACTCTCATTTGTTCCAGGCATAGTTTGAGTGGTTAGGGTTAGGATAAGAGTTAGGTTTGTGTGTTAGGGTTAGGATTAGTCTGCTGCACTGACCTGGATGGAGGACTTCATGAGCACTGAGAAGTGGACTGGTGCGGACAATGTTGATCATGCAGCCAGGGTTGCGTCGCACACGCTCCACCACCATGGACAGGTTGCGCACCTGCCGTTGCATGTCATAAATAAGTGGGCCATGCACCTGCAGCAGAGCTGTGGCCTCTGTGTAGCTTTCTTCAAGCATGTGGAAGCGATGCTCCAGCGATGCATTCCAGCCTGTCCGCGCCTGGTGCTGCCAAACGAAGGAGCACAAAGTCATAGTCAGCATCACAATGGTCACCGTGGAAATCATGCATGCTGTGCAGCGCACAGGGAACATACAGGAGAGCATTACAAAAGGCTGCAATATTTATCACTGATGCTTGATGCACTGATGATTTCCTATCCTATTCCAAAAATTCAGGCAAGATTATGGCTTCCAGTCAAGTGGTTCTTTCATTAGATTCAGGAACAGTTTTGGACTATGTAGTGGTGACCCTGATGTGATTATATAGCCAGCACCACTTATATAGTAGTAATTATGGCAATCAGGGGTTTTGAAGGTGGGTTATTTTGAACATTTTTGGGAGTTTCAATAAATTACAGAGGCTCTGGAACATCAGTTTGCCAACAGTAACTGCATATCTGTTGACCAGTTGTTTGGCGATCAGAAACTGAATTGCAACCAACAAAGTTGCTAACTTAGTTATACTTAATTAGCAACCATACTTTTGGAAAACGGTATATCTACAGTAGTTACAGTAGTTTTTTCAGTGGTTCCAAAATGTCCTGATGGCTATAGTATCTGACACCTGCTGCAAGTCTAGTAACACAAAATTCTTATGCTGTATGCAGAGGTGAGGACTGACAACTGTCAACTTGCTCTTTTAATACTTTCCTGTATCTCATGGCATCTCCTGTGGAGTTTGAAGCCTTGACAGAAGTTACATTTGCATTTCATTACTAAGGCCCAATTAGAACAAGAACAATCCTTTAATCAAATTGCTCAGACCATATGCTAAGGAGGATGTTGCGTTATATTTAGCCTGCCTATTTTCAGCAAGTCCATCAGTATAGTAAATAAACAAAGGTGCAAAAATTCTCTCTTTACAGCCTTAGGGTAACCAGTTTCTTACATTTATTAGACAAGTTGAGTCATATTAGCCTGCAAGTAACAAAAACTAAACTGCTTAGCACAGTGCAAGCGCGTGACGAAAGCTTTTGTTGTTCAGCATCAAATATCCATCCTTTGTTGTAGTGTGAACAGACCCTCCATAAAAAATGGGTCTTCTGTAAATGTCAAGCGAGGAGGTAAGGAGGCCGCCATTGCCTCAGGGCCACCTGCTGTCAGGAGCGCTGACTCCCGCGGCAGGGCAGGGCAGCATGTGGGACAGAGCCAGGTCTCAACACTAATCCAGTTATTGTCCAGGGGTTAAAGAGGCATTAGAGGAGAGACTGGCTAGATGGCTGGCTGCATCGTTGGTTGGATGGATGTAGGGAAGCTATTTCCCCATGCCTGAGTTACAGCTTGGACAGGCTACTGGAAAGGCAATATCACCTGGGTGGCCAGTGTTTGGGGTTTGGGGGCGCTGGATGATATAACATTACCTGAGACAAATTTATAACCTCAGGAGCTGAGATTGAGTTAAGTAATTTTATTTAAGTAAATTTATTATTAGTTTCAAGGTACCCCAATCTTTCTCCCACACACTCGTCCTTACCTGCATCTCGAGCACCTTGATGCGGTGACGGTGACTCCTCAGCTCCTCCAGGAGCTCGGAGATGGTTTCCTTCAGGTCCTGCACCTGTTGCTTGCGCTCCTCGTTCTCCCGCAGCCAGTAGGAGACCTCGTCCGTGCAGCGGAACATGTCCGGGCATCGCTGCTCAGCCAGCTGCGGCAGAGTGGCCATCAGACGGCACTGCCCGTTGGGCATCACCTCATTGCTGTACTCGCCACATTGCATGAGCCCGCTGCTTACACGATGTGTGCCGCCAGTCTCATCATCATGGAAGCCTGTCAAGTTGTCCGACAGCAGCAGTGATGCCACTGTCACCGTGGCCCACGGCAGCCATAGTGCTAGCCGGACTGATGCATCATGGGCCAGGGAGATCCTCATGGTTCTGTCGGCCGCAGCTGGTCACGTCCTGAGGCAATCCCAGTCCCGTGAGGTAGCAACAAGAAGTTGCTTTTCACAAAAGAAAGACCCAATGCTCTTCTGCATTCAGGTTCAGATGGAGACATCAGTCTTCACATTTCCTTTTAGTAGGCCTATGTGTAAGCATGGCGAAAGGCGTATCCGCAAGAAGCATTGGGTGGATCTGTATGTTTAGAATACAAATTAGGGTAAGTAAGAGCTCAGAAAACTGAGTGCTGAAATGTGTCAGCAATTTAGAAACAGGACAAATTTGCATAATCACCTTGAATCTGATAACTAAGCATCTCACTAACTCAGTGCTGTAAGCCATTACAGATTGGTCAATGACTAGGCCTACCTATTTGAAGAAACCACAGAGCTGCCTTGGCTAACTTTTTTGAAAGGTAATGTACTCCATTTGATCATGCACACCTCCTCTGTGCTTATCAAGTGATAAGTGATGGCAGATGTCATGTTGTTGAGTCTTTTTTCAGTCATACATCGGCCAATTTTATATGTAATTTAGAGTGTAGGCAATTGAGACCATGAAAATGCACATTTTACACACTTAAATAGCTCTGTGCATCCTTTATAATTGTATTTCATCTTTGTTAGATGTAATATCCATACGCTTATAAATACTTTACATACAAATAAAAGTAAAAGAGCCCTGTGGAAGGCCAGCCTCATCAGACAGCTCGGCTCTAAGCACACCATCATGGCAGTGGTCAGTCATCTCAGGTTAGTCGTATTATAGCGCAAGGACTGAGCATTGGCTTGCTACCCCTCAGTCGCCGACTGCCAACTCGTGACTCGTTTCTGTGGCATCAAGGTAATTGGCCATTAAGATGAGCTCAGAGGGGAGATTAAACAACTGCTGGAGAAGTCTATCAGGATTTATCATGCACTTTACAGTGCACTTTCCAAAACAGACTGCAGGTCTTTTGCCAGATGCAATGTGTGGCTTGTAATAAAGAAATTGGTAAAGGCTAACTAAATGCAATAACAGTGTGTGTTTGGCAACACTACTGAGAGAGACCTCCTGTACTTCACTACATGTGCACTCAGTGACAACTTCTACTACTGCACTCCACACAGTGCTAGTGATACAGTATATCTTTGTGAATCACCATATAAGCATATAGTACAGATTGTCAGTGAGTGAGTCAAAATGAGGAAATATCATTCTTCTGAAATCCAAATGTCCATGGCTGATTATTTTTGTAAATGGATGTGCACCTATGCACTGTTTAATACTTTTCATTAACACAAGCCTGTCACAGCATGGAAAATTCATGTTACTCTAAAAACTTTTTTTTACATTTTTTTAAATTAACTACAGATTACCACAGTGCATGTCTAACTAGGCGTGAGTAAAAGATGTACAACATCAATTCATTTCTCCTATCACCATAACACTTAATACAACCTTGGATAATAGTTACATATAATTGCAATGTTCTGCACTGACAACCTTTCACGCTGTTTCACGCTAGTACTCACAAGGTCAAGAACAAACACACACGATGCAGATAAATCTGAGGTACAGCCTTTGTTGAGTGGAACAGTGTAGATTGCTACTCACCTTTAGATACAGTACGCAGGTGTCCACTGTCCCCAGTCACAGTGCAGTGGATAGAAGAGCAACATGGCCCCTTTCCACCCACAAACAAGTCGTCCTCACTGCAACGGGCCAGCACAGTTTACTTAGAGACGGTCCATTTCTCTTTCCCTGGAGAGAAGAGCTGTGGGGCAGAGCTGAGTTTCTGTGGACTGACAAGACATCTTATCCTCATAATCCACCCTAATAGGATTCCTCAAAGGCATGGTGCTCCCCGTGGCACTGCACATAACACACTCCTTTTCCTGCAAAACACACTCTGACACATTTCAGATACTGGATATAGCCATAATGCTAATGGTCACTGACATACATTAATAAACTCATCATTATTCCAATCTTAATTCAAATTGAATAAAGTTTTATAAATAATGTGCTTGCATGAGTTTGACAGTTGACTAGCAGTGACTTTACCAGAAGTGACAGAATAAGATGGAGGCGTGTGACAGCCTGTGCAAATGCTTGAATTTTGATTTCTTTACATTTACTGTTACGAAGATTAACTCATTTACCTCATCAATTCTCAGTGTTATTTCTTTTAATTTCAATTAATTTAATTCTGCTTCCAGACATTACAATTCAAATTCATAATCATGGGGGGTGGAGCCAATTCAATTCCAATTCCAACTCCTCAATTGAATAGAAACCCATTCTAAAATTCAGAATTTGTACAGTTAAAGGAGAAATTCTGTGTGAATCAATCCATAGCCCTGCCAACAAATGTTGTTGGTAGGAAAATTAACGAGAAAATTTGATGCAACACAGACCAGTAGTAAATTGACAGCTAACACTAACTGAATGGGGCATAGAAACTCACTTTCAGTTTCATTTCCTATGCCCCATTCAGTTAGTGTTAGCTGCCGGTTTGCTATTCTGTCTATGTTTAATTTTCTCATTCTTTTTCCTACAGACAGCACTTGTTGACGTCAATCAACAAGGCTATGGATTGAATGTTGCACAGCACTTCACTTTTCAGTACGACTAAAAGCTGTCTGGTTTGGCCCCTTGTGAGCATTGGCACGTCACTGCCACTAGCATGACTGTTCCTCAGTGTTCACCCCCAGCAGGATTTAGAGACATCTAACAATAGAAACTAGGTTTTAATTTCTTGGAATAGTCCTCTAAATTGTTATTTAAATGTCTGTTTCTTCCTCTTTCTGTGTTGTTTGTTGATGTTTTACTTTCATCCAGAGCGAAAGATTTGCTTTGTCAGAGAAATCTTTCAGTGGTGCTTGAAGTCATTCATGCACTTGGGGGCCAGCCACTCATTCATAGAGCCACCACTAAAAGCTTTTCCACTCAATAGACTCCATTCAAACACAACCTCCCTTACGCATGTCCGTATACCATAAAGCAGATGAAAGACCTACAAGGTCACAAAATCGTATTAATTGCTCTAAAAATAAAGCCCAACAACCCCCCCCCCATACACCTCTGTATTGCAGTGCTGTCTAAACACAGGTGGGAAACCATTTGCTCTTTACCTGCCCCATCCTTGAAAAGATAGCAAGATGACAAGCATAATAATACAAATGAAGAGTTTGGTTCCAAAAAGATATAAATCTGTTTTTGAAAATATTCAGAAAATATTAAATATATATAGTCATGTTTTTTCATTGTGTATTTCAGTAATTATTGATCAAACTTAAATTATATTGATTTTATTTTGTAGAAATAAATATAGTAATAGCAACCCAAAATGTGGATACAGTGATATATCTGAAAAACAAAATGTAAAAAAAATATTTCTGAAAATGAATTAAAATAGTGGACGTTTTTTACAGGGTTTTTTGTTTTTGTTTTTGTGGCCATGAGAAGATATTTGAAAGGGCTCAATGAATACATAGGATTTGTAAGACCATGAGAAATAGATAACTAAGAATTTATCTATTTAAGAGGAAAATAGAATGAAAATAAAGCAGTGAAATGGGACCTGAAACTGGACACTGAAGTACTGTAGATCAAAGAACGAACTTCTGCAGCTCAAGCTCTGTGAGACCCAGTGAGAAATCTCCAGTGAGAACTTTTGTAATATTCAAGAGAGCTTAAGTTGAAAAAAGTTTATCACAATATTAGATGATAATATGTTAAACAATATGACAATATGATGATTTTAACTTTAAATAAGTTAAAATTGACCGTTGTTTTTGGCTGGAAGCGTAAAACTTAAAACAGGTTTACCTATTTTGGCAGATCTACATTCAGATAATACATCTGAGAAATGTTTTTCATGATTTCCAAACCCTGGAATTAACACCTTTGTTTGTTCTGCACCAGGAGACACAACATCAACATATGACCTTAGTGTGGTTTTTAATCTCATGCTGTTAAACATGTAAGGGGAGCCTTGTGCCCCCTACACCCACCCATGAAAATGATCATCCTGACTTGATATCCACTTGTTAATCTCATCTGATGTCATTTGACCTTTCAAAATCATTGATTGCCACAAACAAAGCTCTGATGATTTTCCTTTACGGTCGTTTTTCCGGAACCGCTTATGACTCGGTTGGGCTAAATGGCATGGAGGGAAGGTGGACAATCTGACGTCCTTAGGAGGTTGGCTCTCTTGTACGGCTATAAAAGCACTCTGATGGTCTTCAGGCATCAGGGAGAGCAACAGGACAGAGCAACAAGCCCACAAACACACAGACACGCACAGATACACAAAGAGACAGGAGGAAGAGAAGACAAGGAGAGACTTAACAGAGCAGAGGGAGCACTCTCTTACTGTGCAACAGGTGAGTACAATCTCTAAGAGTTTATTTTAATTGCATTTTTTCATTCAGTTGCGTATTTGTTATTATTTGTACAACTTTATTAGAGTATTATTATTATACAACTTTATTATAGTCCAGTATAACATGCAGTCAGACTTTTAAATAGTTTATTTTCAGCATTTGTGACTAAATTTGCTTTGCTATTTCGTATTTTACTTTTTCAGATCTTGTGTGAATAGTCAGAGAGATTTTCTTCCCCACATGGACTATTTAAATTGATTCATTTCTCTTAAGAAATTAAAGTATTTAAATGTGGTGTCTACAAATAGTTCATCCATTGGATTCCTATACCATAATTCAAATCTTTTTTATTCATTTTGTAGAACACATTTTACCGTCATTTTAGGTCATTTTACCATATGTTATCAGACTACATCATCATCAGCCTACAGTCTAACATGCTGATCTCTGTCCTCTGCAGTAATGTTGAGAGGACTAAAGATGCTGTGTCCTGTGTGGCCGTTGGCCATGGCTGTGCTTTGCGTACTTGCTACGGATGTGAGCAGTCAGTGCTGGGAGAGCTCACATTGCCAAGACCTGAGCACAGAGGAGAACATGCTGGTGAGTGGCATTAAGTGGGGAGGACACTGGCTGAGATAGGCCTACTCCTCAACTGTTAAACCATATGGGTTATCATCCACATCTTTTTATATGTAATCACATACAATATTTCAAGTCCTGAGGTGAATATCCTGAGTTCTGTAAGGGAGGTGTGTGTGTTGGCAAAAGTGTGATTTTGATACAAAAATTTGATATATTTTGACTTAATCAAAACAAAAATAGATTTTGAAGACAAAACTGAATTAGCTATTTTTTGTGTAAAATCCATTGCCTGTATTATCTGTTGTGTTAACCTGGGATATCTTGATCAAAGTCCTTGTGATGATTGTGTCCACTAACAGGAGTGTATCCAGCTGTGTAGGTCAGACCTCACAGCCGAGACTCCAGTCTACCCTGGCGAGGGCCACCTCCAGCCCCCAGAGCCTGATGCAGACTCCCTGCCCACCCTCCTCCACACCGTGGTGAGTTCCCCCGAGGTGAAGCAGGCCTTCCCCAGGCACGAAGAGAAGCGCTCCTATTCTATGGAGCACTTCCGCTGGGGCAAACCCGTGGGTCGCAAGCGCCGGCCCATCAAGGTCTACACCAATGGTGTGGAGGAGGAGTCAGCCGAGGTAATGCCGGCAGAGATGCGACGCTCAGCAGCAGCACTCAACGATGTGGACTACAACCTGGCTGGGGAGGCAGAAGAGCAAGTAGCGCTGGGCAGGCTGTTCCAACAGAAGAAAGACGGCTCGTACAAGATGAACCATTTCAGGTGGAGCGGGCCCCCGGCCAGCAAGCGCTACGGCGGTTTCATGAAGTCGTGGGACGAACGGAGCCAGAAGCCCCTTCTCACACTCTTTAAGAATGTCATCAACAAAGATGGACAGCAGAAGAAAGATCAGTGAGCGGATGAAGGGTTGCAGGGGGAAGGGGGGGAGAAGAAGTGAGAGAGGAGAGGAGATAGATGAGATGGATGAGAGGAGGAAAAGTGAAGGAGAGAGGTGAGGAAAGGAGAGGATACATGACACTTACCAGTGAGATTTTGCCCTTATTGCTTTTTGCTTCCCTTCATCAAGAGGGGACACACTTGCTTATTCCTCCCCTGATAACATTAGCACACAGTAATTAGATTGCTTTGTAATATTACTGGGGGTATCAAAAGGCTTTGTTGACCACAAACACTTAATTTTACAAGTTACTCCATGATTAACATTGCTGTCAAGAAATAAATCTGAAAATTGTACATATGCCATTGTTATTGAGTATTAGTGAGAAGATGGGTGAAAGAGGTATTCATTTAATTTATTGATGTACCATACTGTAAACTAACTACATGTGAAACATAAAAATATTTTCTCGCAAGCACTTTAAGACGTGTGTATTTATTTGCAGAATGCTTGATTTTATTATGTAATCAGTTGAGCATGTAAATAGTTTTACAAATATCTTACATGCAACAAACAAAAAAAAGAACTAAAATAATCCCAAAAATTAGAATCAAAAGAAATGTCCATTGGCCAAACCCAGCCCACAGACACACAGAAACACAGACATTGCTGTGATTTGATAAAATTATATTTTATTTATTTATTTTATATTCACATATAGTCTTTACAACATTTCCATACAACATATGTACATCACTGATTTAGCACTTCAAATGATTAAACATTTATACAAAGTCAAAAGTTGGAGCATTTTGAGATGAAAATGTCCTAAACAGTGCTCTTTCCTGAGCACCTCTCAGACAAACATACACATGAGAGCTTGATCTGACAGAGAAACCTCTTGAGCTGAAGATCGTCACAGTTCACAGTGAAAGCATGCAGCAACTAAAAGGAGGACGCCTGCCACATACTTCAAAACTTGTAAAAATCCATATGACCTATTATATTTTTCCTCATCAAAACCATTGCATATCTGCACAATCATCACTTTGCTTGCAGCAAACAAAACCGGAGATAGAGAGAGAGAGAGAGACGGCCGTCTCTAAAAAAAACGCACAGTTCCTTTTAGCAGCAGGATGGAGAGCAAAGAAACATCCAATGAGGTTTGGAGCTAAGCAAGGCAGGCAGGCAGGCGTGTGGAAGGCAGCTATGAGAAACACTAGCACTACACTAGAGCAGACATTACACAAGCATGCATGCAAAAGCACTGCTCTCACTGACAGCATGGGAACACAGTACAGTACAGACAAGAGATAAGTGCATATCAGTCAACAACAGCAGGGGTAGGAGCAACAAACAAACAAACAAAAGAAAACAAAACCATTTATTAATAAACCCAGCACACAACAAAGACAGATGAGGCAGTCTGAGGAACTAGCATAGAATATAACAGTACAACACAAACATGAGGCTAACTATGAGGTCCAAAGTTTGCTAGACAATGTAGCAGTGATGATTTAGTGAACTCATAAATGATCACTTCATCCTTTGTAAGACCAGCAGGCCTGTCTCTAGAAAATAAGAGGCAATGGCATCTTATGCTGGCCTTTTATACAGCAGCTTTGCACAATCTGCTCCAAAGCATTTTCCCAACCTAACAACCACTTTTAAAGCTGAAATCACCTTAAACTAAGTGGCCGATAGACGGTACACATTTTTTCATTACAATCATGATGTTCATCACAGTTCACATGAGATGAATCTTGCTGTCAAATCTGCTACAAATACCATCTTCCACTTCATTTCCAGCCTTGAAATGAAATGTAGTGCTTGCATGTGTATTTGAAGAAGCATGAGATGGAAAACTTTTGATGTATATATTAGAGTATAGCGATCATCTAATGCGCTGACAAGTATAGTATTTCACTGACAATACAATTCCACATTTCTTACAATGACATCAAAAGATAATTGACCAAAATGATTTAAAGTAATCAGTTTAATATCTAATCCTGTCATGGCATACCAATGACCTCTTAAGCGTTCTCTGAGACTTTCCCGCCAGTGTCTGTGTCCACTCCCTATGGCTCGAGCGAATTCTTTTCCAAGATTATTGCTTCTCAGTACAAAATTATTGCAGCATATTGACACACCACATACAGTATACTACACACATACATGCACTACGAGATATGTACTGCACTACACTTGCACTTGTCCCCACTGGGAATTCCCAGTGACACAGCTGATTTGATGAAACGGACTATTGAGAGAACTGTAACACACATCATCCTTACATTCTTTGACAAAAGCTGAATGTCAACTTTTAAGGCAGTCTTTGCTTTTTTCACAAGTATGCCAATTGATAGCTTCCACAGAGTTTCCGGAGAGCACTTACATATAGAAATTTTCATACAATTATTTTTGCACTTTACAGAGAAAATAAAAAATGGACATACAGATGTTCCAAAGGGGGGCTACAGTGTGTATGGCTGAATACATTCAGCCACTTCAGTACCTTTTTAAGGTGGACATGATGCAGTGACCATGAAGAATAAACATGATCACAGCCCAGCAAACAGAGAGAAGAACACGCACCCAACTGGTAAGAGACTTATTCAGAAAACACATCAAATTGATTCATAAATATGACTTGTTTTGGAGGGTTGTGGTATAATTTTACATAAATCAATTTCCATATTTTTTGTCATTTTTTACTCTACTATCTATACCTTTTCCCTTTTTTAAGATACACTCCTTCACTCATTTTCTCTGATGCATGTGACAGATGCAACACAAACAGACAAACAAACAAACAAACAAACAAACAGACAACCAAACAACCAGTGGGCTTCAGAGAGATATACACAATGTTGGTGTTGCTCAGTAGACGCAAAGGTCTGGGAACTTCATCTCATAGACAGGGATGGAGCGGCTCTGGCCGTGTGCTGTAGAGACCGTTCCTGAGGGACTGGGGGGTGGCCTGGTGGTAACAGGAGGGGTTTAGTCAAAATGACAGTTCAGTCAGGAACATGTATATGTAATACCACCACAATGCTGATAAAGATAAAGCTATAGCTAAAGCTAATGCTGATAAAGATAAAGCTATGGCTAAAGCTAATATTGTTACGATAAAGCTATGGCTAAAACTAATATTGTTACGATAAAGCTATGGCTAAAGCTAATGCTGATAAAGATAAAGCTATGGCTAAAGCTAATACTGTTACGATAAAGCTATGGCTAAAGCTAATGCTGATAAAGATAAAGCTATAGCTAAAGCTAATGCTGTTAAGATAAAGCTATGGCTAAAGCTAATGCTGATGCTGCCACTGTTCCATACCTGATTGTGATTTCAAAGATCTGGTTGAGTTTACTCTGCAGCAGTGAGGCCTAGGAGGAGATCATGTGATAGTCATCCACATAATCATCATCATCATCATCTTCATCATTATAACCCCTATAACCACTATCGTCATTATCATCATCACTAACATCAATGTCATCACCATCACCGTGACCCTCTTCTTCATTGTCTTCTTAATCCTTCCAATGTTAAGGTAAGGTAAAACACCTTGCTTTTTATAATGATGTGAACATAAGCAATGTAGTACTAGAGTGGTTGAATGGGTGAATGAATGGAGTGGGTGTGTATTTGGTCAAACACAGGTTGTTTTAAACTGTGCTTTCTAAATGAAATGACTGGGCCAAAGTGCTCACCCTAGCCCCGCAGTGTGCAGCGATCTCCTCAAAGGGCGCCGTCTGGAAGCGCTCCACCACCAGTCTCCTGCGCTCCCTCTCCTGCTCCTCCATGGTCACACTGTCCACTGGGGCAGAACACACACCATCACACACACACCTCAACACTAGCATTAGTGCTTTATTCACTTGAAGTCATTTCAAGAAATGCATTTTCTGTGCTCTGCCAGTCCTGAGACTGGGTTAGGCAGAGCACTGCGCATCTGGTTCTATGAAGACCACTCCCTCCAAACTGCATAAGATGTTCGGCAATGAGTGTTGTCAAAGTTCATTCGTATGAAGACTGCCGTATACCCAGGAATAATCTATAAACCATATTACTTAATGGGAAAATATGGAGTCAAAGAGCTAATATCCCTGTTCTTTGAGGCTGGTGAGTGCTATCGGTAGGTATAAGAATGACAGCATTTGGTGCAACATAGATGAATTTGCGAACTGGCAGTACTGATAGGGGGGCCTAAGAAAACTAAACTTTCTTGCTCTCAACAATTAGTTTGTTTCGCTGTTTGGTCTATGTTGAACCAAATTCTGCCATTGTAATGCCTATTGACAGCACTCAGCAACGTGAAACAACAGCTATGGGTTGATTCACTCCGGATAATCCCTTTAACCTGATAGAGAAAATACACAGTGCCATTATGGGATGAGACAATTTGTTGCGCACTCACAGTTTAATATTTACAAGCCAGACTATAACATCAAAATGTTAAGTCTCAAACCTAGAGGCATAATCAACGGTTGTCTTTCAAACAGCCTCTGCACACAATAGGATATTGCTACTACCAATCAGAGCAACATCGACAAAACAGCAAGTACAGCATTCTTTGAAACAAGTAACTTTCCTTTTTCTGTTCAACTTTCAAAAGAAAAGTCCAAGCCTATCGATACAATGACCGGTTTTCCTTGGCCACAGCCATTTTAGTTGTTTTGCACCCACAGCCCTGTTGTCATTGTGCTAAGCCAGTCCAACGACTCTCTACAAAGATAGAGTGTTGTGATTGGTCCTACCAAGCTTTGGTAGAAGACCTACAGAGGCCCTATGGTGCGTGGCTAGACGTACCTGCTGAGCAAAAAATATTTGCTACCGCTAGGGTACGTCTAGATTTCTAAGCTGCATTATTGGCCATTGCTTGACTATTCATTGGTAATGCAAAGCTCTCCGTACAATTGAGAACATATTAATTACATTTTGTTCTATATGAATTCAGAAGTAGCATAGCCAACAGACTGAGGTTGAGTTTTGGGTAGGGTAATATTAACTTATATTAACTATAGTGATATCTGTTTGGAAACTTTAAATCAAATGAATTCCAAGGTAGGGGCGGCAAAAAAAAAAAAAAAAAAATACCTCAAAAGATAATTTCAACATTCTGGCAACTAAATGCACTATGCCACCAGTGAGTGCTAGCATTAGTCTTGTACTCAAAAGATTTAATGCACTAATGGTCACATTTAATCATTGCTATTAATGCTAACTGATGACACAGCAATCAATACTTACCAATAGCTTGTTTCAGTGTTTCAAAGGTAATCTGTTCAGTTGGAGTTTTCTGTGGGCACAGAGAAAAGAGCTTTTGTGTGACTTCTGGAAAGGAAAATTGAACCTGAATTGCTAGACCCAAGCCTGGAGGGCAGGCCTTGAACTGTTTCTTATAGATATAAATAGGATACAGAGGACAGTCCAGTGCAATGCGCTCATTTAGTATATGGGACAGAAACTTGTTTACTACATTATCTCACAGGCTACAGTTTCACTTGTTTCAATAGTTTTACTTTCCACAACACTTCAGTTCCACTAAAGATCATTATTATTTTAGTCTGGGTTAACCCAGAAGTACCTACTAGCAAATCTGAATCAGCTCAAGCCCAATGAACCTGCATCAAGCCCAATGCAGCCCATTTCTCAAGAAAGAGCCAATCACCACTGCTTATTCAGCTTGAGCTAGGCTTTATGATAACAGACAGAGCAGATAATTCAACCCAACCAGTGACTGTGTTGGTGTCACTGTTAAAACTATATCAAAGGCTATATCTGAATTTTCTTCAGAACTCAGTAAACAAGAAATACTGTATGTGTGTGCTGAAGTTCTGAAAATGTTGTCATGCTGAAAACTGGAGGTAAATGACCCCAACCTCCCCCATATTGTTTCACTAGTTTAGCTCAGTAGAGGACACAGGAGCCAAACTAAAAAGAATTATTTCAGGATCTTAGTATCTTATTATGGTGTAAAGGATCTTAGTTATTCAGTTAAAAGGTCTCTTAGATTTCAGTGTGAAGCCAGCTGTGTCTGTCCATTAGTCCGTCTATCCATTTGTGTATGTGTTTGTGTGTGTGTGTGTGTGTGTGTGTGTGTGTCTGTCTGTCTGTCTGTCTGTCTGACCGGCTCTCTCTCTGGGCTGTGTCTGGAATCCATCTCCAGCTGAAGAGAGATGGTGTCCCCGATGCTCTTCCTTTTTGACAACCTGTCCTCATCTGAGGGGGAGAGACACACAACCACAGAGAAAGTCAGCTGCTAATCCAAATGCACACACACAGACACACACACGCACGCACGCGCACACACACACACACACACACACAAACAAACAAACAAACAAAAACACAATGTGACCATTTGATTTTGTATAAGCTACCTTTAGTTACAACAAAACAATTTAGTCTTACTCCTCCACTGAGGCTAAAATCATTTCCTGCGCAAATGTTTTTATATAAATACAGTATAATATATTAAATTAATTCACATGTATTATTTTCATCAGACCTATTTTTTGGCTAACTGGATACTATTGCATAGCACCATAGAAATTAAAAGTAGCATTAGCAGCACCAAGGTCATCAATCCACTCACCAGACACAGAGTCCATTATCATTCCCCCTCAGTTTAAGCCATACGGCGCCCCTGATTGAGGTGTCTACATGAGAAGGTTGCAGATAATCATGGGAAAGTGCGAGTGGGCTATACCTGTTATCTGTGGAATGTAAGGAGTGGCCAGCCTCTCTGTGTTGTAGCCGCTCCCTCCCAGCGTCTCCGCTATTTTGGACTGCAGGAAGACGATGTCTCCTTCAGGCTTCGGCAGACTCTCTGGCAGTCTGAGAGGAGGAGGAGAGAGAGAGAGACAGAGTGAGAGAGAGAAAGAGAGAGGAGGGAGGGTGGGAGAGAGAATGGTTCAGTGAGACAGAAGGAGCAAGAGAGAGTGCAAAGGAGAGACACACACACAAACTCAGAGGGGGAGAGAAAGTGTGAGTGTGTGTCTGTGTATAGGTGTGTGTGTGAGAGAGATAGAGAGGGAAAGAGAAAGAGAGACAGACAGATGGACAGACAGACAAACACACATGCAGCTGCGCCATCACTGTCTGGCATCATGCAACGGTTTTCAGAAAGTGCATGGCTAACAGCATCTTTAAAGTTGCATGAGGCAGGAGTGTCTGTAATGTACTTCCTAATCAGAAAGATGGAGAAACCACTGCAGAGCCAAGGATCAGAGACTCTCTGGACCTCAGAATATTGTGAGATATTTCTTTTAAAAGCCTTCAACAAAGTGTGGGCAAATGCCCTCTATTTACAAATGCCACTCTATAGCTTAAAGGCTGGGGGAGAGAAA
This sequence comes from Tenualosa thibaudeaui, assembly GCA_027481765.1. Lineage (NCBI taxonomy): Eukaryota > Metazoa > Chordata > Actinopteri > Clupeiformes > Clupeidae > Tenualosa > Tenualosa thibaudeaui. The sequence goes on along the minus strand of JAIFZK010000013.1, from coordinate 2,259,383 downwards.
GTGCCAGTGAGTGAGAAATAGAAATAAACATGAATGGTGTATGGACTGTGGCAGGGATAGATCGAAGGATAAAAAGTGTCTTTCACATGAACATTCATAGAGGCCTCCGATGATTCACGGGCATTTGAAAGAAGATGCTAGAAGAAATGGACAGGTATTTGTTTGCTCTGCACGGACTCAATAGACAGTCCATGTTCAGTATACAGGTAAGAGTGATGAAAGGCGTCTATTTACTATTGATCATCACAAGAAAATTGCCTCTTTTTTTAAGCTCATGCCAGGACAAGTGCATGGCTTACCATTGGTCCAGTAAAGCATGGGTCACTGAGTGGGAGAGGCACATACTGTACATACTAAAAGAGATGGGAATGGATTCCATTGTAAAGGCTGCTGACCTTGGCTTCTCCACAAATATATCCTCAGGCAGTAAGTAAGGACTGTCTTTCTGTCGAGCCTCAATCACCTGTCAAGCGAAAGGAAAAAGAAAAGTGTCGGTTCTGTGTCCATTTCCAACCTGATCAAGACAGAGCTTGATCAAGAGTGAGATGCTGTCCTAAACCCATTTGTTATAAAAAAATTCTCTGTAAGCATTGGTGTCTCCTTGTGACTACCATTTTACTAGGAGTTGGATAAGATCTTGGAGAGGACAAGTGTCAAACCTCGTGCACGTGCTGGCAAAAGGTTGGCACGGTGGTCAGCTGGCAGATGAGGTTCAGGTAGGCTGCCGAGAGGGCATGAATAGCACAGCGATTGTACACAGGCAGTGCCTCATCAGCCGCCAAGTCCTGGGGAGAAACAACCAAGGGCAAGATGGTGGTGAGTCGGACAAAAAGACCACATCCCTACTCATGCCCCTCTATCTGCCCACTCTTGGGTAAAGCTGCCCCATGGACAGAGGCGCTCCAGTTCCAAAATGAATTGAGGCATGCAACCCTCTTGAACCTCCCCTTTAAGAAACCCACCCTCAGGTCAAGCAGTGCTAATCCAGGGCAAAGCTGAGAGGCTGCCCTTGGCCAAGCATGGTGTACCTGCAGAGCCAGAGCCAGGCGGACGAGGTCCACCACCACCTCCTCGTTGGCCAGCTCCACAGAGAGGAGAACCAGTAGGGAGAAGAGCGCATCAAAGTGGCGCTGGCTGCTGTTCTCCTCCTTGCACACCAGGTAGATGTGGCGGTACAGCCTCTGGCCATTCTGTCAGGACACAACAAGACACAGGCAAAGATGTTGCAAATCTGAATGTCAACAAAACCGCATTTGGGACTACAATTATACTAACTGTGTGAATGAAATAACACAGTACATATTTCAGTGCATCTCCAACTGTCAGTTTGTTGCATTTGAGACTTCAAATATTTAGTGTCAATCAAACAATTGATCAAGATAGGGAGAGTGTAGAAGAATACTGTTACATGCTATTGTTACTTTTTATTTTCAATGAAATCATTACATAACATAAAATGATAATTATGACATTTTGAACAAAGAAATATAAACTGCTCAACTTGGGTCTTTTGCAATGCAACACATCAATATTTAAAAAAAAAAAAAAAGAGTAGTAATAATAAATAGGCAGAAGAGCAATATACATGTAAGGTGAAGAGATAGTAAGGGTAATATACAGACGTGCTATATAGATTCAATATAAGGGCAATATACAGATGTGCTATAGAGATATGTACAGATGTATTAAGTATATACAGATGTACAGATGTATTAAGTATATACAGATGTACAGATGTGATATAAATATTTGTATAAACAATCCTCACATTTGGCAGGAAGGAAGGAATTTAGTAGGAAGATATTACCTTTTTCATGAAGAGATTGTCTTGTCGAGAGCATTTGTCCACCTTCAGCTTCAGCACTGAGATGTCTCTGAGTATACTGAGAAACAGGAAGGAAGGTGGTTCCCATGTTAATGACATACACCTGTTTGTAATTTCCTAAATAATTATACACTTGCAGTATACTAATGTTGTCAGATTACTTCCACTATGATATTTATATTTGTCAAACTGATGTAATGAATGCAACAATGTCACTGTGTAGAAACTACTTCTGTGTATCTTCATTTCTTCCCTCTGCTCTGGAAATAACATAAATGTGCATTCTGTTTTCCAGATGATTGCTGACATTTGCTTCAATGACTACATTTACATGAAGTTAATGTAGTCATTGAAGCAATTGATCTGTAAGCACTGAATCGAATATGATCAGGATATTAAGTATTCCTGCTTTCTGTCTTTTCCCAAATTCAGTATCCTGAATAAGTCCTTATCCTAGTTACTGTAGCATGTAAACACCTTTTACCAATTTCTAACAGTTGTGGAGAAAGATTCTATAGTGCGACGTGCGAGATGGAATGCTGATAAATGCCAAGACAATCAAGCAGCGCTCTTTAGAATGGTGAGAGCACAGCGAAGAATGCCATAATCAGTAAATGGAATATTAGTATTTATCATGTAAACAGGAATATTAATAACCCAATTTCTCTGTATTAATGTAAACACTGGATTTTGAATATGATCAAAACTGGGATAAGCCTCATATTTGGGATACTGAAGTGTATGTAACCGTAGTCACTGTTTGGTTAGATTTCCTGTCTTTGTGGTTGTAGCCTAACCTGATGGAGGAGAACTTGAGGCGGTTGTCATGGCGATCGATGAGGCTGATGAGAATGTCCAGGACTAGCAGGCGGACCTCGGCGTCCTCCATCAGCGTGAAGGAGAGCAGCGGGTCCAGGAAGGACGTAGGTAGGGCTGTCAGCATGTTGGTGGTCTGGAAGCCCACGGTCACCTGCAGGCAGACATGGAGGAAGTGGCAGAATGGGAGAGAGACGGGGGGGAGGAGGGGGGGTGGTGGGGTGGTGGGTAGGATGGGGAGGTGTTCACCAAAGCAGATGGAAAAGGGAGGAGAGGTCTGTCACATTACGTGTTTATGTCACAGTGTTGAGTCAAGCTTCCATTATACAGAGATTATGTTTATACTATATATACTATACATTTAGCAGCAGAAACTTATACCAAATGCAATGTAGTGCCATGCTAAAATGAAGAGCTAAATCAAGGTAAAGCCCTTGAATGCTAAGTGAGTGAGCTTTTTCAGTTTCATGTCAGATAAAGGTTTCTTTTTTTCCCAAAAATCAGCTGCATCAACTGACAGACAAACCTATACAGTGTTGGCGGTACACACACACCAAGTATATGAACAGATCTTATGAACAGAACTGATCTTTTTCTCTGTCATCTGCACATTTGTTCCAAATCAAGTGCCAACGCACCGGAACGATAGTTAGGATTATTAGGCTATCAGTATATTACTACACCTGTAATAATGACTTCAGCAGCATGACTTGAATCATACGACTGCCCTCAAACCTGAAAGAGGGAGAAAAATGAGAAAGACTCTGTTAGCCGGGTCCCTGAGGTGTGAAGAATGTATCTCTTTTTCAACACACACTTGAAACTCTCCCATTAAGTGAAGCACAAAGCCCATCATTTATTCATGAGATCAACAACTAGACTGTTGCCCGCATCCAAAATGAACTGGGACACTAAATTGAAATGCAGACAGAGTAGGGAATGCAAGACAACAAATGCTGAATAAACAGAAACAATTAATGACCCACCACGGTGTCGTGTTGGCAGGGAAAACAGGGTTCTGACTGTGCATATGTGTAGACTGTGTATATGTGCAAAATGTGTAGATTCTGCCATTGTCAAAAATGTGTCCCAGTTCCAAGTTTAAATAGAGCATGCATGTATCATCAACAGAGAAAACAGAAGCCCACATTGTAAAGCGTTCAGATGCCATCTGGGAGAACCAAAGTTCAGGAGGAAAATCATCATGTCATATAACAGACCCTCGGGCTGATACTGCCCATTAACTCTGCCCCAGCATATTAATGACCAACAAATTCAGACCATTGATTTGACAACCTGGGAGGGAAGTGTTTTCCTCTGAACATTGATTTTCCCACTCTAAGTGTACTGCAGCCCTACATACTTACCGTCATCTGAAGGCTAAGTGCAGTAATGGCCATATGTGCACAACAGCACCCTAAACCACAGAGAGCTTCCCAAACCTACAACTATGCTACCTCTACCACTCGCATCAGACAAACACTATTGCTACATACTTAGTACGTAATTAGTGTAATATAAAAAGTACTATAAAAATAGTCATCAGCTAAAACAATATCTTGGCTTGTGCAAGAACTACTTTGTGCTACTGTGTGTACTGTGTACTGTACTGTGTGACAGTATAAGTCATGGTTGTTTGATAGGTGCCACATGCATGCATATGTACTATCTATCCCATGGATCATATGCACGCATGCAGACGTGTCTATTCTGTGCAGCAGAATAGACTGACAGCAGGAGCCTAGGCCTCTATGTGTCTAGTCTACGGCTCGGCTCGGGGGGAAGTACATGCACAGTGCTGCTCTCAGAGGGTTCTCCCACCCTGTGTTGGCTGAGCCCAGGGCTGGGTACATGCCCGGCACTGGGATCTTCCCCATGATGAATAGCATCACCTCGGAGCGCTGGTAAGTCGGAAGCGTGCTGGCAAAGGAACCTGCAGACACACACACAAACACACACACACACAAAACATGCATAGACACAAAACACACACATAGGATATATTAAAGGAAAGTCTGGTGTAAATCAACCTATATCCCTGTTGCTTAAACTCAAAACACAGACTGAATTTGTGAACCGGCTGCTGACACTAACTGAAAGGGGCACAGAAATCTGAAAGTGAAACTGATATTCCTTGCCCTCATTAGTTAACGTCAGTAGCCATTTCACTATGCGGTCCTCATATCAACATTTGATAGCAATCGGTGCATTCAAGCTGGGATATGGGCTGATTTACACATAATTATTTTCTTTAATGTAACATCCTGCAGTAATATTACAATTACACTCACATAATTTAAAGATGCATTATGATTTTCATGCTGTGCATCAGATTTTGTTAGTAAAGTATTTTTGTTAGTAAACTGGTTTGTGTCATTTTAAGGACAATATCTCAGAATTCTGATTGCACCTTTGCAAACTTTTTACATTTTAAAACAAGCTTTAGTTACTCCTCTGTGACAGTAAACTGATTATCTTTCATTTGTGAACAGACCAAAGCTCCTGAGGACAAAATCATCTGCTTGGGGAAACACTGATCAACATTTATTAAACCCTTTCCTGACATTATTGTCCTGTATTATTATTGATCAAGCAACTGATTTATTAATGTAGAAAAGAGTCAACAGATTGACTTGAACTGAAAGAACACACACACACACACACCAATAGTCTTGATGACGGACTCCTGTAATTGTCTCTCCTCGTGCTCTTTGATGATCTTAGTGCCAATGTTGCTGTAGTCGTAGGCTCCTGTGAGCTCATAATCCACACTGAGACGCAGCTGCTTCAGCAGGGTATTGAACACCTCCAGCACCGTGGGCCCTGCACACAACACACTGCATTACTGACATCCAAACACTCAATTGTACTAACTGATGAATCTAAAGGTATCTGGAGTCTAGTTTGACAGGGCCCCTCTAGTGGTGTGAAGATGTACTGCAGCCCCCCTCGCCTCCCACCTATGGAGCCACTAGCTTCAATCACTGCAGCCTCTGAGAGCACCTCCACTATCCCGGCTCGCACTCTGGCTGAGCTTTTACTGTTCGCGTCCAGGTGTCCAAGCAGTTGCTGAATCACTAGGTGAGAATGCTGCGACTGTGGGAATATAATATAATATAATATAATATAATATAATATAATATAATATAATATAATATAATATAATATAATATAATATAATATAATATAGGATGATGTGTACCTGAATAGAGTACATGATGATCTTGAAACAGCGCACTGCAAAAGTTTTGCTCTCCCATAGGGAATGGTTATCTAGATGCCTTAAGGTAAAAACATGTGGTGCCATCAATATCAGTCAAGGTGATAGTCAAGGTGACACAAACAAAACAGAAAGCCTCATTCACTTGCTTTGCAATCACAGAGAAAGGTACAAGCCTTTGGAGAAACACAGAGACTGTAAATTGACTTTAGCAATTACCTACTATTATTACTTTGCAGTACTATTTTTCATATTCTTCAAATGTGTATTGATTGAAATATATAATAATACAGTACTATTAGTGTAATACAATTAAATAAATATGTGTGACACAATTTCAGTTTCTTATGTATTTAAAGTTAACTTTCAACAGTAATTTAAGTAAACTTCAGCTTTAGATTTAAAAAAGCATATCACCTTACATGACGAACTACTATAATAAATAGTGATTTAGCTCACACTGTCAGATGCAGTACATACATGGCCCTAAGTTTCTTTCTGATGCACCTTTCCCACTGCTGCTTTCTGTACTAGCTGCAGCACGTGAACCCTTCCTCTTTATGTCTCTTTATGTACAGCATCTGCTGCCTCTTCTCTCCACATAAAGTGGATGTGAATGGGAGTGTGTGCGCAAGAAGCAGTGACTCACATAAGGACAGGCTTAACAGCATTCTTGATGTTGCCATACACAGCACGGCCCAACAGCTCCCTGAAGCAGCGCTCGGTCAGCTCCACAGGGCTCTCCTTCTCTTTGTCTGCATCTGGAGAAGGAGACTGGCTGCAGGAAACACACACACAAGAGGCATCTGAGATGTGGAGCTGTTTTGCTATATGAGCACGGTACAGCACATAGTATGAAATAATGACAACAAATCATACACACATCCTCTACACCTGCAGTTTTGTTTGTTCATTGTATGCACACTGGCACACACATACACACACACACCAAAAATGTTTGGGAGAGAATATAATGTGCATCAATGCATGGTTGCCCTAAGATGAGATCAGATTTGATCATTTTCATTTTTCTGCCTTCCTGCATTTTTCATCTTTCATCCATTATACCCCTATGTCATGCAAAGTCATCTGTTCATAGCAGCATATGTATAGTACATTCTTCTACTAATACTTTAATCAAATCTCATACTTTAAATGGGAGTCCTTCACTGCAAACATATACAGTTAGCATACTGCTGACAGGTAGCTTTTATGACTCTGATAAGACTAGAGCAGGGGTTCTCAAACTTTATTGGCCTGGGGACCCCTCATGGAATTTTTTTTTAAGGACACCTCCTAATTGCAACACAAATGTAACCATATAAGATTATAGTCAGATGCTTTCAGATGCAAACATATTTTGCTAATACCACAACAGTTTTATATAGGCATGTTACTGCGTTTGGCAAAACTTGACAGTGCAGGATCAGTTTTAAAAGAATTTATTTTTTTTTGTAAAATCTAAGTCTACTGTGTTAAAATACAGTTTGTTTTACATAACTAATAATAACTAATATTCATTTTGCTTGCAGTTGAGGTTTTATTCCCAAGGAAAGTATTTTGACAGATTGATGCAATAAATGTGTCACTAATGTTGTGCTGGTGGGAGTAAGGAGCACAGGGTGATTGGGCTCTATACAGATCTCTAGTACTTTTCTCCCCATAAGACAAGTTTATACTTTGTAGCTTATTCACCAGACTACCCTGCTTTTCCTTGTACCTGCACACTTGAGGCATACATTCAGCGCTAAGAGCATTCTCCACTAATTATGTCTGAGTGAGTCATTCCATCATGTCATTGAGACTGGGCTTTCAGAAGAGACATCTAATATCACTTTAATATAAAGCCATTCACATATTAAATAATCAATACAAGATTTCCCAGCTAAATATTAAATATTAATATTATATTTTATGACATTATCTGTAAGTTAGCAGACACTCTAATCCAGAGTGACTCATCATGAACATTACAAACATGCAACATACAAACAGTTCCCCAGGAGTAAATTGGGGTTAAGTGCCTTATACACAAGGCCACACTGACAGCCCCTGGAGTCAAACTCAATCTTCAAACAACATTTTCACCTCATTTTTGAACAGTTTCTTGAGTCTTGCATTTCAGCCCAGAGCTCACCTAAACAAAATCCTATGATAACTTGATCCACTACAGATACATACAAGCTTGGGGTGTTATATTATATGCCCACACACAGACAATAGATTACAAGTGATAAATAGATGATACTCCTCATATACAAGCATAAATAGACAGGGCCATAAAATCTGCCCTAAAATTGGTATATAAAACAATATTAATAACAGACTAAATAGAATTTAAACGTGCAAACATAAAATGTACGACTTCAGCAAGGTTAGATCAAGGTTAGATCAAAGTTAGATTAAAGACTAAGACTACAATATCCCTGAGACATGCAGAAATACAAGCAAAAACAGCAGTCTTGAGGTGGAAAAGACATAAGTCACATAAGGTGTACATAACCAGGACCTGTGTGAGCAGATGATCTATCTCAAGGAAATGCTTTAAATGTAGAATACAAGGGGCTTAAGTACTGATTCCTACACCTGTTGTGGTTGAAAGACTAAGCAAAATCTATCCTTCAAGACATGCACTGAATAACGGCCTTTGAGGTAGGACACAAAACAGTCAAGAGCTTCTCCAGAAATTCCTTGTTTAGATAGTGTGGACAGGAGAATGTTAACTGCATCAAAGACTGCAGATAAGTCAAATCAAATAAAAACTGATCAAAGGTTTTAGTTCTTCAATCACAGAAATTGAGCAGATCTAGTTGCATGTTCTAAGATAGGAAATCAGATACTGGTTTGAACACCTTTTTCTACCGTTGACCTTTAACCTTTGAGGGAAGGAAGGGACAAAGGATATGTGGCTCAGCAGTGTAAGCCATAGCTCTGCCTTTACCTCTCCATGGCCTCATTCTGCAAATTGAAGAGCAGAGAGGGGACAATCTTGTCCATGTGCTGTGGATCCCAGATGTTAGCCTGCAGTTCATCATTTACGGTCTTCCTCACCACCCCCTGTAGACCTCGGATGCCCGCCATGCGAATCCTGATGAAACACACACACACACACATGCACACAGAGTCTGTGTTTAGTCTCCCTTTCACACATTCTAAGTGAAGGTGCCAGTCTGATTGGGCACCCAAGACTCATTTAGCAAGTTTAACGCTAATAAGGACAAGAGTTTTAGCAAAAGCTATTGAATGTTGGTGTGGAATCGAGGATGTGCGTGTGTGTGTGTGTGTGTGAGAGAGAGAGAGAGAGAGAGAGAGTGTGTGTGAGATGGGTGTGTGAAAGTGTGAAGCGTGTTTCCTCACTGGGTGCGGATGTCGGGGTCCTCGTAGCTGGAGTGACACATCTCGCTGAAGCGCGAGACAAAGAAGTCGTAGCTGCGGTGGTAGGAAGGTGTGTCTTCCTCAATGTTGGCAAACTTCACAAACTGAGGGAAGAGGTGGGGGAGAACATTCAGCAGCAGGATATGTGGTTGCAAGTGACAGGTGCCATCAAAGCTTAAAGAAACAAACAGGCTGGGGGACAATATGGCACACCGGTCACAACGGGATCGAAGCCTGCCTACATGAAGAGGCCTGTGAGTCAGCCTATTTGGGAAAACTACTATTTGGGAAAACAACCAAAAAAACACATCTTGGAGAGACGTTAACATCCGTGACTAATGCGATACTCCCCAGCACCGTCATTTCTATCGGAAATGCAATTTAAGCCCTGGTCCTGGCTGTCCTAGATCTGCAAAAGTAATCTCTTGTTAATCTTTAAGCCTTCATATTTCTCTTTCTCTCTCTCTCACTCTCACACTCAGGATCAGCTCTCCTGTCCAGTTGGCCAGATGTGATGGCTTTGCAGAAAACAGACACGTTTGGGATATCACACAACTTTCTTATGTTTCTGCAAAATAAAATGATGATGTGCCACCCATAAACATGTCATCCAGTTCAAACTAAGCCTTCACTGAAGAATACAGGGGAAAGGTATTTCATCTCAGATGTATCCCTTACTACTGTGTGTTATTGTGGAAGGGCTACTTTGTCATGTTTATTCTAAGTGACTGCCAGTAGTGTTGTGGCTGTAACAAGTGCAAATATTGAGTGTTTCTTGATATGGCGGACAGGCTTTATGGAGGCATGCTGACACTGGTATTACAGATAAGGCCCCTGGGGAAAACCCCTTCCCAGAGAAATTCCCAACATCTGCTCGGAGACACTGGAAATGGATTGGTCCATGCCATGATGACAGCATGTCAGAGTGATGATGAGGCCTTATGCTGGCAATCTCTCTCTCTCTCTGTCTGTCTCTCTCTCTCTCCTTCCATTTTCCTCTCTCTCCTTCTCTCCCTTCCATCTTATCTTCGATTTCTCTCACTGACTCTCATGCTGTCAAACATCCACAACACACAGAATGCAGACACACACACACACACACATCATGATTCTGGGATGTCAGCCATCCAGCACAATCATACAGAGCCAGAATCTCTCCTCTATCCTCTGACCCTGCAGTTCCGGGTCAGCCTCTTTGGCCTGCAGGCTGCTATCCAAACCCCACCCCACCACCCTTCCCTCTCTCCCTCTTGAAGCAGCTGCATAACAACACGTGCGGCCGATGCTCCGGCCACCCTGTTGCCATAGGGACACCACTGACAGCAATGGAAAGAGAGAGATGATATTGGCTCTTAGGTGGAGTAGTAATAACAGTTCAGATAGAATAAGACACTGCTGGGAACCTCTTCAATTGCTCACCCTCCAAACCAGCCATTCCCTTCACCCAAATAGCAACAAACTGGGTAACCTAATTTCAAGTTATACCATTGGGCATTTGTAGTAAAAAGTTATATGTGCTGGAATGATGAGGATAATACTTTGTTATGGAATAATGAATAATTTAAAAAATAATTAATAGCACAAATTAAGTTTAAAGACTTCCCTTTCACATGTGTGCTTAAAGCAGCATAACAAAGACAGACACACTGTGATTCCTTTACATGTTATGTCCTCTTCAGCTGTCTAATTTCTCATTTTAATTATTGACCCAATGGACTTCCCTGATGTATCTGCACAAAATTATTTTCTTTTATGTCTGGACAATCAAAGCAGGCATTCAGAGCTACCAGACCAAAACCAACATAGCAACCACGTAAATAGCTGTCACTGAACCATGAGCCTTGATGTGAGGGGGATATAGAATGGATGAAGGAATGGAGGGGTGAACTTACTGAGTTGGTCCCCAGGATCTGCAGGTTGGGCTTGTCGGCCTCCAGGAGTTTGCGCACCATGGTGAGGAAGCTCTCCACAAAAAGGTTGATGCTTTGGCAGTGGCAAGCCATCAGCAGTTGGTCCAAAGCCTCCATGGCAATGCAAACATACCTAGAACACACACACACACACACACACACACACACACACACACACACAAACACATGCGCGCGCACACACACACACACACATGCGTGCGCGCACACACACACACACAAACAATTTTGTGTTCATCTTTTTTTTGTGGGTGAGGTGTACTGCTGTAACAGTATTTTTGTCAGTTCTAAATTCAGCTGTCACAGGGCACTTTCACTGCTGTAAGAATCAATTGAAGTAGTAAGTGACTGGGTGTAAAAGACACTTTTCTTCCTTCCTTTTGCAAAATAAGGCAGTGTATGAGGCAAGAGCCAAAGCCATCTGGAAAACCTCACTGGAAGACTTTTGTCACGCGTGTTGTTCACTTGGACACAGCTCACCCATATCTGTGGCGGGCCACGTCTCGAGAGAGGCGCTCTGAGAGATACGCGCCAATGCGGTCAAGTTTTTCTGGAGCAGACAGGGCGTAAAACGTCAGCTTCTCCATGTTGGCTTTGACCAGGCCGTCCTACGCACAGTAACACACAGAGGGGAAATTATGCAGATGTTTATGGGCTTCCAGGAACAGAGAGGCCATTCATTTCCTTCACTGAGACTCACTTCTTTTAAAAACATGCATGTCAGGCTATGTGTGTATGTGTGTGTGTGTGAGTGTGTGTGTGTGTGTGTAATGCTGCTTTCCCCTGCCTTGCTTGTTAGAAAGTGGTGCAGCCTGATTAAAAAAGATCTATATACCACTATGAGACTTAATTCCATTACATAACCCCGGTGTTACCATAAATAGCCAGAATCAATGAGACTGCTGTTAAAATATATTCTGGATTTCACTGACTTTTTCTAACTTGGAGGGGAGTCATGACCTGTAATCCACAGTCTCTTGCATTAAAACACTGTCTGTCTAAAACACTGTCTGTCCATACTAAAAAGGGCTATTGTGTTGACAGAATGTTCCATTAACTGTATTTAAATATTTATTAATCATACTACCAGACATATAGGATTCCCCACTATAACATATTACATTGTTTTTTAGGAGCTGAAAGAACAGAAGGTCTGCACAATTAGGCTCCCTTAATCCGGTGTTTTATTAATTATTAATTAATATTATTAATGAAACATTTTTATTTTTTGTCCATTTAATTAGGTGCCCACCTAAAATTGTTTTTTATGCCAACCACATGCATCTACAGTCCATGTTGGAAAATACATTATTTCTTTGTTCAGGGAAAGAGCAGATATTCTTTCAGTTGCAATAAACCTTTACAATGTACCCACACAAGGACATTTTAGAATGGGATACACAATGGGATAATTGGTCAATCTTATACACAGGCATAAATAAACAACAAAGTGTGTAAACTAAAGTGTGTATTTTTGGAATGGCTGTGTCTTTAGGCCACTTGAGTAGGAATGATGTGGAATGATCTATAGGCTATCCATACACAACACAGCACAGAATTATCACTGAATTGATTTTTCAGGAGTCTTCAGTGATTTCTGTCCAAGTCTGTTTTACAACAGAAGGAATTCTTTGGCTGAGGTTACTGCATGACGCAAAAGGATTTTCCTCTGGGTGCAAGGGTTCACATAGATTTTTCACCACAACAGACTCATATGTCAATATTCAGCAAGGTTGTTTAGAGTGTCTTCTAGTAGACTGTTTATACATCACTAATGTAAATGTACATTTCTATGGGATTTCCAAATGATGAGATATACTTTTTTGTTTTTTGATACAAAAATGTGTACACACAGATCATCAAGCCACTCACCTCTGGGTCCTCAGGGAAAATATTGTCCACAAGCCTCTTGTACCGGGGTCGCAAGGCCCCACAACATCCACAAATACCTAAGGTTGGAAAAACAAGAGTAGAAAGAACAAACCTTTCAGCTCCTGTGCATGGGTTGTATTTTACTATGAGTCATATTATCAATCATTTAAAAGCCCAGTTTAAAAGCAAAAATGCCCTTAGAAACCAGCTTTAGTGTCGTTACCATCGTGATGAGTTGAGCTCATTCCCTGTCTCAGCACTGACCAACAGAGACCAAAAGCATTTGTTGACTTAATTGATTAGCTTGGCTCGTTAAATGAATTGTCCTGAGATGCAGTCCATGCCAAAGTGATTGGGTTTACAGAAAATGGTAATCACTTTTCCTTATTCTTTCACCACCACTGCAGTTTCTGACAGCTTTGAGAGGCAGAACTGGGCACTGAAGTAAAGAACTGCCTGCAGAATCCTTACCCCTAACCTTACACACTTACAAACACACACAAGCGCACACACATACACACAAACATATATACACACACACAGATGAGGTAAAAACTACCTACAAAACAAGGCAATCCAAATGCACAAAGTACTGAATGCACCATGTGAATGATAACAAGCTTAAAAACTCTTTGAGTTTGCCAGCTTATTCTGCCCACTACCCACTAACAAATCAGCCCCTAGGAAGAAAATCTTGTTTGGTGTGACAAGCAGCCCTTGCACTAACTAGATCAACAAAGCCCACCCCCAGCCTTCACAGAGGCATCATAGACACGGCATCATGATCTGAGGGATTGAGGTTTTAAGACTCCATTTGCTTAGGACTCGGAAATCAAACAGCAAAGGGGAAGACAAGAATAAAAATTCACAACAAAAGAGAAGACAACTCTGAGCAGCCATAAGGATATAATAGACCTCCAAGCGCTTTGACCACACAGGCCATGAACAGAATAAATATTAGCTCCTGACACTGACACTAACAAAATTCAAGATTTGGGGCTTTTTTGGGTGCAATGCATAATGGTTCATTTCATATTGGGCACGAATCTGACTATTTTTATTGCAATCAGGCTACCGGACCAGCTATTAAACTATTCATGACTCATAAATCTTCCATGTCTCATCTTTTTTTACAAAGACAGCTCCCAGGAGGGCCAGCCATGCTGGCGTTGCTCTACCCTGAAATGATTCTTCTGCTGTCTTCTGCAAGCGAGGAGGACAGAGCACGTTGCCGGCTCCAGGGGAAGCGTGAGGCCGTGGGCGAGAGGCGGCATGAGTCACCTGAAGACGTGGCGGCAGCATCTCACTCTTTCTCCCTCTCTCTCCTCCTAGTGTATGTGTGTGTGTGTGTGTGTGTGTGTGTGTGTGTGTGTGTCAGTACGACACAACCCACCACTAATACAGACAGCAGATGCCACAGACAAGGAGATGGCAGCCCATACAAACACATGGTCTAACCCACCTTCCTCATCCTTCTTACCCACTAATGCCTCGTAACTGCCTCCTTCTGTCATATGGACAGCTAATGACCCAGACTAGAGGAGACCACCTTTTTCCAAGGGACAGAGAGGAGATACTGACAAGATCTGAGTGTACTGATAAAGAAAATATGGAGAATGTATGTTTCTCTCTACTTGACTCTCCTACCATACCTCTTTGTATCTTAGTTCTTCTTTTCATTTCTCTCTCTGTCTCTCCCTTTCTTCTCTGTCTCTTTCCTGCCCTATAGCAGGTTGCTTTCTGCTGGCAGACTCCTGTGTTGACACCAGCATAAATACTGTGGCCAGAGGGCCAAGCTTACTTTATGTTCCTCATAACTCTCTTTTCAGCATGTACTCATTCACATCATGGGGGCCATAGAATTTGGCTGCAAAGGAAATGTTGCACCAGAGGGAGGCCAAGCATCAGGTCCAAAACACATCTGCAGTATTGTCACCGCTTGCAAACAGGATGATTTAAATCACAGTGTGCTTTTTTAAATGTATTTTTTTTTTTTTTAATGAAGGATGGCATTGCTATCCCATTCAGCCAACCTGTGAGAACCCTAGATAGACAGCAGAGGAGCTACCTACTATGTACATATGGACAGTCAAATTGACCATTTAGCATTGAATAAAGGTTGCTTTTCAGTCCCATGTCACGAGTGCCATGATGAGCTCTGCCTCAGATGCAGGCATTCCACATCTGGATACAGCTCAAAACCAGTCAGTTGAAAGACATGACAAGAGGATTAGGCCTACATTACAGTGGCAGGCTGAGCTTCCTATTATCCGTGCCACAAAGTAAACAAAAGGACTGGAAACACTGGACCCAAGCCAACTTATAGTGTCGCTCAATACTACTACTTTGCTTACATAACACTATGTGCATGTTCATTAAAGCAGTCCTGTGTGACAGCAATGGGAGGATCTCTCTCCAGAATATAACGCTAAATATAGCCTGCAATCCCTTTGATGCAGATTCTTTTATTCTCAGAGAAGTCCAAGGTTGATGCAGTACATATAGTTCTGAGGGGAGCACACAGACTATGCTTAGCTTTCCCTCTAGCAAAGCCATTTTACAGAGTGATGTATACCCACACCTGCCTATGGCATGTTTCCAACTACCACTACAGAGATTTGCTTCATATGTTCATCGTCACAGATTTGCATGACATGAACTTTTCATGGCTGCATTAGTGGGAGCAAATCACTGTCATAACTTAGTTAGTTTAGCTTGATTTGATTTCAAACATTAATAGAATATCTGATTGCAAATTAATCAAAAACTGTTTGTCAGGATAATACAGTACCACTGACAAGCCCGGCCCAAGCACAGGGAGAGCTTTTATGTTTTATTTTGTGACAGAGGAACATTTTGAAAAAAGAGTAGTGATTGCGCTCCAAATCCTAAGTAGATTCAGAACATGTTTTAATTACAGGATGAGTCTGGGCTTTACACCAGAAAGTGGATTAAATATGAAATCTTCTATCTCCTGAGGGTTGCCAGAAATAAGTTCTTTCTCCCTCCATCTCTCTGCATGCAGCATTTCAAAGACCAGGAAGTGAGAATGGACAGGGGAAACAAATATGTGCCTAGTCAAAGGCCAAATATCTTGTCTGTCTTTGATTACAGTGCCATTTCCACACAAAAATACTAGATCTGCACACAAAAATAGCTACGGAGATACAAAATTACATCCATAAAAAAATATAGTTAATATGACACAGAAAAAGGAATTGAGCTGAATCTGTTGCTCTGCTCAATCAAAAACACTTGCCTCCCTTGGAAAACACATGTATTCCCCTAGCACAACTGATCACAAAGGTGCAATGAGGAGGGAAAACAGTCACAGCAACCATACCAACACACTACGCTACACAACACACACACACAAACACATACACATATACAGGTACGGACACAGACAGGCTGGCTGAATTCTCTCTCACATTATGCATACACAATTGCCCTTGTAGTCAGTGCAGGGGAACTGTCCTTACCGTACATCGATGGAAACGCCGCTGATATTCCACCCTGCTGCTCTTAGCCTGAAGCCTTTTCTGTGTGAAAGCGATGCTCTCTCTCTGTCTCTCTCTCTCTCTTTCTCCCTCACACACACACACGCACACACACACACACACAATGCAAACAGACACACTCTCCTACACACACGCACATTCACACACGGTGCATGTGACCAGACTCCATGACCTTGGATTTTCCCAATAGCGTGGCACCGCTTGGCTCAATCTCCCTGAAACAATACTGGCTGCACAACACACACAGGTGCAAAAACACACACGCACATGCACACTTGCCGCACTCTCTCACTCACCACACACACACACAGACTACACACATTCCCAGCACAACATCTCACACACGCCCCCTACCCAGTCATGCGTAACAACGGCAGGGGGGAGGGCACAGCTAGTGTGTGAGTGGAAGCAGGAACCAATGAGAGAGGGAGAAAGAAAAATAAGAGATAGGAGAAAATCTACTGGTAAAACCAGACATCAGTCTTCTCTTTCTCCTCCCCCAACCCTCCCCACCCCTACAGTGGTAGCATCTTCACTTCACAGTGCAGCATCCTACTGGAATCATTAGGCTATAACTATTATCTGCTACATGATATTGACAGAGGGTTATGATTAAATTGCATAATGTTCACTAATGGATTACAGACTAAAAAAAATAATTTCAACATTCCTATAATGTTATTAAAGGTATTTTGATGTTGTACTTTAAAATACAATAAACAAATCAGTCCAGGCTTAGGACCCTTGGGTTAATAAATATTGGCTATGCTATTTTGACATTATGTTTACCACACACATAAATGCATGAATCCTTTCAATCATTTTAATCTTTTTTTATCATTTTCACCTTTTTATAAAACTAGTGAAAAGTCTAGCCTAAAAGCCAATTCTTTGATAGCATATAGAGAAGGCTGTATGGGAACCGCATGATCCTTCTCATGTGAACTGGCTCAGTGTTAATCTGGTTGGGACACAAATTTTTGCTTTTGCTGTGCTTTCATTAGGTCCCATCACACCAAATGTTTTTAAAAACTGAAATTAATTGATTGACCTTTACTTCCAATGTATTCTCAAAATGTATTGTCAGAGAATGTAAAAACCAGGCTAGTCTCATCCATAATAGCATAATAGGCATATAATATTATAGTAATAGCCTGTTATTTGACACTGGTTCTATCACATGTAAGGATGTCTCTAGACTTGTCTTTCCCAAACTGTTTTTTTTTTTTCACTAACCTTTGACATTTTCACACATTATTCATTTTTATGATTATTTATTAGCATAGTTCCCATAGACTCTGTGTTGTCCATGTTCAAGGCCAATTAATTTCTATCTACTCAACATAAATTAAAAAACTGCACTGCATTAAAAAGACTCTTATTGAGATGACTATGTAGAGAAATTAACCTAGGCTACATAACAAATTTTGACAAGGTTAACTTACCACCACCTATCTGGTGATCCAAAACTGTGCTGCAATCCAACAAAAGTGTTCGAGGACTTGGCAGATTTGGAAAATTTGGCAGTGTTAGCCAATAGGGCATTCTTGGCATATTTGGAAAACGTGGCAATGGCATCTTCACAGTAGGCCT
The DNA here is from genome assembly GCA_027481765.1 of Tenualosa thibaudeaui. Classification (NCBI taxonomy): domain Eukaryota; kingdom Metazoa; phylum Chordata; class Actinopteri; order Clupeiformes; family Clupeidae; genus Tenualosa; species Tenualosa thibaudeaui. The sequence continues at coordinate 2,241,233 of JAIFZK010000013.1, read as the reverse complement.
ATGTCAGCTCCTTACTCTGTTAAAAATCAGTAGGGGCAGTTGGAGGTAGGCTTCCATTCACAACTCAGCTGCCAACAACTTTTGAGAGTTGTTAGAGTCCTTTCAGAGGTGACCCTCCTCCTCTTTCCCCTGGATCTCCCTCCCTCCTTCTCTCTCTCTCTCTCTCTCTCTCTCTCTCTCTCTCTATCTCCCTCCCTCCCTCCCCGAGTTTAACTCTGGAAAAGAAAGAGCTGGACACAGGAAACTACACACTGTGTGACGAATCTGCATACATGTATAAAACGTTGAAAAATCATGTTGGCTTGGCTTTCGTTGTCATAGCAACGAATAGATTTGTGTTCTATATCTTGATATGTGTAGACTGACGCAAGTTAAAGTGCTGTTATTTTTTAGATAACAAACAAAAGGGAATGCAAATATTTTCAAACCTATGAGCTGAGATATGACTTGATTTCTAACGCGATGCTGAATCTGCTGGCAAGGATAAGAATATTGCTATTCCTCAAGCTGATAGCCAGTGCCAGCTAGCTAGCTAGTGTTATGTGGCTCGCTCGCTGGCTAGTTCAGCTTGCTAGTCACACAATGCAACAGTTCAATTGTACCTGTCTAGTATAATTAATAGGTCTAATTCGTGGTTTTAGTCTGTGTATACAGCATAGATTAAGGTAATGTTTTTGTTGGTTCTCCAGCGTCTGTTTGTTCATCTATTACCTGCTCGATAACGCAGTTGGTAAACTGAGTGTTTATATCCAACGTAGCGACCTTAAGCTAACAGCAGCAGCTGCCCAACAAAACCAAACAAATCAAGTTAACGTTATAAATAACAGTCTTTGTGCCCATGACTTGTACATTTTAAGATTTAATTTCAGTCATTATGGACACAAATGTGCAAAAACGACGTGAAAAGAAGTCACTGCGTGTGAAGGTTATCAGCTTGGGAAATGCTGAAGTCGGAAAGGTAAGACAAAATGTTAGCTAGCTTGGTTAATGAAAACATTTGTGTCTACAAACTGGGTGACGGGAACTAGCCGCCTGCTTGGCCCATTTAGTAACACTATTCTAGTTAGGAAGACGGGCAGTTGACAGCCTTTTATGTTTAACTTGTTATCTAGCTTGCTATTCATCATGTTCCTGGACATTGGTTTGTTGCTGCGAAAAACGCCCAACATAGTGAACATTCTGTTATATTTTGATGAAGTAATGATGAATATAATCTAGACAGAAAAAAGTCTAGATAACCTATGCAGGTTCCCGTCATTTAAAAATGTGCTCTCCTCTGTTTCTTGTAGAGTTGCATTATTAAACGTTATTGCGAGAAGAGGTTTGTTCCTAAATACCTGGCCACGATTGGGATTGACTATGGGGTCACCAAGTAAGTAGATTTAAGAACAGGAAGAACTACAAACATATTGTAAAGACAAGACAGCGCTGTAACCGTTATTGATTAAGGTTACATGAAGTGGTAATGTCTGATTTTGCTTTAGAGTTCAAGTCCGAGACCGGGAAATGAAAGTGAACATTTTTGATATGGCGGGGCATCCTTTCTTCTATGAGGTAAGTGCACATTTTCTGCTTCAAGCAAAGTGCACGGTCTTAAATGTAACTGAAGCTTATTTAATAATTAGGCAAAGTACATTTTCTATTCAGTTCATACACATAACTTTTGCTTGTCATCAGTGATTTAGGTAAATTAGGGCCCAAAATGCCCCAAGAGTTGTTTGAAGAGGAAATATTGTTTCAGGGAAGTTTATAGACAGAATACTAACAGAGATACTAACCATAATATATAGTGATATGTAGTGAAATGACATTAGTTATAATAGTGCAGTGGTGTCATGGGAAACAAATGATAAAAAGATTTAATAGACTGGTGTGTCTGAGAGGGGGTGGCTGAATTACAGTAAGTACTGTACGATTGTGCATTCTTTTGCCTTTATGTATCAATGTACTGTGTTCTTATTCATTGTTACCAATATTTTAGAGGCTGCTTTTATCATCTGCATCTTTGCAACCAAACTGTACTTTGGCAATAAATAATCCCATCACTACACTCCCTCTTCAGATGAAATTGCTTTCACATGCCAGAAGAGGGCAACATAATAAAACAAACATCGCCAGAATGACAATGATCCAGAATCAAATGAATGTACCAGAACAATGAAAATATGTTTAAAGGATTTCAAGGAGACAACTCTGTGAATAACAATACATCCAAAGGAAATGCATGACAAGTTGTCATGGTTATCATGCATTATCTCTGCCTCAGGTACGCAATGAGTTTTACAAAGACTCCCAGGGGGTGATCCTGGTGTATGACGTGGGGCTGAGGGAGAGCTTTGATGCCCTAGACAGCTGGTTGGCAGAGATGAAACAGGAGATGGGCTCGCAGGCCAACATGGAGAGCATCGTCTTTGTTGTTTGTGCCAACAAGGTTAGATGGATGATGACTGTGGAATTGGAAGTAGTTTGTCAATTTCATTCATTCAGCAAGTGCCTTCATGTGTATTGCATGTCTGTAGTGGCCTACTGAGCTTATGTTTGACTGGACATGCTACTTGTGGCTGCAGGTGGACCTGACCAAGAGGAGGGTGGTGGACGAAAGCGAAGGCCGACTATGGGCTGAGAGTAGAGGCTTTCACTACTTTGAGACATCCGCACAAAGTGGCGAGGGAATCAGTGAAATGTTTCAGGTTTGTGCTTGAACAATTTCTTTCTTTTCTCTTCCCTTCCCTTTTTCAGCCTGCCTTTCCTTACACACAGTTTTATTTTTTTGTGTAGTTTGTTCAGTTAAGGTTTGATGGTAATTTAAATGTCATGCCCAAATGTATACGCAGTCCATAATATGTTTTTAAACCAAACTTTTTTCCTAACCCTGAGATAGCCCAGTGACAAATACCTCGATTTTGGTGATTGATCAGCATTGACTGATTGATTCATCCTCATGTGTAGTTTGTCCTCTATCTGTTTCCCTAGGCCTTCTTCTCATCTATAACAGATATGTGTGAGAATGGAGGGAAGAGGCCAACACCAGAGGTCAATGTGGGATTCACCAAGGAGCAGGCGGACACCATCCGCCGCATCCGCAACAGCAAAGACAGCTGGGATATGCTGGGGGTGAAACCTGGGGCCACTCGGTATGTCAACACTACCAGCTCTGTAGACCAGTATTGTGCATTGTATATATGCAGAAACCAGCCTTGAGGAGAGGTCACTGAGGAAAAGCATCTCTAATATCGGCATTGTGTGTGTCTCCTAAATACATGCTCATCAAAACACAGTTTGAGAAACCAGCTGCAAAGTTACAAATATAAATATGGAATAGTTTCTCATAATACCATACTTTTTAAGCCTGATTGCTAACTGCCGTTAATATGTTGATTTTGCACAATTTCTGCATCTGTGAGGTCAGTACATTGGGGGGACCTGTAGGCATATAAGTAATGTAAGTTAATGTATAAGTAATGTTTAGTTAACTGTGGTTAATACATGGATGCGACTAATACAAGCGTCAGGTCTGCACACAATTTTGTTTTTTTAGATTACATAAAATACTGAGTTTATACACTGTGAGGTTTATATTTGTTAAATTTCTATAATGGTCCATTATAGTGATAATCGCTGCACCTTATACTGTCTGACAGCCTCTGAATACATTCATGTAAGGTCCTATTAGACACCACAGTCACCATTTGCTTTTCAACCCTCTGTATCTCCACAAAAGCAAAGTGGAAGCTCGGCTTTCTAAATCTTGTCAATAGAGACTTGCTGGGCAAAGAAGGGATTATAATGTTGATGGCTAAGAATCCATCACACATCTGAGACTCGCACAGCAGGTGCTTGAGTACATCTTGCTTGGAAGCCACAAAGCCACAAATGCCTATGGCTAGCAGCTGTTATCATTTAATGTGCTGTGGGGTTTTTTTTGTTGTTGTTGCGGTGTTACTAGAATGTAGCATTATGATTTTCAATTGGTTGGTGTAGGCCATCATCACTCTTACTTGACCGTTTTCTTTGATGTTCTGTATGTTTGATATTCCCAAGGATGCTGACAAAAATGCTGACAGTTTCTCCTTCATTTTGCAAGTTTCACTCAAATATGCCTGTTGCAAATTGCAACACTAGTAACTAGTAACACTATAATAGATGTGGATTTCCTCAGTCACCTTTGACTGCATTGTAAGTTCTAGGCGTAGGGGTTTTTTTGTTTTGTTTTTGAAATGGCCATGTTATGGTAAGTCACTGAACATTCTTTCAGTCATTAGTGTGCATTTCAGGGTATATTGTAGGTCTTGGTGCTGTCCTGCTGTGGTCCTGTAATGAGTTTGTGGTGGCTCTTGCTGGTTCAAGCTACCTAAACTGGCTCTGTGTCGAAGCCTAGTATGTGCTTTGCCCAGACGCGCTTTCACCTCTAATAATAGAGCACTCGGCAGTGGGTCAGCAAGCTGGTGGCCAAGGCAGGACACTGCCCGAGAGTCCTCGTGTGCAATCACTGGAGGACAAACACAATCCACTTAGGCTTCACCTCCCAGATTAATCAGCCTACCAATCCAAACTTTTTTCCTTTTTTTTTCTCTTTCTCCCTCTTCCCTTTTGTTTGTCTGTCTTGCTCTTTGTGTGTCTTCACATTTGCAGCTTTATTATTACTGCTGCTAGTGTTTCCTTTTTTTTTTTTCTTCCATCAGTGATTTTTGGTTGTCTGTCCTCAGGACAGAAACACAAGGCATTGTAAAACTCAGTGGGCAAGTAGATCCAATTGAGTTTTAACACCTTAGTTTTTGCAGCGTCACTCCTTGACAAATCAAAAATGAAAAAATTTCTTTTTTTCTGGGTCAATTTCAAGATCATGCCAGAAATCTACACATGATACTACAGAAATGTTCAGCAACAAATGTTTTGTTTGCTGGAAGAGGAATATTTTAAACTGATATGGATAAAATATTAGCATTTAGCTAGAATTTTCAAGGCTATCCATAATTGAAATGGCATATCTCAGCAACGCAATAAGATATTGGGCTGAATTTTTTGTATGATGGTCACAGGAAAAGGGGGGCATTGGGACAGAAATTTGCAAAATTCAGAGACCCTGGTGACAAGGCCACTCAAGCATACCTCAAATTTATCAATATATGCAAGTTATCTCATAAACTATGAGGGATACCAAAATGTCCCAAGTAGAAATGGATTCTTAGCGAAAAAAGCATTATGGAATCATCTGAGAAAAGTTAGTAGTTAGTGACTTTTATCGCAAAGTTGCTTATTTTGTCTATTTCTTTCTTTCTTTTGTTCTTTCTTTTTTTCCTTTCCCCATTTGCATTTGTTTCTCTCCCCACTTGTCATCCATACCCTCCTCTCATATTCCCTCTCTTCTGGTCTCTGGAGCCCTACCCAAAGTGAACCCCCCTCAGTCAGACTGTCTCCACTGTTGCTCTCATCCTGTTTTATTGGCTGGCTGGTAGCTCAAGCTTACAGTGAGCTCATAGCTGCATTTCCAGTCTCTGGTCAATCCATCCAATGTTGAAAATAGTGTACTTCTGCAAAGTCCACTGTCTGGAATACAATGGTGTATTTAAGATGACTCATATTGTGTGTAATTCTACACGTAACCCCTTTACAACTCTGGTACATTTAACCCATTTCCCTGCTGTTTGAGGTCACTGGGAACTTTCATAACTAATGAGGCAAGGAAACTTAAAACTGAGTGTCCTTGCCCCCATTGGTTAGCTTTAGCTGCCATTTAGCTATTCTGTCTATGTTGTCCAAAATGTTCTGGTTCTTTTTACCACTGACAGGACTCATGATTTGGAATCCCTTTTTTCCAGTGATGCACTCAAAGATATGACTCTGTTCTCTAGAGATGCCAGTCCCTTTGAAGGTGTTGATCCTCATTGCTTATATGGTTCTATGTGTTTCAGGGAGGAGGTGAACAAAGCCTACAGGAAGCTGGCTGTTCTTCTCCACCCAGACAAATGTGTGGCACCTGGCAGCGAAGACGCCTTCAAGGCCGTAGTGAACGCTCGCACCTCGCTCCTCAAGAACATCAAGTAGGCTTGCAGAAACGTACCTCCCATTTCTCCTCCCATCTCCTGAACACTACAGAATAACTGTCCAAGAGGGAGGGTGGTGGGAGTGAGGGTTCTGCCATTTTTTGTTATTCACTGCGACAGAAAATCACCATTTATGTGCCACAATACCTTTCATATCTCAAGGGTCACTGTTGCTATATTGTTATTACAGATACAGTTCAAGTGCAAGTGGTGTGTCTGTTTGATTTAAGTTAGCAATTATTATTTCACGGCATTAAGGGAAATTGGGGTCATAACCTGATGTTTCGCAAAGCTGGAAGGTGCATTTCTGACTTATTGGCCATTCTGGCATCATCAACTTCCACAATAAGGATTTTCAACATGTGGTCCACAGTTCCCTGGTGGTCTTTGAAGGTGTTGTTGGTGGTCCCTGACCCTGCAATGTAGTTTCACTGTGAATTTGTTTTTTTCTTTTTGGAATATCAGTGGTAGTTAGAAACCTTTGTTCTACACATTTGGACCAACACAGCTAGGGCAGACAGATATCTCCTGTGTTGGTCAGCCCTGTGCACATTTCTGATTAAATGGCATACATATATTGTTGCACTCATTTAAAAAAGACAAAAGGGAAATAGTTTTACTGGTTGACTGGCACCTGCAGCCATGCTTTCAGTCCACACAGTCAAGCTCTCAGTTATACCTCTCAGTTATATTTCTGTATAGAAAAATTACATCCTGATACATCAGATATATTTGCCACTGCATTCAAGACATTTGAGTTAGTAGCATGGGCACTGGCTTTTTTATTGGAATTAACCTTGATGGGTTTCTCAGTACCTGTGTATTACAAGTTGTGTGAATGGTCTGGAAGACCACTGATGGCGTTAGCTGCAGTTTGTCCTCTGTGTGTGAGCTTAAAGTAATCCTTTCCTAGCGGTTCAAAGACCTTCATGTCGACCCATCCTAACACCTGATTAGCCAGACCACTCACACAACTACCATGTGATTATTTCCAGCTTCTCAACTACCAACAATGATATCCTTTTTTTTTTTTTTTGCTGTTGATGAGTGACCACAAGACTACTTGTGGTAGTAGGCATTTATATCTTTAAAGCACTGTTAGTGTTTATATGTACAGTAAGTACTGTAAGATTATAATAATTTAAAATATATGCTTATTTATTGAAGAAAAATATAGCCTATATATGGTGTGAAATCTGTATAAATTGGTATTGTGATCTTGAACCACAAGTGAATGAAAGGCCTCTACACTTCTGCATGTAGTTATAAAGGCATTCATTTTGAAATTCTGGAAGACCGTTATTATACTCAATGACTGCAAAACTGCACACTCTAGATGTTTAAAAATTTATTTGATAACTGGCATCACAGTATTCCCCAGATGTTAAAAAAAAACGTTGCTGTAAAACTGTTTACAAATAACATTTCCCTTCTCAACTTACAAACATGCCAGCTAACTTTACCATTTCAAAGTACATTTTAGTCTGTGAATGGGCCATACATTCTGGCAAAAGTAAAAGTTATCACAAGAGTTCTGGCTTCCTGTCCCCTTTTCCCAGGTTAATAAAAAGTGGTGCCAACAAGGGAATGTTTTCCACAATGTTTACATTAGTGAACTATTTCTACTCTCGATACTGTTGAACAACATGTTTTAAGCAGTGCTTCATGATCTCATGCAATATGAATGCACCATATTGTCCTGGTCAGAATCCTTCTGGTTAAAGTAGTGCCAAATACTAGCCAATGGCTAACTTGAGGCACTTGTTTGTACAATTGCCCAGGCAAAACACTACCACAAACTATCCTTTATCATATTTGCATTGTGTTTTCATGTTTTTATTTATCAAGAAGCTTTGGGCACCAATGTCATTTGGGTAGTTATTTATTTTGTTCAAGATGAATTACTTGAAATATTTATCTTTTTGTAAGATTTATCCATTTATCCATTTTATCTCTGGATGATGCATATCTTGGTGTGTTATATTTTAATTCTTTTAAATGAATGCATATGCTGTAAATATTATCTATTAAATTTTATGTTGTCAAAAGTTGCATTTGGGTTGTGTGCTCAATATGAGTCGCATCAATAGTACCATGCAGATTCCTTCAAGAGTCTTTATCAAGATTGCCAGAAAAGGCAAAACCAGATAAAGGGATGATCTCTTAAACAGATAGAGCTAATTTCACAGAATGAAAACACTTTGGTCCACCTAACATATTTTGGTCACTTCTTGATGGATACATAATCATGATGCTGCATCATCCAGCAATTGTCAAATAATAATAACTTATGGTGTTGACATATACCAATAATGCGTATGAGCTAGCTTTGATTGGACTCCCACTATCTGGAATGTTTTTTCTTCAGTGACAGATGGGCAGTGTTTGTACAATAAGCACTTCTCAGTTGGATCCATTTCCGTCTTGGCATGCGCAGTGAGTGGAGCACAGCCCTGGTGGAGAGTGTGACTTGAGTCCTTGAGACAAGGAAGACTGTTAATGCTGTTGAGCAAATTATAAATTTAGAAATTAAAGGTTTGTCCACTGCTGTGGTGAGAGAAGCTGATAAGGGAAGTTACTTTTAGTTTATACTGCCAATTGAAAAAGTATTCAAATGTAAAATTACATGACTTTCATCAGTTAATTACTTAGTGCATGCTCAACGTAAAAAAGAGTCATCTGTAATTCATTAGAACTCCCCAATCTGAAGCTTGTCCTCCTTTGGTTTCTTCAGAAGATGTCCATGGGGAGACGATGTCCACAGGCAATACAGATGACTTGCTTAAATTGCTTTCCGTCCTCGTGCGCATCATAATTAACCTGATCAGTATCAGGTACTTGATCCAGCTTATTTCCAGTGCACCAGCATGGAAACTGTGGCTTTTGTTCCACGAAAGGGTCAGGAGCTGGTTAATCACATCATTCCAACAGCCTCAATCCTCTGACAATGACTCTTGGGTCATGTCAAAATACAGAAGCAAGATTTAGGTAGACCTCACGACCCCATAAGTGAACCATCAAGATGTTTCCAGTGGACCAAATGTCAGTTTCATTGTCATACATTGATCATCGTGAATCAAATTGAAAAACCAACTCCTGAACTATTGGACATATTGGACTATATTGCCATTTTTTTTTTTCAAATGACACACACTTGGATTTCCCATGGATGGCCTTGTTTGCCTGTGGGTAATCCTCTACAGATAGGTCAACCCTCTGCTTCTATTTCGGGCTCACTGGGGGTAATGAAGGATAATTTTGTTTAGGACATGCTTGCTTCTGTCAGTTTTGAGGCCGTTATTCTCCTCTTTATTCTTTCTGTGGGGAGGTGGTGGGCCCTTCAGGGTAAGCACCTGACAGATTGTAATCCATCCAGCATAGAGACAAAAGGGTGCAGAAGAGCTTTAACCGGGCCATCTGGCCCATAGCTAATGGGCCCGCGTGAGGAGCTTTGGTGCAGTACAGCTCAAGGGAGTTTACTGTACAGTCTGCCAAAGTGCTTCTCTGCCTGCCTGCCTGGAACTAAAGGAATGTTTAAATTGCTCCAAGTTGAGTTTCTCGTGCTCTTGGTTTCAGATTTCAAGACCAGGCCCAGGTCTGACCTGGAAGAATAATCTTTAACTTGATAAATGGAAATACTGTGGAGGACACAAAAGATGGATTTTGGCATTTGGAGTGTACGTATGGGGAATTATTGTTTTATTGTACTGTACTCTTCAACCATTTTGATGAGAGTAAAGTGCATGTTATTCCTGGAGTTTTTTTCTATGTCAGGTTTACACTAGGAGCAGAAAGGGTCCATGGATGATCCATTTGGGAGCAAGGTTATATGAGTGGTAAGTGCTCTAAATAGATGGGTTCACAATCTCAGTCTTGTTGATGTGTTGAAGTTATTTTAGTTATATAAGCTTTTGAATGGCAATACACTACCTTGCATAGGAACACATTTATCATGAGGTAAATGTTTAAAACTTTAACTTCTGTTCATTCCCAAATGTTATTGCATTTCCCTGGCATGATGAAAAATTCTAATCCAAAGACCCATGAGCATACTGTGGATCTGATGTCTTGCCCATGGTAATGCTAACATGCAAGTAGATTTGCTGTATGTGCTGACCTGATTTATGTACACAGAGCTCGTGAACAGCCTGTTCTGTGAGCACAGGAGAGAGCAAACATGACATCTGGTGACGAAGTACGTAGCTTTACAGACGTGATGCTGCACCCCCCTCCCCCCAACCTGCCCACCACCAACTCCCCAAGAACACCCAATCAGAAGCGCAAGCAGCTGAAATGGCAGAACGCGGTGCGCCATATCATCGACCAGCGCGAACAGGCCCGGACAAGTCCAGACATGCTGACCACGCACAAGATCATCGTCACTGATGCATACATCGAGGACATCAACCGGCAGATCCGCAACAAGCTGGCACGTGGCGGTGGCGTCCACAAGCGGCGTTCTTCGGCCGCCCGCATCCACCCGGCCCGTGAGCGCAACTCCACAAGCACACAGAAAAGCATGGACAGCGCCATCAGCGATGCCGACTTCTTCGTCAGCTGGGGTTCAATGGTGCGAGGCGTCTTCCTGCCTGCACTCCATCACACCTTCAAGTCTCAGGATCTGGAGAAGCTCTACCAGCAGTACTCCTCTGACCAGCGCCGTACCTCGCTTGTGGTCACCAACTTCATCGACATTGTCACAAAGCTCCACATCATCATCATCTACCTGGCCGTAGCGCCAGAGATGGTGGACTCGCTTCGGGGATGGTTGGCAGGCCTCTTCATGGCTCTTGGTGCCGTGCTCTGCATCCTGGTACTCATCTGCAAGGGAAACATGTCGCCAGCATACCTTCGCTACGCAGGGGTGGCCAGTTGGCTGTCCCTGACAGTGCAGGTGCTGGGCGGACTGGTGTATGGTTTAGAAAAGGACCAGTCGTGGTACGTGCTCTTCACCCTGTTTGCCACCTACACGCTGCTTCCATTGCCCCTGCTCTGGTCCATAGGCACTGGATTCCTCACCTCCAGCCTGCACCTCCTCGTAGAGGCCATACAGAACTATAATGATGTCGGCATAGTCAGGAAGGTGAGACTGACTGAGCTCACAATGTACACAGATCATACTTAGATGAAATTGATCTACATCTGGTCTTTTTTAGAGCAGAAAATAGGTTTTGTTGTCATTGCGCTGACATGTTGGGATCCTTTTCTGGTTGATCTGTCTAAACTTGTAGATATGGAAGGTACGGAAAGGACTCAGTGACTCATTTGTTTATTTCTGTTGGCGTGTTGAGCACATGTGTAGCTCGGGCATGAAGGGTTCAATTCCTGGCTCTGTAGCCTACACTGCATGTGTGTCAGTCAGCTAATCTCATGCCCTGGAGTATCGCCCAGGTTTGCCCAGGCCCAAAAAAATCCTCCGCCTTTTTCTATCCTAGCTTAGTCACTACTCAAGACAAGTAGACTCACACTCCTTCTGTTATAGTTCAGTGCGTGTGATCAGAAAGGGTTTGATTCCCAAGTTTTACCTTTAGGCTGCTCCCTTAGTCCTGACTCCCGAATACCAAAACTGTCACTTTTAATAGCTCGATGCTTTAACAATTGGAATAACTTGAATTGCTTGTTGGCTCCTTAACAGAATCAGAGCAATGTACTTGCTGAGGCCAAAGTTTTCCTTACTACCTGATCTGGACTAGATTTTGTCATAGCTGATGAGAATTGACCAGTGCAGTTGAAAATGATGAAACAGAGTTACAAAATAGCTTATAGTGCTGTGTAACCTAGATAACCTACAAAATGAGTTTAAGTAAATGTTGCCAAATGCCTTATCTTAAAGCAACACTATATAATATTTTGGCACTATGTCAGGTAACCTTTTTTGCATGCTATTTGTTTTGGTACAATCTTCAAATTAATTTGGACAACATATCGTCATAAGAAGGTCAGATAAACACGTGTTACTCCCACCAGCTGTCCAGGATATGCACTGTGCAGTTCTGGCTTGAGGGTATGAAACCACGTTTAGGCAGCTTGTCTAGTTTTACACCAAAACTCCATAGTGTTGCTTTAAGTGATGCATATAATCAGAGGATATATGCATATGCATAACATTTTCAAATCCACTCATTTTCAGTATAAAGTCATTTATTGTAGAAATAGCAGAAAGTTTACATATAGTATATATCTGTTGGCTAAATAACCACCCAATTTGGCAGCAACTGGATGAAGGGAACCCTCAAAAACACATTTTTACATGGTGCTAATTACCATCATAATGCATTGAAATATTATTGAATATGGCTGGTAGTCAAAACATGGTCTATGTTTCCCTCTCTTCGCGCTGGCCATATTTGGCTGAATATATCCCTAAGCATTATCTGGTACAAATAGCTCATGAAAAATATGCACACAGCTTTGCTTCCACTGAATCATGGCTTTACATGGCAGTTGATGTACTAAAACATAAAGATTATACCCAACCAGTGTAAATACATGTAACAGAATCCAGTATGTAACAATTTGTGTGGTTGGCTTAGACCCCCCGTGTGACATTTTTGAATGCTTTCTTTAGAGAGAAAGGGTAGAATTATTCATCATGTTATCATTATGTATGTACTGATTTCTCTATAGACGGTCAGAAAAAAAATTGTACAATTGTTGGGTTAGCATTCACAATATGACCAAATTAAATCAATGCAAAAATCACTCATTTATTGAATTGACTGAATGAGATCATTACATACTCAGCCAGGAAATGGATATTGATTTCAGATGAAAGTGAACCTTGACCCCCAACGCTTCTGTGGGGCTTTTCAGGTGCTTTCAAAGGGACTGCTGTACATGGGCATGAACACAGCAGGCCTGTTCATCCACTACCTCTCAGACCGTGCCCAACGCCAAGCCTTCCTGGAGACCCGTCGCTGCATTGAGGGCCGGGTCAAGCTGGAGAGGGAGAACCACAGACAGGTCAGGAGTGCATCTAGGTGCACTGCTTAAGTGCAATAAGTCAGGGCATCAAAGATGAATAACAGTGAAAGAAATATGTAGCCACCTTGTTCAGTGTCAAATACAGGTCTCTAGGCAATTTCACTGTACCCTTCCTGACCATTGTGAAAGAGGTATGCTAGTCAGAGCTGCCTGTCAGAGCAGAACTTCCTCAAAATCTATGATGACATTCTATCACAAGCCCCAAAATGACTGGAAATTGTGTTGAATTGCTCTCTGCAGGAGCGTTTGGTCATGTCTATCCTGCCTCGCTTTGTTGCCTTGGAGATGATCTCTGACATTAGTACCATGGATGTTGATCTGATATCTCAGCAGGTCCACAAGATCTACATTCATCAGTACACAGACGTCAGGTACATAAATACCTAAATACCTGTGAGAGCTGTGGGAGGATTGTGGCCACTCTCTGTTATTACTGTCGGCCCGCTATGTGTCTTTTCTTTTTTTCTTCTTAGCATCCTGTTTGCTGACATTCAAGGGTTTACCACATTGTCAATGACCATGTCTGCCCAGGACTTGGTGCGGACGCTCAATGAGTTGTTTGGCCGCTTCGATCATCTTGCAGAGGTTTGGAAAGTAGAGGTCAAAATGTGTACTGTGACTGCGGAAGTGCTGTTTCTGTACATTGGTCAATCTTCAGTCACAGGATGTTGTGAAATTTTGAGTGATTTTGAAATTTTGGGTGATCTTATTCTCAAATTGACCTCTCCCTCCCTTCCTTTGACCAGTAACGCAAATACAGAGAATCATAGTATTACAGATTAATAGGTAATGCTAATAATGATGACAATAATAACACCTAAGGATGTTAATTGATTGATTTTAAGGGGGGGGGAGAGTAAGTTATGCGATAGGTTGAGAAACCTAAAGATTTCAGGTGGTTATTATAGTATTAGCTATCATGCGAATGTATTAACACAGTGTGATCACTTTGCTGGTTTCTCAGGAGCATCACTGCATGAGGATAAAGATCCTGGGGGACTGCTACTACTGTGTGTCAGGGGTGCCTGAGCCCCAGCGGGCACATGCCCGCTGCTGTGTGGAGATGGGTCTGGCCATGATCAACACAATCAGGTGGGTCAGGGAGCCTCAGCTACTTGGGCACAGGAAAATGGTCAGCAGCAGCAGCAGCCTAAGGCCGAAATGTTTACATCCACGGTTCAATTTTGTATATTTTGAATGGAGGTTTGTTTTTAAGTCCATTTGGCTATTTGTTTTTATTTATTCTTAAATCTCTATCAGTATAGTTCTGCATTATGAGAAGTGGTAATCTGTACTTTAACAATAGGATTAGGTCTGGTTGGTCTAAGTCCTCAACCCATTCTTGCAAGTCACTGTGAATACATGTCAAAGGTATATGTCCAGGGTCTATTCTCTACCAGACACTTTCCTTTGAACCTCTCAGGTATGTGCGTAGAGAGCTGAAGCATAACGTGGACATGCGGATCGGCATCCACTCAGGCTCTGTGCTCTGTGGTGTTCTGGGCCTCCAGAAGTGGCAGTTTGATGTGTGGTCCTGGGACGTGGACGTGGCTAACATGCTGGAGGCAGGGGGAATACCCGGGTAAGTGATCCCCCTGGAGCCCAGCCGTGTGCTTACTGGGAAAGGAGTAACTATTTCATTCATTGCAATGATGTTCTTAATTTTTTCATCATTGATGCTTGTTGTTTCTAATCTCTTCTGTAGAATAGACCCAATATAACTTATAACTCTGAAGCATGGCATGAAACTTCTCTTTCACCAACCTATTTGTCATTTTCCTCAGGAGGATCCATATCTCGCGTGCAACCCTTGACTGCCTGGATGGAGTCTATGAAACAGAGGAAGGGCGTGGCTATGAACGCAATGAGTTCCTGCGAAAGCACAAGATCGACACTTTCCTCATCTGCCACACCTCCAAAGAAGAAGTGGCACCACCCCCCAAAATTCGCCGCACCAGCCGAGAGGACACCACCTGGAGTGCTGAGCTGCCCTTTGACAACATCATTGGCATGAACTGCGTGAGTCCTCTGAATGATTCAGGAGTACTGAATTCAGTAGAGTGTGATGCAAATCTTTTCAAAGTAGCTCAGTTTGGGGGGGGTTCAGGCCTATTGGCACAGTTAGGCCTTTTCTAGCCATGGAGACTAAATGGGCCGGTGCTTATACCCACTTCCTGTGGTGCATTATACATCAGTCCATTTCAGGTTAACCCCTATGCATAGCTGATCCTGGGTTGGACTGACATGACACAGAGCTTTTAGACAGGGGAGCAATTAGGATTGCAACGGTTCTCTGTTTAATATCAAACCGAACTACAACCAATTTTGGTTTAAACTAAAGACCGTTTACACAAACTATGCATTTTTTTGAAGTAAAAGGCGTCTACATTGTCAGAAATCCCCAGTAGGCTACCTGGAGCTCTCTGCTAGTCTCCTCTATATAGATAGCGGCTCCCAAATTCGCTTCATTTACTTTACTTCCCGGACGCCCGTGAGTAGGCCTGGTCTAAAGTAATGGAAATTTATCTTGTTAGAAAGTTGAGAGTTAGAACATGTGAGTGACGTAAGACGGAGAGCGAAGGAGCGTGCATGCGAGTGACAGGCTGAGCATTGGTCCTGTGTAGTAGGCCTACGCTATTTCTGCAGACGTAACAGACGACCTCGGACTCTTATTGTAGCCTGTTAAGTTATTAACGAAAGCTTCTTTGCAGCGCAGTGTTTTAAGATACAACTGATGTGAAACTCCCTGAAATTAATTCTGCAAGTTTGGTATGTTAGTCTATATAGCCTACTATAGCCTACTTGTAAGTGAAAGTGAAAACATGTAGGATCTACTTTAAAAAGGGCCTTATTTTGGTAGTAAGTTAAAAAAAAATATCCTACAAAAAATAGTACATAGGCTATGTACTGGCTCAGGATTTTTCATCACATTGTAGGGAAAATGCATGTAATTTTTGGTTTTAATAAGTCTGTCCCCTCCAGTATACATTAGGCAGCAAAACTTTAAAATTCTATGAAAGATTGGCAGACACCTCATCCCAAAATGATAGTTAATAATGAACTGTAGGCTTAGCAGAACTACAGAGATCTGGCATAGAAATTACAAACCCATTTTATAACCTCACTTTTCTTTTGTAAAATATCAAAACAGTACCGTTACCGTGGCTCCAAAATTGTGAAACGTACCGAACCGTGACACTGTACACTGTACTGTTGCATGCCTGTGTGCAATGGTGCATTTCACAATGAAATTGACTAACCATTAGACCCTTTAGGACATCCAGGGGATTGCATGGTCATCCGAATTTAATGGGCCTAACTCTGATTGAACTAATGCTGATTTGGCAAATAGGACTCTATAGACTGGGTAAAGGATGCTTATGACCTCTACCCTGGGGGTCACACACAGGTTATCTACAATATATCAGGTCTTGTACAAACTGCAGACTCAACAAAGCCTTGACTTATTGGGTATAAATTGCTTACAGTGGTTTAATCCAGGACAGAAGGATCATTAGTAAAGTAGTTATCGTCCCCTGCAATGGTCTGATGGTATGAGAATGGGAAATATGCCAGGTCACAGGGCATTGGACCCCCCAACTGTTAGTGATAGGTGTCTTTGCCTGGGACCTCAGCGTGACTCAGTTTGACATTCTAAAGAACTGCATCTTCTCCAACACAGTAACAGCACAGTGCAGATGAGATGTTCTGTGACCAGAGTGAAGACTGCCCCCAACTCACCCACACCAACACCCTTCCAGCACTAACCAGTACTACCTCACGCCTGCTTAGCCTGTTATTCAGCAGAGACAGGGTGTCCACTGATCTGGCTGCTGGGTTCAGCAACTTATATACCTTATACCTTATAACCTATTGTGAATATTGCACTGCTGCACACTCCAAACAAAATTGAAAAGAGGTATGGGGTTGTACACTGATGTTATGACATTTTTGTAAGGCTTTAAACTGAAAGAAATCTTGGTGATGGAGGTGATGCTGTGCTTATTTCTTGTAGATCTTGGCTACTTTCACCAATGGCTCTTTGGTGCAGCTGCCCAGTCAGATTCCGACGGGAAACTCTGGCTCACGGGAGATCAACAAGCGCATCAAGAGAGCCATTGAGGTGCGCAGTAGTGAGCTCATGAGGAAGGAGCACATCACACCCTTCACCCTGGTCTTCAAAGATGCACACATTGAGGACAAGGTAAAATCATACATACATACATACATACATACATAGATAAAGCCACATACAAATGACATACACACACATACACACTTCAGAAATATAGAGGAAGAAATCTAATTGTGTACCATGTAGGTTAAAATTAAGTTGTAGAGTGTGAAAGGAGTAGTGTGGAAATGCTATGGGTACCATAGTGCAAGAGAGTGTCAGTACTAATATAAGTATAAATAGGCTACACAATATAACAATCAATAAAACCCAGTTACATAGTTACTGTTTAAGAATGATATACTGTATGTTTTGTACATTTTCATGAACTATCTCCTCACAGTCAATCAGTGGTCCATACTATGACTACCCTGAAAAAAAAGTTCTGTTTTCTTATGTAGCCCTGGCTCTGTAAACTAAAACATAGAGTAAGTCCCCCTTTCCATAAAACTGTTGCTGCCCATCAGAGTCAGGTGGCGCACCTGTAAACCTAAAGGATCTCTGTTTTTGGTTCCAATACAAGCACTCTCTTGCATTACTAACTCCATATTTAAGGGAATCTACTTAAATGTAATTAACAGACCACTGGGACTGATCTGTACATTCTAAAGAATTTTAAACTGAACCTGAACAGCACTTCAGTATTTTTGAGGCTAAATTCCAAAGCAGAAAATAAGGGTCATCCTTAAAACTTGATATTGGTGTGTGTAATAGAAATTGAGTGCATGAAAATACTTAAATGAAAAAAATACTTACAATATTTTAAAATTAATTTTTAGGCACAATAAATATTGGGGAAAAAGTATTGTGCTTGATCTGAGCTCATAAATTTCCACTTTATCGTCCTCACATGTTCTCATCCAGTTTTCCCATATGAGGGACGAGATGTTCAAGTCCAACTTGGTGTGTTCCTTCATGCTGGTGCTCTTCATCATGGCTGTGCAGGTTCTCATCCCATCGCCTCAGTGAGTAAGCACCAGCACTCCACCTATGTGGTCTTTTAAAATATGACTGTCAGTTCTTTAAATTGCTTCAAACTCTCTGTTTCCCTTGTCATGACTGACACATTCTTGTGCTCATTAATGAACTACTGTTAGCACACAACTCCTCTATGGCTCCAAACGTCTTATTCTTACTCAAGCTTCTTATCAGAGCAGGTTCTATGTGTCAAAATAAAACCCTGATTCTACCCCGATAGTTATGTTCGGTAGTCCTTGCAATATTAGCAGGCTAGTTTGCTCATTTCTGAAAGATTTTTGGACAGAATGTGAAGGCATCTAATAACACAACTACAAGCTGAATGCACCATAAATAAATACATGAGTAAGTGTGTCCAAGCCTTTCCATGATGCTGTATCTGGCAGAAAGGACAAGCACATTCAAACCCATACCAGCAGGTTCAGAGTCAAGACATCAGGATACTGAACTATCATAACACTCCCACACACTCAGCTTGATTTGTGTGCTGGAGATCCACCCTTCACATACTCTGACTCAAACTTACATTTGACACTCTTTATCTTGCTAATAGCACTACAGACTGGATGGAACATTCCAATTTAAATATTACTTTTGACATTTGAAAGTTGAATTGGTTCTTGAGTAAGAAATGTCATTACTTTTAAATATTTCTGAGTGCATGACAAAATGTAACTTGTATATGCTCTCTCTCTCTCTCTTTCTCTCATACACACACATGCGCAGAGTCTGTCCCATGATAGTGCAGTTCTCCCTGTTTCTGCTGGCGTACACGGTACTGCTGGTGGTGACACTGGCTGAGGAGTTCAAGTACTCCCCTGCCGCTCTGCAGGACCTGTGCTGTTGGATCCAGGAGACCAAGAGCGTTCGCAACCTCCTCACCCTTACCGCCATCGCCATCAACTTTGGGGTGGCCTCCTCAGACATTGTATGTATAGTGGAACTACTTCCTTCGTCATCCAACCAACTAACTGCCTGTTGCATCACATAAGCACTAATATGAGGGATATAGGGGAGCATAGTAAAACCTAAGAGCTTCTGATTAGTATTAAGTGATCAAAGTGAACTGATATATTTTATATATATATTTATGTTTGTATATAATTGTGTGTAATTTCCCTGAAAGGTGCTATGCATAATACTTTTAGGTTGCAATATCCTAAAGTGACAGAATGTGAAGAAACCACAGTATTGACATTATGGTAACACCTAAGCACTGTTGTCCAGATATCCACTGAAGTTAGCATGCACATTAACTTGCTTTGGCTCCGCTTGCCTAAATTATCACCATTTACTATTGAGTATTGAGTTTGAGTATGAGTATGAAATACAGTGCGAGTGAAGGCAAAGCTGCGTTCAAGATGACTTGAAACTAAAATTGTTGTATGAAACACATAGCAGCTTTAAAGGATGTAAAAGTATACTTCAGTTTGGTGAATGAAGTCTGGATTTTCTCCTTGAACTCTTCTCCTGCAGCTTTGGTGCAACACCATTGAGTTGGAGGGTGAGAAAACCGATGCAGATTCCCAGGAGACACCAGCTGAAGGGCCTGTAAACATCTGCACACATCCTGAGGTAAGAGAAGATCTACTCCAAGGGTATCTCAGGTCGGCACACACAAGCTATTTTTTATTTATACCTTTCATTCATTCCCATCAAATTACAATTTACAATGAATTACATTTACAAATTACAATTACCCTTTGTGACATTGTATGTCATGTATGTTCTGGACTTGGATCATCTATTTGTCTTTGAATTACATTGAATTCTAACATGTTAAACATAAAAACAAAATCAAAACATAGATTCTGTAGTGTTGGGAAAGCTCAGGTATGTTTCGTCTAGTCAATAATGTGTCACTTCCTCTTGCAGTACTTTGTGCTTAGCGGTGTGCTGGCCATGGTGACGTGTGCTGTGTTCCTTCGGCTAAGCTGCCTGTTGAAGCTAGTGGTGTTGCTGATGGTGATTGCTGTCTACACATACCTCATTGAAGTGGCACTACACGTCCTCTTCATCCGCCAACACCACAACGGCCAACTCCAGAGGTACACATTCGTGGCACATTTAAGAGACAGGATAGAGATGAGGCAAGAAGGCTAAAAATTATGCATTTATAAAAAAATACAGTATATTTCTAGCTCTGTCCAAATTCAACTGGGAATAGAAATATGCCTAATTTAATGCCTAAATATTCTAATTTAAATGACCATTCAGAAATAGATTCTGCATCTTCAATAACTCTTACTCATTACTTCTTAATACTGTGGAAATCTGCCAAGTGGTTGCTAACTTTTGCCCAACATATGCAAGTTAGAAAATAGCACAGCATGAATATAGTTTATATGTTTATGTGTTGGTCTCATTTGGAGTAAAAGATATTCACTTGTCTTTTTCTACCCTTTCCCAGGTCCCAGCACCTCAGAAGACAGGGTATTTCGGTGTTGTTGATGATCATGTTTGTCATTGCTGTACTCTATAATAGTCGACAGGTAGGCCCAATAAGACAGTAAGAACCTACGGTATATATGGTGGTGTTATGTATGTAAGGTGTTAATATGATGCTGCCAGCAAATTATATTTTGTTAGATTGCAGCTTACATTGAAATGATGTCTGCTACCGCTCTTAAAAAAACAATAGTGTAAGATGAAAGTTTTGGTGAACATTAGTAATATAAGGGAACAATAATAATCTCTCAACTTATTGCTCACTCAGCTGGAGACGACAGCACGGCTGGACTTTCTGTGGCGTCTGCAGGCTCGACAGGAGATGGAGGACATGAAGGAGCAGCGGGAACATAACGAGTTTCTGCTCTACAACATCCTGCCTTCACATGTGGCAAAGCACTTCCTGGCTAGGGATCGCCACAATGAGGTACGGGTGCCCCACTGAAGAACAACATTGCACAGTGCAGTGCTTCATATGCTTGAATATAGAAATCTGTTTTGGGAGCAAACATAGAAGAGGAATGCACGCACATATACAGATGCAGGCCAGAAAAGTATCAGAGGAGGAGCAGCCACACTCTGTACTCTCTTTACTTTTTATCTCAACTTTTAATTGTGAAAGAGTCAGATGTTTGTGCCTACTCTTCCTTTCTGTCATAGAAACATTTCTGTCAAAATGCATTTGTTTAAATGGGACCAAGGCATATAGACAGTCTGGCTTTGGGACAGTTGCCCCAAAAGCTCAGGTGGAGGTTAGTGTTCACAGGCATCATTTGAAGAGGTTTTTGATTGCACCTAGAAAAAGCCATACAATTCTTTGTTTACTCCAGTTCTTCTTTGGCTTCCGTCACCTGAAGTCGCCCAATTGATCTTACCATAATTAGAGATTCATGAAGGCTATGTCCATCATTTCTTCTTTTACTTCCCAGGACCTTTACTCCCAGTCCTATGACAGGGTTGGGGTGATGTTTGCCTCCATCCCAGGCTTCACTGACTACTATGAACAGAAGGAGCTCAATAACCAAGACGTAGAATGCCTGAGGCTCCTTAACGAAATCATAGCTGACTTTGATGAGGTGAAGAACACTGCTATTTTGTACTCACTCTTTTCTCCTTGATGTCCTGACAAGCCCTTTTAGTACCATCCCAAATTACATACATTCTGTGTGGGAACATATCAACAAGGGCAAAACATTACCTTCATTTTATTCATTGTTTGTTAATGTTAGAAAGAAGGTACTGTAATTATTATTATAGTTAGGACATGGGTCTAGAAATAACTTCATCTCACCGTGAGTTTTTTTTCTTTCTGTCTTAGTTGCTTGATGAAACTTACTTTCAAGATATTGAAAAAATCAAGACAATTGGCAGCTGTTACATGGCTGCTTCTGGGTTGTCCCCTGATAAGCCGGTAAGATGTCATGCTTGGAAATCAAATTGTATTGTGTTTTTTAAAACACACACCACACACATACACATACACATACAGACACAGACACAGACACTCACACACGTAGGAAGCCCTCCCTAAAACAATTACCTCTCTAAGACAATTACACAAATTGATAACTATTCACCTCTTTGAAATCATATTGTAGATTGTTTTTGTCTTTTCTTTTTCATTTTGTTTGTTTAGACTTGTAGATTTGGTTGTTTTTGTAAACTCTCTATATTTTGTTTTTGACCAAAGTGCATCCCTTTCCCTCCACCTTGCTGGGGAGTGTTCTCCTCCTCCCTGTGACTAATGACTGTGGCCTTCTCCCCTCAGGTCAGTGTGGATGAATGGGCTCATTTAAGTGAACTAGTGCTTTTTGCTCTAGCCATGCAAGAGACACTGAAAGAGTTCAACAAAGTCACCACCAACAACTTCCAGCTTCGAATTGGTAAAAAGCCTTAAAACATTTAGTTTTTGACATTCAAGGCCTACATTGTCTTAAAATGGGCAAAATGACAGAGTAGTTTTGTGTAGTGTGTAGTCAATTTCATAACAATGACCAGTTCTCAGTCGGTGATTTGATTAAACAGAAATTTAATGGATTCCCCCAAAACATCCTTGGCAAAGAAAACTAAGATTAGAAGTGTGAATCTTTAACAAAACTCAAGCATAAGCTGCCACCTTTGGGAATTTCACACAATCAACACCAAACTACACTTGACATACTGGATGCCTCATCTTCCCACATACCTTGGTGAACTGCACCCTCTGTCTGATGCATATTAGTATTCAACTTGCACACCTTCACCCCCTGAGTAAAAGTACCCTCAGAAATTATACATTCACATACAGTGAAGAAACTATACATACATATAAAAACATCTAAACTGTGTGCTCCTCTAACACTAACTCTGCTGCTGGTTTCCTGCTCTGGTCCTTATACCCAGCAGGCAAACAGGCACCTAATCGGTTTAACAAGGGACATCAATCCAAGCAGATTGGATTTTGAATCAGGCAATGCATCAGGTTTTTTAACTCTAGTGAACTGGGTTTACCCATATTACACACAGTTTTATTTCAGACTGTACAGTTCCTCTTATCTACTTTATGTTTAGTTTGCTTTATATTGTTGGTCAGTGGTTGCCAATAGAATAGTGTTTGGTCAAAGTTATGCAAAGAGCATGTCAGTTAACATGTGGTCCAAATCTGATACGAGTCAAGCCAATGAAAATATCCATTTAAATATTGTACATATTCACTTTGAATCTGAGAGGAGATGCCACATAGAATCTTGTTGTTACACCCGGGTTTTGAACCGAGGTCTCCTGGGTGATAGTCTGTAGACTATCCCACTAACCCACCAAGCAGACAGTTTGACTCAGTCGCAGACAGAGGAAAGTCTTTGTTGCAAAGGTTTTAATCCAAACAGGGGAAAAAATACAAAAGCTCAGAAGATCCACAATATTCAGTGTCCCAGAGTTGATTCCAAACCCCTCGTTGCTGTGATGCTTTGAATAAAACTGTCTACTAATCACTTTAAATATAGGTATTGCACATGGCCCAGTTGTGGCAGGGGTTATTGGTACCACCAAGCCTCAGTATGACATCTGGGGGATGACGGTGAACCTAGCCAGCCGCATGGACAGCACAGGGGTCAGTGGCCGCATCCAGGTCCCAGAGGGCACCAGCAAGATCCTAGTGGACCGCGGCTTCAAGCGCGAGTTCCGTGGTGACATCTACGTGAAAGGCGTGAGCGAGAGGCAGGGCGGTGTTCGCACCTACTTCATCAGCAGCCGAGAACAGAGGTTTGATTTCATCTTCAGTGCTGACATTCACACTCTTCCTTCACCCTCCTCATAGTCCAAGACAGATAAATACAGTCAAAGTAAAATGTTTGTGAACCCAGTAAAATTATCAGATTTTCTGCATGAATTGGTCACTAAATGACCAATGATTTTCAACTTACCAGTATGACTAAATACAATGTGCTGAAGCTAATCCCACAAAAGAAATAATTGTATTTCATGTCTATTTTGAAAACATTCATGAAACATCCGAAAGGCTTTGTGGAAAAGTAAAAGCTCGAAACTGCGACCTTACAGCAACATTGGATCGGGAGTCAAATATATGCTAAGTAAATGTTATTGTCTTCAACCTTAGATCCAGCTATGCGGAGCGTCTGACTAACCGAGGAGGCCTCCATGGACGTAATACACTGTCTGGAGTGGTGTTTGCCCTGGTCCAAGCACGCAAGAAGGAGAAGCAGAGAGAGGCCAATGGAGGTTTCCATCTTCTGGAGGTATCCTAGCGATCTCTGGGGCCAAGGCAAGGTTTCCATATTCTGGAGGTATCCCAAGGCAAGCTGGACTCTGGGGGAAACACAACTGACACTTGACCAAAATATCTCCACAGTGCATATGCTGAGTGTCATTTGGTCATTTTGAGGGTGTATGCATCTTTCACTGCTTGAAAATGATGCTCTCTTGTCCTCTGTGATCAGCTGACTACATCACCTCACCTTTGACCTCACTGGAAGCTCTGAGTTCCATCAAAAAATATAACAAGGTTAATATAAACTGGGAAGTGTCAGTCAGTAACCTTTTGGTAGCTTCTCTTATTATCTGCACACAAGTGTACAGATAATATATAATCATAGGCTAGGTGTGTGAAAGGACTTCTTATTGTGACCATCATACTGACATGCCATATATTTTAGTGTCCTTCCTTGATTAGACTGTTAATGCTGTGTTTTTATAATGTTTTTGTATGAATTCTTTTAACAGCATGCATTTTCCTTACATTTTTGTCAGAAAAAATGTCATTAAAATGGTAATGAACAAAATTCTCGACCATTCATGTTTTTATATTGTGTCTACATCAGACAAGCATAGTCACTATTTCTTTTTAAAGATTACTTACCCTAAAGATTACTTACTCTAAATTGACAGGAGCAACATCGAAACACTCTGCCCCTTATTACTTTGACATATGTTCACAATGATCGTTTGTTTTTGGGCACAACTACTATTTTGCTGCTGTTTTGTAGATTACTATTTCAGGGGAATATTTCAATAAAATATGGTCTATATTGAACAAAATGTTCAAGTTAACAGATATAGATTATGTAATCTGAACACTGAAACAATAGCTGTCATTGGAAACCAAAATCATTAGCCCACAGAGGGGTTGATTCAAAAACACACCCAAAATCAAAGTGAAAATTTGAATTTGCTGTCTGATCTAACAGTAGCATGTATGGAACCCCGTGTGCAGGTCTACACTTACAACAATGCCCTCATCATCTAGGCAAGTTAAAACAACGGAATTCATCATTTAATTCAAATTATTATTTGACTCCTATTCATACTTGCTCTTTTCATTCTCTATATTTCCTACTCTAATTTCAAATGACTTTCCAATGCAAATATGAAAATCTCCAAGTGATCCCAAACTTTTGAACGATAGTGTACACTGTAAAAAATAAATCATGGTTTTAACTTTAAAAAGTTAGTGTCTGGGCTGCCTAACTATTTTAAGTTGACACAACAATTTCCATATCCTGTAGTTATTCTGCAAATAATTGTTAAAAAGTTATCACAAATAAAAGGAAGTCTTATTTTTTACAGTGTAGGCCTATAAAACTGCCCCATGCTAAACCATAATTGTTGGTGTTGAATTTTACTATACTGATATGTCATCTGTTACATAAATCCTGGAAATGTAGTTATCCAACCTTCTTCATCACAGAGTTTTGATGCCAATACAATCAGCAATGCCATGCTGTATAGGTTTTCTTTTATTTTGTGGAGTTTCCTACATTCCAGTCAGAACTGCACAGTGCATAACCTGGAATAACACTGTACATATCCGGGAATAACACTTTACACTTTGTTTATCCATCCTTCACATGACTATATGCCATACATAAATGAACTTGGAGATGGTCCCAGAACAAATTGTCTGATAAAAAGGATGCCTCAAATAGTGGCAAAAAGTAATGTAGTGCTGCTTTTACGGAGGTGAGCAAACACCAGCCTATGCCCTCTGGAAGGAAGTTTGCAAATGATAACTGCGTGTTAGTCATCTGCATCTAGTCAGCTATTTTCCTAACCCGAGGACAGAACTGTGCATCCCAGATGACCAGACGCCAACAAAAACTCACAACTTAGACAACTTAGTGTTGCTTTAACTCCAGTCTATTTATTTATTTATTTTCCATTGGATGAGAGATGGCGTGTTCCACGCATCATGTCGGACTTGGTGTCTGAGCAGAATGGCTTTACATAATATCCTGTCAATGCTTTCTTAAACTGAGCTCATGAATTAACATTGGCTCATTTATTTAGAGCAGGTGTCTCCAAGAGCTACTTTGACATCAACGTACTATTTTACATCCGAAGTATTGACAGTCTTAGAGATAAATGTTACATCCTTCACCATCTACACATGTAAATACAGTCTGAAATATCTGAAGTACAAATATTGTCTGACCTTTACTGCCACGTTAATTTGTCTTAGTTATAGGCAAATCTGTGTGCACTACCAGCATCAGCTTTCATCAGAGAGCAGTAAAACTGGGACATGTTGAGCCAGACAAGACAGGATATTTGAATTTGATTTCATAGTGATTTGAACAGGTTCAGTAACTTTTGTAACTATGTTATGAAATTGATTTACATTTCCTTGACTAAACTGTAGACTAGCTGTAGACTAGTTGGTGTCTGTCAGTGTGAATGAAATTAACCCCACATGACTGTAATATCATTTTTATGTCTTTCATGAAAGCAGATAAGCATTTCAAAAATATCTAATCTTAAAAGAAACACGTGCCTGAGGTTTGTTTAAATGTATATTTTGTATTTCTGTTCATTTCATGTTACTTGAAATTACATTTATATAATTTTTAACCAAAAACAGAACAGACATTTCATTAACTGTCAATTGACAAAAAAGCAACCAAAATTTTCACTTCACCCTCCTAGAGTTTATCTCAGTGCACTCATGAAATAAGTAGATTTTGTTGTAATATCCTATGAAGATACATTTTGTTTTATTTCTAAATGTAAATAATATGGGTTTTTCATGTATTGAGCTTAACTGCACACTGCAAACATGCATTTTTTTTGGCCTATGCTTTGATCATTTGCGTTTTTTACACACATATTACAAGGTAGTAGAGTACTTATTAGTTATTATCCATACAGCGCTTTTACAATAGTATTGTCTCATGGTGCTTTACAGAAGGAGCACCCAAAAGCAACAGGGGCAAGGAAAAACTCCCTTATGTTTAGATAGTCTAGGAAGAAACCTTGGGCAGATCCATGACTCAAGGGGCTAACCCAACTGCCAGGGGTCATGGAGAAAAATTACAATTAGTAGTAACCATGACAGACTACAAGTTGTCCATGGTTTTAGCTAAGGATCATAATAGTTCCAGAGTATTATCCCACTTTACGTTACATGGTAGTCAGTCCATAGGTGGTTAGGCTGGACAGTGTAGTAGTAGCCAGACATAGTGTTAAACTCAAGGAGTGATATGGGTCATGGAGGTAGGAATAAGTGTCCATTTGACGGTGCCATTGTGAGGGGGGGTCAGTCACAAAGCCTCAGGGAAGGGGAGTCGGTCCTGGCACTATTTGCACTGTTCACTTTTCCACTTCAATAATTGGATTCTTTCTTTCTTTCTTTCTTTCTTTCTTTATTTATTTACTTTTCCATAGCTTAATCTGCTCTGCATCCACTACACACAGTCATACTGTATCTGTAGTCACAGTGTTGTCCTCTGTGAATGTTCTTAAGTGTGTGTTGTGTAGCATATGTTTCCTTCAGGATAAATAAAGTATCTATCTATCTAATTTAGTTAATGTGTTATTCTCCTCCCAGGCTCCTAAGATCCTCCAAGCAGTTTTTAGTTGTACCTGAATAGAATCTCAACAAAGTGGGAGCAATCATTTGCTGTCAGAGCGCCTAAATTGTGGAAAAGCCTCCCTTACAATATTAGCTCTGCTCCTTCAGTATTAGCTTTCAGATCTCACCTTAAGATCTCAAGAATTTCTATATAATCGCCTTCCTTAATAAGTGAATAGTACCTGAATTATAATGAAATGTTTGGTATATTTTTCCACTAATGTTCAGCCATATACACAAAATCTACAGCTCTCTCCAGCGTGCGTAATCTGCGTATTTACTGTGAAAGCCGTGCATGGAAGTATTGGTCACCCTCCCCTGAAGTGCCCAAACGCGGACTGTTTGCTCGAAATGTTGTGCGCACAGTATGCAAAAGTCTGGTGCGTTTAGACTTCTGGTCATCTTGTTTCAAAAAACCCAGTCAGTCGTATTTCAAGTGTCTGCCTAGCTGACTACATCTTCAGAGAGTTATACGGTATATCCACAGTATAATCAAATCCAACTGAAAAGATCATTTTAGCCTATAGCTAAAATGATCTTTGTCCAACCAACAGTTACAAAACTTATGATAGACAGCTTTTGGCCGAAGGGTAGCTGGTTTTCGATGCCTTGATGACACGAAGTCTTTTTTTTTATGTATTTGTATCAAGATTTGGAGGCAATTGACTATCTTTGCTGTCTATTTCATAACTTTGCGCTCCCCATAGACCTTTCATCGGTAAGTTTGTCATAGCCTTGTCACATGTCAAAGACAAACAGATGAACACGGGTGGGGCATGAGCCAGTGTCCACTGAATTTGTCTGAAATTTATCTAGACTACTCTCCTCCGACCATTAAGGCGCACAATTTCTTCAAGAACGCGATGAATTCTGACAAGGAAAAACTTGCAGCTATGGAATCATTTGGAGATGAACTTGTTTTCTTTGTTAACGGGAAAAAGGTTTGTGGAAATATTCTCATATTTAATAGTCGAGAATTTAGTCATTTAGCAAGTCTACACTTTTTTGGATTGAACAGTTATCATCTGTAACATTCATTTATTGCAGATTTTGGAGCGAAATCCAGAGCCAGAGATGACGCTCTTGACTTACCTCAGAAGAAAATGTATCCATATGTAATAATAGACCTACCTTTCCGTGTTCACTTTAGTGAACTCAATAACCATCTTAGCGTTTCCTCTGAACGTTTGTTATGTATCATAATGACCATATTAACGGTCTTTTAATAAGTGTCTGATTATCTAGGCAGAGATAAATGCCGATTTCACTAACTCTTTGGCAAAGAGTTGCTTAATTTGCATTTAGGTTGTTTGTCCCTTGTACACTGTACGTTGTTACATCAAAACGAAAATTGTTGAGGCTTGAGTAGCTAATAGGCAGCACAAAACATTGGCCATAGGCAAAACATTTTCGGTATTATTTTGGTTTCTCTACAAATTGGGTTTTTGTAGCCTAGGTCTTCTAACAGAGCCATTCCTATTGTGATTTTCAAAGTGTGTTGTGCAAAAGCGCAGTATTCTGTTTACCACGTTATTGCAGTCATGGAACCTAAAATATAGGCCCACTGTATGTTAATATAAACTAAATGTCTTATTTTTGAATCTGGTGTGGTCTCATGAAATGTAGTGATACAATGATCTTAAACATGTGACTGGAATCTAAACCTATTGCCCTACATTTCCCCCCCTAGTTACAATGTGATATATTTTTCCTTGTCTGATACATTTTGTCTCCAAATGGCCATTAAATGTTTTTACTTTTATTGATACTAATCGCGTATGAGTGTTGAGTTCTGAGATCTGTGAACCCTGTGGATGTACTACTGTGTCATGCACCAGTCCTTGACTACTATCTGTCAGTGGGTCTGACTGGAACCAAGCTGGGCTGTGCTGAAGGAGGCTGTGGTGCTTGCACTGTCATGGTCTCCAAGTTCCACCGACACAAGGACCACATTATGTATCCTTTCTGGACAGCCTATCCTCTCTCTCTCTCTCTCATTCTCTCTCTCTCTTTCACACACATACATAAGCATTGCTGATTGCACAACTGATGTAAGTCCCACTGTCCAAAACATGTATGTTGGAACTAAAACACTGTTCATTCCATTATAGCTATGAAATACATATGACCTGTAACTGAACAGAGGAAGTCAAACTTGACTGGTTTTCAGATGATTCTTGGCATTCTGTGTCCTTAACTTCCCTTGTGTTAGGCACTATGCTGTAAATGCCTGCCTAGCCCCACTCTGCTCTTTGCATCACTGTGCTGTCACCACCGTGGAGGGTATTGGTAGCGTCGCAAGTAAACTTCATCCCATTCAGGCAAGACTGCAAACATTTGCAGGACATTAATTTAGAATTAAGACACATTCTCGCAACCAGCTATAACCTGATGGCCACTCTGATGACTGGGATAACATTTGATTTGGTGTTGGTTGCTTGCTGCAGGAGAGGATTGCCAAAGCCCATGGTTCTCAGTGTGGCTTCTGTACCCCTGGCATTGTGATGTCCATGTACTCCCTGCTCAGGAACAACGCACAGCCATCCATGCAGGATGTGGAGGAAGCTTTTCAAGGTATTATGATGTTATGTACGGAATGAATAATGTGGCAGTAGTTTAGCTCAAATCAGCGAAATGAAGGCCTGATCTATATAAAGGCCTATTATTTTGAGTTTGGGTGTGATGAGTAATGTCCATTGTTTGTGGTCAGTTTAAAGCATTTTTTAATGTTTGTTGCCAAACAGGTAATCTTTGTCGATGCACTGGCTACAGACCGATTTTGGAAGGTTACAAGACATTTACAAAGGTATGGCTAAATATGTAATTCGTACTTTAGTGGTAATTACAAAGCTTTCTGTCATAGGATAAGGTAGGAGGCAAATATGACATAATGAGATACATCATGACAGCAGTCCTCACATGGATGGTAAGAAAGCCATCAGGTTATCAAGTTATCAGGAAGGAGCTGTCTGGATGCTATGTGCAGTATAATAAGTGTAGTAAGATAATGTAAATACAAAGTGTCTTGTAATCATGGCCTGAATTTCTAACCTATTGCTGTCCTGCATGCCTACAGGAGGGGGGCTGTTGTGGGGGAAGTGGGAAGGGAAATGGCTGCTGCATGACAAATGGAAGTGCTACAAATGGCAGCACAACCGATGGCCAGAAGGAAGACCACATCAATGTAAGTCAAGCCTGATGAAGTGAGATTGACATTAAAAATGGTAATGGGTGATGTTTAAAAAGTGGTCCTTGCTAGTTACAGACTTTGACCAAGTTCCACTCTCATGATTTCTCCTTGGTCTAGAGTATTTGGTGAATCGTTTGCATTCACATTTGATAATCGATGTGTCATGGCTGGCTTACAGTCTTAAAGCATACTAGGAATCTGGTCACATGCTTAAAATGAGTCTTACTCATGTTTCAAAGGTCAGAAGGACTACCACAAAAAAAGAATCATAGGGCAGGTTCAAAAAAATAATTCTATTTTACAACCCCTGGTCATATTGAGGTCAAATAGATGTTTCTCCATCAAACTATTAGTCAAATCGTGCATGTGTTCTATTGCAGGGGAATTCAATCACCTCTGACCAACAACTTTATAATCCATCAGAGTTCATGCCTTTGGATCCGACACAAGAAGTCATATTTCCACCAGAGCTTATGGTTAGTAGCACAACACCTATTCCATCTTCAGATGGACAATTCCTCATGAAGACAACACATTTGGAAAACAAGTGCAAAATTGAAGTACTCATCATACACCGATCCCATTTGTAGTTTGTGTCAGAATAAATACCACATTGAAATATTTGTACATTTTGCAAGCACGCACACACACACACACACACACACACACACACACACACACACACTGAGCCACCCCCAGAATATGTAGATATTGTAGAACACATAATATACATATTTAGAGTCATTTGTTCATTTGCAGACCTTAAGCAAGCACCCTCTGAAAGAGCTGAGATTTGAAGGAGAGAGGGTGCTGTGGATTCAGCCCAGTTCTCTCCCAGAGCTCCTGGACCTCAAAGCTCTCTATCCAGAGGCCAAACTGGTGGTTGGGAACACAGAAGTAGGTAAGCCTGTTTCACCTGCCAAATAATCGTGTCAAACCAACAGACAAATCAAGCACCAGGTGTGACTGATTTCAGGTAGAAGTCCACCCACTGTCTGAATAGCATTCATGCCTTGTGGTCAGGCATTGCTAAACCTGCCATAGAAATCATTTACTATTGTGAAAGTAGACAAGTAACAGATACTTCTTGACATTAACACTGGTTTTGTAATAGTTACTATTGGATATTAGCATTTTGTTATATCTGAGGCTTCCCTGTAGACTTACTCTTAAATAAGACAACCATCAGTTTGCATTTGAATCTGAGGGCTGCACTAAGAGCCGAGCTTTTAAAGAAATTAAAATTTCTTTGGATGTTGCAATACATTAATAATAATTTGGATAGTGTTGCAGGAAACTCTCTCCATTGATATAAATTCCACTGTGCCTTAGGTATTGAAATGAAGTTTAAAAATCTGTTGTACCCGGTCATCCTTGCTCCTGCCTACATCCCAGAACTCAACAGCATTGAGCACACAAAGAATGGTAAGCATGTGGTGTTGTAATGGACATGCTCATCAGACCTGGAGTGAACTCTTTGTCTTTACTGAATGTGGCTAAACAACACCTTTTTTATTGACTTAACATTCCTGACCCTCCTGCCCAATTTTAATCAGATTTTTTATAGGTGTGCCCTGTAAGTGTTTGAAATCATGTCAGTGACCAAACTATTCCAGGCTGTTTAGGTGTAGTGATGCCATAATCCCCATACATAAAAATAACCCTTTGTATCTGTACTTACAACACTACCAAAACTGCCCATCTGCCTCATGCACAGTGCAAACACTTAAAACACATTATGATTTGACCTTATCCTTGGGGATATAACCAGATAGTTATTGACCATTTCAATGTAGGTTTATATGACTACTGTCCCAGGCACTGCTCATAAATATGTTTCTCCACTTTTGGGACACCAGGGATTGTGTTTGGGGCTTCATGCACACTGACTATGCTGGGGAGTGTCCTGCGCACGGCCGTGTCCAAGCTGCCTGCACACCAGACTGAGGTCTTCAAGGCTGTGCTGGAGCAGTTGCGCTGGTTTGCTGGTCTGCAGATCAGAAACGTTGCGGTAAGTCACCCAAGCATTTATCCATTACAAAATCTTAGTGGCAAATGCTGAACTTAATCTGTAAATTATGTATGCAGTAGTTTACCACAAGGACAGTAAGGGGTGTTTATAAACATCAGAAATATTCTTGCATCATTAAAAGATGAGATGAGGAAAGGCTTCTTGGGTCAGGTCCTTGAAGTTGTAGCTCTGAAGAAAGTCAATATGTTAATACTAAATACATCTATTTTAAGTATAGTCATGTCATTGTGAACAGTTAGTACAGCACACCGCTGGACAGTTTGGTGTTATAATCATAGTTTTACCATCCCTTGCATACTGTATGTGTCTCATCTCCTTGTAGGCCATTGGAGGAAACATTATGACAGCCAGCCCTATCTCTGACCTGAACCCTGTATTTATGGCTGCAGCATGCAAGTTAACTCTCATGTCCAAAGGTGCTGTTCTGTTTTTATGTCTTTGCCCAGCACATGTTGGTGGGTAATCATTTCTGTGAACTGAACTGATAAGATGGAGCACTGATATGCACAAGTGACAGGATAGGGCCAGAGCTTGGGCAGTTCTGTCTCATCGACTTTGTGCTGGTCTTAATATAGGACTGTGAACTGCAAACATTTCCAGACATCCGTTTTCGGAAAGTGCACACACACACCTATGGAAATGTCTAATTTGATGGGTGGAGGTGGGGGTGGAGGTGTGTGGGTTGGTTGGAGAACTGCCATGCCAAGACACTCAGTTGTTTTGAACTCTCTTGTGTAGCTGAGTAAAGCTCCAGACTGAGAGCTTGAAGTCAATTATAGGAGAAAGTTAATGATTTAGAAATTATTGCAAAAGTCTACGACCTTAAGTCACTGTACACCTATGGTAAAACAAACAACACATGTGCAGAACACCAGTAATTTACAGTGATCCTTTTTACAGTTATTGGGAGTGTGTTTATGGGGATGTGGTGATCTTTATGGCCAAGAGAGACAGGTTCTTTACATGCCACAAGGCCTGTTAACAACATGACCCCTCAATAACCGGAGAACTTTAAAATCTTTATGCTTGTTGCAGGAGGAACACGTGTGGTTGAAATGGATGGCAACTTCTTCCCAGGCTACAGGAAAACTGTCCTGAAGCCTGAAGAGATTCTGTTGTCAATTGAGATCCCATACACAAAAAAGGTTAAACGTGCAGGCTCATAGAGACTATTTGATTTATTACTGGTGTTAATTTAACCAATTCTCCATCACTGGCAGCACCAAGAGTTACCCTAGAAGTCCCTACCATCTCTCCCAACCTCTAGAAGCGTAATCATACCTCTAGTCTCCCTTCAGTCCATCACATATTTGATTTGATATTTACTCATGGAATCAATCCATAGCTCAAGTGAAGTTCTAAATGGTAAACATAAACTGTATGCCTATAGGATTGACTTACTCTTTGTGTACACTGGATGGGCTGTAGGGCCAGTACTTCTCAGCCTTCAAGCAGTCTCCCCGTCGAGAGGATGACATCTCCATTGTCACCTGTGGGATGAATGTGGTGTTTCAAGAGGGATCTAACATAGTGAAAGACCTGCAGCTGGGCTATGGAGGCATGGCTCCCACCACTGTCCTGGCCAAAGCCACCAGCAACAAACTAATTGGCAGGTGTGTCTATGTTGACTGTGATGCTGCACAAATGATCATACACATTTCCATGCATACAACTATGATCAGTAACCTGGTAACCAGACCCAATCAATCAAGATGTAGTCTCTGGCAATGAGGGATTTAACCAGCATGATATTTGGAACTGTAAAAACAATTAAACTTTGGGGGTGGGGTGTCTGGGTGTTTATACCGGCTATATAATCAGAACAGCATGAACCAAATATGACACAAATATAAGCGTGCACAACCCTGTGATGGTGATCTAAGTGTAAGTGGCCTCTGCTGTGCAGGCCATGGACAGAGGGGCTGCTGGAGGATGCCTGTGTGTCCTTGGCGGAGGAAATGGCCCTAGCTCCTTCAGTACCAGGAGGAATGGTGACCTACAGACGCACCCTGACCATCAGCCTCTTCTTCAAGTTCTACCTGACGGTCCAGCATAAACTGGCCCAGGATGTGAGTACTATGGTTTCATCAAGTTAGCACAGTTAGGAATTCATATTTACTCATGAACTTCTGTGGAAAGAAACAGGCATGGTTGTCATTATCAGACCACTTTGTGTAATAGGGCAGATTCAAGTCAAAGGCATTTCTGCTGAATTCTGAAGAATCATATTGTATGATTATCTGATCACTGAAAAGTATAGAATAACCCAAATTAAGCAGCTTTAGCATGTAAATAATAATAATAGAAAATACACTCCTGTTACATCGCTCTTTCCTGGTTGACAGGGAGTGATTGTCGAGGATTTGCAGCCAGACTACAGCAGTGCCATAGAGATCTTTCACCCAGAAACTCCTTCAAGTGTCCAACTATACCAGGTGAAGTGCTGGCAATTGAATACCACTCACAATACCTCCTCTTGGAAAAGTAAACACATTTTGTATCCTACCTAATATATGTCCTGTAATATAACCCAATATCTCTCAAATGGAATGAAATATTAGAATGAATACAGTGAATATGAATACCATAGCTTAGGGCAATATCTAGGATTAATCATTAGCTTCTTTGTTAAAATAACAAGCACATCTTTGTTCAGCACTGCTATGTTGTCAAAAAAGGTCTGATGCTCTTCCTAATAACCTATGATTAATCCTGGATTCTACTCTTTACAAGACATCTTCTCTTGCTTTCTCACTGGACTGTTGAAAATGCATTTGCAGGCAGTGCCTCCAGGACAGTGCGCTGATGATGTCGTTGGAAGGCCTATAATGCACCTCTCTGCCCTGAAGCAGGCCACTGGGGAGGCAATCTACTGTGATGACATCCCCTGTTACGAAAACGAGCTCCACCTAGCTCTGGTCACCAGCACTAAAGCATACGCGCGTATCAAGTGAGTTCAGGCGTGTTGCTTAGTGTGTTTCAGCTGTGTCGTAGTTGTGTGAACCCATGCCACTGGTGTTATGAGGGCAAATATTTTATGTGTGTATCAGATGTCCAGAACAAATCCAAAATCCTTTCTACTCTCACCACCCATCAGTATGTTGCTAACTCAAAACTGTAATGAGTGCATTTCCTAAAACCAAGACTATTTTGGTTTTGGAAAACACCACAGAGGAATTCTTCACCTCCATTGCTCATGGCCCCATAGATACTGTATTTCAACACTGTGTGTATGGTGCAGTTCTGCTGTTTGCAAGAACATCAGAAAAGAGCAGTTGTGAATTGCACGAGTGTCTCTGTGCTGGCTTCAGATCCATTGACACAGCAGAGGCCTTGGCCATTCCTGGGGTCGTCACCTTTGTGTCCTTCAAGGATATTCAAGGCAGCAATATGACTGGGCCTGCAGTCTATGATGAGACAGTCATGGCGGAGGACACTGTAAGTATCATACAGCATAGTGCATGTGCATGTACCAGTGTAGTAATGGGAGGGGGACTATGTCCTGGAAGTCACATGCCTAGTATTGTTTTTTTACTAATTGATTACTTTGACAAATGACACAGTGATTTGAAAGTGCAGCCGTTACACATGACACACATTCCCATGAATGGCCTGTATTCACAAAACGTGACCAGAACTGTCATGAGAAAGACAAATGATGGGTGAAGCATTAGAGTACTTTCCTCTTAAACCTCAAAGCCAAGTGGTTATTTTACATGTTCATTTTGTTTATATGGTCACAAAACACTGATAAACAACAATTAAATTATTTACCAATCAAATTAATACGTTATTCAATAAATCATTAAAAATGGGGGACATGGTGCTGTTGCGTTGCTAGCGCTATCTTTATAATTAATGATGATGCTAGCATGACCGCTGACTCTCTCTTTTCTCTCTCCCATTTCTGTGTGTGTCTGTGTGTGTGTGTGTGTGTGTGCGTGTGTGTGTGTGTACACACGCATCGTTGTGCCGCGTCTCTATTTATGGTTGTCTGTTTTAGGTCACATGTGTGGGTCACATAGTGGGAGCAGTGGTGGCTGACACTCAAGCACATGCCCAGAGAGCAGCCAAAGCTGTGAGGATCTCTTACGAGGAAATTAAGCCTGTTGTCACCATTCAGGTTGGTGCACAACATCTACACCACCACCACCCATTCACCTAACCACTATGTCTATTCAGAGTCCATTTAATGATGGATCCTGCAAACGTGTACCTGTAAGTGCTCTCCTCTTCTGTGTGTTGCTGTGGAACAACTAGTTATATAGTAGCTCCAGGGCATGTTGCTGTGTCAGTGTTTTGTAAGCTGCTTTTCAGCCTAATATCTCCTCAAATGTCAAGTGGATGAAATGAATACAAATCAGGATATAAGGTGTCCTGGTAATAAAACCAGACCCTTGTTCTACACTTCTGTTTCATACAGAAGGTCTGGACATTCAGGTGTGACATTCGATTGCTTGCTTGAGGTGTTTAAGTTTAAAAAGGTTGGATCACCCATTGACTAATAGCAATCTAGCTCTGCATTCACATGATTGGACAGGTTAAAATGCCTCCCAAGACAACAAGCTCAATGGGATCAAATCCAGACTAGCACTGTAGAGAGGTGATAATCAAGCAGAAGTGCTAGGAAGGCGTTGCCAGGCTAGAGATGAGGTGTAATGCATTTCCATTCTCCCACCTTCCCATAGGACGCTATTGAAAGCCAGTCATTCTACCAGCCAGTGCGGACAATCAAGAAAGGAGATGTTGCTCAAGGATTCAAAGAATCCGATCACATTCTTCAAGGTGAGGTTTCACAGGGACTGCTCTGCATGCGATTACACTGATCACTGAGGAAAAAAACATCCGAAAAACATATTTTAAAGCTTTGAAAGCAATAAACTCCTGTAGGCACTCAGTTCTTTTTTTTTTGACCGCATCTACAATTCAGTAAAATTTCTGTATTTGCCAAGTCATTATCTATATATAGACTTTTGTCACTATAGTGCTTTTTTTGTGCAGAAACCATTTTACCTTGGGACATTTTTCTATCACTTCTTTCTATCACTCTATAAATTATGGGTTAGGGTTATTTGCATATTTTGACTTTTATCAAATAGCTTTGCCCTGCCTAACAGTTAACTGAGTAGATAGTAAGTAGATTTATGAAAGAGATGCTTTAAATTCATGCGTATGATGTGTCTTTTGGCACAGATCATTTACCAGGTATTTGCTCAACAACAAAAATGTAATGGGTTAATTAGAGTTACATTTTTACTTTACATACCATATATCACATTATGCTGTGGTCTGTGCAATGCAGTGCTTTGTTCTATTTGCAGAATTGACATGATTAGAAAAATGGTCTCAAAACTTCCATTATCCATTTTCAGACTACTCAGCAAATAGATAATTGATGTTATTTTTTCATTTTATTTCTGTTCGCGTATGTTTTTTTATAGTAAATGCTGAACTGTGAAAAAGTAAAAAGTTAGTCACTGACCCAACTTTCCATTTCTGCTGTGGATGTCCTGGTTCAGGTGGCACCACACCACACCGGCAGCATTTGTAGTGATAATTTAAGAGACAGAGAGTTATCAAGTCCAATTCTGCTTACACATGTCAAAAGAATGTCAGCTCAAGACGTACAGTAGGCCTATGCCTACCAGACCAATTGGAGGTGATTGAGGACTGCTCAAATCCTCAGTCCCACCTGTAACCTATTGGCTTGTCAGAAGGGACCCACTCAATGGTTTAGGCCACGCAGACCTTTGGATACTTGCCACTTGCACTTGTGGGGAATTGTTTATAGCCTAGTCTACTCTTGAAGTGGTTGCACGGGTTAAAATGTACATTTTTGGGGGATATCACAAAAGGCTTTTTAAACTATAGGCTAAAGGCGATAGTTGAAACGTCTCAGGCGCCCCTCTCGATAAATCTCTATCTTAGAAAAACTTTTGAAATTCTCAACAGAAAACCCCAACCATACTCAGTACAAAATAAAATAAAATTAAGCAAGCAATAGTAATCAATTTGTTGAGTGGTCTGAAAAATGGATAATCAAAATCAATTTTACATTCTTTCACATATGTACATGAAAAACAAGTCATGTATGGGATTCACTATGATCCATGGTTTCAAAAACAAGACAGACAAGTATGATAAAAACAACTGCCACTGTAACATCACGGATGTTTGCTTGTCCATGTGTATGTACACAAGGAGGAGTACCTTAGGCCTACCTTGTTGTGTTTGGGCCATCACAGGGAACATTCACATTGGAGGCCAAGAGCATTTCTACCTGGAGACCAACTGCACCCTGGCCATACCTCGTGGTGAAGACGGAGAGATGGAGCTCTTTGTGTCCACACAGTCTGCTACTAAAACACAGGTTAGCCTTGACTGGGTGTCATAGCATCAGAGCATTAGAGCCTTTGCACATGTACCTCATGTTGTCACTTATATTCTGCATAGCTGTAGAAAGTACATGGTGCTAATTTAGAGAGGCTCATTTAGATTATTTATTCAGGAACTTGTTAAAGTGTTTTTTTAATGCTTAATCCCATAGTCCTTGGTTGCTAAGGCACTTGGAGTGCCAGCCAATCGGGTTGTGTGTCGAGTGAAGAGAATGGGCGGTGGCTTTGGTGGCAAGGAGAGCAGAAGTACAGTCCTTTCAACTGTAGTGGCCGTCGCCGCACAGAAGTAGGTTCTCAGATGGTGGTTTTAAATGTGCCTGGATGTTCACTAGTAAACATATTAATACGTGATGTATGATATTAAAGGCAAATTGACTGATATTGTGTTGGTGTGTTTTTTACCCAGAGTCAAAAGACCTGTGCGCTGCATGTTAGACCGTGATGAAGACATGCTTGTTACTGGTGGTCGACACCCATTTTTTGGTCACTATAAGGTTAGATGTTCTTAGTAAATTTCCTCAGCTGTAGATATCTGCCCTTTATTTTACTAATGCATTCATACACATTGGACTAGAAAATAGATCTGTTTTAGCAAGAATTCACTATTCAGTGTACATCTCCCAGACCATATATGTCACTAATCTGAAATGTCCTTTTTCCTTTCCAGGTTGGCTATATGAAGTCAGGAAAAGTAAAAGCTGTAGAGGTAACATTTTACAGCAACGCTGGAAATTCGATGGACCTCTCATTATCAGTGCGTATCCCCTTTTAGCACCACTCTTTGTTGGTCCAGTGGATGGCCCCTTATTCAGCAGTTTGCTGAGATAGTTTTGGAGGTTAGCTACCTGTGGCCCCAGGAGTCACTTTTTATGACGTGTTTGTGCTGTGTGCCTATAATACCCTCTGCCAACTAAACCTATATCTGCTTACAAGACAGCACAAGTCTTCCCATCAAAGAAAAAGACAACAAATGTGTTTATTTTGGAAGAGGCAGTTTAGGTTTCTAATTGCAATATTATAAAACATAATTGTATAATGTTATATAAATGCATATTGGGTATTTATTGTCTTTTTTTTTTGTTGTTTGTTTTGTTTTTTAGATTATGGAACGGGCCCTGTTCCATATGGAGAACTCCTACAACATCCCACACATGTGTGGCACAGGCTACATGTGTAAAACCAACCTGCCCTCCAACACAGCCTTCAGAGGGTTTGGAGGACCCCAGGGCATGATGGTGGCAGAGAGTTGGATGAGTGACGTGGCACTTGCCTGTGGTGTGTCATCTCAGGAGGTGACTGCCAGCATTGTTCATATTAGACCAACATTTATCAACATTCATTGGAAGCATGTTCTGAGTACTGGTACTTTTGGTGGTACTTTTGAAAATTAGATTTTTTTTTGAATATCAATCTAATTTCAATGCCAAAAAACAGGTGAGAAGGTTGAATCTCTACAAGCAAGGAGATCTGACTCCATTCAATCAGTGCTTGCAGCAGTTCACTATTGATCGCTGTTGGGAAGAGTGCCTGGAAATATCCAACTTTCACCAGCGGAAGGCTGGAGTGGAGAAGTTTAATAGGTAAGTGGCAAGAAGCGGATTCTTACTGTATGCATGTTTGCCATGGAGATGATTGACAGAGGGGTTACACTTTAACTACACTGGCACAGGACCATATTGAGTGGCACGATCTGATGCTTTCCAGGGTTAGAGTCAGTCATGAAAAAAGTTTTTAATTCACTGAAAAAATATCCTTTAGTTTTCCTCAGTCAGCGGCTAATGCTGCCTTTCTAGGAAATTCAAGTTCCATTAAAAAAACCCTGCCAGAGTCATACAAAATGTTTAATATCTTTTGTGAGAGACCGACCCAGTGCACTGGTCTTCGATATGGTGGAAGAAGAACTGAAGCCAAAGTGTCCAGTTGATTTTTCCAAAAACAATAAGGGATTTTATTTTACAAAAGTATTTATAAATAAAGAAAATAAATCAAAGTTCAAACGTCAACTAATTTGTCCAGATAACTGTAATACACTCCACATAGATGGCAAAGGTTCATGGCAAATACATAGCCTCACAGCAAGCAAGTACATCTATCCCCCACTCAAACTCAATGCAGAATGAGACACCCTTTAAATAACCAGACCCATCAGCTCAAATTGACCCAATCAGCCTAGTCAAACTATACCATGAGGCTGGGAGAGGACAGGCAATAACCACAGGAATAATACCGTTTTACAGTTACAAAATTAGCAAGATATTAAGATAGCACCATCATTTCACCCAAATACAATGTTAAACTAAATCCACATATTTCCTACTACCCAAATGGGAATATAAAGAAAATCCATATCACCTGGAACACCCCTAGTGGGTTAACCAGCACCCTCTATCCCGGGACAGGTAGAAATACAACCCTATTGCGGTGCGCGCTTCATGCCTGTTCAGGGGAGCAGGAAGTGTGAGTATTCATATGTTTGTTAACCAGAGTTTTATACAGCAACTAGGGAGAAGATAAGACATGAAATAGTGGGTACCGCACTACCTGTCAAAGATGTAATGTGGGGAAATGTTATTAACGGAACAAAATGAGTCGTGAATGTTTGGCATGAAATCGCGATGTAACCGCGAAACAAACCCAGCCACGTTAATGGCGCACGCCAACTTCCCTTACAAACCCAGCCCAAAATATACAAGAACCCATCACCAAAACATGTAACTCATGAAGCACCATTAGAAACATAAAGTCCCGTTTCCAGTGTGTATGTGTATGTGAATGCGGGTGTGCGCGTGTTCATAAAGTCTCTCTGCCTCTCCTTCCTGCTATCGCGGGCAACGCCAATTACACGCCGCGCATAGCGAGTCTTTTAGAAGAAGGTGAGAACGGGGTTACTTTCTCACATCTTTGTCCATACTTTCTGTGATATGATGAATATTGCTTCTAGTTTTACATTGTTGTTGAGCAGTGTCTCTAGGGCTGCAGCTATCGATTATTTTTGTAATGGATTAATCTACCAGTTTTTTTATTGATTAATCAAATAAAAATATATATCTCTGCAAAATGATAAAAAAGACAAGTCTGAAAGTAAACAACCAACTGGTTTTATTCTGGAATGCAAAAATAAAAAGTAAAATGTAAAAAAAGTGCATTTCAGTGTAGTAAATAAATACACATTGAAAAATTTGAAATATTTCAAGTACAGATACAAAAAGGCACTTAGCCTGAACATTCAATTCTTTTCAATTCTTTTCTTTTACTGAACCACAAAACATGGACGTGTTCAGGACGTGTGTGTGTGTATGAGAAAAAGGGTGGTGTCTGTGGCTAGCCTCTATGCCTTGTAATCATACAGTCATACTATGCAAAACAGCTCAGACAGCAAACACAGAGGTAGGTAGGTGTGTATGTGTGTCCCTGTCTGGTCTTGAGGTGGGGTAACAAGCAAACAGTACCCTTAAACTCTCCACAGTAATTTACAATAATAAGTCACAACTTAAAACATAAATCCACTCTTAACACAAGGACTGTTCAGTTAAGGTCATTAGAGAGAGAAAGACTTTGTGTGTGTGTGAGTGAGTGAGTGTGTGTGAGTATGTGAGTGAGTGAGTGTGTGTGTGTGAGTATGTGAGTGACTGAGTGTGTGAATGTGGAAGCAATTATAGGAGAAGATCTCGGTTAGAATGAAGAAAAGTCAGCATATCAACATGGTCAGAGCTGAGGCTTGCCCTACGCTTGGAGACAATGTTTCCCGCTGCAGAAAATAGCTGCTCTGATGGTGTGGAGGTCGCTGGAATACACAGCCAGGACTTGGCAAGCTTTCCAAGGGTTGGATAACAACGTGCTGCATTCTCTCTCCACCATAACAGCGGATTCTCTTTTTTCAAGAGGGGATGTGCTCCTCCTCATCTTCTTTAGCTTCTGTTGTCTCAAAGCTGGAACTCAGTGTAGACTTCTTGAGATTTTGCACCAGCTGTGGAAGTGCAGATAGTGTAACATACTGTTCCCCACTCAAAAACACTGTAGCTGCTTCGAATGGCTCAAGGGCCTGTTTCAGCACCTCATTTATGTTCCACTGCTCTGGCTTTAAGTCCAAGTAGTGGTGTTTTCCTCTTGGATTTACTGCAGGATCGGAGAGTGCAGCAGTGACTGGCCATCTTTGCACAAGAAGCCTGGACAACATGTGATACGAACTGTTCCAGCGGGTGCTTACATCAGCATTTGTTGTGGTGTCCCCATCTGACGCTGCTTTTCCTTAAGTTTGGTACATGCCAGCTCACTTTTCTTAAAATGCTCACACAGACTGTCTCACTGCTTGCAGGCAGCATCGCTGGACAAAAAGAGGTCTATGCATTATCCCCACCAAGTTTGGCATCAGCTTTACTGCTGTCTTCCTCAATCAGGTCACTTTTTACACTTTACATTAATTTTACAGTTTTGATTCAGATTTTTGATTAGATCTTTGATTAGATTTTGTTGATCAGATCTATGCTTGTGAGCTGGATTCCCAGAGTCCACACATGAAGGTGTGTAATTGTAACAGAGTGTTTGTGGTCTGTGTTCTAAATACTAACTTGTATCACACCAGGCAGGAGCCTTGGTTCACATCTACACAGATGGATCTGTGCTACTGACTCATGGAGGAACTGAAATGGGACAAGGCCTACACACTAA
Organism: Tenualosa thibaudeaui; assembly: GCA_027481765.1. Taxonomy (NCBI): domain Eukaryota; kingdom Metazoa; phylum Chordata; class Actinopteri; order Clupeiformes; family Clupeidae; genus Tenualosa; species Tenualosa thibaudeaui. The sequence continues at coordinate 2,196,978 of JAIFZK010000013.1, read as the reverse complement.
GATGGTCCAGGTAACAACATCAAACATGACCTGCACTTTGTAACAGAATACTAAAGTTTAGAAGAGGATTTTACAATGAAACCTAGAGACCTAGATTTGATTTTTTATGCCTTCAGACCCCCCAAATATTTACCACAAATTTGACACAATGACAGCCATGGTCTCATAGTTGTTGTGGTTGTTTCTCGCCCACTGTTGTACCTTTGGTGGCTGCTCAGGTGGCCAGCAGGACCCTGGGCATCCCCAGCTCTAAGATCCACATCACAGAGACCAGCACGAGCACTGTGCCCAACACCAGCCCCACGGCCGCCTCAGCTTCATCAGACCTCAACGGCATGGCTGTCCACGTAAGACATCCCATTTGAGCTGTAGCCACTCATTTATTCATTGTCAGCTACCGAATTAATTGCCAACTATTTTGATAATTGACTAACTGGTCTGAGTAATTTGTAGAAGAAGAAACTCAAAGGTATTGAGTTCTTAAACCTGAATATTTATTATTATTATTTAATTTTTATTTTTTATTATATTATATTTATTATAAGATAAAGTGTTCTGTGACAGGAAACTAAATTTGTATTGAAGATGTTTTGGTGTAAACTTCTTTCTATTAGGAAGCAAAGAAGTGTATCATTGTTTGTGTGTATATATATGTGTGTGTGTGTGTGCGTGTGCGCACGCAAATGTATAATGGAGGCAGAACTACTACAAATGTTTGTATTTCAAAATACAAATGTATTGTAATATCTGAAGATCAAATGCAGATCTACAGTCATGTGATTTGATACTGAACATTGATATCTCAAGATTTTTCATGGCATCTTATTGTCTAGTTTTTGTGTAAATATGTGTTTGTTTCAGAATGCATGCCAGACACTACTCCAACGTCTGGAGCCATACAAGGCCAAGAACCCTACAGGCACCTGGGAGGACTGGGTTAGTGACTCGTCATGACTGAATATATGAATATATGACGTTAGAAGTACCAGCTTCAGTGAGGGTTTTACCAGCAACGGATTGGTGTCCCATTCAAGGGCACCCATTTGCTCAGCACCACAAAGACTACGTAGGACAACACCCTATTAGCATCCACGGGGCCCTTGTAATATTACAGGTTTATCTGGCAATGAATAGTGAGGAATGTAATAATAGTATGATGTTGTGGCAGTTCTTGTTTTAATTCATGTTTATTCATATGTATTAATTGATTGTGACCTATGGTATGTAGCAAGAGTCAGAGCTGCTGCTCTGTGTTGCTTTACAAGGAATCTTTTATCATGTTTATGAGATTTTTGTATGTTTTTTACAGGTGAGATCTGCATACTTTGACAGGGTGAATCTTTCAGCAAATGGGTTTTACAAGTGAGTTATAAAACACCTTTTTTCATTGGTTGCACCATGTATTTGATCATCCCATCTTACACATCACAGTGGTTGTGTGAACTCTGAACTTATGATGGGATATTGATTTGCATTTCAGGACCCCTGACCTTGGCTATGACTTTGATAGTAACTCAGGGAGACCCTTTAACTACTTCAGCTATGGTGTGGCTTGCTCAGAGGTGGAGATTGACTGTCTGACAGGAAGTCATAAGGTAACCCACTGGTGCATGTGATTTCTGGTGATGGGATGGAAGGAGGATTCTATTGCCAAGGCCACTGATCAAATTTTGTCAAGCTGAATGCAATCTCTCCTGATAGTGTGTATAAAATGTTGCAAATGTTCATGCTAGATTATAGTGTAACCATAACAAAGTGTAGGAGAATAAGTACAGTATGTCTGTATGTACCATCAGATTCTGTAAGTAAACACTATTGGATGTTGTATAACTGTTTTGCTGGAGTGGGTTAATGGGTTTTCTATCTCGTTGTCTCTTAGAATGTGCACACCTCCATAGTGATGGATGTTGGGAAAAGTCTCAACCCAGCCCTGGATATTGGACAGGTACATTGAACATTATTATCCTTCAACAAAGTTTTACAGTCCCATGTCCAAAAAACCTTGGTTGATTTGGTTGATTTGGCTATGCATGTCAACCATATGAGACAGGTCTGGACTGCAGGGAGTGTATATTAGAACCTAAATTGTTCTACAGATCCAGCCTGTTATAATCTGTGTAGAATACAGTTTGGTGTTATGCTGTATGAATCAGCATAATTGTGCCTTTACAGATGTGCAAACTCCTCCCTGCCACAGGCACTCTTGCATCCTCACACCTGTAGGTGTGTGCATTGGAACTGTCCACTGACAAGTTTACTGTTCCTTCTCCTGAAGAAGGGTTTTTGTATAATTCCTTCATTAAATGTTGGTCAATAATTGTATATATAGAGGCATTGGGTCTAACCACAGGACAGTTTTCTACCTAGTCTTGGTCCATCTTAAATGAGCTTGGGCACAGACAAGAGGATGATATTTCTGGATCATGTCAAAATATTTTTTTCTTTCCATGGTACTTTTAACTAGCATATATGGATGGAGCATCAAATTTTGACACTATATTTTTCCTGAGGCACTGAGAAACAAAGCTGTCCATTGTATTTCAGGCCTGGACTGTAGATAATGAAATCCCCAAAGTTATCTCCAAAAATATTGTTGTTTGTATAATTATTCTTATATTGTTGCACACTTTTTCACTGAGTGATGAACTCCCTCAATCTTCTGACTGCAATTTATTGTTGCAGACAGATACAATCAAATACAACTACCACTTTCATTTTCAAAAATAATATAGATATGATAAAAGATGAGATAAGATAAGATAAGATAATGGTACAAGGTCAGGCTAGCCTTTTGCTGCACCCATGGCAATGTTTTTTAGATGTGTTTCTGGTATCAAATTCAGAATGAACATGAATAAAATAGAACAAATAGTCATTTTAAGGATTTGTCGTGCTTATGTCTGTTTGCAAGTAAATATGGGTTTAAATGATTTGTAGATGATCACATTCTGTTTTATTTACTGGATTGATTTATTTGCAGAATCCCAACTTGTATGGAAATGGGATTGTCCACAAAAACTTGTAGCCTAAAGATAATTCAAACCCTGATTTTAGTTAATACCATTTTTCTCAGACATCTATGATTTGTGTGACTCTTGCGTGGATGTTAATGTCTTCTTCACTGACCAGGTGGAGGGAGCATTCATGCAGGGCGTGGGCCTCTTCACTCTGGAGGAGCTGCGCTACTCTCCAGAGGGTTACCTCTTCACCCGTGGCCCTGGCATGTACAAAATCCCTGCTTTTGGAGACATCCCTACGGAGCTCCGCGTGTCTTTGCTGAGGGATGCCCCCAATGAGAGAGCCATCTTCTCTTCAAAGGTACAGAGCAAAGAGCTCAACTGTTATGTAAGGGAATGTAAGGGAACATGGTGAAAATGAAAGATAAGTGTAGTAGGTGCCATCGTCATGCAAAATGGAAGATAATCAGCACACCACAATGACAGATAAGATGGTTCAAGAATGCACACATGAAGGATAAGTTCATGACATATTCAAGTATTAGTGATACTTTACCCACTTGATAATTGTTAACTCCATCTTCCAGAAAATATTGTGATGGTCTTTCCTGATAGTCCATTTAGTGTCAAAGTCCATTAGACCTGTCCTACATCAGTTACTTTCATTTGGATAAATGGACATTTGTACTTGTGTAGTTCTAATAGTCTGCCCTTTTGACTCCAGGCTGTAGGGGAGCCACCACTCTTCCTGGCTGCCTCAGTGTTCTATGCCATCAAAGAGGCCATTGCTGCAGCTAGGGCAGAGTCAGGGCTGTGTGGCCCATTCAGACTGGACAGTCCTGCCACCCCTGAGAGGATTCGCAATGCCTGCGAAGACCACTTCACAAAACTGGTACACAGCAGTTTTGCACAGCAGTTCTTACATAATGGTTCTCTACATGCATTGTAATGCATTATAATGGTGTCGTAGCCACTGATAAATGCTTTGCATTTTTTCCTTTACTTATCCATTTGTGTGTGTGTGTGTGTGTGTGTGTGTGTGTGTGTGTGTGCGCGCTCGCGTGTTTGTGTTTTAGTGTCCTTCTGCAAAACCTGGCACCTTTACACCCTGGGCTGTCCAAGTTTAAACAACACATGGTGGATAGAAGAGCTACTGCCCGTTCAAGACTGTGGGCAGTGTGTGAGTGTGTGATGTCTGCCATTACAAACTAGAAATATGTGTATGAGTTGAATGGGAAAAGAAACTGATCGTTCAAGTACAGAAATATCCATTCTTGTGCCATGTGCTTTACCACAAAGTACATCTTACTTGCACCGTTGTACTTTTCTATTCGTCTTAACCAAATACAGTTATGTCAGTACACCTGGATGTTATGGAATATTGTCCAGTGATTCCACTGACATGATAAATTGCAACATAAATTGTAGAATTATTTATTTTATTTTTTTTTTCATTTCACATTGTGTCACAAGCTTGTACACACTGTAGTAAAATCTAAGTAGACAACTTAGCCACAGTAGACAATGTTTGTAGACAACTTACCCACAACAGACAATTTACCCACCTTAGAGCTGAATCACTGAACACATGGTTGTTTAAAATAAATTCAGTTGCGCACATAATATTTATTACATAGTGTATGTCAGCATGTTAACAGTGACAATCTTTTTCAGGCAGGAATAGATGAGTTATTTCAGATAATCATTTTTATGAACAATTATGTACAGTATCTTCACAAATAAAAATGCAAGGTGAAATTTGACCTGTCAGTCATATTCTTGTGAAAGAATTCCTTATGATAGATTCCTTTTGATATGATTTGCTACACAAAAGTTCTTCAGAAGAAACATTCTAAGGGGATGTCTCTTTAGTCTGTCCTGACAAACATACTGCAGGCCTTCCAGGGAGTTTTCTTTATGCGGTGGTCTTTCTGGCAGTGTCTGCATTCCCCCTGCTGCTCTCTGGCTCAGCAGTCGTTCTGCAGCACAGGACCAAGTTCTTGATGGTCTGGCGATATGGCTTCATCCTGTAGGCGTAGAGGAGGGGATTAAAGGCCGAGTTGGCATGGGAGAGGATGATGGCCATTAGCATGACAGGCACAGGGATGTGGCAGCGTGGACACAACAGGAGGAAGCAGTTGACCACATGCATTGGCATCCAGCAGAGTGTGAAGAAGAAGACGAGCAGGAAGAGCGATGTGGCCTTCCTCACCTCGCGGCGCAAGCCACTGGACCGGCTAGACGGCACGTCTGCGGCAGACTGGAGTGCCGTGATGCGCCTCATCTGCCGTCTCACCGTTGCAAAGATGTGGGCATAGATGACCAACATGACCACCAGGGGCACTAGCACACAGCCAAAGAAGTTGAAATACACCATGTAGCTCAAGTCAATGACGCAGTCAAAGAAGCAGTAGCTGGATTGAGGTGGGGACTTGTGCCAGCCCATCAGCGGTATAGAGCCTGTCAGGAAGGCCAAGACCCAGGTGACCAGTATGATTAGTCTAGCATTGGAGGGTCGCATAATCCTCTGGTAGTGGAGAGGGAGAAGGATGGCTATGTAGCGCTCTACTGCCACAGCTAGGAGGCTAAAGATGGATGTGTGGGTAAGCGTGATGAGCACTGACAGCATTGCCATGCAGAGGTACAGGTTGTGGTAAGGTATGCCCAGGTCTGTTAGGATGGCACAGGGGATGGCTAGGGCTCCTACAAAGAAGTCAGCCACAGCAAGCGACACCAGGAAGTAGTTTGTCACAGTTTGGAGCCTCCTGTTCAGCCTGACGGCGAGGCAGACTAGAAGATTCCCTGTTGTGGAGAAGGTTGCAATGACTAACTCTGCAGCTATGTAAGGCCCATCCAAGTAAGGCTTGGGGACATCAGCTAAATACATTTCCTTACTGATGTTCTGGGTTTCATTCATTTTGAGTGTTGCTCTGTAAGGCCCTGTGAACAAAGGAAGGACAGTTTTTTTTTCTTTTTTTTAGCAAAAATGATTTAAATGCAATTGTAGTTCTCGATTGAGATTTATCTGGTATTTCACATTTATATTTTGTCACCTAACATTATCTGTACTGCAGTCAGCTTGCTAGAATCCCAAACATGATTGTTCATGATTAATAAAGTGTATTTGTGTAAACAAAATCAAGATCAAAATCTTTTTTTTTTCTTCTTTTTTTGTCCACTGCTCATTTCATTTCTCAAAATAATTTGTAAACTGCATCACACCACACCACCATGGATTACCTCCAAAAGCTTATGTCAAATGCTTAGTTTAGCAGATGTTTCAAAAGTAAATATTTATATGTCATGGTGCCAGTGTCTACCAATAAGATAAGTGAAAATGCTGTTTACAATGGCATTTTCCACATCACGGCATGTGGCAGATTTATACAATTTGTAAATAATTATGTAATTATTTACAGATTTATACAATTTGTAAATAATTATGTAAGTTTTTGCCACAGGAGACCAGCGTACTGCAACACAGAAAGGTAATTACCAAAAAAAATTAAAAAGGTAATCATATGAAAACACACTGTTGGCAGAACTATAGATTACAACTATGATTTGTAATATATGCATTTCTGAGCTTATAGGACTAGTTCATGAAAAATTTCTTCTGCACAGCCAAGATAGACTAGCCTGGCTTTCGCGTACCTCAATCTGAAATTGAGCTTGATCTGAATACCAAGACGTTATCTCCCACTTCTCTGGGGTGGGATTAACAAACACAATCTGCTAAGAACCCATTAAACATAAACTGTTGGGTGTTTCTTGATATGCTGTCAAGTAAAAGCCTACTTTTGACTGGTTCCCTATCTATGGCAAATTAAGTGCAGATATAAACCTGTTGGCTATATTGAGCTGCAGAGTGCAATGAAATTGCTCACAAATCAGGATGGGGTTTTCCAGGCTAAAGACTGACTTGAGAACAATAAGCATAGCATAGTTCAGTAGTGCAATAGTTATACTTGAGAGAACGGCAGGGCTAATGCATTTTAATCCATACATGAACAACTGAAAATAAGAATTGTTCACAATCTATTGCACTGAATAAAATGTTCAAAAGAATGAAAGCTATGAAAAGCTATCTTGGAAGTTGAAAGAGAATTTTGCTTTTGATCTGCACACAGAAATCCACAAAAACTGCTAGGAAACTCTCTGCTGGTATGATAAAGAGATACTTTATTTTTATCCTGTTGGAAATGACGGTGTCCAGTAAGACATCAATACAAAAATACAACTTTAATTGTATAGAAAAGACAAAATTCTAAATACAAAGGAAGATATTGTGCAAACTACCACTTCAGTTGTAAACAGCCATGTATATGGCACTGTATACAAAATAAACAAAATACAACATTCAATTGTATCCAGCAACTTCAATTGGTGCCACCTGCTGTCACAAAGGCAGTACTGCATTAGCAAATTCAAAAGTAGAGCCATTAACATATTTAAAAAATCAGTGCAATATTAATACTGCTCAAGTTTTAAACAGTCTTTTTAAAGCAACTAAATGACTAGCCCAGATCGTGGCTTCATATTCTATTAGTTCTCTGTATGCTCCAGTGGTTATTATTTACTAAAACAGACCCACATAATAGATGTGCCACCACCATGTTTGATTAGTGAACGGCATGAAGAAGGTTTTGTTCTATTATCATATATTAAATAATTATTATACTGTTATATATTATATATAACAGTATATTCTGTATATCATTATACACATCTTCACACCTGCATTAGGCTGACATGCACAAAAAAGTTATTAGTTTAAAGGTTAAATAATGTTAATAATGTAGTGCATTAAAACGAAAACAATTACATTTTCTTATGAAATTCTTCATGCCTACACCAAGCGCCTCTCCAACAACCTAATTGTTCTTAACATAATGTATCTTTTGTATTTTCTAAATGAAGCAAAGCATTAAAAGGCATTTGTGAGTATGTGAGAAATGATAAATGAATTGGCTACCTACCAACAGTTCCTGAAACGGTGGCTGGCAAAGTTGCTGTAATGCTCTTGGAGGCACTGGTGATAAAACACTGTTCTATTCATTGAAAACAGGGTGAAGTGGACTCCATAAGCCGGCAAATTTATCAAATGGCCTTAACCATGAAAATTCATGGTATGTTGACAACAAAAACAAATCGTTCAAACCCGGCTGTCTAAGAGAAGGGGATTTTCTATGAGCAATGACGAAATTCACCTGAAAGGGGAAAGTAAAAAAAAAAATGTTTACCTTTCTACTGTGAGATAGCATTGAGGAAGCTGATCTTGATAGCAAATGAACATGTAACAATAGTCAAGGCAGATGTATTTTGTATTGTTTATTGACTCAGAATAATGATGTGGAATTATCAGTTATTAACTTGAACACCTATTTGATATTTGCTGGATCTACATCATTCACAAATTGGTAAATAGGCCCATTGCCTGGCCCTGTTCCTGATGCTTTTCTGTAATACTTTGTGTCATCTTAGCAGATTAGTTTTCATTGCCTAATTGGACTAAAATAATGCAGCTCTGCATGGGCCTTATATAACTGCCAGGGGCCAGTCACCTCACCAGGTCAATCAATTCCTTATTGGAAGGCTATGGCACACCTGTATGGAGGGGAGGGGAATTAAAGAACATCTTGGAACAATGTTTTCCGGACTCCAACTCGCTGTCTGTAAATACTGTAGGCTTATGAAAGCTTACAGTCAGTTCAGTCCACTTACATGTGTTTTTCCTTAGGCTGACGAAACTGGATCTAATCAAACTTGGTGGTAATTTCAGGTGTCTGTCGGCTTGTATGCTTGAGATGAAGAATATGCACTTTTTGGTCTCTCCATTTACCTCATCCGTGACACACACATACAGTGAACACCCAGTGAAGTAAAGCACACACTAACCCAGAGCAGTGGGCACCTCAGCCGTGGATATGGGAGAGCCCCCTTTGGTCACATATCCAAGGCCTTAACCATAGGCCATGCCTGCCTTCATTATGCTCATTTTTCTGTAAAGAATTTGTTTGTTTAATCCTGAGTACAATTAATTACCTGTATCATAACACTATGGCCTAAACAAAAATAAAATCTTAGACCAGCCTCAGAACATTTGCCCAACTTGTTGCTTCACTGCTTCTCATTCACCTTGGCTACTTCACTTTGTTGTAGCGAGAATCATTGCTTGAATTGTCAGGAATCACTGTCTAAGGCTCTGACATTTCAGTGTCTGCATGTTTTTCTGATCTTGGTCAATGGGTTGTCTTACTGAAAGAAAACTGAAATAGCCTATTTCATTCCAATAAGCTGTTATGGCCACCACAGTAGTTTGTAACATGAGCGGTTATTTGTTGATAAAACCATTCTCTACAGTAAGGAATTGATGATTGAAAGAATCAGGACAATAACATCCTATCAGTTATCATCCCTAATGACAATAGAACACTGCTGGCAAATTCCTATCACCTTCAGAGGAAACTACCTGTTATGACTGTCCATGGCTGTAATTATAATTTGTTCGCAGTCGTTCGAATGGCCCTCTTCATCCGTCTCCGTCCCACAATGCACCCCGACCGGCAGCCTTTGAAAACGTAGCGCGGCGGATTCAAGATGGCGGAGATGGAACAGCTGCTGGACGAAAGTGAGTAACCAGCTAAAGACGAATTACATTGGTGAATGTTTTGTAGACGTTAATGTCTTCATTTTCAAGCGACAGTATGCTATTGAGGTGTCCAATTGACAAAATGGTGTGAGGTTTTTCACTCAACGTTGTCCAGTTCATAACAACATACTGTTGCGAAAATTGTTTTTGAGCTCCGGACCAGCAGCTGACTTTCGTCTACCAGTTCTCACTCACTTGACTTTGTTTTTGTTTGTCAGACAGAGACAACAAATCTGACTATTCAACTATCATAATGTTTGATACTTGTGAACTCTTTTCAGACAAATGTCCACTCGTCTGTCTGTTAATTCGACTTACTTTAGCTACTGTGGCTAGCTGATGAGGGTCCTAGCTAGGATAACATTAGTTGGTTTGCTACTGGTATCACACCCTCACAGCTAGCTAGCTACAAACTAGCCAACTAGCCTCTATCTGATGACTGGCTGTCATCTCAGAAACACCGCGTCTAGAGGGCCTCGCTCAATTTTTTCGATTACTGATTGCTAGATTGCAAAGAGTCAGCTGGAGAGAACGACATCTCCGACCCCCTGTACTCAAGATGGTAGTGGTAGGATTAAGTCCAAACAAGTTTAATCAGAAATGAGGGATTTTTCCTCTGAACATTGACACTAGCTAGTAGACATTAGCGAGCTAATGTTAAACGATTTATATATTTATAATACGGAACACATAACATTTCACTTAATTGTTCACTTCTTACCTTCAGGTTCATCAGCAAAAGCTCTTGTCAGTCTGAAAGGTAATACGACCCATGATACAGCTCTTGAGCAGGCTAGCTAATAAGAAATTAAATGTGGCCAGTAAGAACAATCCATTTTAATTTGCCATAAATTAATACATTTGTCATTATTATAACTCAGTCCATTCCTTTTGCATTACGTGTTCATGAAGTATTTCCCACTTTTTTCAGAAGGCAGTTTGTCAAACACTTGGAGTGAGAAACACAGCTCATCCAGATCTCCAAAAGGAAGGGCAGATTTTTCACCTGTGGAGAATGTAGGCCTTTTTGTCATTCTTATTGTGCCGTCTTAATAGTTTTATATGGCGTTCTCTAATAGTGCAGTACTACTGCTTGGAGGCAGCTCATCATAGCTCTCTCTGGTATTAATTGCAGACCAGAGGCTCAAAGAGGAGCCGTGTTCTGTCTGAGGAGGATGAAGGGCCAGTCACCTCCAGATCACCTCGGAGGAGTCATAGAGTGACAACTATGCCACAGGTTACAGTTTATAGATGTTCATTATGCATCCATCTGTGAATGGGATTTTCTCCATTATAATTGTAAATTGATTGCTAGAACTTATTGCTAGATAAAATCCAGAATTGCTGAAAACCACTTAGATGAATGTTTTCACACTGTTCACAATAGCTGTGTTTGTGATTTAATCCAAAATTGTGTTTTACCTTTGGTTTGCTTCAGGTTATTGTATAGAATTTTTGCAGCTGTTATAATGTTTTTATGCTTAACCTTTTCCTGCTTTTGCCATTTATCTCTCTAGAAATTTGCTGATTTTGCAGTCCCAGACAAGAAGGCATCTCAGAAGATTGGACTGAGATTGAGGAATTTATTGAAACTGCCTAAAGCACACAAGTGGTGCATTTATGAATGGTTTTATTCAAACATTGATAGGTACATTACCACACACATTTGTGTTTAAATAACTAACATTTCTTAATGAACCACATGGTATCATTGAAATTGGTTTCCATGCATTTTCCAGGCCTTTATTTGAAGGAGACAATGACTTCTGCCTCTGTCTGAAAGAGTCCTTTCCAAATCTGAACACCAGGAAGTTGACAAGAGTTGAATGGGCAACAATAAGAAGGTTGATGGGAAAACCTAGAAGGTGATTTAGCGTGCTTAATTCTTGTCTCTTCAGCTTTTCACTTTATACTTTTAGTGATAATCATTTCAGATTATCTTAAGAATTTGACATTTGACAACGTCATTAAATAATGCTGTGAATATGTTGGGCAGGTGTTCATCTGGGTTCTTTGCGGAGGAGCGATCAGCTTTGGAGCAGAAGAGGCAAAAGATTCGACTTCTGCAGCAACGGAAGCTTACAGACTTATCACAGTGCAAAGATCTGCCTGAGGAGATCCCACTGCCCTTAGTCATAGGAACCAAAGTCACAGGTACGTTTGTGCAATGTTTCACATTAGGCTTGGGCAAGCAGTGTTGTTTTGGTTGGGTAGTCAAAAACTGTTATGCCAGCAGATGGCAGTGTTGAATTTTTTTTTTTTTTGTGGTAAATATTTTTTAAAGATATTTAAGGTCAACCTTGTTGCATGAAAATAATTTAGAGTTCCTAACAATTAATTAGTCAAATTTGAAGATATGTCTTCTAATTGAGCTTGGGGAACTTAAACATGGGAATTATACGATAGACGATAGATATATGTTTTCACTATTCCCTGTGCTGGAAAGAATAGCAGGAAGGCATGCCATGCACGGTGAGGTGCTCTGAGGCCTGGAGTTGTAGTACTGATAATAGCGGCTCAGCAAGTGTTGCAGAGACTAGAGAACAAAGAATTATTTATCATTTTTTTTAGTGCTAAGCATGCAAAGAATCATCTTCTTGTATGTGATTGTGGAAATGTGGGAAAGATTAATGGAGGAACTTTATTGTCCATAATGGACATTGGTTTTTGGAGTCAGTGCAAAGCCTCACATATATAGGGAAACGTGTAAATATACACATGACTTTAACACTAATGGCCTCCCACAAAAAAAAATCCTACTCCAGCTCGTCTGAGAGGTGTTCATGATGGCCTCTTCACGGGCCAGATCGACGCAGTGGACACTGGTGCTGCCACATACAGGGTGACGTTTGACAGAAAGGGCTTAGGGACCCACACAGTTCCTGATTATGAAGTCCTTGTGAGTCTGTTTACCATTTGCTAAAACTGGACATCATTTTCATGCCTATTTTAATTTTCCTCATAATTTGTCTGCATACTGGATCATAACTATCACTTTTCCTCAAAAGAGGAAATTGGACATGAAATGTAATTGTTTTGGTTATTTAGAAAATACTACAACCAGTTGAACCAGGTGTTCTGCTTTCTTCATAGTAACTTTCCTTCCAGTCACACTGGAAGGTTTTGAATTCCCTTTTATACATGTGGACTGTATTGAGCATTGTGCCAAGGCTATTTGTCAGCAGACCACAGTAGAACACTAAGAAAATAACTGTCTAAAGCTTCAGTCTGTCTTATGTGGTGGTGTTATGCTAAATTGTAGAGCCATGATCCTGGTGAGACCATGCCACTCTCAGCCTTTGCCCAGAAACAGCGTCCCACCCGCCTTCAAACCTTCCTGACGCCTACACGAGAACCGTACCCCTCATCAACCCCATCCGCACTAATGGTATCCGTCTTTCATGTCATGTTGAGGTTACGCTACACTAGTGTGGTACTTTAGGCTGAGCTAACACTGCAGTAGCATACCAAAGTCATGGGTGAGATACTAGGTTGCCAAAGATGCTGTATATAAACCAAAAATAACTGTACACAAAGGATATGCAGTATATTGTCTTGGTATGACTGAATTTCAAGCATTACAGATATTGCCCATCTTTTTGTATTCAACAAATGCTGTTTGTTTTTTCTACTCTTTGGTTATCTGCAGGATAATGATCCTTTGCTTGGTCAGTCTCCATGGAAGAGTACTCTGACCACATCAGAGGGAGATACACTTGGTGGATTTCCAGTGAATTTCCTTGTACAAGTTGTGAGTTTCATCAATTTTAATTTGAACGAATTGGCTCCGATTTTGTTGGTATTGAATTTCATGCTGATTGGTCCCAATAAACACTTTTTTCCAGACACGGTTATCAAAAATCCTTATGGTTAAGAAGGAGCATATAAAGCAGTTAAAAGAGATGAATGCAGAAGCAGAAAAACTGGTATGTGTGCTCACTGAGAAATGGCTGCATGTAATCTATCTAAACGATTTTAAGTTGTTAATGCATAGACTTTTTTTCTACAGAAATCTTATGCAATGCCAATAGCATACGACTTTCAAAGGAGGTATGCTACCATTGTGTTGGACCTTGAGCAGCTTAACAAAGACCTCAATAAAGTGTTGCATGAAGTTCAACAGTATTGTTACAAGGTGACTAGTCACTGCTTGTTACATATACACACACATATCTAAACATACCCAGATCACATACAGTAGGTCTGCATCATGTGCCAAAGGGAGCCTGTGTGAACGTCCCAGACTAGTTTTCAGATGAATGAAGTCAAACGAGTTGTACTGCATGACTGACTTTTCCTAGGTTAGTAACAGGAAGATTTTTACAGCAACTTACCTTTTTGGCACTTTGTCAGGAACTTTGGATTTAGTGCTCTGGGCTTTCAGTTTTCTAAGAGTCATGTTTAGATCACTCTTGACTGCACATGACACTGAGTGAAGTCTTTGAATATTCAACACAAAAGGGACACAAGAGGGAGTTTAAACACGCATGTAAGACATTAAGCAAAACAATGCAAAGGTTCAGATTCCCTTGGTATGTAGCACAGTGGCAGAACAGGTGCATTTACAACCAACAAAAGGCTGTTTTCCTGCTTACACAGCAACACTACATTGTGCATCAGATGTTCTGGGCACATTGTTATGTTAAGGTGCAAGTAGTATATTGCACTGGGTTAATCTGTTACATTCCCCACAGCTGGCTCCAGAACAGGGCCTTCCGCCTGCAGAGGAGGCTGTGGACCTCCGGCGTCGCTGTGAGGACGAGGCCCAGAAGATTGTCCGGCAGGCCAACGTCCTCCCCAATGGCCAGCACTGCGTCCACAGTCCCCAGCTCACACAGCTCATCTCCAACCTCACCACACTGCTACTGCAGATCAAGGCAAGGAGGCAACACACAACCCATGAGAACCCATTAGTTGATCAGGGAGTAGTGTTGTGAATTTAGTGTTGAGTCACTCTAAACCTAGCAAACTTTCAAGTTGACCATTGCTGCCCTCACACACATTGGTTACGTTCTTGAGTGATGTTGAATCATGAAGTGTGTAGGCTGACTGACTAATTTGTGCAGAATTGGCCTCATTGTATGTAAAGGCCCCAAATGTTACTACATGAACAACTGAAACACTGATCTTGAAAGGTGAAGTTGTCAATGTAGCAATGATGGGTATTGCAAAATTTTGATTAGGAAGAGTTGGTGTTGCACGACTTTGCTGAACTGTGTCGGATCTTAACTGAATGTCCCCTCAGACATTGGCAGATAAAGCCAGACTGCATCTTTGACATATAATAGCCCTGAACTTTTCAGGTTTTCCGTCACATTGGAAAATGTACGGAAACTAATCAAAACTTAGCAATGTGCTAATTTGACAGCCCTATTTGTAATAACAGTACATTTAAGGATGGTTATGCTATTTTAACAGTTTTTTACCCACATCTACACCATGAGTGATTTTGTTGAAAGATCTGCTTGCATCCATAATTAGACCCGACTTGACCTAGTCGCTCCAACGCATCCTTGACAGGGCATACAGGGCTTACAAGCCCCACTTTTGTCTCTCTTGGATCCCTGTACTTTACTTTATTGTGAAATACCACTACAGCGGTGGTAAGGGAAGGAGTGGAATCCCAAACACACCTACATTACCTCTTTACCACAGAGTCACTGGGAATGACCAGAGAGCTTTTGTATCCTGGTGTCATTAGTACAGGACTGTGTTTTTTGGGCTAGATTTTCACCTCCTGTGATTGAAATCCTAATGAATTTTTAATGTGTTTTGTGCTGATTGGTCAAAGTATATACACTTTGTAGACCGACAGCTCTTGAAGATTGTTAGTTTGATTAGGTGCTTGTTCATTGCATTTATTTGTTTTTGTGTTTTGGGATTTTTTTTTTTTTGTAGTGCTTAGCTGAGGGTGGTGATTTGAATTCCTTTGGGTTCAAGTCATTGACCGATTCACTCAATGACATCAAAGAGTCAATTGATAGTTCCAATGCCAGGTAAGTGCATTCATTCATTGCCTTTCAGCACCGTGTAATTTTCACCCAAGCTTTTAGACCAGATTACAAGTGAAGTGATTTATTCTTATTGTGTGGGCAGCCTCAGTATCTTGTGCAAATCTAAGTTATGTATAAGAAATTCTCACTTTTGCCTGCAAATAAGCGTCAGTTACAGATTCCAGAAGGGGTTGGATTAACTCACTTGCACATGGGGCCAAATTTTAAAAAAATTTAGGGCCAAGTTAAAAAAAAAAAAAAAAAACTTTTTCAGCCTGCACGCATTGTGCTAATGACTTAAGTTGATCACTTGTGCCAATTTATTAGCCGTCCTCCGTGGTCTGCTCTCATTTGAACACAGGAGCTTGCTTACTGATTTGGCCACATACAGTTATTACTTGCCCACTGAGGCTGGCATGTGTAGTGTAGTGTAATGTAATTGTAAATGCTGTATAGGCAAATATTTTCATCATCCAGTGAAACACTGCTGCGTCTTTTAAGTTGATTCTGAATGGTCATGAGTGTGATTGAGGTGTATTTTGATCTGATCATACTTCATGCAGGCGTGAGGAGAAGCATGAACTTACCAATCAGATTAGGCAAAGGCAAACAATAGTAGTCTAATATCCATTAATGGTATGCAAGCTTACAGATGACATAAACAGGGGTGATGCAGAGGGTACATGAGTTGACTCCTCCAGCTTTGCTAACCTTGTTCTCGTGATCCCTTTCTTGAGAAGTAGAGAGTTGAGATCTTTGAAAATACTTTATTCACTCAAAATGCAAGCGAATTAATTCTTAGAATGAAAAAGACAAACCAGATGTGCATGTTTTTCCCCCCACCAACAGCCATTATTTTTTAGGCTGGTCCATATGATCTGAATAACAATGAATAAACACCAGACCAGTTCAAAGATGCAAAAACAGATTATAAAAATCTGACAGGCCTGATATTATTGCTGGCTGTTCCCGTTTCCCCCTTCAAAGGTTTTCAAAATCAAATGCTGATTTACCTTCTTCCTAAATAATCTTCTTCCTTTAATAGTTAATGACAAAGTCCATGTTCCATAATTTCCAAAAATTAATAACTCTGATCAGTCTTGTTCGACTTTGCATAAATTGCGGTTCTTTCATAAGGCTTGTGTTTCTCATGTTTCTTAGTTTGAAGGGTGTGGCAGGAGTGGGTATGGCAGAATAGTGCATAACTGGAAGTGCGTAAAAAATTATGCATGTTGGAGAATCAAGGTCGTAGGGCACAATGCAGTTGAAGTTGATGGAAACGGATTAATTTGCATATATTCACATTTACTGTGTTTCTATCAGTAGTTGTCCATTTGTCCACATTTTTGCAATAACATGCAAATGCAGTGTCAGAGATAAAAAGAGATAGTAACTGCCAGTCACAATTTTCAATATTGACCAAAACACTTATTATTTTTGCCATAATCGTCTTTGAAAGACTCGTCAGTTTGTAATTGTGTGCTTTTATCCACTAACAGCTGCTTCCAGAACAATGTGGAGATCCATGTGGCCCACATTCAGAGTGGCCTGAGTCAGCTGGGAAACCTCCATGCCTTCACGGCCAACAACACCCACAGTGCTTAAGTCCTCCAGCTTTTAGCACGTCAAACCCTCCCTCTGTACATATCCTCTCACATAATCTAAATATACCTCGGAGAGAAAAGGTGTAACTTCAAAACCACCAGAGAACATTACTCTTGAGAATGAGCAGAGTTTATGCAAGAGAGATGAGATGAGAGGTGAGATTTGTCAAATTTTGGCCATCAGGGTTGACCCTTAAAATTACATATATAAAAGAAATGGACTGTTTTTCCCCTTCTTTTCATACAGTGCTTACTGTACTAGCCCTATCTCCATGTTGAACATTTTGACATTGATTTTTTTTTATTATTAATATTTTTTATTGTGGCTCTTGAACGGAAGTAGAAACATTTAGCGTTGTTTCAAAGGGCTTGTTTTACTTTGGACCACAATCTCACTTCCTTATTAAGCACATTTATTGAACTGTTTTCTTCTACGGCTGCAAACTATTTTGAGGGTAGAGAGTAGTGGGTTTTTTTTGTTTGTTTTTTTGCTGAAGAGGTTTTAATACTTTGGTATTTCTGATTTGAATCCCATGTAGATGTTTAAAATGTAAAGTGTCAGCATTGCAACTCCTCCTTTCCATTTAAATCTCTGCATATTTTTAACACTCAAAATGAGTGATTTCACAGAATTGTAAAAAATTAAAAAAATACAGCCTTACATTGAAAATATCCACTGCTATTTTTGTACTTGTAGCATGCTTTACGTCAGAATAAGTATTTATGATCATCTCTAGAGGTCTGAGATGGCTGTAATGTTATGTGTAAATACTTTCAAATTATTTTTATCAGGAGTCTTTGTACAGTTATTACCAGAATTCTGAAAATGTATGTTGTTAAAAGTAGATACTTGCCTGCAATAGTTATTTTGCTGTAATTGCAATGGTCTCCACCCAATATAACATCTTATTTATACGTATATTTTATTGCATTTATGGTGTATCAATAAGAATCCTTGAGAAACCAAAACGGTTTCCTATGCAAAACTGCCTTCAATTTTGTTTGCCTTGTGTGAAATTAAAATTATTTCTCCCACATTAATCAGTCTCCATTAACATGTCATATAGGGGTGATTCTACGCTCAGACTAGGTTTTCTAAGCGCCTATGAGCATCTAACAGCAGTTCTTTGCCCAATTTGTTCCTGATAAGTTTAATCAAAGTTGAAACTTTCCAGAACAGGCCTACGTTGTACATAAACAGGCAATTAACAATGAATAATGAACATTATTATATTATAATTATATATACTACTAATAATATAATCCTATTATAATTAGGCAAGTCTATTGTTTGGGAAATATCAACCATTTGCAGGACAAGCCAACACTATGCTTTGCCAACATGCAACATGCCCCCCTGGAACAGCTCAGGGAAGTTACCAGTCTACCTGCGTTATTCCACCGGTTGAAGTCAGGTGAGTAAGGAACAAAACGTGTCGGGATTTGGCAGTCTTAATTTACTGAAATTTAGTGCATTATAAATAATTCCAAAGCTGAAAATGAAAGACGCAGAAAGAGTACCCTTACAACCAAGTGAGCCAAAATGAGCACCACCTATCTGGGCATAAGGCTATTTTTCAAGGGTGCTGAGATTTCACTGAAATATGCAGAAAAAATGAATGAAAGAAAAGAAATAGAAATCGCCTACGGTGAGAAGACCAACCTTTGATCCGTTGGCCTAAGCCCTCAAGGTTTCATTGACATAACGACACTGCACGTACTTTTCACGTCCACTATAATGCCGGACTTAATAGTCTCGTAGTGTCTTTCGTTACACCTGTTAACCTACCCTGCTGGCCAGGTGCGCGGCTTACTCAAGTAAGTAGCCTAGTACGGCAAGTGAGTGACAATTTTATGTCACTACGATAAACTACATAAATTGCGCTTTTAATCGGATAGGGTAAGCTGTTGCTCGTAAGGATCTACAATTAAGCGTTTTGGCTTGAAGAGTCAATAAATAACAGCATTTCCGGGAGTGAGCACGGAAGGCAGTAGGCTACGTGGCCACCTCATTTGACAGTTCGAAGTTGAGCTATGACTATGGAGGAGCTGAAAACAGAGGCTGACAGTAACAGTTCGACTGCCCAGAATGGTTCTGAGAGAACACAGGCGACTCCCGAAGAATTCGGTGCTCAGGAGGAACTTTCATCGCCCATGGAAATGACAGAAACAAATTTGCGCCCAAACGAAAATGTGGTACAGTGGTGCATAGACAACAACTGGGGTCTGTCACTGGATGAATTGTTTGATATGTCACTGCTCTTTCTGAAAGGTAATTGTAGCCTATGTGTTATATGCTGAATTGATAATATAGCCATCAGTGTATGGGCAGTTGAAGGCTACTATAGAAACGTTTGGATTGGTCTATCCCAGTAGAGAAAAATAGGCCGATCACATTTGTATGCAAATCTAAAACTCATACAGTCTACAAAGACTGGCATTCCAGAGAATACAGTACAGGTAGGCTATGTATTCTACACTTACTGACCAGTTGGATCCTCAGGTAACAGATTATGTTACCTATTCTACTCATTCATTACATCTAGCCTACTAAATATTCCTGTCATGTTGCCCAACGTAGGCTAACTCAGCAGTACCTTACAGGGTTATCCAATGTGACATTTCTGGTTGCTGACAGTATCTGTTTTGTCTTCAAAGAGAAAGATGGCAAAGCCTTCCATCCAACCTACGAGGAAAAACTAAGGCTTGTTGCCCTGCATAAACAGGCATCTCAGGGGCCATATAATCCTGATGTGTGTCCAGAAGTGGGTTTCTTTGACCTCTTAGGAAATGACAGAAGGTAGGCTGTATCAGTGTGAAGACATGCTAGTGCAAACATAGTTAAAAACAATCACAAGAATTTGTACAAAATATCACTGATTTGGCTCATCCAAGAATCAAGTGGTTTATACCATGGTATTTGTGCAGTTTGATGGATTTCTGTTGGTCTGACAGGAAAGAATGGGCAAACCTTGGCAAAATGACAAAGGAAGATGCCATGGTAGAATTCATGAAGCTGCTGAACACCTGTTGTCCTTTATTCTCTCCTTATGTTGTATCTCATAAGATAGAAAAAGAAGAACAAGAGAGAAAGAGGTGAGCTTCCAATCATTCCACTCATTTTTCTTTGGTTCATACATATCCCTACAAACTGGAAACGTCCCTGTTACAAACTCCCTAAACTGTGTATGTTGTTTCTCCACGTCTTATTTAGTCCATATGTAATTCATCTGTTTTTTCCAGCAGATAACCTAGCGATTCTTATTTGTCATTATCGCACTGTGCATCTGGATCTTATTCTTGTATGGAGCATCCACTGTTTAATTTTGGAGTTATAAATGCTCAGCTCTTCCCTAATTATCACACAATAACAATTGCATGGGCTTGGTTAGCATTACCCTCTGACCTTTCAAAAACACCCAAAGGCTTAATGCAATGACTTCTCTTTGCCATCTTTAGAAGGGAGGAGGCGGAGCGGCTCAGGTTGGAGAGAGAGGTGATGGAGAGACGGCGCAGGGAGGAGCAGGAACTACAGCAGCGTGAGGAGGCCAAGAGGAGGCAAGAGGAGGAGGAGCGACTACAGATGGAACAGCAAAAGTAAGTTGCCTTGCTCCGATACTTCACTCTGTGTTTGCTTTAGATAGGGGAGGTTTCTCCATCACACATTTACATTGCTTCTATACATTCATATTAAAGGTACAGTCGGCAATGACACTGTATTTATTTATGTTTGTGTTTATGTTTAAATTTCTTACCAAATGCTTTTGTCCAACACGACTCACATATTACAGTATATGAACCAAGAACCAAACAAAACATGACAGAGCTGTATCTCACAGTGCCTTCAGTGCATCCCAAGACAACCAAGTTTTGTAGTTTTTTGAGGGGTTGCCCAACTGTGGGCAACCCCTCAAAGCCTAGCAAAGCAGACCAAGGGTTTTTCTTACAGTGTACTTAGATAATGGATAACTAGTGGATCATGCGAAGATATGAACTGAATGTTATAAATAGTGTCATGTGTTACATGTGTGTACAGACTGCTTAGCATCGCTGACTTCATGTGAAATCCAGTGTGAATCAATCTTTTGCAACAAAAACATTGGGAATGTAGAGGTCATTTGTGAGTTCAGGTAAAATCATTGACAACAGACTTCAAACATACTACTTCTGTCATCCCAAAAACAAAATACTTTTTTCCCCAGCTCCATAACACTGTTTGAACAATGTCTGGAAATCATGAAGGTAAAGCTCACCTCACCTAAAGCATTATTTGTCTTTATTACCTCACCATTACAGACAGCAGATCATGGCAGCCCTGAATGCCCAGACGTCAGTGCAGTTCCAGCAGTACGCTGCCCAGCAGTGCCCAGATCAGCCTGAGCAGCAGAAACTCCTCATTCAACAACTGCAAGAACAACACTACCAGCAATACATACAGCAGGCATACCAACTACAGCTATCACAGCAACAGGTAAGTGAAACAGAGGTGCAGCTAAACAGCGGTTTAGAATGTATTGAAGACACTCAAGTGGTTTAATGTTATAAGTGAGGCACTGCAGATCATTTACATGTATGCATTTAGCAGACACTTTTATCCAAAGCAACTTACATTTGCAACTATCAATTAGTTCAGGGCCAGTCTGCCCTAGGACAACTTAGTGATAAGTACCTTGCTCAAGGGCACAACAGTGCCAACTGGGATCTGAACCCACAATTTCCAGGCTACAAGCATGCTAGCATCCTAGCGAATCCTAATCCTATCAATCCTGTGTGACTACATCAGTCTACAGCATATTAAAGACCAATGCCTTTTTATTCAGCAGACTTCTGTTGAGACTCAACCTGGATCTGCTGTACCAGCACCAGAGAACAGAGAGCAAAGCAAGGCCTGTATGGCTTCTCAGGGTGAGAGTGTGAATGATCACCCGGACATGAGTTCAATTTCACAGGAAGAAACAGATATGGCTACAACACCAGGTATGGGTTTTTGTAAATTAAAATGTATGCTTATCTTGGTAGTTGAGAAATGTCTTTATAAACCTGTCATTACATGTTTGTGGAGTGACTCTTCAATGTGTACAATACCACATTCTGGTGATACTGACTCCTACAGTGCAGCTTCAGAACACTGACCTTAAGTCCTTCTGTAGAGAGCTCTCAATGACATGACCATGCTGATCTTCCCCTTATTGGCCATCATGTTTTAAGGAATCTCAACCCCATCCATGTGGACCAGGCCACATATTAAAGACTTTAAGGAAAAGATGTACAATGATACAGACTCCATCATCACAGTTGGTAGGGGTGAAGTGGTTACAGTACGTGTTCCCACCAATGAGGATGGCAACTATATGTTCTGGGAGTTTGCCACAGATCACTATGATATTGGATTTGGGCTCTCCTTTGAGTGGACAGATTTGCCTGCTGGTTCCAGCAGTCTCAGTGCCGTGACTGAACCTACTGATGGGGACCCAGTCAATGGTGAGTATATGAACATTCACATTCAGTCATATGTTTTAAAATTGCTTGGAACCTTAGTTGAATGCATCAGTGATACAGTAAATGAAACATCTGAAGCATCAAAAGCAGCAGTTTGTCTGTGTCTGTTATATAGTCACCACAAAGTATTAGTAATAGTTACAGTTAAGTTACAATGAAGTTACAGTGAAGAATTATAGTTCAAAGTTACAATGAGGTTAGATTTCCAGTGGAGTAGAGCACTAGGTTTCCATGAATGACATGCATCAAACATTCATCATACTCAATGATGTTATAAGAGCATAGTGAAACAATCAAAGATTTTCACTTTCCACTTTTTAATACAGAATGAAGAGATTTAGTTCTTAGTCAGTATAAATAGAACTTTTTGTTCAAATCACTGTTTTGTTTCTTAAATCAAAGGGCCTCAAGAGATGGCAAAAGTCACTCAGACGTCTCTGATAGAGGAAGTCGTGCCTGTTTATCGTCGAGACAGCCACGAAGAAGTGTACGCTGGGAGCCACCAATATCCAGGGCAGGGGACTTATCTGCTTAAGTTCGACAACTCCTACTCACTCTGGAGGTCCAAGGTTGTCTATTACAGAGTCTACTACACAAGATAATAAAAGGAGCTTATCCTTTGGAGTTGAACCATGGTTCTCTTAAAGCATTATTCTCTTACTATCAAGTCTTTACAAAGATCATTATAATTAAAAAAAAAGACAAATGTGAATAAGAAGTGGTTAAATGTAGAGTTACAGTTACAGAGGTAGGCTGGACAACAAATTTATCTCACAAGTATGAAATGTTTGAAATACCTTCACAGCAAGTATTCTCTTACCTTCCTGACAAAAAATCCTTTGTCAAACTTTATTGATACTGCATCTAAGAAGCCATCAGCAGGACTGATGTATTTGGGAACACTGAGCACACAGTTTTTGTTTTGTTTTGTTTTGTTTTTTTAAACAGACTTATGTGCACATTCTGCTGAAATTATAGGCATAATTATAACTGCTTTGGAACTGCTCAGAAGAAAATATATTAACAACACTGAAGTATAATTACTTTCATAAAGAGGTGTGTGTAGCCAAAACATGTAATATCCACATCAAACACATAACACAATAAATCAGAAATGCAAATGTTTGCTAAAGCTCAAAACTCTATTTTTATTAATTCTATAAAAGGACAAAAATAAAATCTCTAAGTTTGATCAGGATGTGTTACTGATGTGCTGACAGTAGGCTACAGTTTTCGCCAACAGAGTTCCTCTAGGCAAGTCCCTTCACTTGGCTTCATCTTGGTGACCCCCTCAAGCATCAGGTTTTAGAAACACCTAAAACACCTTGGCATATTCAGTCAGAGATAGCATAAGGCATCAAACAAGTCTCACCCCAAGACACTTGTCCCCGGACTCTGTACAATAAGTAGAGGAAGTCTTTAGACAGCCCTGATATTGCACATCCACAAAAATCTTCCCCCTAATCTACAACTCTGCTTGTGAGCACTGCTTATATACGCTATAGGAGACTGTGTAGGCCGTATGTTATGCGTGTTCTCTGGAGTCCACTTCCAAACATGGCTTCCCCACACTTTGCAGTCTGATGGACATCAACTCCGTGGAGAATCAGCATGTTCTAGATGGTGTGCATGTGCATTCAAAAAGGCCGTCTTGGCAGGAAGGGCTTTTTCTTGTCTTTTTCTTTCTTGTCTTTAAATGTGAGATTGTGTTCAGCCAGCAGGTGGCACTGGAGTGCTTTCTCAAGCACCCCACAGATAAACCTGTCACATAGCATTGCTACTAGTTGATCTCCAGAAGAACTGAAAGTTTTCACAGTTCTGCAGTGTGACTGGAGATGCTTTGCCCTTGCTTCTGTTTGCAATTATGAAACCGAAAAGGACAGTGGGGTCAAGTGGGGTCTAGCACAGAATGCAATGTTGAATAAGTTACAGCACCACACACAATGAGAAGCATTGTGCATTTGGCTTGAAAGAAAAAAAAAACATCCCAACCACTCAGTCTAATTTATCACTGGAATGACCAAGACGTTCATCAGACATTGGCATTAAACTTGACTTCTTTCCACAGTGGCCTATCAGTGCATCAGTAAAATATCTTAACTAAACTTAGTTATAATCACATTTCGCTCTTATGTTTTTGTAGTCAGTGTTTGTATTGCAAACACACAAGGCCCTTAACACTTTATGACCAAGAAAATAAGATTTGCGTCATCACATACAGAGGGAAAATTGCAAATAATTTTGACCTTACCTGGAATGACCTTACAGGAATGTGCTAATAAGACCCCTGCTGTACAAACTAGTAGCCATGGCTGCACACTCATACATCAACACCATAAAGTCTGCTGAAGACTACCACAATCAGCT
Organism: Tenualosa thibaudeaui; assembly: GCA_027481765.1. NCBI lineage: Eukaryota > Metazoa > Chordata > Actinopteri > Clupeiformes > Clupeidae > Tenualosa > Tenualosa thibaudeaui. The sequence continues at coordinate 2,171,906 of JAIFZK010000013.1, read as the reverse complement.
GCATCACAAGTGGACATGAAACTGCTGCCCACACAGTGGATGTTGCATCCTTGAAGGTGCTTGGTATAATTCCCATGGAACCCTTTCAGTTTCGAGTTATCTGTCTGTAATACAGCGTCCACATGTAGTAGAACGAGCGGCTTTCACCTAAAAGTATCAACAACAACCTGCCACTAAGCATCAGTGAGACCAAAGAGGTGATGGTGGACTATAGGGAGGAGATTATGCACCCACTCACATCAGGGGCACAGCAGTGGAGAGAGCTGGGATTACCATCAGCAAGGATCTGATCTGGCCACAGCACAGTTGGCAGGTTTGCGCCAACTAGTGCTTCCGCTCAATATCCCATTTTGTGCCAGCACAGTCATGGATCTCCATTAGTGTATGGTTCCACCAACATAATTTTGTGCGGGCCTTGTGCCCAACAGGCGCATACTTGTGCCCAATATTTGGAAAGTTCACAGAAAGGATCTGCCCAGGAGAAAGGGAAACATATGTCAGTAGATGGACTTCAGATGCTTTACACAAAGTGAAATGATGTGAAAGGGTTTGGTGCACCAGGCTAACACCACAGAGGAGTGGTCACAAAACAGCAAGCCAGTGCCTCTTCTTTCTACAGTGATTGTGGAGGTTTAGTATGAAATGGAGAATCCTGACCCACCTCTACCACTGTATCAGTGAGAGTATCCTTTCTGCTGGCATCACAGCAAGGTGTGGCAACAGCATCGCCCGTGAGTGAAGGGGTCATCAAGCCAGCACAGTGCACAGTGCTATCCAGGACCTCTCTACACAGCGCTGCAGGAGAGAAGCAAAGGGGATCATCCCCGATCTCAGTCATTCAAGCCACAGTCTTTTCACTGCTCTGCCATCTGGCCCAAGAGTGGGTGAGATAGTAGGCACTGGTAAATGCTCTATTACTAATAGGAAATAAATTCATGTATGTATGACCAACGATTTCTCTCCCACTGTCCCTGACTGGTTCAAAAAGTTAACCTGAAATGTAGGCCTACAATTTTCACAACTGCTGAAACGCATCCCATATGTTTAACTACCACACACAACTACATTCACTACTGAAACTATATACAGGATGTACTGCATGCAGTAGGCCCACATCTAAAACCATGTAGCGGTACGTCTAGATTTCTAGGCTGTTCTGACAAGAATAAGTATGATGCTTGAACATTTGAAATTATGGCCATGGTTGTCATTGCTCTTACAGTACTACTCCAGCTGTTCATCACCTTCCATGACTCTTACACACACTCCTTGTATTCCATAACTCTTACACACACTCCTTGTATTCCATAACTCTTACACACACTTCTTGTATTTATTGTCCTTCCTATCCCATTTTTCCTTTCAAACAACTTCAAAGAGTTTTAAGATGTGATGGAAGTCATGATAGCTGTGCTGTAATTGTGTTCAACTTGTGCTGCCAATGTTATGTAGCTTAGCTGCAAAATCATGTGAAATATGTTTTAGGGGAAAGTGAAAATTGTTTAAGGTTTTGCCAAGAGTGACTGAATCAATAAATGTGTTCAAGCAGTTGAGCATTTGGTTCAGAGAAAGTGATTTAGCGTTTTAGCATTTGTGAAAAACTGCAATGTCTTGCATGTTCATTTACCAATATCCAATCTGTCCCCTTAAGTAGAAAACAGTTCCCTTAGTTTAATAAGAAACATATGTTCTAGGGAGGGACCACAGCAGCATTTTTGTATTATTTACAGCTCCTTTGTAATCACTTGTTTGAGAGCAGTTGTGAGACAAAAAAAGTACATTGTGAAATGTGAACTACAAACGTGACTTTATTCATTTGAATCTGTATGAATTGAACTTTGTGCTAGATCTTGTTAAGTATAAAATTAAACAAATGATAATGCAAATAATATACAAATGTTGTGCTTCCATATAAAGTATCTGAAAGTCCCAGTGCAGGGGGGTGGTTAACTAGGTGTGTCATTTGGAAAACAAATGAAAACGAGGGCTTGTTTTTCACCAGCATTTGTTCTTGCCTCCACTTCTTTTTCTCAAACACAGGCTCAATAAGTTTTAAACTTGGATCTGCACTTAGAATTGCACAGAGATTACTTTATCCATGGATATGTGAGTGATATCTGGATCTAACTGAAGCCACAAAAGTAAGTTAGATTAAGTTTAATTAAAACAGCTATTTTTATTCATTTGGGATATTCACTGACACAAAAGATCAGTTATCAGTACATACACATACATATTCCTTTACTTTTATTTCTTTTTTTGCAGTTGGATAAATGTGATGGTTTGACATAAAAGGTTGAAATGCCATATACAATGGGTAAGTCAGCAACTTCATAAATCACAAACAGTTCCACCTTCTTCCAGTGGAATCTTTGGCATATAAGTGATTATAAATGCTGGGGAAAGGTGAAGCTGAATAAAACAGATTATTTTGAACACTAAATTGTGATTATTGAGGTGTTTAACTGAGTTCCAAATGTTGAAATATCTCCTATATTTAATTTCTAGATAATTCATCAAGATATGAAATTTCATCGGTTTACGCTCTGTCAAACAACACTGTCTCTAAGAAACTGGGACCTTTGTCCACCATACAGATAGTCTCCCTAGTGCTTTACTGTACCATTGTTCCGTTGGGAGTCATTGGCAATGGTTTTGTCATCTTCTTGAATGGCTTCAAGATGAAAGTCACAGTTAACTCAGTCTGGTTGCTGAATCTGGCGCTGGCTGACTTAATCTTTTCACTGTTCCTCATATTTAATATTGTCAATCTTTCCCTCAATTATACATGGCCGTTTGGAACTGTTATGTGTAAACTCAACAGTCTAGTCCAAGTGAGCAATATGTTTGCAAGCATCTTTCTACTCACAACCATCAGTTTGGAGCGCTGCTTAGCAACCTGGGCTGTACATTGGACCCGTAGCAAATGTACTCCAAAGTGTGCCAGACTTCTTTGCATGTCCATATGGATTGTATCACTGGTGTGCAGTGTTCCTTTTGTATTGTCACGCACAGTGATTGACAACAAATGTACAAGAAAGCAAGATCCTCTGACCATAAAGCACCTAACAATATTACGATTCCTGATTGGCTTTCTGATCCCATTCCTTGTGATTACATGTTGCTATGTGGCCATTGCTTTGCGTGTCCATAGGCTGAAGAGCAAAAGGAAGAGGAAGGTGAAGTCATATCGTCTCATCCTGGCTTTCATCTTAGCCTTCTTCGTCTGCTGGTTGCCTTTTCACATCACTGAATTCATCGCCGTGGAGCAAGAGTATGTCTATTCTTACCACAAGGAGTTCTTTAACCAGTCTGTCCATCAGAGGGCCAGAGAGGGCACTCCATTAGTGATCAGCCTGGCCTTCTTCAACAGCTGTGTGAACCCTGTGCTTTATACGTGCATGTGTAAGGACTTTCGACACAAACTCAGGGGCTCTTTGTCATGGCCCCTGAAGTGAGACAAAATATGGATGATTGAGAGGCACTGAAGCGAATGGAGATGATGCTCCCACTTTTCCACTTTAGACCACTGATTAGATGGCTTGAGCTACATACTGCACAAGAATGTGCTGCTGTTATAGAGGCAGCTCAGTCCTGTGAGGAGGGGGTTTAGCGGTGGCACAAATAAAAAAGATGAAATGTTTGCTTATTATAAGAACACAAGTTAGACTGTTAACCATTTTTTATTGCAACTATGTTTGTCCCCATTTACCATGTGTATTAGAAGTCTACATGAGTGTATGAAAATGATAATTAGCATTGTAAGTCTCTTCACCAAAGCCCATAATTTGGAAATTTTCGAAAAGGCTAAACACTATTAGTTAGTGTGTTGTAAACTTTGATCAGAACAGGCTGTTATTGTGTTTGCAAGGTTAGCTCAGCAGCTTTAGACCAGAGATCCTTTGTTGAACTGTTTAAACAATTTATGTTCATTGGTTTATTTAACAATATTAATAACCCTAAATACCCCTTGAAGCCTCTGTCCCTGACTGTGCTATATAATACACTTTGACATAAACAGTACATATATTGCTATGGAAGTGCTATGACAAGGAAGCATAAGAAAATAATGTGCTTGTAATGTAGTTATGTAAAACAGGTCTGCGTGTGTGGAGTAACTGGGTTGTATATACAGGTATTTGGCTACCTTTGGAAATATGATCCCATATAATGTGCGCCACAACATTTTACAACATTGGACAATCTTACTGGGTCATTGTAATGTATCTACTAGGATAACCGCAAGGCACCTTATCATGACACTTATCTACCTCGTGGTTTTTCTTATTATCATTACCTTTTTTTTTTTTCTCCTTCCTTTTCAGTGAATGTTGTCTGAATGCAGATGTGTGCAATATGTTTTTACATTGTGTCACAGAACAGAGTGAGTCGGACCCAAAAGCGTCACGTAAGAACAGTTTATTTAGGACAAAGGGTAAAGGGAGTGTGTGGATGCTCTTCGATTGCAGAGTCGGGTAACCGGGACTGGGAGCAGAGCGTAGGTCGTAGACAGGCAGCGGATCAGGAGCCAGGGCGGAAGAGCTGAGCGTAGGTCGAGGACAGGCGGAGGTCGAACCCAGGGGCTGGAGAGCAGATAGGAGGTCGTGGACAGGCAGAGGTCGAAACCAGGGACAGGAGAGCAGAGCGGAGGTCGAGTCGGTCCGGGGTCGTCAGCGGGTAGGCAATCAATCAGGAGACGGAAGACAGAGAACAAAGACAGGCAGGGAAACAGGACGGAGACACGGGAGCAGGCAGATGACAGAAACACAGGAACTGATACAGGAGTCAGGGTCTTTAAATGCTTGCCTTGCGTGAGTAGCAGTAGGTTCGCGGACGGTCGCGGACGGGGAGCATGAATGAGTGGGAGGAGCAAGTGATCGGGGAGTTACCAGGTGAAACTGACAGGGAGGCATGACACATTGTGTATTATGTGTATTATATGTATGCTGCTGGACACCTTAATTTCCTTCGGGATCAATAAAGTAACTCTACCCTACTCTACTCTACTCTACTCTACCACTAGGGCCTAATGGTGGACAATGCTAACAATGCATTTATCTTGTCAGTACTAATGAGCAGTGGCCATAAGGTTCAACCATAGACGAGTACATTCACCTGTGGATGTCTCTTGAGGAACTGCAAACAGACAAATAGATTTTCTTGGGTGGAAGGTTTACAATGACTTTTTTTCAGCAGAAGATTTAGGAAGACATTGTTTTTCAAAAAACCTAACTGGGCCAGAAATACTGTATTACACAGATTTTTTTTTCCAGTATTTTGTATCAGTGTTGAAAATATTGCACTTACTGCTGCTGTAATACTGTAGTACACAGTAGTTATACTGTATAAAAACAGCAGATTTGATACTTTTTTGTGAAAGAAGAGATTCAGTAGCATGAGATGCAAGTGGTAATGTGGCAGAGCCACCAGTAGGCAGAAGTGTTGCTATGAGGGTGACAGTAAATTGGCACTCTGTATCCAGTGAAAGTGTCAGGTCAGTGTAATTTTATATATTGCACTACTAAATAGACAATAGTTTATCTTTTTATACTGTATTTCATGTCATTCATATATCACATTCTTCTCAGAATAAGTTATGTCTTGGGTTCCTCACCACTAACACATGCACACTTAACTGTTATGCCAATTAATATGTCAGTCAGTCAGTCAGGTCACATCTGAATATTACATGAGCCCATGAGCTAATCTTGAATGAGCCCATGAGCTAATCTGAAAATGAGCCGACACTGGTGAATTACTGCATCTACAGTATTTGCTATTTGGTTTATTTAAAAATAACAGCTGTGACAGGGAATGCAGTCATATGATGGTCAGAAAAGCATATAACTTAATCACTCTTACTTAACGTCATTGCTCTCTACAAGAACACTTTACAAAAACTAACAAAGAACACTATCATAAATGAAAAAGTAACTAATATCTTCTTTTTCTTCTACCCTTTTTTTATTACTGTTGAGACGTGTGATTGGTATAGATTAGCTCTACGCATTCAAAAGAAACAAAACAGACAAATGTCATCACACCTTTGACATTTCATGTTGACTTGATCCAGTTTATAGTGGGTTATTACTACCTTTCATTTACATCTGCATATCTGGTAACAGTGCAACATAAATGTGTATTAGATCTATGTCATCTTAATATTGCTTTGAGAGTATGTTTTGGTGGTGTAGCTGGTTTGACCATCATGTGATAGTAATTTGAACAAATATCTATTTATTACTTAATATTAATAATATTAATAATAATCATCATCAATCATCACCACAGCAAGCAGCTCTGCTGCTTCCATGTCTTCTCTGAAGAGTTTCCCATGAGGTTCTATTATGTCAGTCCCCTACAGATGGTCTTGTTCCAGAAAAGGCCAACAGGGAACTTTGAGTTGCTTTTCTCTGGTTTGGCCCAGAGACTATGGACTGGCGTGACATGACTGAGAACTGGGAGGAGAGGAAGACCAGATGCTCCTCAGCAAAGGCGTTCTCCAGCACCACAAACACTGAGCGCTTTAGCTTCTGCTTAAACTCCTCACACATGAAGATGTACAGAAAAGGGTTAATGCAGCTGTTCAGGACGGCCAAGCTTAAAGCCACTGGAGAGATCTTTCGTGCCGTGTGGTACAAATCATTGTTGAAGACGCTTGGGTCAACACTGTAAATGTAATGCTGCTCTGTCATAATGATATCAGTGATTTGAAAGGGTAACCAGCAGATGAAGAAGGCCAAGATGACTGCTAGGATGACAAAATAAGGTCTCAACTTCATCTTCCTTTTGGTCCGGCTGGCACGGACACCGATGGCAATGTAACAGCATGTGATTATGAGGAATGGGATAAGAAATCCCACCATAAAACGAAACAATGTGAGCTGCTTGGTTTTTAGTAGATCTCCTGGAAGCCTGACACACTTATTGTTTACCACACTGCGTGAGATCACAAAGGGAATACTACAGGCCAGGGCAAGGAGCCAGATAACCACACAACAGATCCTGGCTTTGTTTGGAGTGCGCTTGTTGTGAGCCCAGATCACCACCCAGACAGTCAAACAGCGGTCCAGACTGATGGCTGTCAGTAGAAAGATGCTTGCAAACATGTTGATAGTTTGGACTAGACTAATGAACTTGCACATGAAATCTCCAAAGGGCCATGCCTGATTGAGGGACAGATTAATGATGTTGAAAACAAGAAAAAACGTGAAAATGAAATCAGCTAGCGCCAGATTCAGGAAGCAGAGAGAGTTAACCGTGCTCTTCATCTTGAATCCTGTCACATAGATGACAAGGCCATTCCCAAGAACACCCAGCACAAATATGATACAATATAAGACAAGAGAGATAATTTGTATAGTGGTGAAAGCTTCCTCTTTTCTTGTAGATGTCGTCCCATTGATGGAAACAGTAACATTGATGGATGAGTCTGTAATAATGAGAATTTCATCAAAACCTTTAATGGAGTTTTTCAAAATGTTAAGAAATGCTATAAAAGACGACAACTACTGGAAGTGAGAGAGGAACACCAGTAAAAGGCTACAAAAACTTACTCATTGCTTAATCAGGATAGCTGCTCTCTGTACACACAAGAGGCTGTCTCAGTAAAATGTCTAAAAAGTCAGAGATGCACAAGATACACAAGATCTCATTAGATCTGAAAAGCACATAACATCTAAATAAAAATATCACAGAATTTATGAAGATGCACATGACTATTTAGCATATGTCTCTATCTGAAATGATAATCATTAGATGTGTGCTAAAACGTTTCTAAAGAAATATCAGGGCAAATTTCAAATTTGGTAAAATAACTTTGCACGAGAGAGTACTTGCCTTTTGTGTCTTCTGAGTTCATGCAACTGCAACCGCTGGCTGGGGATGAGTGAAAGTGAAGTTGTGTGAGTAGTGAGAGTATTAGTGACGGTTCTATATGAGGAAGCAGGCTCAGGACTGGAAATTCATGTCAGGGTTTTTTTTTTTTTGTTGTTTTTTTGTTTCTATGTGTTTTAAGTGGATATGTTTGGAGTTTGAAATAACTATGGCGAGAATAGAGGTCAAATAGATATAGCCTAGAATTTAGATACAGGGATTTCTGACAAAGACTCGTCACTGTGTATGACCCCTGGTGACCTCAAAGGAGGGGCCAAAAAAAAATGCATGTATTTAAATATCAAGGCAGAAGCCAAAAAAGGGCCTGAAAAATAGGGTGCGGTTTAAACATTGGAGGTACCACAAGAAACCAACATGAAATGATAAAGTACATTCCACAGAACTCAAAATGGCATACGGCAGAAAAATTCTTTGCTGCAAAGGTTCCACCAGAAACACATTTAACCCTATAAAAGGCCGACCTTCACTCCAGTGGGACAAGAATGTTGTGAAATGAACATTCTAAAGAAAATCAGTGTTCATTAAGTTTAACATGGAATTTTAGAACTTTCGATTGTTAAGTTATGGAACCTTGCTGTGTTAAAAACTCTCCTCAGTAATAATAATAATAATAATAATAATATTATGAAAGCTACCATTTCAGACACATCACTTTTTAAAGCTCACCAGACAGAATGTCATGTGTAATGTGTAAAGCATAAGTATTCAAAGTATCTGCATATTGTTTAACATACCTAAAAACACATTTTCAGCAAGGCCTTTAGTGTCAAACCCCTTCCTCCAACTCTGTCAAACCCTGGATATCTTGAAAGACTAAATGTGAGACCTCTTGATTGTAGTTGTTACTATTGTGCATTCACTAAGAATTTCAAAGAAATCAGATTTTAATAGAGAGATTAAAATTTCATCCATTGATATTAGTATGCGTATTAGTCCATTCATATCTGTCCTTTTGCTTTCATTCACTATTCTGTTTTTAGAAATAAGAACAAATTTCAGAAATGGTGCCAGTTTGATTATTCCTATGAAAGGAAACAAACAGAAACCCAATATTTCATTTTCTCAACATATTATTTTTGAAAAAAATTTGGATTAGTTTTGGATTATTTTTTCTATTTTTATTTGTCCTTTATTTGTCTCAAGTCATACCGTTGCCTGTGTAGAGGCTAGCAAGATCGAATCCTCATGTCTGTTTAAATTCAAATTGCAACAGTAGCCCCTCAAGATTTATATCACTGGCGTCCAGTGAACAGAAAAAAATAAAATAACCAAAACAAAATTTAATTCAAAATATTCAAAACTCAAATAATAAGTGCAATCTCAACAAGACTAGCGGTGCGTTTTGAGCCTAGCCTAAAATTAAGACAGCACAATCAAAGAAATACGCCAAGTGTAGTCATCTCCACACAAACTTGAGGTGGAGTATGGTCTGTCTTGATATTTTGCATGCCGTTGTCCTCCTGCTGATACACAACTTCAAAGATCTTGTCTCTGTTCCTCTGTGGTTCCAACCAGACCAGGGGAAAGTGCAACACTAAAAGTCATTGTAAGTCGTACACCACATTCAAAATGAGCTGTTTTGACAATGTCGTAATGACCAAGTGCATGGATTTCCCATTGCCCTGATGATACCATTGCAAAATAAAAGGAACCAGTAATCGGTATTAAAAAGGCCAATTGGGAGGTTTCATGAACTATTAAATTTGTTGTTTTGGAGCTTGGGTAAGACACAGATTTTGATAGAAGTGCCTGGTTCTGACACATCATTGACCAATACCAATTCCACCTGCTTGCAAAAAGCAGAAAGCGTGCTGTTTACAGAAATTTGCAGTAAGGCCTGTAGATCGCAAAAAGATGGTAATCAGTTAACCAAGATATCATCACCATGATGTTGACATGCATGTGCAAAATGTGGCTGAGCCCTGCATTCACAGCTGCACTACCTGCACGCTAGCCAAGCCCAACTTTATGTGAACCTGGTTTTGGTTTTTGTTTTGATAATATGTGATAGGACATTCAATTGTGGGACTTACATTAAGATGGTTGAGACTTCCTTGCACCAGTTTTAAGTACAAAGTTCAGTAACAAAGATAAACCAAATATAATAATCTGTACTATACACACACATACACTCACCCAAGTCAGATAGGCAGAGTAGCATTTCTGAATATACAATACACCCAACTTTGAAGCAGAGGGGCTACAACAGCAGAATACCCCACTTTGTGCCACTAGCTTCTTTCAGCTATAAACAAGAATCTGGATTTCACACAGGCTTATCAAAATAGGACTATATAAGAATTGGAAAATGTTGCCTGGAGTGGGAGGTATTTTTTGACTTGGTTTGGGCCCCTTAGTACCAATGGAGTGACTTTAAAATGCCACAGTCCACCTTAGTATTGTTGCTGACCATGTACAATCCCTTGACCACAGCGGAAAGGTGTTATTTTGTAAGATGTACCTAATCTTTTGATACGTTAGTGAACATACATACATGTATGACAGACATCTATCACATTTATTTGAGGAAAAATGTGTCCAATATTGCTTAACTACAGAATACATACAGATATCTGCAGGTTTAGTGCATGCTGTGAGATTTCTGAAGCTTGCGACGTACCTTTGGATGTGAAGTAAACTGCCCATCTAAGATTCAATTCAATTCAATTCACTTATATTTATACAGCGCCTTTTATAATAATATTGTCTCATGGCTAGATGGCAAAATGCATCTCAGAGTTTCACAACTTATCAAGGACATTCTACCCACATAAAAATGGGGTATACTATAGTAAATTATACTATAGGTATATAAGTATTATACCACAAAATTGGCCACATGAGGTTAGTTACTGTGATGAAACATGTTGTACTTAGTTCCTTCCTCTTTGGCTGATACATAGGGTGTTCACACAGGGCGTCCACTTGATCTTTGTCTTGGGCTAACTGCTCCGGTCTAGGCTCTAGTTGGTAGTGGTGCCGGCACTATTTTATAGCTCCACTCTTGCCACAAAAGTAGATTCATTCAGCTGCAGCTGAAACAAACTTAACTTTAAGACAATCATAGGAAAGAGCCTTTTGTCGGTAGGAGATGCCCCACAGAACAGACAAAATAAGACAATCAAGACAATATACAATAGGCTTTCAGTAGTTGCCAATGATCCAGATGCTGTACCCATAATCTGTAAAGTTACTCCTTTACAGTGCAACATGTGTTGCCACAGAGTGCTGCAATCACCAACCAAATCTATCTGAAATACACAACAGGAACAAAGATACAACCACCATGAACAACAGGCTTGTGGTAGTCGCAAACACACAAGTTGCCCTGTCATATAACAGTACAACTTACCAAAACACCATTTATGCCACTGTTCTGCTTGCTGCTTTTCCCAGTTCCTGTTCTGTGCATACGGTGCAAATTGCAGCATGTTCTTAACATGACAAGTAATGATATAATTAATTATGTCAAGTCAGAGTAGGGCACCAAAGCGAATGATAGCCAGCATCAATTCATCTGACAGGTTTAACCTTAGCCTAATCTCTTCTGATCTAATATTACATCCTTACTCAACACATGGTTCTTCTCCATGTCAGGGTCTCCATCTTTCATTTCATAATTGTACAGAAATACAGGACGAGGCCCTTGTCTTTCCCACCATTTCCTTCTTTTTCAGCTGAAACACCACATGCAAATTCATTGATTTGTAACTCTCAATTTTGCTTGTGCTCATGAATTCAGCCTGGGTGATGCAATCTTATTATACTCCAAACACAGGCGGCAAGCTTTTGTGAATTTCCTGTTTTTCTTTTCTTTCCCCTGAGCTCAGTGTGAGCTTCACTTCATGCTTCAGTGTCAGCCAGGACAGAGGGGAAAAAATCAGACGGTAAGCACACCATTAATTATTGTAGGTGACTTATTGCTGTACTCAATTCTAAGGAAGAATAAATATATGCATATATGGTACTGTATGCATTAATTTCATTCTGGCATATAAGAGATGTCTTTTAATAATTTGCAATACTTGCAGATTTGCATAGATTTTATTATTATTTTAAGTCACCACTGTGCTACATAGAAAAAAATGTTGTCAGCAATGTTTGAGGTTTGTAAAGAAATGTTTTAATTATAGAATAACTGTCTAACTAGATAACATCTGATGCTGGCAGTGATAAAATTTGCAGTATCACTATCTGTCTTGCAGTGTTGCATTGCAGTGTTTGTAATGTTGTTGGCCGTCTCTGACACTTTGTACAGACATTCCTGTGGTGCTAACATTGTATGGTGGTTACACTGGATGTCCTACAGACAAAACCTCATTATGGGTAAGATTAGAAAAATGCTTATTTCTGTGTCTCTGTGTTCTATGCATATTAGATGCTATTTAGCTGATATATTTTTTTGTCTTTCTAATTTTGTAGACAACTCCTCAAGTAATGGAACAATAAAGTTAAACCAGGCCCCACCATCTCTCACCTCCATGCAGATATTTACTCTGGTCACATTTTCTTTCATATTTGTGCTGGGTGTTCTTGGGAATGGCCTTGTCATCTATGTGACAGGATTCAAGATGAAGAGCACAGTTAATTCTGTCTGCTTCCTGAATCTGGCACTGGCTGATTTCCTTTTCACGTTCTTCCTTGTTTTCAACATCATTAATCTGTCCCTCAATCAGGCATGGCCCTTTGGAGATTTCATGTGCAAGTTCATTAGTCTAGTCCAAACTATCAACATGTTTGCAAGCATCTTTCTACTGACAGCCATCAGTCTGGACCGCTGTTTGACTGTCTGGGTGGTGATCTGGGCTCACAACAAGCGCACTCCAAACAAAGCCAGGATCTGTTGTGTGGTTATCTGGGTCCTTGCCCTGGCCTGTAGTATTCCCTTTGTGATCTCACGCAGTGTGGTAAACAATAAGTGTGTCAGGCTTCCAGGAGATCTACTAAAAACCAAGCAGCTCACATTGTTTCGTTTTATGGTGGGATTTCTTATCCCATTCCTCATAATCACATGCTGTTACATTGCCATCGGTGTCCGTGCCAGCCGGACCAAAAGGAAGAGGAAGTTGAGACCTTATTTTGTCATCCTAGCAGTCATCTTGGCCTTCTTCATCTGCTGGTTACCCTTTCAAATCACTGATATCATTATGACAGAGCAGCATTACATTTACAGTGTTGACCCAAGCCTCTTCAACAATGATTTGTACCACACGGCACGAAAGATCTCTCCAATGGCTTTAAGCTTGGCCTTCCTGAACAGCTGCATTAACCCTTTTCTGTACATCTTCATGTGTGAGGAGTTTAAGCAGAAGCTGAAGCGCTCAGTGTTTGTGGTGCTGGAGAATGCCTTTGCTGAGGAGCATCTGGTCTTCCTCTCCTCCCAGTTCTCAGTCATGTCACGCCAGTCTGTGTCTTCTGGCTCCATGCCCAGAAAAGCAACCCTGACCTCCCTGATAACCTTTGAGAAGAGACCATCTGTTGGTGAATGAGCAGAAGGCTGGCTCCCTCCATGTACTCTCACATGACATTTTTGTGTGGTTTGTTTAGTTTGATTTCAGATTATTTTGTTCTTTTGGAAATGTTTTTGTAAAATGCTTTTGTAAAATGCTGCATCGCTGGATGTGTTGCTGTGTACACATGGAGGCTGAGAATGATGGCATATGCAATGGCAAATGGTGTGTGTGCTACAGAGTGCTAGTGCTATGGATGCTTGTGGATTTTGTAACGAGTGTGATATCAGATCTCCCCTGTGAAATAAAGACTCAAACTATCAGTCTATTCTGGTCATGTTCTTAAAATTTCTAAAGTTCTAAAAAAAAAATTCTTTGGTAATTTCTTTCTTTGGTTTCTTTTTTCAAGACTATATTCATATGTCTCAGTACATACCAAGTGACATAAGTAAAACTACTCTCAATGTGTTCTTCTTTTGGCAGATGCTTTTTGCACTTTGGTGTATCTAGCCAACAATGCTGTTTGCACTCGGTGGGCATAGTAAATGTGTCTGGTGTATATAGCATGGAATAGCAAAGACAAGCATCCAGGTGTCTGTAGTCTTGTCCTTTCTGAAGTGAAAAGTGGGGGTGCTTCCTTATGAGGCCAAGCTGAGTCTGCTACTGAGTAGGCATCACAGCGATTAATGCTGTTTTCATGTCCAAGGGACTGTTTTCTTACATAAGAGCTGCAAAGTATTTCTCTCCGAGTATGAAGCTCTGAAAGATAATTTTACCTTTTTTACAAAGACTTGCTCGCCTACAGATCATTTATACAATCCCAATAACTTTCTGGTGGTCCTCTGATTAGGACCATTTAGTCATCCCTCACACCAGATTGGGACAGAACTAACATGTTGATGCCCTCTGTGGAGCAAGCTAGCCCTCTACATCTGTTATCACCCCTTTTGGGGCCTGTGAGTAACACACCTAAAAAACACACCTTTTCAGCAAGACCTTTGGTCTCAAAAGGCCTCAGCTCAGTCAAGCCATGGATATCTTAAAAGGCACAATGTAAAACCACTTGATTGTGGTTTAAAAGAAATCAGATTTTGATAGAGAGATTGAAATTGTATCCACTGATATTAGTAGGCCTATACTATAGACACACATTTCTTGTGCCAATATATAAAACAGAATTTTTAAAATTGTAATTTGTATTTAGAGTATTTTATCAGTAAAATGAACCATAATTTTAAAAACTTCACTTTTAAAAATGTTAAACAAATAACAAAATTCTCTTGACAAAGGATAGATTTGAACCCATGACTCACTGATCTCCATGCACCTTCCTCATCCACTAAGCTATAATTAATCTGATTTAATTGGAAGAGGTTAGCAACTTCATTTCATTTTTGTGGCTTGCTAAACCACTGATTCAATTGTTTCTGTTGACATTGCTATCCATTATTAAAAACTTGGCCTAAATATTGTATACATTCACTGAATGAAGATTAGACAAGTATGACACCTGATATCTCCACTGCAAATTGTCAAGAATATGAAATAGGCTTAGCAAGAATAGACAGAAATATGAACATTCAGTGTTTTTGTGCATGTGCAAATGCATTTGTTATTGTTGGTGTAAATAGCCTTTTATTATCCTATTGCCTATTTGTACCAGGGGCGCAAAAAAACATACGTAATGGGCATATATTAAAAGACTACTAAGGAAACCCAAAAGATTTTCATGTCATCTTCATGTTCTCACCTACACGATAAGATCAGTAGGAATACGCACCCATCAACAGTGAGGACATGACACTTTTGAATAGGAAATGACAAATTGTCATCGGAAATCTAACTATAATCTGCAAGAAAACAACTTGCTGCTCTGTCACTCCTGCACTTTGTGCAAGCTCCCTTTAGCCATCACACCTCACCATTTTGAACTGATTGTTTGTATACAGTGACATCTGATAGTCACACATGATAGTACACCTGAGTAAGTCATTTTAGAATCACTTTAATTGATGCAGGAGAGCATAGCACATTCATAAAACCATACATCAATGCTTTATTATACATATACACCATTTTCTGCCCTCAAAGGAGGAAGTGGAAGTGCGGACCAATTTCAGCCACCTGCCTGTGTAAGACTGAAACCCGGAGGCAGTGATGAGGCAATGACAGAATTAATGAAAAAATTATGCAAGTGTCACGAAACAGACAGACCGGACCACAGTTGCGTCAAGTTAAGGATTGGGAGAAAAGGGAGTGCGAGTGTGCTCCGTGAACGCGCCTTCGGTCCAAAGTTGCAACGACCTGTGATATGCTGATATGCTTGTGAATCATAGTAAGAATAGCGTTATCTGACAGGCTGTGGTCATTGGAGTTACTTTAATAATGCTCTGATTCAGCAGTGATGAGACAAACTGCAACTTTCTTACATGAAAATTTATTAAAAATTCACAAACATCATATGTGTAATTCAATGTTTATATCAACTGAGACCAAAAAAAATATTTTCTGTCCATTCACCCCCATTCAAAATTTCTCTGACGAGAAACATCTGTTTCCACAGGGCACACTGGAAGGGGTGGAACTTAGGCAATGTTGATTGCAGTTCACTCAGGAGGGGAAGGTGACAGGAATCAGCCCGAAGGAGGAAAGGATGACACTCAGCAGAGATGACTGTGGTGTAGGTGCACAGAGGAAGCAAATGAGGCCAGCTGCACACTTTACAGATCATATCTGTCAGATGTGCATACAAATATCTGTACATACTGCACATCCTGTACAATATTGCACATTCTGCTATTTGCACTTATATGCTGAAGTGTATTTTGTTACTCTATTCATACATGTGTAATGACAAAGTTGAATCTAATCTAATCTAATGGAGAGAGCGAGAGAGAGAGAGAGTTGTACGGCTTGACACATGAGAGGTTTGTGGCAGCACTGGGCTATAACACCATAAATACTGCAGGGATGGTCAGTGGCCGCCATGCCTCGCAGCTGTGGGCAACACCAGAGACAGACCCTCCGAATTATGAGGAGTGATGACGTAACGTGCACCATTCATGGGGAGCCAGGGGAAATCTAGACTTAAAGGTATTGAGAGTGTCGGCTTGTCAGATACCACAAGAGATGCACATGGTAGCAAAAAGCTCTTCCTCCTATCATAGATTTTGATATTCTCAGGATTACAAGGAGACCAGTATTCTTAGGGTTCTAGGAGGGTGGTAAGGGACAAATAAGTCTTTAATACATGTTGGAGCATGGACATTGAGGAATGAGGACATAGGTTAGGAAGAGTATTATAAATTCGATTCAAGTAATGGAAAGTAATGCCATATTTCCTTATCAGATCTCAAAGGTAACATGTAGAGGGAGAATAACAGGGGCCCTAGCACTGAGCCTTAAGTTACACCAAACATTCACAAACCTTGGTGTGGGATGATTACTCATTATGAACACGTACAGACTGGTAGCCACCAGAGAGGTTTGATTTTAACCAGGCAAATGCAGAATCTTTGATGCCTATCATGTGTTCAAGCCTGTGTAGTAGTATTCCATAATCAATAGTGTCAAAGTAAGCAGTAAGATCCGAAAGGATTAATATTGATATATATCAGATGAGATAAGGATGTCATTGAGGACTTTAACTAGGGCTGAATCTGTACTATGATTAGCTCTGAAGCTTGACTAGAAGGTTTCCTGGATATTATTTTTGTTTAAAAAGCTATAGATTTGCTTGGACATTGGAGGTTAGATATGGCTCAGTAGTTACCCAGGACATCAGGATCAAGGTTAGGTTTTTTTAATAAATGGTTCAGTAAGAAGATTTTGGGACATTCATAATTTTAAGTATCACATACGGAAGTAAAACATACTGAAATAAATGTTTAAATGCAGTGCATTTTGTAAACAAAGGAATTTCAATGTACTGTACAAAAATAAAAACAATGTACAGTATACAGAATATAAAAAGAAATATAAGTGAATCATTAGGAGAAAGCATCTGAGAACAGTTTGGTCTATATGTCTAGATTTAGATTTGAAACTGCCAACAGTAGAGGCATTAAGGGCATTTTTGATGTCTTCAGGAAGTTGCTGAAAGCTGCTTCACCACTCAGCAGTTTTGACAGCAGGTTTTACCAGCAAATCTTTCTAGAGACATAAGTGGTGTATATTGCTGAAACATGTCTGATAGGTAAATGGGTCCTGTCGAATTTAGTAAGTAAACACAAGCAGGAATGCTTTAAAGACAATTCTATAACTTACAGGAAGCCAATGCAGGGACTTAGAATTGGAGTAACGTGTTCAGTTCTTTTTGTTCATGTAAGAACCCTAGCAGCTGCATATTGGATCAGTTGAAGATGTGATGTCCTTTTAGGGAGAAAAAGGCCATTGCAGTAATCAGCTCTACTGGAGATAAAGGCATGTTTTTTTTTTTTCTAAAGCTTTTTTGAAAATCTTTTTTTAGGTGATAAAATGTGGACTTAGTGATTGCTTTCATGTGACTGCTGAAGTTTAGATCACTGTCAGTGACGACCCCAAGATTTTTAACAGTGTTTTGCGTTTAGCCCCTTTGTGTCCACAACAGTGGCAATTTTCCAAAATACAATACAATTACTTCAGTTTTCTCTTTTAAGCTGAAGGAAATTGTGTGACATCCAGTTGTTAATTTGGCCATACACTGATAAAGCCATTCAAGGGCAGCATAGTCTTTTAGGACAAAGCAAAGTAAATTTGGGTGTCATCAGCATAGTATGCATCATAAGAGATTGAAGTGGGAGCTTATATAAAGGTTGAAAAGTAATGGTCCAAGGATTGAACCCTGGGGGACACCACAAGGACATCTGTGTTGAAGTAGTTGCCCATGACAACAAATAAGCTTTTGTTTTGTAAGTATGATTTTAACCACTTGATAACTATACCAGTGAACCCCAGCCCAGTGTTGATGTAGTAGTATGTTGTGATGAACAGTGTCAAGAGCAGCAATGTGGTCCAACACCAGGACAGAAACCTGACCGAAACTCATCAAAACAGCTATTTCATGTCAAGAAGGCAGTTAACTGATTGAATGCTAGATTGGGTATGAGCCTGTAGTTGTTAAGCACTAAAACATCTATGTTGTTCTTTTTCAGTAGGGGCTTTACAACTGTGTTTTTTAGGGATTTGGGGCAAATTCCATTCTGTAAAGATGAATGTATAATTTAGAGCACACAGCTGCAAAAAGGTGTAGAAAAGATTTTGGCAGAATGTCCGATTCAGATGTGGAAAGTGGCTTTCATTATCAATAAAGCTAAATGTTGACATAAAGCTAAGTTCCCCTCTCTTTGAAGATAATGGTTCTAGGTGTTGAGCTATTTCCAACTGTGAAGTTATGTGAATCTTATTTTATCAATTTTACCTCTGAAATAGCACACAAGCATTGTTCATGTTCCTATTGTCTTGCTTTTTTGGATTTCAGAGTTATATTTGCTAAGTATCTCTTTATAGATTTGGTAATGGATATGGAGATTAGATTTGTGCCATTGTCTTTAACTCTTCCTACCTCTTTTTAGCAGTTTAATCGCTGGATTTTGTTTCCATGGTGCTGCCTTCTTGTCTGCGACTCTTTAGATTTGTAATGGAATCCTTCATAATTTGTGTAATCTTAGAATTGAAATTGGAGTGGAGTACTAAAGTGGAGTGGAGTGGTGTAGTGGTTAAAGAACTTGGCTAGCATGCTAGTAGCCTGGAAATTGGGGGTTTGTAATCCTGGCCACCACCGTTGTGCCCTTGAGCAAGCTACTAAACCCTCAGTTGCCCCCTGGGAGACTGACCCTATTTTACAAATAATGACAATATGTTACTGTATTGACAAATTACAACGTAAATGTAAAAACCAAGATGTTGCAGTTTCTAATACTGTGATTTGTCATAATAAAATCAATTAAGTAAGCCTACTTTACTGAATGAGACAATAACAGTGAGGATACTGCACTATACTGATCAAACAACATTTAAATGTACATCCAGTGCATGTGTGTATTTACATACATTTGGTACAGTGAGAAGTTTTAAAAATGTTTTTATTGTTTCTAGTATTGTTCTGTCTTGTTATGATTAATACTGTAAACAATGATTTTGTTATTATGTTTGGTCCATGTCAGTTTATTTAATCTGGTCCTCCTGAAAGAGTATTATGGTAATATAAGTGGAATAATATATTTTGGTATGAAGTGGTATGAAGTGGTATGAACCACGTAGGTGGTTCTCACCTACGTCTAAGACTGGAGAGTGTTTATGCTAGGGAATGAAATATCAGCTTACAGTTTTCTACTGTTGTAATACTTTAATAAAAACATAACTGGAATTCATAAAATGTCTCTTCTGAAAATTGCTTGACCACACTTCTTAAAACCTAGTATGACGGTTTATAGAAATTGTTTTGTGCTGTCTCAACATACAGTATGCATGCAGGGGACTTCTTCAATCTGTGTAACTGTTCCTAAATAGCGTGTTGTCAGCTGATGAAACTCCATGCTCATGTGCATCTGGAGTTTAATAAAGGCTGAAGGATGTCTTTTCTTTTGGCAAACAGCTCTGTTTACTGACAGGGTCCGTCAGATCATCAGTTCTGGTGCTAGACTCAGAAAAGAACTGTGATGGAATGTAAGATGTGAAAAAGTTATTCTTTTCATTTTGAAAATGCTTCATACATTTATTTTAGTTTGATGTTTATTGAATATATTACTGTTTATCCATCCAAAGAGTGAGACATAAAAATTGTATTTCTTTTCTGCATTATATAGGCCGACAAGTGTACACATACACAGCATATCAGTGTAGGTGTATTTTACATGTCTATTAATATGGACCTTAAGGGGATTTAATTGATTTGTGCCAACACATATGCAGATACTATAATTATTAGTTCATCATTTAATTTTCTGGAATTATCGTTTAGCCATTCAGAAGTGATTATAGTTTGATTTCAGCTGCTAAGCAGCTTTTGTCAATACATAAGAATTGCAAAGTATTCCTCTCTAAGTATGAGGCTCTAAAAGATAATTATACCTTTGAAAATGCTGCTTCTCTATGAATCATTTACACAATCCCAATAACTTTCTGATCTCCTCGCAATTGTCCCTTGTCTATAGTCATGGTCTAGAGCTGCATGAGTACTGCTGGCACTGGGGAACTGTACTTCATAGAGGGAAAAATTAATTTCAAGCAGAGTATGATCCCCTCTCCTCGGAACCTAGGCTGCATACATGGCAGTTTTACAGCATGATGTTCCTAAACACACCTCCAAGATGACAACTGCCTTGCCAAGGAATCTGAAGATAAAGGTGATAGTCTGGCCTAGTACCTAAGTACCTAAGTACCTAAACCCTTTTGAGCACCTGTGGTGCATCCTTAAAGGGCATGTTGCAAGTTAAATCTGTCAGTGAATTTAAACATAACATTGTTCAGTAATATATATTATATTTTAGATATATGTAGAATGTTAATAAATCATTTTATAACTTATGAGACTGAATGGCAAAAATGGCCAAAAAAAAGGTTTAAAAAGTAGGCCAGTAGGCCTACTCATTAACATTCAATTGAACATTCTAGTGGTGGAATACGTCACGATCTCCATTTGTCACTAGCTGTCCAATTGCTGGTGCATGGAATAACTTTTCTATCCACACTTACAGTCCAGTCATTTGTAAAGGCATAATAACTGCATAAAATAACTGCATAAAATGATCAATGATGACTTATAAAGTGAGCACAATAGATAGACGACATGAATGGGTCAAAATCGGTTTCCATCTCACTTTGAAGAAATAATTATATATAATTATATATAATAATAAGTAGACAGGTCTAGAAAAACAACACAACTTACTCATGTCACATAGCTCATCAAATAACGCTCATCATTCCTGAGATTAGGGACAAAACATATAAAAATAGCAATTTCCGTCAAAATTCAAGGAATTGGGACATTAAAAAAGGACACCAAAAGTTTAGTCTTGAGGTTCTGTGTATATACATTAATTTAATGTATTTAATGAAAATGTAAAATAGTGAAAAATATGTTAACTGCAATAAATATAAAATGTCACAAATTACATTGAGTCAACTCTGTCAGTATTTTTTTAATTCTGAATATATCCGGCATATTATGCTAAACTGTAAACCTGAGGGCACTTCCTGCTTTTGGTGGGTGCAAAACTAGCACAGGTGAAATTAGATTTCATTTCATTTCATTAAATTTCATTTTCCAGAATATTTTCAACAAACAATGCTGATGTGATTGCAGTCACAACTTCCATCAACACCATCATCCGATTATGAAAATCTCAATTATATAAATAAATAGAAATATTGGCATTTTAGGTTAGGTTATGGTTATTGGTCTACTGTGGAAAAGTAAGATGCCATCAGTATTCAGGTCAAGTGAATAGGATGCAAGAACTAACCATTTTGTCAACTCCATTAGGCATCAACTCCATCAGATTTTGATCAACTCCATCAGTTGACGGTTGACGGTGTGTACATTCATACTGATTGAGTTGTTTGGTTCTTCTTTTTGTAATGAGCAACCCGAATGGACAAACTCAGCTTCACAAGAAAGCGCTTCCAATGCTCATTTCCACTTCTACAGTTCTTTGTAAACACCGCTGTTTTCATCAATTTTAGAAAAAAGTTACTTTTTATTCAATATATTGTTTTGATATATTAAACACCAGTTGAACTACATGTAACAATGGAACAAAATGATATATATTTATTTCTAATATTGAATGTGCAAAACGAAAATATCATCAATATCATCATGATCATCAAAGATCATGACATAAAAATGCATTTTACTGCTTTACTCATCCCATTCATTGGGACTTAACACTGTTGGATTGATCAAATTAAAATAAAATGAGTTTTGAAGTACCAGATGGAGTTGACTCAAATCATATGATTCCCTTCCCTAAAGCTTTGTGACTGAAAAAAGTTTCTTGTCTATAGTGTGGTCCCATGAAAAGGTATACAGCATATTTGCAAAAATGTGAAGGGTGTACTCACTTTTGTGAGATGCTGTATACACCACATTTATTGTATTGTTGACACCAACATCATAATTGACTACACTGACACATATGGACTTTATCATACCTTCTGTGAGGTCTTCATAGCTACAGACAAAGCCTTCTCCACACACCCTCCAGATAAACTAGTCCTTTATCAGTTTATCAGTTCTTCATCAACTTAGCGTTAACCAATTGGAATCCATTCCTTGATCATGTGCGCCACATAAGAAGTCCTCTCACAAGTCCTGTTAAGTCTTGTGCGTACCAGTGGAGGATAGTGAGCCCCCTGGGTGCTCCACCTCAATCTGTGTTAACATATTCTAGTGTGTTCCACTAGCATGTTTAACATTTAAGCACTAACTATCAACGCACTGGAGCTACTCACATTGCATTATTTTCTCAGGACTGTTTTTGTGATTCAGCTGTGGCCAATGTGCCATACATGCCAAAAGACTTGTGAGGACATCTTCACCTGCTAACATAGTTGGGAAATGGATTCCATTTGTTCCCTTGTTCTCTCCTTAGGTTTCACATAATTGTAAAATGTTGATTCCCTGAAAACTTTGTGTGGTAATTTTAACACAACATGATAGAATCCTCAATCTGCAGTCAATGATATTCTTCATGCTTATCATCCATTTCATCATTATCTCATCCAGACTGCCCAGAGGCAGCACACCCTCCACTGCCCAAGCCCCTAATATTCCTTTATAGCAGTGCTGATGGCACTCTTCAAGGCAGACAGCCACGTGAGCTTCTCCTCCTCCTTCTCAGTTGCACAGATCCACTGACGTTTTGGGCCCTCCAGCACAAAGGCATTCTGAACATCTATAAAAGAAACACCAGAAGCTAGCCAAGCTATTTTGGCAGACTGAATGCAAAAAAAAACCTGGTAGCACTATCACATACTAGAAAGGCTGCTAGCATTTGCATCTACTACCTTTCAGCTTTATGAGGGATCACATGAATCAGCTTACTGAATGTATATTGGACAGTCAGCCTGTACACTTACATTTGGTGTCAGCGATGTCTTTGAGGACAAGACTATGGAGAGCCACAGAGGCCAAAAAGGTATGGGATATCCGGAGAGCATGGCTGTATGGCTGATGGGAGACCATCTTCTCACTTAGCACCAGAGCATCATTAAACAGGAACAGACCCAAGTCTCTGACGTGCTCATACATCCTAACAAGAACCATCATAGAGGAAGAGAAAAGGGAATAACTAACAGACAAGTTGTTTCTGATCTTTAACATACTTGATAAGTCATATGATTCATTTTACAGTAGAAGTGTATTTTGTCAGTATGCATGCGTCATGTGACACGGATCTCCAAAGTAACTGAGCTGACCAATTTGGATGTTAACTTAAAGGGCTTCGCCAATAAGAGAGAGGGTCTTGTTTGAAATGTACTCATTCTCACTTGGAATGATGCCATGTATGATAAATAGCATAACAGATTTCATTCCACTGAAATGGCTCTGATGCTCTTTTCTCATACATACCTGAGGGAGACAATGATGTCTTCACTAGAGCATTTCAATAATGCCACATCTTGGGTTGTGATGAAGAATCTGTCCCCCTCTTTCAAATTCTGAAATGACAAAAATCAAATATGCTGGAAAATATGTTTGATTGAGATATTGAGATCATAATTATTTAACAGGGTCAACTCATTTTCTAAACTCTACCTATCTGATCAAAAATAAAATGATCAAAATTAAATGTGAAAATAATGTTTATGCAGCAGTTAGCAATGTAAAAGAGAGGGATGTGCTGGAATAACAACACAAGACAAGTATAAAGAAAACAGGCTGAATAACTATCTCGGTTATGCTGACTGCATAATTGTGGAAAGTCAACTGAAAATAAAATTGGTCCTGTCAAACAAATATCTTTGTAAGTTCTCTATGCCAAGATCTCTTCCTGTAAAGCTCTGTCAAACCTCCCAGCTGCCATTAATAATTTAGGTGTGTGAGTTTGGGGAATGTGTTACAGGGCAGCTCTGAATCATCCGCTGAGTCTCCTGCATTCTCAGGTCACTGTCAACACTCCTCTGCATCTAAAAATTATGTCATGGGGACATGCAAAAGGAATCGGACATCTTTTAGACAAGGAAGAAAACATAACATGACTAATGAATAAATAGCTGATAGTGTGATAAAAATGTGATCTATTTTAGACTGCAGCATGATGTAGAAAATTATCCAGAACATGACACTGACAGGCACATGTCTGCATGCTGATTTTGTAAACTGTATATCTTTACCTTTCAAGCTTGAGAAAAATGTACAAGCAACTGTAAAAATTGGCAAAAATGTAATATCATTTTCATTAGAGACTAATACATTAAAAAGGTTGTGGAGGTGGTGTACCTTGTGTAAGAAGGTCCGGTAGCTGAACAATGTGTTCAGGACAGATGTTAAGTGGCCATGATCTTTGTGTTCAGGAGCAGTGTGCAAAGAAAGGGCCTGCAGTAGTGTCACATACTCCTCAATGCGTGCAGATGGGGAGAGCAATAGCTCCTGGAGACTGCATAGTGCAGAACGGTGAAAAGAAAAAAAATTATATGCAGTACCAAGCAGTCAGTAGATGAAATGTACAAAGCATTATATATATTTAAACTATTCTATATATATTCTAATGTTCAAAATTGGCCCCTAGAAAATGACACTTTCTCCAGAAGCATCAAATAAAGTCCAAATAAGGTGTGCAAATAATGTTTCTTCTAAACCATCTTGCTGGGAAATCTTCCTTTCTCTAAGGTCCTGTGTGACATTTTATACAATTCTTTTTGGCTGTTGGTCGTCTTGGTCGTACCTTTTATGGTAAAATGTGACCGGTAACCGGTTTATGGTAAAATGAGAGATGGCCTGGAGGTAGTTGGTTTGCATGCTATATGTGGACAAGTGGACAACATGATGTTTAGGCATTTTTGACATTACATCTACATCAGTGTTGGTTCTTGACATACTTCTGCTATTTTTGGACCATTTTGCATGTTTCCACAGAAAGTGGACATTTTTGTCACACAACCCCAATAAAATGCCATGGTAATTGTATGTTGTGAATGATTGAAGGAAGTTTGAGCATTGAGCATTTGGCTGTAGAACTCACATGTAAAAAAACTGTATGAAACATCGTTCACTGCTTTGTGTTGGGTCCAATTCATCCTGTCAGGACTTCATTTGTCATTGAGCGGCAGACAATACATTGTCCCTTAGTTAACAAGCAATTATAATATGTCTAATGATTCATATGACTCCTACCTCAGCATGTATGTGTTGGGTGTTCTGTCATGTCTTTTTAAAAAGGCACGAAAGGCAGGGAACATTTGTTTGCACTGTAAAGAGAGAGCAACATTAAATGTTAGCAATAATTTATATACTTTTGTTTTGTGTGTTGCACACTGTTTGTGTGGAAACACAATTACTAAAACACTGAAAGTAACAAGTGACAGTGAATGGCATTCACTACATTCATTATCCTTCTCATGCCATGCACTACACTGATAAATAACAGCAGAATGCAGAATATTGGTTGGCCAACGTGTGCATGCACATTACCTTGTCTATGGTTTTAAGGATAGTCGGATAGTTATTGAAGAAGTTGGTATAGACCCATAGCTTGGTGCAGAATTTTTTGCAGATGTCCCCCACACACTGCTGTGGAGTCCATTCCTCAAGGCGCCCACTCAAGTCCTTGAGAAAGACACTACAGGGGGGACATGATTACAATTAGAAGACAACCACTTAGGGGGGAAAACAGTAGCATACTGTACAGTATACAGTATGTATACTTTTGCCCTATATTCTTCTTGTTACTTACACACCCTTTGCTTCAATATTGTTACACATTCAAACTAACAAATATATACACAGTTCAACCAAAACCAACCAAATTTTTTCAACCAAATTTTCTCACCCTAATGTTTGTCAAACATAGTTTGGAAGAAGCCCAAAGGATTGATTGACAGCCATCACTCACCCACTTTCATTTGTAGGAGATTTAACTCCCCTTACCAGCCCACTACATCACATGCAACAGCGTTTCAAAGCCTCCTTTCTCCTTTATCTACTCCATTTCACTGGTTGATCTAAGCTCATTCCCCCTTAATCCATCACTCACACGTATTCTCTGCTGGACCATCCCAGGGCCATGACTAGCTACCAGGCCAAACGTGCTTATCCCCAGCACTCTCATCTTCCTTGTCTTTCTCTACCAAGCAGGGCCATGCTTTAGTCAGAGCAAATCCTTACCTGTTGATCTCCAGTATATCAAGGACAGGTGAGAAGACCATAAGAATGTTGGCAGAGCTGAGAAGGGCCCGGTTAGAGTCCAGGGCTGCCCTGAGAGGGATGTAGTACTCTTTGCTCACACTCTGGAGGAACTGGATGTATTGGCACTCACTCCGCTTCAGCTCTCGGACCACCGCCAGCCGCCTGGTCACCTCACTCACAGTATCCTGGAGATGTATGGGGAGAGATGAGAATGGGACAGGCATGAAGAAAAGTGCGCATAACAGAAGAAGAAGGAGAAGAAGAAGAAAAAGAAAAAGGAGAAGAAGAAGAGGAAGAAGAAGAAGAAGAAAAGGAAGAAGAAGAAGAGGAAGAGGAAAAAGAAAAAACAGAGGAAGAAAGGTTGTTTTGTTATATTGTTTCATCTAAATGTTTACTTCTGTTTCATTTCAGAATAGAAATGTTAAACATAGCTTAGGACATGACCACCGACCTGTGAGGCCTTAATCAGAGGGCTGAGGACTCCTGTATTTGTGCTTCCAGTCTGGCCCACGGCATCACACTCAAAGCCAGCAGTGCCATCGGAGTTATTCTGCAAGAACTTTCCTAAAAACTCTACAGGCTTCTCCTGCACCAACACAGACGGTTGATTGACAACTGATTCATATAATGTTATAATGTATTCATACCATCTTTTAACACTCATACTAGCACTCATAACTGTTTATACATTCTCATGACTGTTATATATTATTATACATTAGCCTTTACAACTTGAAGCATCACAAAGCCGTACACGTTTCCTTGGCCTTTTGATACTAAGGAAACATACCACTTTACTTACTGACTTTAATGGTGCCTTACTGAGTTTAATGTTTAATTATGTTCATCATGAGGAACCGGACATACAAAAGGACAATTAACAAATTGAAGCTTTATAATTCTTTGTGCCACTTTGAATTATAATGCATCATAAGTACATCCATGAGAATGTATAAACATTGATGACATTACTTGTAAGACTTAATGAATGCAATATAACCTTTTAGGAATAGGTTTATAATTCTTTATGAATACTGAGTTTATAGAAAGTGTTACCCAGACATCAACTTCAACATTAGTAAACATCAATACATGTCTCCTCTCATACAGTAATTGAAAGCAAATGCTGATTTGTAAAGAGTGTGATCACATGTAGAGTATAGTGTGATGTTCTCACAGGTCTTTCGACACATAGTGCCATCAGGGCTTCAGTCAGTGCTGCTGTGACCTTAGACTTGATAAGGGTATCTGGTAGGCTCACTCTATCGCACAGAAACTGACCTGAGGAGATCACAGGAAAAATCACAGGATTTATAAAAAAATGGCTGAATCAGTTGACCTGCGTTCAGTTCCCACGCTGTGAGTCTGTGTCACTTTGGATGAGAGCATCTGCTAAGGACCAGTCCAGTTTAGTTTTATTTCAAGATAGTGCTGTCTTACTCTTTATTTTTTTCTTAGAGGTCATCTCTGTCCCAAGATTTAAAATAATCCTTCAAAAGAGAGGAAATTGGAATTAGGCTCACCCTCTCGGATCAAAGAGACTCACCCAGCATGCGCCCCTGTGTCTCACAACTCAGCCTGTGGAGCTGTGGCCCCGTGTACTCCCTGAGACCCTCTCTGAGGGCCTCTTCCAGCCACTGTGCCTGCCAGCACCAGCTCAGCAGGGGTGCCTCACTGAAATAGATGAGTGGAGGAAACTCCACAGGTCCCCACCACTCACTGAGGACTGCAGAGGAAGAGAGTGACAGTGACATAAATAAATTCATTCCCCACAGATGAATTACTCACAGAACTTGGTTATGAAGCAGACACTATACATCTTACAGATTCTTTACTTTGCCAGTGTCACTGAGTCCTTAAATGTAGCTTTCATAGAAAAAATATTATCCATTTGTATTTTCTGGTACAGTAATATACAGTACACAGTATGCCCTATATTCAGAGTATTCCTAAATTAAATATTTAGAAAAGGGAGACAAGATGGTCTCCCTCTTCTAAATAAAACAATGTGACATTCTAATTAAGTGTGAATGGCCCTCAGGATCTGAAAGTATCATAATTCTTTGTTGGCTTTCCAAGATTTAACAGCCAGTGAGGGCTTACTGTGCTGGTGGGAGCCAGTGCATATGCCAGAGGGAACTCTAATGTCCAGCCCAGTCAGAGAGGACAGCTTCTTCACCAGGCTGGCTCCCGAGGCTTGCCGTAGAGTAGAACAGAAAGGGTTATGATGAAGTCACTACACAGGCAAAGTTGAATTCTTTGCCATTCTGTTTAGTATAGTATTTTACCCACATACTATAGCTATATAATTACTGATTGAAGTGTTTATGTCTTGCAAATGAACCTTCTCTCAATGAATAGGATTAATCACAACAGACATTTTGACTCACCAGAGGCTGCCAGAGGTAGGAATATATCCAGGCATCCTCCCTCAGCCTGGGGAATGATCAATCCAGATATCTTTTCCCAAAATTCTCTCACCTTTGGGTTAAGGACTGTGTTCTCATTAACTGTCAGTCCTGTAAACACACACCCAACCTCCTCATAAATTGTTCAAACATTACATACCAAACAACTGTAACACATCAACGATATTACATGTTTTCTTTTATGTCATAGGGTCATTACAAACAATGTCCACATTGAGAACGGTTGGGCAGAAAGACCGAGGTTTTTTGCTTTGTGGATAGAGGATTTGTGTAAGTGTGTATTAAGAGATTTTCTTCTCTGCACCTTGTATGATATGGATTTCCTCTGTGCCCCCCTCTGTGATGAGTCCAATACTCTGTAACCTCTTGCCCTTTATTAGCCTCTCAGCCTGGAGGAGAAGCAGCTCCAGAGTGGCAGTGCCATGCTCATACAGCAGAGGCACTACGGAGACACGGGCGCCAGCCAGCAGCAGCTGCAACACAGTGGGGTGGAGTGGTGTGTGCATGCACAAGTCTGACTAAACACCTACATACAACAACAGTACAGTGAGCAAAGGAATTTGCATGTCTTGCATGCTGGAGTTTGCATACCTCTGGAGGAAAAGGAGGAGGAGGAAGAAAAATAGCAGAACAACCATAAAAAAGAGTGAATTGTGAGGGATTGAGGGTACTGAGTGTGGAGGAACTATTTCTCATTAATACTTCATAATTGTGTAAGTACAGCTGTTATTTATGGAGTCATTCTTTTGCCTTACCTCATATGCAGGTACTCTGGACGAGATCAGGAGCAGATGAATATAAGGTGGATCTGAATAGCTTGTGAGACCCAACAGCTTTATATGGGACCTAGGTGGTAAAACAGGATATGTGCTGTTGTCTATTTATTATATTTAGATAGGCCACTACACTCTAGCATTCTTTACAGTGCCTTACCCTACAGTTGATGATAGATTGAGGGGCCGCATAGATGTTGTTAATGAACTCTCTGAACTCTTGCTTGGAAAGACCACATCTTCTTTAGCTTGCTGTGAAAATGCTGACCGACACCTTTCCTTAACACAGATAAAAAAAACACCTTAATGAAACATCATGAAACTCATCACAGACTCATTATTATTCTTTACTCTTCATTTCAGCTATGTAAATCAACATTCACCAAATCTATGCTTACCAGAGCATAAATGTAGTCTTACCCCTAAAATGACTAGAGATGAGGTTAATCCCATTCCAGATGATTGTTGGTGACCATGAACACTACTGGCTTGTAATCTTGCAGTCCAGCAGTTACTTAACCAGGCTTTTCTTAATTTCACTGAGCCTCCTGTTGGAGAATCCAGGAGAACAAAAAATGTTTTATTCACTCAATTGATTTAAATGATGTAAGACAATTACAGGTATTAATGTAGATCATAATTAATGTATAATAATAGTAAATCATTATCTAATCCAAACACCACCACACTTGATAGAAATATTGGTATCAACAATCAAAACTTTCACGCTGGGCCAACAGGATGACCTGATATGGGATATCCAGAGGTGCAATACATACTCTTACACTCTGCTGCCTTTTCCCTGATGACTTGTCTTATCATGTGCTCTCTCAGCCTCTCTCGCTTCTCCTCAGTGTCTTCAACGGTCTCATTCAGGGTGCTATACACCTCTGCTGCTTCCCGTGGGGTCAGGTAGTCTAGGCTTAAGGCACAGCTGATGTAGTGGGTTTTCCAAGCTCCCAATTCCCTGTTGGATGGGGTGTATGGCAGGAACCAGCCCCGTCGCACACACCTGTCTGACCACAAGCAGTCCTACAGATAGCATTTTGAGAACATTAACACATTAATCATTGCCAGTAATAGTAATACCTCATTAAAATGTTGTGAAAAGACCTATAAGAATATCCATTATATACTAATATAGCCTACTATGTATCATGACATAATATCTATAGCCTATACATTCCATTATGGGGAGTGCCTGGGGAGACAGAAGTTAGTAGATAGTAAAGAAGGCTACAGTGGTTTTAGTTGACCTCTATACAGTCATTGGTTGACCTGTTCTGCAAGAGACCTCCAGTGCCAGGAAACCTGCGCAGCTTTGCAGAGCTCCATGGGATTGAGAAAGGAGAGGATGTAGAGAGAGAGGCAACGGGGCAGCACAGAAGTGAAATCCTTGTGTCTGATTGGCACTGCTTCCAGTAGCCTCTCCTGAACAAACCTGTTTTCAGAGCAACCACGATGAAGAATCCACTCAGCCTGCGTTATAACCAGTTTTAAGCACATAGATGTTCTGTGCTTTGCAATAACATAAGCATCGAGTAATGCAATTACTTTTACTTGGGTATAGGGTTATACATACTTGCGCTGCGAATTAGAGCATCTCAAGAGTAGGGCATGCATAAACTGTTTTCTTTGCTGATCAGTCCACAGGTCAAACCAATGAAATATTAGAGTTGTTCTCTCCTGAAAGAGCTGGTAAAATTGCAACGGTCATCACAAGCTAATTATGTCTATTGTAAATTCAGGAAAAAATGGCTGCATTTTTAGCTTACCTGCTGATTTGATGACTTATTAATGAGTGGTGTCCAGGCACTGAATCTGACCTCCGAAACATCTTTATTCAAAAATCCTTCCATGAATGCGATTTGATAGGACTATTACGTGTACACCTAACCTGCCACTCTTTAACAATACACGGACTGGAGCGCTGCGCCACTAGAATTTAGCGATTCACATTCGATGTAGTTATCAAGCGCTACGCATGTGTTCCAAAGGCCTATGCAATATGCAAATAGCCAGTGTAAATCATTGCAGTGCAACACGACTTGCGATGGAAAGCGGAGAGTGTTTAAGGGAAAACTACAGTCGATTGGTATCTGAAGTCTTCAGACTTTTAGTACAGCAACTTTTAGTACACAATTGTATTGTTGCGTTTCCCACGGGCATTGGCCACATACCTTTAGGCGCCTTGCTCAGCTGCGTTTCCCTAGAAACACAATAACAAAGCAAGTTGACTACTTGAGTTGCAAGAAACAAATAACTCTAGGCCTCTATGATCGGACCATACTACTGATACTAGCCCACAGGTATTCTCTTGTTAAATCTCAATTCCCAATTCTATATCTCGACATGCAAATGACTTGGATGTATGCAAAGTGGGTCTTTTGAGAAGAGTGAACACATAGGCCTAATAATAATAATTATAAAAAAATAGACTACTTTTTAAAATTATTTTATTGACATTCAAAAATAAAAATAAAATCTAAAACAAATCAGACAAATTCACTCAATTTCAATGCCATAATTACCTTTGAAATTCACAGAACTTATAATAAACAAAATCTGAAATATATATTAGGAAAAATATTCTATTACAATCAACTTAGCTTTAGAAGCAGTAATTAAAATCATTAAACTATTTCAGAAAACTGTAACAATAAGGCAAATAGTAATTTTATTTTTGTTTTTGATACCTTTACTCAGTGCATCGTCATATTCCATTCATCCATTTTACCAAATGCACACTCGTGTGTGTGTGCGTGCAAGTTCTACAAGTTCTGTACAGAACCTATAAATCGTAACATTTGCTTCTCTGAAGGCAAGCTGAGAAACCATTTCAAGGTCTAGCCTCTAGTTGGTAGAAAATTTACTAAGAGTGTGCATACGGTTTAAACAAGTACTCACCACTATATTGGTACTATAAGAGGTGAATGCTGGCTTGATCACAACATCAATTACATTTAAGTGTTAATATAAAGTATTACAGACTAATTGTGAAAGTGCTTGATGTGACAAAAGCATGGATATGCATTGAGATGTTTGACTGGATTAAAACTGCAAGTCACCGAAAAAAACACCGAAAGGCATAATATTACCACAGATCTTTTGGAATCGGAACCCAAACCGTGGTCCACTGGAGAACAGTCCATATTTGCACAATGACAAATAAATATTTGTCGTAATGTGCCATTGAGTATGACACACACATGGGGCACGCAGAGCATGCTCCACAAGTCATTCTTGTTCATATAACACTGCATTCATATGATCATGTATTAGACGTATTGCTGCTTCATCCTACTGTGATTCTTGATGTTGCAGGTCAGGAGATATGTACAGTAAATGGGGCTCTTGGGACAGTCCAAGAACATTACATGCTGGATGTTCGGGGCACATCTTGGCTGTCTGCAAGGTTGAGCTTTTGGCTTGGAGCAATCAGTTAAAGATTTTAAAATAATTCAGAATTTTGCCTAATGTGCCAATGACAGTAAAACACAATGAAATCTTCTAAGAGGAAATTAAAAGATTCTCTCTTATGGCTGTTATGCTGAAGATAAAGGATACATTGATGAACTGAGCTCTTCTAGCTGAAAAAAAAACAGAAACAAAAACAGGACATTAAAATGACTAAACAGTAAAATGTTTGTGTTCAAAATGTCCTGTAAAATGTAACATGTAAAAATCAGTGACTTTGTAAAATCAGAAGTTTACATGGACAGCATATTCTAAATAAGATCCATATTCTGGCTAAGGCTGTTGAGGAGCTACAGGAATATTCATGTTCACATGCTAATCAATATTCTGAGTAAAAGAACGTAACACCAATATGCAGCACTTCACTGAGAAAAAGTGAGGAAGCAGCAAGTTAAATTCTTTATCAGAAGACCCCCAATAGTTAGTGGAAGTTTGCAGCTAGGAGAATATTGAGTACACTGTTTAAGTGTCTGCATGTTGTGGCTCACTCTGCAAAGTAATGGAAAGAGGTTATGAGGATGTCTGAAGGCAGTTTGTGTCTCAGAACCTCAGAAGTCTCTTCCCATGCATTCAAACAACCACTCAATGAAAATTCCTTGGAAACTGTACATGCACAGACAAGACACATTATTCAGTATTTCAATTAATGTATTCACATGTTCACTATATTCTGCTCAATACAGATGCCAAAGAGTTTATTTGGTTTTAGAATAAGAATATGGCCTTATTCAAAATATGGTGATCAGACAAAAGTATTAACATGACTCACACAGTTTGAATATGGTCAATATTCCACTTAGAGCAGTAATATGCAGTGCATATAAATGTAGTCACTGACCCAAATGATTTGTGACTGCTTGTTCATGTTCTACTCACATTCAATAGCAATTTCTCCATGTTGGTGTCACAAGCTTGTTTACGCTGGTCTTCTGGCATCTCGTCCACCTCTCCGTTCAGATCGAAGTGCAGCCTGGCCAGTTTCTCCTGCATCTCTCTGACATGCTCCATTTGATCGATGGAGCACTCATTACCTAAGCCAATGGGAAAGGATAACAGAATGACTGTCACAACAAGATGTGGCGGTGGTAGTGTAGTGGTTAAGGAACCTGGCTAGCGTGCAAGTAGCCTGAAGAGTTGTAGGTTTGAATCCCAGCTGCACATCCGTTGTGCCCTTGAGCAAGGCACTTAACCCTAAGTAGCTCTAGGGGAGACTGGCCCTGAACAATTGATAGTTGACAAGTTGTAAGTCGCTTTGGATAAAAGCGTCTGCTAAATGCATAAATACAAAATATATAAAAGATGTCTGGAGTATCTGTCTGAAATACCCTACATAACAATGCCTTCTGCAGAACCATCTTGTGAACAAGTCACACTCCACGTCTCCACTTCTGATTATATAAAATGGATCAAAAATTGTTTCTCTGTTGTGTGGACATTTTTTTTTTCTTTTAAAATTCAGATCACATCATCTCTGTGTGCATGGTGCATGCTACCATGAGAGTTAGAGTACATAAAACAACTAGAGAGAGAGAGAGTATACATTGCTTAACTTACCAAAAGCCTGAAGTTTACCAGAGTGAAAATCATTCAGTAAGCTCAGAAGGCCCTTTTCCATCTCCTGGACATCAGAGACATCTGTGAGGAAGGAGTGTTGGATGGGGGCAGTTTGTCCACTCTTTCCTGATTGGCTTTGTGGTTTTGGCTTGTCTCTCACTCCCCTGAAGCAGAGCGTACCCATTGAAGAAACAACTCAAGACAGCTCAACACATATTGCTTATCATTTCAGTGCACTCATATCCAGTAGCTCAGTATGCTACATAAAGTCAAGTCAAACTTATTATCCCACCAGGGGAAATTAAGTTGCAGCCAGGCATTTACAAAGAGCACAGCAAAAACAAATAGATACAACACTCAAGTCAAAATACCAACATGCTAACATGAGGACAATGACCACTACATCAAAACAGACCATCCCCCATACAATACAACACAATGCAATACACAATACAACACAGATCAAAACACAACACACCACAGTGCAAGTTACTACATGGAGAGAATGGGAAAGCATAAGGGTCAGAGCAGAGCATTATGCCATAAGAGATGTTATGCTGGTTTTAGGAAGGGTGTTTTTGCATGCTCACTTGTTACATACCTTTTGTACTTAGTCTTCTGACTAGAATGTGTACCCATGCCACTTAGGCCGAGGTTTTTACTTGATGCATTTTTCCTAGCTGTACCAGGTGGGCCAGATTGGGAGTTTGTGGATGGCCTAGGGCTTTTTCGTTTGATCTTCCTTTCCTCCATTGCGGAAAACTGCTGTTTGTACACGCCCTGACAATGTCAACAAAATACCAACGTCATGGCGCGGACAAACTAGATAGTAGCAGTTTTATAGAAAAGGACAAGCGTTTTCCCCTGCTTCGTATACATTTAATCCTTTGATGCATAAAAAATTCCTACAAAATCAACAACAACCAGTTGTCAAACCTTGTTTACCACTAAGTTTAAAGCTCTTCACTCAATTACCGTGCTAATCAACAGCTGTGTTACAGTGTACAGTGATTAACCACTCTTTAAGCAGTAAAAACACAATACATATACATATATCTTTACATTCGATACACTTTAACATCAGCACATAAACATGACTGAAAAACTGTCGCTAGACATCAGGTTATGCTAACAGGTCTAGCTCAAGCAAAAGAACCCGAGATAAGTTTGGTTAGCTAATCCTGTTTTTGGCCTGCCTGCAGCAAGCCATAATCTTAATATATATTATATACCAAAACACATGCGAAAAACAAACCTAGAGTTATGGTTTCTTTGTGTACAATGTTTCCACTATACGCTGGCATGAAACCAGACGTTTTTTTTTTTTTTAACGCAGAACTACCACTTAAAAGTAGATGTTACGGCATCTCATCCTCGGGAGCTGACATTCCACTTCCTGGTCTTTGCGTGCTGTTGTTGTCATCACCACGTAAAACTGTAGAAACTACGTCATCGAACACGACACTAATTTATATTCAATTCAATTGCTTTTACATTCAGCCGTATCTAAAAAAAAATAATCTAGTCTACATGAAGAGTTAAACACTAAAGTGTAAAGGTTTAAATATAAACGTGTAATTTGAAATGTTGTTAGAATGTAACCTTTCTGTGCTATTGGCATAAAATAGCCGAGGAGAGAAACAAATTTTAATTTCAAACATTTAATTTCAGACATTGTTTCAGTTGCAGTAACAAGTACAACAACGCAATCTTGTTATTTTTAAGGATTGACAGCACTTTAGGCCTACATCTCTTACAACACAAGAACTGCTAAAATACTTGACCTTTACGCCAGGTAAGGCAATAGCTGCTGCTGTGCATACGTTGTGATGAGACACAGGACTACAACGTTGTGAATATATCACGGTGTCAATGTGGAGGCGACGGTCAAAATATAATTGTAAAGGTAACTACCTGAGCCAGGTTGAGCCTCATGAACTTTAGCAATAATTGAGTAATTGGTTTAAAATGAAAAAGGTTTAACATTCCATTTCTCATACCCTAACCTCAGCCACGTGCTGCAGCTACGTAGATCTGCTTTTAACGTTTTACCTTTACAGCAAATCGAGACGACAAACATGTCTATAGAGGCCCAGACAGAGTGGCTATACTAACATTTAAATACAAGGTAAGGTTGGCCTTAATGTTGATTTGTGTCATTGAAGGACTATGTCTACTTCATATTCAGCAAACAAGACTTAGGCCTATGGGAACATGTTAACTGTAAATATGCCACACATTTGAAAATACGTTTTTGCATTAGGAGATGTGTAAAATGGACTCGAGCTCAGATTCAGAGTCTGACACGAGCCCCAGGTGGTCAGACACCAGCAGCAAGGTATGTTAGGGGTACATGAGCAGTTCATTTTAGGAACACAGCATGTTGATTGTTTATAGACCTGTCACTGATTTTAGAACCTTAATAATGCATTTCTCACAACAGTATAATAACATTACATAACCACTGAAAAACAGTCAATGTCTTTGGGTTCAGGGCAACATCAGCAGTGCAACAGAAAGGAAAGCTACACAGAAGCTGCCATCAGTGATGCACAAATCTACAGGGTGGCATAATGTGGTGAGTTATGACCACTCTTGGTCGTGATAAAATTACCAAAAAGTATCTGATGTTGGAACGCAAGATGTCTTTCAGTCAGCTGTTGTTTGGCAGTCTGTGTTGCTTTATTGGAAGACTACGTCACTAAAGTAAAAAAAATAATATAATACATCAATTAGTAACTACTGAAAATGTTAAAATCTGGCTACTTAATACAATGACCGGTAGTCTGCACATCCCCATTTCAAAAGTCAATACTTATTGCTATATCAGCATGGTTGATCAGAATTAAGCTTGGTGAGAACATAAATACAGAGGCCAAAAAACAAAACAATACACCAAAACCATTAACAGACAGATAAACTACAATAGGATTAGCTGAATCCCAGTTGTATCTCCTGAACCCTCAAACATTTAAAAGGGGATGAATCAACTTCATGACTGGTTGATTCACGCAAGTTACATCTTTGAGAGTTTAGGGTTAGGGAGGACATTGTGATTCAGCCATTGTATTTATGTAACATTGCTTAAACTCCTTCAGTGTATAGATCCATATGATGGAAGTTCAGAGGATTCTTGCACATCCACAAATGATTCCAGAAGGCTAAAGAAGAGCAGCTGCCGGTTTTGGGTAAAATTCCGGAGAGGGACAGCCATGCATGCTCCTCTCCCCAAGGAGGTGAAGAGGAGTGGGACAGCTGATTGTTCCGGAGGAAGCCATTTTGCAGATATCCATATGCTAAGCGACACAGAGATTGATTTCACTAAAAACAATGGCAACTGGCCATCTAGTTATATGAAAGGCACAAATGCAGAGGTGTTGCAAGACAGTGGTGTGTTCACCAGATCTCCATCTGGCCCACACAGACCTGCACTGTTGACAGTTGCGAGTGATTGTGTGCAGTCTGCTGCGAATGGCTCACCTGACAAAACCAGTCAAGAGACAGCAGCTCGTCCATCTGACAATATCACAGGCCATGATCCACTTTTCAAAAGGAAGCTACTCCTTGTCCAGGGGGAAGTGGGCTCTTGGCGCAGGAAAAGGCAGTGTGTGACTACTGGGCAAAGAGAGCAACCGTCCTAAGGTTAGTACACTGATGGAACAGGGATAAGTTATTCTCAAAGGAAAAGAATATGCTTTAGTGAAATTATTGAAATACACCTGTCTGTTCTCTCAACAGTGAAATAAAGGACTTGGCAGCTGGGAAGACAACTGCTGAAACATTTTGAGTTACCTTATATACTGTAAATAAAGCACTGAAATAAAAACACATGTAGAAGTAATTAAGAGAT
Source organism: Tenualosa thibaudeaui (assembly GCA_027481765.1). Taxonomy (NCBI): domain Eukaryota; kingdom Metazoa; phylum Chordata; class Actinopteri; order Clupeiformes; family Clupeidae; genus Tenualosa; species Tenualosa thibaudeaui. The sequence goes on along the minus strand of JAIFZK010000013.1, from coordinate 2,133,144 downwards.
TGGAAATCTTGTAACATTAGAGACGAGAGAATGTTTAAGTTTATAGTGATGCTACAATGATGATACAAAGCACAGAGAAAACCTTTGAGTTTGGTGCAAAAACAAAAAAAAAAATGTCACTTGTAAAGTAGATGAGCAGCTTCAGCAGTTATTGTGCCCATAACTAATAATATTCTTCAAACTATTGTTCTGTTGAGCAACTGCATGCAGGAAGGCAGTCACTTTTTTGTTTGCTCACCACAATGTTGAACAGGAACACTGGCTTCCTTCTGCATTGAAATTACCATGTCATGTCAGCAGTTAAATTGAGCCTGTTAAGCATAGAACTGCAGCCGTCTTCCATTCCAGCCCTTGCGTAACAACAAACTTAGAGGTCTACAGAATGTATACATACAAATAATATACAAATGTACAGGTCTCCCAGACAGAAGAACGATTTAACAAGGCATTTTAATCAAATGACATCATGCTGTGGTTAAGTGATTCATGTCTATGCCAGTTTCAATAAGTTGCTTTCAAGTCATCTAGCCGTGTATGCTTGTGCAGAAAGTGTTTGAGTGCTGTCAATGAGAAATAGATGACTGGGATGGTCCCAATAAATCACTAGTGTTTCAAGGCCAAGAAGTTATTCAAAATAACCTTTTACAAAGCATCATAGTCTAACCAGTGCCCTGCTAACGTCCCCTCAGACATTTCAATTTATGGATTTACAGGAGCCATTACTTTCTAAACTGGAAATGCTGCGTTAGAATGTGTGGCTGTGAAGAGGTTTACAATTGTGTCATGATATTTGGTCATATGTGGTCCTTCACAAACTGATCAGTTCATTTTAGATTTCAAGATGACATGCATGGTTAATTTGAATAGGCATTCATTATGCCCAACCTAATCAATTCTAATCTGTTCATATGAAAATATTTACCAAATGATGAAATTGATAATGCATTAATTAGAATTGATGGTCATCATGACCTTGACCTTTGAGCAAAGCACATTCATTCAGGCTTCTTGAGATGTAGTGTTCACAAAATCAGACCTTCCTGGTTATTGTGACCTTTAACTTTGGCTTTTACCAAAGTGTAATCGCTTCTACTTCGAGTGCAATAGAACATTCCTTTTAAATCTGAAGCACATGCCTTGAGGCAATCACTGAGATCTGAAATCCTGTTAATGCCAGACCACTTGGTAGCAAACGCAATGGGAGAATGCATGTGGCTGCATTTTAGAATTCCATATATTATAGATTTTTCAGCTCCATCTCCCTCGCATGCTCGCTCTCTCTCACACACAGATTTGACACAGCCACAATTGACGAATACCACCTTTAATGTAAACAGGCCTACAGACATTGTTCCTTTCTAAAAATACATACAGACAACCTTCTTTTTAAAAACTCCCCTTTTCCACCTGTCCTCCCTTCCAAACCTCCTGCCTTCATTCACAGACCTTTTGTCCCACTTTCCATACTTTCTGATCTCATTCCAAAAGACTGTAATGTACTAACACACTGACTACTACTCTAATAACAAGCCATATTTAGTAAAATGCCTAAGTATGCTTGAGCCATGTCAATGTTGGCAAACTACTCTTAATACAAAGGCATGCTAGGTACTAGGATTGATTAAATGTTTTTTTTTCCCTCCGGAGAGGGGCATTCTACTCTGTGCAGAGAATAGCAACCCCGCGCTCGTAGAAGTTGTGAGGATCCTCCTTGGTGGCGATGTCAAAGTCAACGGTGAAGATAAGGTCAGTGCGAGTGAAGTTGAGGTACACTGGCAGAGTTACCTGCAACAGAAGATTTGGAAGAGTGGGATAAGACCAATGACAAATGTGTGGGGGTTGGGGACAAACTTTTGCTTAAGTGGCAGATGTTTACCAAGAGGCAATGTGTCAAAAATAGTTTGTAAAGTGTCTGTATGCAAGTGTGTCTCATTTCATGACAACCTGTTATTCCTCACTTGCTAGTTATTCTAAGTAAAAGCATCAGTTATTTGTATATGTGCCGTAAGGATGTAAGTGAGAAATTAAAGAATTTTAAGACCAAACTTGCCAGACTCAAACTTGCCCATTACATTTTCATCTTAAAGCAAATACACCTAAACAGCAAAGACTGCAACAATAGAGCACCAGAGTGAAGGGCATCAGGTGGCTAGATGTGACTGAGTGCATGAGTCAGCCTGCTCACCAGGTTCCTCTTCTCAGCATTGCTCTGCTTGAGCCAGCGCAGCTGTGTGAGGGGCAGCTCAGTGGAGATGGATGTAGACAGGGACAGCTTGTTGTTGCCGCAGGTGGCACCCTGCAGCTTCAGACCTGTGGGGACACAAGATGGCGAGAGAGAGACCGATATTATGAGTGGGAACAGAACATATGCAAGCTTTCACTCATTCAGTCTCATATGAAGCGAATCAAGAAAGGATTCTCAAGTGTAACTTAAACTTGTCTTATGGATTCTCAGGCTCCTGTCCACCACCGCACGGGAACTTGTCTGCAGTGGCCCCCTGACCCTCACCTTTGATGCCAAAGCTGCAGGCGTCCAGCTGTGCCCCCTGACTGGAGGTCACATTCACCTCCAGACACAGCTCCTCCAGGGACCAGCTGTTGGCCTGGGCCACATACTGACGGGTGGCTGTGATGTAGGCCTCAGGCACAAATAGGCTGCCAAGACACACATGGATATTCTGTGGAAAGGGAAAAGAATGATGAATAAACAAACAAACAAAAAACAGTAAAAAGAATCAATGTTACTAAACTGTTTTAACTTAATAAACTACCAGGTAGCGCAATATCGCAACCTTGCCAATCCATGTTTTTATTTTGCATATTTTTGTTGTTCGAGGACGGCTTAAGTTCTAGAATGTTCTTTCTGGTATGTTAAGTATCTTAAGTATAATTATTCAGAATCAACCTCACATTTCCTTTTCAAGTGTTTTTCCCTAAACACTCCCAAATGTGCCTATTCCAACATCTGAGACTCAGAGTGTTTGCCTTTAATAGTAAAATTCTCAGCACTCATTTTAAAGAGGCATCTTTTCAATCATTCTGTTATTAATTACAGAAACAGCCATACGTTTTTTTTCTTTTAAATTTAGTACGTTGTATAATAGTATAGCACAATAGATATATTGTATACAATAGTGTGTGCACTTACCTTCAGCTCTTTGGCACCCCCACTGGTGGCAGCCTGGGAGATGTGCTGCAGCTGCTTGATACGTTCACTGAAGTCTGCCACCCACTGGATCACAGTCATGGAGGCTGGCACTGTGTAGCGGCACCAGCTGCGTGGCAGAATGCCTGCTCACAAGTAGTTCAACATGGAATGATTTCATTGAATTAAATGAGCATTACCTATTCAAAAGTGAGAAATCTAACTCTAAATCATATCAAATCAACTGAATGTAGGAGTAAGAAATTCTTATCAAGGTTTATGTTGAGAGGATATATGAATGGCTAAGATAGTGACCTTTGACCAGGTCGTTAATAAGGGTGCGAAGGTCATTGGTCTGCTTCTTCTTGCCCTCGCAAACCTGTACCACATCGGTCAGGTCTTGACGCACATCTTGCAGCATGCGAGCTCCCATCTTCACCTCACGCTCAAAGAAGCGGAACAATGGATCCTACACACACACACAAAAGGAAAGATATAGCAAGTTGCGTCAGGTTTCCTGTTTAACACTTTAAGACTCTACCCTAAACTGAATCCTAAACTGTCCCCTAAACTGTCCTACTTCTATTGATGCACTTCCTGCACCAATTCTTTGTGTTTCTTCTTAATGTCTACTTTACCTATGGTTAACTTACACAAAGAGGCTACATTCAAATTATTATTTACATGGGTCATGGCCAGTGTGTTATGGAAAGTGTAGATCATAATGTCAACAAAACCTATGCAAATCAAACTGTAAGCAACTCACAGAGTCTCATCATTGACTTCTACAGAAACCTGCTACCACAAACGCCAACACTATAAGCATTAGTCATGGACCCACCATTTTGTGATCTGCTTGGATGGGGAGAAAATGGTTATAATACAATTTCAGGCCTGCCCCAATCCTCTGAAGACTAACAACCAGAACCAGGCCCACACGCGCACCCACACACCCACCCACCCACCCACAGCATTACCCGGATGTTCTCGACTGTGCGCTTGAGGTGGTTGACTGCCTCGGGGATGAGCTGGAGCCAGTTGCAGGCGGTGGTGCGCAGCGTGCGCATCCAGGCAGGCTGGGCGTCCGAGGAGCTGCTGGTGCGCTGCTTCTTCTCCGTCTCGTAAGCCAGGTCGTCCTCGTCCTCCAGCATCTGCATTTTCAGCATCTTACCCATCATGTCAGTGCCTGAGCAGCACAGCCACAGGGCCACGGCAGGGAGGGGGGAGGGGATGGATGGAAAGAGAGAGAGAGGAGGGGGGGGGAGAGAAGCAAGAAGAAAGGGGGAGAGAGTTGGGAGGAAGAGGAAGAATGAGAGTGTGAGAAAAGAAAGGAGAGAAGGTAGAAGAAGGGAAAGAAAAGAAGAGGAGAGAGCAAAAGAGGAGAGCAGGGGAAGGAGCGAGGCCAAGGATGGTGCAGGAGAGTTGGGGTGGGTGAGGGAGACCAAATTAATAGTGGATGACAAACTCCGCAGTGCTGCATTTGCTTTTGACATGTTAACTCACATAAAAAGGGATTTAAAACACAAGCCAACACACACACACACACACACACACACACACACACACACACACACACACACACACACACACACACACACACACACACACACACACACACACACACACACACACACACACACACAGAACCATTAAAAAAAACAAAACACAGGGAGTAAAACAGCAACAGTGAGGTGGTGAACTGTAGTGGTGCCATGGGATGGTGGTTTTAGGGATGGTGGGTTTAGGTCTAAAAGCACAAACATGAAGCGCTGGGAGCAGATGCATCAAAGTCATGAGAACCAAACCAAAAGTCAACTAAAGGCTGAGAGGTGGGGGGTTGGAGGGTGCGCAAGCAGCTGCTGGGAGGCTGCCCGACACGACCGATGCGAAATACAGCTGCCGGAGGGTGAGGACTCAACCCCCCTCCGCCTCTGGCAGAGCATAACCCTCCAGAGTGTACACATCACGCACGCACGAACAATTTGAAACAATTCCTCCAACGATTCAAAGAATTAGTATAGTGAATCATGCTTCTAGTCCTAAAGCAGCTAAAAATGGTCTACTGGAGTAGCCAACAGGTTTGGCCACGTGTCTGACAAGCATGGAGAGCGACACGACAGAGAGTACGATACACACTGGACGGAATGCTCTGTCAAAAGCAGATTGCAATTATTAATTAGGTTGTGCGCTGCATGAGTTAGGATTTGGCATGATGACAGCCTGTGAACACATGAACTGAGAGAAATATTATTAGAGCAGACATATATGAGGACGGATTGAGGGCTATGAGGAAGGAGAATTCCTCGTCTTCTCATAGCCCGTTGTCATGGTGTTGCCATGGTGAGTGACGGCAGCAGCTGGTGGCCATACCCTGTGTGGTGAGCAGGACCCGCTCGGCGTTGCTAGGCAAGCCCAGCCAAGATGGCGTCTGAGTGTCAGGAAGCATCTCCACCCAGTGCATGAACTCCTCACGCCTGAAAAAGGTACACAGATCAGTCAGGCCTTCTCGGAATGACTCATTTCCGATTATTGCAGAAGACACCCATAAATTCCCCTGTGACTCCTTCATTAACATTTTGTGATTTAGGCTTTTTCTAGTTTTTGAAGCATGTATACACTACAGTTGATTTTGCCCTGTCAATGCTAAACTCAAAACAGATCACCAAATGTGATTTAATTTCTTCTGATTTCCTGCCGATTTCACCACTTCTCTGATGTGACAAGCTGAGGGTGGAGGGACCCAGCACTGACCTGATCCCATCGGGCATCTTGATGTCCTTGTGTCCATCCACCTTGAAGGCGAGTTTAAACTCGCTGTCAAAGCTGCCAGTGGTGAAGAGGCGATCAAGGAAGGTGTTGAGCAGCCGCTGGTCAAACTCGTTGTCGATGCGCCCGCCGTAGATGGACTGAGCCATCAGCGTCTTCAAGGCTGCCCATGGGATCTTATCTGGAGAGATGTTCTGACGACCCTGAACAAGGATGACAAAGGACAAAGGTCAATACAACATCTTTCACATTGACAAACAAACAAACAAACAAAAACACACCAAAAAACAATTAAATGTCTGAAATCCGTTGCCACTCATCACATTGTGTCCATTATGTTACATTGTTTTAGATAAATCTTGATTGTTTTAGATAAATCTCGTATGTACAAACAGTAATTGGACCTAATTGAACTAACTGGATCTAAAGAAATAACGTAGAAGTCACTGCATCCTTGGAAAGGAAAGGAATGAAAGGAAGTGTTTATGGGTAACATGACGATGGCCCACCTTAGCGGTGTCGTCCAGCCAGGTGTCAACGGTGTCACAGGCAGAGCGCAGGTCTGACTCTCCAAACTCGTACTTCTTGGACCAGCCGAGGGGGGCGTAGCGGAGACGCTCCTGAATGACTGCGTGGAACCAGGCCAGAAGGAAGTAGAGACGGGCGCGCTCATTTGGAGCCTGTGGATGTCAACAAGCAAGAGTTAACAGCACAGCTAGCACTTTGGAAAAACAGGCAGACCTGCTAGTAGTTCAGCAGAAAGTCATTTCTGAAGAACACAAATGGAACTGTGACAATGTAGGAAAGATTTTTTCCATATTTACCATACTTCGAAAACACATCTAAACTTTTTGAAGGCTACCCAAGAAAGATCAGTAATCTCATGATTACCCAAATGAGTTGTCTGGGGGTTTTTTGTAATTTGTCATTAAAACCACTAGTGTCTAGAGAACTGCTCCTCATATCTACATAATGACCACAACCCTCCACTCATTAAAAAATAAGATGATAAATCACACATTTAAGTGCTCCTCAGAATTGTGTTGTGCGGTTTTGTCCATGTTTAGAAATGAATATTCAAAACATACAGACAGAGACTAGTTTTGATCCCACCTTGCACATGCGAGCCACAGGGATGCTGGAGAAGGTCCTAAGCATGTTGGCCTTGACACCTGGAGGTGGCTCGAACACAAAGATACGACCCGCACGCAACAGGTTCACGGGCACCTATGGGTATTTGAAGTCAAAATTGTTCAAGTTGCGCCTACAGAAAATATAGGCAATTACAGACAGTGGTTATGAATGGTTTTCCATGCGTGACACTTTTGCTCAAATATGCCACATTCTCCAACTGCATGGTCTTCTACAGCATAAAATATAGTTTAGGAATCAAAATTTTGGTGCTTTTCCAGAAGTGAGCATTTGCTGGCGCTAACCTTGGGGTTGATCTCCATGGTGAGGAAGAGGCGGAAGCTGGCGTGAGGCTGCATGGAGTGAAGCTTCTTCTCCAGCTGCATGAGCCAGCCAGGGGCCAGGTGCACATTCTCCAGCATCACCCACCTGCACAGGGGACAACACACTTGAGCTCACCTCAGCACACCTGTCCAAGCTCACATCATCAAGCTCACAAGCGCCATCGGGATGAAACATGCTGGTGGCCCTCTGCTTTTGGACCTCTCCACACAGGGGTGCCTTGGTTACGGGCTTGGATAAGGGCCACTCACAGGCTGGGTTAAGATGTTCTATTTTGCAACACACTTCTGCACTCAGGGCTAACCACATCACCCCACTTCACTGGATTAAATGTTACTGGCTAGGGCTGAGTTAACACTTACCTAATACAATTATAATAAAGGATTTCAATTCAATAAAGTGAAAACATTTCCAGACACCGACCTGCCAGACTTCACAGCGGTGTTGATATCACGGTCAGCTTTGTTGAAGCCCTCAGCAGAACCTGTGACACAGAAAGAAGGCAAAATTCACGCCAGTGTCAGTTTAAATCAGATCCATGATGGGCATGCTGGGGTAGGGAGGTATTTCAGCAACACCAGCTCCTTTTCTGCAGACTCAGTGCTCAGTCTTACCGATGGAGATGGAGGTGATGTGCTTGTTCTGTTCAGCAGCGAGGTCTCTAACCAGGCCGCTGGCATCGTATCCGGGCACAGAACACATCAGCACTGGAGTTCCAGGCTTGACCTGAAAACAAAAGGGTCTCATCAGCCAGATGTGTCACTCAAACACGGGCAGTATCTCTTTTCCAGTCATCTTCTCATCCCACAGAATTTTCTGAGACTATGGCGTAGGGTGGGGGGTGGGGTGACGTAATGTAACGTCTACATTATTTGTACAAGCATTTATGTTAGGCTATACTTTGAATATTTAATTCTGCCTGGTTATAATGCTCTCATACAGCCAACATGAGCTGGGCTTGGAATTAAGATTCGTAAACTCAGAAACCAAATTATTTAATTAAATTACCTTATTTGTTTCAAGTGATGAGTTCTCTGTACTGTATGGTAGCTAATTAACAAGCTAATGGAATGTGAAAGTAGGCAACATATGAAAAACACTACAGTATGCAAGTACAGTATGCATGCACATTTGTATGAATTCATGCCTGTATGTAAAGTATATATGTCTGTATGCATGTCTATTTTATTCAACTCAACTGCTGCTGAAGTCGTTATTCACTGACCTCACTGTCTACGATGTTAGCCAGGTCAAGGGGTTGCTCAATGATGGCCATGAAGCTCTCTCCCAGAACTTTGGACACAAAGATGTGGGACATGGCCAGCAGACGGTCAGGCCTGAATGCCTGAATCAGCAGCAACTGGTGCACAGCCTGTCCAATGGAAGCTGAGAAAACATGAACATAAGCATGAGTGACAGGCCATAATTCAGGCAGTATCCACATATGGAGGAGAGCATTGTCTCTGTGTGGTACACCGACACCAAAGCAAGTCTACAGTCAACTGTGGATAGGTGTCATGTGTGGTCATGACTGGGAGATAACAGGCTTCATTCATTTGTGGTATATCTAAACAACATATTACGTGTTTTGTTTAGTTTTCCAGGTAAAGCAGTCTATTACAAATACATTCAGGCCATCAAACACTTTGCAGAGGGTGGTTGAGTGTAGGTGTGTGGGTATGGGAAGCTTCAAAGTCTTACTGGAAGCCTTCTCTTCAGACCACAGGTAGGGTACAGACAGCTCAGGCGAGTTGCTCTCCAGCCACATGAAGAATTGCTGCAAGAAACACGACAGCTAAACATGATAAAATGGCAGGCAAACAGAAATAGAAGCTTGTGAGAACATCTGTGTCGCAGAGCAGTGCAGGATGTGGTAGATCTCATTAATGATCTGGCTCATTGAACCATCTGAAGGGATGTGCAGAGAGAGGTCTACGTTCTTGGTGTGTTTATGCTTCACACCTACTGCTCACCTCGTCAGCCTGCACTTTGGTGATCAGGTCTTTGAAGGCAGGCAGCTGGCTGAGCCGGACCATGGCCTCACTCTGCTCCGTTGTCAAGCCCTTGACCTTGGGGATGGCCGTGCCAGTCAGCACAATCTCCTTCCCTCGCAGGAAGTGCTGGAACTCCGAGTCAAAGGGCTGCTCACTGCCAAATGGAAGAAGACATGTCATGGAAATGCACCAATGCATGGATGCATGTATACATGCACACAAATGCAAATGTATTCTAAACACTCATGTCCAGAAGCTTACTTTTCAGTTTAAGCGCATGCATAAATGTAAACTGACTACACGCATGTTAAAAAATACATTTAAATATACATGCCTGCATGTAATTCCATTTACCACACACATCTCCAAGCACCTATTTGAAATTCAGTGCACCTGTGGTAAGTACTGCATTGATAGCTCACCTGGTCATGCCCTTCAGGTTGATCCTGGCCAACAGCATGGCAAAAGTGATATGATCCTGGTGAAGCATACCTCTTGCCACACGGTTGAATGCAATCTGTCAGGACCAAGCAAACACACTCCAGTTAAAACAGCCTTTTATTAAATTATTTTTAGGTTAATTAACCGGCTGCGCAGTCACTTCAATGATTAAATGGCTCTTTACGGGGTGAATGAATGCTCTCTCGCCTGCCTCTAGTGTAGATTCTGCGGTAACTATACTTGCAGGATCTGAAACACCTACCAGGAGGAAACAAAACTGAAACTATATCTAACCAAAGTTTATTACCGGCTCGTCAGCCCACATAATGCACGAAAATGATCCATCAATTGTTGCTTTTCGTTGGTTTGCAAGTAAATTCACATGATTGGTATTGGTGAGAATGTACAATGTTGCTGCTATGTTTTCAAAAAATCTGCGATCGTAGGGGGGGCTCCAGAAATGAATGAATGATAAAAATAATAATAATAATAATATTTTGCAGTCCTGCCTGGTATGGCTTTAAGTCAGAAATAGTTTATGCCATGACAACTAGACCCTCCCTGAAGATGTTAACAATATTAAGTTGCCAGTCACATCTTTGATGGTTGAAATTCAGTTTTCAATGTCCTTGTGTGTCTCACTTCATGGATGTGTCTCACTTCATGGATGTGTGTTGGGCAGATGCTGTACCTGGAACAGGTCTTTGGTGATGACAGAGAGGCGCTGGCTATGGTCACTGATATTCTTAAGGTTGGCGTTCTCATACAGGACAGTGTGGTAGATGTCCAGGAACAAGTGAAGAGAATACTGGTACAGGAAATGGATCTGAAAGAAAGACATGCAAAGCCATGTTTACTCCTGTTCTATAGAAGAAGTCTTTCAAAACAAGTGCTTCAAACATTCAGTTCCATTCTTCCAACATTGTTTCATCACTAAATACACTGTACTATATACAGTCTAAATAACAATACATCATGGTTGCCATTTACACTTTACCAAAAATTTTCAATCTCTACCAGTTCTGCCACATTGACAGGGTCGATGGTGCCTTTATCTCTTGACGCTAATTAGCAGTGTTCTCACCTGGTTGAGGGACTCCATGGTAAAGTAGATGCTGCTGCAGGCACTGGACAGGGACAGGTACTGCTGTGACACAGTCTCCACCTCCTGCATGACGATGTCCGTCTCCTCCACCTTCCTTGTCACCTCCGCCGCTTCCTTCTTCAGGTTCTCCAGGGTGGTGATAATGGTGTCGTCGTCAAGGATACGACCCTTGACCTCGTTCAGGGCCTGCAGGAGGGACTTCTCGAGCTGACGCAAACGCAGCTGGAACTCACCTGGTAGAGGGAGACGGAATAGTTATTACACTTAACCCGTACTGATGGATTTGCATCTATTGACAATTACACAAATAGTACAGTACAGACAAAGAAACCGCTACGGCTGGCAATTTGCATAGCACACAAACAACATAGGCAGAGGAGGAGAGAGGGAGCCAGAAAAGAGTTAGATAGATAGATAGATAGATAGATAGAGAGAGATATAGACTGTGTGTAAGAATGAGAGTGGCTGTGCTTCAGCACGGCTCACCCTGTAATTTGAGAAGGTCGGAACGTTTCTCGTCCACATCAGGCCTCTCGGCCTTCAACACCTCGTTGAGGCACTGGCTCTGCAAGCTGCTGCGGGTCACGGTGAAGTTGACAAAGGTCACACGAGAACACAGGTCTGGTGGGAACTCAACCTGGAGCACACAAACATAGAGGGTGGAAATCATGAGTGACTAACATCTCAGCAGAGATCAACAGGGCAGAGGAGCCCAGTCTTGAGATCCTTTAGCAATCAAGCATAGAAAGGTGTCATTATACAGTCACTCAGTGGTGTGGAAAGAACTAAAAAATAAATTGGCCTAAAAAGCTGAAAAAGTGACTTATGTGTAGGACACTGACCGTGGGGTCGCGGGTGGAGAGGAAGATGACGAAGGACGGGGACAGATCGATGTCCTGATCTCCAAGTGTGATGAGAACTCGACCTCCGGTCCTGCGTACCTCCCTGTTAAGCACTGGGTTCAGGATGGGGTCGTAACTCTCCACATCCTGTCAAAGAAAACCATTGAAAAGTCCTTGAGTCATGTATGGGTGTATAAAAAAAAAGGTATGATTTATGACTGAAATTCTCATTTACCTGCACAAGCAAGGGGTTTCCGAATCTTAGGGCGCTCTCAAGGTTCTTTCTGAAGGCGTCATCCAGGAAGCTGGTCCTGGTGATCTTGCGGTCCTTGTACTCGTTCATGATGAACTCTGTGGCCTGGCCAGATGGGTCGATGATCAGTGGATACCTGGAAAGGTGAAAACACAACAGGACAAAATCTTTGTGAGCTGCACAGTGAAAAGAAATCTCAGCACTTGAAGGCATTTCTGAAAACGCATGACAAACACAAGTTTATTTGTTTAATTTATGCCTTTTGCAAGTCAATTAAAAACAAATATCATGTTTTGGTGCAACTTGTCTACTGGAGAAAAAAATCCTCATGGCAACAGCTAAGAATCCTACCCAAGCGATACAACGGCAGTGTGCCTTAGGGACCTAAAGCTCAGCAGGTGCTCTGGTGATGGGATGGATGCTCACCTGTTGAATCTCTTGAGCATGATGGCGTTCTCAGTGCACAGGTCATCAGCGGGCAGTGAGTTAGCCTGCCAGCGCAGCCGCTCATCCGCATTGGACAGATACTCAGTCCTGGCAATGTCTGTGCGGAACTGAGGAGGAGACACCAGAGCACAGGTCAGTCTGGCATTGGACGTGCACTGCAGAGTTTGGATTAGTTCCAGGAGTGTTTACATTTAACATCAGAAACTCTAAGACGCTAATTTACATAATAATATACATACAAAACTAACTTCTGCTGATATACTACCTTAAACTTTACTTAAAGTTCATTACAGTAAGATTCATTGTTCCTGAATGTATGTCCCCGAATTAGACTTGCTACTGTATTGTATATATAATGATGGTTACGCATGTAACCGCGGTTCTATGAATTTCGGATGACCGCCAGAGGCGGTGCTTTCAGCACCTGGATGTTCATCACATGCACATGTCGTTCGAGTGTTTATACCAACAAAGTCGCTTGCGACAGGGGTGACGTACGCCCGCTATGGTACTTAAGGTATGCTCGCCCCGGAAGTGGTCTCTTAGCAGTCTTCTTGTCCGCATTCCGAGTGACAGCCAAGCTCTGGCGGTCATCCGAAATTCATAGAACCGCGGTTACATGCGTAACCCTCGTTCCATTTCATTTCTACTGACCGCCAGAGGCGGTGCTTTCAGCACCTGGATGACATATACCAACAGGGTCATGAGGAAGACCTACCAACCCTATGAGTGGCTCGAAAGGATGGCAGTGGCCAGAGGGTTACAAGTGGCCACGTTAAGTCTGTAAAATCTTGCAAATGTGCAAGTCGAGACCCATGATGCTGCAGCACAGATGTCAGAAAGTGGGACGCCCCGCAAGGCTGCCCAGGATGCCGCCACACCCCGAGTAGAGTGGCCCCGGATGTGAGGGGGGACTGGACGACCAGTGCTAGTGTAGGCATAGCAGATGGTCTCCACAATCCAGTTAGACAATCGCTGCTTCGACATAGCATGGCCCTGTCTATGTCCTGTATGACAGACAAAGAGTGAATCTGACTGCCGGAACCCAGCAGTCATCTGGATGTATGTCTGCAATGCCCGGACTGGGTACAGTAGATTCTCACCTTGGGTCAGTTCGCCCCCCTCAGTTGGAAGTGTAAATGCTACCAGGCTGAGGGGTTGATTTACATAAGATGCGGAAAACGTCTTTGGCAGGAATGAAGGGTTAGGCCATAAAGTCACTCCTGTGCCATCTGGGCTCCAGTGTAGGCACTCCTGGCTGATAGACAGGGCGTGCAGCTCACCCGCTCTCTTAGCCGATGCCATGGCCAGTAGAAAGGCCGTTTTCATCGATAGCCACTTCAGTTCTGATGCCCCAAGATGTTTGAATGGGGGCTTACACAGCACCTGCAGAATAAGGGGCAGGTCCCAAGAAACTTTCAGACTCCGTTGAGGGGGTCTCAGTCGTTGAGCCCCTCTAAGAAAGCGACTCACTAGAGTGTGGGAGCCAACAGTGACTCCGTCTATTCGGTTATGCATGGCTGATATTGCAGCTATATACACCCTGATGGTGGAAGGCGCAAGGCCGTCGTCAAGACGTGATTGTAAGAAGTCGAGAATAACAGGCACGGGCAGTGTGTAGGCTCCTGGTGGCGGGCTTGACACCAGCTGACAAAAGTTTCCATCAATTAGCGTAAAGCGTGTTGGTGGAGGTGCTTGGAGCATTGGATTGTCCGTACCACTGCAGGAGTGCATGCTCCTAACAGGGGCTCAGGCCCCTCAGAGGCCATACCCAGAGTTGTAGACGACCTGGGTCCGGGTGCCAGATTTGACCTCCCAGCTGCGAGAGGAGATCTGCCCGCACAGGGAGGCAGCGTGGCTCGCCCTCCAGTAGCCCGATGAGTATGGGGAACCAAACTCTCCCGGGCCATTTGGGGGCTACCAGAAGTACCCGGTGACCCTCCCTGAGAATCCTTTCTAAAGTGGGTAATATGAGCGGGAGTGGTGGGAAGGCATAGAGGAGCTGCCGTGGCCACTCGTGTGCCAGTGCATCCTGGCCCAACGGGCTCGTCGACTCCCCCAGTGAAAACCACAGGGGACAGTATGTTGTGGCCTGAGAGGCGAAAAGGTCCACCTCTGCTCTGCTGTAGCAGTGCCAGATGGTCTGCACCACCTCTGGATGCAGTCTCCACTCTGCGGGATGGGGGCGTTGCCGTGAGAGAAAGTCTGCAGCGGTGTTCCTGATGCCCGGCAAATGTATGGCCCTCAGGCTCAACAGCGAAGGGTAGGCCCACAACAGCAGGCGTTGGGTCAGTCTCAGTGAGGGTAAGGACCTGGTACTGCCCTGGTGATTTATATGATAATATTATATGATATATGATATGTGTTGTCGGTTCTTATAAGGACGTGCCTCCCGGTCAGCACCGGTAGGAAATGTCGTAGGGCGTAAACAACAGCCCTCAGCTCTAGCACATTTATGTGCTGTCTTTGTTGTCGCACAGTCCATGAACCTCGGGCAGTCCTGCATTGCCAGACTGCACCCCAGCCGGCTAAGGACGCGTCAGTCGTCAGAACCTCTCTGCGAGAGGGAATGGAACCCATTGGGACCCCCCCCGAGTCAGGCGTGAACGCCTTCTCCAGGGAGATAGGCAACTCAGGCAACCGGCAGTGACCCTGACTGGCCTGTGCCTGTGGTGCTGCGGATGTAACCCAAGGTTGTTCATCCAGATCTGGAGAGGTCGTAATGTGAGGAGGCCCAAAGGAACTATTGCGGAAGCTGCTGTGAGTGTGCCCAGCAGCGTCTGGAAAGATCTGAGCGGCAGAGTGCGGCCCCTCCTGAACTGTCGTAAGAGTTGGACAATGTCGTCCACTCAACGCTGTGACAGGGCTGCCCTGATCAGCAGAGAGTCCAGCTGGATGCCGATGTACACGGTCCTCTGGCAGGGTGTAAGTGAGCTCTTGGCGTGATTCACAGTGAGTCCGAGCCTGGACACGTGCTCGAGCAGCAGAGTTAAGTCGCTGAGCGCATCCACTCTCGACCTTGAGCATATGAGCCAATCGTCCAGGTATGGAAAGATGCGCATACCTCTGCACTGGAGTGGGGAAAGCGCTGCCGCCACGAACCTTGTGAAAATTCGGGGGGGCCAGGGAAATACCAAATGGCAAGGCCCGGAACTGGTAAGGCCTCCCCTCGAAAGCAAAGCGGAGGAACTGTCTGTGATGGGGAGCAATGGGAATGTGGAAGTATGCATCCTTCAGATCTATGGTTGTGAACCAGTCGTCTTGTGGTTCGTGTGACAGGGCGGAAATCACCCAAGTGTCTGATGTCAGCGCTACCCAGCTGTTGAGCTGTTGGCTGGTGAAGCGTCCGACCGCCGGAATGGGACAGCCACTGTCTGCCCCCTCTCCCCTTTCGGCCCCCGGGGGGACGATAGCCTTGTGCGGTGTCCCGCTGTGGCTGACGAAAGGGCCGACTGCCCATCAGCTGATGAAACCTCTCCGCCAAGGGTGCTCTTGCCTGTGCAAGGGGTCTTGGCACTGGTGGGACGGCAGTAGTAGTTGAAACCGGTCTGCGTGAGCGCAGTGATGTACGAAGCAGGCTCGCAAACTGCTGCCTGGCTTGGTTGACTTGAAGGGTGCGCTCCAAGGCTTGCTGTGCTGCCACTCCAAACAGCTGCCCCGGGACTACAGGGAGGGTGCGGAGGGTTCTTCTACTGGGCTCTGAGAGTGGTGACTGCGCCAACCATATCTGACGCCTAGCAAGTGTCAGTGACGACATTAACCTCCCAAGCTCCCTAGACATATAAGCAAATGCCTGCAGTGAGGCTTCGCTCAAGCTTTGCAGTGACGGGTCAACTCCAGAGGACTGGAGGGTCTGTGACATGGCCAACATTAAATGAGACATGGAGTTACCTATGCGGGCGGCTCGCGCTGCTGCATCATAGCTTTTGCCAATGAAATCATCAGTCAGGCGGCACTGCGGCCGGGGACAGCGTGCATCGGGTCTCAATGCTTCGTCCGGTGAGAGGATCAGGGCAGCAAGGGCTGGTTCTATGGTCGGCATGCGGTCCAGGCCATAGCTGGACGCATCCTGCATGCTTGCCAAGGCCCTGCAGTCACTGGGGAGGTGGGAGAACTGTCTCGGGTCTGCCCAACACCTCTGTAGCTCCTCAACGAAAGGGGCTGAAGGAGGCACAGTGAAGGCAGTGGAAGGGAAAGCCTGCCGGAAAAAGGCACTCTGCCCAACCACGTCAGCAGGGGCAGTGTCCACTCCTAGTCGCGCCAGAGCCATCTTCACAGCCGGCTTGACCACAGATGTACGGCTTGCCACAGATGCCTGTGAGCTGAGTTCTGCATCAAGAGAGTCAGGCCCAGAGCCATATGACACCCTGTCTGCCGGCTCCTCCTCCCACTCATCAACAACATCTAAGTTTTCCGAAGCCCTGGTGGACAGCACATCCTCGTCCAGCGCGCCCGTTGTCAGAGACAGTACTGGAGGAGGCCGCGAGTCGGCAAGTGATTGGGAAGCTGCTGTTGCGGACTCACAAACAGGCTGTGCACCCGGTGGCTGAAGATTAATCAAGAGCGCTTTGATTTCCGCGAATTCAGAAGCCAAGGCGTCTACCTTCTGCACCAGAGGGTCTGCCCTCTGATGTTTCAATGGACCAGGGGCTTCCCAAGGTGTCGGCGCTAGCCGTCTCATGGGCGTTGTGAGGAGACTACATCGTCCTTTGAGCAGAGGCGACTGAGGGCCCAGTCTGCTCTCTACTTGGGCAAGCCTAGCTTTGCTTGGCGAAACTAAGGCATCCACAATTCATGCAGGCGTGCTCAGTCAGCCCCTGCCTTAGGTGCTCGATGCCAAGGCAACTGGGGCAATGGTCGTGACCATCATCTGGTTCGAGAGGGGCACGACAACCAACACAAAACATAGTAGATTTACCACAGACAAGCTACAGGCAAAAGTCCGCGTCAGTGTTCACCAGAGGAGGGAGGCTATCAGAAAGTGACCATATATGGCTATCAGAAAGGAGAGAACACCCTCAAGGGTGCGTTTACAGAACCCACCGTAGGCCTAAGTGGGTGACAGAGGCGCAGTTTAGCCCAGTGAGCCAAAAAACAAATAGATAACTAAACAAAAGCTGAGTAACCGTGGGCAATCAGAGCCGTAGCCTGCCCAACGATAAATTAGCAACGTGGCCTCGGAATAATTCGCGGGTTGCCAGAATCGTAACCAACCCAAACGATAAGCAAAATAAATATACCTCAACTCGACCTGCAGAAATCGCAAGCTTTCATTTACTCCACGATACACAGACGCAGGTGTAGCTCACTGTTTTCATACAAGGTAATAACAATCGCGGGTGGACAGAGCCGTAGCTTACCCGAGCGATAAGCAGCCATGCTTTACAGAGATAGCGCGTGCTCCAAACAGAATGTATAGTGAGAATATGCAGACACAGTAATGTGGGCACTGCAGCAGTAGGCCGAAGTCGACCACACCAGGTAGCCACAGGGCGAGAAAATACACCCCCAAACGGGATAGTCAGCGCAGTTAGCGAGGATCACTCACAGCCGCAATTCGAAATAAAACTTCACTCACGCATTCAAAGCTGTAAGCCACCGGCACCCGATCGCCTTAGGGCGAGAAACACACCCCCGTGCGAAGCGGTAGGAACACGGCCAGAGTGAAAACACTCAACGCCAAATTAAAGTGGAACTTAACTTACCTTGACACACGTTATTGATGCAAAGTAATTTTAGATGAATCGCAGTCTCAGGAGGGCGATATAAAATCACAGCTCCCACCAAAAAAGGTTTTCGAGACTTCAGACAACTCACACCTCGAACATACAAACCAGTTGCACGAGAAGATGATAAGAGACCAATTCCGGGGCGAGCGTACCTTAAGTACCATAGCGGGCGTACGTCACCCCTGTCGCAAGCGACTTTGTTGGTATAAACACTCGAACGACATGTGCATGTGATGAACATCCAGGTGCTGAAAGCACCGCCTCTGGCGGTCAGTAGAAATGAAATAGAACAGATGCTTTGATCCACATGGACTCAGCTTTCAATTTGAGCTGATTAGAGAGCGACAGAACCACCGTTCTATCACACCTGACCCAGGGTCAGGGCACCACAAACACACCTGAATGTTGGCCTGCTGCAGGTGGTGTGACCAGGTGGTGAAGAGGTTCTGCCTCATCTGCTGGTCAAAGTAGCCGGCGTAGGCGATGAATGCCGCTGACAGGAGACAGTCTCCAGCGATGGTGGACATCTGGTTCTTGAAGGTCTCGCTGGTCTTCTCCCAACGGTCCCTCTCAGCAGACAAACTCTTCAGCAACGCTGTGCTGCGGTTCACCTGAAAGGTGGGCCAGTACATCCGGGTCAAAAAAAGCTTGAAGACGCAACACATATACATGTAATGAAATGCAACGTTTGACTTTTTACAAAATGTCTACAGACTATTCCGGAAACCGCAGTTTCAAGGAGCCCCGTCCTCACCTTGGCCTCTACGGCAGCCAGGTCAGCCTTGATGGCCTGAGCCTCAGAGATGAGGATGGCGTATTCCTCCTTGTAGCGGGAGATGCTGGACTCCAGGTCACGGATCATGCGCTCCACCTCCTCGCCCTTGGACTTGTTGTCGGTGGCATCGTCCTCCAGCTTCTGCAGCTCGTTCCTCAGTGGCTCCACCCGCTTCAGCATGTCTGCGTAGTTCAGCTGTCACACACACCACAAATGGGTTACACCACAGGCATGTGGATTTTCCTCTTTCTTAAGCCCTTTGGACTGCAATTTATTATCAACTGGAAAATACAAAGCAAGTCTAAATGTTCACTTCTGTTGTTTCCAAGCAAAGTCACAGATTTCTGGTGCAGGTTTCTGATGTTACTGACTTAATGGAGAGCCTACCTGAGCAATGGCCCATTTGACCATGGGGCCGCAGGCCAGTGAGGCCCTGTTGACCTGCTCGTAGTTGTAGGATGGGTTGGACAGGTAGTTCTTCTTCATCTTCTCACGGATGGAGTCACTGTGGCCCCAGTGAGGTCATCCAGACATGATCAGATCAGAATTAACAAGTGTGTATGTGTTAGGTCAGACTCAGACACAGCCCAGGGTATTCATGCATTAATGTTAGGAAACACACGGGGGTATGGATTGGTATGAATGACAGTGGGAGGAGACAGATATTGCAAATTAAGAGCGACAGATGGGTGACATTTTCAGGTAAAATTGAAAGGGAATAATATCATTCTATATTTTCTATTATATCCAAAGATTTTTGTTTTTTTATTTTACAGAAATTTACAGCATGATACTGCAATTCTTTTCTAGCTACATTTATTATGCAATGTCTGCTCTACCTGTAGCTCTTAAACGATTATGATCAATCAACATAATTCAAATCACTAAGCAATCAGGACTGTTCAGTCATTAAGCAAAGAGAAACACCCTGTGTCCATTACCCCATGTACAAATGGCTTCAGCAGCCCCAGTGAGTTGCACCAGGATTGTGCCCAGAGAGAGGAGACAGAGACAAAAACATAAGACATAAGAGGCTTTAGGTGAGGGGCGTTGGGACAATACCTCATGTCCTCAGAGACAAAGTTGACTATGCTGGAGATGAAATTGTCTCGGATAATAACTTGTCTGATCTTTTTCCAGTCATTAGTCTCCTCTCCCAGCAGGAGACAGATAGACTCTAAGGCCAGCTTTACGGCAGGGGGAGGGTTGGCCATGGAACGCACTTCGACAAGGTGCTGCTTCTTTATAGAGCTGACCGCTGAGGATGAGGAGGAAGAGAGGGATGGGGGAGGGAGAGAAAGAGAGAGCGAGCGAGAGAGCGTGAGATATAGATAGATAGATAGATAGATAGATAGAGAGGGAGAGAGAAGAGAGAGAGGGAGAGAGAAGGGGATGCTGGTTTTAGAAACATGCAGGACAGATGGGGTGGGTGGGGGGGAGGGAGCCTGGCAGCTGTGTGGCACTGAGAAGGGCAGGAGGTCCCTCATGACTGACTACACCTAGCCACTCAAACTGGGAAAAGTCCTGAGAAAGTACTACAGCAAACGTTAAGTGGTTGTCCGTCATGTCAGTCTCACTCTGGAGCGCTCCCACTAGCACTGGACTGTGTTCTGTCTGCCTTCTGATGTGCCACACAGCCACCTGAGCCCCACTCCACACACTCCAGTCACCTGATCTCATCGGCAGAAAAGTTAACAATGGTGGGGATGAAGTTCTCCCGCATAATGATGGAGCGGATCTGCTTCCAGTCGGTGGTGCTCTCGCCCAGGAGCAGGCAGATGGACTCCAGGGCCAGCTTCACCGCCCCGGGCGGGTTGGCCATGGACCGCACCTCCACCAGGTGCTGCTTCTTAATTGACTTAACGGCTAACGGCCACAAGCGGGCGTGGTGGAGCAGTGTTGGAGAGTAGAAAGAAGTGGAGAGGAGGAAGGGAGAAAAGAAAAAAAAAGCAGTCGAGTTAGCAGTGACGCAAGGACATCTGTTTGAGCACATGTGTGCAACTCCCATACACGTTCAAACATCTCTCACACACACACACACACACGACAATGGCACACAAATTGTGTCGCAATTGGAACTTTTTCCTGGCAGTTATTTCAAAATGGCTTTGAGTAATCTTAAAATAAACCCCCTAAAGACTATTCTGCCAGAATCTGAAGTTCCAATTGGGACTTGCCAAAGAGCCGAGGAAGAGTAAGAAACCCAAAAGGATCCCCAAGAGGAAAACTAGGAAAGAGAGGCGAAAAAGAGAGAACTGCTCCAGCATTATGACATGTGGTCTCAACAATCTTACTTACTGTGGTATGACACATGGGAATGCAGTAGAATAGTTTTTTAGCAGCACTCTGAGCTAGGCAAGTCAAAGTTACTTTCACACAATCAACAAATTAGAAATAAACACCCTGTGAACTCCTGATTAAGTCCACTTGACAAGAGCTGTTAACAAACAAGACTTAATAATTAATTAATAAATAAATAAATAAATAGATAGGCAAATAAAATGTAAATAAACAATCTTTTTGTACCATTTTGTGCCTCAATAACAGCAGGCTCCACCTGATCCAGATCTTGTTTGACACTCAGCTGTTTGTCCTTGATGACTTCCTGTTGTTTGTAAATGGCCTCCTGGATCTCCTGGCTCATCACCTGTCATTGCCCCATATCAAAGGCCACCGATAACACAAGTCTCATCAAACTGGTTTCCATCCAACTTATTCATGTGAATTTTAGCAATTCATATAAGAAATCCCAATCTACAAACATTTGAATAATCATTAACCCTCTAATGTGTCTATAAATTCAATTTTGCTAGAGAGGTGAATTAATTCTTGATTTTTTCCAGGTATAATCCAATTGATGGAAACTGCTTATTCTCATCACACACTACTTGTTCCACCACAGCATGGAACACATGCCTCAGAGGAAAATCAGAAACTGAATGCTAAGGGAATGAGATCAAATCACTGTTGAGCCTCCTTGCCTTCTTCTTCTCAGCCTCCTGCTGGTCCTTCACCATCTTCTTCAGCTTGTCATTGGCTGCAGCATTTTTGGCCTCCAGCTCCTGACTCTTGATCCTTAAGTCCCTGCGGAGCTCCTCCACCTGGCCAAACAGTACAGTGGGGTTAGCTGGGGCATCTCATCAGATGTGCCAGCCAGAACGATGCATTTAAAAACACACTCTCCCTATTTACACATATAACTGTACTCCAGTGGCTCTTCTGCATAATGTATATACTGTATACCATGTAAGGGGGGTTGTAATTCCCAAACTAAATATGATATGCAGGACAAAATTCATTCTGATGATGTCATCATGCCCCCCAAGCTGTTCCAATTACATCAGAGGTGCCGCTGGATTGTCCCAAAGTAGTTGAATCCGACATTCCTAACCTGGTCAACGGTCTCCTTGATCTTACGCAGACCGACGTTCAGATGCATCTGCTGCTCCTCCAGCTCACTGCGCTTCTCGTTGAACAGGTTGGCGTAGTGGTTGATGAAGTCCAGGTAGTGGCGTGGGGTGATGGCCATGGTGCGTCCGCCACGCTTGGCCAAGCGGTTGTTAGCCTGAGGAGGAAAAGCACATTATTGCCCTCAGTGTTAAACACAACAAGCTCTAAATCAGAAGCAAGACTGGCCAGAAGCTTAACCTGGTGCAAGGTCTGGTGGACAAACACACAGCCGTTGACGATGGCCTCCCTGTGTGTGGGTGGCTGGGGCAACTTGTCGTACACGATAGGCATGTAGTCAGGGACTTTGTAGTTGGGCTTCTCCAGGTCCATCTTGCTGGTGAACTCTTTGCCCACCTGGTAGAGGGCATCAGTGGACCAATCACCAAACCAGTTCAGCACACACCTGTGGAGGGGATTGATTATTGACCATCAACCAGTCAGTCATGGAAATTACTGAGCAGCTCTGAATACATCCTCCTGGGGTTTTCACCCAGAATGTTCTAAAAGTATAGTAGATCTTTAAGTGTTTAGCATCTCTGCATTGGTGGCCTTGCTATGGGTGGCTCACCTGTTGAAGAGGGCAGGGGAGGTGGCAGCACGGTCCTTGAGGCCCTCAGAGGACGGGTTCATGGTGAAGACCACATGCAGGTTGCGGATGACCTGACTGGTGAACCATTTGTAGAGCTCCTCATGGGTGTCCAGCATCAGGCCCTCCTTCTGGGCTCCCTCTTTGCACTGGGTCATCAGCGTGGCATACTCATCGCCTTCAAACAGACCCGGCACCTACAGGAGCAGCGGGGAATGAACACACGAACACATGAACACACCCCTCAGAGTTAAGACCCACTCAAACAAAATGCTGAAAAGTCTCACATTGCTCCAACAATGTACAGATTGTTTACTGAAACATTTTACTATATTTTTGTCAATGCCCAACATTGTAGATACTTTTCAAGTATTTCAATACTTTCATTGTTTCCAACATTACACACACACACACACATAAAAAGGACACAAATCAGACTAATGTCCCAGCAGATCCTCCTCACCTCTCCGTTGGCCAGTAAGGTGTTCATGCGCTCCAGGAAGCCAGAGTCCAACACGTTGGACTCGTCCATGATGAAGGCGATCTTCTCATTTTTACAGCCAGAACGACGCAGAACTGTACGAAGGTCCTCATCGAAGTCCTCACCCGTGTACTTCCTGTGAACCTGTGGAAAGGTGAGGTCTTCATTAAAATATATTTCAGGTATCTGAATGCTTCCTTTAAAGCATGACCTGCTTAGAAGTGTGAAACAGATGTGAAACCATGCAAAACAGAGAATAGAAAGTTTGCATGTGTGTGTGATTAAATGTGTGTGTGTGTGTGTGATTATATCTCAGATAACAGAAGTGGGATGACTTCTCATGCTTTTGAAAAGTCCTCTAAATTTAATATTTTACTCGTCACAATTTCATTTGCATCACGTTTTACTATGCTCATGAGATCACCGTTCACAGAAAAGACACCCTGGCATAAAAGAGGCTTTGGATTAATTTGTCTAATCAGTGTTCTGTACAAACCTTGATCTGGTAGACACTGAGGCCGTTCATCCAGGCAACAAAGCGGGACAGAGTGGTCTTGCCAGCACCGCTGACTCCAATGAGCAGCAGATGGCCCTGAGGCTGACGGAAGATTCTAGAAACAGGGTGGGCAAAGTCATGAAGTGTCCAGTTGATGGCATCATTTGAACATTTATGACAGGGAAATATAACACAGTGACGTATACAAGGTGAACAAGGGCTTTAATGGTCCTGCAGGCCTATAAAATGAGCCAATGATTGTTGCCAATGGCTGCCGCACTTATTCAGAATGGTAGTTTCATCTCCTCCCTTTAGCATGCATATGACTAACAGCTGGCAGGCAGCCATAGAAGAATTACTGGAATGCAGCCACATATTAGAAGTTTCCCAAGAGCTTAACACAGAGGCATGAAGGGGAAAGCTTTTACTGATGACCACAGAGCCTGAGGGAATCCCTGAAGACTGTTCACTTGGGATTTTATTGTTAAGAGCAAATTTAATCTGTTTGTATCAGCAGTTCAGAGAGATTTAGAAGCAACTGACTGCTCAAAGCGGCAGGAGAAATAGAGGCCAGCCCCGAGTACAAGATCCATCCATAGGGATGAATGGAAACCGCAGCAAAATGTTTCAAAACAGTGCGACCGCTGAACTTGGCCATGGTGAGAGACTCTACAGCCAGGTGATGTGCAAGCGAGGAGGGTGACTTTTGTCTTTACCGGTCAATTCTGAGGACGTGATCCAGGACCTCATTGAAGAGCACCAGGGGAACATCCAGCTCCTCCTCGTAGAACACCTTCAGACGGGCCTTTACATAGTCCCTCAGCTCCTCCTGTTCCACTGGCACATAATCCTGGAGAGAGAGAGGGAAAAAGAGCAGGGAGAGAGAGAGATGGTATGTGTTAAAAACAGCATTTACAGACCATGGTCGGGTTTCCCGAAAGCACATTCAATTCAGTTTTATTTATACCGCGCCTTTTACAATAGTATTGTCTTGTGGCGCTTCACAGAAGGAGCACCAGGGGCAAGGAAAAACTCCCTTATGTTTAGTTAATCTAGGAAGAAACCTTGGGCAGATCCACGACTCAAGGGGCTAACCCAACTGCCAGGGGTCATGGAGAAAAATTACAATCAGTAGTAACCATGACAGACTATAAGTTTTAGCTAAGGTTCATAATGGAGTATTATCCCACTTTTACATTACATGGTAGTCAGTCTATAGGTGGTTATCAGGAATTATGGCTGGACAATGTAGCAGCGGCCAGGCATAGTGACAAAATCAAAGGAATGACATGGGTCATGGGGGTAACAGTAAGTCTAAGTAGTTGGTAAAGTCCCTCTTAAGAACATCTTAATGTAGACTGACCATTTCCCGGAATCATTGTTGATACACACAGAGAATGGAGTGGATAACAACCTGTTGTACACAATTCTACCCAACAACCACTTGAACAACCTCAGCCACTCTTTCCAAAAGAGCTGTTGCACTGGGGTAGTTGTTGAGCTCAGTGGCAGGCCTACAGACTCACCTTAGAGAGCCAGTTGCTGTAGAGAATGGGTCTGTTGAGTGCCTTGTCCCGGTCAATGTTGGGGAAGTGCTTGAGAGCTACAGTGTCAACATTTTCATCTGTCCAACGTCTCTCCTCATCCTCCACCAGTCTGGACCAGAGATGATCAATGTTACAAATTTCAGAGCTCTGACTTATTTGACTATTTTTAAATATATTGTTGACCTTTTAGCCTTTCTGCAAATAGGATATTGAAGAGTGCCAGGAAGCCAGTGTGCATGAGTGTGGTATTGATACTGTAGCCATTTATACTACAGCGCACCCTGCTGATCCAATTTGTAATAGAGCTCTATTTCCTTCTCACTGGTTTACTGACACAGATCAAATCAGTCCAGGACTTCCTGTTATCTGCTATGATATGAAACCAACCATAAAATGTCAAGTTTAAATAAAATTATGCCTTTGTCAATATTAAATCAACAAATGTTGTCTCCTCCATACAGACAGTATTGTACAAAAGTAATCATCCGGGCTGAAAAGCCTCAGTCCTGCATGTTGCCTTTCTGTGCATCTAACCATGCATTTCACCCCACCTGTCCTGGAAGAGACGCAGAGCCTCGTGGGCCCAGATGCGGATGAGTCCCTCCACAGGGAGAGTCTCCAAAGGACGCAGGGCCTCGAAGATTCCCCTCACCCAGCGGGTCATCTCTCGAGGGGAGTAGATGTAGTGGGGCTGGGTGTCTTGGGTGAAGCGTTCCTGAGGGAGGGAGAGACAGACAGAGAAAACACATCAGTAGGAGCAAATAAGCACTTTGATCTGGGCATCAACTCTATGTGGAAACATTGTGCATGACCATACTGGTACAGATTCTACCTTCTACCACCTCCTTCCAAAAAAGGTGATACTTGGTAGCTGACAGTACAACTCTGAAGCCCTGCTCTAGCGTAGCAAGTGCTGCCCATGCCTGTGGAGCTGTGCTGGTTACCTGGGACATGGTGTAGAACTCCACCATGGCAGCGGTGAGGGGTTCTGCATAGGTGCGCAGCGAGGGGATGAGACGCAGCATGGCCCGGTTGAAGGTGCCGTAGATCTGGGTGAGGGAGGCAGGTCCAGGGTAGTCCACATACACCACAGGAACATGCCTCAGGAACCTGGGGTTGGGATAGAGTTAGAGGAGAGATTAATGAAGGGTAAAAACAGGAGATTTCATGCTTTTAAAATAATCACATTAATATGTTTTGGGTAGCAGGTGCTCACCTGTGAGAGAGGGGCTTTCTGCCTGGGTCGGTTGGGGGGTTGCAGGCACCCACAAACTGGATCCTCTCTAACTTCACCCAGGTCTGGTCTGAGGTACGGTAGAAGCCGCCATGTTCCACCATCTACAGCACACATCACAACACAGGTCATGTGAGCCACAGCAAACCAAACAGCCAAAGGTTTTATGTTTGGAGGCATTTGTTTACATGTTAACCTGACACACTCTGCACCCATTTTGCAGAGTGTGTCAGGTTAACGATTAAATTCCTTTTTGGAAAACCTGTACACAAACCTGTGACTCATACCTGTCTAATGAAGGAGATGACCCTCTGTGTGCTGTACTTGTCCATGTCTGGCAGGTTGATCTCGTCACAGAAAAGCACCAGCCACTTGCCCAGCTGCACGGGTGCCAGCACCACCCCGTTTGGCGTACGGCGGTACTCACAGTAGTGGTCAAAGGTCTTCAGCAGCAGCTCTGGGGTGGTGGCACTGGAGAAGTTCAGACCCACAACCTGACACAGGGAAGGGAGAAAACAACATGGAGTCACATGACAAGGTAAAGGTGGCAGTTCAGTCCTTTTATCATACACACAGACACTACAAGCTGCTTTTCACTCCCAATAGAGATAATCTATGTCTGTCACTCCCTGGTACAAACCAAAAACGAAACACAAAGCAATAAATGCCACATACATGACATTCTCAAAGTGTAAATATGAAGCTGAAAAGTGTTGTTGAGAGCGAGTTAGGTCAGTACCCACCTCCATGTCGGGGAGGGCTCGGAGGGCACTGAAGAGGGTCATAGTTTTACCAGAGCCAGGGGGTCCACACAGTACCAGGGGCTTGTGTTCAGCCAGCCAGGTGTAGAGCAGTGCCTCGTGGCGCACTGTGTCCAGGGTGGGCACCACCACATCTGGGGACGCCACCTTGTGCGTCTCCACCTCGATCTGCGGCACCTTACCCTGCCAGGACTGCCACTCGCCACTAATGGACACCTGGGGGACGGCAAGAGAAAAGGGTCACAAAGGGTCATAAATGAAAACTCTTTATACAATCACAAGAGATAACCTGTGCCTATGCAATATGTGCAGATGGGATGTACACATTCATATCTAGAATATGTGTATATGTGCATGAGTGTACACAAGAGTAACTGCCCACCTCGTAGTCGATGATTGGCACATTGGGGGCAGATGGGAGGGGAACAGTGGTAATGCGACGGATGTACTCGCCAAGCTCCGCCCGGATTTTTAGTCGGCCATCTCCAGAGAAGGACCAGAGCACGGCGTAGATCAGATACCTCTGCAGGGACAAGGGAAAAACAAGGCTTGGGATTAGGAGGACTAATTACAAATTAGCCAACTGGAATGACAAAGTAGTAACAAGGAGATACAAACACAAGAGTACATAAAAATCAATTCTCCAAATACTCTCCACTTTAAGTCTCCATAAAAAATTAATTGAATTTCCAGTTGAGAAACCGAGAGGAAACCTGCTTCCAGATCCCCTGAGACCCAGTCAGAGGGTGGTGGAGGTGGTGGACTGACCTGCATGTATCTCTCCAGCTGATCGACGGGCATGGGGAAGTCGGGGTGGTTGTTGTTGTACTGCGCCACGTTGCGGCAGGCCTGGTGCAACATGGAGAAGAGGGAGCCCGTGCAGCGCATGCGGGTGAAGTCCATGATGTGCTCCAGCTTGGAGGCGTGCTCCAGGGCCTTGATCACCAGCCCTGTGGACGTGAAGTAGGGCTGCAGCACTGCTGCCGCATCTCGTTGGATCTGAGGGAGGAGGAGGAGGAGGAGGAGGAGGAGGAGGAGGAGATCAACTCCGTTTTAACATTCTGTTATCTTAATGTAGTGGAAGTAGTTTGGGAATGAAATAGAGCGTTGGTTTAGCATTGTTTTTGTTTACATTGCTGAAATGACTTAGTTCAAACAACTTATTTAGACCACTTAGTTCACAGAATTTCCCTTCCATGCTTCAGCCATGGCTGTGTAGATGTACCTGCAGCATGGGGGAGGCGGCTTCTTCGCCCTCATCCTCCATGCCCTTGTGCTTACGCAGAGCCTCGTCCTCGCCCTCGTCCAATGGGATGCTGCGCAGGCGGTCCAGGAAGTTGTTGAAGATCATGTCAGTGCTCAGCACATCCTCGCTGAACCACACCATACCGCAGCGGGACACAGTGGCCAGAGTGGCATACTTCAGATCCTGCACCTCAAACATGATGCGCACCTGCATGGGGTGGACAGGAGAGGGGTTGGTAGGAATAGTCACAGGTCTGTTAACCACAGAATGACTAGCAACAACTGATGCACATCCTCAGATCAAAATATTGAATTATGATATTGTATTATCATAGAGTCATTAGCTATACGAGTTACATTCAGTGACTTAAAATTTCATAAAAATTGCAACCTGATGTTGACCTAAACTGTGTATAATAATAAAGTAAGTGTCGTGTTGTGTCTGTTTGCTTACATTGGGAGGCAAGCTGAGACGCTCTCCATTGGGCAGAGTCAGAAGCTTGTTGTCGTCCAACACAGAGTTCAAGTTCTCAACCCACTCTGGGTCCACATCACCATCAAAGATGATCCACTGCCTCTTCTGAAGCTCTCCACGCACGTTATCAATGATCCTGAGCAGTAAACAAAGGATTATTGCTATTTGCTGTTCTCCCATTCCAAGAAGGGCACAACTAGGTTATCAATTAGATGCAAAAAAGACAATTCTAACACACCAAAAATAATCTGGTATACCTTCCCTAATCTTGAAAAAAAGAAAATGTAACTTACTTCCTAAGCACATGAGTGAACAACCCATCGGTCCACTCGCGAGTGTTGGGGTCCAGGGTTCCGTACAGGTGGTCTTTACTGATGGCCTTGGGGTCGATGATGTGTGCCACCCCCTCAACACCCTCAAGGCGCTCCAGGGCTTTGAGCAGGACCCTCCAGGCCATGGTCTTGCCACTGCCTGACGGCCCCACCATCATCAGCCCGTGGTTGATCTGGGTGATCTGGTAAAGCTGAAGGACCTGGGAGACATCAATGGGTGTTAGACTAACAAACACATGTATACAAACTGGGGCTTATTTCTAGTAAAAATCATCAGCGATAGATGCTATTAGAAATGTTTAAACACACAAGTGGTGTAGTGGGGCCACATTGTACCATCCCACTCGCCTATGAAAACACTGGACTACATCCTCTTCCTCTGTCCATCTCAGTCTCAGGTGTTCCTTACCTTCTCCACCCACATGCTCCCCACATCATCTCCATCTCCATAGGTGAGGTACATCTCAGCGCAGACCTTCTTGAGCTCCTCACGGAGTGCTGCCATCTCCCCACGGTGGTACTGGATGCCAGGGAACACATCAGACAGCAGGCTGAAGAGCAGAGGGATGTCTTCAGCCACCAGCTTGGGCACCATGGTCTCACACACACTCTGAATCAGAATCTGAGCAAGGACAGAGGAGAAGAATGAAGGTCCATCACAGTGCTTTTGGTTCTGGAGCTCTTAATGCTACTGCAGTAGTTTACTCTGGTTATGTGCAGGCATTTTTGTTTTGCTTTGCAGAAGATAGTCATTATGCTGGGGAAAAAATACTCATGCAATACGGACCTCTTGTTCTGGAAGGTTCTCTGCAATCTCGTTCTCATCTACATCTTCTCCACGCTCCCCCTTCTCCCGTTTGATCTTTTGAATACGCTCACGCTTTACATTACCAGCACTGATTAGGACACTCTTTAGGGCTCGCAGACCAAAGTCATAATGAGACTGAGAGGAGAGCTGCTCATCACACAGCCTGCAAACATACACAAACACACACAATTAGCTTCCTGAACCAATGATGCTGCAGTTTTGCATTTTGTATAGGAAAACACTATTCTGAAAGTTCTGCAAAATGAGTTTTGCTTTAGATATTTTCATTAATTCTCTAGTGCTATGCTTGTTTCATGCAAAATCAAAGTTGAGGATGGCACATTGAAAGACTGAAGCATTGGGAGGAGGAGCAGAGGTGGCACCTACTTAAAGAATGGGACAATCTTCTTGGCCAGGACCTCAGCGGTACGGAAGCCTTGAGAATACAACATGACCTGGGCAATGAGCTGGCGGTCGGGTTTGGTCATAGCCAAGCTCCTGAAGAGCTTCTTCAGGTTATCAGGCAGGTTGGAGCGCCCAGCGTAGCCAGGGTTCATGGTGATGAATATGGCCATCTCTGGGCTTACCTTAACCTGCTTATTTAACAACTCTGTAGTTACAGGAACACCTAAGAACACAAAGGAGATAAAGATTAGAAACTAAACAGAGTCAGTATCTCTTAGTTACTGTGTCAAAAATAGATGCAGTGGACTTGTGGGCTACGTACTGCGGTCTCTATTGGGGTTGCTGTGCTCCCTCAGGGCCACCTGGATGAACTGCACCTGCTGGGAGACAGCGGACAGCATCCTCTCCTCCAGACGATTGAACTCGTCAAAGCAGCCCCACGCTCCCACCTGACACAGACCCACAAAGATCCGACCCATAGCCTGGAAAACACAGAACACATACACATGGTTATGATGTGAAGATGGAAGACAACAATGGCACCTTTGTAGAGATAACCTGCATAGGTTCAATCTTTAGCAAATGTGGTTTAAAATCCAATAAGAGACCGCTCTATGAATTTTAGGTACCTGGAAATCAAAAGTCTCATCACAGTTGAAGACCAACACAAAGCGCCCGAGCTGATGACCAAGAGCCTTCACAGACTCCGTCTTTCCAGTTCCAGCAGGACCTGAAAGATACCAAGGGCAGAGATCCATGTCAGCAGTTAAACACTATGTGGTCTATGCGGCCTGTATACATATTTATGCTATAGATATCTAGTTGCAGGATATTTTCACATAACATTTGCATAATATTAATGAGAACTGAAACATCTGTAAAAACATGAAAAGCACTTTAAATTGTTCAATGCATTATAAAAGTATGTGGGCTTAAAGATTCCATGCTCAACTGACCGAATGGGGATCCTCCAAGCCTGGCCTCCAGGGCCTGAGTCATGGTGAGGTAGCAGCGGTCAGTGAGGGGCGTCTGCACCAGCTTCTCCTGCACGCCCAGGTACTCAAAGCCGTAGTTGAACTTGGCGTTGGCCATCTGGATGGAGAGCTGCTGCAGCACGTCTGTCTGCTTGGGGTCGAAGTAGAAGCGCATCTGGCTGAGCCACTCAAAGGACTTGGGGTTGTCAATCTTGTTCTTGATCAGGGTCCTGGTTACATCCCTCTGGTGCACCAACTCTGTGATCTGTGGGTAAGAACAAGCTTAAGTTTAAAACCAACAGAATGAACAAGAACTACATTCATGTGAAGAGTACACATTTTGTAACTACTTGTACAGAATAGTTGTATTGTGCATAAAAACTATGAAAAGACCTCCCTGCGGTCCCTCACAATTCTCAGTGTATTTGTTGAAAAAAAGATTACAAATTCACAGAGTAAGGGAGATTAATGGAGATAATAACGACAAGAGGCTCAAGCACAAACTAAAGCTATTGTGTGGGGCCTGTGAAGAGCACTGATCTGAAAATCTTGTTCATGTTGATGTTGCTAAATGATTCAATAAGCTCCTAGTTCATTATTCATTTGAAATGAGGGACTAGAGCCTCCACCCCATCCTCACCAGCTGCTCCAGCTTCCTCCTGCGCAGGGGCGGCTGCTCCATGAGCACAGTGTCGGCCAGCAGGTTGAGGGTGGCCTCCACGTTGGACAGGACGCCCTGCAGCGGAGCCAGGTTGGCCCCTCCTGCAATGGTGGTCAGGGCATTCTCTACATTCTCAGACCAGTCAATCTGAGCAGACAGCACCACCAGCTGGGCCTAATGGGTGGCAGACAAACTAACATCAGCTTTTGCATCACCCATCTACATCTATTCAATAAATATCCCTTCAGATTAAACCCACATTCATGTAACAAGCTTGTAATATTACTGCACCATGCAAAAGATACAGTTGCTGTTTTTGGGTGCTACTTATTTGGGAATTACGACAGAAGAACAGTTATTTATGAATAAATCTTTACATTTCATTGCTGTGCCTTTGTTTAATGTCGGTAGTAGTAACCATTTCTGAAAAGCAACAAACCCTATGAGGCTGTACATTATGTTTATTTTACAATGGCTAAGAGACATGAGGCAAAGCAGAGGCGCTTATGTTTACATTTAAAAAGACATGCTAAGCTAATGTGTTGCACTGATGTACCTGATAGCGATCAATCCAGTCAATGTAAGTGTTAAGGTTGATGGCGGTGCCCTTGTTGAAGGCGGCCACTTCAGTGACTGATTCTGCCAGCAGCTTGGCTAGAGTCACCCTCATCTCCTTCTCCACTAGGGTGAGCCACTCGTTGATCTTGGGGTGCTCCGTGATCGACACAGGGGTCTTATAGAGGACCTAAGTGGATACACACACAAATAGATGGTCACTCAGCAGTTCAGGAACAGCCGCAACCACCCCCCCCCCCCCCCCCATCAACTCCAAGTAGCCGAAACTTGAAGTTTGGCTGAAAGTGAACGAAGTTTCCTAGGACACCAATGCACAAATTGGAGTGGACAGAGTCAAAAACACTACTCATTAGCAACAACAAAAAGCCCTATACCTCTTCTCCCTCCCTGGAGGAGATGCCCAGCACTTCTGTGTTGTCCTCGTTGAGCAAGATGCTGGACACCCCTGCAAACATCTTCTTGAAATGCTTCTGCAGTTTTGCCACATTCTTGCTGTTACCAATGATCTCAAGCAGATCCTCATCACCAACAAAGTAGAACCTGATGGACACAAGTCATCAATAAACTTCACTACCCCAACTACGACAGACAAGACTATAATCAGCTCTTATTAATATGCATTTCAGTGTTCTTCTTTTCATGCCAATTTAATCCACTTTACAGGGCACTATCCTCCAGTAAAGAAAGGACTACATCAGCGCTTGCTGAACAGCTGTGAAAAGTAGCCATAGCTAAGAGCCCCCAAACCCGCCCCACCTAGGGAAGGAGGATCGCTCTCTCTCCAGGTACTCTCCCAAGGCCTTCTGGATCTTTCCAAGCAGATCAGCCAGCCTCTCAAGGGAGCGCTGCACACCCTGGATGTTGAGCACATCCATCACCAGTGGAGACTTGGTCACCTTCTTCATCAGGGCCAGGAACTCTGTGCTGATGCTAAGGGATGGAAGGTCACAGATCATGAAACACATACATACAGAGCTGGACCCTACTGTAAGCCCTGTACGCAATACCATGAATGAAACTAGTATAGTGTAAAAAATTAACAGTACTAAAATTTCTAAACTCTCTATTGTCTCAAACTGGGAGGTGTATTCTATGTCAAACTGACATAACAGGACATGCAGAGGTGTGTTCCATGTCTCAAAAAATAAGGCACTCTACATTACATTTTTATATCATTATCAGTGTAGACATAACATGCCTGATGGGTCAATACCCTCTTGAAAGCCTGAACAGCTCTGTACTGCCTTGTAACTTGTAAACACTTTCCTGCCCTCACCTCTGGAACCTCTGGGTCTCCACAGGCAGCAGGTGCTTGATGTCGGCGCTACCAGTGAAGATGCCCTCCAGGTAGACCCAACGACGCTGGACGTCAATCCACACGTCAAAGAGCGCCATGATGCGGTTCAGTTTGTCCTCCCAGCTCAGAGCATCCTCTTCAAACACCTGAACAAAACAAAAGGATCAGCACTGGGAGCCAATAATGACTTATTTTGGTCATTCTCATTATTTTATACAAATTACGGTCTACAACAGTGTACACTACAATCTCTAAAACAGCACTACATGGATACAGTAGTTTGTAATATTCAACCCCGTTATGAATGGCAACGGGGAAACTACTTCTGTCAGTTTGTTTTAATCAACCAGGACACTTGCCTTGTAGTAGGGTGAGAGCTTCATGGCAGACACACTGTTGATGTGCTCCTTGACCTTGT
This sequence comes from Tenualosa thibaudeaui, assembly GCA_027481765.1. Lineage (NCBI taxonomy): Eukaryota > Metazoa > Chordata > Actinopteri > Clupeiformes > Clupeidae > Tenualosa > Tenualosa thibaudeaui. The sequence continues at coordinate 2,098,428 of JAIFZK010000013.1, read as the reverse complement.
TGAAGAGGTCATCCCATCCACGGATCAGGCGGCACTTGTTCTGATAGTTGACCAGGTCCAGCTCGTATGAATTCCAGACCTCACGAATCTATCCAAAATAAGAAAAAAAAAAAACCAAGCAATTCTGATTGTTTTGACTCATTTCCAGATGATGTCAAAATGTAAAAACTGGTATGATTGTTCTGTGGCTGACCTGTTTGAGAAACTCTTCCAGGGCCATCTCTCCCTGGGCCACCAGTAGCACGTCCTTCACCACCATCTCGTTCTTCTGCAGGTCCACATCCCAGATCTGACCCAGGGTCAGCTCAGACAGCACCCAGTTCACATGCAGACGCTTCATCAGCTGCTTCCAGTGACGATCCTTCAGCGCCTCTGACTTCAGCTCAATCACCAGCATGTTCACCTAGGAGAAAAGGCGGTAGCCTTACATTACATTACATAGTACAGGTCATCTAGTAGAGATAGAGGAGTGTGTGTGTGTGTGGGGGGGGGAATCAGCAGTCATACTGAGCGGGCTTAGGATCAGGCCCACATTGTAATGTGTGTGGCCAATGGACTAAACACAATGCAGGTCAATTACAAGAGTGATGTAATGAGCCATACAGAGGTCCACAAAGCTTCTTTGAAGTCCAGATTAAAACTAATGAGGTACTACAGTGATGTGCAGATGGTCCGTCTTCACCTAATCAAAGTGAATCATGCTGAGCGGTGGTCCGGTGTGGGCTTTGCTCACCTTCATGTAGCCCTTGAGGAGCCTCTGGACGTACTCGTAGGAGGCGTACTGGCGCAGGCGGGCGGGGAAGTTCTTGAGCTGGTTGAGGAGGGCGTCCAGGCTCTGGCGCAGCTTGCGGGGCTGCACAGACACCCAGGGCTGCTCCTTCATCTGGTCAATCTGCTCCCACACCTTAGACAGCTCCGACCACACGCCCTTCAGGTCCTGCAGCTCCTCCAAGGCAACCTGCACATAACATATTGTAAAAATACAACACACAACATGGGATAAACTGGGGGTTTTCTAATATTTCTAGAGAGAAGAATTTCTTCTGTAATCTTCATTAAAAATTACAACCCTCTCTATAGTTTTAAACTCATCTAATTTTGCAGTGCAGCACATACTTTTAGTATTAGTGTGTGACACTATGTGACTGAGTGTCAGATGTTTTTGAGTATTGGATGTACTGAAACAGACATGGCCGCACCTGCACCCTCTCCTCGCTGCCACTCAGGAGGCCGGTGTCGGTGAGCTCGAGGGCCTCTTTGGCCTTGGCACATTTCTCCCGGTCATCCTTCAGACGGCCAAACTTGCCCTCGTAGATGGTAAGGGACTGCAGGGCCTCCTCAGGACGCAGGCTACCCTGGGGGTCAGGAAAAAAAGGGTAGACATAGATGTTGTATGAAAACAGATCTTTTCCTGGGTCATGGCTAAAACATTTGCTGAAATCTACAAATGACAAGTAAAACTGCAGAATTTCTTTTATAGTACAATCAGATTTAGACATGCAGTGACCACAATTTGCAGTGGCAAAACTGACCAGATGACGGCAAACCAAGATGCTGCTGTATCGTTCTGATTCACCTGAACCCGTGACCCCATTCTGGTTCTGCCCTTGCCCTACTTACAGCCACAGGCTTGGTCTTCTCCCAGTCGGTGAGCAGGTCAGTGGTGCGATTCTCCACGGCACGGTCCTCCTGCACGATCTTCATCTGCAGGTTGGCCACCTGCTGCTGGATAGCTGTGTCCTTGCGCTTCATGATGTCACTGAAGGCCCCCCACTCACCCTCGATGTTGTCAATGTAGAGCCATGAGGGAGGGAACTGGAAGCGCTGCTTCTCCAGCAGACGCTGGCCATTGCGGAAAAGCTAATGAAGAGATTGAAGAATATGACTACAAAGTTCATAACCATTTCTTCTCCCTTTTCTCTCACCTACAAAGACCTCCATAACATGGCTGCCCCTTAGGAAGATGCTATTGACCCTGTTGCTTTTCATCTCAGTATTTCTAAGATAGAGCTCCCTATCTAGTGCAAAAGGACTACTTGTGTTTCACATACTAGAATGACACAGATACAGCCTGTTACTGTAGTACATGTCAAACATGACCATAAATGGTTAATTCAAACTTGAGTGACCTCCATGTGTGATGTTCACAATTTAATGCTGCTACACCATTCTGATTGCCAACTACATACAGTACTCATACAGTACTACAGTATGAATTATGATAAGGTTAGGATTTGTTACATCTACTACAGTGACACAATTGCCATTATCTTTAAAGGTTGTTTTGGAAAAGCTCTCTCCATGTGTGTAATCCACGGTTCTGCGTCAGACTGTCTAAATTTGCCAATTAGACTAAAAGGGTGAAATAGAAAAACCACTGGAGCAAAAAAAAGTTAAAGAGTCACTTTCTGTGGCAGGACTTTTCCACCCTTAAAAATTAAGCAGATGGTCAGGTTCACTGTCACTTACATCCACTTGCTTCTCAAATGCCTTGATCTTGCGCTTGAGAGCCTGCACATATGTGATGAAGGTCACTGCGTCTGAGGTGCTGGCTGTGTCCACAGAGTGCTGCTCCAGCTCTTGACGAGACTAGGATGGACATTGTCAAAACAGAAACAAAAAATATAACCTCAGTTAACAAATACATCCATGACAATGTTTTTTTAAACAATAAAGTTAAAAAAAGTTAAAAATATTAGGGTAAGAAAACAAGGTGTTTATTATTTCACCCTGACTGGCATCGGTATTCTCACCTTGGAGATCTGGGAGTGGAAGTCCTGCATGTTGTTGCCCAGCATCTGTCCAAATCTGCTGAGGACTTCCTTGTGCCAGGAGTCATACTTCAGATTCACCTTGGACTGGACCTTTGGTTTTCCAAACAGTTACAAAACTATTAATAACCCAAACTCCTTTTAGGCCTCAAGATAAACAATGAAATAAACAATTGAGGTTAACAATAGTTAAAGTTATTTATAGAAATGTAAACAATAGTTAGTTATTTATAGAAATTTTAAAAAGGAATTCAAAAGCCTTTCAAGAGGTCATCTGTAGTGAAATGATTTTCAGTTAAGAGTTCCAGGATCCTGATGGTGATGTTTTACCTTGCCATAGTCAATGACCACAGGGCCAAACTCTTTCCTGGTCTCGGCATTATCGAATGTGCCTCTGGCTTTGCGGATCTGCACCAGCAGGGCCTGCCACTTGTTGAGATCTTCACCCAAGCGGTTGTAGATGTTCTCTGCCTGCATGTCCCACAGACACTGGTACTGGAGCCACACCTGTGAGGGTCACCACACAAAGAGACAGGGCAGTTACTTAAAGGAAGAGTTCAGGAGTCATCACATTGACTCATTGCATCCATTTGACTATGTTCATATCTGATCTTTTCCAACTCTAGTTCAGTTGTATCAGAATAAGAAACCACATAAGAGTTAAAGTACAAAAAAAGAAGGGGGAAAAAAATGATGATTTGTGAGTCTTACCTTGACATACTGCTCCACCTCCTGAACGTTCTCCTTGACGGCATTGTAGGCCTCTTCTAGTGCTGCTGGCCCATCAGGCATTCTGGTCAGGGCGTTTCGGTAGAACTTCTCCTCCTCAGAAAGCTCATAGTGCACACCGACCTGATCACCATAGCATAGAATCAGAGATACATTTATTACAGCTGGCCTACAACACCCATGTTCAAAGGGTCAAGAGTTACCACACACTAAAGAAAGATTCCTTGTGTTTAAGCAAACATCATTAGCTACTCAAACCTATTAACCTGAGATGCTTAACGTAACAACAGACCTGGTATCTCTGGCTCTGAATCCTCGGCAGCGCCAAGATGACCATCTTCCAGGCAAACAGCTCCTGGTACAGCTTGTAGCGGCAGTCTTCAATGGGAGGATTCAGGTAGATCACCTGGTTTGTGATCCTCAGCTCATGGACAATGTTCTGCAGAGCGGAAAAAGACAATGAATGTCCAACAACTGCACATACAATAAATGCATATCTTCACTATTCACAAATGTCTTTTATGCATGATTGAGGCATTAATATTTGAAGTACCTTTGTACAAGACTATAACTATCTGTCTACGCTTTAAGGGTAGAAGATGCTTAAAAGTATAATGCTCTGATATGATAGTGCACTGTCCACACACACCTTGATCTTTGGTTCTCCTCCAGGCTTGTGACTGACTTGTGGAGCCTCGGTGTCCATGTCCACATCGGCTTTGTCTTCCATCTGTCCTCTCAGAGTCTGAGTCCAGGCCCTCAGACCAGCCTGCAGACGCACTCCCAGGATCCTCTCAATCTACACAGGGTGGTCAATAGCACAGCATTACATTTCATTTAATCATTTCACTGACACTATGATGGAACACTAAGCTCAAAAATGAACCTTCAGAATCAATCAACCATAAACATTTGCTACTGACCTCAATATCCAGCTTGTTGACCCAGATGGGCAGGTTGGAGTAAGAGTGGAGATTAAGGTCATCCACAGCCTTCTGGACACGGTTGAGGATCTCGCTGAAGGTCTTCATGTCGTACATGCAGGTCTCTAGAGAACGCACCTCAAGGTCAATCTTCTCCTCAATCAGGAGTAGGTCATCCACCTAAGGTCAGGAGGAGGGAAATGTCAACAAAATGAGGAATTCAGTTAGTGACTCTTAATTGTTCAGCTTTTACTATACATGTAGCTTTACATGTTTGGCCACCTTATACAATGTCTTGAGCATTGGCAAGTCAACTGATTACCTACTGTACATCAGTTGGCCTAATCTTGTGGAGAACAAACCTTCTCCTGGAAGTTGAAGACAGTCTCGGCCAGGCGCTGGACATATGGGTCCAGTTTGTAGGACTCCCACACAAGACCAATGCCTTCAGTGACCAGAGCCTGCACTTCCTTCTTCAGGCCCGCCACCAGCAGGGAGATGGAGGAGCGCTCCTCCACCTTCTCGCAGGTGCGTTCATAGGTGCGGACACTCTCGATGAGTGAGATGGCAAACGGGTAGAGTTGATTGGCTTGGTGGGCTTTGTTAACAATAGCCAGTGGGACGCGGAAGCTGAGCCATTTGAGATTGCGGACCTCCTTCGAAAGGGTGATGATCTCGGGCAGAAAATTGACTTTGAGCTTGAGAATGTTGCCAGTGCGTCCTCGAGCGCGGGTGCTCTCAATGGTGAAGATGCGTCCCGACACACCCAGATTGCGCTGCTGCACCTTGCGTGCCCAGTCGTCAAAAATCTCCTGTGTGTTGAGCTTGGCGCGGAAACTGTCACCATCCTGCTTCAGCTTGAGGCCCTCCACGTGGTTCTCCCATCCTTTGCCCAGCACGTCCTCCACACGTTTCATGTAGGCTGTCAGTTGCCGGTCGATCTGCTTGGCCCAGATAATGGAGCCGGAGACGGGTGGCAGATCGCGCACGTGGCTCATCTTGCAAGACTGGCTTTGTGGGTACTGCACCTTGAACTTGTCATGGAGAGATTCAATGTCATCTTTGACACGCTGGATGAGCTGTGTCTGGTACTCACGAATGGCGCCACGGATGTGTGGCCGCACAAACAGGGCATTGAAACGAGAGAAGATGCGGAACATCTCGTTGGCATTTTTGGCTGTACCCAGCTGGTCACGAAGGCGGGCAGTGATTCGTGTCTCCACGCGGTCAATGCGCTCATCGTATCGCTTCATGGCTGCCTCCCAGGCCTCCATCCCCTCCTTGGACACATCAAGGCCATCCACCTCCTTCACGTTCTCGTAGGCCAGGTTCACCTCCTCAATGGCGTTGGCATCAGCAGCATCAAAGAGGACCTCAGCCACCTTCATGTCAGGAGGTTCCACTGCCTCACCCTGAGCATGCTGGGGCACTGTAGACACCTAAGGCCAGACAGAGACAGAAGGATTACCATGATCCTGGGAAACAGGTGAAACCGTTAAGTATCTTTCAACTAAACAGAACAATAAATCATCTTGTCTGTCTCGTCATGCCCTGCTACATTAGTAGTGTACTTAGGGTACTCTATGTCTTGCCATACCTGTTATGTTAGGTAGTAGTACTAGGCAAAAGTAGCCTTAAGCTACTTGCACTTTTTTATTTATACAAACTTAGGACTAGAATTGTCTTGTTGTGCATCTGCACTTTACTGTTGTCCACTTACACACATGAGATAGTGGGATTCCTTTGTATGTCAAGTACATGTGAAGAAATTGACAATAAAAGCGACTTTGACTTTGATCTATTTGGGACCAATGAAGCTACAATTATGCTAATATTTACAGGAAAATATCTGCAAATTAATCTTGCAGAGATGCAATTTAAGCAGACTGCTGTTCTCCACACCCTTTACCTGAGGTCTAAGCACGCGCACAATGACCGCCCTCAACTGCTCGTGTTGGCGCCGGAAACGCCTCATGTGGTCCAGGCGGGACTGAAGCTTGCGGTGAGCTGGGCTCAGACGCCACACCATCTTTAGGTTCTCCTCACGCTTGCGCTTCACAATGTCCCTCAGCAGCACCTGCAGCTTCTCATACTCATCCTCCCAGGTCTGGAACACCTCGAAGCACGCCACCATCACCTGTCATAGACGCACATGAAAAATGACTTGGACTAATCAGACAAGGTATGACAATGTATTAAGCTCACCCCAAAGTGGTAAAGTCAAACTACACATGTATCTGGCAAGAATGTCTACATTCAGCATTTGAATACAGTTAGAAAAGGTTAGAATGATGGTCTTAATGAAGCTCAAAGTAGTTCTTCTTTTATACAATAAGATGTCTAAATTGAACAGTAAAACAGCAACAGCAGCTTATAACTGTAAGCAAAGCACACCTTCTCAAACTCCTCATAGGCCACATGCATCAGCTTCCTGGTGCCAAGGACTTTAAGGAGCTGGGAGCTGAGGTCACGTGAAATAGCCTCCACCAATCGCAGGGCCCGCTGGATGGGGTACTTGGTGTTGCGGATCTTGCGCAAGTGGGTGAAGATGGCCACAAGTGCCTGGCGAATCTTGTCAAGCTCAGTGGCCGAAAGTAGGTCGTTGAGTGGGAAGTCCTTCATCAGGGGGTTGTAGTCGTTCACGGTCTCCACAGCCTGCTTCAGACCTGACATTCAAAATGCAAACCAATTTCATACAGTAAAATGTAGTTCCACAAAAAGATCAAACTTCTCATTACTGCTTTAAATGAACATGTAAATATTTGAATGGATGCCTTCAAACATAACCCCTCACCAGTGTCAGTGTCAAAGCTGACGGTGGCGTGGAAGCGTTTGCCATGTTTCAGGATGTCCAGTGTGAGCAAGACTTCGGGGCTCTCGCGTTTCTCCTGGATGCGGTTGAGAGCGCGCTCAAGGTTCAACCAGAAGCTGATCTCCTGCAGGGCTGTCCCAGAGGCTGGGTCACGGTCCAGTTTGGTGACCTGGGGAGAAGAGAAGAGAAGAACACAGAAAAGTTCAGATATAATCAGTGATTGTACAGTATTTAGGAAACATTCATGCATCAAAGACAAGGATGTCTAGATGCAGACAGATCAGATAGAGAAAAATTAGGAAACTGAGCAGAGAAAACTTTCTGAATCTAACTGTAATGGTCCTTCAGACAACTGCTCAAATCCCTCACCTTCTGGATTTCCCTGATCCAGCGGTTGACACCAGACTGCAGCTGGTTCAAGAAGGTGGGGTCCTCCACTTTGTCGCCGAAGTCGGTGACCTTGGGCTTCTCACCGCGCTCGTAGCACTGCTTGGCAATGTTGGTGATGACAGGGTTAATGAGGAGGCTGATCTCTGGGATCTCGATGTTCTGCTGCAGGTGCAGGAGACCCATCTCCAGTTCTGCAATCTTCTTCTCCACAGAGGGCGCCATCTTGTCTCCATCCCTTAGGGAAGGATGTTTAGAGGGTTAAGGAAATATACTTCACTCTGCGTTGCTTTTAAAGGTTCATGCGTCATTTTACTTGTCTATAGTTACATGTTTGTTTAAAATGTAACACCTTCACAAACAAAGCACTCCTGTGTGCTGGAAAGCATCAATATGTTGTGCTGGAAAGCACCATTATGAACTGTATAAAAACATAGACTGACTGAAATTCTTTTAATTGCAATCCTTGATTATGAATAATTCAATGAATTGCCATCTTACCTGTCTGCCTTGCCAGACTCGCGGATGTAGGACTTGAAGAAGGGAGCCACTGCATTGCTGATGAAGGAATGGAGGGTTTCATAGGGGGAGTCCTCACTCAGAGTCAGCACTCGCACCTGGGTCGAGATGGGCTTGTCTGCATCCACCACTCCAGTCCTCTTAATGAAGGCCAGGCTGGAACACAAGACAACAGGTGCAAAGGTCAGGAAACAGCAAGGGTGGGATAGTCAGGAAAATACACCTTGGCTTTATTCAGAAATGTAGGTGGACAGACAGACAGGCATAAATGTTGGCTGAAAAAAAGTTAATGTTACAGAAGTGGAAGACAGGAAATGCTAACTAAATGAAAGACCGAAGAAAATGAAGAGAGGAAAACAAAAACGGATGAAAGAAAAACAATATGGAAAAAGGGCAATAGTACATGGTGCAACCTTCATCATAACGGAAGGATGTGTGGTTGGTATTACTTAATGATGTGGTAAATCCTTGAACACAGGGCTGGAAAGTGCACAGGCCTACCTGTTGGACTTGAGGCCATAATGGATGTCAATGCTGATGTTGTAGGAAATGCACTCCCTCTCCTCCTCGCCCTCATCACCCACATCCTCTGATGAGCAAAAACAAACAATAAAGATGCAGGTCAGTACACATAGAATGGGCCAAGACTCAAAGTCTAACCCAGAGCCATACTTGCATGAAAATTCTATTCAATTCAATTATATCTATACATCGCCATTTACAGCAGCACTGTCTCATGGCGCTTTACATTAGCAGCTTGTGTAGAGACAAAATTAACATGTCAGCTGATTCAAAATAGAACTAGAATAGAAAGCCTTTTAGTTTCCAGAAGCAAAAGAGATTATGAGAAATTCCGGAACCAAATATGGCACAGGCCAGATAGTGACAAAAATAAACACACAAGTAAATAAAAAATAAATCACTCCCAAAGGACTGTCTACATTTACTGGGGTGAAGTAAATCCTGTTTGATTTGACCAGAGGGTGAAGTAAATCCTGTTTGATTTGACCAAAGAAATACACAAACCAAACCATCACAAATAAAAAGTGTTTAGTCACTGTAGCCTTGAGTTAGGCTGGAGACAGGCTGGTCTTGTGCTCAGCTGCCTCCCTGTCACATGCTGCGTTCCAGATGAGGTCAGTGCAGCAGACCAGAGCAGTGCTGAAGCTGAAGCACTGATCTGCATTGCAGCAGGGTGTGCTACTTTATGCTCAACACGTAAGATACTAAAACAGAAGTTCGGGGTTGGTGGAAGACAAAGTTATGATTGAGGAATATATGAGTAATTTGCCGATTTTGAACCTGGACCGAATCTAAACGTTTCACCATGATCACATAATACAATTGTGGTCGTGCAGTTTGTTAGGTTGGCGACATAAATGACAACAACGTAGGTAATACGTGAACATCACTTACAGATTTGTCAAATCGTTTTAACAGTTTAATCTGACGTATGTAGCCAGTAACTTGTGCCGCTAGTTGCCACAGGGCGTGGTGAGCTATGATTCAACAAAATCACATTTAAGAGCGAGCGAGCTCTGTGCCCAAGATCGACGTCATCATACCTTTGTTTCAGTCCAACATTATAACAAATGACAGATATCCGTGCAGATAGCAACATAAATGGACGGTTATGGCAACCAACAGCAACATTAAGTGCTCAGTCAAGGCAAGCTATTTGAGCTAACGGCAGTTAGCCATAGGTTCTGCGGATTTAGCAAAGGGACGTTTGCAGCTTGCTAAGTTGAACAACACCTTAAATTCGCTTAAATTTAGATATATTTATTCAAGCTTGGGATATCTGTGCATGCTCCGCGACCTGGAAATTCTCAACATAAAGAAATAATACAAACGCAGCTAACACAGAGACTTTGACCAGACGTCGCACTGCTTGGCTGACATCGCCACTGAACTAGCGGACCATTAACTGTGCTGCTAGGATAGCTAGCGGTCCAAAACGGACAGCTAGGCGACTCGCTTTTGTTATGCTAACGTTATGCTACGTTATGTTATGTTATGCATCATCCAGGGACGTCTGAGCTAGAATCAAACCAACCTTTCAGGGTGCTCCTTTCCACCAAAACAGTGTGGATTTGAGGGTCCGAGAGAAATTTCTTCATTTGCTCAACAGAGCTTTTCTCTTCTAGGGCGGTTTCCAAGGAGGCCGGTACCTCGCCGCCATCTTCCAGAAGCAAGGGAACAAGTTTGCGAAAATGTTTCTGCAAAACAGATATATCTGCAACTGTCTGCACAGCGGCAGACACTTCCATAGTGCCGCCGTCATCACCACCGCCTCCGTCAGACATTTTCACAGATTCAAAAACGCCAGAAACTGTAGACTTCTTCAAGCGAGCCAGACACTGAGAACTGCTCTAACAGCATCAACCGTCTGATACGTCAACTTACAGCAGTGGTGAAAGCGAATGGCGTTGTGAGATTTATTGATACATGGCCTTCTGGGAATTGTAGTCTTTTACAGTTACTTGCTATAGATATTACGACGTAAAATACTACATTAACCACAAAGCAACGGAAACTGTCAGAAGCGTCTGTGGTCTGACCTGACGTTTCTCCGTGACAAAGTGGTTTCTGAGCCCGTTTACTCTCACTGGACTACATTATCCATTTCAGCATAACCGTAAATAAATTTTTGAATGCCCAATCGCAGTTAACACGAGGATATAGACTGAATATATTTCACCTATCTTACAGCTGGCTTAATACATTGCATGAATTGACCAACCACATACAGAGAAAACCTCTGAAGCCTAATAAAAAAGGAAACACCTACAATAAATTAAAAACTGAAAATGTGGACTAATTGTGGTGCTATTTCATTGTAAGGTGGAGGGGCATATAATAGTCTACCATTAGGGGGCGTAAATGCACGTCTTTGGTTCAGTCGTACCTGACACACAAGTCTGCAGGCAGTCCAGACATAGGATTTCATTAAACAAGAGGCGCAATAATTGATGCTGTGTTTTATTCTTGCGTAAGCCTATTTATTGGATTGCTAAATGATAATTTTCGTTTTGTAGTCACATGTTGGTTTACAACGAATCAAATCGTTGGAGGTGTGTGTATGTGTGTGTGGTGTGAATGGTTGTGATGTGATGAGTAGTGTACGCGCGCGCGTGCATATATCAACGCGCGTGTGTCAAGGAGGGAAAAGCTCTATCAGCTGGTGAAAGTGGCGTAAGCGTCCCGGGGGTTATTCCGTGGAGGGCACGGGAGGACTTCGTAGAAATGCCGAACAAATCCAAAAAAGATAAGGTAACAGCAAGACAACTGAAAGAGTGACTATCTATCTGTCTAACATATCTCTAGTAGCAGGACAGGGATAACTTTTTCAAGGTAAAATTTAGAATGTTGGCTAATGCATTGATTGTTATTTTAGGACTCCTCGAAGACTGGGAGGTCAAGCAAAAGTGGGAATAAAAACGAGAATCATAACTCAGAAAATGAGGTAGGCTATGATTTTGATTAGTAGTATATATAGGTAGGTATATAGGTGGTACAGTTGTTGTCAGTCATTCAAATTAGTCAGTGTTTTCATATTTAAAAATGCACATACAAGAAATGTCAAGATTTTGTATTTTTGGCTCCTTTCTGAGGGTTTCAACCATACTAGTAGGCTGTGTATTGTAAATATGGAATTTACATTAGATAAGGGCTTCATCAATGGATCTGCAGACTTGGAGGGTTAGACTATTGGATGTTAGGTAATGACAGGGTTAATGACACTCAGAAATAGGGTGGGGAAGTTGTCAGAAAATCCTTTCATCCGTCAGATCCGATCTATATTCAGACATGCTTAAAATTGGGATAAGGATTTTCTACTACAGATTGTGAAAGCTGTTAAGTTTTAACAAAAGTGTGATCCAAATATATCCTCATATTCTGATGTGTAATTTGTGTTTGGCGTGGCATTGTTTAGCCTTATAGAGTTGTTTTGATGGTGTGACTGCCTTCCATTTTTCTGCTGCGTTTAGTAACCTAACTTGATCATTTTGAAATATTTTCTACTAGCATAAAGGTTTCGGAAAACTCTCTGAAGTTGAAAAAGTTGAAATGTTGAAGCCGGTGGTACTGTTCCCTTGCAATCTCTACAAGATTTTTGTAAATAATTGTCAGTTATGGCTACCTCTAATTACCCTTCCTCAAACTTTGTCCATTGATTGATATAGGTAATTAAGTATCATGCGCTACATGATCTAAACATAATGACCTCACCTGTGCAAGGCCTTATTTAATCAGAGAGGCTGATCCGGCCACTGGTTGCCTGATGAATCAAGCTATGTCTTTTGACATGAAGGGATTAGGGACACCTCAGTGGATCTGATGGCCCACACTGCCATCACTAACAACATCCACAGCATCAGTAGCACAAAGCTGGTGATCAGATTGCATAAACAGGGGAAACACCTGATCTCATTCAAACAGGGGCAACATGACCCCAGCACCCAGCCAGCCCAGCTTCTGAAGGACCACGGCCCATGGTTTGATAAACACCCTCCTGGTAACCATGATCCACAACTTCCGCAGACAGGAACTTGGGGTGGTAATGGGAGCCCATCCTCTCTTGCTACTTGTTTCGCTCCCTCTCCCTTCCTAACCCACCCCCCCCCCCCCCCCCATTCTGTCTCTCACTTCAGTGTTTTATTATTGTTTTCTCCAGGGCTCCCCCAAGAGAGGCAGCAGTGGTATCCCTCCCACCACTCAGCTGCTGCGGGTGAAGCAGCCATTGTCATCATCGCAAGCAACGCTCAAGAAAGACCGTCGCCTCAGCAACTCATGCTTCCCCATCAGCAACAACCGAGAGCTGCAAAGGCTGCCAGCCTTCAAAGGTATAGCCACACACACACACACACACACAAATACAAAATGCTTCTGACTGCACAATACTGCTTCTCTAATCAGCACATTCCCACTGCACATGCAGTATGCACTATCACATTCAAACCTTCCAAGGTTGTAAGGCCATTGTTGTTTCACTGTGGGAGAAGGCCACCCCATTTTTCTCCTCTCAAGCATTGCATGTAGTACACAGGCAGGCCATTGACTCAAGGCTGATTGCAAGTAATGGCTCAGAGCTTGCCTTGTGTTGACCTACTGTGTAGAAATCCAGGCTTCGTATTAAGTATTCATGGCCCACGTGGATTCACGGCCTTCTGCACGTCCAGAGGATAGCTTTCTGCATAATTTATGGCGTAGCGGATGCCAATGAATGTTTACCTTGAATCATGATGACAAGCACCCTAAACCCTTATCTTGAAGACACACTGGATCCCAACAGAAGGGTGTGCATGGATTGAAATTGTAGAATGCATGGATTGAAATTGGATTTGAATGGTAGAACTTTAGGTTTAGTTGGTACACATTGAACACATGGCACACTTGGTAGTTGCATACCATAGTCTTCTGTTCCTACTTGATGACTCTACCCCTAGGCAGGGCTCTCATTAAAACAACTGGAATTAATTTTTTTAACATTTTGACCTCTAATTCCAGTTAGGCTATATACAGCAAAGGGGTTAAATTCCTTGGGTTTTGTAAGAGATTTCAGTTAGATTAACAATGAAACCTCAATTCTGTTGTCTTCAGCAAGCATACCAGTGATTTCAAAACCAGACTGTCTTTCCAGTTATAGCAACCCTTGGTCAAGATAGTTTTACAGATAGACAGAATATGCAGTTCTGTGGAGTTGGAAGAACATCAAAAGTGCCAAAAGTGCCTTGGTTAGCATCTATGATTCAGAGTTCTCTCTATCTGATATTCCTTTACTCAACACGCCAGTTCATCCTGTGCTCTAGTTTCAGCTGCTGTTTTGCATTTGAAGCTGGTTGTCATCTGTTTATTGGTCTCTATAGTATCCTCGCTTTCTGTTTTCCAATGGGTACCAAGATCAGTGGGTACCTCCTCCTCCACTCAGGACCTGCCTAACAGCTGCTAATCCCCCTGCTGAGCATGCTTGAGCATGATGAACTGTTTCCCCACAATTTCATATTTACTTCTGCCAAGGAGGTTATGTTTTTGCCGTCATTTGTCTGTTTGTCTGTCTTTGAGCAAGATTACTTGATACTTAACAAATTTGGATGACAATTTCAGACAACCTGGGTATTAGCCCAAGGAACAGATGACTAAATTTTGGTGGTGATCCGGAACACCGTCTGGAATTTGTATTGCGTCAGTGACCCTATATTGCCTTGGCGGAGGTCTACGCTCTCTGAGTGCTTTTCTAGTTATGACATGAACTTTCTCAGAGTTTCAGTCATGTATGGTATTCATATGTTGTGTATGTATGTTCTGTGTTGGTTTTGTTCTACCTGACTGGCTTACCATTGCAGCTCAGGAATTTCAAGGTGTCACTTGTGACACATAACCTTACTGACAGTGTACATGGTGCTTAAGCTTAATGTTACTATCACGTTACTACACACAGCCTGATTTAGAAAAACATTGGTCATCCTTCAGTGGTTCCTCACAATTGTAACTCACTGATGTCCTGTGGAGAGGTTAGTCCTGTGCATTTCTGGCCTGGCCTCCTCTTTAGCCTGTGATCTTGTTTTCTACTTCAAGGTGGGAGCCTCCTGAGCATATCTGGACTTGAAAAGGTTGGAATGGCCACTGCATACCTAAGAGCTGAAAGTAGGTCAGGGCCAATGAGATGTTTTGCCAACATGGGAAAGATTCAGATACTTGGTGTCATGATCCTGCTCTCTACAACTCCGGCCACCTACTGGACTGTCTACGTTTTCGTACTCCTGGGACACCCCTGGCTAATTAAACATAACCCCCACATCGACTGGGTAGAGAGCCGCGTAGTAGCATGGTCTCCCTTCTGTCAGTCTAACTGTATCACCCCAACCAGTATTTCTGTGAGGTCTGTTCCTGTTCAACCCGAGGAATTCCCTGATCTGTCCGCTGTACCCCCGAATTACATGGACCTAAAGTCCGTTTTTAGCAAGTCCCGTGCTTCATCCTTGCCCCCTCACCGGCCATATGACTGTGCCATCGACCTCCTTCCTGGCGCTGCCCCACCGAAGGGGCGACTTTATTCTCTATCCCACGCCGAGACGGAGGCAATGGACAAATACATACAAGACTCTCTTGCTGCAGGCATAATCCGTCCTTCCTCGTCCCCTGCCGGAGCGGGTTTCTTCTTCGTTTCCAAGAAGGACGGCTCGCTCTGACCATGCATAGACTATCGCGGCTTGAACAATATAACTATCAAAAATCGTTATCCTCTCCCCCTCATGTCATCTGCCTTTGAGCTCCTGCAAGGGGCCTAAGTATTCACTAAATTAGACCTGCGGAACGCCTACCATCTGGTCCGCATACGTGAGGGGGATGAGTGGAAGACAGCTTTCAACACCACTTCCGGACACTACAAATATCTCGTCATGCCATTTGGCCTCACTAACGCCCCCGCCGTTTTCCAGACACTAGTGAACGACATTCTTAGAGACTTAAATCGTTAAATCGTTTTGTGTTTGTGTTCCTGGATGATATTTAAATTTTTTCGAAGTCCTTGTCTGAGCACATCACCCACGTCCGCACGGTCTTAAAACGCCTTCTCGACAACCAACTCTACGTTAAAGCAGAAAAGTGTGAGTTTCACCAGGAGTCAGTCTCCTTCCTCGGCCACGTCATCTCCCCGGGGTCCATCCATATGGACCAGCAGAAGGTGAGGGCGGTTTTGGAGTGGCCTACACCCGCCAATCGCCGAGGGCTGCAAAGTTTTTTTAGGTTTCGGCAATTTCTACCGGCGATTCGTACGAAACTTCAGCACCATCGCCGCTCCACTCACTGCCCTGACCTCCTCGAAGATCAAGTTTTCCTGGTCATCAGAAGCCGATAACGCCTTCAGAGAACTGAAGAAGCGTTTCACCTCGGCCCCTGTCCTGACTCAGCCAGATCCGGAACGCCAGTTCATTGTTGAGGTTGACGCCTCTGAGGTGGGCGTCGGAGCAGTACTTTCTCAACGTTCTTCCAAGGATAATCGGATCCATCCGTGTGGCTTTTTTTCTCATCGCCTTTCTCCAGCAGAACAGAATTATGATGTGGGTAACCAGGAGCTCTTGGCCGTCAAGTTAGCCCTGGAGGAGTGGAGGCACTGGCTGGAGGGCCCCCCGGTACCGTTTCTCGTGTGGACAGACCATAACAACTTGCAATACATCAGTCAAGCTAAAAGATTAAATCCCCGGCAAGCACGTTGGTCCCTATTTTTCTCCCGATTCAACTTCACCCTCTCTTACCGCCCTGGTCACAAGAATGCTAAACCCGATGCCTTATCCCGACAGTTTACCTCATGCAAAGAAGACCCAGACCCTATCATTCCACCTCATTGTTTTGTTGGAGCGGCCCGCCTTGACATTGAATCTCTCGTTGTGGCGGCTCAAGCAGACGAGGCGGGTCCCAGTCAATGTCCTACTAATCGCCTATATGTTCCCAGCTCTGTCCGTTCGCAGGTCTTGCAGTGGGGGCACTCTTCCCAACTCTCCTGCCATCCCGGATCCAGCAGAACCCAAGCCTTCATTGAGAGACGCTTCTGGTGGCCGTCCATGAGAGACGACGTTATCCGTTTCGTCCAGTCCTGCCCTACGTGTGCTCAGAATAAAACCTCCAATCAACCTCCCGCCGGACTTCTACAACCACTAACTGTACCCCGAAGGCCTTGGTCCCACATTTCCCTAGACTTCGTTACTGGTTTGCCACCTTCTGACAGTAACACCACCATTCTCACTATTGTTGATTGTTTTTCCAAGTCAGTCCATTTTGTTCCCCTGCCTGGCCTTCCCTCAGCCAAAGACACTGCCCAACTTATGATCCATGTATTCCGTATCCATGGTCTCCCCGTAGAGGTGGTTTCCGACAGAGGGCCCCAGTTCACCTCTTCTTTTTGGAAAGCCTTTTGCAAATTGCTTGGTGCCTCTGTTTGTCTGTCTTCTGGCTTTCACCCACAGAGCAATGGTCAATCCGAGAGGGCGAACCAATCATTAGAGACCATACTACGCTGCATGGTTTCCCAGAACCCTTCTGCCTGGAGCCGACAGCTACCTTGGGTGGAATACGGCATCAACTCTCACGTCTCATCCGCCACGGGCAAGTCCCCCTTCGAGTGCTCCTTGGGGTACTAACCTCCGTTGTTTCCGGACCAGGAGGAGGAGGTCGGGGTACCATCCGCAGAGAGATTCATCCGGCGCTGCCTGCGGACCTGGAGGCGTACCCGCACCACCCTTCTCCGTTCGGCTGCCCGGATGAAGATCCAAGCCGACAGACGTAGGTCCCGAGCCCCCTCCTACCGTCAGGGTCAACGAGTGTGGTTGTCCACGCGAGACCTGCCTCTGAGGGCTGAATCCCGCAAGCTCTCCCCAAGGTTCATCGGCCCATTCCCCATCACCAAGATCATCAGCCCCACAGCCATCCGTCTCAAACTTCCTTTCCCTTTATGCCGCATCCACCCCACCTTCCATGTTTCCCGCATTAAACCCTTTATCTGTAGCCCCATGCACCCATCCCCTGCTCCCCCACCTCCCCCCCGCCTCATAGATGGGTCAGAGGAAAAGACTCTTGGGGCCGGGGGCTCCAGTACCTCGTAGACTGGGAGGGCTACGGCCCTGAGGAGAGGTGCTGGGTTCCGGCCCGGCATATCCTAGACCCCAACCTAGTCAAGGAGTTTCGTCGCCAACATCCTACCTCGGCCAAATAGGGGAGGTACTGTCATGATCCTGCTCTCTACAACTCCGGCCACCTACTGGACTGTCTACGTTTTGCAATCTCCGTGTATTGTTTACCTTGTCCATGTGCTTCTGTTTTGCTGTCTGTCCTGCCCCTTTCTCCTCCCCTGCTCTGCACCTGACGCTCATGTCCTTGATTGCTGTAATGAGTTTCACCTGTCCCTTGTTTGTTACATTGCTCCCTTCCCTATATATTCCCCAGCCTTTCCATTGCACTTTGTCTGATTGTCTGACCATGTTCCATGTCGTGAGTTGCTGTTCTGATTCTCGTGTTTTTGCCTGTGCTAGTGTTTGCTTATCCTTGGATTACTTGTGTTCTGGATCTGTCAATTTTTGCTACTTTGGATTTTGCTTCCTGCGAACTTGTGAATATCTGTTTTTTGCTAACTGCCTGTCCGATCCTTGTTTGACTTTTTGCAGACTTGATCTTTTGTGTGTTTCTTCCCCAAACCCTATTTGACCTTTTGTTGGATTATATTTTGTGTCTTTACGATCTTCTGAGCTTTGTCCCCTTTTTGGAATTACACCTCTTTGTAAAATAAACCTTTTTTTGAACCGATCTGCTTTTGGGTCCCAATCCGTCTGTTACACTTGGCCTGTATGAGGCTTGCTGTATGTATATGGAGCAGTCATACATGGTGCTCTATCCTGTATACAGCTCACTCACTCACTCACTCACTCACTCACAGATCAATGCCTGCAATCAGACCAAAGCTTTCAACCTTGGTTACGCTGGTGTAGCTTCCTTCATAACATTGTCAATCTATGTATTTGATGTTTAATCAATGTATTTGACATTTAATTGTCATGTGTAGCCTGAATGCTCTCAAATGTACTTAGTGGGGATTGCCTCATTGTTGCCTCCAAAGTCAGGATGTTGGGTTTGTCAATGAAATAGAACAAGCACTGGGATCTGTGACTCTCAGCACTGGTAAAGGGATTGGTTATTTTAGGAAGTCTTAAATATGTTCAGCTTCACCTACTTAATACTAACCTTGCCACGCAACTATTAACTGCTCAGGTCTCATAAAACCATTAAAATGAAATAAACCAGCCTCTGCAAACAACATAACTGTATGACAGGTCATGGTAAAGAATCCTGTATAAATACTGTCAGGAAAATATGTCTTGTTGGATCTTGTGTCTTATCTTCTTATAAATCTGTGCATTAATCTCGATTTTCCAGGTAGTGGTCTTTGCACAACCACCTCCCTCGGATAGTATTATTAGACTGTGGAGGAGCTTGCCAGTGTGTCATTCTCCTTGGGCAGAAACGTCAGAGACCCATTCCTGCTAAGTCATGTTGCAGTATTTGGGTTGTGACTGACCGTGGGCAGCTGTGATTTAGCTTTTAAGAGGCGCTTCCCAGTATATATTAGTGTTTCATAAGTGGTGCTTGCAGTTCTTGTTAGCATGGTGTGAAAACACAATACAAATATGAATAACTGAGCATGATCATTTAGACATGAGCAATGACAATCAAAACAAAACAAGTTCCCTTTGCTGTTTTTACTTATTGAATTAGCCTTTAATGATCAGTTAAATTATGTATATATTGAATTCACCAAAATATATTTGGTTTGCTCTTCATAATGTAAGTAATGTTGGAAGACACACAAATGTATTTTAATGATGGAAACTTTATTTGTTTCCTGTCAACCATCTGAGAAATTCCTGAGAAAGGCCTTTGTATTTCTGTTGAACTGCTGCCATCTATTGGTAGCAGTTTGTCAGAAGGCTTCTGTCTTAAAATGCTCCTCTCAAACTGCCAGTGAGAAAGGAAGAGGAACCTCTTCTTTTATCCCCTGGTGAACTGGTAAAATTACATCATGACTGACCCAATGTCTAAAGTTTAAACTGCACCACTAATCTTTTTGGAAGCATGAGCTTCAGGAAGACTTGTGTTAGTCTTGGGAATTAGATGAATGTTGAGACAAAGTGCAAACAACCAAACAAGCCAGTAGGCCAAACGTGAAAACAGTACATTACAGGGCCAAAGCTGTTTAACGTTCATATTGTCAAACAAGATTCCACAAGATTACCTTGAATCTAAGATAAGACAAACATTTTACAACTGCACATACAGTATTAGGCCACTGGAGCACTGCTGCTCTTTCACAAAATATCAACTAAAATGCACAAATTAGACTGTTGTAAAACAGGTGTATTTCACGAGTGGGGTCTTAGGAACTTCCTCTCTTATGCATATGCACCCTCGGAGGCCAGAGTTGCCATTCTCTTCAGAACTCTAACCTTCCACAGGATGCTTCTGTGGTTGCCATGGATTTGGCATGCTTTGGCAGCTCTCTGTGAGTGCCTGGTCTCTTGGAGTCCTGAGCCCAGAGGCTTATGTGCTGGCTGGGTGTGAAATATGAAGCCTCGTGGGGAAGAGACAGAGAAGGGGGTTAGCAATTGTATGCTGTGCATTTAGACACATCTAACTGTTTTCAGATTACACACTTTTATAAAGAAAAGTTTGGGTAAAGTTTTGTTCAGATGCCCTGAACTAGTATCAGATTGGGAATAGAATTGCTCTGTAATTAGCTCCAATCTTTAAACTGTTTTCAGGTGAGTTTCTTAAAAATGCCTCCAGTTTTATTCAATTGGGTTGAGATGAGGACTAGAACCACACTATAATGAGCTTCAATCTGACAACTGTGTGGGAAAAGTGGCCTGCATTTTTGGGCAGTGCTTGTTTACTTGAGGAACTTGCTGACTTTACCCCACACACCAAAGGGGAAGAGGAACTGGAGAAAGTAGACAGGCACAGTATTCACACCCTGTTAGGACATGGCACTGTAGAGGTACCTATGGGCATGGTGTAAACAAAATGCAATAAAGTTTAAAAATAGATATGTGGTATGAATAGCTGTCATGCTCGTTCCTCCTTCAGATTTACACCTTGCTAGCAGTTAGAATTGTTTCCCCATCAGTGGCTGTTTGTGGTTGGGGGCTTCTGAAGTTCTGCAGCTGGTGATGGTTTTGTTCTCATCATCCATGTTACCTTGGTTTCATATAAACAGATACTTGACATAATCTTCCCCAGTATAGCATTGTTGGTAGTTATCAATCTTAAATAGTGCTACCAAGGTTTTTCCCTGGCCCTGTTACTCTGGGTTGCTCCTTGTTGGGAAAATTGTAACCCCCCACCCCCAACAAGCCACATAGCTCTTGCCCTTTGTCAACACTATTCATCATTTTTACATCATCTATGCCCCCCATCTTAATGCAGCCCGTAACCACCTCCCCTATGCACTTTATGCACCATATGCACTTTATCCTGCCCCTTCCAGCCCTCTTCCCCCATGCACAAATAGGCTTAGAAACAGACACAATTTCACTGCATTTCTTACACTCAGCAACTATATGCATGTGACAATAAAATTTCCTTGTATCTTTATATCCTTGCATATAAATCAAGACAATTGAAAATGAAATTACCAAGACAAGTTAAATGCCATGTTTGTTAAGCTAACTAATCTTTGGACAGATGTTTATTCCATTTGCTACCACAGAGTTGTGCCACAGGCCTCAGGTCTGCTGAAGAGTAGCATGATTCCTTTGCTCCCTAGTTTGAGACTTTTGGGGAAAAAATAATTTCAGTGTGAGGGCTGAAGAATATGATGATGCTGAAAAAGAAGAGGAGGAAGCAGGGGAAGATGAAGAAGAAAATGCCTCTGTGAAGTTTTCAGCTGATGCCGGAGCTCAGATGTGTCTGCGTGTGAGTGTGGTTAGCCTCGTCAGTCAGCTGAGAGGCAACTCCCTAAGCATGCAGCTCTCACCTCTCGCCTTTTTCATTTCCTGTTTGCACGGTGCATGCAGTGGCAGCGAGACAACCGAGACGCTTGCTTATCCTCTCATGTGCTTACTTGCTTACTTACTCAGGTTAGATTGCCCGGAAGGGAGGAAAAATAACTCAGGCGTGCTTTTTTTCTCTCTTTTTTACATTTTGACCTGGTGCTCTTGCAGGATATAATGTATTTTGCATCAAACATAAAGCTTGAAACATAAAGCTTTAAATGTTTTGTCAATTAATTCTAATCCATCACTAATCCATTAGTTTTATTTCTTTAGTTTGTTTCATGAAAAAAAAATATCATGTTGTCGTTTTCTCTTGTGTTGTCCTGGTAGATATATATATATATATATTTAAACTCAAACAGTGTTTCTTGGACACAGTAGCCTGTACATTGCTATTTGGCCAGGGGTGATATGAAAGCTCATCAAGTGTTTCTATTAGTTACAGGTTAGGAGCACAGATGGCTATAGAGTGCACTAAATACTCTTCTGCTATCATGGGCTTTCTGCCTTTGGGAAAAGGCGCAATATCTTGACAGCCACAAATGAATGAAGGAAGAGACTAAAGGGAGCACTGGGCCCCCCTCTCTTCTCTCCCTGGCCAATGGCTTTCAAGCCTTGTGTGCAGCTCTATTACATCATCCTCTCTGACTGCATCTAGCCAATCACTGTCACTCTTCCCACTGACATCACTAACTAGCCAGTTCCCTCCAGCAGCCAGAGCTTCATTTTCTGATCTGCTTTTGTGCTAAAATGGAGGCTGCTTCCTTGCCTTAAGTGGATTGCCTGGTTGAGTATAGATGTTGACATGCAATAAAGCTGGAAGCAGGATGGTTGTAGATGCACCAAACTCCAACGGGCCTTTTCAGCCAGTGGCCCTAATGCACTTCAGAGGTAGGCTAAACACTTTTATTGTCATTTGTTTGATCCTGAGAAAGATCACCCTCCTCTCATTTCCCCACACTGCCTTGTGTGGGCCTCTTAAAACCTTTATTTTGAGGATATTTGTCGACTCACTGTGCGTATTTTCGGTGTAGTTGGACAGGCTTTGTTGTTATGAAGAGGGCGGTGTGCTAGCTGGCTAATGTTGCTAGTTGGTAACAGAGCAGCCTAATGTATCGTTCAAGCGATGCATACAGAACTCAGACGGGAGAGTCGGCTGTAAAAAAGCTAGTTTTACTACCCTCTGCCCATCCCCCAGCCTGCCTGCTGATGTCAAAGGAAGTGAGATCACAGCTCTGGATAGGAGTGTGTGTGTGTGTGTGTGTGTGTGTGTGTGTGTGTGTGCTGTAGCTATCAAAACAGGAATCATTATTTTATTTTCTTTGTGATGTGCTACATAGCAGTTCAATCAGAATACGCAGCTCAAACATCAAGCATTGCCCTTGCTGTCCTCTATTACAGTCTCTCTCTTCCCCCATTTCCCCACCCTCTTGTGTGTATCTCTCTCTCTCTCTCTCTCCCCCTCCCTCCCCCCTCTCCCCTTCTCTCTCTTTAGTTGCTCCTCTACCGTCATTCACTTGTGCTACCGTCCGTTGACTGGGATTTTGCATTACACTCCAATTCATCTGCTTCCAAATTGCCCTGAGTGTGTGTAGATGGTCTCTGCAGCAGCGCCACAGTCTCCCTATCTTCCTCCCCTCTCCACCATTTTCCTCCTTTCTCTTCCCAGACAAGGAGGAGAACAGAACCAAGCTGATCAGAGAGCAGGAGAGGCCGCTGGCTTGGCCAGTAGACGGGAGACTAAAATACAGTACTATAGAGTGACTCTAGCGAAAGAGAATACTGCCATCATCCAACGATAGCTGAACAGGCAAATAAACAGAACGAATTTCTAAAGTTACCACAGCTCAGGCAAACAGTTGAACAGCCACACCAGTGTATTGACAGCCGTATTGATTGCCAGTGATAAACCCAACCTCCACCTCCACACTGACACATTGTATTTCTGCATGTGGAGGAACAGTTGTTTTTGTTTCAATGGGGCTTCAATGGGACTCCCAAAATACACTTTCTGTGTCTGTCCCGGCGGCCAGGCGTGAATGTTGAACAGTTTGAACTTTCACTCTCGCATGCTTTGCATCCGTGGCATCGCAGAGGATGTTCAGCACTGACAGGCCTGCCGCTTAGCGTGCACTTTACAGCTTTTCACCCATATGGATTTGAAGTCCTCCTGCCATGACAAGCGGGGTAAAGCTGAGCAAGTCGGCAAAGTCAGCCACTGGCATGCCTTTAAAACACTGGAGCATTTGCTCAGGAATACAGTGCATTCCAGAATGTAAATACAGGGCAGCATAACACACTTCTGTTACACAACCCCTTCCAAGTGACCCTTCCCACCTCACCCGGGGTATTTTAGACATGTACCGAAACATTATCAGCGTTACGCAATCTGAGCCATCTACCCGGCTGACACACAGTCAAGGTGCTCAGGCCAGGGGTGCGTGAGAAGTGACAGAAAAAACACGCGTCACACTGAAGCGTGCGTTGCGCCAGCCAAGCCCAGGGGAATTGTGGCTCTGGCCTTCGTTGGTTGGCTTAGCTTAGCGCTGTGAGGCAGTGACAGTAGAAGAGCAGCACTGCCCCTGGACACCACTCTACTGCCCCCCTGTCTGACCGATTGTATACTCCAAACACAATCTTTCACTGCCAAGACCAAAAGATATCCTATTAAATGAGTGTAAAGGCTAGCTAGATATGTAATCTATCTTTGTCTTTAATTTGTCTAATATTGTTTTATGTATTTTTTAAGGCATGTTATTGTTTATAAAATGGTGATCATGGGGGAGATCTCTTTGTCCATGGAATAAGTGCAGCTGAAATGGTGGCCTATGTCATGCAGCCTTTGCCTCTGTCAAATGCCCTTTGTCAACAATTTAGGTCACCGTGCGGCATGCACAAATCTATAGTCAAAACTCAAGCCATCCTCCTGCTCCTCTCTCTCCTTTTGTCTATCACCAAGACCCCATTCCCCTTGAACTAAAAGTGCCTTCCTCCCTGCTGGGATGTGATGCTAGAGTCTTGTTTTGTGTGTGTGTGTGTGTTTATATGTGTGTGTATATGTGTGTGTGTGTGTGTGTGTATGTGTGTGTCTTTCATGTCCTCAGGCACTTGTTGGCCTTTGTGTAAATCTTCCAAAATGAGGGCAAGTTTCACTGCCTGAGTTTAGGAACGTCCTTAAAAGGTATGGGCCAGCCACGTTACCCCCCTACACACAACACACACACACACACACACACTCTTCTCAAACTTGTCGGAGATCTCTGTTGATGTGTACAGAGAACTGTGCCTGCGCTATGGACAGCTCTGTGGTTTTGTTTTGATGCTGGAGGACTTGCACTCGTTGAACCTAGACAAACTGTTTTGTACAAGTTTGACTGTTTAACTTTAAACAGATCCATCCATTCAACATATAACTGTAATTCTGTATTTTAAATTCCTCAAGAAAAATGTCTTGAAATGTTATCTCAAGCTGTTTAGTAGAATTTTTAATTTAGCATTTATGCAAGATCATGTTTTTTTCCTTTGTTGTTATGGAATGTAGATGCCTTTTTATAGTGCAAGTTAATCACCATAGCTTATTTTGGTAAAAGGACTCTGCTATCTGTTTTTGTACATGGATGGAACATGGATGTATACAAGTACTCAGTGTACTCTTAAGCAGTGTAAATGAATGCCTGAATCCATTGTTGAATGTCATACCATATGCAACGTGCCATAGTCTATGCATGTAGTGTAAATCCTGTTATTACTATCTGTAGGATGCTACATTTGTCCCATAGTTTGAGGAATCCCATGCGTGTCAAGAAAGAGCCTGCAAAGAGTGTGGGAAGGATGAAACAATTAGTGACGTGAATTTTTTAACCCAGTCTGAATGCCTCCGTAAGGCAGGGCTTGAAGCAGGAGGAGTCTTACAAGTGAATGTATGTTGAAATTCTGGGTGGGTCTTACTGGAAAGGCCTTAAGGCGTACCTTTGCCTATGTTCATTTGTGACTGTCTGCGAAGTCACAGTTTCAAGAAGTCATCACCAAAGCAGTCAGCTCTCATCACAAAGCACTGAAGTCATTGCTAGGATATCTTCTCCTATTGGCCTTTTGTGTTTCTTTATTAAAAGTTGTAGCAGGGGAATTGGTATTTAACTTGTCTGCAGTTGCCAGTATTTGCTGTCAGATTGCCACAGATACAGGGATTGACGTTTTCTTTTAAGGAAGGCCTGGAAGGGAGTAAATGAAATACATCAGGATGCTTTCATGGTGCATCAGCTTAATTGATGGATTTCCCCAAACCTTTTTCATTTCATGTCTGTTTGTGTTGTCTCACTTACTGTACCTTGACGAGTTCAATGAGCTGTGAAAAGCATGGCTGGCATGAAACACAAAGATGTACCGACATTGCTGTCAAAATTAATTTGAGCATCTTTGGTGCAATGCATAATAATTTGCAGTATTCCAAGACTAAATGAACACCTAGGCTAACCTAACGCAGATGAAGAGGACAACACAGCACATTACATTACAGTACATTATATTTAGCAGACGCTTTTATCCAAAGCGACTTACAAAGAGAGGACATAAACAGTAGCATACAAAGTGTACAGTGTTCGCAGCAAAGAATAGAATAGATAGGTGCAACACTTACATACACAAAGGTGTAATATACAGATGTCTGAATACAAGGTAATATTGCACATTGGTTATACAAGTTATTGCACAGATTATCTTTGCTCAGTGTATATATTGCAGAAGAGGTTTCACCTGGCTGGGACAGTGGACTATACACTTGACCAGTGCAAGAAAGATCAGTGCAAGGGGGGTTATTTAGATGAGTAGGGGTTAGTTTGTTATGAGGGGAAGCTCTCTCAGAAGAGGAGAGTCTTTGCAAGCCTCTTGAAGGTCGAGAGGGATGGCCCTGCTCTTGTAGCAGCTGGTAGCTTATTGAGGAACCATTGAGGAACAATGATGGAGAACTGTTTGGACTGGGATCGCTTTGTGTGAGCAGAGGGCAAGGCTAAACAGTTGGAGGAATCCAGTGTTCTGGAAGGAGTATAAGGCTTAAGTATAGCCTTCAGGTAAGCCGGAGCAGACCCTGATGTGGCTTTGTAGGCGAGGATCAAGGCCTTGTGCTTAATTCAAGTGGAATCAAGCTGTAACCTAAATATCTCCTAATATCATGTTAAAACAAGATGGCAGAAAAGGTGAAGAGCTCCCTTCATCATGTTTTGTCTCTGTTTTGATTGCTCTTAGACTCCAACCTTCTCAGCAACCTCAGCCTGTGGCCGATGATGGTGATGACGATGGTGATGGTGATGGTGGTTGTGGTTGTGATGGTTGGTGGTGGTGATGATAAGGCAAGGTCTAGGTTAACAACATTGAGTGCCAAAATCGGGCATGCAGATTTGCTCACACTGGATAGATGAGGCTCTGCATGCGCTGCTCTCATTTTAGCTCATCAATAGCATCCCGCGGCACAAAGTAGTCAGCCCTCGGAATGTGGTGTTACAGCTGGAGATGGGTTATGGCTGACGGCCTGGTCTGCAGGCCATGGGGGGTATTGACAGGCAGGCTAAAACAGTTTGCCTGACTAGCTCAGCAACTGGATTTTAACAAAGAGGGGTCTGAGGGGTGGACATTGCAGAGGTCATGTCCGCATGTCTGCATTTCCATTGATTGTGCCAGGTGTACTCTGACATTTTTTCTTGAACAAAACAGATCTTGAATGACGCATCCTCACTCCTGCCTTGAAAAACCTTCACTAGTTAAAAAAAAAAGTCTCCATGCTGAAATACTATATTACCTCAATTTTCTGTTTGTGTAGCGGTTTCACTTCTGTTATTGTTTGAAATCACAAGATTCCCCTCTAAAAACACAAGCCGGTGCCCAAACACTGAGCTGAATATTTTGAGCTCTGTGAGCTAACACAAGGCCCATAATACACCTGCCTACTGTATAATAAGAAGGGGGGGGGGGGGGGGGACACATCACTGGGGATTTAATTTTTATCTGTCTGTTGAGCTTTTTTTTTTCTTTTTTAGCCATGGCCTGATAAGTGGACATTTTCACTCCCTTGTGATGAGGGTCATGTGTCTCCCCTTTAGCCTGTGTGTTTGTTCTCTGTGCTTTGCTCCAGTTGGTTTTTCTGGAGAGTGCAAGAGGTAGGAGAGCCGATGAGAATACTCGGGCGCAGACTGATATATTTAGGCCTGTTCTTTATTTGGGCAACCGCAGCAAGCAAAAAAAAAAAAAGCACAACACACTCTGAGACCAGCAATGTTCCATTATGGTTAGGTTGAACTGTGACGCAGTGTGGTCTGAGCAAGAAATGAAGATAGCCACCAATAACTGTACACAGACCTGTACTGTAAAAATGTGTTCGTAATAAAGGTTCCTTGTTGAATGGGGTATGAGCAAAATTTGATTAAATTTTTTTAACACATTTACTCATATGTCAAAGATTCTAGAAATGAGATGCTAGCATGCTATTCTGCTTTTCAGACCCATACACTTTCCTGTCCATGCACTGCATCAAAAGATACCCCATTCAGAAGTCGTTATTTATCCGCCAGGTTACTTGGAAGAAATGTTTACCTGTTCAGCTGAGGCCAGGGCTGCACACTAATGACTTCCTTACACACATATACTTTACCCTTCTACATTATTTGTGTATCCGCACAGATGTAAGTTGAACTACCCCTACAGAAACCTGAATGTGATGAGTAGAGTATACAATCTCATGGCTGGTTCTAGCTGTCCTCACGCTCTGCCACTCAGCTAAACTGTGATGGATAGAGATTGGTCAGTATGTATTTGTTGGGCTGTTCCTTCATATTCACTGTGAAATAAAGTAGTTTATTTATGAGCTGTGTTGTGTCCTGCGAGGCAGTCTTGTTTTGCCCTGTGAGCACAAACCTCTTTAGTCCTCCAACCCCACCCCATCCCACACCCACCACTTCCACCTCATCCACCACCCCCACCACCCCCCTGCCGGCCCTCTCCCCCTTCTCCTGTCAACACAACCTTACCTGACAAATAGGGCTGTGCTGCTGTAGAAGACAGTTGCCTAGTTACAGATATGGCCTGATAAGGCAGCCCCTGTGTCTCAATAGCCTCTCTCTCAATCCCTCTCTCTCTCTCTCTCTCTCTGTCAGGGGCTTGCTCTGCTTTTCTTTCCACGCTCTACAGTTCTGTCATATCCTCTTTATCACTCTCAAACTCTCTTCTCCTCGTCTACCTACGTCTAACTGGTCAGGTAGCCATGATGCACTCAGCTGTAGCATACAAAGTGCCATGCCATGAAGTGACCCACTAGAATTCCCCACCTTTACAGTGTCTTTCCTGTACCACGTGTGCCTATTTGCATCCTTAAATCCTGCTGATAGATGTCCTGGAGGAAACATCTCCTCCTTCATAACCTTTGCCAAGTTGCTGAGCCATCACTGCTTTGGCAACATCCTCTGTGTAGAAACAGAAGAATGTTGAAAGGGATCTGACTGTTTTGATGTTTGTGTTCAAGTATGCCCGTCATGTGGTTTTGCATTAAAGCAAGGGCAGTTTGCTGTTTCTAGTCTGCTGCTCCCACAGGCAGTCCAGTTCAGTGGCAGTTCAAGGCTGGAGATGACTGCTTATTACCACGCACACATAACACTCACACCTCTAGGCTGCATATGTTATCGTCACTGCTGTTTTCAGAAGCTTAAAGGTGCAGTCTGTGATTCTAACTTCACACATAGACAGGTACACATAGATACACTTCTAATTAGTGGTAGATAGGAATGCTGCCAAGCAAAATATAGTGTTAGCACATAGCATAGTGTGGCACAAAAACTCCACAAAGCATGGCACTTTGCAGCCACATCACCAGAACCTTTAAAACAGTTTTTTTTCCTTCAGATACTGTAAGTATTTGGTATTCATCTCTCAAAGCACACACAAATAACATGAACATGTTAGTGAGATGCTGTACTGGCTCTATTGTAATGTACTGTATGTAATGAGAATATGTAGTGGATCATTATAATGAGGAGTTTCTTTTTGTCACAGTGCTGAACACTATCAGGCTATTTGGGTTTCAAAACACTACCTGCAAGCACACAAGTAGTGTGCTTTAATGAATTGTTGAATTAACTACAACTGAATTGCTCAGAGCTTTGATGTCTACAGGTCCATGATGCTGGATGTGGGAAAGGTTAATCATGCATGAAGCATCATGTCCAGATCTAGCCAGTTCTCCAATGGCACATATCCTCAGATCATGGGGACCCTCTGCTCTCACTAGCCTTATTATCTGAGCTCTTCGCTAACAGGCGCTTTCTTACCGCACCAGCACAGTTTATTCTGTGTCGGTATTTAATATTGATTAATATTGACACACCTGTTAAACTGTAGTTATCTAATACACACCTGCTCAAACTCAATACTACAGTGTCTGCCCCCCAGATAATATCTGAAGTCTATCAGAACTAGTCAGTCGATATTTCGCATGTGTCATTAATACTGCGCTGGTATTACGTCAGTTGAGGCCTGCATGCGCGAACCCTGTCTTTACTACCGGCTCTAGAATCTTTACGATTAATCAGTAGCCTTATGCAGTTATTCACACCTGAAGTATTGTAGCCTACAAATGCTGAACTTTTTGTTACCTGTTTGTTACCTGCTTTCACTGGAAAAATGGACAAACAAAAAGTTGACTTGGAGGTTTTCAAAAGAGCGTGAGCCTGAATATATGTTCACCGACATAAAGGACAAGCCTGTCTGTCTTGTGTGCGGTGCGGGGTCAATGTGACTGTCACAAAATACATCCAGCCCTCGACTTGGGCCCACTGTGTATTTGGTCTAATAAAGTGGTCCAAGGTTTTATGACATTTTGTGTTACAGCTATAAAACTTTATGTTGTCCTCTGTGTATGTCCTGTTTGATGTCACGTGTCTTGTACATTTACATTTATGCATTTAGCTGAAGCTTTTATCCAAAACGACTTACATTTGTCAGCTGTCAATTACATCGGGGCCAATCTCCCCTAGAGCAACTTAGGGTTAAGTGCCATGCTCAAGGACACAACAGTGGCAGCCAGGTTTCAAATTCACAATTTCCAGGCTACTAACATGCTAGCCAGGTTTCTTAACCGATACGCCACCAACACCTACATCATCTTGTACTGTAGTGTCTTGTGTTTTGAGTAACATACCACACTAAACTCCAAGCAGTGTCTTGTAATACTGGCAAAAAAGCTTTGATGTGCCTTGACTTGACCTCTGGCCCTCTGACCTGTCCCTTTCCCAGACGTGGCCCCGGCAGAGCAGGAGAAGCTGTTTATTCAGAAGCTGCGTCAGTGCTGCGTGCTCTTTGACTTTGTGTCCGACCCTCTAAGTGACCTGAAATGGAAGGAGGTGAAGCGGGCTGCCCTGAGCGAGATGGTGGAGTACATCACCCACAACCGCAATGTCATCACCGAGCCCATCTACCCAGAGGTGGTGCACATGGTGAGTCACGCCAACCGCCGACCAGGCAACCCCTCTCTGCTGTCTTACTCCATGACTCTTCCCTTTCTTTCTCTCTCTTAATCAGTCTCTCTCTTCTACCTTCTACCTGCACCTTGTGTCTGTCTCTTGTCCTTCCTTGTCTGTTACTTTCTGTCACTGTCTCTCAGTCTCTTGTCTGTCTGTCTCTGTTCATCCTTCCTCCTTGGCCTTCACCCTCGCTTCTTCTTCCCCTCTAGCTGGGAGCATACAGAGCAACCCCAGCTGTTCCCTTCTCCCAGTCTAATCTCTCTAAACCTTGTTTTTTCTCTCTTCTTTGTATGTGCCAGACTCTCAGTAGCTACGTCTCTCTCTTCTTGTTTGTCCACACAGCTATTTCCCTAGCCATCTCTTTATCGCTCCCTTTATCTCTCCTCTCTCTTTCACTCCATCGTGTTCCCTTTTTTTTTCTCTTCCCTCACATGAGTGTCCTGTGCTCCTGTGTTGAAGCAGGCTGGCTTGTGTTCTCTCTCAGTCCCCCCTTCATCTCTGTGGTAAACGGACGGAATTAGCCAGAAGTGGAAATCATTGTACTGCAAACACACACACACACACACACACACCAACCAACCACCCTTGAGCGGTCATATATGTGTGCGTTTAGAATGTGATGGCGTCCCCTCGGCTGTTTTTGCAGCCCAATGTGGTTTCTGCTGTTTGGAAGGCAGATAGCAGAGGTTGGCTGCAGTGCAGTGCGCCTGCTTGGGCCTTCGGTATAGGCTGTGTGTGGGGGGGGGTTGCAGGCCTTAAACTGTGTCACCTCACAGAAAGTCTGCATGGGCTCCAACAGGAAAAATTAAATCATCTAATTGGTTGTCGGCCAATTTTGTCAAGGTGTTTTATGCAGAGTGTTGAAATTCAAATGTGTCAAACTGTCAGGGACTCCATTATTGTCCAAACAACCCCCCCCCCGCCCCAATCCTCCTCTTGGCACAAGCTGACTTTGATGTGTTCAGCTTTAATCATCAAAGGCTGAGAATAGAGATGCTAATGGATTTTGGGGAGAGCAAGGAGTGTTTGGCGCGGTCAGACTCAATGAGCACTTGTGTCCTCTCATCTCTTATGCATGCATGTCTTCTTTTCTTCAGCATGGACATCTTTGATTGGCACGTTCCGCTTGACTATATTTGACTGTGATTTCCCTCCATTCACTTGGCTGGTCTGTCTCTGTGAACTGGCTATTATATTATTGTCTTATTCCAAGTGTTTCCTTATTATTGTCTGATACTCATAAGCATTAAATGGGACAACAAACATATAATGGGAAAATCTTATTGCCTTGGCTTTGATGAATTAGGAGAGGTTGTGCACATCCACAAAGCTGTCATGAACTTGGATGAAACATTGTTGTGCCAACCTTCATATATAAATATTGAACTTATTAATAGCCACTAAAAATGGGTAATATAGAATAAAGGCATCTATAGTTTAATTGTGGTTGTCAAAGAGGGTG
Organism: Tenualosa thibaudeaui; assembly: GCA_027481765.1. Classification (NCBI taxonomy): domain Eukaryota; kingdom Metazoa; phylum Chordata; class Actinopteri; order Clupeiformes; family Clupeidae; genus Tenualosa; species Tenualosa thibaudeaui. Next base: position 2,065,784 of record JAIFZK010000013.1, on the reverse strand, counting down.
CCATTCAGACAAAACAGACCATTTCAGTCCCTAGCCAAAATATAAGGTTGTAATTGGGCCTTTAAAATTGCATTTGACCTTTTAAAGTTGGATACATTCTATTTTAACATTAGAGAACAAGGTACAAAACTGCACTCATCCATTCTCTGACCTCTGATGCAGTGGGGCTTACCGCTCAAAAGAATGCATTATGTTTAATGAAAGCTTGTGATGTTCTTTATTGTAATATGTACTAACACATTAAAAGGGATGGAAGCTTGATGTTAGTAATGCAACACTCAGCACTTGCTGTTTACATGCAAACGAATGATCAGATTTCAGTCTGATTATTCACCTGACTGAGATTAGAAATTGTCATGTAAAACTAATAATCAGATTGAAATCAGATTTTAAAATATCTGATTAAATGAACTGGAGTGTCAGTTTCAAATCTGATTAGTCCATAACCTACTGTGATTACAATTGGAGTTTATAAATGGAGAATCCTCTAGAACACATCAATGGAATCAAAGAAATTGGATTTCTACAAGTTCACTTTAGATGTCGACTGAGATTCCAAATTCTCAGATTCAGATAAGATTTCTTTGTACAAGTAACTGCACTGAATGTGGCACATGACTCACAGAGAGACATCAGACTAATTCTGTTGGGTTTGTCTACTCCAGTTTGCTGTGAACATGTTCCGGACGCTCCCTCCCTCATCAAACCCCACAGGGGCTGAGTTTGACCCTGAAGAGGATGAGCCCACTCTTGAAGCCGCATGGCCGCACCTCCAGGTACATTCTATATGGGGTGTGTGTGTGTGTGTGTGTGTGTGTGTGTGCCTCTTTCTGTAGTATGTGTATGAGTTCAGGTCCTGAGGGTGAGCTGTTATGATTCTCTGCATGTAGGGACTATGAACTCTGTGCAATAGGGCAGGGCAAATGTTGGTATCACCATTGTTATAATTTGCTGACTATGAATCTTCACACACCAAGATTTGTAGATGCAAACATACTGTTTGTAGTTGTGCACTGCTGTTGTCAGCTGTTGATGCCATAGTATCTGACAAGCTTCCTAATGATGCTGTTTCTTCTCCTTTCTATCCTTTTTTCTCTTGCTTTGCAGCTTGTCTATGAATTTTTCCTTAGGTTTTTAGAATCTCCTGACTTTCAACCCAACATAGCCAAGAAATACATTGACCAGAAATTTGTCCTGCAGGTAATATCACCATAATTCCTCAGGTCTGTCACTACTTTCATAATTTCAGACCCCTGGTGACTTTTTTATTATTATTTACCCTGTAGCTTTTAGAACTGTTTGACAGTGAAGACCCACGAGAAAGGGACTTCCTGAAAACCACCCTTCACAGGATCTATGGCAAGTTTCTTGGCCTGAGAGCATACATCCGGAAACAAATCAACAATATATTTTATAGGTGAGTGAAGCCTGGCTTGCAAAATGCCTTCCTGCCAGTGTTACTATTTCTGTTGTTGTTTAAGCAAAACCTGTTCCAAACTAACCAGGTTTGTTGTTCTTAATAGATTCATTTATGAGACAGAACACCATAACGGAATAGCTGAATTACTGGAAATACTTGGAAGGTAATGTGAATACATAAACTAAAGCAATTGTTTTTTGTTGACTTGTGACTCAACAAACAGACCAGAGGTTAATATAGGTTTACATTTAGAATATTCTTAATAATGTAATCATCTAGTATTTCTTAACCAATGGGTTTTGTTTACTAGTGGGATTGTCTCTCTGCTATGTAGTTTTGTTAAGACTGACATTGACACACAAGAATACACTATTGTCTCTTCAATATCTGCCGCTATAAAACTTTCTCTTTGTACTGTTGCTTTCTCATTGTGGTTTCAGTAACTGACACTATCTAAATGTCTTCATTGCACTGTTTGTATCTCACAGTATAATCAATGGTTTTGCCTTACCATTAAAAGAAGAGCACAAGATTTTCTTGTTGAAGGTGCTACTGCCTTTGCACAAAGTGAAGTCACTCAGTGTCTACCACCCACAGGTATGTCTGACTGACGCCCTGTCTCACCCATAGGCTGAAATCATTCCATCTCAGGTTGAATCTCACATCTCAGCACGGCTGTGTGAAAACAACCATTAACTCGCATAGTATTTTTTGTGTGGGAAATACAATTTTTTCTCACAAAGCTTGTTTTTCCTTGCACACTCTTAACAGCTGGCATACTGTGTGGTGCAATTCCTGGAGAAGGACAGCACACTTACTGAGCCGGTGAGTTTTTTTTTTTTTTTTCTCAGGTCAGAGGTGTGTCTTTGTCTTTGTGTCTCTGTCTGTCGGCTTGCTCACATTACTTCAAGGTGCAGTCAGCAGTGCTGGATGAAGCTGTATTATTTATGTTTGTATTCATGATTTGTAAATGTTTTTATTCAACACAACCCTCATTATATTTGAACCAAGGACCAAATAAAACATGCCAGAGATGTAGCTCTCCCCAAATCTCCCTGAGAAACTCTGCGTAACTGTTCCGGGGACAGGCTGCACTCACTTTGTTTTTTTCCAGTTATTGAATGTAAAAGTATTGTATTATATTATATTTACAAATTATTATTTTATTTACAAATTATTATTTATATTGGTCCAGCAGATGATCACTATGTCTTGCTCCTCCTACACCATAATCTAGATTTTGGGAACTTCCATCCCAGTGTTCAGACAAAAAGGGATCAAACACACACACACACACACACACACACACACACACACAGAGAGAGAGACAGGTAACGAATCAGGTACACTTTGTTCTGTAGGCAGAAGGCAGTTAGTTCTCAAAAGAGGGTCTTGCAGGTATATTTTATGTCACACAAACATAACCTTTTGACCTTTTGTTGCCAGGTTGTAATGGCCCTTCTCAAGTATTGGCCAAAGACCCACAGCCCAAAGGAGGTGATGTTCCTCAATGAGCTGGAGGAGATCTTGGACGTCATTGAGCCCTCAGAGTTCGTCAAGGTCATGGAGCCCTTGTTCAGACAGCTCGCCAAGTGTGTATCGAGTCCACACTTTCAGGTGAGTGTGTCCTGCTTTTCATGATTTTATGGGAGGCTTTGATGAAACAACTAACATAATGGGTTAGAATTTGTACAAATGAATGGTTGTAATATATTTTAATATAATAAAAAAAAAATTGAATAAGAAATGAATGACTGAATCTGAAACATAATTTTAACAGAAAGGTAAAATTATTAATTGGAAATAAAATGAATGAAATTGATTTTGAATATTATTTAATTGGTGAGAAAATGTTGCTTCTTGAGGCAGGCCACCCTCCACCCCATACACTGTAAAAAAGAAAAAGTAAAGCTTACTTGAAACATTTGTGGAAACTAAGTATAACGTAAATATAACAGAAATTGAAAGAGATGAGTAACATTTATTTAACTTATTTGAGGCAACCATTTTCCAAGTAAGCTTTACTTTTTCTTTTTTACAGTGTTATGGTTTTGCGGCACTGTCAGTTTCACCCACTGACAGACCTTTCTTTAGAAGTGCCATTGTTTGTCAATTTAAAGTGTAGCTATACGGTTTTAAGGTCACCCTCTGCCTATCCGGTACATCAGGCTAGTACCCCGCTGTTGAGCATAGGGGCTCTCTGTGACTGCTCAGTGTGGAATGAAAGTCTTTCTCTATAGGGGCACACATTCTCTCCCTCTCCCTCCCTCCCTCTGTGCCATCAGAGATGACTCACTTATGTCATGAGGAATCTCACTGACTCATAGTGAGCTGAGCTTTGCAGTGCTAAGCTATGCTAACACCAAGTGCATTTGTGCTGTGCTGAGCTATGCTGAGATACTAGACTAATGTAAGATGTTGGGTTGTGTTGTGTTGTACCCACAGGTCGCAGAGAGAGCCCTCTACTACTGGAACAATGAATACATCATGAGCCTAATCAGCGACAACGCTGCCAAGATCCTGCCCATCATGTTCCCTGCCCTCTACCGGAACTCCAAGACCCACTGGAACAAGTAAACTCAGCCACCATCTCCCACCCCTGACCCCACCCCACCCCCACCACTCTCTGGGTCCCAGTGACTCATTTCCCCCAAGGTCATCTGAATGCCAATTGCATGCCCTCCCCCATCCTTTGTGTCCAGTCTCTGCTCCCACCACACCCACTCTGCTCATGAGATGGCTAAAATTAAACGATTGGATGTGACTCAGGCGTGTGCGACTTGAATGTAGAGGCTGTGGCCTCAGCACATTGCATGTCACTGGGATGTTTGGATTTGGACTTTGCAATGGGGTATTATGAATTCTGTTGCACACTGTTCTCTGTATGAAAGGCGTTGCTCAATGTTGTCCCCCATCTTAAAAACTAATGGTTAGCTTAGAGAAGCGCAGTGACACTCAATGACACTATAAACATACGTGTGTTTCACAAAAAAAAGGAAAAAAAAAAACTTTTCTCAATGGCAGACTTGTCCTTGTACAATGCATCTGACTGATGCTTCTTTCCTTGACCTTCATTCACATTCTTAGACTATTCATTGCTTTGCTGAGCCTGATGCTCATTGACTATAGGATTAGTCCTTGGAGTAAAATACCTTGCTCACTAACTCAAGCCTCTGGTGTTCTGTTCTGAAGGCCTGATCACTCCTATTCATTGGTTTGTTTTTTGTTTTGTTTGTGCCTAATCCACAGGACCATCCATGGCTTGATTTACAATGCTCTGAAGCTCTTCATGGAGATGAACCAGAAACTCTTTGATGACTGCACACAGCAATTCAGGGCAGAGAAAAACAAGTGAGTAAAACAAGCCCCAGATTTTGCAGCCTTTTGAAATTGTTCCATAATTGAACCACAGTAATGAAGTCCTCTAAGGACAGAGAAGTATCAGTGATTTGCCTGTCTTTTGGTTTCCATGTTCCAGGGGGCTATTTCCCAAAACCTAGATTGTTTTTTTTTTTTAGTCAATGCAAAATACAGTCTATAGCTACATAATGCCATACGGTTATTATTTGTATTTAAATAGTTATATTCTAATTATTTTTGTCATAGTTACTGTTGTTGAAATTTGTTGTCTGTCACTGCCCTCTGCACTCTGCAACTACCCTTGCTGCTTTACAATTATGTCCCATTTTAAAGATGTTACATTCCATTCAGTTCTCTTTAGGGAAGCTTTGAACATTTAAATATCTAGCATCACTTACTCCCAGCTTGCTGGCATGGCATTTGTGTTGAGTTAGGATGGTCAGACAATGCTAGGTCAAGTCTCACCTTTTCTCTCATTTTGGATTTTTTATATTCGGCTTTTGTATAATGGTTCTCTGATGTTAATGTTCATCTTTCATATTTACTTCTCTGAGTATTGCCGACAAATACCATTGGAAAATTGAGGCAACAAGGATACTAATGTATTATGCTTTCAACATGTCCTCTCTAAATATATGTGTCTGTGTGTGTGTGTGTGGTCATTTCTGCCCTACAGGGAAAAGTTAAAATTGAAAGAGAGGGAGGAAGCCTGGATCAAGATTGAGAATCTTGCCAAATCAAACCCACAGGTGCGTGAGATGTTTTTTTTTTTTTTTTTCCTGAGGGTGGGGGGATATGTGAACAGTTTCACTGACATGGAATGGTTTGGTCTTGGACACTTACCTGCATACTAGACTAGACTAATCATCATATTCCATCCAAAACCACTTAGGTCTGTGCTTCTAAAACGATTTGCAGTGCTGAAACTGTCTTAAACAGACCCATACCTCACACTGACCTGTTGAACTGGAGGGGAATAGAAAGTATGGTCCTGATACAGCATAGCTGTGCTACAGTGCTTGCAGAATGATTCTCTGCCTTTTCTTACCTTAATCAAGTCAACCATCAGTGGAACGCTTACTGACCTTCAGTAAAAATGTCAACTGACATCACTTCAATTTCCCATGTCATTGAAATCAGGTGTCAACTACATTTTAGCCCATAGTGTGACGCACATACTGAACCATGTCACAAACCTCCATTGACCGACATGCCTCTAGTTATGTTTGTTTCAAGATGCATGTGAGGAAAGACGCACTATTTTTCCCCCCAAGAAAAGTCAGCCTGTTTCTCTCCATCCCTCTATCTACAGAATCTCCTCCTAACCTCCATCATTTGTTTGTCTGACTTGCCTCCTTTGCCTGCAAACTGACTGATCTTTCTGAAATTCATCCTTTTGTTTTTCTTCTTTTGTTTTCCTTGGAATAGTTCCTTATGTGTGTTGATTCCTCTGGCCACAGTAGTCCCGTAGAAATGGAAACTGATGGTCCTTTAATAGAAGATGTTCAGATGTTAAAAAAGACTGTAGCGGATGAAGCCATTCAGGTAAATGTTGGTTTTGTCTGTTCCTCTACAGTTGAGAATAGGCTGGATCTTTCTCTCTCTTTGTCTCTTTCTTTTGTAAACCATGTATAGAAATTTGGAATCAAAGACATAGCTTTAGAAGCTTTTTCATCTACTTGTTGTATGTCCAATTCCCATTTGCATGCTATGTAATGTGTGTGTGTGTGTGTGTGTGTGTGTGTGTGTGTGTATACACGCACACACACATATATATCCTTTGTGTTCATCAAGCATGGCTGCATGACAACCTCCTATCTAACTAATCTGTTTTCATACATTTCATTATGCAAGTATGTCTGACTGGGAGTATTTTGTGGTGATCTCACATATCAACATGGAATCTTAATGGCCAACACTAACAAAAGACTAAAATGTTTAAATGTTTAAACCTACCATTTAATACAACAATTAGCCTTCCAGCCAAAGCAACCAGTGTTTTAGAAGCGTTTGCTGGTTTTATCTGATGGAATAAATGGATGGAATAATGGTCTTAATGTGCACTCTTTGTCATGAAAATACAGTATATAGACACATAGCTGGGTTTCCATTCATATTTCATATTCGCATTAACAAAAAGCTCTAGAGCTCATCAGCTCAAGAATATGCGTGTCTGCCCATCAACTGTGTACTGCGAATAAAAAAAATGTAGGCTTTCACTTTAGAACTTTAGGCTAATCAAGTGACAGCTGTGGGATCAACACGGTAAATGCAAATATACGTAAATTTATTTGCATGAAGAGTTAATCCACCCCCCTCGAGCAAATGAAATTTATATTCACATTAGGGGACTGATGCGAATTTGCAGGTGTTTACAACCGAGGATTTCATATTTGCACAACTCCTATACGCATCAACCAGTTGGATGGAAACCCAGCTAATCAAGTTAAGCTAGAGAAAATGTGAGCTGCCTTCAGTTTATCTATAGTATCAACAGTCACAGGTCAGTCACAGGAGGTGGAGACACATTTTCTTGTAAATAAAAGGGGTCCAAAACTGACAAAGAAAAAAAATGTTTGACAGTACAGCAACTGAATTGTCCTGTCTTCATCCGATCCCACTGTAGACCTTCACAGTGTAAAGTAATGGACAGAAGCAGCCCACACTGATGATGTAACACAGTAACTGAGATCCACTGACTTTCTTCCATTCTAAGCACCTGAATTGACTTCACTGTGAGCTCTTCAGTTGGGATGTGAAGATGCAGAGGTCGCATACAGTCCTTGAAAACCCAACAGTCCAAACTGACAGTTAATTAGAGAATGTGGTAAGAATGAAACTGGCCAACAGCTTGCAGAATTGAAAAAATCCGACTCTTGGCAGCAGTGAGACAGCCCAGTGGTGAGGTGCCAGGGTTTGATGTGACATTTACCGTCTCCCACCGTGTAACCTTTATACCCACTTAGATGTGTTTGCCTGGGCAATTTCAAACAAAGGATTTAGAGGTCCACTTTAGAATCATGTTTTGTTTACTATTTGTGAAGATTGTTATTTTGTTTTCGGTGGTGTTGCTTGGAACAAATGAATAATATTAAGGCAGATAGACTTATTTCTATGAACTCTTCCTAAGAAAAATGTATACCTCAGGAGTTTTTTATTATTATTGTTGTCATTCCTTGGTGGGGCATCTAATGATTTGCGCCAGTTCCAGCCAGTCTGCAGGCTTTAGCAGTACTACTCTGTGCATCAGTGTAGTGAAAACAGTGTAGACTCATTTCTGTAGCCTGAAGCCCAGAGCATTTAATTTGGCCTCAACTAAGCCTTTGTTTTAAAAGGAAGAAAGAATAACACAGGCATTAAAGGTAATGGTGTATCCCAGCACAGAAGAGACTAATTCCTGCCCATTGCTGCTCCATCCAGATCCAGAGGGACCAGCGAAAAGAGCGGCCCCTGGTGCGCCGCAAGTCCGATCTGCCTCAGGATATGTTCACCACGAAAGCCTTGGAGTCCCATCGCCGTGCTGAAGACATGCTGACCACTCACGACGGCCACTAACTGTCCAGTCCTGTCTATTCCATCTTTCCTCCCAGTCCACAACCACGTGCCCACGTGCCGCCTCTCTGTCCTCCCTGAAGCCCACTCTGCCCCGCCGCCTCTCGGCCCTCGAACTGGCATTCACCATTGGAACACAAGACATAAGCAGCACAATGCTCCTTTGCTCTGCTTCTAAAGAAAAGAAAATTTAGTTGGTCTTTCTCAGGTTTTTATTTTGTTATTTGTGGGGCTGGGCTGCATACCACATAGACCCCCACCCCCACCCCCACCACCACCATTGTGACTCCTCTCTGTTTCTTTCCATCTTCCCCTCACTCTCTCTTTCTCACTCTTTCCCCATCACTTCATTCACTCCCCTCAACAGATCATCCCACCACCCTTCTCCTTTCCTCAGTCACCTGGCGTGCATGCCATGTTTTTGCTCCCCTTCCTTCCTTCCTATCCTATCCACGCCTGTGCATACATCTGACAAACACGGCGACAGAAGCTCCTGCCGGTAGCATCTCCTCTCTCTCTGTGGGAGGCAAGGAGGGGCCAGCCAGAATGCAGATCAAGTGGAAGCCGACCTGTTTCCTTTCTCTCTGCCTCTCTCTCCAAGGGAGCAAAGGAGAGACTTGGGACTGTTTGGACAGGGGATTCTTATGTTATGTCTCCATTTTGTCCTCTGTGTTGTTTTTTTTTCTTTCTCAATCCCAGGGTATGTTGCCAGTGCCAACACCTTTTGTTTCTTGAGGCCATTCTGTCATTATGGAAATGCTGTGTGCATGCGTGTGTGTCTGCGTGCTTGAGTGTATGTGTGTGGACTCGTATGCTGTCAAACAGGTGTAACTGTAGGAGTACAGGGATGAAGTGTGCTTTGCCTTGTCTTTTGCCATTAATGTCTTCTTTTCAAGTGTGTTGAGGGAGCTCAGAGCTGGACTTAGGGGGCTGAAAGGATTTTTCTCTTTGTCTCTCTCTCTCTCTTTTTCCGTCTGAAAGTGTGATGATTGCGCTGTGCTGAGGAGTCCCAGCATAGACAGATCAATTTTTTCGGGGGGTTCTTTTTGTGCCATGACAAACTAAAGAAATCAAAAAGAAAAGTTTTCATCCATAATTCTGCTATCCCAGGGTTCTTTTCCTTTTACCCTTTTGGCAATATTCTCACTCTGTCATGGTGGGATATTGACGGTTCAAACAATGGTACTCTTCTTTCTAATGGAGACACAGGACTTCTGTCAGGTAGCAAAATGACGTTGCAGCAGTGCCCATAGTGCTTTAGCTGACACGGAATGTTGTGTACCGAGCAGACTTCCTATCTGTGCTGGAGGTATCCATACAGTGGTCTGCATCCCTCTTCTGGGCTGTACCCATCTACAAGACCACTGCTGTTTAGCCTACTCTGCATTTGCTCACATGCTCTTTTTTCTCTGTTGACTCTGTTCTCTGTTCTTGCCACACACACTCTCTCACACACACACTTGCAATCTTTGTCTGATTAGCTGACTTGGCTTTTAGCTAGTCAGAGGATTCTGCTCCCACCTTACCCTAGTTTCCTTGGAGTCAGTGGAATGCTGTTGTAGGCACCTGGAAAACAAGCTAAGGATGGAAATCTTCATGTGGGCAGAAGCCATTAGACAGTTAGCCAGGCGTGAAATTTCAAGACTAATCTTAACAGAAAAGGCTCATGAATAGTGGTGATTCAGTTTCCTGTTGCCACCAGTTGGCAGAGGTGGCCTTGGAGAGATGAGGGTGGGCTGTTGAATGGCCATGTCTGGCGCAGATTGCCCTGACAACCACCACCAGAAAGTTGCGTCAAGACATGTTTTGATGTACAATAGTGGTGGTGACAATGGCTAACAGCTGTATGACTACTTATGATACCAGTTGGATGAAATGGTAATTTAAGATGTCAGGCCTTCAGGAACACACCCCCTCAGTCGTCAACAACAACACAGAAACACAAACACTAGACAGAGCGAGCCATCTTGTTTTATTGGAGGAAGTCCCCAGTCATAAATCTGGATCCAAATCTAGCATAGTTCAAAGCCCTTCCAGCTTGGCCCAGCTCCTTTTCTCCCATGGCTTGTGTGTGTGTGTGACTTTCTTCTCTCTCTGCATCTCTGTCTTTCTCCTGGTCACTCAGCACTTTGCTGTGGAATGGAAAGGACTGTTATTTTTGTTACATAAAAGTGGGAGGCACAAAAAAGCCTCTTCTCATTTTCAAAGATATGTTAGTGCCTTTGTATTACCAATGTAGGGGAATTTAAACACACAAAATCCATCAGCTGGAAAGAGAGAACAGAAAAGTTTGGCAAAAAAGGCACTTCTTGCTGTTTCCTATACGATGTCATTCTCTGTTCTCCTGCACAGGTCTTCTATGGCAATTAAATATTATTGAGACATGGGCACGTACACCTACAGATATACTAGTGAGGCTGACAAATTGATTGTCGCTATATTTTAACCTCTCATGAAACCGAAATAGAAAAGATTCTAACTATATATGACCATTCATGAGATCTCCAGATGAAACAGTCTATTGAACTACCTAGAAGCACTTCCTGAAAACTTGAAAGATTTAAGTTTTTCTTTTGTTCTTTTCTCTTTTTTGTAATGTCAAATAGGCAGAAGTTGTTATCAGTGGTGATTCATTATGTATCCTCCCAGCATGAGTGTATATGAGTATAAGGCCCCACATTCATTTCTCTTTTCCAGTGAAAGTGTCTTTCTGTACCATTGTTTGAACTTTCACATATAAGGATGTTCAGTATGCTTCTTATAGCCTCACTCTCTCTCCCTCTCAATTTCTTTCTCTCGTGTAAGAGTTGTGTTAATATTTGCTCGGATGTTATCAATGTAATGGTGACTACTACTAATCCCCCACAACCCCCATTAAAAAGAGTAAAAACCCAAGGAAAAACATTCACCAAATTGTTATTTTATTCCTAAAGATTGCCAGGTGGTGTTGTGTGGGATATTTGGGAAAATGTGTTTCTTTTTGTGTGTTCAAAATCTGTGCTAACTTTAGCTTCCCAGATAAGACTGAAATATTATATATTGTTTGAATAGTAGAAAATAACATTTTGGTGACTCTTTTTTCTTTCTGCAGTCACTGGCTCTTCACTGTAATAATTGCAGGTTCCATTTTTACATAAGCTTTCCAAAATATTATAACATGACAAGTGTCCTTTCATATTACCTGTATTATACAACTTCATTTATTATTGTATATATTAAATACTTTGTTTTATGTAGTGTTATATATCTAGATTAATTTGTACAAATGGTCTCATGTACAGAGTCAAACATGAATAGCAACTGCAGAACACTTGGAATGTGGCACAAACCTGTTTTTTCCATTTCTCTGTAACTGTCTACATCAGGAAAATGACTATAATATTTTTAAATCCGTTTGTAATTCTACAAAAAAAGTTTGTTTGACCATTATTATGTCCGTGGCAAGATTTTATTCATTAGCCTTTCATTGTGTGCTTTTCTCCAACCTAAAGTGGTGTACTATATAGAATGAATAAAGAGAATATGTGGATTTATATTTTCATCCTAAAGCAATATTTGAGTCTCATCCCCTTTGTCTCATTTATGTCCCATAAAGGCACTATGAGAGAGCCTGGTGGAGCAGGCTCTTTCATTTCACTTCACTTTGTGGGAAGATCTTGGACATTCTCGATAGGCATACAATTATATTGTGGTGGGTAGGCACTTTGTTTGAGCTATTGGTTCTGCCCTCAACTTCTGTTTGCTGATTGGTTGCTAAAAAGTCTAGTTGGAGAAACCAAAGCCTTAGGAGAGTAATGTACAGTACTGTACTGTTGTACGTAGTACTGGCACTAGCCAAGGGTGAACTTCTAGACAGCGTTGTTGCTAACATCGTTAGCAATCTCAGTAGTTCTGCAGTACAATGACTAACATAACAAGGGAAGTTAGCAACAATGTTTTGTAGAAATGGCAGAGGTGTTTTTACTTCAGAAATTCTTTCAGTTTGGAGATGTCTTGAATGCAGCTTTTGGATATCAGCTATTTTCAACAGAATTTAAAAACACTCAAAAGGCTTTTTTTTATTAAAACATGGAAAATCCTTTCATTTGCAGAGAGATTTGATTAGCTTCAACCATATGATGTCACTTTTTACAGCAATGTCAGTTTACGAGTGAAAGGATTTACCTAAGTTTTAAGAAAGCCAAAAGCATTTTGAGTGTTTTTAAAACACGTTTATATAGCTGACGTCAACATCAATCTTATTAGGCCAATGTGTCTTACTTGAATGCAGTGCACACACACAGCATTTCAAATGGTCATCGCAAGCTGGTATATGCATGCTAACTTGTGGGTATATGGACAGTACAGCACTCTTTCTAAGATATTCTTGGATATTTTGACATTTTTAACATAACAGCAAGTCAGGATGTTTCTTCACAATCTGTTGCCACATGTAATGTCTGAATGCTTTTGAAAGTAAAACATTGCGCATAGCACCTGTAGTTTTGCACATTCACAGTTCACTGTTGAAGGCAGATCAATTGTCCAGAGGAATAATTTGTGAAAAGGACTGAAATGTCAATATGGCACATAGGCCTTTTAAAGAAATGCTTTATTGTTTACAACACACATGCTGTGTATAGTGTCACAAAGTTAAATTCCTAAAAACAGTCTATCCTGTAATTAATTTAGAATCAGAATTTTCTGTCGATAGATGTTAAACATCTATAAACATTGTCCTGGAATCCATGCCAGTAACTTTTAAATAGTGTAGTTCAAGGCGTTTTGCTTTGCATAACTCACAGATCATTCTATAGAGTCTCCACACAAAATTAGGATGAGAAATTGCTCAGGCTGTTAGGAGAGATTGTGACCACTAGATGGCACTGTACACAATTGAAGCAACAGCCAGAAAACTTGTTGGACTGGGACTGAATTCATGCTGCATGACATTTGTGCAACCATCACTCCAGAGGATGCGTGTTTAATTAATAAGATCACAGACACACACTCACATACAAACATAATCAGAGAGATTAAGAGATATTTTTCAACTAGCATTATAAAAGGCGGGAAATTAGTGGCACAAGTAGATACTAAACCTGAAATTCCAATTCACTTAAATAATTTTTTTAATAAGCTGATTTAAGTGAATTGTGACCATGATAATGATTTCTGTAAAGCCTTAGAGGAAATGTTGCATTATGAATTTGAGATGACAAAATGTAGCTCACATCTACAGCTTATCACTGTCTATTTCCAGTGATGGATGAACACGAAAAGCTGTGATGAGTGAGAGGCTTCATCAGGTCTTTTAAGGATAAGTCTAATAGAAGTATTTTACTGTCCTTTTGCTTCATGGATTACTTCCTGTCTGAACTGAAATGAAAGGCATGTTCTCATTCTCCCTCTATCTCCTCTTTTTAATTTCAGCTTTTACGCCCCCGTGGCATCTGTGCTGCCGTGTATCAGACTTTGATTCAGCTAATGCCCGCTGGAAGAGCTGAGGCCAGGCTGGAGTGAGCATAAGTCACCACTCACATGCGTCTGTGAGGGCTGGTGTCTGAGGAGCGCCTGGGACGTTTACACAAGGAGAGGTAATCAAACGGCAAGAGGAAATTTTAGTGTGTCAATGCTGGTCAGGGAAAAAAAAGGTGAGAGGAACATGATGACGGATGGATGGATGGATGCATGCATAGATAGAGACTGACAGACAGACAGACAGATAGATAGATGGATGGATGGAAGACTATAATGAATCCTGAATTGACAGTCTGCAAAGTACACTGTATTTGCCTGCCAGGTAGCCTCGTCCTTTTCCTCCCCATCCCTACCCCTTGCAGAGATTCTTTCACCCAATTCCCCTGATTTTCCATGTTTCTTTGGGGATTGCACAGAAACATATCACACCATACATTATGCCAAACAAAACAATCCCTTTTCCAGCATAAATATGGCCTACTCTCACACTATAATCATAATCTGTAGTCACCCCGGCAAATCCTGAAAAGACTGGAGTTTAGAGGGGATAAAGCATTTACGCACTCACTCACTCACACACACACACACACACACACCAGACTAGGGATGGGAATGGTGTAAGGATTTAGAATGACATTGTGCTCAACATGATAGCATTTGCCCCTCACAAGATATAATACCACGGTGGAACTTTAACAGATGAAAATATTACATTTGTTTACAGTAGTTTTTTCCTCTTGCCAGGGTGTCATTTGCTCCTCTGATGGCAGCAGCAGTGTGGGGTGGGGCACTGGGGGCCTCCTCGGAATGGAGAGAGGGAACACGGCATGACGAGTGCTTGTTTTAATGTGGCCTGACCTGGTGTTGGCGAAAGTTGTGGATTAGTTACAACTTATCCTTCACTCTCTCCCACGCACCTGCTGTGCTCTGACCCTGCACAGCTCCACTCACCCTCACACTCACTCACCCACTCATGTGTCCACTTTGTGTGTTGGGGATGGAGGTCTGAATATGTGTGAATCACATGGTTTGAGTGTGTGTGTATGTGTGTGTGTGTGAGAGAGAGAGAACTCAGGATGTTTATTTACATCACTAAAGGTACATTCTGTATTAAAAGCTGTATATTACATGCATAATCCATATGCCTATGTGGCCAATATTTCAGCAAAAAGTCAGTTTGAGTTTGAAACAAGAAAATGCACAACCCCTTTTACAACCCCTTTTTAACTGCCTGCTCCACACCACAGCCTCCCAACAACCACCATCCCGTCCAGATAATTCTTTTCCACCCAAGAAAATGGACAATATTATTTAAATTGCTGTCAATTAACTCTGTGCTACAGTAACATCAAGCTGATCCAGGGAAAAGTCCAGTATTTTTTTTGTACCCATGTTCATGTGAAATACATAGTGATGTGATAAATGAATCTCTGTTCATCTCCAGCCAATCCACTGCATAAACTGTAACTTGAACATCAACCTAGAGTTACGTGGTCAAAACAACCTGGTGATTAATGAATTGAATAGATACATGTATAACCACAGGTCTCAGCTACCAAACCGTGTAAAGGAACAGGTTTAAAATGTAATCATTTTTTGTAAAAAAAAAAAAAAAAAAAAACTTTTATTCACAACATAATATGATTTGTGTCCACTCCATCTGGCACTTCAAAATTCATTTTATTTTAATTTGATCAATCCAACAACAGTGTTAAGTCCTTCGGGATGTAATGAATGGAGGACTTTAGCAGAGTAAAGTAGTAAAATGCATTTTATACATTTATATCATGTTTTTTTATGACATAACCCAATTTTTAAATATTTTCATTTTGTACATTCCATATTAGAAATAAACATATATAATTTTAGTCCATATGCAAATCTTACATTGTTACATGTAGTTCAATTCATTAAAACAGTAAATTGAATAAAAAGTAACACATTTTACAAAAAAAAAAGCAGAAAAGCCTTATTTTTCGGAGTTGACGAACATGACAATGTTGACAAAGAGCTGTAGAAGAAACTCCAGAAACTGGAGCACTGGAAACGCTTCCTTGTGAAGTTGGGTTAGGAAGACCTTACAACTCAATCAGTAGAACGTCAACACTGTCAAACGTCAACATCTGATGGACTTAATGTTCATATCCTAAACAGGTTTGACCTGTTCTTGATTGCAATCGTCAGTAAAGTTAACAGTCCATATATAGGCTCTCAAGCAAGTTCAAGTACTCTGAAGTACTCTCACTTGCACCCAAAACCATGCAACTTCTTCATGCCTTTACCATGGCCGGTATGTGACTCACTATCGCTGCTTCTGGTGTTGAATTTTGGATAAATTACACTTCAAAAAGACTTGAAGCTAGGCTATTTTCATCATGACGATTCGAATATCCTCTCGAGAATTTGATTACATTGACTGAAGCTGTGTCGTGTTTGACTATCTTTTCAATTCAGTTCAATTCAATTATATTTATACAGTGTCGTATTAAGTATTTTCTCATGGCACTTTACAGCAAGGAGCACCCACGAGCAACAGGGGCAAGGAAAAACTAGTTAGTACAGGAAGAAAACTTGGGCAAATCCGTTGCTCAAGAGGCCAACCCAACTGCCAGAAGTTATAAAGGAAAAGTACAATGGTGTTTATCATGATTTTGTGAGTTTTGTGATTGAGTTCAGCTGAGCATCATAATAATTCCAAAAGAATGTCCCACAACATTATATGGTAGTCAAGCCATAGTTGGTTCTCAAAAGTTATGGCTGGTGTCGTGGTTTTTTTCTTGATTGCTAAGTTCTTCAAAGCAGTCGAAGTCCACGCCAGGGAATAATGCTGAACTTGAAGTTGAATTTCAGTAACATAACAAAATGCCACTGGGGGAGCAGATTGTCCAAAACTAATCAGCTCGTCTTCTTCTGTTTATATGACCAATCATGTAAATTTATGAAATGTAAGCTTGCAGCGTTCTGTCATAAGATGGGGCTCTTCAACCACAGTTAACCCCTTTGTCCATCTGACCTTGTCTTTGGCAGGTGTTTATCTTTTAACATAATGGTCATCTGTGCTCTCTCTGCTCTCCCAGACTAACAAGGCCATTTATACAATAGTGGTCTATATTACTTTGCTGACTTGGTAAAAACTTGTGTGTATTCTCAGGATCTCTAAGGGGCCCTTTTTCCAGTTTGTACTTTGAAAAACAGGCATGTGCCTTGCTGCCTCTGCTTTGTGAAAGACAAGGCCTTTTCACACATGTGTGCAGAAATCAATTACAATTACACAAAAGTTTTTCTTTTTTTTAGAAATTCTCACAACACTGGGCAGTGTAGTAGCAGCCAGGCATAATGAGAAGAAGAAGAGTTGATTGTGTTCACAGCCCGGCACAATGCTCACAACCAAACCAAAACTTAAAGGTAACATGTACAGGGAGAATAACAGGGCCCCTAGCAGCGAGCCTTGGGGTACACCAAACTTTACTTTGGTGTGGGATGATGACTCATTATAGCATGTACAAACTGGAGACCAGAGAGGAACAATTTGAACCAGCTAATGCAGACTCTTTGACGCCTATCATGTGTTCAAGCCCGTGTAGTGGGATGCCATGGTCAATAGTGTAATATTGATATACATCCATTATCAGATGAGATAAGGAGGTCATTGAAGACTTTACCAAGGACTGATTCCGTACTATGATTTGCTCTGAAGCCTGACTGGATGGATAGATATTACTTTCGTTTAAGAAGCTATTTTTATTTAGTATTTTAGATACAAATGGGAGGTTAGCCAGGACATCAGGATCAAGGTTAGGTTTTTTAATAGATGGTTTAATAACAGATGTCTTGAAAGATTTTGGGACATGCCCAGCTATGAATGAGTCATTTATAATTTTAAGAATTGTCTCATCCAGTAGAGGGAGAACAGCCTTAAGAAGATCTGTTGGGATAGGATCTAGTAAGCATGTTGAGGCTTTAGCTGAGGAGATATGAATGAATCGAGGTTTGCTAGAGGTTGACTAGAGCTAGCTGTAACCAACTGAATTTTGTGTGAAGTCATGTGTAGTTTTGGGAGTTGTCTTTCGAGTGTAGTAGTAAGTCAAGTTACGGGCTACATACTCTAATGTTGTTTTTAAAGTTATTAAGTAGTGGTCAGTTAGTGTAGCATATTGAGTTAAGGTTGTAAATTGTTCTGTTTGTACTCCATATGTTAGTACAAGATCAATGGATTGGTTACCTTGATGTGTAGGTGTATTTACATTTTGGCAGAAGCCAATGTAATCAAGTAAAGGTTTGAACGCAACTGCCAGGCTTTCATTTGCAACATCTATGTGGATATTAAAATCACCTAATATAGTGATCTTTTCTGTTCTAGGACAAGAAGTCATAGAATTCTGATAAGAATTCATTGTAGGGCCCTGGAGGTCTATATAATGTTACAATTGTTAAGGGTTTAGCACAATTCCTGTCGGGATGAATCAAGTTAAGGACAAGAACCTCAAAAGATTTAAAATGATAATCAAGCTTAGGGGCCATAACAAGGTTTGAATTGTGAATTGTGGCTACTCCGCCACCACGGCCATACTGACGTGGTATGTGGTACTTAAAATGACTTGGGACTATGCAACTCCAGATAATTACATTAGAGTACAAGCATTGTATTTCATTCATTTCTAACTACCTGAAAATGACAAAATGTCAGGGCCAATTGTCTGTGCAGTTTCACTGTGCATTTCTATATGTTTTATAATAATGTGAGTAGGGATGCACCGATACGATATTTGGATACTGGTCCCGATATTGACAAAATAGTTGGATCGGATATCATGTTGCCAATCCATGGGCCAATCTGCTCCTTTTGACTTATGATCATGACCGCAACAATGACAGCAATAGAGCTGGCCAGTCAAGTTCAAGAAGTGTTTTTCCCAGGCATTTTCGCCACACAATGGACCACACAATGTAGACTTCCAACTAGCTACTGCAGGACAAAACGATTATCTGTGTTCATAAAAATGCCACAGGTTCATACAGCATGAATCTTGTTTTTAAAAGAACGTCTTTAATTCAAAATTTCATGGGAAAGCACTATACTACCCAAAATCCTACAGTGCAAAGCAGCGTAAATTGGCGCCTTTAATTGGTGGAGATTCCCATTGTTAGGGAATATGTTTATAGCAACTCCGGTCACCCTCATCACAAAACTTCTCCATGCTGGGAGGAGAAATGGTGGCAGGAAAATTGCAACAAGGGAAGTAAAGAACAAGGGTAAAACATGTTTTTTAAGCATTTACAGATTTTTTTCAATCGCTAACAAGCTTTTGCCCAACCTTCAGCCTCATTTTCAAAACTGTAAATACAATTAGCACACCACTGGTCTGTTTTCACACAGCGTACCAGAAATAGAAATTGATTGTCCAAAACCTTAAATACAGTACAAAACCCTCAGTTCAGCAATGACAGGTACACAATGGTTACATAGATAACAATTATTGAAATAATGCGGAACAATTTTTTGCATTTTGCATTGTTGTGTTTTTTTTCCATGTTCAACAACGGCAATATCAAGACCCAGGATGCACCACATGTAAAGTTAGCATTATTTGTTTTTGACATGACGGTGAAATGAAAGCCAGCCAATGGAAGGCTCCAGGGCCCTTTCCAGGTGGGACCAGCTGGGAACAACCTCCATGGGTGTTTACATTTCCACGTGTATTCCTACTCCCTTGATTATTACATAATCAGCTGCTATAGGTCTCGGAGCCATTAGCATGCCATCACCCTGTACCTTGATTTTGCCATTATTGTGCACAGAGAAAACACAACAATGCGTATCAGCTATATTATCTCCTGTGTCATGTTATTACCTTGTAAGAAACATTTATGTGGGATGATGCTTAGAGTGATGACACAAATTTAGCAATGGCTAGTGACTTTCTGTTGCACAGGAGGAAATTTACTGTACTATCTTGATAGTGTTCTATTAGACTTTGGGAGTCCAGTGGGGTATTCCATCAAAGTCGCTAATGATAGCAACACTTAAGTGATTGATCCTCATTTGAAGTTTTAAACTTTAAACTTTAAATTTAACATGAGGCTAAAGCCATTCCACTAACCTGAGTTAGCCATCTCTGCTTCTCGTTCACTTAAACGCTTAACACTAGACCTACATAAGTGATTTAGGAATATCTGATTATAGGAATACCTGCTATCATAAAATTAAGGCTGAAGAATTAGAAGAAAGAAACTTTGATTTGCACACAGCATCTGGAAGATTTTGATTGAATTAGCTGAATATCAAGAAAAAACGCAAAGTAGCCGAGAAGGCGCCACTTGGAGGGGTGGATGAGCATGACTTTAAAGGAGTCAGTTATGTCAGCCTTCAGCAAACCAAATGGCCTGCTATTTTGATTACATTTAGAGGCATAAGAGAGAAAACTGTTTTTTAGCAACAAAAGAAGTGCTGAGAGGGGACAGAATTTCCGCCCAAGACCCCTAATCGACAAAAGAAGGGTCAAGGTAAGAGAAGAGAAAATGAGAAATCACAGAGACAGAGGAGTAGAGGAGTATATGTTTAAAGTTTCTTTGATGGAGGTGCCCTTGTTAGTTTAGAGGCCTCATCCAATAGAGGCAGACAGATTTGGGGTGAGGCCCTTAGAAAAAACTATAAATATGACAATAAGCAAATAAGACAATAAGCATATATACAAATAGCTTAGTTAAAATTATTGCAAAAATTATGTAGTTCTCCCATTAAACCGAATGAATTGGCAACCGTGAAGATCACACACAGTGTTTCAGCATCCTAGATAGTGGACAGTGTTTTCTGAAGGAATATATTAGGGCAGAAGGTGGTGGCATGACCATGAGAGTTGCAAACGAGGCGATCATCCGATCCGATGAGACTTCGAATTAGAAACTGCGATAGCACCATTGGGAAATTGTAATCTCAGGTCCAGTGTTTTCAAAAGCATGGAAACACCTCCGCATTTGACCAGCTGACAGTACATGGCAGGTGAAGGCAGAAGGACCTAGTTAACATCCTTACCTTGGATAATATGCAAGCATATTAGGGGCAGAGACAGCCACTGCAGCAGGGACAGTAAACCTACCTACCTACTCTGAGTGGGGATAGCTGAGGCTTAATTGAAGTTGTGCAATAGGGCTGACTTGGAGAAAGCGTCAGGGAACACGCCCGTGGGTGGAACAATCTGTCAACCTGCGCGGGGCATTCTTTGTCCTGCACCATAGAAGGACTAGTGCCCAGAGTCTTTGCTTTGGCTGAGTGTTTCCTGGTCACTTCCTGGTCACTTTTTTGGTTTTGAACTTTTTTGTTTTTTTGGTTTTGATCCCAGTTTTGGTTTTGATCCCAGTGATTATGTTGATTACCAAGAATATCACAATCAGCTGGCTCTGAGTGAGCAATAGTGAGCTACTGTCATTGACGACTGATGAAAATACACAACTTCAAAAATCGTCTCCTGAAAGCTGTAGAGAAGGTATGTAAGCCGGCTTACTATAAAGGCAAGAGTAGACACTTATTGGTCGAGGGAGAATTGTATGAATGAATGATGTAGTATTGAAGTCTTTCTGGTAGAACTTTAACTGGCGCTTCCATTTTTCTGAGACCAAAATGACATTAGTCTGCATTTCCAAATCCATGTAAGTTCACTTGATTTGTTGTCTTTTGATGACCAAGAGGTGATGATACATTAACGCGTTGTGCACAGACTTGTACTTAGCTGTTTTTTACTTATTGAGAGAGCTGATTTATTTTAAATCTGCCTGTTACAGAACATAAGCTGCAGTGCAAAATCACACGTTTACATATACATATGGTCAATATTCTAATTAAATCAATTTAGCAAAAAGGGGCTTTATGTGCAATAAAGCCTTTTTTTCTATGCTATAGTCTGCTGCTGTGAATTCTTCCTGGCTGCAAGCTTTTAACTAGCCATAAGCATGAAACAGCCAAATCTCAGTTGCATTTTACCATATTTAACAATTAAGAGCGACCCTGTTACGTTGCTCTCTATATTTATTTTCATTTTAATTGGAATCTGAAAGTATTCCTTGTCCCAGTTCACCGTTGTGAGCAAAGACTTTTTGCCAACTTGTCACTACAAATGTAAAGTCAGTGCTAGCTTCTCACCACTTTCAAAACATCAGCAGGAATTTCTCCACAAAATTTCTCCAAAAATGAAACAAATTTGGGTAATAAAACCCTGTCATTTTGTCCTCATGCCTCACTGATCAGTCCCCTTACACTGGGAAAAGGGATGAAAACATTGGACATTTCTTGAAATCTTAAACGTGATCATCACACTATTTAAAAATAAGTGTGTGATCAGAGAGGAAATGGGTTTGTTTTAAGTAAAGTCTCTGTCAGGCAAATGCATTGTAGTGACACAGTTTACACACTAACATAGTTATGGAATACCTAATCATGGAAGCGAACTTCATGTCAAACGTCAACACATTAGAGAAACCAGAATATACCGGTAAGAGAAATGGATCAGAGTCTATACAACATGCCTGATGGAATGTTGCAAGATTTTAGTGCCATTTAGCCATTTAGTAGCCATTTTCAGTGCCTGAGACCTCAGTTTACGTGTAAATGATGGGTGCAATCATATAAATAAATAAATAAATAATAATATTGATAAATCTATACCCTTTTGATCCCGTAAGGGAAATCTGATCTCTGCATTTAACCCAATTGTGAATTAGTGAAACACAGTGAAGTGAAGTACACACTAACCCGGGGCAGTTGGCTGCCTGCTATAGTGGTGCCCAGGGACCAGTTAGCGGTTAGTTGCCTTGCTCAAGGGCACTT
Source organism: Tenualosa thibaudeaui (assembly GCA_027481765.1). NCBI lineage: Eukaryota > Metazoa > Chordata > Actinopteri > Clupeiformes > Clupeidae > Tenualosa > Tenualosa thibaudeaui. Next base: position 2,043,171 of record JAIFZK010000013.1, on the reverse strand, counting down.
CAGCCATGGTTCAGTGGTTGGACATCAAACCGGCAACTCCAAAACTCTAACTAGTAGGTCATGGCTGCCCCAACCATGTGTTTTTAAAGATATCCAGCCACATGTTAATGGGGCTTTAGTTACCCATAATTGCCCTGATTGGCAAGGAAGTAGAATTCAACGATTGGATAATTCCATCAAAAAAACACTTGTGCAAGTTGTGTAAAAGGTTAATTGAGAGGGCAGCTGTTAAACACCCATTGATGAGCACCAAGCAGATTTTTGAAGCTGCTGGTGCCTCTGGAGTCCCAAGAACCTGTTGATATAGGATACTACAGAGGCTTGCAGCTGTGCAGAAAGCTGTATTTTGGCCACCTCTTACCAATGTTCACAAGGAGAAATGTTTGCACTGGGCTCAAAACTACATAAAGACTCATTTTCAGACGGTTTTATTTACTGATGAAGGCCGTGCCTCACTGGATGATCCTGATGGCGTTCTGGATGGTTTGGTGGATGACCACCATGTCCCAACAAGGCTGCGACATCAGCAAGGATGTCGCAAAGTGATGTTTCAGGCTGGAATAATGAGGAGTGAGATGCTAGACCCCTTTAGGATGCTTGATGGTTTCAAAGAGCCTGTTCTTACTAGTCATTAGAATGTCTTTTAAATCTGATTCCAAGGGACTCAAGCCTAATTATTAGCCTATTCTTAAGTAGAATGAAAAGATGATGTTTTTCAAGATTTTTCAAGTATTAGATGCAAATTTCAGTTAGCATTTCAATATAAGTGGTATGCCAGTTTCATGTGATGATAAAACATTATATTTATATTTGGCCTGTGACCCCCTGCCCAGATTAACATTTGGCCCTTTATTGAAAAGAATTTGGGCACACCTGTTCTAAAGGTAAATCTGTTGGCATGTGATCATCTGAGACACGTGTGATCATTAGAACACTGGTGACATGATGTGTGGCACAGTGATCATTAGAACACTAGTGTGAAATGTGTCTCGGCAGACCACTTGCAATCAGATTTACCCAGGACAAATTCTAATGACTAGTGTGAACAGGCTCAAAATGACCTCTGCCAAATAAATGGCGATTGTAACTGCCGTGGTATTAAAGGAAAAAATATGCTTTTCCACAGTAAAACTCATGCAAGACAATGCACCATCTCATGCTGCAAAAAATCCCACTTAATCTCATGATGCGACCACCATCAACCCTGATCTCAATTCCATTGGAGCATGCTTAAAAGGGTAGATCTATGAGGGTGAGCGGCAGTATACCACCAAACAGCAATTTTGGCTCCCTCCAAGGAGATACAGGCAGAAACTATCAGTGGACTTACAAGTTCAATAGATAAAAGGTGCTATCTAAGAAGGGCTCCTGTGTTAACCTGCAACTTCATCTGTCATCATCTGATCTACGTAATAGAAAAATAGCCTAGCAGGCAGCCCTTATCACTAAACCGCAGGCCATCCAGTCCCTCAGAGGGGTGGGGCTACACCCCTTAATTACAATGGTGAGGGCACTTGTGTTGGTGGTGTTGGGGAACATGGCATTTTGGAGTGAGTGAGTGTGTTGGCTCCAAAGACAGTGGAGTTATGATCTTTTAATATTTTCTACTGGTTTGATCAGCCGGAGGCCTGAGTTTCAGGATTGGAAGATGTCCTTTTTGATGTGTACAACAGGTTTTCTTTAGTTTGGTTGGCCAATGTTTGTTTTTGAGTATGTTGCCGAGTAACTTATCCATGTGGGGTCATACCAACAGCAGTACACAGTTTCATGGGATTACCTGGGAAACGCCTTTGTTTGTAATCATACATAAAACTAAAAGAAATCATCAGCTTTAAAGATGGTTGCCATGTAAATCCTTGCCATCATGGAAAAGTCACTAACCATTAGAAACTACAACATTTTTTATTTAACAGTAAAATCTAAACCATAAACCACATAATTTTTGTACAGGCATGTGCAGTAGTGACCATGAGAATTGTATTCAGATGTTGCAACATTATTGTCCCAAATTAACATAATATACTACACAATTCATTGTAAAAAACGAAAAATAGTAATATTCCCTTGAAAATACATACACAGCATAAACAGTAGAACAGCTGAAATTATGTTGACAACACTCACTCTGCTATTTACACAAAACTAACAAAATTACTTAAATGACCTACTTTGATTGCTCACTAATTGTGGTGGCTTCACAAACTTCCTGCAAGCATACACCAAACCTGTGGAGGGTGCCATTTCAACATAATTAGTGGTCCTCACAACATTAAAGATATCCAAGTAGAAATTATGTTTGAAGAAATTAAATTATATAAACCATTTATGATTGACAAGCTTACTTCTTGCCACTCATTGAAACATTTTCAGCTAGCTATCAACAGTTATTATTACAGAATCAGTTCCATGAGTTTATGATGCTGAGGCACACAAAAAAAATGAGTGAACACAATCCCCAAACAGATTTCTATTAATCTGATGTTCCCAGGGAGAGATAAAACACTTTTAAGTGTTTGTGATTATTCATTGTGGAACTGAGAGCACATTGATAAATGTAAATGGTAAATGTAGATACCTCAACCCTGGCCCAAATACATACATTCTCCATAAGCACATTGAAACATTGTTGAAGATGATTGAAGATTTGATTTTTTTGTGTGTGAGAGAGACCCAGGCATGTTTTTGCAGGAATGCCATTCCCATTCAGCATTGGCTGTCTCTTCTTTCATAGTCTCCCTGTATGCCCTGGGGTCGGAAATGCCAGAGGCCCCTTTTTTCTCTATTCCACCCTCCTGCTCTCTCTCTCTCTCTTTCACTTACACACACACACACAATCTGTCTATTCCACACTCCCTCTCTCCATGTGTCTCCAGCTCTGTCTCTGTTTCTCAAGTCTATCTCTCCACCATCTCTTGCTCTTTCACTTTTGTTTTTCCCTTACACCAGCCTTTCTCTCTCTTTCCCTCTCTTTCTTTAACTCTTTCCATCTCTCCTGTTGCTCAACCCTTCAACATTTCTCTCCTTTTTCTCTTTCTCCTTTCCCCACCCTACTCTTTCTCAAGCTCCTGCACTGTGTCACGTATTCACTTACTCACTCAGAATTCCCCCCCCCCCCCCCCCACTTCACTCTTTCTCTCTCACACACAATTCTCTCTCTCCATCGGCCTCACACTGAATTCCCTCCATCCTCCACTGAGGTCTGGAAAAAGGGGCCCCTCTCTCCCAGGCTGCCACTCCAGCTCCAAGCACAGATGAAATTTCAGCCGCCGTAACATCATGGCCGTCACGCCTGCTAGGAGACACAAAGTCCTCAAAATCCCCCTTGCAGTGTACTTCAGCTCATCTTAATCCCACCCATCCCCACATCCCCAAAGCCATGCAATACTCCTTAATGTGCCCTAAGGAGGCACTTAATATGGAATCAAACTCTGTTAATTTCTTTCTTGATCCATAGTTATATGGTAGTGGGAACTACCCTAGAATCCCATGGGCAACTTTACCCAATACTCCTGTAAGGATAAAGCTATAAACTGAGCTGAAGGGTTTGGATTTTATTGGGCTTCAGTACACATCAACAGGCCTGTCATCAGTATGGGGGTGAAGTGTACTCTCTCTTGTGACAGGCAGGCCTGGGCTCATTGTGTGTTAGCTACACTTTACAGTGCAGCCCTCAGGGTTAATTTCCCACAGACTGATGCAATAGTGTTACCTGCGTGTGTGTGTGTGTGTGCGTGTTGTGCGCCCATACAGTTTTTGTATGTGTGTGTGTGCATGTATGTGCGTGTGTGCAAATATTTGTACACACACATGGCTTTGCATGCTGTTTACGGGAAGAATACACACATTCTCTTCGCTGTTTGAGACCAAGACATTCATATGATGTGTCTTGTGTGTGGGTGTGCACACACAGTATGTGTGAAATCACTAAGCTTATGGGCTGGTATTTCCACACACAGCCTTATCTGTATGTGAGAGAGAGGCCCTCTGAACCATCCTATAGAGCCGTTCCTGGATGTGTTCCATGTCCCCATGGCCAAGCCCTCACTCACTGCCTGATGATGGGCCTGTGCCCGTATGGTTCCGGCTGGTAAAGGTGCACTGTGGGACCAGCTGGTCCTTCTCACCGAACACTCTCAACAGGACCTCTTCCCATAGAGGATCCCACCATTAGGAATCCAGTCTTGAGCAAATAATACTTAGCTTGCAAATACAATAGCTAGCAGAACAGATAGACTCCAGCTTTGCAGAAATATATATTTATTTAATCTTGATAATCTTATGAAGAAGAGATGATTTTGCATGTGCAATTGTGTTTCACTTTTGGTCAGATTTTAACAGGATTAAGATTTAGGGGTCTCATGATGAGTAGTATGTATTTGTGTTTTGCATCAGTTTAATGCTTAGAGGTTCACTGTATAGTTCAGGTCAGTATTTCTATAAACATGTGTTCCCTTACAATTTAAACCAGAACATCTTTTGTGTCAACATGAATTACAGGCACAGAAAGAAATAACACAGTCCTGTGTGTAAAAATTCCAGTTCCAGATAATATCCAGCTATTTGATAAGTAACTGGAAATAATACTGTGTTTACATGAACCAATGACATTGTAGCATTCTTTCATAATAATCATCAACGCTGTTCACCTGGCATGTTAGGGACCAAAGAATGAGAGGGCAATGGCAGCCTGGGCTGACGCTTGGGAACGCACTCACTCCTCTGGGCACATTGCCATGTATCCTTCAGGGGTGCTCTCACCTCTGACATAAAAATGCACTGTACCAGGCTGCCGCTGAGGTAATTGACTTACTGGGATTGTCCGGATGAAATAAAGCAAAGCTAACTCAATTGAAAGCCGCTTGTTTAGAAAGCAAGTACCCAATGTGAAGAAAAAAATGCATTGTCTCACCGACCTTTCTCTTTCTCTCGCTTTTGCTCTGTCTCTTTGCATTTGTCCCCGCTGGCATGAAACAAAAGCATTTAGAGAGCTTTTGAAGAAGACTTCTTAGATTAATTAGAGGCTATCGCCATATGAATGGGGGACTCTTATTCGTGGAGGGCCATTCCATCATGATGTCACTGGACAAACTGTTCCGGCTCTCCTGTACGTCCAGTGCCATCAGGATCAAGTGGCCATCTCTCTCACAGGCCATTGGCACTAATCAAGATCACTTGTGAAACTGAGACCCTGAGCGCTGCTGTCAAGGGTTAACATGTGACATGACAACACTGACCATACATGCTCTACTCAGATAGGCTAAATATTATTAAAAAAAAAGCATTAACAGCAAAAAAATTGTTTTATTGCCTATATTAGACTGCCTAGGTGCCTTTAAACAATTGCTTTATCTATTTGTAGCACCCTTCTTAACCAAAAGTTGTAATTCAATGTAGCCTCCATGTAACTGCAGTAGTTTGCGTAGTATTTGTAAAGTAAACCTCCATCACAGATCTCTACAGGCATTTGTCGGTTTTGTCAGTGTGAAGATCTCAAAGGCATCATTGACACCTGAAAATAAACTCACCACATACACATAGGCCCTGTCTTTCCCTTTTTACATGGGAAAAATATGTGAAAGAAAAAAGGATGAAAAGGTTTTTTCACTCTCTCTGCTTGATCTTTTTCTTTTTTCTTGGTTCATTAAGTGCACATATGACTATGGACATGTTCCTTTATTAATGCTTGTTGACTTCCTAGCAGTCACATCGGCCGGCTTTAAAAAAAAAGACTCCCTGTGAGGGCACAACATTCCTGGAAACAGAAGGAAGCGGCAGAGAAGGAGGGGGCTGGCGGGCTGATACACAGAGGCGGGTTTGTTTCATGATGATGATAAAAGCAGAGGCTCACGCACCAGGCTGGAAAGGGTGCAAGCACAGCTGAGACGCACAGAACAGCATAGCAGCTTCACGTGGGATCCACTGATGCCCAGTGCAGGTCAGCCCAGGGCAGGGCCAGTTGTGGGCCTGAATAGAACCGTCTGTTTACCAGAGGGATAAGACGCCAAAGGAACTCAGTGGAGTTGTACAATGACTGAGATACATAGATGTATGGATGAGGAACAATGTGTGGGAATTCCACTTCACCCTGCATACAATTCAACTGAATGAATTTGATTGAATCTTTTAAACGGACCACAGTGAGCAACAGTGAAATCCTTTGATTGTCTGTGTAAGGTAATCACTTTAGCTGGGGTTGTTTGAGTGGGTGAAGCTTAGGGTTTTCAGTGTGAGCCACAAACAAACAATCCTCTAGCTCACACTGAGATGCCTGCTACTGTTTCATCTCTCCCTCATCCTTCTGCACAATTGCAAATGCAGTGGGCTCAGCAGTCCCCCAAGCCTTTGGCATGACGGCCATCGAGTTCTGTTGGACATCTCCATTTAAATACCACCCCCCAGCAGCATGCATACACACACACACACACACACACACACACACACACACACACACAAACAGAGTGGGGGAGAGATTCACATGCACTCTAAGCCCGGGGCCAACCAACAGTCATGCAGAGCTCCCACATAGAGGAAGCGCATTTGTTGAAGAGGAGGATGGAGGCTGGTGGGTTGGGTGTGGAGCAGGAGGCATTTACACAAAACACAACTGGATGATTGAATACAAAGACGAGAAGGAACCCTTGGACGTTGATTCTTCCCTTATTGGTCTAATGAATTATGATTATGAATTATGATCATAATGCATTAGACCAATAGATGAATTGAACACAGCATTTTGGAGTGCTTTACCACACCCCACATGCAGACCAAGTCTTAGATGGTTCCGTATGGTCAGTAGACTTTTCCAACAAGAGTGGAAGGGTTGTGTGTGTGTGAGAGAGAGAGTGAATGTGGGTGATGAGAAATGACAAAAGAAACAGTGGCTTCTTTTGGGCTGTAGGGGGAGTTATGGTTCTCTCTGTGTGTGTGTGTGTGTGTGTGTGTGTGTGTGTGTGTGTGTGTGTGTGTGTGTGTGTGTGTGTGTGTGTGTGTGTGTGTGTGTGTGTGTGTGTGTGTGTGTGTGTGTGTGTGTGTGCGCGCGCGCGTGCGTGCGTGCGTGTGTGTGTGTGTGTGTATGTGTACCCGCACTGATGATAGTGGTCAGGTTAGAGAGAGAATGTCTGCAGCATGGTTGTGAAAGAGGTTACTATTTGATCATGTATTTATAGGAAATTCCTCTTTTGGAAGTGTACATTCATGTTGCAGTGTGTGTGTTGGGGGTGGAGAGGGGGGTCAGATGAAGCTGAGGGTTGGATGTGTGATAACGCTGGGCTGTGTGTGGCTCCGATTGGTGTGTGTGTGTAGCACCACCAACACTGGTAGACCGCCGACAGCTATTTTGCAAAATGCATTGCTCTCACTGGCTGCTGAGTTTATATAGGTGTTCCCTTAAGGAGATACCATCCTGGCAGTTAGGGGTTTACGCCTGGATGAATAGATCTAATAGCCTAAAAGGGCTTTTCACACAACAACAAAACAGCTGTAACTGTAGCAATATGAGCATTCAAAGTGACAAATGAGGACAGTCTTTCATCATGTTGATCAATGGGATGTTTGAAATTTTATGAATTCTGATTGGGTGTCAGATTTACATCGGACTCAAAATTGCTCTGGTAAGTGATCCACAATGTTAGAATTCTTCATGTCGTTATCATTGTGGTATGCAGTATGGATGTTGTCATTCATTTTAGAAAGTCATATATAAAACTCTCCTGGAGTGAACTGTGAAAGTGCAGTTTTCTGTCAGTGTCTTTCTTTGTTTCACAATGAAAAAATCCAGGACTAGCAATGCCAGAGTCATTTGCAACTTGTTATAAAACATTTCTTGATTAGAAACAGATATATCACACACTGTGTTTGGTGAGTAAGAATGTATAAACATGATCAGCTTGCACTGCTTTCTTCACATCTTGTTTATCTGCACCATATGTCTGCCTGTTGTGCTTGCTGCAGAGTAGAGGTGATTGTGGGCTGTCTTTGTGGTGTGCACTGTGAAACGTTTTTGCATCCAAAAGCAACACGTAACTAAGGAGACTAAGCTGTCAATCAACTTGTACAATGAAGTCTTCCCACTCCTCATATAAGACAGTGTGTGTGTCTGTCTGTCTGTACTGTTTGTATGTATGTGTATATGTACTGAAAGTGTGTGCATTTCTGTGTAGAATGTATTTGTTTCTGTCGAGTGATTACACGTCTGTCCCTGCTTTGCTGTGTGAGTGAGTGCATGTGTGTGTGTGAGTGTGTTTTGTGTTTGTGGCCCTAGTGATGAGCAGGGTGCAGCTGAGGTGAGTCAGGGTAACAGGGTAAAGCCTCTCAGCAGGGCCAGCCCCACTAATCTAATCAGGTGGTGCAGAGTACTCTCTCCAGCCTGGCTGTGCTGCACTTCTCTGCCCATGATATATGAGTGGCCACACACACACACACACACACACACACACACACACACAAAAACATACATACACTAACACACATATACTCACTCGCATACACTGTCTAACAAGTGCACTCTCTCACAACACACACATGCACACTTACACTCACACACACACACACACACACACAAGCCACAGCCAATACTGCAAACAGAACTAGCACTAAGGCCGCTGCCACCACTATTTTTGCAGTAGCTCTACTCTCATCTGCCGAGGACACTCCGTTCCTTTTTCTCCTCTTCTCTTTTCCTTGCCCATCCCTCCCTACCTAGCCTTCTTTGAAATTGTCCCCTCCATTTTCTGTCAATTTCTCTCTCTCTCTCTCTCTCTCTCTCTATCTTTCTATCTCTGTCCCCATCTCTCCTCATCCAACCTCCACCTGTCCTTGTTGTTTATGTCTCTTGTCTTGGTGTTGTTTGTGAGTTTTCAAAGCTAAGAGACACATGATAAAAAAACTGAAAGACATTAATAGACTTCTGGTTGTGCTGACTGGGTGCCCTCTTCACTTCATGCTTTCACATGCACTCAAGAGATTTTCAGTGCCCACATTTTTCTGTGTGTCTGCTTGAACCAGCAAATGATGAATGATGATTAAAATCATGTAAAAAATGAAACGTAATATGTGTCTTTGTTATACAACCAAACAGGGGACTTTTTGATTGTATGTCATCTTTGCTGATTACAAATTCAGTTCAGATCCATTCAATTCATTTCAGGGAATAACTAAGCTCTGGGAATAAGCCAGTGGGAAAAACTACTTGAACTCCAGTTTATGCAAAGCAATCAGCACACTTTTCAGTTTTAAATCCCCCCTAAATCATATTATTTCAACTTAAAAACATAGTTGAGTTGGCAGTCGGCACAATAGAATGTACAGTACCCTTTTCAATTGTGTCAAGCCCTCAGTTTGAACTGCCATCTGAGTGCTAAAGAGTTTTTTGAGCCCATTCTAATTTGTTGTTCTTAGGGATATGCTGGTTATGAATGCGTCACTGGCCATGACGCCAGAGAGAAGCCAAGCTTAGTCCTGTTGCTAATTCGCCTCAAAAAGCCACGTAATGGGAATAATGTTTTTCAAACACTCTACCGGGCTCCCTGGGTACTGCCTTTGCAAACAATGCAACATCTATTAATTAGATGGATTTGGTGGCTGTGGTGGTGGTGGGTGCAGAGGGAGGGGGGCTGATGGCTCTAGTATCTTCCAGATGGTAAAAAAAATGTCGGGACTGATGGCAAGAGATGATGTCTTTTGTAGAAGAGGGAGATTATCCTCTCGGGTTCTCGAAACAGAAATGAAACACAATGTGCTACACAAGCACATGGATCAAATATTTGCCAGACTTAGCTATTGAAGTTGGACCAAAGTCAGCACAGGAAAAGGCAACAAATGCATTTCTTTGCATTAACATCCCCTATTAAAATAGGAAACATTGTCTATTAAATAATATTTCACAAGTGAAACACTCCTGTTTGAGGCTATGAGAGTGCATATTCATATCTATCAGAAAGACAGACTCTGAATCCGTGTTTTTTAAAGTCAAGTGCTAACGATCATCAGTTTTATGTTTGTATGAATCTCCTCTCTTTTCACAGAGCAAATGTCTACTTGAAGACAGGAATACTTGAACTAATTTGATTGTTTGACAAAGCAAAATGTGTTTGTCAGCCACTGCAAATGAAACCATCGGCCGGAACAGGCACAGAATCACTTAAGGTTGAGATGCTGTGACAGGCTGCGCGGTGGCATTAAAGAATTTGATTCTTTTCTCCAAAATGTTACCATGGTAACTTCTTGGCCCATTCTGCCAGGAACAAGCAAGTTGAGAGCCATTTTTATTATCAGAGAAATTCAGAGATAACCCCTCTTATAAGTGGAGGAAGGGAATAATTTAAAATATATTTAGATCTTCTGAAGAGTCTTTTTTTATTATTTTCAATTTTGGGGATTTCACATGAATTGGTGTTTTCATCCAAAATGAAAAAGGTCTTGGCTTAGTCACTTTGCAGTGAGTGCATCTAGACAGTAAACAATAACAAAGAGGTGAATCTGTCGCTAGCAAGCAAACTGAAATTCTCCATCTTCCAATCATAATGCCAGCAGTTATGTAGGACTAAAACATGGCCAAGACCTTTCTATTTCAAAAAGCACCAATTTTTACTTGACAGAACATGTAAGCAGAACATGTAAGTCGATGTAGGTTTTTTTTTAAGGCCTTAAGAAAATGACTATCTAGAGTGTGGTCATTCTGTCTTGGTCAGGGATAAGGACACATTCATAAGGCCACAAAAGGGACAGGGACAAAAACAACAGTAACTAAGCAACCGACAGCAGGATGATATTAGAGGTTGCCAACAAATATAGTCATCAATAGTAATAGTAATCAAGTCCCTTAATAATATATTTTGTTTCTAATCTATGGAAAATGTTAGACAATGCAAAAAATGAATCAATGAAAAGTTCATCAATCAAAAGATTATTGAAATTTTTCAATTTCTCTACGGGATTTAAAATCTGCTTGATATACCAGACATACACTGGGAATATTACAATTCTTACAACATTACACACCATTCAAGGTGACATGCTATGTCTATACTAGTCTGTTTTTATCTTGATGCAGAGCTGATCGCTGTCCACACACAGTCTTGAATCCATTTCTGTGGATTGTTCTCTGCAGACTTTTCCCAGTACACAGCCATTCATGCTGGTGAAATATTACTTTACCTCCACAAACTGTATTTAGGCAGTACATTTTCTAAAACGAATAGTTCTGGTTCTTGATTATGATTGGTTGAATGATAATGCTGTGCATTTCATTCTATATTGCTGCTCTATTCAAAAGTTATGTTGGCAGCATTTGTGCGTTACTTGGCAACCATTCATCTGAAGGAATTATATTTATTGGCGGAGGAACTGATGTTTAGGAATAAATGGCTATATTTCTTGTTTCTGTGGCTTAATGTGGTCTAATGAAACCGAGCTAGGTATGTGTGATAACCGAAAAGCAATAAGCCCCTTGAGTTTGATCTATACCATGAATATAGCACAGGGAGTTTAACAGCGCTCAGCTTTGCACAACTCGCCTCGTGCCTAACGACACAACTCAGCTGTGCTATATTCATGGTACAGAATGGTTTCTTGGGGCTTATTCCTTAATTAAACAACAGCAGTCAGCACATACAACAAGGTTAACAACATTTGTAATCTGATATCTGCACTGGTAACATTAGTAGTAATTGACCATTAGACAGTTCATTTTTCATAGTTGTCTTTTATTTCCTGTGAACAAGTCATGTGACAGACACACGACCAAATGGGGCTCATGGCTCCAAAATGCTTATGGATCCAGTGGTGTGTTTTCAAACATAGTTTTAATTCAAATGTTTCTGCACAATTTTCTTGTATTTATAACTGGTTCAATAAATTAACATTTCCTTTCTTCTGTGTGAACCATTTCATAATAAGAAAAACAAATACTCTTGTTTTATCTAGTTTAAATGTCATGGTGTAATGGAAAATCATGTTTTACCACATCTGGACGATATGACTGTCTGGAACATATTGTCCTCTATATCATATCAACAAACTACTATCAGTATGTCACAGAATGCTAGTAACCAAGACAAGTGATTCTCAGAACAGGGAAGGTATCTGAAATAAAACAACTCTTGTCCTCTATAAAGACATCCATTAAAATAACACCCACAGACTTCAAAATGTCAGGTCAAGCAAACATCCTTATTAGTGATGTAACACTGAAACAAAATGACCATTTCAAGGTGAAGAAATCTCTAGTTGCTTCGTCAGTTTTGGTCTGAAAATTTAAACAATCTTAGTGAATAGCTTTTATTCTCTGTGGTTGCAAGGGGGACACATGCACATGTTTAAAAACATTAGTGATAATCAACTGATTTGACAAAGACACTGAGATAGAATCTATTCAAAGATGGATAAAGATAGGCTTTTTATATGCATAGCCCTCAGGATTGCCTTAGATCTTTGCAACATTGTCAAGCTATTCATCAGATCTTTGTCCCTGTGTAAAGAATATGTTGGCATAGAGTATAGAGTATGTACTATACTTAAGAGTATACTTTATGGAGCATGTGTTAACATAGGTCTATCAGTCTAGCAAACCCAATTGTCCACCTTGAAGACTTAAGTGAGATCATGAAGAAGCTACTTAATGGCTGTCAAAATACCTTTTCTGACAACAAGTTTAGGGAGATCAGTGGAGTTCTCCAGCATACCAGGTTCTATCAACTTTGTTCCTCTTTATCCTCTTCAAATAGCAGTTGAGCACTAGATGTTATGGATAAAATAAATTAAATACAAAAACCTCAAACAGCAAACCTCAACATGGACTTTCCATTCAGAATAATTCTGATTCAGAGTGTAACACTAAAGGCTTGTTTTTCCCCTCAACATTTCTTTGGATGCCAGGCTGGTTTGGAGTTTACGACTGCCTGGCATTCAGTGTTGTGACTGAGGGTGGTGGGGTTAAAAATAGCATCTAAAAAGACTCTTTTGTGTGCAGGAAATTGAAGGTAATCAGTGCAACTGAAAGGAGGAGAGATGCTGAATACGCAACAGGGGCAATCAGACTGGAGCTGAGGCCACCAGGGGCTTCTGTGGACTAGCAGACTAGCAAATGATGGAGAGAAATGGTTCACACGTGAACAACCCAAATTTCCTTCCTCATTATCATGCCATAGAAGATGAGCAAAAAGGATGGGTATGAGGTTCCCTTAACTAGCTCTGTTTTTAAAAAGACAAAAAAGGTTTCTGTCAGTAGAAAGGTGGTGTAACAGTTCTCTAGACTGCTGGACGGTACTGTACTTGCATCTGAGCAGCAAGATTTGGGCTACCACTAGTAGAGTGAGGCAAGCATCAGATTTATGTTTTAATCCGGTATGGCACGAGTCACACGTGCTGTTAGATGTGCTTAAGTCTGAGCATGCCCCATTGTGACATGCACAGAAAGAACAGAAGAAGAAGACTTGGAAAATAAATAATCTGGGGCTGTGAAACAAGGAGAATAATGGTCTGGGCTTTGGCATAAGCAAGAACCGTGGTTCTACACCATACATTCAGCAATCACAGAGAATTCAGCTGCATGGTTCAGTGGACTGAATGCAATTCATGAATGTTAAAAAATATACTTCTTGTCCCTTTGTAGCCTGAACATACAGAGAGATGCTTACATACACACACACACATACACACACCTGCATGACTCTTTAATTGCAATATTAACAATGTCCCGGTGACGTGTGTAGGAGTTGGATTTAAAAGCTATCCATTTAAAATTATCATTTTGTATTTACATAAAGCATTGTAAATCACAAAATACTGCTGGAACACACCAAAGGGTCTGCAAATTGTGTGGCGTTTAAACGGTTTAGTATATTTACTTCTGTACTTCTATAGCATATATAATATAAACATCTATCTAATATAAATGCTCTATTTCCTGTATAAAACATAGTTTCTCACAGAAGAACATTTAAATTACAAGTTTGTTTATTTACAAAGTATATTCAATAAAAAGGAAGTGTCATTTACAAAACATACTGGATAAAAAAGAGCAATGCACACGCACATATATACCAGTATTAGGACATCAGTATCGATTTTCTGGTGACGCACCTTTTAAAAACCGAACTTCACAAAAATACTGGGGTGTATGTCAGTGAGCATTAGCAGTCAGGTGAATCCCCTTAATCATTCACACGGTACGAAGCAGAACAGGGAAATAAGGGCATGACAAATGCAGCAACAATATCATTTGAATATACAAATATGCAATCGATAACTAACGAGTAGCCTAAACAACACAATTCATTGAATACCTACTGTAGATGTTCAGATGCCCAAGAGTAAAATAAACTAACGAGCTAGGACACGACTTCATGTCTTGTGATGATGCACTTTTTCATCTTCACAAACATTTTAATTGATTTGAGTCCTGTGAGAAAGGGAACAGCACTGGGGGTGGCAGTGTGTCAGTGATAGCAGCCTTGGTTCGTTTTTTCTAAAATACACGGGCGAAACAGAACTTTAAATTATATATGAATGACAATATTTCTGAAATTCTCAATACTGTGTCTGTACTGATCAAGCCAGTTCCTCAGCTCTGATATTCGGTATCCCTCCGGTCCCCTGCCTCCTTGGTACACAACCTTGCCGTCCTGGAGTATATAAAGTCTATCGAAATATGCTCCGTACGCGCAATTTGAAGAATTCGCCATACTGTCTGCGACCACAAGACAACCCGGCACTTCTTGGTTCATCAACTCTGCAGCTTTCAGTCTGTCCTCAAGACAACGGTGTTGGGGGATTTGGTACGGCGCATCGGAGCTAACCCATCCGTCTGACGGATGCGCCTCCTCTATATACACAACAACGGAGTCTGCGATATCAGCGTATTGGTTTATAACCCGCTGGAACGCCTTCAGGCGTGTCATAAATGGTGGTCAGGTACAACTACCAAAGTTTAGAATAAGCGGTCTCTTGCCTTTCGCATAGTCAAGAATCCGGGTCTGTTTTCGGTCTCCAAGCTGCACAACTTCGGTGTTCGGTGCTTCGTGCCCCAGGTGCGCCGACTTAAAGAAGTCCAATTTGTGACCATGCCAGACCGCTTTCAGCGACTCCAGGCTGAACATCCGATTAGAATCAGAGATACACAGAGGTGGATCATCCGCGCTCCCCGCGCCCCCTTCGCTCTCCCGCATTTTTAACAGAATTTTCCTTACACACAGAAAATCGAGTAACCAAAGCATGATCGCAGCCACCAGGAAGCGAGGCAGCAAAATAAGACAGATGACAGCATTTTTAAGTGCCTTGATGGTTTTCATGCCGAACGCGGGTGGCGCGACCACCGTGATTAGGCCTGGCTACAGGAGACTTGAGTGGCTGCGTTATCATCCGTTCTGATCCTCTTCACTTGAGTTCTAGACTGCACACAAGTTCCGTTTTTATAGGACTGGGGTGAGGATTTGAATGAAACACACTCCGCCTCCAACCTTGACCGACTCCTCACATGGTGGGGATTACCTCCCATTAACTTGTGTTGGTGATGTAAGGGTTAGGGAAATGAAACGGAAACATGAAAACTAATGTGAAGAAAGCACTTCGGGATTGTACACCATATTTATCAGATGCTACCACCCAAGAATTTCTTACCTGTTGAGCCTACAGAATGAAATGAAACATAGGCTATCTAGCTATCTGGCTATGCGAAAGTTTTACATAGGTCACAATTAAAATTGAATAAACACACCGGGAATAAGGTAACGATATCAATTCCGAATGGGTAAGTACAATTGTATTTCCTACTGATATTAGCTCAAAATAATGAATGCGCTCAAAAGACTAAATGTCAAAGGATTAGTTCTTCTGCTCCAGTCTTTACAAGACGAACGTGAAAAAATAGTGAATGACATTGATGCGTCCTGGTTTATCACGTGTATGTTTAGCCTATAGCAAACGCCAATAGTTTTAATTAATTAGGGCTGCTTTGTATTGTCCTGCTCTGTTGCTGTCTAGGAGCAGGTGCTTTATATACACTAAGCGCATAGGGAAATCACTAGACGGCGCTGGTGATTGCCATAAAACAGGAGGACTATTCAGTGAAGCGCAAAAAAACCCTAAAGCATAATCGATCATAACCTATGTTAAATAGCGACTAAATAGTGGCGAAGAGCGAAATAATTTGACACTTCATATAGGAAATACTTACCCCAAAAGTGTTGCACAATTTGGATATACAACAGACGAGAATCAATTTCGTTGGAGAGTTGCATGCGCTCAGTGATCAGTTTTGATCAATTTAAACTCCTTCTTGGACAAGATATTCCACATTTTCTTATATGATGAGTTATGTAATTTAATTTAGAAACCAGTCTAGCAGCATTCTGTAGTTTTGTATTTTGTAAACCCAATGCAGAAAAAGACATTTCACCAAAAGCCAGTTTGCACTGGAAATTACGCCGTTGTAAGATACAAAGTCGGTAATTAGTCTTTACTTTCCTCCACTGCAGGTTGTTTAAACAGCGCGTCTGATGTTGTTGATGCTAAAATAAGCAGCCTCCCAAAAACGTCAACAATGTCTGGACAGCGCTAATATTCTGGATGGATGAGCAAGTGTTTTTGCTAGTAGGTAATCATGACATTACGTCGGATCAGCTAAAGGAATTTGACAAACATGAAAATAGAGGCAGTGAATATTTAGTTGTTTTTTTGTTGTTGTTTGTTTGTTTTAACAAATCACAGGATTTGATTAGAACAAAGCGGGTCACTCTTGAATGGTTTAAGGGGTGTAAACGAAGCTATCAATCAACGACATTACTGTTGGAGATACGATTTAGTTCTTACTCACTTTCATCGTTGAGTTAATCAATGCATGGACTAATTCAGTATGTTTGATTCAAGACCAGCAAAACGTTCGGATTAAATGTGACTGCAACACCGCCTGTTTGTTCTACAATGCAGAGATGGTCAGCAAGTACATAGGGACTATCCACATTGCAGTGTAGGTGTAGCCTACATCTAAAAAATATAAAGCATGAACTGGACTTGTTTAGAGGTATATTATAGCCTACTACATTGTGTGAAATAAACATCTCCTGAAATTGCTATTGAGTTGTCTGTTAATGGAGAGGGAGAGAGCATATCATTGTAGAAAATGATAAATACTTGTGGCTTGAGTATTGCATAGGGACAAAACTTTTCATTCATACAGTATTATCTCTTATGACATAATTAGACAAATGTATTCTTTAATCATTTTTTGATGAACTTATCAGTCTTGACAATGTTAAACTCTTACCCCACATCACCTATCTTTCCCTATGCTGTCTTACAGTAGTAACTTTCTATCTGGCTAACATAGTGGGGGAGTGTACGGCTCCAGTGAAATAGATGTGGAGTTCAATGTATTTGATTCCTCATTACTGGAATGATTGTACAAATGACAAAATGTATGCAATTGTTAAATGCTCTTTCACACACCAACTTTGTGTCTCATTCTGTATAGTATCCATTTTCTATAAGTGTGTGGTTATAAGCAGTAGTTGAACCAATAGTATCCCAATACATCCATCGATGCCATAGATGATATTTATGAAAATGCTAATCTAATATGTAACTGCGAGACAGAGAGCAAGAGTGTCTAAAAGGAACAATATCAGAATTAAGTGATCCATTAATGACGTTGCAGATCAATTAGATTACAAGAATGTCAGCGGAGTCCCTTAGGATGTATATTCACAAACAATGTATGTCTCATCAGGGAAGTTAAGACATCTGTTAGGAGTTGCTGTTAGGAGTACATGTAAACTGTAATGCCATAGCCTCATAAGTACATGTTTATTGACACTGCTAATTGTCTGGCCTCACTTCACCTTGGAGTTTTGTCAGTTCCAAACCTGTTGCTCAGTTGTGGTTAGGTTGCTTCTGTTGCCGTTGGCGAGCAACGGCATTTGAGCTCTTTCATTCTGTGCCAGTGTGCAACCACAGAACAAATAGCTCAAACAATCCTAGTTGTCATCTTAAGTGACAAATGATGTCTGTTGTGACAGTCCTTCATGGGCAGCATTGATCATCTGGTGTCTCTTGTCTGATTCTTTCTTCCAATCATGCCTATTGGCTTAGTGTTGCAACATTTACGCAATACTATATGCATTTGAGTAGAACACAAGGAACAAGACATTTTGAAAACAATAGAGACTGTCTCTGATAATAATGCAATTTGTGACCCTTTTAACACATCCATATGGTCTACTGTGATGTGTTAACTGATCATGTTGATGTACAAATTAAGCAATCTTTAGATTTGCAGTGCATCAATGACAGAACAATTTATTCAGCCTGAAACTTTGCCATCTACAGCAAAACAAAGGAACCAATCCTGATAACTTGCAGTGTGAGGCTTGTCGCAGCCGTTAACGTAATAATGGCCAATAACATAATAACTGCCATTTTTAATGTAATAAAACCAATAATGTAAGAACTTGCTGGTAACATTATAAAAGTTCTGAACCAATAATGTAAGAACTTTTTGGCAATAATGTAATAAGTTGTTACATAATTGGATGGCTGTTACAATAATGGCTGGATAAATGAAAACAAAAATGCAAGAATGTAACTGGTTTGTCAGAGTTGTATTCCATTTAAAATTTGGAACTTCCAACCCATACTCAGTACAGTTTATCCAATGCTATACAACTCAATTCAATTATATTTATACAGTGCCATTTACAACAGAATTGTCTTGTGGTGCTTTACAGGCATTAACAATCAGCACCCAAGAGCAACAGGGGCAAGGAAAATCTCCCTTGTGGTAGTTATTCAAAGAAGAAACCTTGGGATGATCCACGGTCAAGGGGTCAGCGCCACTGACAGGGATAATGTACAGTCAGTAGTTACCATAAGTGATAGACTACAATTTGTTCATGGTTTTGACTGAGCATCATTATAATTCCAAAATATGGTCCCACAACATTATATGGTAATCAAGCCATAGGTGGTTGTCTAAAATTCTGGCTGGACAGTGTAGTAGCAGCAGTACACCATCCCACCTAGTTATGGCACTCTATGAATGCCTTACCTGCCAGCATCTTACATTCTAATGTTACATAGAATGTACCTTACATAGCCTTGCCTTGGATGTTAGATCCTGGCCTCTACTGATCTTGTATTCAGGGTTTGCTTTTTTGTCGTCATCATCAGTGCTTATGCAATACTCATGGGACCCCTTATTTCAGTGTCCCAGATAGAAATTTGCCCACAAAAAACGGTCAATTTTGCCATTTGTATCTATCCATTGGTGGCACTACATCACACGGGTGGTTGAGGGCTTGTTGGATGCGGCTTCAAAAATAAAAAAAAATCCTATAATGTACGATAATTTCAGAATTTTTGTTTGTTTGTTGTAGCCTATATAAAGAATTCTACTATGCTTATCTAACTTTTTGAGCATCATTAAAAGGCAGCAGGCAAGCTGATAGCCAGGATATATTCAATGGCTCGATATTGTTTTGGAATGTTTTCCTGCATGGCATGTTTGATCACAATGTTGCAACTTTGTGTGCTGGTTGAATAGTCTCCATCCTTGAGAACCCTTTAACGCTGTCTCTGGGTGGAGAGGCATTATGGGCCTAGTGGGCCTAAATGTCCACCAAGTTTCATGAGGCTGAAAGTTTTGGTGTCCCATCAATGTTCAACTAAAATTTACTGAAAAAACAGAAACGCCAGATTTTTTCTTTTTTTGCTATTAGGTGGCACTACACCACAACTGGGTTGTTAAGGACTCAAATTATTCAGCAGAGAGTGTAGGTGTGTTTGTGTGTATGTGGTCATGTCTTTAATCAGCTACAGTGTTTGAAAGAGACAGTAGTAACACCAGATGCTAAAGTGTGAAAATGTAAAGTTATTACATTTTCAATTTTTTTTTATTCAATCCAGCCAGTAACATAATAGCCACCAATAATGTATTAACTTTATTACATTATTGGCAAAATGTTGTTAGCCTACATTATTGGCTTTTTTATTACATCAAACACAGTCTGTGTGTGTGTGTGTGAGAGAGAGAGAGAGAGAGAGAAAGAGAGAGAGAGAGAAAAGGGAGGGAAAAAAAGAAAAAAAAATTGTGCAAAGACTGACAGGCACAGGCTTAGGCTGTCTTTGTTTCCGTGTTCATAAATCTTATGGCTTGGTGGAAAAAACTGTTCTGGAGTCTGGTGGTCCGAGCCCTCAATATCAATATCTACTTCAATGTCACTTGCCAGATGGTAGCAGCTGAAACAGCCCATGACTATGATGGCTGGGGTCCATACTGCTTCTTTTGACCTTTCCGATGCATCACCTGTTATATAAGTCCTGGATGGAGGGCAGATCACATCCACAGATGCCTTGTGCTCTAATCACAACTCTTTGTAGTGCTTTTCGTTTGGTTGCAGAGCAGCTTCCAAACCATGCATTGATGCCTCCAGTCAGGATGCTCTCTGTAGTGCCTCTGTAAAAGGCCTTCAGGATCTTGGATCACATACCAAACTTCCTTTGTCGTCTGAAGTGGAAGCTGTTGGGCTTTTTTAACAACCTGGTGTGAGCATTCCAGGTCAGGTCTTCTGCGATGTTAACATCAAGGAACTTGAAGTTGCTGACCCTTTCCACAACAGAACCATTGTTGGTAATGGGGTCAAACTGGTCCTCTTTAGAATTAGCTCTTTGGTCTTTGCCACATTGAGAGATAGGTTGTTCTCCTGACACCACTGTGTTAAATTGTTAATTTCCCTTGTGTAAGCTGTTTCATCATTGTTGTTGTTTAATCAGACCAATTACAGTGGTGTCATCAGGAAACTTAATGACCATATTAGAGCTATGCATAGCCACACAGTGAGTGTACAGGGAGTAAAGCAGAGGGCTCAGGATACAACCCTGGGGGGCACCTGTGTTGATGGTCAAGGAGGATGAAATGATGGAGCCTAGTTGGATCTAGTTGAATAGATTGTCTTGTAGACCAAGACTTCTGAGCTTGCTGTCAAGTCTACTGGGGACAATGGTGTTAAATGCAGAATCATAGTCTATAAACAACATCCTTATATAAGTATCCTTCTCCAAACATGTTATGGAGGAATGCAGTGCAGTCGTGATGGCATCATCAGTTGATCTGTTTTGTCTGTAGGGGGGTTCTTTTTGCAGAGTCAGTGGTAACCTCAAAGCAGGTATAGAAGCAGTTTAGCTCATCTGGGAGTGAAGGATGAGAGACTTGATGATGCATTTCTTTTCTATAAGATCTGAGATCATGTGTAGTCCCTGCCACATGGTACTTGAGACAACTCCAGTCTCTAGAAAATCCTTAAAGAATGAGCTGTTATACTGACATGACTAATTAGTTTGACTGTCTTGTTCATAACAATGGCACAGGACTTAATTCTGATGACACTGACTGTGACACTGTATCATTGACATAAATACTTGGTTTTGAGACATATACTAGCAGTTTCTATTGTGCCAACATAAATTATTTGAGAAATAAGAAAGACTGTTCTAATTAAGGCAATTAGTGTTGCCTTTCCTCTGAGTCATTTTAAGGGCTCAAAGTGCTGAAATCAAATCAGAATGTGTAATTCTAAGGAACAAAGGGTGCTTTTTAGGGGTTAGTCAATAGCTGGCATAGCTCTGTAAGTATCCATTAGCCCGCTACAGAAATGATACATAGGAGCTGTTAGATTTGTTAAGAGAACTGTATGAAATAAGTTAGAAATAACATGAAAGCACAACATTATATGCTTTAAAATGATGTGTTGCAGGTATGGCAGCCGTATATGTAATTGTAATAGCACAGTAAATGCACAGGATTACACTCTCTCTCCCCCCCCCCAACCACACACACACACAGAGAAAAGTATATCAGTGATTGTCATGAATGAAGACATTATACAAATAAGCCTTGTTACTGACATTTATGATGGATATGAAGATGGGTTCGATAACATTTGCAACAACCGTGTATATATATACATTGCTTTGCATGCATATCTGGTGGTGCCAAGATCCAGTCAGTAAAATTAGACGTTCACAGCTGGGCTAGAATGAAAGCATTTAAATGTCTATTTGGCCTCCTTCAGTCTAGGAATGAGACTGATTGGATTTAAGCTTAAAATGGCACCAAACAGCCTACTAATAGGTTTGGAAAAGAAGTGTCATGAGAGTGCCTGTACAAAGTGAGTTTACACAGCATGCATTGGTTGTATTAGTTAATGACTCTGGAGAAATGTCAACTTCTCTAGGAAGTATGTGAAATCTGCATTGTGTAGACAACACAGAGTCTGGTTTTCCTTTTAGCTTCCGCTCTTAATGCGCTAAGAAAATTCTAAAGATATACTTTACCGCAGTTGTTTACTTTTCTATGTGTGGTTCCTGAATTATCTCTTTGGGCTTTCTCTTTCCTCTTTACCACATTGATTTTAACTATACCTTACGAGGCTGCACAACAAAGCCTCCAATACCTCATCTCCTGTGGCTCATCTTGCTGCATGGACTTGAATCACTCACTTCATGTCCAGTGCTGGAGTTACTGCCACTGGGTTTAGGTTCAGCCATTGGCCAGCAATTTCATGTTAGCAAGTTTACCCTTAGTTTTTAATTGTTGATGTAGCTTGAATGTTTATCCTCTTTTGGTAAGTTGCTTTGGATAAAAGTGTCTGCTAAATGCATAAATGCAAATGTAATGCCTTAACTGAAAGCAGCTGTTTATTAGTGTGCTAATAGTAGCTTATGAGGTAAAGCAAGGATTTTGGACTTTGTTGAAGTCAAGTTTTCTCTCTCAAGTAACTGTGGTGCAATGATTAGGCTAAGTAATAAACATTAGTGCTAATAAAATTAAATTAACATGTTAATCATAATTTGATTGATTGACAAAACAGAATACTTTAAAAATCATTTTCGTCAAAGAGAGTGTGTCATGGTTCATGGAAAGACGGCATAGGAGACACACACACACATGCACACACTAGCCTTCCACTTAAAAGTTGAAATTTGTAAATTGGAAACCATCAAGACATGTAGTCTTTTTTTAGAGATAGAAGATCACTTCCAAAGCAGACCATCACATCACCTCTGCCATGTTTGACAAATTGCATTAAGCACTGTTCTTGCGTCTTTTCATTTGTTCTCACAAATGCTACAATTGCTATAAAAAATGGCTTTTTAAATAAAGTTTGAATGCATCCATCATTTCATATAAAAAATGTATCGCTAACATCACTCAAACTTTAGAGCGATAGCGCAGATAGTAAGGTGCTGGTGGTCCGACCACAGGCTGCCACTGGTGGTCTGCTGGCATTTTGTTTGTCGATTCTCCAGTGGTTCGCCTCTATTTCACCATATGTGGTATTTTTGCTAGCTGGGAAATACCATTTATGGCAAAACAGCAGCAGAGAACCAATGAGCAAAAATGCTGGCGTCTGCTGCCATTTAAACTCAATAAATCTTTATTTATTTCTATAGATAGAGATCTTGACGCCCGCAATCTTCCGCATAAAGTTACGCCCTTGTGTCAATAGGTGACTCATGTGACCCATTGTCACATGATGGGAGGTGTCGTCTACAGCTCACAGTGACACCCACAGTCCAGAGATAAATCTTCTGGTCTTCCCATCACCAGGCCAGAACTGAAGAAGCCCTTTGGATGAGGTGAAATGTGTTCAAGCTTCAGGAGTCCAGTTGCATATAACTGACTACCTTGAATTATAGATTTACTTTTATTTAACAAAATGTTGTGAATTATTATAAATATATTTGTATTTCAAATTCATGATATTGTATAGCTGCAGAATTGATCAAAAATGCAGTAACCATTGATCTTGTATTAACAGTGCCTAAAGGTTTGTAAGAGTGCTCCTGAGTGTGCAAAGATTTTGTTCATACCTGAACAAATCCCAACAAGAAAACAACAAAGACACAGAGTCTTTGTGAATATTGCATAAGTGGGATTTAAGAATAGATTTCTTACTAAGAACAGTTGATGAATGAGGCCCATTAGTGGCATCGCACAAACCAGGAGTCTAGATTGAGACTGCCTTATGAATAGGCATACCAATGATTTGAGGAAAACTGTGGAGAGGCATCAGCCTAGCATACGCACACACACAGACACACACACACACATACACACACACACACACACACAGTCACACAAATGCACATAGACACACACTCAAATAGCCACTCACACAACACGCACAAAAATAGAGACACACATCTCACAGCAATACACTCAGTGACTTGACCTCACATAGAAACAGAACCTGTTTTTGGGTTCATTTTCTTTATTAGGTTAAACAAACTGTGACCACATGTCACATGAATCTTTGGTGTGTGTCTTTCTCCTCACAGGAGAAAGGGATTTCTTTCTAACACAATTGAGAAGTGACCTTTCATTTACACATAAACAACATCTTGGTCGTTTGCTGCCATCCTGTTTCATAATATTTTCTATGACACTGAAGATCAAAAGGAATTTATTTTTTGAGGACTTATTGAGGACTGATTCCATAGATTCTGCTTACAAATTTACAAATATATTTATAGAGTAGTCATGATATATGTGTTTTGTTTTGTTGTAATTACAAAACCTACCTCAGATTGGAACAGATACAACATAAAAACAAACAAATGCAAAGGCAATGACATATTTTGCAAATAGTTCGCAATATTTTGTTTTCAGGCTTTGACTGTGGTTTCGAAATACTGTATGCAGAATTGTCTTCTCTCGTTGAAAATGTTGTTGAAGCCAGCCTCAGCAAACAGTTTTCAAAGAGCTCTGTGTTAGTTCCAGCAAGTCAAATAACAGAGGCATGACTGTTGTTTTGCCATGTGATTCGTATCCTTTCTCTCATCTTTTACTTTACTGCAAAATAGCTTCAGTTTGGACCACTGGCAGTAAGGCTGGCCAAAGTTGACTGGCAGATGCCCGAGCACGAGTGGTTCTGCATGTTCTAAAAGCACTTGCATTGACTCATCTTGGGCTTAATGTGGAATGAGGAGAATGAGGTGGTGCAAAAGACACAAAGTGTGATAGACACAAAATTCTGAAGAAATCATCTACCTATGATATGGAAAGAAACAATATTCAGTGTCTTTACATCTGCAAAAAGAAGAGGAAATGTAACGGAAGTGAGAAGAATGAGGAAGACCATAGTGTCTACATAATCTAAGAAATCTGTCTTTCCTATGCAGTTAGTAGGGGAAGCAGTTGGCAGTTTAGCTGGGAGACAAGTGTGGAGGGAATGTGGCCCTAATCTGGCCCTGCTCCACACCCACACCAGTTGTCTCTGGGTAGAGTGGTGCCAGAAGGTGCTGTCAGTGGATTTTTACTGTTGTCTTCTGTGCACTAGCCTATACTGTGCTTATTATACTCTCATTTTTTACTATCATTTCTTTTTTACTTCCACATGGGACTAGGATGAGGAATAGACTTCTTTCATTCAAGCCATCCTTCCAATAACCTTTCCATACTAAATAAAGCACAAGTAAATATAGTTGTAGGTGTGTATCAAGTAGCAAAATAAATATGTTATAAATTGTACACGAAAGTGGTGTTCTCATGTTGCATGTTAAAAATACAGCTAGCACAGAATGTATTCAATGCAGTTCAAACAACATATAGCCTGCTGTGCTATCTGAGGGCTACCCTCAACCCACCCCTCGTCCTTCGTATGTGGTTCTGTGTCCTCTAAGGACACCGTATTCCATGCCATCTCTCTTTCTGGCCTATTTCAAATTTCAAACGATGTTGAAATATGCATGAGCTGAATTAATGGCAGGGAAATTCTCACAAACATTCTTCAATTACAGACTGCACTATGTGGTTATTTATAATGAAAGCAGGCAGAAAATATTGCACACACATCCATACTTACATAAGTGTGAACGTGAATGAACTATCTCCCACCTTGTCAGACTGCAGAGACATACACCACCAAATAATGCATGGGTTAATGTTCCACTCTAACAACGAAGGGCAATCAAAGTTAGCACTGGTTGTAATGTATATACTAGAGACATACATGTGTGCACATAATGAGAAATACATGTGTGAACATCAATACACCATATTATTAATGTTTCGCTCTACACACAGACAAATTACAGGCCATTTGTTGCACTTTGTTTCTTGACACTCTAATGCATGCCTATAAATCAACTCACACTTCAGGGAAATGGGCTGTGTTTTTATCCAACTTTATTCAATCCAAGAGAATATTTGTGCCTTGTTTAACAACATGGCAAACACAGCTATTGCACCGTATTGATTATGAGAAAGATGTGAACAGTTATGGTCGGTGCCGATTTTTTCACAAAATATTCACAGTAATTAACGGCAGTGATAAAATACATGTGTTCAAATGAGCCCTTCCACTCTGAGGATGACATTTTCAGATGCATTTATTCCGCATTTTCGCACTGGAATTGCTCATTGTATCTGGTGTGTACAGACCTATAGTAAGATGTACATGTGTACAATAATATAATGCACTACCCTCATCGATCACTGTGTTCCCCTATATACATCAAAGGCATTTCCCATCATGGTTTCCCACACGCAATAGCTCAATACATTATCCAATACCTAAAGAGAGTCAGCAGGAGTCATGATCTTCTTGCCAATCAAGCTAGGATGACCAAGCTCACAACAACTGACATATCATCATCATTATCATCATCCATTGTTTATTCAGGAAAATTGACTGAGCATCAAGCTCCTTTACAGCAATGCCATGAGCATACAATCAACAATACAAACAATAAAAAACTGAGAAAATACTAAAAATAATAATAATTAAAAAATACTACAAACAGCATCACATCAGCATCACATGACGCACATCAAGGTAAACACATCAACACAAAAAACCCTACTCAGCCTATAGATAATAAGCTAAAATAAAACTACAAGCAATAGCTGTTATGTAAACCATCTACATTTGCTGCCACTTTTTTGCTCATATAGAGTGTAGTGTAAAGTTACTAAATCCAAGTTGGTAGTGCACTCCCAGGGTCAGGCAAAAGGACAGCTAGGTTAGATGCAGTGATTGGCTCTGGAGGTCCTCTAGAACATGAGGCATGTTGTACACCCCCATGGTCACATTTCACTGTCCCCATTTGGCTCTGCTTTGCCAGCTGGTTTATGGCGTCTGCAGAGCCACACCACAGTGGTCCCATGGAAACAGCATAGCACTCATTCTAGTCTGAAAAAGATGGTTAATCCCCACCACATACACACACACAAACACACACACACACACACACATGTACATAAATATACAAATACGCATCCAGAATAACCTAATATACTTACACACACATATACAGGCATGCACACACGCGCACACACACACCCTCCGTCCCTCAAACACAGATACACACTGTCTTTCTCATACATACACACATACGTACAAACATTTGTGCTTCAGCAGACCCAGACCACGGCAGTGAGACCCATCAACTCATCCTACCCCAAATGCCACTGAGAAGAGAGAGGAACCTCAGTGGTATAAGCAGATGTACTTCACAGCAGGCTGCATGGTCTCTCGCCTCTTAGGAGGCTCAACCTGCCACATGGCTAAATGACTAACTCACCAGCCAAAAATCTGGACCAAAATCACCACGTTTGTTCGTTCATCCCAACTAGTGCTACTATTCAGTGACAGCTATCATAATAAAACTAATCCAGTAAAAATACACTGATGAAATAAATCTGAGGCTAATGTTTGTTTTTTATAATGGTTTAAAAAAATCATTATTATTGGCACACAATTAGCAAACCCACCACAGAACAGCCCCCATATGAGCGAGCTAAATGCAACCAGTTGGATTTTGGATGCATCTGCTGATTAGAAAGAAAAAAAATATTCAGACAGCAGTGAGTCACTTTCAGCTGCTAAGAAAATCCCTCTGCAGCATGTTGTTTTGTGCTGTGTTGGTGAGAGAAAGAGTACCAATGCCAAATAGGTACAAATTCAAGGCGTGATTTCTTAGCGGAGAGAAGGAGAGGTGATTTAATTCACTGGTGGATTAAGGCTGGCAGGTCTGTTTTTGAGTTGCTATGGCAGCACAGTTCCTTGGCATCCAAAATGCCAACTCAGTGGACTGACCAGAATTCAATCATGATACTCAAATAACCTGTGGAGAGCACGACAGAAAATGGACATATTCATGTGTCCAAAACACAAACAATTTTGATGTTGAAGCCTACAGCATAATATGGATTCAGTCCCTTTAGTTCATTTCAGATTGAAATCTATCTGAGCCCCAGTTTGTAAATGTCTTTGTAGAAACGAGAAAGAGAAAAGAATATCTGTTTACATTGTTATTTCACCACATCCAATGATGACTTTATGACAATTGGTAGATATCTATAGAGGCATATGTAATAAATAACATGAAATACAAAGAGTAATGACCACAGGCTCATATAATTTGTACTCTAGACAGGCACTGCTTTGAATTGGTTTGTGAGCAGCAAAAAGTGGTCAGTTGAATGGAATCACTCAACTGCATGTTTCAGAAATGCACACCATACAGTCATAAGCAGACCTTGTTATTGTCTGGGCTAATCTTGATTGCCCTTGCTAGGTACTTAGAATCGAACATTAATCCGTGCATTACAGGATTATGTGGTGCATCTTTTCTGCAGTCCAAACATCACTGGGTTGGGTATTGGATTGAGACATGCTTTTTTCATCGTCTGTCAGTGTAAGAGATTTGTGACAGATAAGTCAAGGCACATGAGCATTTTATTTCTCATGTGTCAAAATGTCACGTAACAGTACAGATGTTTTGGTAAAAGCATGTGGATAGTATGCTACTTTTGACATTTACTACTTAGGAGGCTTTCTCTGAGTCATCCTATTTTTGCATACTTGGAATATCTTGGAATACTCTGGAAACTTCGCCAAGATGTTGGCTTAGATGTTTATATGGGCAAATATCTTTGATATAAAAATTATGGTTGGTAATTAATTTTTAGTGAAGATAGTACATTGTTTTTTTCTTTAAAAGTTCAATTTTTTATTTTTCCAAAACTGCAAAATGCAACAAAATCATAATGCTGAGATATCACATATGACACATGATCTTGACACTCTCTGTGTGTTACCTCTGTGTGTGACTTCTCTCTGTGTGTGACTTCTCTCTGTGTTACCTCTGTGTGTGACTTCTCTGTGTGTGTGACTTATCTCTGTGTTACCTCTGTGTGTGACTTCTCTCTGTGTTACCTCTGTGTGTGACTTCTCTCTGTGTGTGGCATGATGAGGCATGGTGGCATCCCATTTTTTCTTTCTGCTTATACTCTGTCCCTTTACACACACACACACACACACACACACACACACACACACACACACACACTGACTCTTTTCCTCAGGACATTACAAAGACAGCCAGCTGCTGAGTCATTGCTGCATCTTGGCCAAATGTGGCCCGGACCAGTTGACAGTGGCCATGCTCGGAGAGTGTGACCTGGCCACTGTCACACACCACCACAAATCAGCAATGAGCTTCCCCTCAGCTTCCGTAAATACCTTCTGTGGAAGCCCAGCACGTATGTGAAAATCCTCTATTGCCTAGAGCGTGTACCAGAGTTAGTGTGGTTTGCATGCTCTGTCAGCATTAATAAACTCCTAGCGAGGGTGCACACAAGGATCCTGTTTGGTCTGGGTCTGTACCGCTGAATAGAATCTTTCTATTCTCTCTGTCTTTTTCCCTCGCTCTCTTCTTCTCGTTTACCATGCCGTGCTGCAGATTCACCCTTCCTCCACCCTCTCTTCACCTGCTTTACCCCATATAATGTCAAACACCTTCTCACAGTAGCTGAACAAAAAGTTTGTCGGAGAAGAGGACAAAGGAGAAAATGCTTACCTTTCTTTCACTGTAGCATCCCCTCCCTCTCTCTCCCTCTCTTTCCCTCCCTCTTTTCCTTTTTCTTTTTTTATTTCTGGAGTTGCTGAAATACAGTGTTGGCTTCTAACCCAGTTACCTTCTATAAACTGTGTTGGATTCTTGGCAGCAGGGCGAGGTTCATCTGAGGACAATGCAGAGCTGGAAAAACACCCAGTGCCTCCCGCATACTCATTGGGCTGGCTCGCCTCCAGAAGACCAGCACTGATGGAATATCATAAAGAGAGTCACCAGAGAGCAATTTCACGATAATCATCAATGCCGGCTTCTCTCTCAGGATTCACCCATCACCACATACACATTCACACACACATACACACAACACGCATACACTTTACACACTCACATATTGCTCATAAACTATTAAATGAAATGCTTTGATTCAACACCATTTCAACCCCCACTGAAACTCACACTCAAACCCTCCCCCCCACCCCCCCACCCACTCCACCCCACCCCAATCTTGTCAGCAGTAAATCAAAGCAGAGTAGCTCCCATTCAAGTTGAGTGAACTTAACGGCCCCTCGCTTATCAGAGCTGTACTAAACCACAACTAAGGCACAACACATCCATGTTGTTATCTACCATCCTATCCCGAACATCTGACAAGCACATTTCTTTGTCTTCTCCCTTTTCATCCTTGTTTCTCTCCCCCTCTATTTTTTTCTAATACAGATTCTTTTCCCACCTTGTCATTAGCTCTGTACAATCAACACAGTGTTCGCACACTCACTTGTGTTAATCTGCAAAACCCACCGCAGAAAAACGGTCTGAATTAAGAACTGGTTTGGGAGAGCAGCACATCTGACAGTATATGATTTATAACATCCTGACGTGATGATTTGAATGCAATGCGCAATCTTGTGTTACTCATCTGAGATGAGAAGCTGATATTCCAAATGTGCCTTTTAGGGCTCTGAGTCCCTCACACATCTGCAGGGAGCTTACTGTCTGGAGTTTGGGATGGAGAGAGATTCAAAAACATTCCCTGCCAGAACATCTCTTCTGGAGATTCCCTGCTGTCTTTTGGAAAAAGAAGAAATAGAAGACTCTAGGCCAAACAATGCAGTGAATAAACATTATCAACCTGATTTACTACCTTTAACATGACTTTTTAACCCTTTTTTTTTACTTTTTCACAAGATGGTTGAGACTGAGACACATAAAAGTAATTTATTTCTGTTTGTTTATAACTCCATCAAATATTAAATTATAAACAAACTGATTGCGAATGGTTTGGTGTCATGTCTGAATGCATGAGTGAGCACAATATGCTTAAAATGTATGAGAAACTTATAGCAACACTTTCTATGAAGCCAGTATTCATAAAGAATTATAAACACATTCAGAAAAAGCTATAATGCATTCATAAAGTCTTGTCATTAATGTTCATAACTTTATACATTCTCAAGATTGTGCTTATAAAGCATTATAATGTTATCTTATAAGCTTTTACAACTTGCAAGTGTCACAGATTCTACACACAAGACAATGACCCAGTGCCCATAAAGCACTATTATTACACTTCTGAAACCTTAATAAATCTTATAACGTTTGTTATAAGTCTGTAATTATTTATACACATATGAAACGTTCATAAATCTTATGTTTATCAGTCTGTAATTATCTATACATTGATATACATGATAACACATCATAAACATAAAGCATTATGTTATATGGTTATAACATACATTGATCCCTTTTTATGATTTATGTAAGTTTTATGTAACTACTGACAGCAAGTATAAGCATACCACAGTGTTTAACTGCTTGGTAACCAGGTAAGCAAGATTATTTGATCTGCCTTTTAATTCTGACCATCTCAAAAAAAATTCAGGGCTATGCCCAGGCCCTTGGTATGTCTTTCCACTAAATCTTATGAAACTTGGCTGGTGGTTTTTATGTAAACCATGTTACAGACAGATAAACAGATAGACAGACGCCCACACCTACACCCATTCTTCTTCGTCATTCTTCTTTCTCACACAGACATCACATGTATATCACGTGAAACTGCACAACCTGATCTTTTCAACGGTGCTAGTCGCTAGTTTCTGTAATGATCGGTTAAGTGAGAAAATTAGCATTGAACATATATCAAAATTAATGTCACTAATACAGCTCAGAGTCCATGACATACCCATTCTTCTCTGTGTAATATCTTCTAATAATTTCTAAACTCCCACATAGCAAACCGCATATCAAAATAAACTGGAGATCGTACTGTTTCCAATATTGTAGATCATTACGAGTAATCCGGCCTTGAAATCAAGTTTCTGCATTGGCTCCAACCGCCCCTCACCCCCAAAACAAATAATTTCTTCTCCATATCAGAAGTTGTTCTCAGCTCCCTGTCTGTGATAGCTAGGGCAGAGAGAAACAGAGAGGAATATGATGCAGGCCTGTGTCTATTGCAGCCCCCTTCTCCTTTTTGCAATAAAATATGAATAAAATATGATACTGAATAAAATATTTTGTCAGTACATATATTTTTGTAAATACTGCCAGATTTGGATAACCTGGATAACTGTCCAGAAAAAAAACAAGATATAGCAATCTATATCTTAAAGTGTGATGCCAGTAGTATTCGAATGTAGGGTGTTTTCCTGAATGGGCACAATTCAAATATTGATGTAAAGAGAAAATTGTGTTGCTAGCTACTTTCTATAGTTTTACTGTTGTTCATGTTTTCAGCCTAAGGCACTTGGGCAGATGCACTGAAAAGGCTATGTTTAAAACACTTGTCTCGACATCGCATGATACTGTTTTGTCAGGGTCTCTACACATGAACTCAAGCATAAAGAACGGAGTAAAACTTGTTTCTGAGGACAGCACATTACATATTTTGCATTACAATATTTTCCTCTCATCGCCATCTTGGATGAAAAGTCAGAATAATGGCTGGAATTTCCCGAAAAGTGTTCCTTTAAAGCCAGTGTGAGCCAATCCATATCCCTGTTGTTTAAGGTCATTGAGTGCTGTTGGTAGGAAAAAGAACAAGAAATGTTTATACAACGTAAACCAATGTAACAAATAAGCAGTTAACACTAACCAAATGGGGCACAGAAACTCACTCTCAGTTTAATTTTCCTATGCCCAATTCAGTTAATGGGCATTTGAAAATTGAAAATGGCCGGTTCTCTGTTTTGTCTATGTCGTATCAAATTTTCTGGTTCTTTTCCCTAGTCAGCACTTGGTGACTTTGAACAACACGATTGAGGATTGAGCTGTTGTAATTCCATGTGTAGTTTATTGTAAAGAATAAATTAAAGATAATATCTAAAAAGCAATGTGAAATAATAAAGTCTAAGTCTAAAATGCACTGGATAAGATAAAGTGTCAAGTGTAGTGCAAACACTGTTCAGCACAGCTGGTATAACTCTGCATAATGTTATTGTATAGCACTGGCCAACATACAGTTAGATGTTCCTTCTTTGTTCTTCGGTATTGGCACAGATCTCATCCATTTCATCCTCTGAAAGGCATAGCTTGCTGAGGACACCCAGTGCATGACTGATCCTTATTCTGTTAGAAGCTTTAGCCAGCCTCAACTGTCACTAGAGATTCCTAAAGATAAATGCTTCAGTGAGTGGAATATTCGGAACACAGGCAAATCCTAAGGAGCAACTCAGGAAATATTATTAATGTGGTATTACTTGGGATTTCTCAGCAGACATACAGAGATACTCCCCCGTTTAATGTACCGCCTAATTCTGAACAAGCTGAGATTTTTTTTATCAAGACAAATTTTGCTCTCTGTCTCAAAATGAAAAATTTCTCTTCTCTTGACTGACTTGGCAGTTTTTATCTTTTTTTGGCCACAAGACCTTGTTTGTCAGAAATAATATCAATAATTCAGCCTCATTGCCAACAGTTAAAGCCCCCCTGCTTTGGATTCTTTAGCCCGTCACACAGTTGAGCATTTCCACAATTGGACAAGTGTTTGGGATATTCATATTCAGTCCCCTTGGTCCGAGTTTCTAAATCACAGAGGTATGTTCTGTGGTATTCTTGACTGATTTGACAGCTTTTATCTTTTTTTTGGCCACAAGACCTTGTTTGTCAGAAAAAATATCAATAACTCAGCCTCATTGCAAACTGTTTTTTTAGCCCCGTCACATAGTAGAGCATTTCCACAACTGGACAAGTGTTTGGCATATTCATATTCAGTTCCCTTGGTCAGAGTTTCTAAATTACAAAAGCATTTTTCATGAGATACCCATCTGACCTGTACATTGTAAACAATGTACTTGGAAAACAACCCTGATGCTAAATCATTAAAATCAGATATTCCCACTCAGAAGCTCTTAACTCTTCACTATAAATTGGTTTTGTATAGGTTTTTCCAACTCTTCTCACCCTGTGATCAGCTTTAATAAAGCATGTCATGTAAACGTCACTCCAGTCCACGTACTGCATTATTTTCTGTCAGTCCAGTTTTCTTCACATCCAGATGAATATGCAAGCTATCCAGTCACGTCCTCGGAGCTTGCCAGGCTAGCTTGGCAAGAGCAAAAGCAGCTTATCAGCCAAAGCAGAAGCATACAGAAAGGCTGCTTCAGACTTGCAATGCTCACTGCATCAGGCTGGGGCTCCGTCTGTGAACGCGCCTGCGTCGCTGCCAGTACCCAGCAAGTGTCAAACGAGGACAGATGGCCTTGGGAGACTTTTGCTATTCACTGTTGATTCACTGCTGCAAAATTACTTATCCTCCCAACACCCCTCTCAACCCCCACCTCATCTCCTCGTCATTTCTCAGAGCAAATGCCATCATAAAATATTCTGCATTCTTTCATCTTCTGTGTGTTTGGATACAAAAAGGTTTGGTTGGAGTTATGTTAGTGTGTGTGTAACAGAGTGAAAGAGAGAGTGAGACAGAGAGAGTGTGTGGATTGTTTGTAGTTATACTGTGACAAAACCAGACAATAAGCCCTGTCTGAGAGAGCAAGCTCAGGAAAGTTAGGATTCAACCGCGTTGGATGTGATCTGTGAGACTGATGAGTGACAAGTTAATCGTCTGAGGGGAAAACAGAGTGTCTGGACTGACGGAGGGATGGACAGACTGACACTTGTTTGTTTGCTTGCAGTGGTGCGCATGCCCGTCGTCTTGTTGCAGGAAGAGTACAAACACTGGTGTCTGCTTGTATGTGCCTTTCAGCCTGTTAGCCTCAGGGAAGAGGTCATTCCAGGGAAGAGGATAAAAAACACACGGCAGTGACCTGGCACAGGGGTTGAAACGTCTTCCTGGATTTGTAGGTGAGGCTGGGCACTGGGCCTCCAAGTCACGGAACTGCAGTCTCCTCCTGATGGGGCTGGTGTCCCAGATGGTAGAGTGTTCCCTTCAGGCTCCAAGATGACAGGCCAGAGTGTCTCCTCTACTGGGACACTCAGCTCGTAAATACACACTCAGACTGTCGACAAGCAACTGCATGTCAGTCGAGCTGCAGGAAAAGGCCTTTCAAATGGACCCACACATGTCTACATGGAGACAAAGGAATTAAAACACCAAAGTCAAATTATGAGTTTGGGTGCATATTTGACAGAATTATTGCACTTTTTTCTCAGAGGCAAAAATCTTTACTTGCATTACTTTTTGTGTATAGCACATTAAATATTTCAGACACATTAAATGGACTGTCAATTCACCAAACATCTCTGTGTCTCTTTCTTCCTCACATTTTACACCATTAAATAATGACAAAATTATTTAACAAAATTTTTACTGGTGCTATAGTCATATTTCCAAATGTGGTATGATACCAGAATGTTTTGACTGTCAAGTTGGCTATTAAATGTCTTTTGCCTTAACTGATTGCTGAAAGACGTGTTGATTTGAAATAAAAACAATTAACACTTTGACTAAACTCAGAAAAAGTCATAACAGGCATAAAAGGCATAACTAATTGAGATCTCATGTGCGCAAGAATGTTGGGGGAACAAGCTGGGGCTATGCAGCTAAATGTTCCCAGAAGGATAAAACTCATTTTAATTGAATCACTGGCTAACTCAATAATTTCAAACAGCATAGACTTTGTAAGCATTTACATAAACTTCACTAGATTGAAAACCTTCTACTTAGCCTGGCCAACAATGTTTTCACATAGCATTAACACTGCTAATTTCTCTCCTACAAGTTGGGGGCTTTTGATAACTGACAGTGCTGCCCTGAGGTTATGCAGCATACAACACAAGAGGGTTTGGTAGTCAACACAGTGATGAGCATTCATGTCCTCTGTTTTACAAAAATGTAAAACAGCAATCACGTTCCTTGAACACATCACTTAAACTATGCACCTTCATACACTGTTTTTTATAAATTGGGAAATGGGTTTATTTATTTACCTTTTGTGTACATGTGTAATGCTGTTATGCATGTGTGTGTGTGCTGCTGATTGATAGACTGATAGATTGACTGATTGATTGACAGCTCAATCACCTAATAGTCAACACAGTTTTCCCTTCATTTCCTTTTGAATCTTTTCACTTTGTCTTGTGAGAGTCAATTCAATGTAATGCTTTCACATGCAAATCCATATATTGATAGCACAGGCCACCCAGATTAGCACAGTTCAGATTTTGGGAAGGCTCTCACTAATTGTAGCTTGTCTTACAAGGTCTTACATAACTATTTCACACAAAAGTAAATAGGCGTACTCAGCACAACTACTACGGGAAGATAGGGCAGCAACATTTGAATTAGAATCCGGAGCAATTCCTGACAAAATCAGCTTCCCTTTGGCTGTCTTTCAGGGTGTCTGAACACCCTCCCCCCCCCTCCACCCCTCACCCCCAACACACACATAGACACACACACACACACACACACACGCGTGCATGAGCTTGCACACACTGACATGCACACACACACCCACTCCTCATTGCTCATCATCATGTCTGAAGTTTATCCTTCCTTGTGTTTCCACCTGTCCATCACTTGTGTGTGAATCACTGTGTTTTTTTGTCTGTGTGTGTGTGTGTGTGTGTGTGTGTGTGTGTGTGCCAGAGCCCACTTTTCAAGGAGGTCACAGCTATAATACAACCACACAGCTTCTTGTACTTAGAATTACATAGAATCACCTAGTGCAGCACCACACACATTGCAGAGATTAATGGTGGCCTGAAGGGCGCTAAATTAAGCTCATTGATTAAGATGGCTAGCTTGAGTTTAGCTCTACAGGGAGCAAGATTTACGGGCCAAATTGGCATACGAGGAACTACATTCATGGAACTACTACAGGTAGCTGAAAGCTTACCTGGAAGCTTTGACTGGGCCATTGATACATCTATTACAAAAGCATTCCTCACAACCCCGCAACGAGGTGGGTTAGAGGAACTTTCAAGTCTCATTAAGACTACCAGAGTTCAAGCCAACATCCCTAAACATGTCTTAAGGAAACATTCCAGGAACGCATCTTCCACAGCATCCAACTACATTGCCCTCTGAGCATGAAACAGTCATGTTCACAATAATAGCTGTTTTCCAGTGCAGTTTTTTATTGAAAGCATTTTACTTTTCTGTGGAGTTAGTGAGGACTGAACATTGGCCAGCAAGGGTGTAGTGGGTGTTGGACCCAGGGGTACAGAGTCCCCCCATTTCCTGAAACAGAGGCTATTTCTCACTTATTAATATTAGACATGATTTATAACATCAAATTGCGTACCCCCACTAAAAAATCCCCACTACACCTCTTTTATTAGCTCATGAATTTATGAAGCCCATGAAAGTGCGACTGTGTAAACATCTTGCAATAGCTGAACCTGAATAAAAGCTGAACCCCACATATACTATAGGCACGTGTAAGTAAGCCCTGTATCTGTAGTTGCACTATATGTCACAGAAGGCACAACCTTAAAATGAGAATGAAAATATTGAATATTGAATACTGTAGAAGTGTTTGGAAATTGAAAAAGGAAAAACAAAAAATAAGTAAATAAATAAATAAATACAAGTTCTCCATCTCACCATCCTAAAACTCCTTCTCCATTGTTTTTCCACAGTCTACTCAGAAACAAACTCAGAAGCAGACAAACCAGTTCAAGCAGGTGTTTGGTATTTC
Source organism: Tenualosa thibaudeaui (assembly GCA_027481765.1). Lineage (NCBI taxonomy): Eukaryota > Metazoa > Chordata > Actinopteri > Clupeiformes > Clupeidae > Tenualosa > Tenualosa thibaudeaui. The sequence goes on along the minus strand of JAIFZK010000013.1, from coordinate 2,005,216 downwards.
TCTTTAAAAAAAAAAAAACCTTTTTGTCTCCCCTCTTTCCATTTGGTAATCTGCTCCTGGTCTTTTTTACACCACCTACGCAGCTGTGAACCTCCTTTGTCTCTAATCATCTCTCTTTTGTGAGCTGAGGTTCTCACTCAGTTTGCATTTCCAAATTTACTTCCAGCACAGAGGGGGTAAAACTCTCCAGCAGAGAGAGAAGTCTGAACTGAAGCTAATTGAGGTATGAGTTCAGCTGAGGATAACTTGCAAATCAAATTTCACTATCTGAAATATTTCTTTCAGACTTTACATTTGTGAAACAGTCCAGTACAATACACACATAAATGATTTTAGTATCATTATTATAAATGTCTGCGTACTTTGTGCCCTGTGCTTCTTATAACTTAAGTCTTGTGCTTCATAGAATTTATCTGTGCATTTCAGATTGGTATTTATAATTCTGAACATCTTGACTTGGGTTTCATGGTCAGGAATAGGATGAGGATTAAGTGAAATTCCTCTGAATTTAGCTGGATTGAACGAGATTCTCCTTAAATAATCTCATGCTATTTACCTCCAACATCAAAAATGGATGCAAACCACAGGTATTCTGTAGAATTCAAATATTTGGATTAATTTGTGTTCTGTTCTGAACTCTTCCTTCACAACATGGAGTCTTATGCAGCTGTTGTCATTTGTGTTTATTAGTGGTGGCAAACAGATTTCAGGTTTCTCAAGGAAATGCAGATTATGTCCTGATTAATCAGAGCCAATCAACTGTCACAAAATATTGATGATGTTCATCAAACATTTTACAGTGCCAATAAAAACACAAATTCCTGTCGTTACTTATTTGTTTGACAGTGTGCAGTGATCTACAGCAATATCTGCAGTCTGATGTTAATGCTTACCTCCCTGTCTCTTTCCCATACTCACTGGTTGAGCCACTGATTCCTGGATGCTCTCAATGGAAAAAAAACACCATTATCAGAGTTCATTACCTCATGAGAGGAACAGTGGTAAGAACATAACTGAGTGTTTCATGTGCCTGTGTGGTTTGGTGACGTAACATTGGTCTTTTCATCTCCCTTGCATATTGTCATGCTCCGTTGCCATGGGAGACAAAGCTCTCCATCTCAGCTGGGGCATCGGGGGAACTCTTTATTAAAGGGAAAGCCATGCCCAAGTATCATGCTCTGTTTATGCAATCATGACAAGCCTGATTATTTGTGCAAGCATGCTTGCGAGATATAGAGTGATAAAGAGAAAATATCAGGGGGAGGGAGAGATAGGAAGAGAGTGAGCGAGTATGACAGCATCAGTGTGTATAAGACCAAGTGTGTGTGTGTGTGTGTGTGTGTGTGTGTGTGTGTGTGTGTGTGTGTGTGAGATGTGTGTGTGAGAGAGAGAGAGTGAGAGAGCGAGAGCGAGAGCAAGAGCTTGTTTTTGTTTTTCTGTGTCTGTCTGTTGCTCTCTCTGTCTGTTCCTTCAGTTGTCACTGAGATCTCTCTGTCTCTCCCTCATGTTGGAGTGAGGCACAGGGCTTTGGCATGTAAGAAAGCAGTAATGGACTGTTAAGTCACTGATAGTGTTCAAGCTGAATTTAATTAACATGAATTTCCATGTTCCAAATGACAACTCAGAGAGAGGCGGGGATGGAATAGAGAGAGAGAGGGAGAGAGAGAGAGAGAGAGAGATGAAGGGGTAGGAGCAGACACAGAAGAGCTTGCACTGAGCTGTGCCATGCTTTGCTGCAAGCAGAAGGCTCCCATGAATACTCATCCTTCTGATCCCGAGTTCAAGCGAGGCCACGGCAACAAGCTGGAGAGTCACCGCCTCCTGGGAAAAACAGTTGGAGATCTCCTCCGCACTCATCATTATCTGACCCCTTTTTTGGCCTCAATGCTTTAGCTCGGAGTATTATCAGCACATATGAATGATATCATTGTTTTTCTCTCATGACATTGCTTACATAAAAAAAACATCATGATGTAACGTGATATGACGTGATTGAAACGACATACTTGTCTGGCTGTTGACATGTAATCAAAATCAGCTACAGTAGCTTACCCTTGATCTGGCACAGAGAAAATAACATGATAGGAAAAAAAGCACATTTGGTGCAAAGCTAAGAGTGCACCGTTCAAATTTAATCAGCCTTTTTAATATAAATCATGTGTTTTCTTTCACAGTTGTAGTTAAATTAACACCAGACATAAACAATGAAAAATGGTGCAAATTCTACACTGATCCTATAATGATTATGTGTGTTATGTGTCAGCTGAGGTCAGTGGGCCAGAGGAAGGCTGGAGACATCAGACATAAGCTCTAAGAGGTAAGACGGCGCACAGGAAAACAAGCCCAACCCAAGGCCTACAATGACATTTACTGCTTTCATACACAGGATTCTCTTAACACGCAGGAGATTTTGTAAGGGGGCTGAATGTCTGCATTGCATCTAATCTTGTCCAACATAGACTCTCTTGGGAATAGTAAAAATTTGTTGAAAAGATGTTTATTTTAAGAAATGTTTGATGTTTTTCAATCCATAATTACAGTAACATAACAAGTTATCTGAGTAATTTAGCAATAAGCAGATTATAAAAATATATAAAAACAGGCTATTAGCCATCGCCTTGCTGATTACTGTGAAGTCACCTTATCTGTTTTGACTTTAGAATAGATAGGTTTTAGATCCACAGCATACCAGATTAACAAACTCCAAAAATATACATACACTGCACAAGGGAGTTTTTTTTTAAAGGTTTAAGGTTATGTTTCATATATTTTATGGCCTGTTGAACAAATTAAATGTGCATGTGTAATAAAGCTGTTCTCTTTCATAAAGGGATTATTTTCCCAAAAAAGTCTTTGAAGACTATTCACATACATAATGTTGTCTAATTAATTAAAACATGATTAACTTTTCTAAGAAATCAAATTTTCAAAAAATTAGTTTTGCTTACTTATTTGATAAATAACAACATTCACAAGCAACATTAAGGTGAAGATCTTGGCAATACTGTAAATCATCCCAGATCATCAAGTGCATGTATTCAGGAATGATATTTTTTTTCTAAATCACACAATAAGCATTTAAATAACATAAGGAACAATCAGACAGATGAGCGGTAAGCAGTTGGGGTATTACCAAACTGTTCAGTGTCTGAGAATGCTGCTTAGCGCTGCAAAGAAACAGAAATAATACTGCATTCAATGGCTGATACCTTGACTGGGGGAAAACCCCTCTCAATATTTGGGATATAATGACACAGAGTAGAGTAAGGGGCCTTTCTCATGAAACGAAACAGCCGTACTCCCAGAGTTTTAATCCCCAACTTTTGTTTATGTCCTTTGTGACTTTACCTAAGGGTCTAAGTGCATTGAGATGTAAGATGTTTATCTAAGGTTGCCTGCATGGGGAGGTTTTGTGGTTTCTGTTCCTCTGCAATCAGTCTAACTGTATTTTTCCTCTTAACAAGATGATAAATGTGTGTGTCTGATCGTGTGTGTGTGTGTGTGTCTGTCTGTCTGTCTGTGTGTGTGTGTGTGTGTGTGTGTGTGTGGTAGTCTTGTTTTCTCAGTAAGATGTGAGTCATGGTCCCTTTTACTGGTAAAGCTTTGAGTTAGTGCCCCTTCAGAGCTTTGTCTGACAGCATCTGAATCTAAAAGTACAGTAAATGTAGTGACTCACAGTGACAGAGAAATCTGACTCGCATCTGGGTGAAAAGTGACCCCAGGATAGAAGAATTAACACACTGAGCCAGCCCGGTGAGCACCAAAAGTGTTATCTGATATCTCTGTGAAAAGAGTTCAAATAAGTGCAAATAAGTTAGTTAGCATTTGGAGTTGGGATTCATATTCATATTTAGTTTTCATTATGGGAGACTGATTTAGCACGCATGCAAAGGCAAGCTAGAACATTGTCAGTTGGTTAGGTGATTTAGCCCTGATTCTATAATGACCTGAAAAGCAACGTCAGTTTTATGGACCAGCTCTGTGTTTTGTCCTGTTAAGTTAACTTCCTGATGTTGCAACTGTGACGCTCCTGCATTTTTGCACACACAAAATCCATTCGAACACATTCATAAATTGAAAACACGCAAGGTGACACACACATTCGAACATTCCCCTGAATTCTCAACCAGAGTAATGATCGAGAGTCTCAGAAAAGCGACAGACGAAGCACGATCTAGTTACAAGCAGTATCTTATCCCTACAGCTAAAGTTGTAGAATAAGCTACGCTTCTGGGAGTATACTTTTTCACGAACCGAATAGGATTGCTCTTTCTGATAGCTCGGAACAACCAGCTCCGCTGTCACTGGAAGGCCCTTTTCCCCAACGTGACCAGACCCGACCTGGACTGACAAACAAAGCAGTAGGCCACGGATTCAATTTGATTGTTCTGGGTGTCCGCCGTGAACCCCAGGTTGGAACGAGTGTCTGAGTTGCTTTTCTTTATCATTTGTTTGTACCGAATATGGACTGTTTTGTTTTATGCAATCAAGACGCCTTTGTATTGTTTAGTATAGCATTGCTCAGACTTGTTTCACACAGTATGCATTTCCAAATTTGTTTGTTTTTTTTCTCTTCCATACGGTGACGGTGTAACATTGTAAAACCATTTGATGTAAAGTCCACAGGCCGTATTGTTTATCACGGCAGTTTTTTTTTTTTACTTGACTACTGTGCCTTGTTAAACTATTGCTCTTAAATTCGAATACGAATGAAATGAAAATTTCACCTAAGTTAAAAGTAACGGGTTCAGTAAACATTTTTGTGAATAAATGCTCATTTAGAATTGATGCAGCTTTATTACAATCTTAATGAACAACAGCAGCACATACAACAGCAGGAGAACTGAAAAGAGACATGAATACTTTATATCATGAAGTCGAACTGATGTATGAGACTGGGAAAAATGATATATTGACCGCTTTGAGCTCCCAGATGGAATATCTCCTAACTCAGACTTCCTCAAGCTTAAACTGGCGCTTAAAGCATGTGCAAGAAGAAGTTCTAAGGAGTGTAAAAGACATGTTGGCACCCTTGCAAGCAGCTATGGTAGAGCTGTCAGTGGGAGTCACATGTCAAACTGAACAGTTGAAGGCCACTTTGCCTGTTCTTACTGCCATCAGGCAGAATAATGTGGGCCCCGTAGGCCACAGTGTTTTTCACGGCTCGGCCTGTGACTAGTGGGAGGTAGCTAGATTGTCTGTTCATACGTGGGCAGGATTCGAAGCCTACACACTCAAGTTCAAGTTGAAGGTGAGAGTATTCAAGACTTTGCATATTCCTACTGTTCCTTATGCAAATGCTGGAAACCCACCATCCAGGAAGGTGAGATTATTAAGATCATTTTGAAAAACATTAATCCACGCATTGCTAGTCAGTTATGTCAGAGAATATCCACTGTGGATGACCTAGTGAGACTTGGACAGCAACTCGAGAAAAATAAAGATAACCAAAGGCTTTATGAGCAGCGTAAACAACATGGCCAACAGCAAGCATCCCCGAAAAGTGGACATCCAAAACCACCTCCAACGGGCCCTCAAGTGCACATGCTAAATAACAACAACAACAACAGCTCCGAATTAGGTAAAAAAAAGACTCCTCTGCAAAGGGGAATCAAATAAATCCAACACTCCTCGTCTAGGTATTGTAAGAGCCAAGGGTAGTAGTGAAGTAGTGAAATCCCTCAAGCAGTGTTCATATGTGCCTGAAGTGTGTAATGTTATTCCCCATCAGTTAACTGTTCCTGTGTCTATCAGTTCATGGGCTGAAAGGGCTGTGCTGGATACAGGATCTTCGTTCGCTCTTATTACAGAACAGTTATGGGAAAATATTAAGATGCCTGACTCCACACTGCATCCCTGGCTGGAAGCTCCCCTTTATTTAGCTGATGGGCAGGCGAAACACCCCCTGGGATTCACTGAATTGACATTCAAAGTGCACAACAAAAGCTGGACCTTGCCAGCAGTAGTCCTGTCTGGGCAGATGCTTGTCCTACCAGCTGTACTTGTACTTTCTTGGCCTGGATTTCATGTTCTTCAGTAGCATGCAGATCGACATCTCGCATCTCTGCTACTGGTATTCGACTAAAGATAAATACAGTTTTTTAAATTACTCACTTGGGCTGAATGACTGGGGACAACCTCCATTGATGGCCTTCTTCTCATCTGTGTGCCCAGTGACCCTGAACTCTTTGCAGGAGACAAAAGATTTTGAGAGCTGGCAAAAACCTGTTGAAAAGACTCCTTTACAAAGTCCTGATAAGGAAGAGCTCCTGAAGCAGCTACACCTCAATTCAGATGTTTGCACTTCCCGACTTGGGCGCACTGAACTTCTAAAACACAAAATCTTCCTGAAACATGATGTGCCCTTTAAACAAAAGCCCTACAGAGTGTCCCCCTCCAAGTTAGAGGTTATGAAAGAACTTGTTGATGACATGCTAGCCAAGGGAGTAACTGAACCATCTTTATCACCTTGGGCCTCTCCTGTGGTCCTCATCCCAAAGAAAACTGGTGGACTACAATTCTGCGTTGACTACAGAAAAATTAAATGGCATCTCACACAGCAACGCATACCCATTACCCACTATCCAAGACATTCTCGAGTCCTTGTCTGGTGCTGCAGTGTTCACTAATTTCAACCTTATTAGTGAGTACTGGCAGGTCCAGATGGATCCAGACAGCCAAGAGAAGACTGCTTTTGTGTGTGGTTTGGGGCTTTACCATTTTAAGGCCATGCCTTTTGGCCTAAAAAATACCCCAGCCAAATCAAAGATTAATGGAGTGTGCACTGAAAGGTCTCCAAGGAAAACTGTGCTTTGTCTATTTGGACAACATAATTATATATTCTCCTGTCAAACAGCATTTTCGTGACCTGCAGACTGTCCTCAACAGACTTTGAGAGGCTGGTCTCACAGTGAACATGGGAAAGAGCAACTTCTTCCAATTTAAGCTCAAGTTCCTTGGTCACATTTTTTCTGCCAATGGAGTTCAAGCAGACCCAGAGAAAACCCAAGCAATTAAAAACTTTCTGATACCAACTAATGTCAAAGCTATCCAGCGATTTTTAGGAATAGCTGGATGGTACCACCGATTTGTACCGAATTTCTCAACAACTTGAAAAGGAAGGGGGTCCGGTTCAAATGGACTCCTGAGTGACAGAATGTCTTTGACACACTGAGCCCATCTAATTCAACCCCCCGTTCTTGGCCATCCAGACCTTAACTGGCCAGCTATTGTTTACATAGATGCCAGCAACATCGTCCACGAGGCAATCCTAGTCCAGCAGAAAGGCTTGGGGACAGAAGAAGTCCTGGCTTTTGCCAGCAGAACTTAAATCCAGCAGAACACAGTTACAGCACCACTGAGCAAGAATGCCTTGCAGTGGTCTGGACTCTGCAAAAAAGGCTCCACTACCTTGAAGGCCGCCACTTTACGGTAGTGATGGACCATGCTGCCCTTACCTGGGTATTTAAGACCAACAAGCCCGATCCACGCCTCATGCGTTGGGCCTTGCTGCTGCAAGAAATCACCTTCTCTGTGGAATGCAGGAAAGGGAGGTATGACTCAGTGCCTGATGCCTTGTCGAGAGCACCTGTAGACATTTCCTGCCCTCCTACTTATGCAGCCATCATGAAAATGAAGTCCGATATCTGCAAAACCGAACTGCCTCTGCGAGATGATGAAATCTGGAGAGCTCAGCAACAGGATGTGGAGGTTCAGTCCATATACGAGTCCATCCTAGAACATGGAGAAACACACATTAACGATGCAACCAAACTAACAGTTATAGAGGATAAAGTGTACAAAATCGTGCAACTGCCTTACCGTACACTATATCAAGTCTATTTACCAGCGTCACTGCGTCCCCAGCTCTTCCATGGCCGGCCATCTTGGACATTACAAAACCTACAAACAGCTACAAGCTTTGGCCTTTTGGCCCAAAATGAGTCTCGATGTGAAGGACTCCATGAGAAACTGCCCGCTGTATAAGCCGGAAGGGAGAAAACCTGCAGGGAAACTCCAACAAACCCTTGTTTGCTCCAATGCTTGGAGTGGACCTAATGGGCGCCTTACCAAGACATACACAGCTAAATACCTACATTTTTGTCTTTGTTGATTACTATTCTCAATGGGTAGAACTCTTCCCATTACGTAAAGCCTACGTAATGCTGAGACAACCTCTCGCATCTATGTGAAATAAATAATAACACGCTGGGGAGTCCCAGAATACCTACGATCCAAGCAAGGAAGTCAATTTATTTCCGATCTCTTCCAGGAATTTTGCAAAATGTGGAATCTGGCCAGAAAATTCACCTTTACTTACCATCCTCAAACCAATCTAACAGAAAGAGTGAACCACACACTAAAAAATGGTGGCCTCGTATGTCAGAGTTGAGCATAAACACTGGGACCGACATCTGCATACCTCGATTTGCAATCAATTCTGCAGTGCAGGAGTCCACTGGATTTTCCCTAGCTGCACTGAATCTCTGTAGGCTACTCCGCAGTCCTCTGGATGGTCTGTTACAACCACACATCTTACACACAACTTACCTAAGTGCAAAAAATTTGACAAATTAAAAGATATGGTCAAGCAGAATTTAATCCGGGCACAAGAGAGGCAAATGAAAAATTATGATGCCAAACGAAGAGAAGTTGCCTTCAACAACCACAAAAGGGTTTGGCTGAAAACTCATCCTTACTCCAAGGCAGAAAAGAAGTTCTCCGCCAAGCTGGCTCCAAAGTGGCAGGGCCTGTACTGAGTCATACGAAGTATGGGTCCACTAAACTATGAAACTGTAATGGAAGAAACTGGAAAGGACCTCAGAGTTGTGCATGTCTCACGCTTGAAGCCCTGCTATCCTTTAACGAAACAGTTGGAGGAAATCCAACAGCATAAAGTGCTAGACATATTCCAAGAGGAAAGTGATGAAGAGGAGTTCCTCGGCTTCACAAACGCAGACATCCATTCTCCCTGGTAATTCATGGCTTCTCCAAAGGGGGGAGGGGGGCAGAGTGTGACACTCCTGCATCTGCACACACAAAATCCATTCGAACACATTCATACATCCAAAACACGCACACACTCGAACATTCCTCTGAATTCCCACGGTTGAGTAATTGATAAAAATCTGTTTGAATCAGGTGGGAGAAGAGTCTCAGAAAAGTGACAGACGTAGCACGCTCTAGTTACAGGCAGTATCTTATCCCTGCAGCTAAAGTTGTAGAATAAGCTACACTTCAGGGAGTATACTTTTTAACTGACCGAATAGGATTGCTCTTTCTGATAGCTTGGAACAGCTGTGACCGGAAGGTGTGTCTGAGCTGTTCCTACCGAATATGGACTGTTCTATTTTATACGATCGAGATGCCTTTGTACTGTTTAGTATGGCATTGCTCAGACTTGTTTCACACAGTATGCGTTTCCGATTTTTTTTTTGTCTTCCATACAGTGACGATGTAACATTGTTGTAAAGGTAAATTGAACTTTGATGTAAAGGCCACAGGCCGTATTTTTTATCACGTAAAAAGTTTTCTTTTTACTTGACTTCCGTGCCTTGTTAAATTCTTTTTACTTGACTTCCGTGCCTTGCTAAATAGTGAAACTATTGCGTTATTGTACTATTGTGGAGAAATGTGATATTTGATATACATAAGGATTCTATATGGCCAATGTTGCACATTGAAAGGACTATGAAGTGAACAAACTTTCACCTGAACACACAACACGGATATTTGCACACACAAGACATTACACGCTTACATCCTGAATGGGACTGTTTAATGTGAAAAATAGACTGTCATATTGTGTTTGTTGGTGACTGAAATCCTAGCACCGAACCCCAGCAATGTCTTGTTTGCTTGTGTTAATTTAAATTTCACCTAAGTTAAAAGTAATGGGTTCAGTAAACATTTTTGTGAATGAATGAGTCTATTAAATCCTTTGTAAGGTGACTGACACTGTCTTGCCCCTTACCCTAATTCAGTATGTCAGACCGTTACACAAAGTAGGAGGAAGGAGGAAGGAGGATGTGAGTAATTACTCACATGTGCTGGTTTGGGAAAATGTGGAGGAACTGGACAAAAGCAGTCTGAACTACTAAACCCTATACCCATTCTAAACTACTGAACCCTATACAACATTCTCCTAAACTTAAAAACTCCTAAAACTCCTAAACAAACACACATAGACATACAAAGATTTTTCTCCTTTTGTGCAATATGTGTATGTGTGTGTTGCGTTTGACATAGACGTCACCATGGGTGCACGTTGGCCATGGATTCCCGCTACACACTGGCCCCATCTGCTCTCAATCTCCATTTGGAACGCCTGTCAAGTGTCAACACCACCATCAGTATTTCCCATAACTGTTAGCCCATATTGCAAGGCTATCTGGTTACCTTCAACCAGATCCTGAGGGATCTGCAACCAACCTCCCCAGCTGGATGCTAGTCAGGGGCTCTTTGTGAAAAAAACTCTATGCATGTATGTATGTATGTATGTATGAATGAATGTGTATGTGTATGAGTGTGTGTGTACATTGAAGCCTGCCTCTCTCCATGTGTGGGTTTACATTTGTGAAAGTGTGTGTAGGCGTAGTTTCTTTCATTGTGTTGTAGCTTGAATGTCATCCTCTTTTGTAAGTCGCTTTGGATAAAAGCGTCTGCTAAATGCATAAATGTAAATGTAAATGTAAATGTCTGTGTTATTGCTGACTTTGCAGTTGTTGAAAGAGAACTGAATGTGTATTCTCCAACATGACATCAATTCCTCAGATGTTTGGCTGCTCAAGTCAATCCTGTAAATGTTTTCTTTTCTATGTCCACACTCCTATGGTTTGCCAGATTAGACCTTCCGCCGTGCGCCCTGTGTGCCTCCACTGAAGTCTTTTGTAGAGTTCACCTCTGGTGGCCTGGGCCCCGGGTAGAGCAGGAAGTGAACTGATTCTCCCGCCACACGTTTCCTGAAAGTCACTGTATCACCTCCCATTGCCCTCAGTTCACCTGCTCATGTGACAGCCAGGGAAAAAAAAACTTTGTATTCAAACCAAATGGTATAACCCTACAGTATGGTGGCTTTTAACTACCACACACACACACAGACACACACACACAGTGACAGGGGCAGCGTCCATGGCAACCAGCAGCCGTTAACTCCACAAACACAGAATCTGCCCCAACCGTTCTGCTCCATGTGCTCCGCTCAGGCTCAGTCAGAGAGAGCTTAATGTAATTCTCTGGCACAACAGGATTTGTATCAGTCTCAAAGGGGTCAGTGAGGTTAAGAGCTGATAAGTAGTAGTGTTTAAATCCTCCCTGATCACACAGACGTGCAGCCACAACTGACGCTTTGGCTGATTTGGGAGACAGCGAGGGAGGAAGGGAGGGATAGGACTGAAGATGTGAGCAGGGTGGAGGGATGGGTTGTTGGGTGAGTTGGAGAAGCGAAGTTCTGGCCACTTGTGGTGTGTCGGAGTGCTTGTACCTGAGTCACCTTCTTATGAAAGTGAGCAGCACGGCCAGTTTGCCTGCCTGGTTGCCAGCCAGCCAGTAAATCGATGCCCCGGGCTGGCCCTGACCCCAGCTGACCTGGCCATAGCTGTTGTTGTTTATTGTTGTTGTCTGCTGATCAGGCTGCCACCCCAGCGCCCCCTGTGGAGATGACCCAGGACACGGCTGCCACACAGGCTTCACACTGGACCACAAATCACTTTAAACCCAGAGAATGGTTCCGTTTTTTAAGGTCAGCACCGTGGCACTGCAGCGACAGGAATCTTACTTGGAGATCGTCAAAAAAAAACTTTTCCAGCATCTCTCTCTCCTACTCTTCATCTCTCTCAACACACACATATACAATACAAACAACAACAACAACAATTTCCTCTCTAGACTGAAAGATTTGACCTACATTGAGTACAAGTCCTGGTGACAAGTATCTACTCAGTTCTCTATCCTACATCAGCATAATAGTGAACATTGTTCCATTACAAAAAGTTTGATAACTGCTATATATTTGATGTTAACAACCACAGGAGTTGCATAACTACAGCAATCAAACCACACATCAGACACAGTATTATACATATCGCCAGTATTGTTATCCTTAGGATGATCCCAGAAGAAAATGAGAGATTATGTGAGCAATATGCATTTGTCAAAGCATTTCATCAAAAAACACTATTAAACCATTTCAAACTAACTAATGATCTATTATTATAACCAACACAAGTAAAGTGCTGAACTATATGTGTTGCTTAACTTTAAATATGTTAATTGACATCATCAATTAGAAGGTCAATAAACCTATACCCCATAAAACACACAGTATACAAAGAATTACATAAGATGGAAAACAGGAGCTGCAGAAACCTTCACACTACTTTGTACACTACTATGCAACATGGGGGAACTTTTGGGATGGATGGTTGATGGATCCTGGTGACACTTTACCCTGGTGCCAAGGAGAAAATGGGACTTACATGTTGTCTGACACACCTTACAAATTTGGTTGCAAATCCTGCAAACATTTAATTAACAAAGATTCATACTTTCACCCTTTGATTCTGGCGTTCAGGTAGCATTTCAATGAAAGATTTCAAATTAAATATATAATAATATATAATAATAATATATACACACACACACACACACACACACACATATATATATATATGTATATATGTATGTATGTATGTATGTATGTATGTATGTATGAATGAATGTGTATGCGTATGAGTGTGTGTGTACATTGGAGCCTGCCTCTCTCCATGTGTGGGTTTACATTTGTGAAAGTGTGTGTAGGCGTAGTTTCTTTCATTGTGTTGTAGCTTGAATGTCATCCTCTTTTGTAAGTCGCTTTGGATAAAAGCGTCTGCTAAATGCATAAATGTAAATGTAAATGTAAATGTCTGTGTTATTGCTGACTTTGCAGTTGTTGAAAGAGAACTGAATGTGTATTCTCCAACATGACATCAATTCCTCAGATGTTTGGCTGCTCAAGTCAATCCTGTAAATGTTTTCTTTTCTAATAATATAATAATATATAATATAATATAATAATAATATATATAATTATAATAATTATATATTATATTATATTATATATAATTAATTATTATATATATATAATTATATATAATAATATAATAATAATATATAATAATAATATATACATACACACACACACACACACACACACACACACATATATATATATTTGTTTTTGTTTTTTTTTTGTTTTTTTTTGTTAGACCTCTAAGTGTTTTTCCAATATCAAACCACTAATACCACTCCACAGGTAGCTGTTCTTAAGAACTGATCTGAACCATCTCCTGTATTTATATCCTAGAAAGCAATACATACCTAGCCTGATGCATCAGATGCTTTCACAAGCTTTTATCCAGTCCAGATCCAGTTCTTCTGATGATGAATGCAACCAAATTCTGAAATGGACTTCTACATGCTCCAGCTGCTACCAGTCAAAATCCATTCTTAACCTTAAACTGACTAGAATATACACCAATATACAGCACTCCAAGATATTTACAAAATTTCAAGTACTGTTCCTGTTACCTTGAAGATGCACTACAGCCATTGTTTAACCCCTAAAACTACTAAGCCTTTCAAATATTATTAATGAGATTCAACTCATTAGGCCTGCTGCTGTAGTTGGAGTCAAACCTTGACATTATTAGCTCGGGGCCTCACTCTCTACCAACCTGAAAGGGCCCAACACACCCTTTAACACCGGGATTTTTTCTTAACATGGTAGCCATTCATGAACTATTTTGATGAGGTGTCTGTAGTGAACTGGGAGGACTAATGATCCTATTGGTGTAAATGCAAGATAGTTGAGGGTTATGTTAATTGTTTTCTGGGAAAACACATGTATTATCCCTGTGGCAAAAAGCTGCAGCTGTACCTGTATACTGTATATTCTGGGTTATCTTGTGGGGATTCTAGACAAGTCTAGACAAGAGTCAAATTCTTCTATTTTTAGAGTTGTCATGCAGGTGCTACCAACAATTCCCTACCATGTGCCCATTGGCTGCTCTGGATGTCTGTCATCTGTAACCGCAGAAAAAATAAAAAATTGCATAAACAGCAGTGTATTATGGTACGAGCAGAGAAAACAATATAAAGTAAAAGTAGGGTACAAAGTAAAGATGAGGTAAATTTTATGAAAAATTAAAATGCGGGCAAAAAGAGGAAAATGGATCTGTAACCAGTGTGCCCTTGAGACAGACTGGCACAGACTGTCTGATGGGGACTACCCACAGAACTGGCATCTCAACATGGGTCCATCGATTCCAGTATCACTGGTTAACCACTAATATCAGGTGTCCACATGCCCCTCAAAAACACATTTTGACTTATTAATTTTTACCCAGCAGGCCAGGGGAAAGTATTGTCACACAACAACTAAAATACACAAAATGAGATGCATGTCTAGAAAACCCTCACTAAATATCCTTGCAGAAAAAACAATATGTCATTATGTCAATATGTCAATGATGTCATTTTCACTGAAACACACTGACCCACTTTAGATTGTGTCTAGTCTCAACAATATTGTTAGGCCATTTTCTTTTTTTTAATGAAACCGTAAAGAAGCAGCAGACTATATACACTATATACTGTGTGACTGCCTGACTGCCACATGATGCTGCATATACTATCCAAAGAAAATAAATCCTACCTCTCAGCTTGTCCTCTCATGCAATTGCTCAATGCTACATGCCATACAGTGCCAGTGTGTGTGTTTCTGTGTATGCTGGCCTGTTTATGCATGCATGAGTGTATGTGAGGGAGTTTTCTATAAAGTATGTGTGCAGTGAGCCCAAAAGGTTGTGATTTCTTCCTGGCGTTTTTATTGGAGGCCTGTCCACTCCGGCATCATGACTAAAAATCATTTTTTTCAATTGAAATTTTAATTATAAGTGATACTATTGTAACCATACAAGGCAGGTTTAAAAGCAGCTACATAAAGGATAATGAATAAGGTGTTTTGTATAGCAGAAAACCATTCACTTCAAATGAGCAGCAGTCATAAAAAAAATCTTTTTTGCAGTTTTTCCAACAAGCCTCAAACCAAATTGATCATCTTTGGCTCTCAAAGGTTATTCAATTCAGCAGTATGCAATTCAGCAGTTTCTTTTAAATAATCCAAAGTCAGTGATAGCAAATATTTTAACACTCCATTTCAATCTCTTCATTGTAGACCATATGTCAACAACCCCCATTTTTACTTTTTATCCCAACTTTAAACTAGGAGATGACATTATGCAACATGAGTGGTTACACCTGAAGATTTTCAAATAGGAAAATCCAGGAGCATATGAGATACAGCATTTTCAGGGCACATGAACTAAGTCACTGAAAAGGATCCAAACAAAGTCATGACTTATGGTGGAAAAAATGCTTTATTAGTAGTATCTTTAGAACTCTCCTGATTCTTGAAGAACACTTGAAGTGCCGTCATAGCTACTGAACAGTCTCTCTGAGGGCCTCTCCACAGTAGGGATGACAGTCGACCTCTTTTCTTCAAAGAATCTAACAATTGCTAATAGTTGCTGAACACCAGCACAACAGTCTCAGACAGATTCACACCAGCACAGACAGATTCATTTCTTAATGATGAAGTGAAGAAATTAATGCTTAGTTATGACTGGCATTAAATCACCTATGACTTGTTTTGATTTCTCCTTTGAATGTCTCTCTTGGGGGTATGTAATGTAACATCATACCACCAGTATTGTCTACTTGCTGTCAGAACAGGGTGATTATTAGGAATAATTGATGGCTTCTTTCAAAGTCCTATTTTGAACAAAAAAAAACTAAAAAAACTCCCTGTTGTTTCAGTCTGTTCCTGGTTGTTTACACTGTACCGAATCACCTCAGGTGAACCCAGGCAAGATCAGTTGGCACCTGCACAGAATGGGCGTGTAAGAACGAGAACACAAACTGCTTGATTTTAGCCTGCTTGTTAAATAAGCTCTGCAAACCCATACCCACCCCCACGCCTACGGATAATGAGTGCATATAGTGCAGCTTTCCATGGACGAGCTTCACAGGGGTCTCCTATTAGTGCACAATGCCATGATGCTTATTGTGCTCTAGTGATGCCTCTGCTTTTCACTGTCATGGTCTTATTAGGTCATTAGAAAGCATTCCTTGTTGCTTGTGGTTAATTAAGGGTTATCTATAAAACTGCCATTTTTAGGTTAAGTGCTATTTAATGGGAAATAAGTCTGAGCTGAGGCATGATAATCACACTCTATGATTCTGATTAATTGTAGCCTAAAGTACTTATTAAGTCTGTAGGTCGAATGGAATGGAAAAGGATAGAAACCAATGCTAATGTCCATTAAAGTACAACAATGTTTCCTATAGAGGTATCATTGCCATATTTTCATTCACCATCATCTGACTAAATGAGATCTATCACAAATGTGATTGAATTGAATTAGTAAAAATGGATACATTTTAAAAATCAACTTCTGAATCAGTTCACTTTCCAGTTGCTCCAAATAAGTTGAAGTCTGAGCATGACTTATGAAGAAACCTGCTCTGGCCTCCAGACATACGGTGTGAGGTTTGAGTTTGCTACTGCCACCATGGCATCCATCACTGTGGGCACATGCAGCAGCATGTGCTATTTCTGGCAAACGCTGCTCCTGCATACATCGCTTAGAGGCATTTCTCATTCCCAAACTTGCTGTTCAAATTAGACGTTAAGCCCCTTGAGATTTTACAGAACACCTCAACGTTGTTTTCGTTGGCCTGGTATTTCGCCTCCGCAAGTTGTGCACCTGTATACAAACACCATCTGTTTGTGATGTATATCAATCTCTCATCAGAGAGAATTACTCCCTTTGCGTGTGACACAGGCGTAGATTCAAATATTCTAGTTGGTCTAACCACAATGGGGATGAGAAAGAATGATAGTGGACAGTAGGCAAGAGCCAACCTGGAAATCTCTGTGGTGTCACCACACTTAAAATCAGTGAGATCTCATCAGGGGAGCTGTGGCACCAGTGGCAGCCATGAATGAGCAAGGAGACCCAGGTTCAGTTCTGAAACTGCGATCATTGATCTGACCCCTCATCTCCTTCTCTTCCCAGCTTGCTTCCTGTCTCTCATCGTTCTATCCAAATACCTACATGCCATGATGAGAATGATAAGGGAGAAATGAGCACATTAAAACTGCTCATGCTACAATTGAGGTCCTGTCTGGGAGGACTCTTTAGATGGCCTCAGGGTTTAAAGAGAGACAGGAAATAAGAATAATGCACTGCAGGGACATTTAATATAAAATATTACAAAGTCATTGACATTCAGCAATTTTTATTGCCATCTCTCCACAGCTTATTTAAATATGATGAAATGCTCCATGCCATTAACTCTCACTGAGTGATACTCTGTCTAAATGAGGCATGACGGAACCATTTAAACAGCACCGCACCCAATCAAAGACTCACAGCCATTTTGATCAGTTCTCCATGGTCCTGGGAAAGACCACATTCTTTGTTTTGTTAGTATATATGTGCAGATCTCTGTGGTGGTGCTGGTAAGAGTACAAATAAAATCTACCTAAAGGAAACTAGAGAGCCTGAGCAGACTGGCAACAACCGGCAGCCCTCCTACTCAAAGCTTCTCGACATCTGGCACATAACAGTTAACCGCATTTTCATGTCACAGTTATAAAAGGTCTTGGTCAAGACCTAGATCAGATGGTTCCTTTATTGTCTTGGTCAATAATGGTCCTGAAATATGTTCCAAGTTGAGGCTATTAAGATAACAAAATGGTTCTGGATTGGGTCCAGTTGGCAAGGGACGCCGACCTGGCAAAGGAGTTATTCTCTAGTGTTGTGTTTTATGTGTTCTTAGACAACAAGGCAGTTTGTCGAAACTTGTGATAACCTTGTACAGCCGGTTCACAGTTCGTTCTAACTTACAACAGTATCTGAAAGAGTTCCCTCCAAGACTGAGCTTTTTTATTGCAATTAGTGGCTTTAATTAAGTAGCCACATTAGATTATCACTGACATAAAGTGCTTTTTACACCCTCATTTATGCACTTCTTGCCTGCCAGAAATTACTCTGAATACACATGTAATGATCATCCTGACCTCTTTCCAATCCTTTAAAATTGACCTCCCAAATAGTCAGCCAAGCACACAGTATGGGAATTCACTTTACATTCAGCCAGTATGATATTTTTGCCTCCTCCCACCCTCCATGTGATTGACAGGCCACCCCAGTGCTGGAGGAAAAGAGTGGGAGATTAATTTTTGGGAAACCTCATGCTCAATGTGGTGTTGACAATATCACTCAACCAGCTGGAAACTACGCTGCCATTCCTCTGAAATCCAGTTGTGGGTCGTTGAAGTGTATGCGGTTGCAGTTTTGCAGTGGCCCCATCTGCTCCCATTTACCCCACAGCAGGCGCACTGAGAGAATGCTAACTGCGCGATTCTGCACGCTAATGAAAGGAGATGGATGGACTCGTCACAATTAAATATGTTTGTATTTATCAATCTCATTTTGACTCAGACTGGATGGTAAACTCGCGGCATGGAAACTGTCAACAGGTTTCAGTTTTCAGAGTTCATTGAATTTTGCATACATCTAAATCTAAAGTTTGGTTGATGTATTGTTTGCAGCATGAGAACAGTGACTGTATTATTTGCAAAACAAAGAAGATAAGATAAAAAAAAGATAAAAGTGAATGATCTGCAGTATTTATGAACTTATTCTCATCAAAATTGCATGTCACAACTGTTTAATCTGTGCTATTAACTGTGCAAGCTCATTGGACATTTTAACTTCTGTGTGGATCAGAGATTTGTGGCGGCCACCTAAAATCCATTTCTCAACGACCTTAAAGATCATTTATCTTCATCAACTACTAAGGCATAGGTCCCTACTGTATGTAGGTTAAACATAGAAATTCACATATAATGGTGTTGAATGATAATGGGGTAACTAATTATCATGGTCAAGCTGCCTTACTTCAGTGGTCTGTGAGTTTGTGACAGTTTCCCAGCCTTATTCACCAAATACACTTATGCACTTCTAAAAATAAGCAGCTGTGTCAAATCAACATGAATACGATTTTAGATTTTTGTTTTTATTTCCAGATAATAAAAGTGCATTTACGGAGGCCTACTGAGGTCTTTGGATACTTGCAATAATTGCACACTTTTTATGCACGCCAGCCATGGCAAAGGCTCTGGGAGGGAACAAAGGGCACATTCAGATTTGTTGTGCAGCGCTCCTGGCCCCTAATTCCTACAAATTGTCAACAAGATAAAAGGCTTGTTTTCGAGAAACGGGGGTGGGTGAGGGTTCAGAACATAATATGCAAGTGCTTTTAAAGAATCAACAACTATTTATGTTTAATCAGAGGCATTGCCACCAGGGCTTGACCAAAGTGACTTTGATCACTGTGTCCCAGAAGAGCTATGCAAAACTCAGGAGGGAAATGGCATACAGCATGCAATATGTCAAGCTTGATGAAAAAGACTAATTATTCACACCAACATTGTGTTTCATTGGTTTACCCTTGAGCTACACCGGATACTTTATGGAACAAAAAGACTGGTGCATTTTATTAGAATGTTCACTGCACTGGTTTAGCCAGTTCCACTGATTATAGTGAGCAGCAGATACGCCTCTGACTTAAAGCATCCGGTGTAGCCTCACTGTAAGACTATTCTACACTATTCTTTACACAGTGAGCACAAGGAAGATGGACACTATTAATGAGCAGCTTTTTTTACCTCTAAAAGAAGTGTTCCACATAAGCCTAATGAAGCTAAAGGCTGGCGAAGACACGCTCTTTGTGTCCAGAGCTATCATGTCAGATTTAAGTTGCATGACCTCTTGTTCTCATCAACACAGCCTTTGTTTGCAGAATAATCATGTGCAGTGGGCCTGGATATTTACACTCAACATTTCCAAAGATCTACAGTACTTACCTTTGTAGTTTTGTCCATTAAAATTTATAGTGCCATAAAGAGAGGAGCGCCAGAAAAAATCTATCCAGCATGGTGCAAATTAGCAAAGAAAGTCAACAACTGAAGCTACATTTAATAATGTTTTCCAGGAATTCAGCGGTGTTGTTACAGGTGAAACTTTAACCTCTTGAGAGGGTGTCTAGTTTACATTTCTTTTAAAAGTAATGCCATATTGCTCACAAAAAGCAAGTTTTCCTGTACTTTCATATAAAGGCACAGGGTTAAAGGGCAGGTTCTCGCTAGAGAAATTTGACATGTTGATGGTTGACGCTTGATGGCTTATAGGGGGCTTTGCACAACCCTGTCCATTGCATCCATGTGGATCTCATCAGGTAAGACTGTATTTATGACCCTCTGTATTTATGACCTGGGGTACCTTCCTGAAGCCTTCAGCATATCCATCCATTTCTATGCCTCAGAACACACAAGTATGAAAAGAATGCTTTGAATCCCCCTTCCTTCCACCGCCAGGGGAACTGTGCTTTCTATAGCTTTCGGTATGGAAGGGGAGAGGTCAACTAGGCCTCTAGTGGGAGAAGGAGTGCGAGATCTGATTGGCTCAAAACTGCAGCTCTTGCTTTATTTTTATGATTCTGTGGAAACTCGAGACCATGACAGATTTGTTAAAACAGTGTTTGACAATGTGGGCGTTTTGAAGCTTAATAGCCCCCTCTCTCTCCCTCTCTTTTGGTTTCTTTCGCACTCTCTGTTTTCCTCTCACCGCCACCATAACTCCTAAAGTGATCTTAGGCTCGGAGTGGAAATGGCTTGAAGACGGATGACTGTGTGGAATGGCTCTGAAAAATGTACCTTGGTACAAGATGTTTCCTCTGAACATTTACATAACAATCTATAGCTGATGGTTGGGTTGATGAGTCTGCCTCAGGTCTACCACAGAGTACACAGTGTGCTGTGTACACACCTTTTCTTTTCTTTCCTGCCTAGCAAAATACATGCACATTTTTCACATGTCCATACAAAACCTAAAATTGACTTACTGAGTACTTAGGTCCAATCAAACATTGTTGTTAAGCTGAACAATGTTAAACTGAAAATACAAGGGCATCACATAAGGTAGGTCTAGGGTGACCAGACGTTCCTGTTTCTGGTGGTCTGTCCTGGGTAGAATAAAAGAAAACCCACAATGTCCCCCATTTTTTAAGCTAAAGCATAATTTATTTGAATGATATTTACCATAGAAATAGGAAAGTACTGGGTTTCCTCGAAAATTCAGGAAACTGTGCCGATTTTCATCTCAGAGGTCTGGTCACCTTAGTCTAAATTACATCTGTCAACACATGGGCTGTCCTGTAGGTAACTTGTGATCCAAATAGCCTACAGGTCAACCAGTAGTCTAACAGTAGGCCTATCACGTTCTCCTGGCAATGTGGTGATCTTTTCTTTTGTGTTGTATCCAAAGAGGTGATAAGGTCCTAGACTGCTGTTTCATTGAAAATATTTAAACTCCATTTAGCTCTACTATGAAGAGAAGACAAATAGCCTTCTGCCTATGGTAAGTCTTGACAATGAAATACGCTAAATTAGAATATTCACATGACCCCGTTTCTTGGACCGTGATTTGCCGCCAAGAATTTTATCGAGACAAACCCCGACCATAGGTGACTATAGTGCGCTTTTCTGGGAATTAAATCATTGCCTGAACAATCACTCTAGCAACAGCTAAATCTGTTGCCTGCTAAACGTGTGGCTAAAATGACGGGGAACAGGCCTACCTGACGTCGAAGTGATAACGCATCTGTGTTAGTGTCTAACAAGACTAGGTTCAGCTATCCTTGAGGTTAATTAAAGCAGCATAACATTGTGTTAATGCGTGTGTTTCCAGTTCTTTCATTCACACAGTAATATTATGGCAGTGTTTTGTTTGTACGTTATTCAGATAAATTTTCCTTAGAGCGCCATCACAAGGTTTTCCCTGTTGACCGCGTCATTTAAGGTCATGGCAGGACACAGACTGCGCACAATTCTTTGGTACGCGGCTGCCACCATCTGATTGTACTTGTGATTGCATGTTCAAACTGATCATGCAAATAAAAGGAAAAAAAACTGTGGTAGGCTACTAATCTCGCCATTTTATATCTATAAAGGCTGACAGGCCAATGTAACATTTTATGATTTATCTGATTTGATATAAAACTTAAGTTAATTAATAAAACTTAACTTAAGTTGGTGGAAAAAGACCATTAGAATATTTTTTTTTGAAAACTCTAAAGAGGCCTGCAATTAGGACACCATTGGTCTGTTGTGGTTATATCATTGATATGTTGTTCTATTACGCCCTACACTGTCATTGGAAAATTACATTTTCTTTTCAAGTTAACACATACATCAAAATTGTGGATCTGTTTTGTCTTATTTACCAATGCAAATGCTTCCATACAACATGCCAGAAGTGGAAACCCAATGTTTAAAACCTGATTTAAAACTTGGTTTAAAAACAGATCATTGAGGAATGTAGAATTTGGCAAATAAATAGACAGTATTTGATTGGCAATTTAGTAGCAGACTGAGTAACTAGCTTACACATGCCAGGACAAAATGACTGACAGTGAAAAAAACAATCATCCACTCAAAAATTTTATAATTCTAAAATAACTATATTTTCTTCAAGTAAGTGAAATGTGTACAAAATGCACACATTTAACTCCACATTTACTGTGAACAAATATAATGGGTGGTTATGTAAACTAAAAACAGGCAAATTTTGTTATGGATTTTGTAGCCTGTGTGCGGTAGTCCATGAAGTTTTTAGTATTGTTCTAGTAGGGTATTGTCAGCCTAATTGTTAGCCTACTATTTGTAACGTAGCCTAGTGTTGAATATGTGCTACTGTAAGGTAGAATTACTGTTGAGCCTGGTTGTTATCAAAATGGCCTTGGCAAATTAATTTATTAAAATTGTCTTTTTAAAAGTATTTTAGGTATAGAATAATGATTGTTAGCGATTGTAAAAAGAAAATTGTAATAGCTTTATAGGCCTATAGAGGGAGAGACAACCTGTTGGTTTAAAAACCTTGTTGGTTTAAAAAAAAAATCAATATGTGTATGTGCACTATCTATACCACGTCTACTACACGGAACCAATGTGAACCACTGTGTCTAATGAAAAGCATTTGGTGTAAATTGGTGTAAAACTAGGAAGCTATAAAGGCATACAAAACCAGTTAAATCATGTTAAATGTGATGCTTTCCGAATTCTGAGGCCCTCTCAGTCTGCTGCACCTTTGCTAAAAAGGGAAATTTGGGGAAAAGTACCATCTTGTTTCTTTTAATTGGATACTTACATAACTACTCAACCACAAGGTGGCGTTAAAGATCCTTTTGTTGAATTAACCTCTTCAAATCGTCTTTGTCTTTCCTTTCTTATTTCCGATGCTTATGTCATGTGTATCTCATTTGGTGCATATTGCAGACGTTTCCAAACATAATTAACGTCACCTTCCAAAAGATAAGGATCAGCTTGGTGAACCCAGGAGTCACAGCCCATGCTATAGTGTTCACTAGCTAGAGGGTATCCACACACACACACACACACACACACACACACTGGAAAACCAAGAATTTTTGGAAATGATTTCCATTTATAGAAACACCTCGATTGCAATGATGAAGTATTCTGGAAATCATTTATATTGTCCAGAAAGAAAGCATTTAGGCCGTCATTCAGATGATTGAAATTCTCTGTATGTATTTTGCGTAACGTTAGTGCCTGTGGGAGATTTAGGTCAAATGAAAGGTGAAAAAAGGTGAAAAAGTGATGACCAAGTGAGAAATTTTAGGGCTATTTTGAAATCTATGCAAAATACAAGGACAAAGTTGTGAACAAAAGGTGTGAAAGAGCCTCTCTGATGTGGTCAATCTCAGTGCTGTTATAACATCACAGAGGCTGTTGGGGGACTGACACAGTGTACCCCCTTAACTTAGCTTAGCCACCTTAGCAAGGGATATAGACTACAAGTTATTAACCATCTAAATAGAATCAGTCAAGAATGGCACTCACGCCACCTGCTTTTAAGTCAGCTGTAGCAACTTTAGACCTACCAATTTTCTAAACATCCTGTGTTAGGACCCTGGATTTGCATTGGCTGCTATACTCCTGTGCCAAGGCCTTTGCATTGTTGGAACATAAAAGCCTCTGACCAGCAATGTTTTGAGCCTCTCTGCCAAATGGAACTGGCAAAGAGCCAGTGACGACATGTACTGTACAACAACCAAGCTTTCCAATGCTGTGCTCTGCAGTACAGATGGAGGCTGACCGAAGTGGATTAGACTGAGTCACACTTACCTGTCCTCCAACTGCATTAAAGAGCCAGTGTGCAACTGTGGTAGTATTACATTTTTACTATGCCATACATTTTCATTCACATATTGGCATAACAAATGCATGTATCTTTCACATGTACACCAACCGAGCTGTTTGTTTACAACACTGTCAATTAATTTTTAAGATTTGAAATGTTCTTTTGAAGTGAGTTATTTGACAGCATCAGTTGTTATTTAGATTTGTAGAAAAGTAGAAGGAAGAGTCACTCAACAAAAAAATCTTTGCTTCTCTAAATGAATCACTTTAAATGCTGTGCTGTTCTTATACAAGACTAAGACGATATACATGACAAAGGTCAAACAAATGTTACATGACAAATGAAAATTGACAGCTAATGTTGTTTTCTTCACAATGATATAACTAGTCAATATTTACAGTTAAATACACTCCAGTTAAATTAAACAATTTGTTGGCACATCCCTCTTTTGGCACAAAGTGTTTGCTGATTACATTCAAGTGTCATGGTCACTGTTGAGACCCCTGTCTTTCCAAATGTCCATGATAATAGCCACAGGCTATCAAGATAACTCCTGATTCAAATACACATCTAAATGAATGACCCAGGCACCCTGCTACTAAGCTCCTGCACACACACACACACACTCATTGTGATGCTTTCTCTCTCACTCTCTCTCTCTCTCTCTCTCTCTCTCCACACCCACTCACCATGCTCTCATCCTAGGCTCAAATTGATGTGTAATGCTTCCCATAGTTTGTCAGCTTAATTTTCTCAGGCAGGATGATGTTGACCGAGTGCTCCCCTCCACAGTTGCCTCCTCCGCCTCCTCCACCTCCTTCTTCTCCTCCTTGGCTGGTCCTGAGCAGGTGCTCCCTCTGTTGTCTCACCAGCTGGCTGTATTTGGCGTTGGCCATCCAGGCTTCGCAGCGACTGAAAAAGACGATGGCGGTGGTGCCAAGCACTACCAGGCAGGTAAGCAGGCCAAGCACGGCGAAGCAAACCAGCTGGCTGCTCGTGACCAGCGCAGCACCAGCCGTGTGCACCGTCTCCTTCAGCGTGATTTTGAGCAGCTCGCGCTCGGGCGGGCGCAGCAACTTGTGGAAGGCGTGTGCTGGGAGGCTGTAGTGCTGCGGGGACAGGTTGCTGTTGCTGTGACTATTGCCATGGGTCTCCGGGGGCTTGGGCCTGGCCCTGGGCCTGGGTTGGGGATGTGGGATCTGTGCAGAGCAGAGTGGCCCGGTGAACGTGGCCGGGCACAGGCAGTGGAAGCCGCTGGCACCAGTGCTGTTGAAGCAAGAGCCGCCATTGAGGCAGGGGTTGCTGGAGCAGGGGGAGGGGGGAAGGTGGTCGTGGATGCGGCTGTCAAGGCAGGTGGAGCCGCTGTAGCCAGGCATGCAGGTACAGGTGTACTGAGAGCCTTGCTCAGTGCAGACACCACCGTTGACACAGGGGTTTGGGTGGCATGGGACCATCTTGGTCTCACAAAGGTGCCCAGTGAAGCCGGGGGGACAAACGCAGGTGGCCTGTAGAGCCACGCCCTGCGCATCATGACAGGTGCCTCCATTTTGACAAACAGTGCTGTGGAAAAAAAAATTAATTTAAATATTTTATACTGAAAGGTCCTATAAAATCTTTTTTACCTTTTTTAAGTTCATGTTGTCCCTGGAGCCTTAATGTGAAAACCCAGCAAGTTAATTGAATAAGTACACAAAATCTAATTTGGTCAGATTTTGGATCAGTTTAATGCTTTCGCATAGTTTAATTCATGCACAATAGACCTTGCTAATTGACAGACTTTGCAACAGCCCCCATTTTGGGAAGAGAGGAGATTGCTCTGTCCCCTGGAAGTGCTATTTTCCTTTAGGGCATCTCACACTTTGCTCTATGTGAACTGTCAACTGTCAACACTTAGCACACACTTAAAAACAAGGTTAATGGAAAATCAAAGCTGCTATCACAATTCTGTGTAATCTGTAATATGTCTATTGTTGTTATTGATGTCTTTTGTTCTGTTTAGTTTTATTTATCTATTTTTTCCTCTGTATTAGGGATCATCAACCTGCCCTGGGAAAAAGGGAAATAAGCTTTTGGTTATAGGGTATATAGTGGTTATAGTATATTTACATTTTCCAAGTTGTGTAAAGACCTTGGACTGTGGATTCAACAGCAGAATTTCTCAATTTATATAAATTTAAAATGGATGTATCCAGATATGTGACAAAAAGAACATTCCAGGAATTTCATCCAACAAGCATTAGCATATGACTCAACATCCACAGCTCATGTTTGATCTAGTAAAATTAATAGTAGAAGAGCATAGCAAATAGACTGTGCCAGCACTTAAGGGCTGATGTGGATGCAGTTCAATTTAAACACAGTTTTGGACCTGTGTCTGCATCATCACTTTGTTTTCAAATTTTCCAGTGCATTTCTCCAGTCAAGAAGGCTAACAGAACAGTTTGTGCATGACCAGATCCTTTGCTGGAGGACTCAACCAGCAACCTCATATGAGGACATTGTATCTATGGCTCGTCTGGCCCTGGTACATCATTTTTCTTACCTTCTTCATACCTACAACCCTCATTTGAGGTAAGTTTATTTTCCCTCTAATTATGATTATGATGAATGATTTGAGTAAAAAAAACATCAAAATTCACCTAAATGCGCTACCAGTGGTCACATGACAACTATTGTCATGGTACAGTACCCTAAATATTTATACGCTTTAAACTTGTTTATTTATGTTTACAAACAGTTGTAGCATTATATGATACATACAGTTTTCACAACTATTATCAGAAGTAAGGAATCAGGAGGTTATTAACTTGCATGTTCTGATACAAGGACATTGGGACTTAAATGTGTGCTTCTGTCCAAGCCAATATCTACGTTGGTAGTGTGCACTGTTTATCAGTTTTTGAGGCCAATTACCAATGCTGTTTTGCTAAGGTCCACTCATCCACTATAAAGTGCATTACCCTAATGTATTAACAAACAAGCAATACAACCTTGTTTCCAAAAATCTGTTTCTGTTTGCCTGAATAAGTTGTGCATGTGTGTATGTTCGCATGGCTGTAATTCTCTTTTGTCTAGCTCACTGAAGTGTAACTGCACCTTAAAATATATTTTTGGTCTATTAACTGATTGTGACTGATATAGTCGTATAACACACAAATATAGGTGTTAATACTGACAAAAGTTATGCACAGATGGAATATCTCCCTGCCTTCTACAGTTTCAAATGCCGTCATACTAAAATGGATATTTCTGTGTACCTTTGGTACTTACAAATGTCATGGGGTACCCAAATCTCCTACTCACTTGGAATCATGTACCTCCCAAACCAAGTTTCTGAGTTGCACTAGGGAGCTAGATTTAAGTGATCGATTAGAGGGTTGAGAATGAGAAGATTCTGTTTTATTCTACCCACACACACATACAATGCATGAAATTCAGCAACACAGGCAGTAATTAATCACTATTCAAAGATTTTAATTTGTTGTTGAATTGAAATGTTTGTTTTTGTTAGGTGCGTTTTTGACAGGCAGCAATACAGGGGCCTAGCAGCCTAGTTTGACATAATTTACATAGAAACAACTTGAATTTATATCAAGGGCAATGTGAGAAACATTTACTGTAAATGTTGCATGGCTATCGACCTAAGATTGGCAAAAATATGACCTACTGTCTGTTTTTGTGGCTTTACTGTCATTTTCTGTTGGATATATTGGATATATTTTTGAAAAATGTTGAAACTTTTACAGTAAGATAGACCTGATGTCCTCATTTGAAGACATAAGTTTTCTAGAAAACAGTTTGTTGCCCAGGGGGAATATTTATTTTTTATACCTATTAGGGCTTACTGATTCAGAATAGCTGGAAAAATGCATACAAATGTACAGTTTGGGTCTCATGAGGATAATGAATATTTTGTTAGGTCTTCCATTGATTACATTCCTTGTTCAATCTCCTCATGTAGAAAAAACGTGCAAGCAAAAAAAAACTATTCCCTAAATCACATTAACAGGTTTTCATAACCAAATATGTAATATGTATCCTGGTTTTATCAGTTTACTCCATATAACAAGACATCCTCCACGCAGGCCTATATTGGGGTTGCATGATCAATCCCTCATATGAAGATTTAATTCACACAGGCCTTCTTTATCCCAAGCGCCTCATTCCTTAAGAAGTGATATCTCACAGGGTGAAATGGCTGTGGCATTTAATTAAAAGTAGATTAGGCTAGTCTGAATTACATTTATTTCCAAGGCATTGATGTGATGACACCTTGCAATGTGTTAAAAGATGAAATGTGTTTAAAGAGGGGAGTCTTCAGTGGCTACTGCAGATGACTTATAGCAGGAGGTTGCAGAAGAAAACATATGTGAAGCAATGAGGAGTTGTTACCCATTTCGTGGACACTCTCCTTTCCTCAAGTGGCAGCGCTCTCCAGTGTATCCCGGGGGGCAGACGCACAAGTATCCACCCTCGCCAGTTTCAATGCAGGTGGAGTTGCCAGAACAGGGTTTGCTGGCACACGGGTTAGTGTCTGTGTGGAAAAAAGGTTAAATGTATGTAAGTGTTGTTGAGTAAGAGAAATGTACACAATGTCAGTGCATCTTCTAGATTCATTTCTATTATTTCTTTATTTCTAGATTTATTTCCCTGAGCTTTTAACAGATAATACACAGCTACACTTTCTCTACTTCTTGTTTGTTCTTTCTCTAAGTATCTTTTTCCCATCAAAATCGTACAGAAATTTAGCGAGAGTGTGTGTGAGTGAGAGAGAGTGAGTGAGTGAGTGAGTGTGTGTTAGGTAAAATGAAAGATCAACACAGCAGGGCAAAGGAGGAAAAATTCATTAGTTTGAGATCTTCCAGATAAGGGAGCCACAAACAGCCTGGTATTGAGCACAGGAGATAGCAGCAGCAGCTTTATTTTTATCCTGACACGCCACCACACAGAGGTCTATCAGCAAGGGGAGCGTATGCAAAGCAAGTCATGTGACCAATCCTCTGGGGCAAACTAAACAATTTTCAATGAGGCTCTGTATGGGCTGCTTACCTTCATCACACTGGCTTCCAATCCACCCCTCCTCACACACACACTGCCAGGGCTTGTTGCAGGTCCCATGAACACAGCCAGGGAAAGGCACACATTGGTCACATGCCACGCCCTGCCAACCTGGCTTACACCTGTAACATGGGACAGTGACGGTGATGTGCCATGTATATGACAAATGTAAATGACTTATTTTCAAAGAGCTGCTTTTTATGCCATTCAATTAATTTGCCCTTCTGCTCTGTCCTTGCGCAACACA
Organism: Tenualosa thibaudeaui; assembly: GCA_027481765.1. Taxonomy (NCBI): domain Eukaryota; kingdom Metazoa; phylum Chordata; class Actinopteri; order Clupeiformes; family Clupeidae; genus Tenualosa; species Tenualosa thibaudeaui. The sequence continues at coordinate 1,975,576 of JAIFZK010000013.1, read as the reverse complement.
TTTATATTTGCACCTTCTTAAGTATTCCCTGAATAGCTTTCCTGATTATTGCCTAAGTTGAATTGGCTGGTGTAATGGTGTTGACTGTGATATGCTATAGGTCAGAAGCAATTGTTACCATGACCATGCAGTAATGGATCCCTTCCCTCCCTAATGTAGTCACTGTAGAGAAGGGCCACATCTCTACATCACTTGGGACCACGTAAAAACAATGAGAGACCATTAAGAGGAAGTAGTAGCCTATGTGCCAGAAATCTCAAGAGCCACATACCTGCATGTGCCATTTTCTTCACACACCCCATTATCCTTGTGACATCCAGCAATGCATTCCAAACCTATATCACAATATGGAGCAGCACAAAAGAGAAAAAGGGACAGTCATTCTTCAAACAATGCAGCACATTACATTTAAGTAATATGATCTGGACCATCATGTACAATTATTATTTAAAAGAAAAAAAATAATACATTTCATTATTGATCGATAGTTTAATTAACAAAAACAAAACATTGCAATAATAATAATAGTAATATTTTTTTGTTTCTTTACCGTTGCCAATGTCAGCAGTTGTGAGACAAAACAAAAAAAACGTTAGGAAATGAAATCCACGTGCGTTAATTTTTGAAAATGTGGTATATCCAGTTTTCCTTGAAACAGAAGCATGTGCGAACGGAGAACGGCAGGTAGCGGAGCTCCAAGTCATTCTGTCTTTCTTCTGAGGTACCGTTACTACATAGAGGTTGTCCGGTGGTGAATAACAAGTAGATTCGTCTTTTGAAAGTTAGCGCAATTCACCACGATGAACGCTTTAAATTAAGTGCATGTTCACGACAGCTAATTATACCAAACAGCTCCTTTACGGGTGAAGATATAGTACAAAGGGACCATTGTCTGAAAACCAGTGACTAGAAATACAGTTACTCAAATGAGTCCTGTTGGGTCAGTCGCTAATAAATCAAAATCCTATTACTCTTTTCGATATTATAATAGTATAAATTACCTAGACTAAGTGTATTCTTTGTCCCAGCTTCCTTTGAAATAAATCATTATTTTGCCGCTCCGGGGTGATGCCAATTCCAAGGTAGTCTACTCAGAGACAATCCTGGAGGAAGAATGTATTCAGACGGTTGAGACGGTCCACTTTATGCTCCGCCCACATGAATCCACGGAGGAGCTGTCCAGCACCTAACCTCCTGAACGAGCAAACAAAGTTGCCTTAAATCCCAGAGAAGAGAGTGCTGACAAAGTGAGTGTGACGTATCACCAGCAAATATATCAAAAGCAATTGTGCAAGAAGCCAACCCTTCAGAGTTAAAAGCAACACTACTTCAACCGTCATGTGTAAATGAAGCTTTTAACCTAGCTGAGGACTGTAATGACCGATGCAATAATGATGCAATCCTATGTGCGTCAATTAACTGAAGGCAAGTTATTTTCATAGCCTTAGCCTGCTCACGCTTTAGTAGCCCACATAAATATTAGTACACATTTCAGTATGCTGTCCTCGCCTGTTGTTATGTAGGCCCAAGGCCTAATTAAGCACCTCCAGTCAGTATCCCTCTCTCACACATCGCTTTAGAAGCAGACTGACGGCAACCAGACCCCATTAAGATAAATTATTTCAAGCCTGCCCTCCATGCTGTGCTGTGGACTCTGGGATTGTCCCCACTGCCCACGATGACCTACATGTAAAACCACCAATGGCGCGAAATGTGGAGGAGAAAATAGGACGTAGAGTACCTTTGTAGTGTGTAGTGTACCTGTGTAGTGTAGTGCAGGCTACCTTTTTGCAACAACATTGTCATCTTTTGTAGTAATAACAATCTTTGACCAATCAGCAAGAATATATACGGTAATGGTATTGTTCTCTTCTACAAAGATAAGGCTTCTCTAAGTAACTTAAAAATATTTGAGGGGTGAGTACACAACACATTCATATCAGCTGTTATAAATTGCTCACAAAGCATTCATGACTTGATTCAAGACATGATTCCACATTCCTACTCATAAAGGTGGAAGACAGAATGGCGATGACATATCAAAATAAAAGTCGAACGGTCTCAAAGCAGCATTGCCGTTTTTGTTTTAAACCTGTTACCTGATCAATTCACATCTAAATACTTCAGGAATAGTTTACGAAGTCTACTTAGAATGTCACTTTACTATACAAGTTATGAAGTGTTCATAATCACATCTGAGTTTAACACTGGGAGGTAAACTAGCCTACATTAGAGGTGACCCCAGATCCAGGAAAGACTGGAGACATTCCCACTTGAGTATAGGCAAGGTAGCAAAAGATGATAATTAGCCTACCTGCAAAGGTAACATGCCAATTTTTAAGTCACATTTAAATTAGGCCTATATAACATTTGAAGTTGACTTCATAAGATCATAAGATAAGATTCATGAAATATTCAGATGTAATGATCAGGTAACAAACAAAAATGGCAATGCTGCTTTGAGAGTGTTGGACTTTCATTTTGCATTAATGCCATTCTGTGTTCCACATTTATTAAAGGTTGGGTATAAATGTTGAGTTATGCCTTATGAAACAGTCATGAATGCTTTGTGAATGCATTCATGACAGCTGCTATGAATGTGTTATGTTCTCACCTGTCAACTAAATATTGATTCAACAGTAATCAATATTTAGTATTTATTTTATTACCTTAAATTACCTTAGTAATTTAAGGTTAGTTTTATTTATTTGGCAAAAGTAAACATGCTGTATAACAATGACATATGGGTTCCTTTCAGAAAATTACTTTTCAAAGTTAGATTTTCAACATTTGTTATGAAATGTCATGATAGTGGTCGCCTATTATCACAATAGAAACGGCCAAGATTTTGTTGTGATGTTAAGCTAAACCTGTCTCAAAGAAAGTGGCTAATGTATCGATTTCCTGTCTTCTGATCTGGCTTGAAATGCTGACTTTAATCCTGCCTCCCAAGGAGTTCTCCCTGACCTGAAGGCATGAGCTTGTCTCTTGTGAACAAGGACTTGCCTCTTGTGTTTGATTGATGGCTGAAAAGCAGAAAGCATAGCTGTCCCCACATAGCAGAGGCAATATGAAGTGTTCATGTCTCAAGGTTAACCTGTGTCCTTGCCAGCCTCAATGCCCTTGCTATGATCATGATTCAGTCGGGAGGCACAGCACTGATGAGACCTGCAAATATTTCATTTTAATTTCTGTACCAGGTAAATGACTAGGTGTCTTCTACTGGTGACCAGTGTTCATCTACCCAGGGGGATTACAAAATATGCCTATGACTATTCATTATGTAGGCGTGCTCATTCTGGGCAAAAGACAAAAGTGGACCTGGCTACCTAACTACAACATGTATTCAGGTCAAATTCTGAAGCAAGAAAGCTGTTTGAAATTAGGTGCTCTTCACATGGCTGCTCAAAATGTCTCTCTCTCTCTCTCTCTCTCTCTGTGTGTGTGTGTGCGCGCGCGTGCGTTTGTGTGTGTGAATACAGCCTGGGGTGTAAAGCACAGATGTTACATTTATTTAACATCTTACATGTATTACAGAATGGCAGATTACATGTGTCTATGTATGTATTTTTATTTCTTTGTGTGTGTGTGTGTGTGTGTTTTCCATGGACAGTGCACACCATGCCTCATTTAGTACTCCAGCATGTTAGTACAAGGAGACATGCTCTGATGCAAGTCGCACCCACACAAACACCTCACACAGCCTTGTGGCGTACATTGGCTTACCATAAACAAAAAGGCTGTCTGAAGGAGGCATTGCAAAAATCAATAGAACAGTTTAGCTTCCCATTCATCCTCTGCACAGAACAGACCTGCGGAAAGAATGGGTGTGAACCAGAGAAAAGGACTCTGCACAAATAACTTTGGTGTGTTTTTTAGGAGCGTCACTTACCATGGATCCGTAGAGTAAATGTTCCAATTTGAAGGAGTATGTTTATTACAATCCAGGCATGCATAGGGTGAAAACATGACTTTGACGCAAACTATATGTCAAGCTATAATGTTTGATAATTAACAGAAATTAATCTGTAGAGGATATGACAGGGCATCTGGTTGTGTAATTGGAAAATGTTGTCAAAGAGTTCTTTAGAGACAGATCTAAGGTGCAAGTTTGTTTGAGTGGATGTTAGATAGAGAGTGTCACTGTGTCTGTATCAATGAGTGTGTCATTGTCTGTCGGTGACCTCAAACAACAGGGCTATGGGTTGAAATAGTCTGCAATATTGCTTTAACAAGCCCACATCCCCACTACTAAAGAAATGTTCAACTCGCACTTGCATGAAGTTGTGCTTATACACCCCATAGCACAGACTACTTGAAGCGTTTAATATTTGATTTTTTTATAATGAGCAGATCAATGTTACACAGTCTAACCTGAATGAATGATTTATTTCTTCTGTCGTGGGAGGCACAGTTTTTTCCACTGACTTCCTTTGAAATTAATATGTGGCAGTCAGTGGCTTTGATTAAAAAGCCATTCTGCAGAATGAGATGACTGCCCTGGGGAATTGCCACAGTGACACAACAGGATGGAAGGTTGTTTGTCAGGACACATTTGCTGACTGAAGCCTATAAGCCAATTCTTTTAGACAGATTTTTTTTTGTCTTTCAGGTAGTATTTAGCAGGAAAACAGTAGAAGATTGCTGGCCTTTATGGTTTTTATTTATTTAGAAGTGAGTAATTGCCTCCTGGATTAATAACACTTGACTAAAATATTCTTACTGAGCCACTGAAAACTGAACACTGAAAAATAAAAAAACAAGGCTATTCCCAGTTTTAAAACACTGTTGACTTGGTTGTTCTTTAAATTTAATTAATTTGAGAAAGCCCAGTCTCATATATTGTTAGAAGCAAATCAGAGTGAGTTGGGTTCTTGGTTGGGACACCCCTTGGAATTCCAGGCCTTGGAATAGATAATAAAACAATGCAATTGATTCATAAGTTGCTTTGGTGTTTGAAGTGATTGTGAACATTTACTGTTCACTTAGTGCTGTTATTGAATATTTCGTTAAGCACTATGCAACAATTTCACCTTTGTGGAGTATATATGCCTTTTTAACTTGTCTGTGCATCAATTTTCTGTATTGTAAATGACAGGTAAACACACCTGCACCTGCATGATTTGCACAAGTCCACTGGGCAGAGTACTATGGAGTTGAGTGATTCAGGTCAGCCCACCGACTGGAATTGTGAGAAAAGCTTTCCCAGCATGGGAGGATAGCAAGCTGTGCTGCAGCCACACTGCTGTTAGTGATTAAAAGTGTTCCTCATGCTTTTATCATATGCAGTACCATGCAGCTTACTTGGCCATTGTATCTCACAGAATTTGTTTGTCAGTTTTAGACGAAAGCTCCTTGCTGCTTCTTTATATCTGTCTGTTTGTTGTGTTAGAGTAGGTATATGCTGCATGTGAAGATAAGTATTCTCTTACTAATACCATAGTTTACAGTTTTTTTTGATTGATTTATTGAATTTATTTTATTTCACTTCTGCTGCTACTACTGTCTGTTACTACTACTACTAATAATAATAATAACAATTTTGCATTTTTGTACTTTACATTACTGCTTACATGCCATAGAAAAGCCATGCTTGAATAGCATTATATAATGGGAAGAAAGCATCTGTCAAGTCCCTGATAATAAACTTTGACCGCTTCTCAACAAGACAATACTAGAGCTATCACCCTGCCTGAAATAGAGCTAAATTATAACTGTATAGTATATAGATAGTATAAAGATTAATTAATGTAATTTGTTTTTACAGAAGCTCACCTGAATGTCTGCAGTATATTGCTATAAGAAACAGATTACGCTTCTGGACAGCCTCTGCAGGCTTGATAGAGTGCAGTAGCTTTCTTCATCTAGGCTTTGCTCTTTGAGTGATGATGCTGTGAACTGTTAGAGTACTGGGAAGATAAAGTGAGAGGCTTAAAACCTCGAGCCGCTCTGCTGCCCTCTGCTAATGTTTTTTAACCTCTCCACCCAGAGGTTCCCTTTGGGTTTATTGAAAACAGCAAAAATTATTCACCACACTCTTGTGTCAGCCATTGGAGGCTTTGGAAGGTTTTTAATTGGACTTTAAGGACATCAAAAGAGCTTGTCTAAAACATTTTGTGTCTGTGTGTGTGTGTATTCTCATAACTGAGTGTGTATGTATACATAACTCTTGTGTAATACAGGAACTCCGCCAAGTAAACTCTGTTATGACAGAGGAATTGCTAACACACGCACAGACAGTCAAACACAACTCTTCCAGGTGTTGTACCATGTGACTCTTTCCCATCATGAAACCAGCTTGGGAGCTCCTAGCAAGTTCACTCCCCCTACAATCAGCCCACTGCCTCCTCCTCTTCAAGTTGTTTTCACAGCAGGCCACCAGCAATGCTGAGGAGGGTTCATCATGGAAAACTCTTCTTCTGAATCCATGTCAGGGTGTTCTGTACAGCATGGATGCATTTATGCTCTCTGTGTGACTAAGCTAATAAGATCACAGGATGAGGTTCTGGATTTTGGGGGTTGGCATTTATTCACTTATTCATGCGTATCCAGTCACTTTTGTTACATTTTTAAAACAAGATAAGGGGAAACAGCTTGAGGAAAAAAAAACAATTAAGGCCGAAAAGAAAGTATGTATTTGAATTTGATGTTTTGTTGCTTTTAGATGACAGATACTTAAAGCAGTCTTTCACTGACATTGAGATGTGTATGCACAAAAGAGTGTGACCTTATTATATTCTGTCACATTGCACACACATTCTCACCGGCAACTCCAACACCTGCACCATTTATTAATTTGAATCAGACTTGCTATAAGATACATTTACCACACCATCAGGTATTGTAATTTGGTGATGGACTGGAGTTCGGTCCACAGTCCATCGCCAAATTTCAGATTCATCAAAAAGAGGGGTTTTGCATTCAGTAGTATTTCAATAAATTATTACAACCTGCTTGCCATGTCTTTGTTAGATTCTTTTTGACGATAATGTTAATATTCCACGCTTCACACTGCACAGCCCACCTTGGAACATCTATTAATATCGCCATGATTTGAGAACTGCTCTTTCATTTTTTACCCGTATCTCTGCAGAAAGTTCTGACGTATCTCTTGTGAACATTCTGAATGCTTCCTTGAAATATAATTTAAAATGTGTTTCTTTAAAGGACACAGAACATGCTGTGCTTGCAAGCTGTACTCTGTATGAAATTAAAGTCTGAACATTTGCAAAAGACGTGTGAAAGACGTGCACCCCCACACATTTCCTTGCCTTTCTGAAGGCCCATAAATAAATACACAGGTGTTTTCTACAAAAAAAAATATCAAATGAAAAACATGCTGATGTTTGCAGATTAAATGTGTAGTGGGGATGTAATCAAATTCAATGTAAAATTGAAATACGTTACCAATCATGCAATCATAAGAAAGGTCATCAGCCTGTAAAAGCACTTTCATGACAAACCATCTCTGACAATCATCTTGTAATGTCAGCCAGTATTACTCTTAACTTGTGGTCTTAAGGTTGTGTGCCGTGGCATCTTCTGCCTCTAATTTCTAGTCCAAAGCGAAACAGTGGGTGGTTTATTACTTATGAATATTGAAGTATGCATAATGACTCTTTCAGTACTGATTCAATCAGCTGCTGCAGACATATAGACATTTACATGCTTGCATGTGAACGGGCATGTAATTTAGAGCTTGTGTTAGACATCCATCAATGGAAGTGTCTCCCAGTCTCCCATCTGTGGGATTTCTCATGCCACAGGGCAATGGATGATGGAAAAGCTTTTTCACTGATGCCGCTTGCTTTGTCTAGTTGCTAATATTTTGATTTATTAATTAACTTATATTGCCTAAAGCACTCACTGATCCATCTTACATCTGGCGTCCTTTTTATTCCAAACGACAAGCAATCAGCGTACTCCTCTGTGATCCTGTCTTTGCAGTTCATATGTTGTCAGGGGAAGCTCAGCCACAATGCCATTCAGCCTCATGTTTCACCCCACGAGTGGATAGCTCTCCAATGTCCTCTTCAATTTAGTCAACAGCAGGCTCAAATTCAATTTGACGCTGTAGGCTGATACATGGCACAGGTGGGGTCAAAGTTCAAGTAGTCAAGCTGCATGGAGTATAGATTGAAATGCCTGCTGCCTGGCACACATACTGGCTCAACTTGACACAAAACATTGACACAAATTAGTTGAAGTCTGACTCCTTGTTTCATCAGGCCATTAGGCTTAACATGGTCTGACAGGTTGCCATGGAGTGGCAGTCAGGCTTTGTGTATGTAATCCAATCAGGGCTGTTGAGTGTTTTGCCACAGGGTGGGTGGGGTGTTTATTTAGAGGTCCTCTGGGGAGTGATGCAGTGCTGTGAAAGTCTTTGACCAACCTCGGAATGCATCTGGGCAACTGTGTATGTATGTATATGTGTGTGTGTGTATGCATGTGTATGGATCTGTGTCCTTTTTTTATCTAAGCAGTGTGATGAGAGTGCTTCATTAAGTTCATGAAGTGATAATTTTGTCCCCATCCATCATTGTGGCATGCTGCTGCAGCTCCCTGATGGCACAGTAATAAAAGCATCTGCTTAAAAAGCAACAATTCCATCCATTTACACCATTCTATATTAGGCATGTTGCCATAGGAACCAGCTAAATGAGTGATAGTATCTGTGATGTATTCACAGTATTCACTGTTGACCCCCTTGTCCCCTAACCAGGGACAGACCACAAAAAAACAGGGACGGTTCCTGGAAATCAGGAATGTCTGGTATCTGGTAGTATTATATATACTGATAATAATACTACTACTACTACTACTACTACTAATCATCATCATCATCATCATCATCATCATCATCATCATCATCATCATCATCATCATCATCATCATCATCATCATCATCATCATCATCATCATCATCATCATCATCATCATCATCATCATCATCATCATCATCATCATCATGATTATTACCTCTGTCCATTGTTATGCAAGCAGTTTTCAAAAATCAAATCATTTGACCTTGTTCTCACATGGTATTGTAAACACTGAACACCCCAAGGGAAAACGTCTGTGAAAATCTGCAGAGAATGTGTTAGTTTGTAATGAAAACAGGGGTGTGACAAATGGAAATGTGATACAGATCTGATACAGTTAAAAAGCTGACTGAATGGAGATTTAATCCTGTTGATCCATGACACCTTCAACTGTGTTGCCAAAAATCATGGCATCATTATATATGCAATATATCACAAATACCAAAGTAAAAGGTGTGTTTCATGAATGTTTATGTGGATACATTCACAAACTTGTTAGAGGATAGAATTTGTAGGAACGTTTTTCTTGAAGTTATCTGATGATTTTATAGATTTTATTCAGGGTCACGGCTGCTTTTGTAACCACAGTGACCTCACTGAAGGATGCTCAGAGCTAGAGGACAAACTGGTGTAGCTGTAGACCTAGTGTTTGAAGAAAGAGAGAGTGCTGTTTATTTTAGCAGTGCACTGAACATTTGGGATTTAGAGGTGCATGAGGTGTAATTGAGGTAAGGCAAAAACTTTCTGGAGACTGTCCAACAAAACTACATAGCTGTCAGGGAAAACTTAGATTACAAACAGATGGGAAAAGAAAATGTAATGCCCTGGCATCCAGGATGGGGGAAAGACAAATAGAAACAGACACTGAGGTGCTCTGCCTGGCTTGTGTGTGTGTGTGTGTGTATGTGTTTTACTGCATCCTCTGCCACTGATGACTGTGTATTGCATTTTGGGGGTAGTGTTGGGGGGAAGGGATTCTTTTGCTGTTTGATGTCTCAGATCCTCCCTGTCTATGTTTGCAGATTTTATTCCACCACCTGTCAGTACATAAAAAACAAGGGTTGACGTGTGTGTGTGTGTGGGGGGGATCTCTTATTGAGGAGAGGGCAGGGAGGATAGAGCTTGAAAGAGAAAGAAGAATGACTGGCAGAGAAAGATCAGAAGTTATGGTGAGATAGAGGGAGGAGGGAATAGAAAAAAAGAGCACCAAAGAAAGAAAGGAAGAGAAGGGGGAGAGAGAGAGCAAGAGGGAGAAAGAACCAATGAAATGATTAGACTGAGAGGTCCTGTGGCAGGGCACAGACCATAGCAGTCAGATCTCTGATACTGCAGGCAACGGATATTTCTGTGAAATTATTATAGGTCTGTCTGCTGCTGGGCACTGCTGTGCATACACATACAAACACACACACACAGTTGATAGGCTGTGAGGAGGCTTGGCTAGTGCCCAACATCACCACAATAAACTCATGTCTGTTTTCCTATAGCCTTTGCGTTGGCCACATGCTCTTGTAATGCAGAGTGCATCCTCCCAAGAAGATCCTCTAACATACTCAAATAGTCACAGACATTTTCTGCAGAAAATAATTTACCAGAGTTACATGTCCTCTAGCAAAAAGTGAGGCAAACAAAAGTGTGTTGCACTTATTTATACCGTATATTTAACCGTTATCAAGGGAGTCAAGGCTAAGTAAGTGTCAGTCTGAACTGCAAGTCATATACAGGATCTACTCGATCAAACCCACTGAGAATTCATTAGCTGAGAGAGTGGACATTAGTTTCCCTCGGGCTCTTGGTTGGGGACAGCCTAATATGGGCTTGACCTTCTGCTTGATACTCATTGCAAATGGGCACAGGTCAACTCCAACGCGAAAGTAACTAGTAACCACTCTAACCTAATGCCTGCAAAATGTGAAAAAACACGCCAAATGCTGACATAGTAATAGGCACACAAACACACACAAACACACACACACACAAAAACACACAGCTACACTCATGGACATGAAGTGTACACAGACATCCACAATAAATAGACATAAGACATACGACATACAAGTAAACATATACGCTTCCAGCAAGAAGGAAAGTTCGAGGTAGCTCTTCTTGGTAGCTAGTGTAGGTTGAAAAAAAGTGAAATGTGCAATATGTAAGGTGCAATAAGTGAAGGTGCAATTTGTAAGTGCAAGTGTGAAAGCAGCATGTAAAGTGCAAGTGTGAAAGCAGCATGGACATCAATGTGTGTGAGACTGTTTTTGGATGTCAGTAACATGTTCATGGAATGTTCATGGAATCTTCTTCATTGTGTTTATTAGCCTGATGGCTTGTGGGAAGAAGCTGTTATTCAGTCTATTTGTGTGGCACCGCATGCTACAATAGCGCTTTCCAGATGGTAAGAGGGAGAACAGTTTGTGTGCTGGGTGGGTGGTGTCCTTGATGATATTGATGGCTCTCTTGGAACAGTGTGATGTGTATAAGTCCTGATTGGCTGGTTGGGGTGATCTGATGATCATTTCAGCAGTCCTCACCACCCTCTGTAGACCCTCTGCCTTCTTGTCTGCAGCTGAGCAACTGCTGGTAAGGATGCTCTCAATAGCACCCCTTGTAGAAGGTGGTGAGTGCAGAAGTGGGGAGATCAGCTCTCCTCATTCTGCACAAAAAGTGAAGGCGTGTCTGTGCTTTTTTGACCAGGGAGGTCAAAAAAACAGGGTGGTGTTGGGCTTTTCACAGACTCCATGGTACTGCCATTGATTGTGAGTGGGGTGTGTGTCGGGTGTTGTTTCCTGAAGTCTACAGTTATTTCTTTTGTTTTGTTGACATTGAGTTGTAGGTTGTTTCTGTCACACCAGTTGATGAGTTGATGTACCTCCTCTCTGTATGCTGAGTCATTGTCATCACTGATGAGGCCCACCACTGTTGTGTCATCAGCGAACTTGGCTATGTGGCTTAAAGTGAATCTGGCACAGCAGTCGTGGGTCATCAGTGTGAACAGCAATGGAGACAGCACACATCCCTGGGGGACCCCGGTGTTAATGATGGTGGTCTCTGAGGAGTTTTTGCCGACTCTTACAGTCTGTGGTCTGTTAGAGAGAAAGTCCAGTAGCCAGTTGCATAATGAAGAGCTGATGCCTACTGCACTCAGTTTGTTCACCAGGTGCTGTGGGATGACCGTGTTGAAAGCAGAGCTGAAGTCAATGAACAGCATCCGTACGTGACTGTTTTTGTTTTCCAGATGAGCCAGGCATAGGTGGAGTGCTGTTGCTATGGCGTCATCAGTGGAACGTTTGGGGAGATATGCAAACTGGTATGGGTCCAGAGTAGTGGGAAGGCTGGATGTTATGTGGGCCTTGACCAACCTTTCAAAGCACTTCATCATTATTGGAGTGAGTTCTATGGGTCTGTAGTCGTTTCGTGATGTAGCTGGGGATTTTTTTGGTAGTGGTACGATGGTGGTAGCTTTGAAGCTTTCTGGTATGATGGCTTGGCTCAGTGAGATGTTGAAAATATCTGTGAGGACATCCGTGAGTGAGTCTGCACAGTCTCTGAGCACATGCCTGGGTATGTTGTCCGGACCTGCAGCCTTTCTGGGGTTCACCTTGAGTAGGGTCTTCCTCACATCCGCAGGGTCTAGTTGGAGTGTTGTGTTGTCTGAGCCAGTAGGGGCTTTTGTTGGAGTGGTGGTGTTGTTTTCTTCAAACCGGCTGAAGAAGGTGTTGAGGGAGTTGAGGAAGTCTGTGTTTTCCTCGCACAGCAGGGGTGTTGGTTTGTAGTCTGTGACTGACTGGATGCCTTGCCACAGGCGTCTGGGGTCTTTTGTGTCGCTGAAGTGTAAGTGGATTTTCTGTCCATAGGCCCGCTTGACTGCTCTCACGCCCCGGTGCAAGTTGGCCCCGGCTGATCTGAGGGCGTCTTTGTCCCCGGACTTGAAAGCAGTGTTGCGTGCTCTCAGGAGCTCATGTACCTCCCTGGTGAACCAAGGTTTGTCGTTTGCTCGTACAGTGACAGTCTTTGTGACTGTGACATCATCCAGGCATTTGGATATGTATCCAGTCACAGACTCAGTGTATTCGGTGAGGTTGATGTGCTGGTTGGTAGTGGATGCCTCCGTGAAAACAGACCAGTCTGTGCAATCAAAGCAGTCCTGGAGAGCTGAGGTGGCTCCCTCTGGCCATGCCCTGATCTGCTTCACAGCTGACTTGCTCCTCGTTAGCAGTGGTCTATAGGCTGTGAGTTTGTATGCATGTCCATCCATGCTCTTCCTTAATGGCCTCTGAAAATGCAAGAGAGACTGTGACTTAAAGCTTTACGGAAGCAGTTATGAATAATGGAAGAAATGTCCTTAATCCAAATGACAGACCATTCTGTATGACCTCTACTACTGCTTTGAAGTAGTAAGACAGCGAACCATTCCATAGTAGTCTTGTAAACAGAGCACCATTACATTAGCTTTTAGTGATAGAGATCTCTAATAAATATAAGAGAATACATATCCCAGACGAACTGTGTTTTCCATGCCCAGCGTGCTGAAAATAGCTTAAAAATTTGCTTAGTGATGATTGTGATGTGCATTAAAAGCGATAGAGTGTGCCGTCAAATTCCCACCATATTTCAATCATTTAAAGCCTGTTTTGTCTTTGTTGAGTCCCAGTTGCTTGTAAGCTACCTGCACAAATATCTGTAGATGTTGATGTAAGCTATGAATCAGAGGCCAATGGAGTGCCTTTGTAGCTAAAACAACTAAAGACTTGATGCTGTGCACATGTGGATGGAAGTGTACATAAGAGTAGGTTTATGTAGAATGTTTATGTCTTAAAACTGCAAATCAGTCTGCACTGAATTACTGTATATGGGACAGATTGATGTTCTATGTGCAGTGTGTGATAAAAGGTCCTAGACCTGCAACACATTCCTGCCTCTCACACCTCTGTTTTGATGATATCAGCCAGGAAACTCAGCTGTCAATCACAATCCACTCTGAGCTTACACTCACAACCAGCTGCTAAAACAGATCTTTCCATCCAGGTGATGTTTTATGTCACTCCCCCTTCCCCAGCGAAATGGATCAGTCACTTCGGTGTTGATGTATGACCTCTGGCTCCTTCCAATCTGACTGTCTCCAGGATCTCCAGGAGCTTCCACACAACTCAGGCAGCACCACCTGTACCGACCTTGTGCCAGTGCTGTTTTGCAACTAGACAAGATGTGCTGCAGACTTGGATTAAAGGTGTTGCAGAGTTGGTAGTTTTCCAAGAGTTTCTAGCTTAACCTGGCTTGGGGAACCTTCCACATATCAACGCAACTAGACTTATTGATCATTCCCTTCCAGTTTGGCCAGTGTCTTTACTGCCAGTGGCTGAGGGCTTTGATCTTGTGTTGCTCCTCTTCTGTGCTGGCTACCTTCGTTTTCATCAGTTCCTTCCAGTTCTCACTGACTGTGTCCTGCCAATAGTCTCATGGTGTTTCAGGCTACTGATAGTCTGGTCGACAGCTTGCTCCACCCTCCCTTTGTGATCTGTTCAGACAGGGATCTTGGTGTTTCATGCCTTCTTATTTACAGCGCCAACAATGGCCTGTCATTTACACACAGATACTAGTAAGATTTCCATTTAGTCCATTGCATGACAAAGAAAAATATTCACAGGAGCGTTTACTTTGGAGTAACTTAAGAGTTTTGATAACTATACTTCTCAGTATACTTTTTGTAATGTTTTTATTTTCCTGCCTACCTTCTTGTGGAGAACTGTTTGAGTCCTCTCCTGAACGCCAGCTCTCTGATGAAAGTACTGGAAAGTACTGCCTTCCAGAACTGTTGCAATGATGTCATGATTTGACAGTTTTTAAGCTAAAATTGAGGACTCAAAGCGATGCACAGCAACAGACATCCTCTACTAAGCAAAAGACGAAGGAGAAAAATGTAACCATGACAACGGCTGTAATACCCCCCCCCCCCAAACAAACAAAAAAAACTAGATCTAAAGTACCCAATAGGAATGCTACATGTAGTTGTTTTTTGTAAGAATATGTGTTACAGTGTAGGATCCTATTGGCTTGATGGATAGTTTACTGGATGAGCCATAGTGGTTGTCTGCAATTTTTTTCCAGCCAAAGTAATCATTTCTAGCAGCAGGAAGAGGGGAAACTGTTGATTAAAATATTCTGCTAAATGAGGTAGAAAGTCAAATTATGCATACTGGTGAACATAATTTCTTATATCGTTTAGAGCATGTCTAAACATTAGTGGAGAAGGGTTGGTCTGAAGTGAGGGCAGACAGGCTTTAATGAAGTGGATTAGTGCAAATCCACGTTTCCCTATTTAATCTGTAATCAAATAGAGACACAGAGACGTAGGAGTGGCAGACGAGACACTGTTGATTTGGCAAAGGTGTTTTGAAAGAACTGAGGTAGGTTTTGTTGAAAATAAAGCAACTTTTAATCTAGTGGTTTTGGGGCAGATACAAGGTTGGAAACTGTGACCTCCCAGAAGGCAGTGAGTGATCTGCATTCTCTCCGTATTTCTTCACAAGCACACACACACAGACACACGCACGCATGCAGGCACACACACACACACACACACACACACACACACACACACACACACACACACACACACACACACACACACACACACCTAGTTTCTTCTACTTACGTCAAAGTTTTTGTTGTGGTTGCCGTGACAAATGCACTGAATAGGATTAGACTGCATTTAATACATGTTCTTGCAACTTGAAAATGTTTCTTACGCATAAACACTTTTGGGTCTTGTAAATTCTGAGAGATTTCTGGGAGAAATGACAAAACAGGAGAGGGGCGGGACATAGGTTTGAAATATGGGAGAAACCTGGTAAGACGGGAGTGTTGGCAGCTCTGGCTGAGGGTGATATAAAGCATGTATTCTACCTGCGCAACCATCTGGATGCCTACCATGTGAACAGATGTGATGAGGACACTGTGTGATTGCACTCATAGCAAATTGGTCAGTGGCACCTGCCAAAGCTCTCAGTAATAAGGGCTCCAGAGGCTTGTCTGATAGAATATCCACAGGCAAGGACAGGTCAGAGGCTTCACTCAGAAGAAACAGCTTAGACAAAAAAATTGTAACTTTTCCTTTACAGTGAAAATCTAAACGCATACTTCCCCTCAAATATGTAATTTAACCAATGCAGACTAGAACGTGAACATTACAGGTATAAACACAACATTCACTTCAGCATTAATGCACATTAAATGCTTTTGAAAATTTGTTTGTTTAAACTCTTTTGGGAATTTAAGCAGAGGATAATAACAACTACAGAACATACCCCACCCAGACAGAATAACAGAAAAGTTTTTAATTAAAAAGTAAACAATAGGGAACGTTTACTTATGCTTATTGCATTGTTTTGTTGTTGTAATAGTACGCATTGTGCAGTGCAATAAATGGAATACAACACTGCAATGCAACTCAAAGGCACTTTGCTGAATGTAATATAGGTTTGACTGTAAAAAGAAGCTGTCCTGTTCCTGACTGGACACTGCGTTTCTACTATTGGTCTCACTCACAGAACTTCAGTAGTCATTGATTCGGTTTTATTGGATTCATGTTCTCTAGGTCTTATCTCATTTTCATGTCCGACCCTAAGGATGAGATTTACACTTGCACAAGTTTGTTCTTGCAGCAGAAACATGAACTACTTCAGATGTCTTCAAATGCAGTAAGCCTAGAATGACAATATTGCAGCACTGTAGCACTCTACTAAATAATGTATTCAAGCAGATGTTATGACTTTAGACAGATAACCCTGCTTTTGTGTTTTATCAGACATTAACTGAAAAAAAAATCATATTTGGCTTGGCAATGTTGCCTCTGTCTGTTGGAATGGTAACACTTTATATTAACACACACATTTTGCCATTAAACTAGATGCTTATTAACATGCATATTATTAACATACTATAGCCATTTGATAGTCATTACAAATCACTTATTAATACTTTCTGTCTGAGCTTATTCTACCCATAGTAGACCTAAGATTTTTTACTGCTTACTGCTTATTTATAGTAACTAAGTTAGTAGTTATACAAATTATGATCTTAATATGCTTTGCTCAGTAAGGGGCTTATAAAGTGGAAGTATGGCAGGGACACTTATTCTCAGGAAGAGTTATTCTCAAAAGGACAGTTAGGACTTAGGACACTGTTAGCACTTATAGGGCTAATTTGGCCTTTGTTTCTACGACCAACTTTTCTAAGTATTATTGGAGGAGAATAACTGTTCCTGTTGTGCTACCACCTAATAAGCCTACTTATAAGTGAAGTGGAGTGCTTCAAACTCACTGCAGCCAATGATATACAGGACTTATTGCTTTTCTAAAGTGGTTACTGCACATACCTGGAACAGTTACGAAATCTTGTGTGTGCACGTGGCTTACAGATCTGGGGACTCTCTAAGAAAAGGACCAAACAATTCATAAAATATTGTTCAGTTTAAAGTGTAATTGGAAGTCTCTTCATCTGTAAACGTAGGTGTCACTTTTATCCTTAGAGAACCCTATGAGCAAATTCTTTTATCCTTAGAGCACCCTATGAGCAAATGCTTGTAATACTATTTCAGACTCCTTTGAGCCAAATTTGGATTGTGCTATGTTGTCTGTCAATCCAAATAAAGAATTAAAATGTGTGTGTATATGTGAGTGTGCTTCTTTTGTCCAGCAGCTAACATCTCCATCTCCATAATAATAAAATGAGTTTCACCTGCCAAGCCCTAAGCCAGCCAATCAGATCAAGCATCCACTTTATAATGAGTTGCTACCTGACCAGCGTCTGATACAGACACAATTCCATAATGTCTTTAACATTTCATTCCCAAGTCTCCACTCCTCCTGTTTGTGCAGTCAGACAGGTCAGGTTTTAAGGAAGAAATTCAATTCCTTCATCTGAGTCAATGCACCTGTCTCTTCTTGATAAAAAAGATGAACTGATGACCTTGAAATAGTTTTAGTGTAATGATAGCTGAAACTGAACCTTGACTTTGTGTCTTCTCTTAAAATTGCGTTATATTCAGATACAATAATTTCCTTTTGTGGCAAGGTAACCTAAAGGAGAGGCAGAGATGAACCATACAAGACAGGGCCATGACAGGTCAAATGGGTATCTCACATGCAATAATGGTTGCATGCTATCTATCTATCTATCTATCTATCTATCTATCTATCTATCTATCTATCTATCTATCTATCTATCTATCTTTCTATCTATCTATCTGCCAGTCTGCCTGGAAATGTATTTTTTATTAAAGGCTAGATATTTCAAATTAATGAAACATTTGAATAGTGTGCCATTGCTTTGTATTTGTGGGGATGAGTTGGTGAGGGGGAGGAGGAGGAGGAGGTGTTCAACGGGCTGGCAATGGAGCAGCTGGTCTCTTAATCACCTATTAAAGGATCAGACAGTTTATTTACTCATGTCATACATGGCTCTTTATCATTTGCCTTTGAGCCACCTGAAGCCCCCACATAAACTGATTGATATTCACAAACACCTTATTAGCTAATTGTAGTTTTAAGCGCACTGCAGGGGGTCTGCAGAATGTTTCCATGTGTAGAGCATTAATGTCTGTGTTTACATGAGGGAACCCAGAAATTTAGTGGTGACAAATCACCTCACCCTGGGGTTTACTGATGGATGGAGTTATAGACCTTATGGGGACATCTGCTGATTGAGTCAAATTATGTAACGTTTACCACAAGGTGCACATGTTAATTATATGAACTGACCTCTCTCACAGCATGTAAAGACAGCACAGTATATATTCTTCAGTGTCTCTTTGCAGTGCAGGAGTAGTACAGAAAAGAGCACTATCGATACTAAAAATGCATGCAAATCCAATCCTGTCTTGTTTGTCCATCAACAGTGAAGAGCAGTATGTTCATGTCTGACTTTGGGTGCGGCACTGTGAGTGCTTGTGAAGATAACAGATATGGCTGATGTAGGCTATGAGATTCAGGGAGAGTGATGACAGGAGATAATAATCCCACTAGAGCTGACATTAGATCATGACCTGTGAAAAACTGGGTAAGGATAACAATGTAACAAAAAGTATCAAGGATAGACTTTGTGAGTAATGTTTTTCATAATTACAGTATACCAGTAGGCCTACCAGACCTTAAAATCAACTGCAGCAACTAAATAAACACACCATAGCAAAGGATAAATTCTAGTCTACTATCATAATTAGGCTGGAATAACACAGACTACATGTAATTTATCTGCTTATCCTGTCTGAAAGTTGACAAGTTGTTGTATTTTACTCTACTCACTGCTATAAATTCACGCCTGTGGATTTGTTATGTGTGGATTTGTTTACAAGCCATAAGACTGACAATGTAAAAAACATAATAACATGAACGTGTCATTCTCCCAGCATGAGTTAGTTTAGTAGTAGTAGTAGTAGTAGTGCTTTATTTGTCAATTAATTCACGTGTACAAGACATACAAAGGAATCGAAATATGTTCCCCACTCCCCATGTGGTGGGGAGAGCAAGAGGTCGCTGCATCAGAGACGCGCTACTTGTGTTTACCATTAAAATGACTATGAAGCTGCAGTATTAAAGCAGTTACTGTATATGTAAGATCTCATGGAATGCTCTCAGTTCCGGCTCGTCTTGAACTCAGCTTTACATTCACTCGCATTCTATTTAATATCGTGGTCACTGGAGGAAGAATATGATAGGCCTATAACTCAGTCTATATCTGAACAAAACAATGCTTAGGCAATTTTGACTTAATGTAAATTGTTTCTTCACATTCTATTGCAGTTTCTAAGTCATTCTGGATGTTTTAACCTTAAAGTTTTACACACAGCTCTTTTAAGTTAAAAAAAGCAAAAGGCAAAATTGTATGCTGTTTTTAGCTCCGTGGTCACTTTGATGGTTAAATGGCTCTCTGAACCGTCTAGTGCTTATTCACGCAGCTGCAACACTTGTAGATTTTTGATGGCGAGCCGATGTCAAGAAACCGAAAGTGACTGAAACCGATATTGTGTTTATTTCCTTGTCCACAACAATGTTGTTGCTCTGAGGAGGAAGCTCTGCAGGTAAAAAAATGCAAGCTTGTCTGGTATGCCTTTAATTTGCATAGGATGGCTTTTAAAAAGGATCAGCATTTCTTCTCAAATCGTTTTGTTTTCATGCCATATAAAATGGTGATTATTAATAACTATTATGAACTACTGTCAGCTCATGTAATACAATAGTACCTTTCTCAGCCAGAGCTCACAGCTTACAGTAATCGGTCTAAGTGGGTCTGCTAACACCAATGCACTCCAGCAGTGACACCATGGAGTGAGATGTTGAATGGTTCGGCCAGCTCTATTTTTTCCCTCTATGACAGCTGTAGGCTTCTGCGGTGGATATCTTTTTTTCTCCCAGATAATTTCATATATGGCACTAATGCTCACAATCTGAAAGCAACTCACAGCACTTTCAAGACATTTGATGAATTGTTATGTCCTGTATGTGTGTTACATGGCATCACAGTGATCTAGCTGGCAAAAGAAGTATGTAATAATTGGGCTCTTGTGGTTAAACGCCTGTTCTCATGCATATGCAGGCTTCTGTTACCATGGAAACAGGGATGAGGCTTTCTAGGTTTTATTTTTGGTAAGAGATAGAGAGAGATAGAGAGACAGAAAGAGAGAGAGAGAGAAAAACAGCCATGGTGTATGACCACCATCTCACTTGCCTGAACACCAATCCACAAGGGAGCCTCTGGCTGCTGTTGGTCGTGATGCATCATAAAATAGAGGGGCAGTCAGTCTCCAAATGCCTCAGTGATCTTTTAATATAGAAACACACACACAAATACCCCAGCACACATAGGCGCATAGACAAACACATGCTCAGATATGCATCATCTGCTTTTCTTCAAGCAAGAGTATAATCTCCAGTAAGAGAATCAATGGACAAGATGTTGCATATGCCTTGCAGCAGGTTACCATTCATGTAAGTCCACACAGTCATGCTCATCTGAAATATATATAAGTCAACAACCCAACATATGTATGCCTGGCGGGACTATTTTCCTCTTTCTCTTCTCTCTCATTTTTTAAAAAGGAAACAACGCATTCAGCCAAGGAAGCAGCATAATTATTGTGAACTCCATTTCCCCCATGTGGTTCCAGACTCTATTCTGTGGTGATGACTGTTATTCATGCAGGCAGTGTTTACTCTCGGGCTCGGCGGGGCTCCATAGAATGTGCACACAGCCTGTGATCTTCCGCACAGAGCATCCCCCCTGAGCCCGCTGTCACAGACAAACATGCACTACCACTGGGCGACAATGTGTATATGTGCTTGTGTGCTGTATGTGTGTGTGTGTGTGTGTGTGAGTGTGAAAAAGAGAGTGAGAAAATAAAGTGAGGTAGGGGAGAAAGCATGCTGTGTGGCAACCTGTGCAAGCCTGCTCAAAAACGTGCTTTTCTGTCTGTCTCTCTCCCTCTCTCTCTGTCCCCGTCCCTCTCTCTTTCCAGGTCTATGCGTGTTTGAGGGAATATGTGTGTGCCTGCCTGCTCTTCTGCGTGTGTGTGTGTAAGAGTGAGAGAAAGAGTGTATGTCGTGTGTGTGTGTGTTCGTCTGGTGCAGTGATTCAGAGGAGGAAAAAGTGAGGTCAGGTGTGGTTGTCAGAGGATTACATGCCGTGCAAGACTGAGAATGAACCTGATGTTCTGACACTGAGAGACTGTGTCCTCCAACAGTGGCTTCACACACACAAACAACTCAAGGCAAGGGAGCCAACGTCAACACTGAAAACATGCCCGATACAAACATGACTCAGCCTGGAGAAGTAAAAAAAAGACAATCTTCATATAACCTTTATTTTTCTTTTTTTCAACTTCAGATGACTACAGCTCTCATATATCCCTTTTTATAAACATACATAAAAACACATATAAACATTCATAACACCACCACCTTTCAACAGCAATGCAATTTCTAGAACTCACATTATTTCTACTACTGCTGATGCTATTCCAGTTATTTCTCTTCTTCTAAAAGAGCTTGTATTGGGGACTGCGGTGGTGACGGTAGAGATGGTGGTGGTGGTGGGTGACACCTCCCATAACCCCAAACATTTGTTAATTTTTCTGTGTAATGGAGATGTAAATACTGAGGTCACATTTTAGGCACACTCATTTTTAATATTTGTGATTTGCTTACCACTAGAGGGTAGTGTTGCACATACAAATATGTTTAATTTCAATGAGTTATATATTAATTTCACAGTACAAGTAAGATAGCATACTTCTCATGCTCTGCACTTAAAATCTTTTAAAATTAAGATGTGTACTCCTTGGTAGAACTATTTTTTTGTTT
The DNA here is from genome assembly GCA_027481765.1 of Tenualosa thibaudeaui. NCBI lineage: Eukaryota > Metazoa > Chordata > Actinopteri > Clupeiformes > Clupeidae > Tenualosa > Tenualosa thibaudeaui. The sequence goes on along the minus strand of JAIFZK010000013.1, from coordinate 1,953,402 downwards.
GTTTTGTTTTTAAAGGATGAATTCGATGTGAATCAATCCATAGCCCTGTTGTTTGAGGTGCTGAGAAGTGCTGTCGGTAGGAAAAAGAACGAGAAAATTTGATACTTTGAACATTGACTGAATGGACTAACACTAAGTGAATGAACACAGTAACTTACTTTCAGTTTCATTTCCCTATGCCCCATTCAGTTAACATTAGTTATTGGTTTGTTATTCTGTCTATGTTGCATCATATTTTCTGGTTCTTTTTCCTACAGACAGCATTCAGTGACCTTGAACAACAGGGCTATTAACTGATTCACACAGGATTTCGCCTTTAAAATACCTCTGATGTCCATATGGGACCACTGAGAAATAAATAGATGTAAATGAGAACCAAGGAGCAGCCCCAGAAACCAAGCAAGCAAGCTACAAATCATTCAAGGACGTAATCAGTCAATTACAGGGCTACCACATAGGAGACCAAGGAGCTCAGCGTTGAATTAATGGGAGCACCATGCCACAAGATGTATGTGCAATATGCAAGGATCTAACCCAACTACCATGGCAAGTTGATTAAAATATTACAATAATAGCAGGACATTTTACTCGTATTAATATGGCATGTACAGTGTATTGGAATGTATATGTAATATATATTTGCAATGCATATGCATACCATGGGATGTATTTCTATTATGACAGTTCTAATGAGATGTCTTGAAACATACAGGGCTGTAATTGCTTTATTATTCATCCAATTTCCTGAAATATATTAGCCTTCAGATACACAGACTTGTATAATTCAAAGACACCCAGGAATAATAGTCTCATAAGAGCATAAGGCTGTGTGCACTGAGAGCCCTTGAACACTCGCTTTTTAACCTTTAAGCACTGCTCCCTAAGGATTCCCCAAATGGATGAGCCATTGACCACATTGAGATGCACTCAGAAATCAATATCAGTCCAGCAGTTTATTGCTGTCTGGACACAGCATGACATGTCCAATGGACCAATGACCAGTCATCTCCCATGTCCACAGCCTCTCTGTCCAGCACCTGGACAGTATGAAACTTTGTTTTTGGTTAGGCATACATTTACATACAGATTGTCAACTGAGAACTTCAGTTCCTGAATCAAATAACCGCCATGTTGTGATATTAGTATTTATGTTGTTGTATTTCATATTATTTTAATGTAAGTAAATATTATGTGTTGTAATAAATGAGTATAGTGCTGTTTCGCACAGAATCATGTTTTTTATCATTTGACATCACTGGCATGTTTAATAGAGCCTGTTCATTTTAGACTCACACAGTGCTGCTGGTAGCTGTGGCCCAGATGTAGCCCCTCTCTGGTGTGGACTCAGTAAAGGCACCCTAGTGTTAGCTTCTCTTTAAACACACTATAGCACATAAGCAACACGGCACGAGTCTTTCTCACCTAACTATCAGCTCCTCTCCAGCAGTTTCCATGGAGATGTCAGTGTTGACACTTGGGGTCTGAGTTTGTGAGAATGACAATTAATAGAGGTGTGTGTGCGTGTATGTGTGCGGTGTGTGGGTGTGAGGATCAGATTGTGTGGGGGGGCCTGGGGGGGGGTTGTTAGACGGACACTGAATAACAAAGCAATATGTTGTTGAATGGGAGAGAGAGAAGTGAGTGGATGATGAAAATGATCTGAGTGGATATGTAGAAAATCGGTGCTGCCAACCTGTCTGGAAGGAATTTCTCCATTACCTACCTGTCAGTCAGTGGTATTACTATATTGTGCGTCTGTGTATGTGTGTGTGTGTGTGTGTGTGTGTGTGTGTGTGTGTGTGTGTGTGTGTGCATGTGTTTTCAGTAGGGGTGTACATGTGATTGTCTGTATTGTTGCATTTGTGAGTCTCTATCTGTCTATGCATTTGTGTAAGCTTGTGTGTGCATACATGTGTGTGTTTGTGTGTATAACTATCTGTGTGTTCAACCAGCAGTTTTCCTGTCAAAATAAATCAAAGAAGTAAGCCATTCAGGTCATGAATGCAATTACTCTGCTGTGTGCACTGTGAGCTGACCTATTTGTGTGTGTGTGTGTGTTGTGTGAGTGTGAGTGAGTGTGAGTGCATGCATACATTTTTTGTGCTCAAGCATACCTATTATTCATCAAGACACTAGCAACCAAACTTCCACACAAGATGAGACAAAATATCCTCCACACTGAGTTGACACACGATCATCATGCAATCCACCTAAAGTGCACCACAGCGACCTGACACTCCTCACACCTAGGATGATGGAGAGGCTTGACCTATGCATCCATCAGCACTCTAAAGCATCAGTCTAGGTCTCAGCAGCAGCAGCAGTAAGCAGGGCTGCCTAAAGGATGCCCAGTCCACGTTACTACACCTTGGGATTGGAGTCATTATCTTTACAGGCCTGCTGCCACGGATGAAAATTCTCTGAAATGTCTTCAAGCATCCAAGTATTGACAAGTTTAACACAGTTAAATAAATTATCGACCAGTCAGCCGGGCTCCAATGCAAACAGAGCGTGTGTCAGAGGGGCTGCTGGCTTGAGGTGCTGATTTATGATATCAAATGTCTTAAAGACGCAATAGCCCATCTCTTGCAGTGGTTCAATATCCAGACAGGATTTGTAGCTCACTGTGAAATCATATAATGATCTGGTTATGTGCACTTGGTTTAAGGATAGCTATTTTGCAAATGGGTTATAACTACACATCTTATTCATATCCAGGTTTAAAGGTTCAGAGCATGTTTGTTTAAAACAACACTTTTCAGCAAACTGTTTGGAACTATTTAATCTTCCAGCCAATAGACAGAACCTGCCAGGACAGAACAATGTGTAACACTTAACAGTGAGACATAATAAGGATGCTCCAGGGGATGCCAATGTTACAGAGGACTTTTTCCACCATTTCAAACATCCCACTGGCTTCATGTGAGGGCCCTCTGTCACAGCAATCCACCACCCTCCCCTAATAACCAGACTTGACACACACAGCTGTTTAGAGAGGAAGGAATGAGCACTCAAAGCCTTTTTCACTGCAGCCATCCATATCCCAAATCTCCAGAGGCTTTTTCAAATATTATGACATGGACATACTCTACATATGGCCTCTTGGTAATGGTGTGCTGAATTTATGACCGTCCATTTAATGTGACACACACAGTGTGTGCCAGGATACTCAAGCCTGCAATGTTAAATGATAAATGCTTCTATGTGAGGCATGAGGACACTTTTCTTTGCTGTTTAATTGGCCCCATAGCCAACTCAATCAATCAACAGTCTCTTCAGAGTAGCATGTCCTTACAGACACTAAGCTCCTCAGTAGGTCATGATAAATTACTCCTCACTATTCTCTAAGAAGCCATCATGTCTTAACTCACTTATGTATCATCAGCATGACATAAATAGCACACTATTGATTTCAAGTCAACACATCTCTACTGTATTATTGAAAAAAAATGTCCATGAAAAGTTTGAAAAACATTAAAAAAAAAATACTGCTTTCCTATGGACAAACAGTGAGTCGAGTGGAATAATTTTAATACTATATTGGTTTCAATATTTGCATAAAAAATTATTTTCTTGGTCAAAACCACAAACCACAACAGAATTATTGAAACATACATTTTAAAGAGAGAACCTTGTTTATCATTTTGACAAGAACTAATTTAATAACCAAGATAATGTACAGTCTGACAGTCAGTATAGATAAATAATTCCCTCCTAGATATTTCTCTTCTCAGCAAATACAACCTGTTTTTCCAATTGAGGAATTTTGTGCAATACTGGCCAGCAGACCATAGTCATTTTGAGTTCATCCCGTGACCCTTACATATTAAACCAGCACTTTGCCTCTGTAACAACATAAAATGTCAGCCAAATGATCTGCTATTTCCTGGGTCCCTCGAAATTACATGGATTCTGCTCTGGATGTCCTGATTGCAGAGTGCAGTGCTTGATGGATGGTGGTGACATTTGTGGGGGTATTGTGGGACCTGAACACTTACACACGTAATTGAGCAGGCTATATATAGAAGCACGGGTGGTATAGTTCATGTTCTATATCTCATCTATGGGGGGCAGTTAAAAATAACCTCACAGCTGTTTTTAAAACATCTAAATCCAAAAAACTACAGTTTTTTTATGACTGAGTCTAAGCCTCTAGTTCAGAGAGAACTGACTTCCCTGTTATATTGGCTATGGCTCATGTGTTAGTTCAAGAGGAAATCAATTCAGTTCATAGCCCTGTTGTTTGAGGTCACTGAGTGCTGTCTGTAAGAAAAAGAACCAGAAAATATGATACAACATTGACGAAATAGTGAACTGATAAGTAACATAAACTGAATGGGGCATAGCAGAATTAATCTGGGCCTGCTTGATAACGTTAACTGAATGGGGTATAGCACAATGAAACTGAACCTGCTTGATAAGTAATGTTAACTGAATGGGGTATAGCACAATGAATCTGGACCTGCTGTAATGTTAACTTAATGGGGCATAGGGCAATGAATCTGGACCTGCTGTAATGTTAACTGAATGGGGCATAGGGCAATGAATCTGGGCCTGCTTATTAAGTAAGGTTAACTGAATGGGGCATAGCACAATGAATCTGGGCCTGCTTGATAAGTAACGTTAACTGAATGGGGCATAGCACAATGAAACTGGACCTGCTTGATAAGTAATGTTAACTGAATGGGGCATAGCACAATGAATCTGGACCTGCTGTAACATAAACTGAATGGGGAATAGCGCAATGAATCTGGGCCTGCCTGATAAGTAACGTTAACTGAATGGGGCATAGCACAATGAAACTGGGCCTGCTTGATAAGTAACGTTAACGGAACGGGGCATAGCACAATGAATCTGAACCTGCTGTAATGTTAACTGAATGGGGCATAGCGCAATGAATCTGGGCCTGCTTGATAAGTAACATGAACTGAATGGGGAATAGCGCAATGAATCTGGGCCTGCTTGATAAGTAATGTTAACTGATTGGGGCATAGCGCAATGAATCTGGACCTGTTTGATAAGTAACGTTAACTGAATGGGACATAGCACAATGAATCTGGGCCTGCTTGATAAATAACGTTAACTGAATGGGGCATAGCACAATGAATCTGGGCCTGCTTGATAAGTAACATTAACTGAATGGGGCATAGCGCAATGAATCTGGACCTGTTTGATAAGTAATGTTAACTGGATGGGGCGTAGCACAATGAATCTGGGCCTGCTTGATAAGTAATGTTAACTGAATGGGGCATAGCACAATGAATCTGAACCTGCTCATACTTTGTCCCTCTGTCGTCCTGGAGATGTCAAGTCTTGAGATGTGATCACAAAAATTGTGTCGACTTAAGTGCCACATCTTTGTATCTATGTTTTTTACTTTTACTGTTTTTTAAAATACCTTTGAAAAAAATGTTTGACCTATGCCTGTATCTGCTAGCACTGCATCAGTCAATATGAGATACAGTCCCCACACTAGATTGAAAATTGCTTACACAAAGATTTCATATTATACATTCACCAACCATTATAATCTACCATGAAGAGAGATATGGTTGATTTCAAGCTAATCCAACCCTTTGGAAAGGATCTGGTGGCTGGCATTAACTGGGATTTTAAAATGTATAATGTAATTGCTTAGTAGTTTTTTTCCCTGGTCTGGTCGATAGCAGCTGTGAAAACTATTGACTTCCTGTGCCGGGGCCAGCATGTGGCCTGAGCGCACACGCAACCTTTGTGCAACCTCCCTCTGGGTGATGCCCCCGTGTGCATGGTGACAGTTACCATGGAGCTCCCCATACATCTATACATTTATCTATGGCCTTCCTCTTAGTCTCTATGCCCCCCAGTCTCTCCCTGCCATCCTCTAATCCATGTCTGTGTGTGTGTGTGTGTGTGTGTGTGTGTGTGTGTGTGTGTGTGTCATACTCTTGTCCTTTTTCTTACTTACTCACAGTCACTCTGTCATTCCATCTCTACACTCCCTTTTTCTTCTTTCTTTGTTCCATGGACTTTCTCCCATGCATTGTCAGATTCTATTCATGCCCTGTGTCTCAAACACACACACACACACACACACACACACTGCAGCTCTCCAATCTTTTACCTCTCTCTTTGCAGTCCTATGTCTATAAGCCAACATCATGTGCCACCTCTCAGTCCAAGCAGAGACAGCTCATTAGTTTTCATCAGAGGCCCACTTCAATCAGCTCTTCCACAACTTCACTGGTTAGCCAACACACACACACACACACACACACACACACAACAACCCATATACCTTTTTAAAAACGTAATCTTCAATGAGTGGTAAAGTAAAGAGGAGAAGAAATCTCTCAGAACAGATACTTCTAGGTGCAGTCAGTACACAGCACAAAGTACAGATGAGCTGTAATCTCATTTCACCTGATGGTTAGTGAAGATGGATTTAATTTATGGAGCCCTTTTCTCACTCCCTCTGAAAGTGAACATAAGACAGTAGTTACAGTAGTCCATAATTCCACTGTGCATTGGCACCATTACAATGAGCCCACCCCTCTATGGTGTCACAGAGTCACATTCGCTGGCATACCGGTTCTCCTTAATTTTATATGTCATACAGCGAGCCTCCACAAGTTATGTAGATATATAGAGAGAAGAGGTGGAATTAATTTGCTGTCTCTCTCACTGGGCTAAATGTCTGTCAATGTGGTTGCCTTGTGGCAGAGAAGAATTTGCTTCAATAGTTTAAGGGGGTTTGAAGCTGAATTTAGATACTTTTTGAAAAATCGAAAATTCAAAAATTAGACCTGTGGGGACTGACATACACAGGGTGGGGGTGCCTATCACGCAATCACACAACTCAAATTAGCTAAAAAGAAAGTAGCAAATGCACACACTTCACTCCACACCCAAACCCAAGCATTGATTTATTGAACCCTCATTCAGCCCCATCACTTTCAAACCCCTGTCCACGTGACATTTGACATCGATCTCAAGCCACCCCAACGAGCCACTGACCCGTAAACCTGACCGCCATCTCCTGTTGGACGATATCAATACACGCATAAATTAAGCATACAGCACACGTTGCTCACTTGTTGATCCCTAATGTAGTTTAAATGATATAGGAATAGATGGGATGATGTATGTCAGTGCCATGAGGATGAGAGCAAAACTAGGTCTCCCACATCCATATGAGGCCCTAATGTGTGTGTGTGTGTGTGTGTGTGTATGTGTGCTGTGTTGCCTGATGTAACCCAGCTAGCAGAGCATACTGGGGCTGTAAAAGTGTGTCAGTCGAGGTGGCACAGCAGGCATGGGCACAGGGGCCAGGCGCTGGGATGTGGGACGACCGCGTGGGGGACGGGGGACTGGGACAGGACAATCGGATCAAATCGGAGCCTCCCAGCTCACCATGGTCCAGTTGTGTACGCGCCCAGTCCGAGACGCTGCCAACAGCACTACCACTGCCGCCACTGCTGCTGCTCAGGTGCCAAAGGGGATGCAGAACGGAACCGTGAAGACAGGCCGTGGGGTCAGTGCCAACGGCGCCACCGCCACCCTCAAGCGACAGCCGAGGCCCAAGACAGCATCCAGCAGCCGCCAGGAGCGCGGATCGTGCTCGTCCACGGCCTCCTGCCCCGTGTTCTCACGCCACCCGAGTGACCCAGATGAGGAGCCACCGCCGCGATGCCCCTCCAGCCTCTCCTCGCCCACCCTCCAGGGCTCATTGTCCAGCCTGCACGGCTCCAACCCCAGCCTTCAGGGATCCCTGCCCAGCCTGCACGGCTCCAGCCCCAGTCTGCAGGGCTCACTTACCAGCCTCCACGCTTCCAGCACCAGCTTACAGGGATCCTCTTCCAGCAAGAAAGGCTCCATCTCCAGCCTCAAGGGATCCCTGACAGGCCTCAAAGTCTCCATGCCTGTCAGCCGCCAATCCTCCATCCCCAGCTTGCAGGGCTCTGCGTCCAGTTTGTGCCAGACGATACAGTCTCGGCTCCAGGGCTCCCACCACAGCCTGTGCAGCGCCAGCCCCAGCCTTAGAAGCTCCAGCCCCAGCCTGAGGAGCTCCAGCTCCAGCCTCCGCAGTGGCAGCTCCAGTGAAGATGACAGCTGGGACACCAACAGCTGGAGCTCAGGGGCCACGTGCCTGCTGAGGAGCTCCATCAAGCAGCACAGCGAGGAGGTGTTCCGGGCCCGCGCCGGCTCTGGGGGGGGCGGAGGGCGAGACGAGACAGCCGCCACCACCACCACGGCCAGCGACTCGGAGGCTGGCTATCAGAGCCTTGATAGCTGTAAGGCACCGCTGCTGTTGCCGTCATCATCCTCATCGTCGACAGGAGCGCGGGCGGAAATCCAGGATGTACTGGAAAAAGTAACAGTGACCTCGCGTGGGGAGTCACTGCAGAGCTTGACATTGAGCCAAGGCACGGCAGCGTCAACAGTACCAACGCAGATAGAGCAGAAGATTGAGGCCAAGCTCAAATTCTCACAGTTCCTGGACGAGGTGACATGCAGGGTGCTGGACCCGGGGAGTCTACAAGCCTTCGGGGCAGTCAGACAAAGAGAACCGGCACCGATTATCACTCCCTGTCAGTGGTTTAACCAAACAGTAGAACCCGTCATCCGGGACCAAAGGAGGGGGGTGGTGTGTGGGAACGCATCGCGGTCCGTGTACCAGTGGTCTAAGTGCTTACCGAGTTGCAAGATCTTGGATTCCAGCGAGAGCCTGCGCAGAATCAGTGATGAGGGTTCTCTCGTGGAACAAGCGGGGAAGACATACCTGGAGACGGATATCGACAGCGTGCGCTGCGAGGATGAGCTGGGCCTGAGTGGCGCACACCGAGAGGTCAAGATGCTGACGCACGCTCGAGAACGAGAGAGAGAGCACCTACGAGAGAGGGAGCGAGAGCGAGAACGAGAAAGGGATCGTGAGAGGCAGAGGGACAGGGAGAAAAGGAGCATTTTGGTCAGCCCTGAACATCAGGTTCAGCCCCACTTTGAGGCAGGGCGCTGTCCAAGCCCCAGCATCAGCTGGTCCGACGGTTCTGCGAAAAACCTCAAGACGGCCTCTCTTCCACGGCCTGGGAGCAGCATGGTGAGTGAACCCCCTTATGAGTCAGACACCCCAAACAAGTATTTCCATGATAAAAAAATATCCCTCAGAAGCCTGTTTCTTTTAATTGTATCTGCACAGTGAATCATGGCCTCTCAAATAAAGACTAAATGAATTTCGGCTCACTCACACACACACAGTAAACAGCTTTGACAGTGATGAATCTATTTTGACCTAATGCAGCCCAAAATGGTTTCACTAGATTGTTCTGTTATAGCCCTAAACAAGTACATTCATGAAATAGTGACACAAACTGGTTTCACCGCTGGATGAATGAGGTTCTGGAAATCGTGTGTGCTGATATTTTCAGCCAATGGGTGCAGCACGGCTGAACAAATCCAGCCCAAATGGCCTCTGTGTGCAAACACTGGGCTATGTTGCCATGGTTATTTTCACAGTGTAATTTTTGCTTACTCGAAGCCTACAGTGTCTTAGGAGTGTGTGTGTGTGTGTGTGTGTGGAGGGGGGTTATATGCATTTTCGCTCAGGGGATCAAAATAATATATATTATGATTATGATTATGATTTATTTATTTATTTATTTGCGGAGGCCCCTGAGGTGTTCTTCCACTTGGCTATTGAAAAAGATTGTAGCAGCCAGTTGCATCAGCTGAACACAAGTTCCATCTTATCTTAGTACCAACGTAAACTGTCACTATGTTGGAGATTATGAGCTAATTTGAAATATTTTTGATATAACACTAAGTTATGTTTTAAATTTTACACCTCTGCCAAGTGTAATGTCCTATGTAAGTTATTTGTTCACGTATCTAATTTAAGTGGCACGGATGTTAAACATAACTGTATAAATTGGGAAGAGTTACCTATGCGACCAATACTAATATTTCAATCATTTGAACAGTGTTTGTAGTCACTGGAAACAGTGCGGGTTCAGTATCACATGAAGTAAAGAGAATGGCTGAATGGCTGAGTATTCCCAAAACACAGTTTCAACAAAACGTTTTATTTCATACAACAAGAGAGCTGAAGCATACACAACATGTAGAGTGCTGTGACATGCTTCCAAAATCATCAAATGGTGATATTGATTGGTTGTCAATAGTGACAACATCATGCAACATACGAGCATCAATATTTTAATTTTGTGCCTACCAACTACAGCCTTAACCAGCAATTGTGACACCAAAAAAGAAAGTGGCTTAAGTTCTAAACCAGTGAGATTCAGAGTAAGGTTTAAGACACAGCTTACACTTGACTGGGGCAACACACTGCAGCGCATGAAGTTCAGTCAGCCAGCAGTAAAACCAGCTCTACCCCTCAGCACTGTCTCCAATGTCCACCTTTATTAGCAGACTGCAGTATCAGAGTCACATTCACTCACTCACACACACACACACACACACACACACACACACACAGACACACATGCACAAACATGTGGAGTTTATATCAGGAGCTACAAAGCTGTGGAGAAAGAGAGGGACACTGCACTGTTTGTATGTCTGTGATGGTGTATGTGTGTGTGTGAGAGAGAGAGAGAAAGAGAGAGAAAGAGGGAGTGTGTCTGAGTGTGTGTGTGTATGTGAAATAGAGAGTAATTTTCCATCCCCATATGTTCCAGTGTGTGTATCTCTACGTCTACATGTATGTGTGAGAGAAAGAGTTGGAGTTGGAGTGTGTGTGTGTGTGTGTGTGTGTGTGTGTGTGTGTGTGTGAATATGTATGCATGTAAAACCTATTCCACCTTGCTATCCCCCCTGTTAGGAAAGTCCACATTAATATTTCACAACCACCCAGCGCTTTTGTCTGGGGCCGCCCCTGGCTGTTGGCACAATCTAAAATGTCACCAGCCTGCTGTCCTGGCTCTCTTCTCCCTCTATGCTACAGCTCTCTGCTGCCCTGGCTCTCTTCTCTCTCTATGGTACAGCTCTCTGCTGCCCTGCTCTTCTGCCTCTATGGTACAGCTCACTGCACGCTGTGGGGTATCAGAAATAAATCCATCATCCAATAAGGGCAATTAGAAAGAGAAAATGAAATCCCTGAGAATAGATTTTCGTTCAACCCATGTCAGCTCCTTAGGAACTGGTTGGTCTCTTGGTTTGTGTGCTTGTGTGTGTCTGAATACTAACAGAGAGCGTGAGTGAGAAATGTGTGTGAAAACAAGGTATGAAATTGTGTGTGTATGTGCGTGTGTGTGTGTGTGTTCATATGTATAGATGTGTATGCCTGTATGAGTCTGTATGTGTGTGTAAATGTCAGAGTATGTGTGTGAGTGTGTGTATGTGTCTGAGAGTGTCTCTGTGCATGTGTGTGTATGTGTGAATGTGTTTCTGTGTATGTGTGTATGTGTCTGAGTGTATGTGTGTGTGTGTGTGTGTATAAATGGCTGATGTCATTCCTCCCCTCCCTCTGATTCTCTGTGCAGCTCAATGGAGTCGTGACTGGGTACAATAACAAAAGGAAAAGCCCCTGTGGATGGAGCAGAAATGAATCACAAAGGCAGGCAGGCAGGCAGGCAGGCAGGCAGAGGTGGTGTAGAGTAGAGCAGCAGAGGGAAGAGAAGGGAAGGGAAGAGAAGAGACGGGGAGAGGCAGGAGTCTTTGACTCTCGCACTTAATAGGGGAGCACTGTCACTCTCATGTATAGTAATAGTAATGTGAGTGCATTTGCCATCACCAATACATATGTAAAGTATGTGTGTGTGTGTATGCATGTGTGTGAGAGAGAAAGAGCTTCTAAGTACCTTCATGTGTGTGTGTTTTTGTTGTATGTGTTTGTGAATACTGTATGTGCATGTGTGTAGTATCTGTATTTATGTCTATGTATGTATATAAATATGTATGTTGTGAGACAGAGTGAGAGAGAAAGATAGAGGGGAGGGGGTGTAATATTTGTGTATTTTATGGAGCGTGTTTGTTTGCTTGCATGAGTCTGGGTATGAGTGTGTGTTTGTGTTTGTATGTGTGTGCGTGGGCGAGTGAGTAGGCGGATAGCAGACTGTGCCACTACGTTTCTCTCTATGTGTGTGTGTATGAGTCTGTGTGTGTGTGTGTGTGTGGGTGTGCGTGTGTGTGTGTGTTTGTGTGTGTGTGAGAGAGAGAGTCTTACTGCCGTTTATTACATGCAGCTCTTAGATCAAAGCATTATGAAGAAAAGTGTGTTCAACATGGGGGAGTATGCAGTGGTGGGCGACACTGGGGGAGATCAATACACTCATAATACAAGCATTTTATGTCCTTATCACTCCTCATCTTTCAATTGGACTTATAAGCTCATACAAACACACAAACACGCGCGCACACACACACACACACACACACACACACACACACACACACACACACACACACACACCACTTGCACACTAGCAAACCCTCTCTGCCAGAGCCGTTTGAAAACAACAGCTATTTCCCCCATCACCACCATGGGCTAAACCCGTTTCATATATGAGTTCCACACTGCATCATAAAACAAAGCACAGCCTCCAGCGAGCACACACACACACACACACACAGATACAAGCTCACCCATGCACATGGAGTTTGTATAGTCATAGTCACCATTTAAAATCTGCCATACAGGAAAAAATGTTGAGGCATTCTGAGGCCCCATCAGATGAGAGGGAGAGAGGAGAATTTGGGGAGGTTAAGGAGGCAGAAAGGGCAGAAAGGGCTGATATATGACAGATAGAAAGAGCTATGGAAAAAAAGATGGAGAGAGAGAGGGAAGGAGGGAGCAGGACATGCAGAGAGTGAATGAATGAAAGAGGTAAAAAAGAGAGAAAAAGAGAAAGAGGGTGAAAAATGGATGAAGGGAGGGAAGGACCATGTAGAGGGAGTGAGAGGGTGAACTGGAGTGAAAAAGATAGAGAGAGAGAGAAAGGCCTCTACAGTTTAGTGTTTAGTGAGGGATTACTCAGGAACTGACGGTGAGTCATCCATGCTATGCCTCAGTGACTGCCTTCATCAGCCTTTGGCACACACACAGCCCAGGGTGTCTGTCTCTCTCTCTCTCTCTCTCTCTCGCTGTGTGTATGCACCCTCTCACCAGGCTCTGTTTACACATAATGCCCAGTGTTTCCCCATCACACTCCTCAGGCTATTTGGGTGTTGTATGTATGTACACTGTCTCTGTATGTGTATGTGTATGTGTGTGTGTGTGTGTGTGTGTGTGTGTGTGTGTGTGTGTGTGTGTGTGTGTGTGTGTCTTTGTGTATATCTGTGTGCCTATGCAGCTTATGGCTAATTACAGCACACCAGACACAACATCAGCAGTCATAAATGTTACATAAATGTTTTCTGTGTGGTTGTGTGTGTTCTGTGCATCCCTATCTCACACAAAGCCCAGTGAAAAAGCTTTAATGTGGTACATCTAGGTGACTATCTATAAGAACAGAGCATTGTGATTGGTCCGACCAAACCTTGGAAGAAGACCTACTGCTTGTGGCTTATGGCTAGACACACCGGCTGAGCAAAATTCTTTGCTACTGCTGGGGTACTTCTACATGCCCAGTCTGACATGAGTTGTCATGAATTAACATTCATACAACTTGACCATAGGTACAAAACAAAAACACAAGCCCAAACACAACAAAAACACAAAACATCAGTATCAGATATATGGCTGTGTATCTTTCATAAATATAACTGTACATCTACCATATATATTCAGACATGCCTTGGGTGGTGAACACATTATACACACACGTCAACACAAAACATCTCAACGCACAAAGTGGTAACGCATTGTGATCCTTCCTTATCTGGAGCATATTGCTTGTACTTGTTATATGATTATAACTGATTTGTAATTATCAAAAGAAACAATATGAAGCCAAGTGATATGGAAACAGTAGACCTCAGAAGGGAACAGAAGACCTCACTCTAATTAGCCCTGATGAGGTCCGTCTAAATGAAACTGCTAATTGATCTTGGGTAATCCATCATTTGCATAATTTATGCACAAAAGGAGCAGAAGGAGTGTGAGCAAGACTGGATTCCCTCCTAATCAAGTTAGGGAGTGAGTAGAGTAGGGGAGGGCAGCCAAACAATATGAGAGATAATATCAGATTCAACAGATAGTATTACCTGTTACTCAGAGAGTCTTAGAGAGGGAGACTGCAGTGAGGACTGTGAGATGTTTTGCTGTATACTGCAAACTCACACACACACACACAGCAACAAACGCACACACACACACACACACACACACACACACACACACACACACACCATCCCTTGATGCAAACCCTTCTCTTCCTCAGTCTTTCTTATGCTCTCTCTTTCTTCACTCTTCATGCACCCCACCCCTCTCTTTCTCTCTCTCCCTGCACTCAGTTAGATGAGGAGGGTTTAAGGTTAGCTCTTTGGGATGCTTAGCTGTGGCAGGAAAGCACTCTCCACTCCCCAAGGTATATTGGTCACTGGGAAAAAAGGTATATTGGTCACTGGAAAAAAAGGTATATTGGTCACTGGAAAAAGAGGATGAACATCCATCAATTCTGTTTTTCTCTCATCATTTCTCTCCCCCCACCCTTCTCTGTACTTTCAGGCCTCGGATGGCGAGATGCACAACATGAGGTGAGACATTTCTCTTTTCTTCCCCAGCTCCACTTTTCTTTTGTGCTGATCCCATCCTCTTTCTGCACCCTCCCCTCCTCTCTTCTTCCTTCTTCCTCACTAGCTCTCCCCCCTCCCTCCTTCCCTCCCTCTCCCTCTCCCTCACTCACTTACTCCTCCGGCTTCATTCAGTGGCTCTAAGCATAGAGCGTGTTGTTTGGAGAAGGCTGGAGGAAGCATGTTTTAACGCTGCTGCCACTGCTGCTGTAGCTGCGATCGCGGAGAAGGCACATGTCTGCACACAGAGACCTGCCTGTCTGAACATGAGACCTAAAGCTTGTAAACGGTAAGGGAGAGGCAATCTGCTGGAGACTTAGTCAGGGGCACCATGCAGCCATGTATGTGTACTTATGTTTGGGTGTACAGTTGTCTCTACAAGTGTATGTATGTGTGTATGTGTGTGAATAAGTTTCATGCTATGTGTCTTCCTTTTTCTGTATGCATTGTTAGAGGTCTTTATCAATGCCCCTGTAACTGGCTGTTGTAACTGGTTAAGGCTTTAACATGCCATGTGATAATTGTTATTAAGTGTGCTACTATGGCAGTGCCTTTGTCATTTAAAGGGTGTGATGTACTAAAATACTTTCTTATAATCAGAGTGCTTTTAACTGAAGTGTGAAGTGTAAAGTCAGCAATGTGACAAGTGTGCTGTGTGTTAGCAGATGACTACTATAGGAATATTAAGTACACTGGCTGTTTAAGTAACAGTTCCACATATCCAGTTTCTCTTTCTTTGTCTTTCTCTCTCTCTCTCTCTGTGTGTGTGTGTGTGTGTGTGTGTGTGTCTGTGTGTGTGTGTGTTGGTGCTGCATTCTGTACTGCTGGCATTTGCTCTGGCTCAGTTTCAAAACATTGGGATCGCGTGAAATATAATACTGTGGCATCATGAGAGGCTCTTTCAAGCGCAGTCTTCACATCCAAACTGGGAGCTGTGTATGAAGTGGTGGAGCATGTTTCTATCATAGTTATACCACATGGATAAAACTTTGATTTATTCAGATGAATGTTGGATAAATGAAAGACAGCCTTATACAGGTGTAGCTCAAATAGTGAACCAGAGATGAATCCCAAAAGTGAATCTCAAAAGCCCACTTTAAAATCAGTCTCATTCAGACTATTTTGCAATTACGACACAGGGCCATAACTTATCCCACCCTGCCTTGTAAGCGGTAGCTCCAAGTTGCTGCTCAATCAGGAGGAGGTTGATTGCATTCACCTCCCACATTAACCTTGGGGAGTTGAATTGATTGTAGAGATGATCCCCATTGGCCATTACTAAATTAAAGCAAACAACACCTCTGACTTTCCTCTCTCTCTTCAGGGAGACTGAATGCATGGGAGGGCTTTTTGAAATGGAGTTTCAAAACGCCCAACACCCTTACTGTCTTACTGTCTCACATTTAACTACAGCAGAGTGGGCAGAATAGATTCCTATGAAATTCAAACAAAAGCAAAACAAGAGCATGGATCCAAAGAATCTTCTCCTTTCTCTCCCTGTGAGGCGATCGAGGTGAAGGAAGGTTTTGTGTGGAAGCCCTGGCTGTAGCAGCCTAAGCCATGCGTGGCGCAGAGACTGGACTGGACTGGACTGGTCTCTGAGAATCAACTAGGATTTGGGGGACTTGGCTGGAGAAAAACTATGTGATGTAAATGCACCTAGAAAACAACTAGTTGTTGTATATCAATTATTATCTCAATATGCTTTGCTTAGTAGGGCTTATAAGGTGGTAGTACAACAGGAACAGATATTCTCAGGAACAGTTATTCTCAATCAAAAAGATGTAATTAGGACTTATTTGGACCCTATTAGGTACTTGTAGTTTTGATTTTGTTCCGATGCATAAACCATCTTTTCTAAATATTATTTATAGACAAAGACTGTTTCTATATTATAATGCATGTTAAGATCAGAATTCATATACAACTACTTACTTACTATGAACCTAACATGAACCTAATGTCCTAACATCTTTATGGTGCCCATCCCTTTCATGGCCTGTGCTTAATCAAGGGACTCTAGTAATTATCAATGTAACGGCAATGATCATCCACTTATTACAGTATATTACTTTTCAGTGCCAAGCAACTTTTGTGGGCACCAAATTTGAATAATTTTAGGACGATCAAGATGTGCACACTGAGTATTGCTAAGTGGTTCCTTGGTGCTGTTCAGTGAGTCTAGTCTGGGCTCTGTCCATAGGGCTAGTTAATTAGAGACAAATTAAGAGCACTTTCTCCTTAGTTTTTGCCGTGAACAGTCTCATCATTATGGCAAGAATGAGATGTGTAGAAATCAATGGTGTTGTGTCTGGTCTGATGAAGCAACACTAGCCAGAGGGACTAGAGAGAGAGAGAGAGAGAAAGAGAACGAGGGATACACTCGAGGGAGGTGTGTCTGTGGAGTGTTAATTGTTAATTTTGGGGAGACACACATGTTCACTCAAGAACTGAAGTTTCTCCCCAATTCTTTTGCCACCCCTCTTCCTTTGCATCATACACTGACAAAAATCCTCACCAAATACCAACAGCAGCACAAAAAGTTTTAAAGTTGCCTAAAAAGAGGCATAATCCTCCCAGGAGATGACAGGGTGAGACAGCAGTCCACGAGCAAAACTCCAAAATCAAGTCGAAATTTTTCACTTGATGAAGCACGTCGTTGCATGGTGATGTGGTGGTGGAGAGGAGGTAGTGATTGAGACAGATAGCTGTGGTGTCGGCCGTGAAGGCTGGCGGCCGGACGCTTTGGGGGCCCTGAAGACAAGACTAATGGTTGTGATCAATACCGCTTTGGCTCTCCTTCTTCATCCTGGCCCAGGCCTGACCTGTGTCTCACCCTCTGTGCCCAATCTGTCCCAGGGCAATCAAGTTGGAGTTGAACCATATCTCTCTCTTTCTCTCTCTCCCTCATTCTTTCTCTCCCTCTTTCTGCTTGGTTGCTGGGGTCTCATTTAACCTCCCACATTAAAAATGCAACACCAAGCTGCAAGTGGGCCCAGCCACCATGACTCCTGATGCACTGGTGGCAAATGTAGTGTAGTCTCTCTTTCTCTAATTTTCTTCTCACTTTCTCTTCAACACACTACCGAGTCACTCTTACTGTCTATTCTACCTCTCCTTATGTCTCAGTCCCAATTCTTCATCCCTCCCTCTTTCTTCATTTGCCTTTCAGCTCCTTCTTCTCTCTCTCTGTCTTTTTTTCTCCCTTGCTCTCTCTCTCTCTGCATCCTGGTGAGGTGTTGACAGCTCATCTGACAATTCTGATACTTTATCCTCTCCACACTGTCCCCTCAGCTTTGGGATAGATGTGTGAGGTATGAGAAGTGTGTGTGTGTGTGTGTGTGTGCACGTGTGGAAAGTAGCTGACTGCTGTAGGGATTTGGACTCAGCTTGTCCATACTGAAGCCAAAATAAGCCATGATAACTACACTGTATAATGTATTTGGAATGTATCTTCATCAAAAAAATGCACTGTATGTGGAGTACAGCCAGCCAATGAATATGTTGTGTTTGTTCTTGATCAACTGCACAGATGCTCTTTAAAAAGTCAGGCAAAATGGCACACTCCAATGCTACTGTGAAATAAATGTTTGCTTTCTGAAGCCTCCATGCAAATGCATTTACCCCTGACTCTGAAGCATGGCCTCCTTGGTCTGCATGTCAACTTCATTTATGGAAGACACACTTAGATAAAAACACTCACTCCCTTACACACACACACACACACAGACAGACACTTGAGGATAACACCACAAGGCAATCTTTAGATTTAACTGCAAAAGTGGTTGCCTCTCACCTTTCTGAGCTGTGTTCCATTGATACATTACTCTGAAAAAAAAAACGTAACTTTTAAAATTACCAAGCGACAAATTGTTACAATACCACAAATCATTATTTACACCATAATGCTGTTGAATTAAATTGCATTAACAATATTTCAATGCAAGCTTTTCTTGTAGAGGTGCCATTATTCAGTGAAAGACTAGTAAGAGCTGAGCTGGCACTATGAGAACTTCAGGTCATGAGGTGGCATTACAGGGACATTACTACGAGTCCATACAATCAGTCAGGACTATGGGGACTTCCCCATTCTCTTGCATCAGCAATTTGTTAACGTTAAGTGTGAAGAGTTTGCAAGAGAAGAATTTGATTCCTTCCTATACCTCCATAAATTGCCCCCTCACACACACACACACCACACACACACACACACACACACACACACGCACAACCCATCTACCCCTACACAATATCAAATCAGTGGAGAACTCCCTGAGTGTTCTTTTTATCACATGCTTCACTAATTAATGACAAAGGCACAAACTAAGGTTGGGTTTTATGGAGTCACCGAGGGAGGCTTTTGTTGTTAGAGATAATGGGGTGTGATGATGGGGATTCAGGCAAGCTGCAGCTGTAATTGCCATCCAAAACGGGCCAACTCTGTGCACAGCACGGCTCTTAGGAAATAGCAGAAGACAGGAGTTCATTTAATGAAAACTCCAAAAGTTTATCTAAAGCAGTAAAAGACTATCAGGGTTGATAAATTATTTGCTCCACTGCTTACTACAGTGTAAACTGGATTCTGGTGCTGGTGTGACATGCTTTGACAAACTCCTCGTTAACTTCTCGAAGATCCTGGGATGAACTTTTACCAAATCTTCTCAGAAGTGCAGCAAACAAATAGTTGTAAACTAAGGTTTTAAATGCAACTGTTCATTCATTTGTATAGCAAATAGGCCTAGTCTGTATTATTTAATGCTTCATGTGATAACTGTCTTCCTCTGTCCATCATCATGAAAAACTGTGACCTTTAGCAGCCGATAACACATAAACAGCCAATAATGTAATATATTTTGCCAATTTAATGTAATAAAACAAATAATGGAAGAACTTGCCAGTACCATTATCAAAGGTCTGATCAATTATGTAATAACTTTTTGCCAATGATGTAATGTTTTGCCAGTTATTACATCATTGGATGGCTATTACATTAATGGCAACACAAATTTAATAACTGCATAATGTAATAACTAATGAGTATCACTTAATCAAAGTTACACTAGTCACACAAAAGTGAGGTGGTGACAATGAAGATTACCTGATTTGATCAACTAAATATTGGACAATGTTTACAGTATTGTCATCTTTTCATCTGTCAGATACCTGCTCATCTTCTCAGAGCTGTCAGATACCTGCAATATACTATAAATATACTGGTTTGAATCCTGGGTGATGCATACCCAGTGTGGGTGCCTTCAACTTCCACATCCTCTCAAACTGTCCACTTGGTCCTTGATAGATCCTCATCTTCCTATCTGTCACTACAGCCGTCTAATATGTCTGGTTTGTCAGAGTTGATTACCATTTTGAATTTGGAACTTCCAGCCCATCCAGACATATTCCAATGCTATACAATCAATTCAGTGAAATTCAATTGTATGAATTTAAATTCAATTCCATTCAATTTTATTTATATGGCACCTTTTACAATAGTATTGTCTCATGGCGCTTTACAGAAAGAGCACCCAAGAGCAACAGGGGCAAGGAAAAACTCAGATCCAGCAAATCCACGACTCAAGGGGCTAACCCAACTGCCAGGGGTCATGCAGGAAAAGTACAATCAGTAATAACCATGATAGACTACAAGTTGTCCATGGTTTTAGCTAAGGATCATAATAGTTCCAGAGTATTATCCCACTTTACATTACATGGTAGTCAGTCCATAGGTGGTTATCAGGAATTATGGCTGGACAGTGTAGTAGTGGCCAGGCATAGTGTTAAACTCAAGGAGTGAGATGGGTCATGGGAGTAACAATAAGGGTCCATTTGACAGTGCCATTGTGAGGGGGGGTCAGTCACAAAGCCTCAGGGAAGGGGAGTCGGTCCTGGCATGGGCGTCTAGGAAGGGCCTCTAGGATGGAGAGTCCGTAGTGTTGGTTGCAGTCCATTCAGGAGGGGAGGGTGAGAGGACTCCGCCGGAAGGAGGCAGGGATGACACTCAGCAGAGATGATTGTGGACAGAGGACAGAGAAAGCAAATGAGTTAGGCCAGGCTCACACATCAGTGATCAAATGTGTTATTTGTGTATACATATATATAGAGAGAGCGAGAGGAGTCCGCCGGAAGGAGGCAAGGATGACACTCAGCAGAAATGATTGTGAACAGAGGAAGCAAATGAGTTAGGCCAGACTCACACATCAGTGATCAAATGTGTTATTTGTGTATATATATACATATATATACATAAGTAAAGAGAAAGAGGGGAAAGAGAGAGTTCACTATCCTATTGGTGCTGATAATCAACGAGCACCAAAGACCAACAGGGGCAAGGGCAGATCTACTTCTCAAGGGGCCAACCCAACGGCCAGGGGTCATGCAGGAAAAGAACAGCCAGTAGTTATCGTAAGTGATAGACTACAATTTGTCCATGGTTTTGACTGAGCATCATAATAATTCACAACATTATATGGTAGTCAAGCCATAGGTGGTTGTCTAAAGTTCTGGCTGGACAGCAGCAGCCAGACATAATGTTAGTCAGGGAGGGAGATCAATCACAGGGGTAACATTAGGTGAAGTCCATTTTGACAAGTGTCATTGTGAGAAACAGTCGGTCACAGTCGGTGGACCAGAGTCCATACACCATCCCACCTGGTTATGGCACTCTATGGATGCCTTGCCTGCCAGCACCTTACATTCTAATGTTACATGTTGGACTCTCAGAGGCTTCCTTACGTAGCCTTGCCTTGTATGTTAAATCCTGACCTCCTGCTATAATCAGTAACCGGAATATTAGCATTTATCATGTAAACAAGGATTTTAATAACAAGATTTCTCTGCAATGTAAACACCTTATCCCGAATATGATCAAAACCGGGATAATCCTCATATTCGGGATACTGAAGTGCATGTAAATGTAGTCAATGTCAACTGACAAAAGTGACTCCACTCCACTGTTTAAAAGCTGCTGACCACAATAAGCAGAACTTGTGAACCACAAGCCAACCAAGCAGCCACCAAAGAAGGCACTAGCCACCAGCCAAAGCACTGGCAAATCGTCTTCTTCCTCTTTCTCACCAGTGCAGAAGGGAAGAGTTATTCTATTCTCTGTGCTGATTATCTTTGCTTGTACGTCTGCCCAAAGAAGCCTTAATGTCCTCCACCCAGCACAGAGGTATGAAAGAGGTGTCAGGCCTTGCAGGGCTCTGCTGAAACTATTGCTCCTCTTGGATCTGGTCCCAGCTCTGCATCGAATCTTCTCACGCTTCTGGTGCCTTAAGGGCGAAGCTTCATCTCTACAAGACTTCCTTTTCTGCACCTTTGCTGCATTTCATCTGCCTGCTGTTTACTGCGACAGGCACAATAGCATTAGCCTTGAGGTCTTCTGCTGCTGTTGTTATCAGTGGGAGAAACTTTAAATATGAGCCAGTGCTAACAGGTTCCAATGGTGAGAAACAGATGCAAGAAATAGATGCTGAATAAAAATTGCAACAGCATTGAGAACATTTCACACCAATGTTGCACTATCCCAGCAGAGAACAAGCTGTGGACGAATTGAAGACATTTAGTAGTTCTATACTGTTTAACTCAAATGCAAAACTCATGCATTTTGGGTCGTGAAGGATGCATGTTTTTTAATTCGCTAAAGCCACTGAATTTAATGGGCACAGCTCTTGAGTGAAATCACTTACACTACATAAAACCTATACTATATCAGATTTTTACTTCATTAATCCGGATTGTTTTTCATCCTCTGATTTATGCACAATTACATCACCCCATACCAGATATCATAAATGAATTTGAAGATGATAGCAGAACTAGTTTTCTATACACTATAAGTAAATGTCTAGAAGTACAGTGATTGCTGCCCATTCTTAAATGGTCTCTCCATATGTGGGCACGTGTGTTTGTATGTATATGTGTGTGGGGGTGTGTGTCTGTGTGTATGCATATACATGAGTATGTGTGTGCTCATGTGTGTGTGTGTGTGCATGTGTCTGTGTGTGCCTGTGTCGGTGAGTGGCCCTGAGGGATCAAAAGCTCCTTTTCCTTAGAGGGTCTAGATGCCCACGAGTCTCAACACTAGCAGCAGTCATACTCATACCTTAAAAGGTAGTCAGGTCTGCAGTTGTGTTGCTCAAGAAGTTGGACTATAAACTATAAGTGGTGTAAGATATGTGAGTAGATCTCTTAGGACCCCTATCTGGTTGCACATTCCCATTCTCCACTTTACAAATTAAACAAGTCATCTGAAGATTTCCTCTCTTGTTTTGAAGTTTGTTCTCCTCTGGCCACAGAAGCTCCCTCTGCCAAAACAGGTATTCAATACTGACAAGGTGGCGGATGCGTTAGTGCTGCCAAGGCTGTTTTGTTTTGGCTAATGAATATGAGTGGTGAATCATTGTGGTTTGTACTAATTATGTACCATAATTTTTGTCTGACTTTTACTCTCACTGATGTTTGAGGAAGAAGGAAACAAAATTCTTCTTTCAACTTTTCCTGAGTTTCCTGAACTGTTTATTAACACAAATATGTGGTCTTGGGCAAATACAGAGTAATTGCTTGGGGAAACACTGTAATTATGAACCAAGTATCACTTTTGAGTCACAATTTGCAGAAGGAACAGGGAGAAAATTATCTGCTTCTGTGATCTGAGTTGAGGAGCCCATAATTCCGTCAGAGATAAAGGAAACTCGTCAAAGAAAATGGATTCTGAAATCAAATAAAAAGTCTCATGGTTTTGAGATACTCAAAGTCTCTGAAAGCTCCAAAGCGACCATGAGGTTTTGCAAATGGGCTTTCAGGATCTTTTGCAGCCGGTGTGTGTGTGTGTATGTGTTTGTGTGTGTGTGTATGTGTGTATTTGTGTTTTCATGCATAGGAGTATTTGTATAGCTGTATGTAAAGACCAATTTGCACCAAAGATTTGCAATGTAAAGGAACCGTTGCAGGGAGGAGTTGCACCTGTGTTAATGAAATGGACAGTGAAACTTTCAGCATCATTTGTGAAACCTTTGTAGGGTTTTCAATTTTTTTTGTTTTTACCTCTCAGCATTTATGGCATGTTGTCATCAGAGAAGAAAGGGCAGAGTTGGTGTTAATGCTTCAGTTTTTAGAGAGGATGTTGTTGCAAGTTGCTGGTTTTTAGAATGTTTGCCTCTCTTTGGTCTGAACAGAGAAAGAGAGAGAGAGATGATGCTAGTAGTAAAATAGGAGATCTGAAACATCTGTTCACACAGGAGAGAGAGGCAATGATAGACAGATATGAAGAAAAACAGAAATAAAGAAAGAGAGGGGAAGAGAGACATGAAGAGAAATTCCCTGTACAGGGCCAACTTCAGTTCTTCATGTGATGCCTTGCTAGAGAGATCCAGACAGACAGGGGGATAAGTGAATTAAATTGAGAGAATGACCTCTTTCTGGGCAGGACAGGGCCTTTACTGAACACTATATTTCCACTTTTGCCTACATGGTTGCTATCGAAATGCTCTTGACAGGGAGATATTGCATTATTAATTCTACCCGCCTCCAACATTTTAAAGGCTTGGCCATCAACTAAACCCAGCCCAAGTTGTCAGGTATCCAAGCCTGAAAGTAACTCCTGATTACTCTGATTAATGTCAGTACACTTTTACCTTTGGAAATCCTTGGTACCCCTCGTAACCCTCTTCAATAGACAAAACAGAGACTTCAGTATGACCCATCTGCTTTCCACCAAAGATGTTATGTTTGTAGTGTTGCAGTATTCTTTCTTTCAGAAGCATGTATGGTAAAGCCCTTTTGTGCTCTCTGTTGTTCTTTGTTCCTCAAGTGCAACATAGTTACAGCTGTACAATACTGTTTTCAGGGCATCCACCATCTCTGTGTCACTCTCAAACTCATTTGTTTGGTCTGGATGATAGTGATGAGCAACTACATTCACTCAATCCTTACCATGACTCTTCAGAATACACATTAGCAAACCTTGTCATGTGGGCACTCTTCTATTGCACAAAATACAAAAAGCCTTCACTCTAATTTCTTACTTAATAATTAAAAAAGCATGTAGCATAAGTGTAGATGCCAGATGAGGAACAACCCACACACAGTAGCACAAGCAGCCAAGGAGTCTACTAATGGGTCCACACATGTTTGGGTCTGAGCCCTTCCAGAGTAATTTGCTATCTAAGTAGTCTAATCAGCACTACTGTACACCTTCTGAGAGGCTGTGCTATTGAAGGAGAAGAATGGGGGGAGAGTTTCAGTGTGGTGGCTTTTTATCCACCACATCGCTGACTGCAGGCAAATCAGCCCTGGTGCCTCCCGAAGAGCAATTGTTTTTTCCGTTCATTAAAATTTTAGCGTTTCTCATTATGGAAGCAGGGTAACGTGTCTCAGAAGGTGTGTGTATGTGTGGACACAGAATATGGGTATTTGTATGTGCATCTGAACAAATGAATGTTTGAATGTGTGTGTGTGTGGGTTTGTATGCATGTGTATGTGTAAGCACAAGTGCCTTCTCTGCACATTCTCTTGCCGTTATTTACACCCCACCTACCCCATCCCTGAAACGACTTCTTTGCTGACGGAGGGTGGCAGAGAGAAGGCTTATCCATCTGCTCGACCTTTAGCACCTGTTTAGCACCAAATAAAAGATCTCCACCGTTAATTAAACCCACAGCCAGACAAGGGAGGCAAGAAGGAAGGGGAGAGGCAGTGGCAAGGAGGACGACTTCATTTATAATTTAGGCCGTCTGGGGAATAATGTCCCGGGTAATGACTACTTGCAGCTCAGCGACTGCCTGACACAAAGCTGGCCAGTGTTAAGTTGAGCAGTTTTGTTTACCCATCAGCACGGCACAGAGCAACTGCTGGGTCCGTAATGGGTTTGGGCCTAAACATTATTACGATGCTGTAGAGGGAGAGAGCGTGAGTGAGAATGTGAGAGAGAGGAAGAGAGAGGAAGACCTTTTATATGGGGCTTCAGGATAAGACATTTATTTAGTGCGAGCTCTGTTGTGTGGTCAGAGAGGTTTTCATTACCGTGCTCATCCTTGTGGCCACATACATCAACAGAACCTATTCATCCAAGCCCTCAGGTGGGGGACCCACATGGCAGCTGGCTCTGGCCCCTGCTCTACTCCAGATCCGTTTTAGAGTCGGCTGTGATCTGGGGGTGAGGGAAACATGCATTATACACCTGTCATGAGCGAATGGCTGTTTGTGTGTATGTATGTCTGAGCTGAGGGATGCAATGGGTTAGGCAAGCAAGCACATATGAGGCACTGCACTGTTCTCAAACCTGTTCTTCCTGATTCTTGTCTAGGAGATGTTTTGGCCACAATAAAAATCAGCAAGAATTAGAATACAGTTCTACAGGGGAGAAAAATAAGGGGGATGGATGAGGGAAAGGAGAAATGATTGAAGGAATAAAAAGAACAGGGAGAGAATACGGAATAAAAGAGAGAGTACAAGAAAGAGATAAAGATGCAGACAGACTGCCATAGAGACAGAAAAAAAGGCACAAAAAGAAGGGAAGTACAGAAGGGAATGCAGGTGAATGAGTCCAAGAGGAGCCCTGAGAAAAGATGACAACAAGAAAGAAAACAACGAGAAAAAAAGATCCTCTCATTCAGGTTCACACAGCAAATGTGTCTGTCATGCCCCGTCACTACTACATCCATTACTGTGTCAGACTTCTCCAGGACCTCTCTCTAGTCTCTATATGCTGTAGACAGGAGATTCAATAATAACAATAAGGAGCAGTGTTTTACTAAAACACAGACAAGCCTCTTGCGCTCATGTCCCTAAGCTATTAACCAGCCTTTTCTGTGTCCCTGTGAGGTGCAATGAATAGCCACATTGCAGCCACTCCAACAGGACTTCTTTCTGCAGTGAGTCCTTGGGATGCAAGGGAACACAGTCATGAAACACTGTGTATATTCAATTCTATTGTGTTGAAGAATTGATTTTACCTCCAAATAGAAGGTGGAATACTTGGGTAAAAGAATCCTTGATATGTTTGTATGTTGTACAAATGTCCATGAATCTTTGAATTCATGGACAAGGGTGCACATGGTTTTGGCATCAAAGAGTAAAACCCTAGAAGGACTTCAGTAGCCTTAAACGCATTGCTCTCAGTGTAGTTACAGCCAGATTGGAGTTCCCTCAAAAATCTGTCTTTCTTTTACCATTTGCATGTCAATGTGTTTGTGTGAAGTGTGCAAACAGGTGCTGTCTGACTTGAGTATTTGCATGGCGAGAGCATACAGGCTGGCGCTTTTCACAGGCTTACCATGCTAGCTGCCACTTAGTCACACTCTCTCAAGTTTGCTCTGATCACACAAGCAGAATTTTTCTGTGAGGAGAGAGATGATGTTATGTGACCGACACTTTGCAATAAGCAGCGTATGAAGTATTCAATCTATTTGTGAGTGTAATGGTTTTTGCGCACAAACTACCTCTTCCTCTGGCTTAACTTAAAAAATTGCATTTCTTATATATAAAGCAAATTAGCAAAGAAATTTATGGATGACAGATTCATTGCAGTGAGCAGCAGCTGTCAAATAGCCTAAGACAAGCCTGACAAGATTGTTCTCTGTGACACAGAGCATCGGAAAACACGTCATGAATTCAGGTTTCAGTATCAAATTGGGCCACATATTTACTCTAATTTTAACAGATTAATGGTTTTGCTCCTCTATTTCATTGCTTGTTATGCAGCACATCATACTACCCTCTCTCTCTAAGAGCCAATCATCCCTCTCACTGTTGTCTGAATGGATCAGTAGCTGTTCAATGTATCTTGTGATGCTTCACACAGCACATACAGATTGCACACACATTGTGTATGCAGGCAAGTACTATCTCTCTCTCTCTCTCTCTCTCTCTCTCTCTCTCTCTCTCACACACACACACACACACATACACACACACAGACACAGCCATTTTATTCACTGTCATTAAGGATGGAAGTATGTGAGTTTGGAAAAAACACCTCAAGATCACCTCAATCTATTTAGCCAATTTCAAGTTGCTACCAGCATGTCTAGGCTGTCTATCCCCTACCATTGCAGACAGGTGATGGACACAGTGTGTCTGGGGAATAAGACAGAAAGTCAGCCCCACTGAGTGTAGGGTCACTGCAGTCAACTGCTTTGAAGCTTTATCATATTTATCAGCTTTATCATATTTATGTTGATATTGCTCAAAAATTGGCCTCTCACACCTTAACGGTGCTTCCAGGTCACGCTTTACTTGGTGTTACAAACAGGTTGGAAAATGTAACATGAATGACACCGGGCTCGTAAGTCACTAGGCTCGTAAAGTCTAGGGGTATTTTATTTACAACAAAAAAAAAGTAAAAATAAGACAATACGGGTATAGTCTCCTGTAACTTATACAGCTATTCATATGTTCTACATAAATTAACAGGCGTTAACTATGTTAAATGTTGGGTTTTAAAGTCATGGTCAACAATTATTCCACTGAAAATGAATACAAAATATCTACATTATCCAAGAAAAATGTTTATTAAATGTCTAAGAGTGTATTCAATTAATTAAAAATAATGGACTGATGATGGACGAACTGACAAGCATATTGCTCCGTTTCTCCTGTCGCTCAAATGCTGTGTGCTAAGTGTTGTCTGCTCCTCTTAGCCGTTGCTAAAGAAATAAAGTGCACACAGAGACCACAGTGACCAGGCTGGTGGATGACATGCTGTCACAGCAAAAAAAAAAACATCTGAAAGACAGAAAGACAAAACCAAACACAAAATCTTCCATGTGCGTTGAAGACCAACTATGTGATGAATGAGTATTCCTACGAGAATGGTGATCAGATTAGTAGTAATATTTCCCAGCTGAGCTAAACTGAGCCTCTCTACTGATCACAATCAATGTCAGTGAAGATGGAAGCTGATGAATCGACACTCGGAGCAGGATATTGTGAAGCGGTGAACTGTAGGGAAATGACTGGTGTGGTCATTTAATCAATCTGCTGCAGAGCTTTGTTCATTTGCAAATGTGACTTGCAAAGGTCATGATGGAAGACAAAGGTTGGTGAGGATTTATGCTGTCTGTGTGAAGCATCTTTCTGTACACCGTTAAAATGAGCTGACATGTGTGCTCTAAGCTTGAGCTCTAAGCTTTTTTTTTTGGGTGGGCAGGGGCAAAAAATGTGTTCAATGGGGGAAATTATTACAGAAATCCATGCTGCATCCCAATGTAGGCCTCTCTTATCTCTGTAAGGGCAAGGTACTGATTAAGAAAGAAAGAGAGAAAAAAAAACTCAGCAACTCTAAGCAGTGTCATCCATCTCAAAGGACTGTATGGGGATACTAAAGCCTGCACTTGTACTTTATTGTCTCTGTGACTGCAAACACTGTCTCTGTGCTCTGTTGGCAGGATCCAGACAGACACCTCCTTTATGCTTCCACAGGGAACACATAGGTGCAGCACAGAGACCTGACTGCAGTGTCCCTCAGCGCCACGTCCACACACATATCCCTGTGGACGCAAAGAGAACGAAACATGAAAAAGATATATATTGGGAAAACAGCACTCAAGTCCACGCGGAATGGTTCTAAGTACCAGAAACGAAGGTAAGGCCCAGCGCTTGAAGAAGAGAGAAACGGAGGAACAAAATATCATGTGACTGCTTATCGATCCCCAACATCTACTGCTATTCATTTAACAGTCAACAATATCATCTCTCCATGCTGCCCCCAGCCCCACTTCACATCATCCAAATGTCATCCCTGCTAAATGACAGGCTTATGCCATCAGCATGACCACCAAATCTCCATCCTCTGCAACCAACCACCTGTATGATTTCATCATTCCCATCTGTGCTTAACTTCATGAGTCACAACATTTCATCACTGAAGAGGTCAACGCAGCCGACACAAAACTAGATCTTGCAAGGAAATGACCAGGCTATCAGTGAAGCAGAGAGAAACTGTTGTCAGTGTTGTCAGTGCAGCATGTGTCACTAATATAAATGCATTTTCAGTTGTCAGTCAATGCTACAGGGCTAATAAATCACATTTTATGATCATAATGATGGCTGTGATGATGCTCCTGAATAGAGACGTTAATAAGTTTGACAAAGTCACGACAAAGGATCAAACGCGCCGTGACTCACTCCATTGTAATCCACTCTGGCGGGCCTTAGAGCCGCTGACAGCTGTTGACACTGATCCATACCAGAGGAGGGGGAGGAGGAGGAGACCAACACACCACCACCACCACCACTGCCACTCAGCTTGAAGTTCCCAGGTAGAGACACTTTAGACAAGCAAGACAGATTGCAGAGTCACTTTCTGCCTCGTGTGGGACACTGATGGCGAGGTGTATAAATTCAAATACATTTCTGACATATTTGTCCTCCTCCCTGCCCTGCCTGCATCCTATCTCTAGCCCTGTGGCTGTCACTCCAGAATATACCCAGCTGACTGAGAAGAGTCATCGCATCATCCTAAATTCTCTCATTTCTGAGGGGAAATGGGAAGGAAAGTCACATCATCTTGTACTCCAGGGCTGCTATTTTAGGTGGGAAAATGGATTAGGATGGGTGTGCCTATGGAGGAGGTGGGGGTGCTGAATGTGATATTAGACTCCCCCAGGGGCCTCAACCACACTGCCAAAACCCATCATGGTCTCATGCACCCAATTTCTGCACCTTCACGGAGGCACCCTTTTGCCTTCCTGTTTTGTGCATTGCTACTTCTCTTCTGTATATTTCATTTTCTCTCTCTCTCTCTCTCTCCAAACCATATACACATGTTTAAAAGTTTTTCTGTAACACAGCAAACACATGTATGCCACACCAGCATGTGACTCCCTCCCACAGTCTATTTTCAATGGCTTTCAGTTAGTGTCAGCACACATATGCAGAGACAGCTGGAGGCGGCTCCATAACACCAGAGCGCCGGAAGCTGGGTCTGCTTTGCTCTCTGTGGATGGAAAATCATTAAAATTCCACCCACGGCCGTCAATACAGGCCGTGTGAGTCTAACCTGGTCTAGCTGCACTGGCCTGGCGTACTGTGTGTGTTTCTGTGTGTGTGTGTGTGTGTCTAACAGAGAGGGAAAGAAAGAATGAGTGTGTGTGATCTCTCATATATGTATTTGTGTGTGTGTGTGAGTGTGTGATCTCCGACCCCTCATTCATATCCTTTCCCATATCCCTTCAGTAGTATAGCTGAGTTGTGTTTAGGTGTAACTAACGTTTGCAGATGTATTCACATACACCACACCATATGACAAAGTGGCAAGACTTTTGCTTCCAGGTAAATGGATGAGACCCTTTTACATTACCCTTTTACTTCATCTTATCAGTCAAACACTGTCAAATGCCACAGCAAGAATGACAAATCATTAGGAAGTAAACCTGTTCAACCTGTTAAAAAAAAGGGAGAGGGAGACAACACTGAAGACATTGCGAGCCCTGTCCTTCAGAAAGACTGATCCCTCAGATAGAATCCTTAAGCATTAACATAACATTTTTGTGTTGTGAGTCAGAATCTGTACGAATCTGTACCTCTGAGAAGTGCCTACATTCCCAACTAGACTCAACAGGGAGAGGCTATATCCATGGACAACAGAACACTTTGAATTGGCTGGGCCCATCAATCCAATAAATTGCCTTCTGAGAGATGATGTAGGTACACTGAGATTTAAGCAGTGTATGATGCAAGTTCCTCTTGTGTGTGACTTCTAAAGTATCCTACAAAGCCCAACTGATTCTGTAGTCCATGACCCTGTCTAACCTCTGGTTATTATGGCCTTGTGTCTCCCCACTGCCTGACCAGTTCTCTGCAGGAGCAGAAAGAGGATCTACGCAAGCGTCTCAACTACACCACCCATAAGCTAGAGCTGCTGGAGACCGAGTTTGACTCCACCCGCCAGTACCTGGAGACGGAGCTGCGCCGTGCCCAGGAGGAGCTGGAGAAGTTTACAGACAAACTCCGCAGGTGAGGGAGAAAATCCAGCAGAATCAGCACACACAGCATCCTAACAGGACTTAAGATATATGAATAAGTATTGGTAATACCATTGGTGCACATATGTGGTACATATACAACATTCCAAAAATTTAAATACATAGAGAAATGTTATTTTATGTTATCTTAAAGATTTCACTAACATACTGTCCATTTTACATTATTCTCTAACCTAATATATAAGGGTTAGCCAGATATATTAATCCTAAACCCTACAAAAGAATACTTGTCAGTATATAGAATTAGAAGGGTTGTCTGACAAAATACTTACATGTTACTTAGAAATGGTCAGTCAGGGTTCATGTAGGTCCAACATCATCAACACACCTACAGCAGTCTATATCCTTTCAGAGTAGTTCAGTTCTTTTAGGTACTTCTATTAAATTTAATTCAGATTTTAACAGTTAAATTTGTGAGGCTATTTATCGCTTCTGTAATGAGTTAAAACAAAAGAAAGATTTTTATCTTTTTATTGTGTTTGTACCAAATATCACCTCAATGACCCTCTGGACAGGAGGCTAAGCCCTGTCAAAGGACAAACATTTGCCCTTTGCCATAGCTAATTCATCATCCCCTGCAGGAGTTCCCATGAAGTTAGTTAAAATGGGGCTTTTCATTATTTTCATCAGGACACTTTGATACCAAGCAGAAAGCAGTTTTTTTCCACCACTTTATAATTCACCATTCAGCTGCTTTCTGGGTCACGCAGCCCCCAGCAACATTCAAGATAACTTTCATATTGCCGCTATTTCAAGAGGCAGAGTTTTGAAAATTTTATTCAACTAACATTCTTATGTCTACCTCCTGAAGTGTGGCTGATTTCGTTTAAGGAAAAAATGCATGTAGGGCCTAGAATAATTGCTGATACAAAGCATCAGTGTCTCACCAAGTCCTTTCTATTGCTTTGCCTGGACTGCCAATCAGTATGACAGAATAGGGGCTTTAACAGAGGGAAATTGCACAGCTCAAGGGACAATCAGACACAAAACTGTAAGTGCAATTTACATTCAATGAATTCTCTTGTTCCCTCTCCCCCTCTGCATCACAGATTTATTGTTGGGAAAATTGCCTCATTTTTTATACTGCATCACAGGATCACAGCATACAGGTTGACAAGCTGTCACTACACAGAAAATAGAAGAATATTTGCAACATGCTTGTCTTCAACTAGCTGTATAAAAGCAAAATGACTGGAGTGCACCCACTCTCACTTGTGCTAGACTGCTTTCATACTGATTCTATTACCAACAAATCCAGTAAAAAAAAGGCATCAAATTGTGTTTTCTATTATTTTGAGTATTGTTTGCCTATCCTCCACCCCCCAAAATGATCTATCTTGGTCTTGGTATCTGATGTTCCCAAGCACATCAGGTTACTCTAGAGACAATTTCACTAAGAGGGGCTATATCTGATAAATGCATATAATAGTTTGTCTAGCTAGTGTATACATCTCATGCTAAAACAAACATTCGCTCTACTCTATAAATAAAGGTGATGTTATGACATCGCTGCTCTCTCTTCATTGAATGCGTGATTACTAGTGGGGGCGCAAGTGGGGATGCCCTGACACCACTGCACTCATGAAGACATGGAATTCCCTTCG
Organism: Tenualosa thibaudeaui; assembly: GCA_027481765.1. Taxonomy (NCBI): domain Eukaryota; kingdom Metazoa; phylum Chordata; class Actinopteri; order Clupeiformes; family Clupeidae; genus Tenualosa; species Tenualosa thibaudeaui. The sequence continues at coordinate 1,920,143 of JAIFZK010000013.1, read as the reverse complement.
TCCAATAATTATAAATAAATAGCATTATGAATAAATAGCAATGGGCAAGAAAATCATCTCTCAAACTCTTATAAAAGCTGTAAATCCTAATTTACACTAAAAAATAAAGGCAACTATTACACATGGACTTGATATATTAACCGATTTAAAAAGCTGGAATCCCACTAGCAAGAGATGTTATTTGGTCTTTAAGTGAGTCTTTAAGAGTCTGGATGAAACACTGCAAACTCATCTTATTCATGAGTCATGTATTAGCCCATGTAGACCATTGTTTCCTCCTTTGATCTCTCTCCTGTGCACTTTCTCTCTCTCCTCATTGTGTCACCATCAGCTTGAATTTGATTAGGCTTGTCACACACAGTGCTTAAGACAAGCATGCTTTAAAACTCTTCAAACATTGACCTCAAATCTCAGTCACAGTAGCTTTAGCTGCTCTTAATATTTCCCTCATTCAACTGAAACTGGAAAAAAACAAAAACCTTCATAAAACAACCTGCTATCAGTGCACAGGCCTTGTCAGCTTCATTGAGCCTCCCATCTGACTGACAGTTAATACAGATCAGCACAGTCTCAGCACACCCATCACTACAGATACTACAGATCACAGATGTGATACTATAGCAACACAGTAAACAAAGCCTTCATCTCAACTATCCAGCACAGTAAACAAAATCCAATAAAGCCCCACCATAAACATAAACTTTCATCACTGTGGTCCACAGATACCTCTTTTCCACCAGGGCCGTGCCGGTGCTGGACTTGAACTGGATTGTTTTGCTAACAACACAGCACGTGTGTGGTTCTAACTTTGGGACCAGCAATTTCAGGGAGCTGTGATTGTTTGGTCGAAATGTGCAGAACCAGTTCTAGATTGGGCACTGGCACCACGGTGGTGGAAACGAGCTAAGAGTAACCAAAGCCTTCATCACTACAGTTCCACACAGTAAACCAAGGTCTCATTACTCCCTGGTCTTCTCTCCATAGGATCCAGAGCAGCTATGCAGCCTTACAGCGGATCAACCAGGACCTGGAGGATAAGATCCGTTGCACGGTGAGAGGCCAGATGAAGCTTTAACCCCAGGAAGGGGTGGGGTGGGGTTTGGGGGGTGGCTAGTGTGTGGCTAGCAGAGCCTAGTTTAGTGGCTAGGGCTATAGTTCCAGTGATGGCCATATAGCCCCAAGAAGAAGATTCCGCTTTTAAACTCATAAAACTATCAAACTGCTAAAAGTTTCAGTTAGAATCTAAGCTTCATGCCTATGTGTGTGGCTGCATGCTCTCAGACGATGCTGATCAATTTTATGAGAGTTTAGGTTCATTTTCAGTTTAGATTCAGTTTTTCTCCATTGTTTTGGTGCCTTTCTCTGATATTGGCAGTTGCAAAACAGAGAAATGCAGCCCCAATTCCAACAAAATTTTTGTGGCCCATAGGTATCAACCAGCCACATCCATGTGTGGTGTAGCACCTACTGAAAGACATTTAATGGCAAAATTGACTGTTTTTCTGTGAGGAAATTTCTGTCAGTGATTCCTGGGACACCAAAGCATCAGGTCCCATGAAACTTGCTGCCCGCTTAGGCTCATGGAATGTAACCTTTTGGTCCTTCAGGGATCACTGTACCCCCTTGCTGGGACTTCTAAAATGTGAGTAGGGTAAACACTGTCATGAAATAACTCTCTCACCATTGAGTTCAAGATTACAATTTATGCTAATACTAATAATAATTAAAAAGTGCTTGTAACACATTAGTAACACTTAGTAAACAATGAACTAATTATGAACAAAACATTTATATTGATTTGTAAATGATTAAGCAATGCTATGTTAATATGTTATATATTCAAATCAGTGAATATTCCCCCCCAAACAATAATTTTGCCTAGTTTCAACAGTTGATATGTCGTCTTTGCACTATTCCCTTTAAAATGTATGGTTTGTATGTTTGAAACTGTGGCAATTTAAAAAAAAAAAAAACAGGCAACATTTTTAGGTTAATTTAGCTTATTATGGGGGGAATGAAGGCTCTCAGGTGCCTCTACCTAGGCTATATTCTGCAGTTACTACACTTGCGATCAGCCGAGACAACTATATCGAAAGTGAATGAAACTGAAATTAGTCAACATAGCTCACTTCTTTGGTCTGCAAACATATCCACATGGATTGGTGAGAATGCACAATGTTATTGCTTATATTTATTGATATATTTTTTATCGGCGACTATAAGGCGAGTTCCAGAGGTTAAAAGAAAGAAAGAAAGAAACAAACAAACAAAAATGCAGGCTTGCCTTGTATGCCTTGAAGCATTTTGAGCAAGTTACATGCTTTTGCCAGTACTACTGCTTGATCAAATTTCCTGTTGTGATGCGCTATTTAGAATGCGCATTATTTTCAGATAACCACACACATATAGAGTAGGCCTAGTTCCACTTTTATGGACGTATTATCAATTCACTTAACTCGCTATTAAGTTCAAATTAACTGACACATTAACACAGTGTTACAATTTAGCAGCCTGACCAACGTGCAGGAAGGCAACATGTCAACTTGTGATCAACATGGATTTTTAACTGTTACACTGCATTTAGTATGGGAAATGGTGATTCTACAAATGCCAAGACGGGACAGAATGCTTGAGTGTGATGCTTCACAACGACAGATCGAACTAACGACCCACTTTTGATCATAGCAACCATTCATTTAGAATTAGTAACGGCAGTTTGTTCCTGTAAGTTTTGAATGAGTCAATGTAAAAGAAGTAGTTCAGCCAACGAGCCAGTTGAGTCAGCTATCAAAACATGTATATTGTTAGCAAATCTACATAGCGCAGACGTGGCAACAGTGGTATAAATGGGATAATGAACTCCACGGCGTGCATAGGTGAATATTGTACTTACCGAGGTGTAAAGGCCTTATCAACACCTCAAACGTGCAATATTAAATATTAAAATATTAAACATACACACACCGTGTCGTTCATTATCCCTACATAATGACTGCGTCACAGTACTTATTATGTGGCTACCTATTCAATACATCAATAACATGACAACGAAGCATGTTTATCAATGTTATCATAGTAATTATGATGATTAGGTAATTGTAATTAAGATGGATAACGGCTTCTACAAATAAAAAAATAGTCTGGTTAGGTAGTCTGTTAACTTACAGATTGGTTATGGCAACGTTCTGTTTCACTTTCCATAACAGCAGTCTGTTATACTTAACAACGGTCCGTTATCAAGAAATATCAGACTGTAGAAAATTGGGAAGACCCACTGAAGTGGATGGGGCATTTCTCTGCATTATAAAAAGCCGTGTAATAATGATGTTTTAGAAATGCACCAAAGCTACTGAGAAAAACTGACCTAGTTCCTCTGCAATTTACTTATTGGCTATGGCTTTAAAAACCTTGTATTACTAGTGTAATGTAATACTAGTGATAGTGAAAAGCAATTCATACAGTGTTTAAGTTACTTTAATGGCCAGAGATCTACTTAGTAAATCACATCACAGTGACATTGACAGACTTTAGTGTTGCTTATGTCTCTATTAAATTGTCTTTGACCTGATTTCTCTTGCTACTGGGCTTTTGCCCATGGCAAGGCTAAAACAGGGACAGACAGCTCATAAATGAAACAGGGCAAAGGTTTGCACTGTATTGCTGAGCTGAGGGCAGCCCTGGAGATTTCTGCTAGGCTCAGGGAGAAAGAGACAAATGAAGGGCGCTGTTCCACGCACTTTATATGCCTATCAAGGGTATTCAGATGGGATAAGGGGCTTCCACAAGGAAAAGGGTAATATCAGCATCAGCCTCACTGCTGTGCTGAATTGGCCCTTTCTAGAGCAGAGTTGCTTCTTCTTCGCACATTCACTCAATCTACGCTATGGAAAGTGTTACAAAACCTGCCCTGATTGAGTGACTTGCAGGCCATAGGTCACAGTGGGTAAAGGAGTCTAAGGATTGGTAGCACCAAGGGACTGCAAATGCTTTCTAGTCAGTTGTAGTTTCTGCATGATAAAGCTCCTTGACAAAAACACTGTGTGTGTGTGTGTGTGTGTCTGCTAGTGTGTGTTTTTGGGAGTCTTTGTTTCTGTAAGTATCCAGCTTCTCTCCAGTTTTTGGGCGGCTGTTCAACTATACAAACTCAGAATGAGAGGGATATCTGTAATCCTTTCAATTCCAACTCTGAACCAGACAAAACACATTAAATATTTGAGACATAAAGCAGTCCATATTGTTTGAATGTGGGGAAATGATGCAGATATAAGGATATAATGGATGGATGTAAAAGAAGGGAAAATGACAGAAAAGCTAGTGAGGAAGAAGAAATGATGAGAGAAGAGAGAGACCGGGAGCTAGACGTTGGGAATAGGATGGTAAAAAGAAAGTGAAAAACGAGAGAGAAGTGTGAAAAAGAGTAAAAAGAGAATAAGAGAGACAGAGAGAGACTGATAATCAGTCTCCTCACAGTGTGATCCTCACTGCTGGAGCTTCTTTCAGTGCTGCTCTTAATTGGACTTAGGCCAGATCAGCCCTTTGGAGAGAGCATGAGAGAGAGGGGCGAGCTGAGCTAGAGTCAGGAGACGAGGGGATTTCTGCCTTACACTATGACGCCACTCTTCCCCCCACAGAAGTCCAGTGTCGCTTCACTCTGTGTAAATTATTCCTCGTTTTGGGCGAATTAGGCTCAGCGCATTTTCATCAACATTATCATTCGTACTGACACATTTTAGTTTAGACTACTAAATATACTAAATATCCAGTTCAAAAAAGGGAAATGCAGCCTAACATACTGTTTAAAATATAAGTGGAAATGGAGAACCTCTGCTCTGATCACGGTTGTCTGTTCTTACTGTGCGTGTGTGTGTGTGTGTGTGTGTGTGTGTGTCTGCTAGTGTGTGTTTCTGTGAATCTTTGTTTCTATGGGTCTGTGTGTGGTGTGACTGTGAGTCTGGTATGTACATGATCAATATCACAGCAAGATCTTCTCTCTCTCACTCTCAATTACATGATCAAAGATGGAGTGCGATCGATGGGCAAACTGATTGGCTAGCCACAGAACCTTGTTACTGATCCATTATCTGCTGGATTGTGTTAATATCTCGCCTAGCCCTCCAAGCGATCAAAAGGAACATGTTATCATGTGGAATAAGGTCAAAGCAATGGCCTTGTTTGCTGCACTTAGTTCTCCAAAAACAGGATGAAGGCAAAGTGAAGGTCAAGCTGTGGCGACTGAAGTTTTGAGCCACATCTCCATTGCTATCCAAGCCTCCTTAATTCATGCAGTCTGCTCTGTCTAATTAATCTGCTAGACTCAAACAACACTCCACACAATTGCAGGAGATTAAAAGCTAATGCATATTCAAATGTATCCAGATACAGGAGATTAAAAGCTAATGCATATTCTAAATGTATCCAGATAATGGCGAAAAATCTGTTGCAGTGCCTGTATTGTTTTTCCTATTTTGATTGCTTCAGTTTTAATTGTTTGCAGAATAGCTCCACCACTCTGTGGTGCACTGGGTGGATGAGTGGATGTTTTTGGTATGGTAATCGGTCCACCTGGGTTTCATTCGCAAACTTACTGTTAAACCTAACAAAAATTATGCTTGGGGTGTCTGTGTCTGCTAAATATTACAAACAACTTTAACTACATTTCTGACACTAATATGCCCTAGATAAATCAGGCCTGAAAGGAAGGATTGTGTTTTGCCATCACATTAGACTGTATGCATGGGATATTTCTGCAAATAGAAATTCTGGGCTTCTGGAAATTACTGGGTGAGATTGGTTCAGAATACCCAAGGAAAGCACCTGTTTTCTGCTGACTTTATTATTCAGTGTGCACACATGTAGTTAGAGGAAATTAATCTCACTGCCAAATTCCAACAAGTTTTAATAGACTCAAATGGGGAGAAGAATCAATTAATTATTTTTTTTAGCCCAAGCTTAATTTCTCCACATGATTTGGAGACATGCAAGGTAATTCATCATATGTGTTCAAAATGCATTTGATTACAAGATATATTACACTCTCTCTCTTGCTCACTCTTCTCTCTCTCTCTCTCTCTCTCTCTCTCTCTCTCACACACACACACACACACACACACACACACACATAAACAAAGCAAACACATTTGGAGAAAAGTAATAATTATAAAAGAGAGGTGAACCAATGCATGTAAATGATTTGTAATCAACTTCTCTGAGACTGAAGGCTGAGTCCCATATTACTGGTGTTGATTAATTTTGTAATGACTTTGACTGGGGCAGACTGTCTCTCCCCTGAGTATCCATAGTGCAACTGCAACACAAATGAGGTGCCTCATAATTAACCTCTAATGGTCCTAGGAGGCCTTTTAAAATGACTGTTTTCCTCTAAAGTGAGAATCAGCCTACAACACCACAGGTGAGTAGGGATTTAGGGACAGCAGTTAGTGCAACTACAGAAAAACAAGTGAGGGGCTTAAATAGGGACTGTGACCCAGGGAAAATTACAAAAAAAACCTCTTGTTTGTTTTTATACAATTTGAACCACTCTTTTGCTAAATTGGCCACATCATCATTCTGTGTGTTTTTCTTAACTGGACAGTCACTGCCACAGTCATGTTACTGTGTGCAAAAGCTAAGTTCTATAGCTAAGTAAAGCTATAGTTCTTTATCAGGTTGCAGAGGTGAGTCTACAGGTCTTCAAGTTTGGGAGTGGCCTTTTACCTTTGTTTGGGAGTGAATTTTCACCTTTTTTTCTTTTACCACCACTTCTCTTTAAATTATTTTGCATTGCCTGCTTTTTCAAGTTTGCATATTTGCAGTGTTCTCATTAGTCAAAGGTTTCCAATGAAAAGTCTAAATTACACCCGGGGGAGAATCACCACAGCAGCCATCATGCTCCCAGTTTGTATTATTGCTCCTTCTCTGTTCTCTGCAACCTCATATGTGCAAGAATTCTACTCTGAGCACATGGACACACTATAAGACTGGAAGCCTGGAATATCACACACAGATTACAGCAAACAGTTGCACTATTTATCTCAGGGAATAAATTGTGTAGAAGTAATCATTATAAATTATTACCTTCGCACTATCAATAGAAATTATATATTTTTTCTCAACTGGAATTTGTAGAGGTTAGCTTAGCTGCATAAGGACTTGGAATCGGAGTGATAGGTTTGATAAGAATATAGGCCCAATGAAGACACAAAGCTATGTTATACTGGAGTGCTCCATAGGTATAGCCCTTTAAAAGGCTTTCCATTATTCATTTTCATGTTAGTTCATTATAGAGAGGATTAGTGTGGAAGAATCACATAAACATTAAGGTCAGAGGTGTAAAGACTGCAATCTTGCACAGTTGTCTCCACAATTCTGGAAACGGTTTTATCTTCATCTCTTATGCATGTCAGACTAAGATTCAAATTGCTTACCAGGGGTCAGAAGAGTTTGGCTGTCAGGAGGGTTCAGCTAAATCTGTGTGAATGACAAGGAGGACAGCTATAGTCATAGTCCTTACAACTCAATTCAATTCAATTCAATTCAGTTTTATTTATACAGCGCCTTTTACAATAGTATTGTCTCGTGGCGCTTCACAGAAGGAGCACCCAAGAGCAACAGGGGCAAGGAAAAACTCCCTTATGTTCAGTTAATCTAGAAACCTTGGGCAGATCCACGACTCAAGGGGCTAACCCAACTGCCAGGGGTCATGGAGAAAAATTACAATCAGTAGTAACCATGACAGACTATAAGTTGCCTATGGTTTTAGCTAAGGTTCATAGTAGTTCATAATAGAGTATTATCCCACTTTTACAATACATGGTAGTCAGTCTATAGGTGGTTATCAGGAATTATGGCTGGACAATGTAGCAGCGGCCAGGCATAGTGACAAACTCAAAGGAATGAGATGGGTCATGGGGGTAACAGTAAGGGTCCATTTGACAGCGTCATTGTGAGGGGGGGTCAATCACAAAGCCTCAGGAAGGGGAGTCGGGCCCAGCATCGGCGTCCAGGAAGGTCCTCTGTGATGGGGAGTCGGTCGTAACATGTGCCTCCTGTAGCGTTGGTTGTAGTCCACTCAGGAGGGGAGGGTGAGAGGAGTCCGCCGGAATGAGGCAGGGATGACACTCAGCAGAGATAATTGTGGCCAGAGGAAAATAGTGAATTAGGCCAGGCTCACACATCAGAAGCAAAAAGCAGAAAGCAGTAATTTGGGCATACCTATATGTGCATAAATATATATATATATATATATATACACATACACACACACACACATATATAAATAGAGAGAGAGCTGAAAGAGAGAGAGAGAGAGTTGTACGGCATGACACATGAAGATTGTGTGGCGGCACTAGGCTATAGCAGCATAACTAAGGTATGATGCATGGCAACCCAGCACCACTGCAGGGATGGTCAGTGGCTGCCATGCCTTGCAAGTGGGGGCAACAGCAGAGGCAGTCCCTTCCAAAAGACCCATGAGAAGTGATGATTTGCCATGCACCATCCCTAACTATGGGAAACAGTAAAGAGGAAGGTTTTAAGTCTAGACTTAAAGGTAATGAGAGTGTCCGCTTGTCGAATGTGGGGGTGGAGACTATTCCACAGGAGGGGTGCACGGTAACAGAAGGCTCTTCCTCCTATCGTAGATTTTGATATTCTTGGGACTTGGGACAACTGTCAATCAGTCTCCACAAAACAAACATACACACACACACACTCTCTCTCTCTCTGTTAAACACACACACACACACACACACACCTGCTTGACACTGACAAAAACACGATACTTTTATTACACAAGTTGGTCAATATCAAGTCTTGTGAATTGTGTGGCACAGAATGGTACAAAAAAACATTTTGCTAAATGGCACAATAAGAAATAAATTCCAGAAAGAGAGAAAGTGCTAATTGCCTTTCTAGGTTTTCCTGTTTCTTTCTAATGTTGTTAGTTATATTTTCATGACAGTAGTGACACTGGTCTAAATAATCTGAACCGAAAGCTGAAAGAAGAAGTCTTGGTCATGTAGCCTAAGCTACTATGTTTCCATAAGACTAGAATGTAACATGTTGGCCAAGCTAGTTTTGCACTGGCTACCCATTATCCATCTATTCACTGTATGTCACTTTACATCTCATTCAGTGAATCTGTTTCTGCTCCTCTTTTCTCTCGCTTGAGTTCCAAGTAGTGTACTGTTTAAGGCCAGAATCTCCAGAACTCAGGGATTGCATCGCTGTGACTCTGTGTCTCCCTCAGACTAGTAATTAAAGTGAGGAAGCGTCCCAGTGTAGCACTATTCATCATAGCTCAGGACTGTGTCCCCATCTGTGTTTAATTGAATTTCTTATTTTCTTAACTTCACCCCAATTTATTGATATTCAGCACAGGTACCAAGACATGTTCCAGTAGAAATATTATATTAGAGAGTTATTTAGAAGGCATACAGGTGAGCAGCATTATTTCTTATTACTTTCTATGGCCATAAACAAAACATTCCATCTGCAAAACATGCAAGATTGTTATTGCTGGGTACTGTCTGAGGAGTAACCTCATTCCATGCATGGTGAAAGGGCAAGAGAAAGACATCGCCTCCTGTGTTTGTTAATTTATTATGTACACATACAACACAAACAAGAAAAATGAGGAAAACATTTTGTTAACCAAAAGAGCAACATCAGGCAACAGCACACATACTGTACGCAGAGGTGGATGCAAAAAGAATCATTATAACACTGCTCAACTGCATCAGTGGGGTAACTTGTATATACAAGATCGAGATCATACTTTAATTAGGGGCTGAAATAATGACTGTCAGTGTCAATGTCCCTCTGTGGACTCAACCATCATCTGTAAAAGTCATATACAAAGACATACACACACACCTCTTCATTACAAAACAAATACACACAGCAGAGTGTGAGGTTGCACACATTGTCAAATCTGCTTAGCTCCCTCTAATTGCTTTGGACTACAGCATCTGTCACTCTTACAGTGATTCAGGGTTTCATCTGGAGGAAAAGAAGCATGCCTGACTCCTTAAACAACAGATTACTGTCACTGGTAGATTCATCATTTGTCAAGCCTTACCTTACTAGGAGACAAATGTGAGGTACAGAAAGGGTCTCAAACGCAAATGAAGCTTGCAACAAGTCAAGTCAAATCAGTTTATTTATATAGCACATTTAAAACAACGGCAGTTGACCCAAAGTGCTTCGCAGATGAAGGCAGTAAAAAGGCCTTTAGAAATCAGTGTAGGACATAGACTACAGCAAGGGCAAGGAATACAAGGAATATAGATTAAGAGTCAGGGATAACGATGATCAATAAATACACAAATTAAAATGAGTAAATAAATAACAAATGTGACTTCATAAAAAGTAAATAAACAACAAATATGACAAAAACAGGCACAAAAGCAAAAGAAAAGACCCAGCAACAACAGCAAATAACAGCAGCGTTATGTGGAATGTAAATGATTACCCTTGTTCTGAAAGGCCTCTGTGATTCTCATATATTCAGAATCAGCACCACGAAGAGGAGAAGAGGGCACTTAGTCGTGAGATCATTGTCCTCAACAATCACCTGATGGAAGCCAAGATCACCATTGAGAAGCTGAGAGAAGACAACGTGAGTATGAAGTCATGCTTGTCTAATGCTAATTTAGAGCAACAATATGATATGGTATAAGGAGTTTTTGGTGTTATTGGCACTGCTAGAGGATGATTATTGGTGTTTGATGGTAATACAGTCAGCAATGTCACGGTGCAACTAGGTTTTCTTCTATTTCTGACTGCCACTAGCACAGAACACTGAGATACCGGGACCCTTGAAATTCGGTGGGCATATAGCCCTAGTAAGTTTATAGCAAGTAAAGATTTGCCCCATGCAACTGTTCCCCCCCTGTGCTGACCCTCATAGTGTAACGCCACCTATTGACAGACAAAAAAATGGCAAAATTGGCCATCTTGAACCATAGTGCCCCACCAAAATTGGTAATTTTTCTTGTGAATGGATTTCCGGCAGTGATCCTCAGGTCACTGAAACAAAGTATGTTTGATCACAGTTTTCATGGAATAACTTGAGAACCGTAGCACCTGAGCCAACGAAATTTGAGTGGTACCTAAGGTTAGGAGCTGCATTAAGCAAGCACCCTTATGCACAAATATGTGGTGTAGCGCCACTTGCTGATATACAAAAATGGCACAAATACTGAACCATAGTGCCCCAGCACACAAAATTTTAGTGGAAGCAAGGTCTCAATGAGCAGATTCTCGGGATAATAAAACACTGGGTCACTTCAAACTCACTGGGTATAGAACTCCAGAGAGCTCATATGACCTTAGCTATTTTGGTCCCCGAGGACATTTCCTCCCCTGTGCTGTTGCCCTTGCAAGAACTGTAATTCTTTGGCCATGGAATGCTTACTGGTACATAGGTCTCAAGGAGACATATCCAATGAGCCCTCAATCACCCTTGTGTACTGTAGCGACACCTATTGATTAAACTTATTATAAATTTGTCAAAGTGTTTTTTTTTTGGAAACAAGTTTCCGTGTACTGTTTCGGGGACACTGACACATGGGGCCAATGAAACTTGGTGGGCATGTAGCCCTACTAGGCTCATAGCATGTAAGCTATTTTGGTCTCCAGGGATATCTTCACCCCTTGTGTTTGATAACACAAACCATTATGTTAAAAAGGAAATAAAGGAATAAAGGAATTCAGACTGTGAACATGTGAACTGTATGCATGTGTGTTGGCATGCATGTATAACTCATAGGGGCAAACCTGTAAGACTTGTGGTTCAAAAGATGTGTCAATAGTATGAATGGACATTCATTTTCTTAGACATTGTAAATAGTCATTTAAAGTCAACCTCTCCCAAATCCAGCGTGTCAATAAGAGTTGAGCCATATTTTATTGTTGCCATCATACTTTTGGAATTCCATTGCATGATATTCATATCATATGATATGAATATTGCCATTCATATTTTAATTGCTGATATTAAAATGCTGCAAGGTGGGCAGCATACCTGTTTAATGACCACAGATTGCAGGCTGCAGATTGAAGTTAGCCCCATTAATGTCAGCAATATCTCACTTCAGGAAACTGTTGGTTTTCCAATAGATTGTCAGGCAGATGGTCAGGCAGACCGCGTTGATACGTCATGCCTGTAGTCAGGTAGACCGCGTTTTCCTTTTTTCAGACTCTTTTCTTTCTTTCTTTCTTTCTTTCTTTCTGTCTCTTGCTCTTTTTCTGTCGGTTTTTCCATATTCTTGTGTCTTCCTCTACCTGGGCTTCCTTTCTCTATGAGGAAAAATGCAAGCCTTTCTAATGGTGCAGCATTCCCAGCTGAGGGAGAGCTCTCCACTGCATATAATGCTGAAAATCCTCGTTGGGACCTGCAGAGCTGATTGAGGTCAGCCTGTGACCTTCCAGGTCTAAGAAAAGCTCTTTGTGCCATGAAGGTTTTTCAGGGGCCTACTTCTCCATGCATAACACATTTGAAAGGGACACCCTCAAGTTTAGAACTTGATGTGTGTTTGAAATTGAGATGCAAAGAGTGATGCCTGCAATGTACTGCAAGAGAATCACGAGAAGGGCTGAACACGTCAATGAGTTGAAAAAATGTGGTAACACTTTCCATTAACCCACTATTAATAAAGCATTATAAACACATTCATAAAGGCTTATAACTAATGACATTAGTGTTCATAACTATTTATACATTCAAATGACTATACTCATAAGGCATCATAATGCTATCATAAGAATTGTGTGTTAACTGTCCTTTTGTATGTCCAATTCCTCATGCCTAATAATGAAGTTACAAGCGCTCAATGCATACTCTAAGTAAAGTGAGATGTGAGAACACATAATTACCCATGAAAATAAATAAGGCACCATTACAGACAATAAGTAAAGTGGGTATGATTCTGTGGTATAAAAAGGCCAAAGAAGGCTTTGTGAGACTTCAAGTTGTACAGGATTATATGATAACATTATAACTTATTAGTACAGTCATGAAAATGTATAAAGTTATGAATTCTAATGTCATTAGTTGTAAGGTTTTATGAATAAATTATAGTCCTTTATGAACGCATTTATAATGCTTTATGAAAACTGGGTTACTGGAAAGTGTTACCAAAATGTCTTTTCATCAAAAATACAAACTCACCTTTTCTGTAGGCATAGTTTCCTTAACCTGCCACCGCTGATGACCTGAGATCCATTGTCTCTTAACTGGTGCAGCAAGAGGCTAGAAATGGCATCATCTATTGATCCCATCCATGGGGGAAACACTGCTGGTAGAACGTTATGTCCAGAGAAAAGTCATCTCTGTATCAAGTCTGGGAAAATGTTGAGGATCCAATTGTTTTGTGAAGATAAAATAGGCACAAAATCAGATGTTTCACAAGAGATTGCTGTGAAACAGAGCACAATTTAGACAAGTCAGACATTGTCCTTTGAAGTCAGTGAGAAGGGTGTCAAGTTTAGCTTAGTTCTTAGAGGCTGTGAAAGCTCATTAGACAAGGTCGGCTTTACAGACAGGGGGAAAGCACCCATTTTAATGAGATCCATATCAGCACAACAATAGCAAGGAGAATGGTGGAACAGGGTGGATGATTACGGACAACGATGATGCCCCTGGAAGCTAGTCTTCTCCTCCCCCTAGCCATTCCATGAGGCAGCCAAAGCTCAAGACTCAGTAAACTCAGTAAACTTTACTGTTTCTCTGCCAGAGTTAGCGTGTGCAGTACGCCTGCAGCAAGTTAGCCTGTTTCATCTTTGTAAATTCTTTAAATACATAACTTTATAAGTGCACATATCATCTCTCTCTCTCTCTCTCTCTCTCTATATATATATATATATATATGTACATATATATTTTTATTTATCACCTTATCTATATTTTTTATCTTTTCATTACTATTTAAATTTCTTTGTGCCATGAAGGGGTTGGGGGGCAGTCAGAGACCACAGTTCTCTCACAGGTTAAAAGTGTCTCCTCTTTCCCACAGGAGTTATATCGCAAAGACTGCAACCTGGCCGCTCAGCTTCTTCAGTGTGGAAAATCTCATTATCGATCGCACAAGCTATCAGAGGTACACACACACACACTTTCCACATTTGGAAGGCAATGTTTGCATGTGGGCACACAGTACTTATAAATAATAATAATGTGTATTTACATATGTATGAGGCAGAAAGGCATGAGAAAAGAATCATTGCATTTCTTTCAAGTAAAAGTTGAATTTCCATCACTTTGATAGATGTAAATATATGAACACCTGGATCTGACCTGAACATTGTAAAATGTGCCCTCAATTGGCACTGCTTAAAATGTCAGTATTGGTCTTGTCAAGAATTATTGCCCTTAAACTGGACTGAATAAAACCAAGCTGAAATGTTTGTGAAATGTTAAACTGGACTGAGTATAACCAAGCTGAAATGTTTGTGAATTGTTAAAAAGCAATTAAGGGTAACAAAGATGGATGTCAGTGACTGTGACTGAGCAGCATATCTCACCTGTTAGGCATGCTGGCTTTGAACATCATATCTCATGGGAAGAGTATACTACATATTCACAGGATAACCTTCGCCAACATGGAACTGTGAGGCACTATTATTGAGAAAAAAAAACAGGGAATTATGAAGACACCAACGCCCCCGAGGCCCCTGTCCTGTAGCTCCTGTAACTCCCCACAGAGTAGTCAGAGCTAAAAATAACAACGGAGCATCTATTTTCATCACCGGCATGCAGTTTCTTCCGTTTTCCTTTTTATGCATAAAGTATAAATCTATCCTTCCCCAGATGGAGACTTAAAAGGATGGTCTAATTTAAAGCTATGCTATTCCCAAGGCACAACAGCAGGTTTGAAGGTTGGGAAATAAAAAGCAAGAGACGCCCACAGGTTCTCTCAAAGCTGCTGACAAGACTGTTTTTCCAGAGCAACTCTCCACATGCTATTAATAAATCTAGAGAGAGAGAGAGAGAGAGAGACAGAGAGACAGAGAGAGAGAGAGAGAGAGAGAGAAACATGGAGGAAATTGAGCGTGTAGCAGACAACTGACACAAGTGTTTGCTCTTTGGGTACTATGCAGTAGGCCTACTGTGCCATTCAAATTCATGTTGGGTACACTAAACACTTGGTGTGCTCCAGTTAATATTGATGGTTGGAGATTGCTGGGCATAAATAACAAATAAATATTCTGATAATAAACAAATAAATAAATAAACAAATTGCCCCAACTGTAGCATAGTCAGCAGAATCCTTGTCAAGTTCATTACAAACAGCAAATGGCGAAACGCCACTCGCCTCATCTTCACAGAGCTGACATGAGAATATATAACTGTACATTAGGGGACAGACCAAGCATTGCCGACATCCACTAACAGCTCTTCCCCTTGACTGCATAAACATGCAGCAAAATGAGGACATCATGAATATCTATGTCTGGTTCCTGCACAGTAATGCTGCTATCAATATCAGATGGAGTGATACATTTACACTATACACTCAAGCATTGAAAACATTGCTGGTGTACACAGAGTGCATTTAAAAGAATGTTTGTGAACAGTGCACTTTGATAAGCTCTGTGCACACCAACTGTGTTCTCAGTGCTTGGGTTCATGTGTAGGGACTATGCTATGACCAAAGTGTCATGTTATGTTGAGCCTTTTTTAGTATTTCGAAAATAGTGGTATTTGGTTAGTTAGTATTTGGATGCGCCTGGCCAAATGGCACTGGTACACACACTAAAAGCCATTTATCTTGGCAGTCAAACTTAAAAACCCAGCTACCAACATCATTTTGCTTTTACATGAAAGTTTGACTTGTGCACATGCTGAAAAAAAACCCTTAATTACTTCAGCGTTGGTGTAACACTTTAAGTGAAATGCATTTGTTTATTCTCAAATTTTTTCTTCCTTATTATTATTCTCTCCTAGCTCCCAGTTGATTTCCAGGAGCGCCTGAGTTCACACATGGAGAAACAGGGTAGGGGGCGCACAGTGGCGCTGTGCCACTCCCCCTACTCAGACGGCTCAGTGCCCGCCTCCGTCATCGGCAAAGTTCTGGAAAAGCCAGAGCCTGGGAGCAGCTGCCCGGTGACGCGGTCACCGAGCCCACAGCCGCAAGATGCTGACTTTTACGGCTCTGCCAGCGACAGTGTTGGAGGCAATACTGGAACAAGGGAACTAGGAGGAAGTGGTAGTGGAGGGGAGCACCTTCACCGCCGCACGGCATACAAGACATCCGACCTGTACTGCAGCGACACAGCACTGTACTGTCCGACAACAGACGAGCGGCGCCGTGAGCGCTGGCAGGAGCGGCGACAGAGTGTGGATGTGCACGGCAATGACCCACCTGGCGTGCAGCAGCTGCTGCATGCACACAATTCCACCGACAGCAACGCCGACGAGGATGACGGCAGCCTGAGTGGCGGGGTGGGTGTCAGTGTGGGGTTAGGCATGGGCATGGGCATGGGCATGGGCATGGACGCTTTCCACCCGGGCTTCCACCACCAACACCACCACTCCTCCTCTGCCTCCTTCCACGACTTCGCCACGGCCGGTTCCCTGCCAGCCTCCAGCTCCTACTCCAGCTTCAGTGCCGCTTCAGACGAGAAGATTGGCAACAGTGGTGGGCGACTGGGGGGCCTGGGTGGCATGCTCTCCTCCTCCCAGCAGGCTCTCTACCGTGACTGGCAGGAGGGCGGGAGTGTTGACTACGAGCGCAAGAGCACGTCATCGTACGAGAAGGACAGCCTGGGATTCCCCAAGTCCCGCAGTTTCCAGCACATGCCCCACCATGGTGGCAGCCCACAAAACGGTGGCCACAGCGCTGCCACATCATCTAGCTACACGCGCACAGCGTCCTGCTTCAGTGAGCCGTACCACTCGCCACACCTGCCGCCCCGCAATGCCAGCAGCTCGTCCGCATCAGGCGGTGCACTCCACCGAGACGGCAGTGGGAGCAGCAGTGTTGGTGTGGGTGTCCACATGGGTGAGGATGAGCTGAGCGGACGCTGGCGCCAGCTGAGCGTGGAGGAGCTCAATGCTTACTCCTATCGCAGCCCCGCCGGTGGTGGGGGAGGGGGAATGAGCGGCCGAGTTTCGCCCTACAGCTTCTCGGAACACCATTTCGCCATGGGCCCCAGCAAGATCAAGCTGGGGCCTCTCTACAGCAGCTTCCAAGAAGGGGATGACTCCGTCTTCCATGGCCGAATGCTGGACCCGTGCTTTTCTCGCACAGCCGCCGCCGCTGCGGCCAGTCCCACTCCGAGCCCCAAGCTGCCCCCCCGCAGGCAAGAGAAGGGAGCCCTCTACAGGGCATTAAAAGATGATAGTCAGGAGTCTGAGGGTAGCATCTTCCACTCAAGCAGCTCAAAGGACAAAGGTGGAACCCCGAGGAGTGTGAAGAAGGAATACGTGGACATGAGTCTGAACAGCTCTACTGAGTCTCTGCACCAAAGCCCCCAAGATGCTTCTGTTTCCTCCCCCAACATGCAGCACTATCAAAGGGATTCTCACTCCCACCCAACACCCCCTGTACCCTCTAAACGGCAGACATCTACACAGTACCAAAAATTTGGCAACACAGGACTCAGCCGAAAAGACAGCCTGACTAAAGCTCAGCTGTACGGGACCCTGCTGAACTGAGAAGGAAAGTGTTTCTGAGAACCTCAGGACAGAAGTCTTAGTTGACAGTCGCAGCTTGGCGAACTTTGGTTAAGTATGGGTTGGGTTGGATTTTGGTTTGGTTAACAAGGTTCTCTGCAAATGTTTTATGAGTGGCTCTGAAAGACAAAAAACAGATCAAGTCATCAGCCCACAGTTTTAAAACATTCAAAACATTCCACCCTTGCAACCACCTACTTTGCATTTGAAATACTACATTTGTTACTTTTAAAATGTTACACATTCAGTTTTCCTTGTTCCAGCCAAATACCCACTACCTTTTCTTCATAACATCCACTGTATCATCAACCTTCTGTATATGGCGCCACACTGACTGCAGGTATTTAACATAGAGTCCATGCTCCACTTCCATGAGGTAAATTTCTACTGGGTTTAGCACATACTATATATGAGATAGAGCCATGGTTCAGGGCAAGATTAGCTAGCATCTCTGCAAACATCTGACTTTAACGAGGGAAAGTTTGGGGATATTTGATTTGCATTTCCTCCCATGTGGACATAGTCATGTCAGTGTAGGAGTTGTTTGAGGTCTCCCCCTTAGCTTTGATCACTTTTAAATAGTTTTAATCAGTAATGTACCTTCTACTTCCTCCTCTTCCTCTCATCCCAATCTTGGACCCTCTTGGGGCAATTACAGCATCAGTCAATATATCTGGATCATTAATTCCGAGGAACATTTTCAGGCAAAGGACTAGCTCTCTACCGCCTTGGCATGTTAATGAAACTGTGGAAATAGTCTTTTCTCTGGAGATGACTGTTATCTAAATGAGTGCACTCTAAACATTCACAACTCTCACAAAAGTAACAAACATACTTTGCATAATGCCTAATAAGTTGAGGGCCAAGGACACACTCTTTCAGGAAGTCATTCATAAATCAATTCTTGTTGTGGTCTAAACTGTCTACAGCAATTGCAATCTAGCAAAAGACAAGAGCTCATTGTCACAAACTTTTTCTTTGCTTTTCGCCAAAACATCCCTAGATTCTTAACGGGATCACAGGAACTTTTGACCCCTACACAATGTCTCACAACAAACTGACATTAGACTTAACACATCATATATATTTATCCAAAATGACAAACAAATGGGCTATTTATTTTGTACAAGTACCTGGGAATTAAATTAATGACTTAGTGACACCTTGTTCTGACTATATATCTACTGCACCTGTATGAATGGACCAACGATTGGTTTACAGGTGACATGGAAGCTAGCATGACTTATGTATTAGTAATTTACTTGCTTGTCAAAAACACCATTTGTATATTTATGCCTTAATTCTTCTCAGTATCTGGAGACCCAGTTCAGTTAATTACATCCGATAGTAGTACATATATGTGTATTCTTGTCTACGTGCGTTTTCTGTATTTCATACACCGACCAGCAAACGTTCTATATACTGTGCTGAAACAGAACACTTCCTTTGCAAGTTTTTTGCATGAACTGCAATGATCCAAACCAAAAGAAGGAACTTTGCTCTATGTGATCCTTTTCACTGTGGTGTATTTGTCCTGCAATGCCTTCTGAAATAAGAATCAATAAGAGGTTTGTTCTAACCCCAATTCAAGGCTGCTGACAATGTTTTGCCTGGTGAGACTTCAGAGAAACAAGGGCACTGTTTTCTATTCATGGTGGGCTGAGAGATGTGTTGGTTTTCTTTCAGGTTAATTATGTCTATTAAATCATTTGTCATTGACAAATGTCATGTAACAGAGTTTAATATCCTATGGACAGCTTTTGTTTAGTATCCAGAAATAATTCAAATACCCAAACAGGCATTCATCAGAAGTATAAGCTTTTAAGTAACCTCTAAACAATTGGATAGAGAAAGTCCAAACAACTGTAGACAGCTTCCACTGAGAGAAACACACAGCAGAGAGTTGGGTGTTAGTTTTTTCATTAGGACATATGCCTTGGGGACCTTGGTGCTGTGATCAGGGCTCTGTGACCAGGCTGTGTTCTTATCAAGCTCAACAAAACACAGACACACTTGTTGGCAGACTTGGCTGATTTTCCAGACTTCCCTGATGCAATACACTGAAATCTGATAACACTGAGCCAAACATTAAAAAGAAAACATGAAAACCTGCACATGATCTTGGCTCTCCATGACAGAGGCATCCCTCAAATGGTGTAATCAGAGGGAAGACTGTTAGGCCTGGGCTTAGATCTCGGTACCCTGGCATCTCAGGTGTTGTAACCTGTCAACAGGAGAAAGGACCCATCTTTTCTCCCAGCTGATACGGCACTTGGCTCAAGGACACACACTCACCCCACAACAGATTAAAAAAAAAAAAAACACCTCCAGACTTCCTTAAAAGAAAAATATTTTTTTTCTGGATACGATTCAAAAAGTCATTGTTATATGTATGTAATTGGGAGATATACATATTTATGAATGAATACTTTTTTCCTTCAAGTTGGATGTTCTTTCATTTTTCTGCCCTAACAAGTGTATAGCTATCCCGTTCTACCTCAAATGTCCAGACAGTTTTCAAGAAGAGTGGTGAGCTGTTTGTCACATGCATGTTTCTATAGTTTTTGCTGTATGTTTCTTTACTTAATAAAGAAAACACTGTAAACACTGTAACAGCAACTGCATCTCTGCAATTATTACCATAAATCAAGACCTTAACTTGCTCATTGATGTCAACCCTTATCCTCATGCGCATCTCTACATACCCTCCAATTTAACCTTTAGCACTCCTATAGTTTTCCTTTCAATCTTACAGCCAAGAGTGACAGGCAACTCCTCTATAATTATAAAATTATATATATAAAAAAAATGGGCACAGTTTGTCTTCACCGAGTTACCACTGCCAATACAGACAATTTGAGGTAAGAACAATGGCTGACTGAGTCTGGCTTTGGTAAGATGCATTTTTGATGCACCACACAGCACAATCAGAGTAGTCTGTGTTTGGCTGATATAGCGAGACTGCATACTGCATAAGTGTGCCTGATGATAAACCTACAAAGTGGTTTAGCAGTTTGCCTTTTGATATGTTAATTGTGGAACTTTCCTTTGATCCTTACACACTGTAACATGCCCCAAGTCTTTCATATCCACTCCCTTGTATGACTTCACTAGAATTCTTTTTTTTGTTGTTGTTAATACAACACTATGGAGTATTTGCTGTAAAGTTAGTGGACTACCAACCTAAAAGGCACACCTTTCACCTTTCACACTTCCAAATACTTCCCAGAACATTCTGTAAAGATTTTTTTTTTATTTTTTATTTTTTTTTATGTTTACATTTTTAGGCTTTCTTTTATTTTGTAGTGGTTTCTTACCCTCCACCTAGAACTGCACACTTAAATATTTACAATCTTCACACTCTTGTGAATCTAAGAAATTAATGGCACTGGATTGAGTGGTAAGAGGATGATGACTGGCTCCTTAGATGATAACTATCTGATTTTTAAAAATGTGAAAGTGGACTTGGTACATGGTGTAGTTATAAATAAAAGAAATCCCTCCTGGCTTCTGTATCCTTGTAAAAGCCCTTGAAGGATTTACAGTTTCTATTATTAAAGCACAATGAGAACAGATGCCCTTCATTTTGAACACAGAGTTTATACAGCATATTGAAAAAAACCCTGCAAGGACATTTTTTTCTGATTTGGCCATTCAACAAAATTTAACAAAGCACTTGTGGGACAGCTTCCTCTTCGCATTTTCAGCAGGTATAAAGGCGCATACTACTCCAGCACGATCAGTGTCAAAAGCCTGTCTTGCACCTCAGGCTTACAGTCAAAACCACAACAGTAGTGGAAGCAGCTTAAATGAAGTCCTCCAGAAATAAGCAGTTCTTTTTTATTTGTGTCCCAGATTTACATCACCCAAGTCAAAACACAGAAGGAGTCAATACATGTTTGTGTTTCTAATATATGTCTAGCCTGGAAAACATGTTTTTTTAGTTCAACCCTTTTAAAACCATGCTAAAGTATTGTCTATCCAAACTACCCTGAAAGGCAAATACCCTGAAAGGCAAAAGACTTATTTTATCAGAGCAGCAAAGAGAGATTGGAGAGAGAGGGCAGAATGCTAACCTAGCTTATGATGTTAGTATACCTGAGGTCTGGAGTTGCATTGTCATGTTGATGAGGATAAAGCTTGGTAGGTACTGCATCATGTGCTTGTCTTTGGGGCTTTGTGCCATCTTTGAAAATGTGATCTTTAAGAGCAAGACAGAAAGCCGTCTTAGATTTAGTTGATGCCAAAATGATCCATTTGCCTTTACGATGAGCAATTGCATAAGAGTCTAGATGAGATGCCAGTCTGTATTCAGTAATTAGCAGGAGGGGTGGCAGACCAGATCTCAAGAGTGGAGTGTGCAACAACTTGAGAGTGCAACAACCCCTGTACATTGAGAGTTCTACATGATAGAGTCTATGTTCCATTTTACTACACAAGCATTTAGCTAAGTGCCAAACTAAGTATTTTTTGTGGAAATTTCCTTTGAAAGACTAGGACTAGGACTAGATTCAGTCTAGGACTAGATTTAACCCACATACAAGAAAACTGTCTGTCTATGACAAAAATGTTAACTGCCTGTATCAGTGAGATCTGGAAATGATCCCCTGGTCAGTGCCATATCTTGATCTCACCACTCCAGTCACACGTAGCCGCCACAGAAGGCAGGACGGGGTGGAGCGATACGCACACACACGCCTGCTGGTGGGCTTGGAGTGTGTGAAGTGTCCGTGAGCTCTGGTGGCTGTAGAAGTGGACGGAACCAGTGGAGCTTCCAGAGGCCAGCAGTGATCCGCAGCGAGAGAACTCACACTGGATGGCATAGCCCTCTACCTACAAGACAAGTGCATGGCAAATACAAGCAAGCTTTCTTATTATTATTCCTGTGTATTCTTTATATTACATGTATTATCTTATTATTTTTATTCATGAGAATTATATTATAGAATTATATTACATAAATCTAAACATATTTCTATACATCACCACAACCACTGTCTCAAATCTCTTCAAAGAATTCAGATAGTGTATGACGGTGGAAGGAGAGGTACATGTCAAACTTTTCTCAACAGGCGGAAAGACTACAATGACTGGTTACATGCACGGACGAATTTGGAATATTCTGTCAATATTCTGGTCAGGGCAAGATCCTGAATAATCCATTTACATGTGTGGAAGAGTAGTGTGCAATGGGCATATTCTCATTCAACTCAATACCAGGATCACTGTTTAACTTCAGATGGCTCTGTGGGCGATAAGTGGAACACTGTGTTCTGATGCCTTTCATCCACCCCTGGCCTGAATGACTGAAAATCTGACCTTGTGTCCTTCATAGCGCTTCCGCTTGTTGATATGGTAGGGCCTCTGGGATGAAAAGATGGCAATGTAGTTCCCATTCGTCTGTGCAACAAAACACTCGCCCTCTGGGTGCAGTGCAAGACAGGGGCAGGTATACCTCTCCTGCATCCATGATTGTGCACAGCAGATAACACCCGATCAAAACTCACATTAGTAAAAGACTAACAAGAAAATATAGTCACATTTTACAGTCATAGTCCTACAGAATCAACATTACAGTCTCAGTTTATATTTAATTCACAGCCTACGGTCTTATCCATGATTTAAAATGTTTTGGAAATTTTATATTGTGATCATATTTGAATCACAGGGCTAGGCACCCAAGAAATGACAAAGGTTGTGTAATAGATTTCAGTAATTGTTTGAGGCTGGGTTACACATTAGAATGGGCATCATTCACCCAAACTGTTCTTACATGAAAGATTTGGTTGGAGACTTTGGCAGTGGTTTGAAAGTCCCAGGCGATGAGGGTGCGGTCTGCTGAGTCTCGACTGACGGAGTCACTGCTGGTCATAAACTCCTTCCCCCCAGATATGAAAAGAATATCCAGGGTCTGCTGTATTCCAGCTCTGTATGCTCTCACCATCTAGGATCAATGAGGTCACAGAATAATCTCACCCAGGGATTTTTGGAATGTGCTGACATTTCATTACATGTATTGTTTTAATAGATTTGAGTATGACAACACATGTATTGTTTGTAGTGCTGTCAATATTAATGCATTAACGCATGTGATTATTTTTTGCATGATTAATGCTAATTAATCATGCAGACGCATATGTCACACTACCCACCAGCGCCATCCTCATTTACACATACCGCAAGGGCTGTGATTGGCTGAGTTTGTCCACTCACTTTGTTTTGTTTGCTGGTGTATTTCAGCAGCCATTCTAGGTACTTTTAGCAACATGCTAGTCCACTGTATAGAAATAATTTAAGACATCGTTTTGAATTCAGTGGCAGGATAAAAAAAAAATCACGTGGTCGGTCACGCCTGGCATAGATCAACTGTGGCAACTACACTCTTTCACGCTGGGTGTGAAGGAAACCAAGGAGCAGCACTTTGCTGAAGCCTGCGCTAACCAGGGGCATGATATTCTTTCTTCACAAAAATTCTCCTCTTCAAGGAGAATTCTGGAACTTTAAATTTGTAATTAATTGTGATTAACTGCATTTTCCATTGTGATTAATTACATTCATTTTTTTAATTGACTGACAGCACTAATTGTTTCTATTGAATTTTTTGTGTATATGTCAATAAACTTAATACTTGATAAGCATAGTGAAAAGCATAGTGTACAATCACTGTTCTAGATTAAAATAGTATAGTACAGGTGTATCTCTGCCACTGGCCTGAAACAGAATGATGAATGGAATGAGTTTCTTTAAAAGAATGAAAAGATAACAAGATAATTATATGCACAAAAGGTCAGACTATGGCATCATACAATGAATAAATCATTTTATTATACAAGATGATGAAAGTCATATGATCTGACCTTGGAGGAGCGGGCATCCCAGGCCTTGACCTCTGGACTGAAGCCCCCACAAAGAAACACATCAGGTTCAGTAGGCTGCTGGGCAAGGCAGGTCACCTTAAACTGGTTCTCCACTTTAATGACCTCTGAACCTGAGGAAGCAATGTGTCAGTTAAAAAGACATTAAATGGAGAAATTCCATTGAGGTTAAAGGGACTGTGTGGCCTTCAGCCTTGGCAAGCTGACTTAAAAGTGGGACATTGATCAATGTTAGCAGTCATCGTTTTTTTAATCTAATAAAAATGTTTCTGGACAGAGTAAGTTTTAGCATGGTCTGGTGCGGCATACAGTACTGAAATTAAAGAAAGTGCTAATACTTTGTATTGGGAGGAAATCTGATAAGTGAATAGAGCAAAAGTGAATACATTTACTGAACTGTAAAAAATGAGATCGGAGCACTTCAGACAACATTTTTTTTCATTAATAGCTACTGCTGTCTTCTCCTCCTGTATCTCTCTCTCTCACACACACACTCACAATTACACATGCACACACACACAGCTAAGGAATCATGTACATGTTACAAGATAAATGGCTCAATTACCAGCCTGATTTGCAATGCTTTCGTTTACCATCATCTCATTCACCACTATACAGATTCATGCAAACAGATACAAGTTTAATTTTATTACACAATTTGATGTTTGAAAAGATCTTAGGGTTCCTACAGAAGTTTCAACTTCAAGTCAAGTCAAGTCAAGTAGGTTTTTATTGTCATTTCAGCCATATACACAGTACATAGTGAGACGAGACAACGTTTCACCGGGAACAATTGGTGATACACGTAAATGTTAAAACACAGTATGGACAAGACAGATACGTAATAGTGCCTACATACACTATTGCGGGACTACACAGATTCACTCACCCACTCACACACACACAACTACACATGCACGTGTGCACACTCTTGTACAAATATGTACATACATTACAACACAGTTGTAAACAATTGCCAGGTCAAAATACAGGTGACCTAAAACAAACACGCTAGACAGGGCATGGCTTTTAGCAGAGCACTGTGGCTAGTGGTGTGATTTGTAAACAGAAGACTGTTCAATATAAATATAAATAATAGCAGCAAGGCTAGGGGTTATGATTTGTAAACAAGAGACTATTCTACATAAATATAAGTGATAGCAGCAAGAAAATGCGGGGGGCATAAAGGTGCAGTGTGCTGTGACACGCTGGTTTGCATCCTGAGTTACTAAGAAATTCCAGTCCAATTGCGCTACAGGTTGTTCTTCATTTCGTCTACTTCATTTTTATCCAACACCACTTGTGCATTACAGAATCTAACTTGAAGCTAAAGATATGCAATCTCAACAGTTGACAAGACAAAATTATTTAAAGCTTTTTCTATGCCAACAGCTAATATAAACATTTATTCACAGATACATGTCTTAAATGTTAATCACTCACACATATTACATAGATGAATAAGGATGGATGTTGTCCTGAGGGTGAGCATGGTTACACATATGGGAGAAAGCCCATATGGCTGTTTGGCTCTTAGACTGTAATAAAGCACATCTGTTCTTTGCATGCATCTCCAACTATGTTCAGAAGAAAAAATAAGACACCATGGCATCTCAATTAGGGTGATCCCACTCAATGCCATGGGAACGCCTCTAATCACTGTGTCTCAGCAAGCCTCTGACAGAGGCCTCTTTGGGCGCCAATGTTTTCCTTTTTCCTGAAAGAAATATGAAACCTAGTGATATCTCGAACTCACATGGTAACTGTTAACCAAAATGGAAGAAGAGAAGCAAACATGTGAAAACATGCTTTGGCTGGTTGTGGTTGCTCAGGTCGTTAATATTTTTTTGGTGTTTTTTTGTTTTTTTAATGTTTTTTTGGTTGTTTTTGCTTTCTACAAAAAAGTGGGGCACCATATTGCTTATGATTTTTTTTTATTAAAAAAAGTACCAGAATACTGATGATAACAATGCAAGATCAGGAGTCACTCAAATGATAAGAATATAAAATAGATGCAGAATCTGTTCCTTCACAGACTTCTAAAAGTACACTATATAGAGTGAATGAACGGACTATCAGGAATCTTTATCGGAAATTACATCTTACTCTGCAGTCTTGTGTCAAACAAATCACATTCTATTGTGCACCCTGCAGTCATCTCAGCCTTTTCGCTGGGCGCCTTATGACATTACCACAAATTATGACTGGCCTCTGGCCAGCAGCAGTGGCCAACTGACAGTGGCTGTGGCATTGGCTGACACAAACAAAGTCATTTAATGTCTATTTTGCCTAAACTTTATTGTTGTGACCGTCACCTCCCAGATAAGAAGTTGTTAGAGAAATGCTCTCTTTCTTGAGTTTCTGGTGCGAAGCAATATTACTTTTCTCATCCTTGGTATCGTTTTAATTGATTTTCCTTTTGTGACACTGGCAGGCACAAGGACCTGTCATCTGGATGCTTGGCTAATGTTTAGGGAGAAGATGATAAGTTGTTCTCCCTGTTGCATAATTAATGCAGGCTTCAACATTTTAATTAAGAAATGTAATTAACTTAACGAATCAGGAAAAGATAAGAGATGGAGAGAAGAGATTGGAGAGGGTGTCACGTTTGATAAAAAATACTGAGCAAGGTTAAAGTAGCGATTATTTCCTTTTAACTCTGAACATTAATGGCACCAGGGATCTGATAATGTGATAATGTGGAGGGCCAAATTCAACTCTACTACAATTCTGGTAGGTCATAGCCAGAAGAGGGTTAAACCATGCCAATGGGGTCAGTGGTTAAGTAAAAAAAAAAATAAATAAAAAAAAAACAATAATATATATATAGACTAAAGTACAATTCTAAATAGAACTTAACACAGAATTCTTCTAGTCAGAAGTGTAATTGAAAGTAATGTAAATGTAATTTAAAACAGCAGATCAACTGCCCATATTTTGGTTGAGATAGTTTACAATATATAGAACCTCCTGTAGTCAAATGTCAACCCCACACAAGTTTGGCACTTTCAAGTTTGATCTTTATGCTCTTTATTTTATTTTCTCTGGCATCCATTCTCAGTGCCGCATACACACACTACTTCTAATTCTATGAGAAACCTTGGGGCATGCTGACTGTGGTTGGCAAAAAGGAAAAACATCAATTCAATATTTCCTAGGCTGAGTGAGTGAGTGTGTGGATGTGTGTGTGTGAGAGACAGAGACACTTTCACTGAGGTTGAAGTGAAACAGTGTCAAAGGAAGAGGCAGCAGCTGCCACTTATCAGTAATGCCCTTCAAATAAATCCAATTTATTTCATCCCCCATCTCTCTCTCTCTCCAGGCATTGTAGAGGTGCTACATAGTGTCCTTATTCAGACTCAACTTTTTCCTTGCTTTTTTCTCTACATAGATTAAAACACACACAGGAATAGAATTTTCAGGTTACCATTAAGTGCATGAAGCACATTTCAACCTGAGTGCTGTCAGTAAGGAACTGACAGAGAAAATCTGATGTAGACCGAACAGCGAAACATCAGCTTTAGTGGCAAGGAAAATGATAACTAGGGCACTTGTGTACATACACACATTAAAGGTTAGATGTGTGTAACACAAAGATCTATTTTAAGAGGCAAAAACTCCTCATAATCACACATGTGCACCTCAGGACTCAGACACTGAAACCCCACTTTTTATACTACTAAGAGCAATGCCCATTTCCATGGGTTCAGAAACTAAATCAGCTTGCCCTTCAGAACAAATAATTCCATACTGGCATTAATCTCCAGTCATATTTCACTTTGGGTGAAGAATACCACCTTTGTCTCAATCTTTCAGAGGCTGGCCTCCTGGTAGGCCTTTTTTCAACCAATGAATCAATATAAGCCTGCTACAGTCAATGTAAAAAGTATGTGAACCTCTCAGAATTATCTGTTTTCCTGCATTAATTAGTCACTAAATGTCTGATCTTCATATAACTCGCCAATATAGCTAAATACAATGTGCTGAAGCTAATAAACACAAAAGAAATCGTGTTTCATTGAAAATGTTTAATCTAAAATATCCATGAAATGTCCAAAAGGTCGTTGGGAAAAAGTAAGTGAACCTTCCAGATCAATCACATGTTGACCCTCACAGGAATGCTTTGTCAGCAAAAATCCAGTAGAATCAGACATTCATGCAAACTTCATGTATTGATGTATTGAAGTCACATGCAATTGCCATTTTCCCCTTTGGCAAGTTATCACTTGTTTACATTACATCAGCAGCCAACATGTTAACTTGTGGAGCTTCAAGGTCCTGGTCTGATTAATCATGAGTACAGATACAGGTGAAATTGTGCATCTGCACCATATTGCAGGAGGCTCTGGATAATAATATCTGTTAAATGATGACATAATGTACTGCAAATGTGGCATTCAGTAGATTATCAGCAGGATTCTTTAGATAATGCAAATAAAATATCACAACAAATGTGCACCCAGCCTGGTTTGATGTTGTCACAATACAGTCAGCCAGCTTGTGTTTTAGCTGATGAATAATACAGCTTCAGTGAGAATCACAAGGATCATTAATTCAACAACTGAGAAAGAGAGCAAATTCTGATAACTCTACTATACTAATAATGCTTCCTTTCAGTCTGTGAGCCAGCAAATCTCTTTAGATAAAAGCATAAATGCCTTTTATTAAACGACTGAAATGTAAATATAAATGTAAGGCAATCACTAATGCAGACACAGAAACCCATTTCTCTGGAAAAGAGAGAAGGAAAGAAGATGGAGAAGTGCTCAGCCTCCGTTCATTACTCATAAGGGTCCCCCATTTCTCAATGGCTCGTGCAGAGCAAGGAAAATCCTGACTGCTTATTGAAGAACCAGTGTGTGACAAACAGAACTTGACATTCCCCAGCTCTCTCACATGCTAAACAATTAACATTTATATGAAACTGTGAATGGGGTGGGGGTGGTAGGAGTTTGAAACTGCATCTGCACATGTGGTCACATTTCAGGGGATTTTCAGGGGGTTTAGGGAGCCCTGAGCCCATTGTTGAATTAAAATGCAGGGGTTTTCTATTTCTCCTTCACACTCTGGAGGTGCCATCTTTGCAAATGGGCTTTGCAGAGAAAATGGGGAAAAGGTTTTAAAGCTTTTACGAAAAGAAGATGGTGTTTGGTGTTTAAATGACAGTTATGCATAGGCTGCACAGCACCAAAAGCTGACAAAGTAGTCTCTGTCCCACACAGTCTGTCTATATCCCATCCACACTCAAACACCTCTCCCCTAACACATGCTGAGAAATAAGGCATTTTAACACCCATCATTCCGACTTCCCATCAAGCCGAACACTGCTGTTATTAAACGATGCCCTTTTCTCTACTACTGAAGGGCAGCCGTGGTGAGAAGATTGAGGACGTTAACCCATTACCCTATCATTATGCATTGCTGTCCAGCCATCTTCATCACATTTACACACTTTCCAGCAACCACAACAAACATGTGTGTGTGTCTGCATGAGCATGCATGTATGCGTAGGGTGAAGTAAAAGGGGGTGGGTGGGAAGTGGAGGACAGAGCTGATGGTGTTACCAATGCCATTTACACCATTAATGGAAGCCATCAGCACAGAAGAGTTAGGGTTTGGGTGAAGTGGAGAGGGGAGTGTGGGCCCCTCCAAAGGTCCCCCCCCCCGCCATTGATTTGCTCCCCCTGTGCTGCCTGGATACTTAATGGGGCTGTGGAGCAATTATCCATGGGCCTTTATTGGCAGAATCGACAGCCATGTAGAGGAGAGGAAGTCTGTACTCCACACTCTCACCATCCACCAACCTTACATACTTGCCCCTCTCTCACCCACCCATCCATCCTCTAACTCTCATGAAGTTGCCAATCTAAGTGCCACAGTAAAACTGTTGGCCAGGAGACAAAGGAAAAGGAAATCACCAATATCAATATTTTTTTGAGCCATGTCCTTAGTTCCAGGCCATGAAAAACCCAGTGGTGAAAATGGCTTTTCCCATTTTTTTTGTCTGTCTGTCAAGAAGGTGCCGTGTGGATAAAGGTAATTGTACTCTCCCTGGAGTCCAGGAGCTCAGAATACATTTTCACAGCTTTAATTTCAGGGAGTCTAATGCCCTTCTATCCCTTCAGTTTTCAGCATGTGGCAAAGTAGCTTTTACAAGGTCTGCTAACATAAAGCTTTTATTACTCACTGGTCTACAGTGCATTGCACCATTTGGAAACATTTTCACTTGCCATTATCCCTTCTTACTGATCTCTCAGAAGAAATATAAATATTTTCAAGGGACAAGCAAAATGATTGCTAAGATTGCTCCAGCCCTACAGAACTCTATACAGCTCTTATGTATATGCCAGACCTATAATAAAATGGTAAATTTGTCTTGCAAATTAACCTTTGTCAAAGCTACTTCACAGATAGGGACACTTGGGAGATGTTGTCAAATCCAGCCCTGAATATGTACTGCACTTATCTGAATCTATCTTTGATCTTGGTAACTTTTGCTGCCAGTAAACCAATCTGATAGTCTAGGCGAGTCCAGACAAACATGCCAAATGTAAATTACTCTGCAGGTCCATCTTGAGTCAAGAACTAAGGAACCAATCACAACCACTTACCTGGCTGAAACTGTATCATCACCAGTCGCTGGGTTTCCATCAAACTTGTTAATGTGCATTCAAGTTATGCAAATATGAAATCCTTGTTGGAAACACCTGTAAAGTTTCATCAGTCCCCTAATGCAAAAATAAATTTGATTAGCTTGAGATGGGTAGATTAACTCTTGATGTGAATAAGGCATAGTGTGATTAAAGTCAATGGAACCTGGTGAATTCGCTTATATTCTCATTTACTGTGTTTCTGTCCATAGACACTCTCCTGGTGGCATGACGTTTCGATCCCACAGCTGGTCGTAACATGTCACTTGATTAGTCCAATGTTCATTTTTTATTTGCATTACACAGTTGATGGAAACACACGCAGACGCGCAGTCTTGAGCCGAATTAGAATCATAGAATCCTGCATAATCAAGGATTCATCGCTTGATGCACATTTGATGCTAAATCTTTGCAAAATACTGCCCATGAAAAATCATGACATTAGAATTTAAAATCATTTACCGATCCTGCTGATGGCAGCTCTTATTCATGACCACTGCAGTCTTAATTGATGTTGAGAGTCTCTCTATAGCCTCTCTAAGTATAATGACAGCACAATTGCATGAAATCAATGTTTTTCTCGTGTGGGCTATTGGACAAACTGTTTTGCATTCTTAGATAGGCTATTTATTCTACAATTTAGGAGTTATTAGCGCTCAGCGGAGAATTTTGGAATATTGAAGGTGAGGTAGATGAACAAGAATGACTAAGCTTGAAACAACAGCACAGCCCAGATCATCCCAAAACATGACTGATGATGATGCATGGGAACTCTGGTGAAGTGCTATGGAAAAGCAAAGCCAGTTTGCCATCTTAAACTTACAGGTTTATTAAATTAAGATATAAGGCCAACTTTGACATAAGGCCAACATGACGTTCAGTTTTTTAGAAAACAAATGTTTTTTTCAACTTGCTAAAAAAATAGTTTTGAACATATATGGTTTTTACCTGACAGTGATGATATGAAGAATAAATGGAGTTTAAAGTAAAAAAAATAAAATCACAAAATTCCTCACAAATTTTTAGAAATCACAAAAATCCCCCTCCAAAACGGCAAAATCCTGGAGGGGCTGGTATTTAGAGATTAGATGGAGTTTAAAGTGAAAAACATTGCAGAATTCCTTCAAAATGTTCCTTGAAATGAGGGACTGCCAATTTTACTTTGAATTGAGCAAACAATTTAAAAACACACTCAAGAAAGAATGCACTCCTTTAACTTCAGTGTTCACACTGGTTTCGCTCCTGGAAGTGGAAAGTGAAAAACATAAAATGAAATGAAATGAAAGTGACTTCAGATCCACTCTGTCTCAAGTCAAATTTCAGAAGCAGTTTGGGTACTACCAATCTACCAATTTGAATCAGTCATCAGCCTTTTGTTTTTGAGACAGATCTGAGAGCTGTCTCACTGGGGTGAAACTGTTTTCAAACATGCTTACCATGGTCTACCCTGACTATAGTGTAGAGCTGAAAGCTGATGCTCTGCATTGGTGCATGTGGTGTTCCTCCATTTCCATTTTCTGAAGCAGGCCCTCCCTTTTACTGAAGTGAAAGCAGCTCTACCCAACTGCACCCCAAGAGAGTGACTGTTTTTGTGCATACCTGTTTCCACATCTGTCAGTGTCGCTGTGGTATCAAAGGAACCGGAGAGGAGGCGGCGCCCACAGGGGGACCAGCAGGCGTCCCTCACAGCCCCGCTGTGGGTGGAGAAGGTCCGCAGGCACCTCCCACTTTCAGCCCCATCCCAGATCTGCAGTGTCAAAGGAAGAAGAGAGAAATAAGAGAAAGATGAAATAAACACCCAGTTCCCTAATTAGTCGCCATATGTGTTCCTGTTCCAAACATTCTTACACTAATGAGGATTTTCGCACCAAGGCAAAAATGGCTTCCTATGGGGCTTCATCACAAACGTGCATCTCTCTGATTCTAAATTTCATTCTTTGTAACAGGGAGGAGACTGCATGAAGGGGAGGAAGAGGGAGAAGGGGGGTTTTAAGAAGAAGCAAAAAAGTGATGAAATCCCTGTTGCCCAACATACATTTTAATGAGAAAATCCCAAGTAGACCCCCCTCTGTATTTCTCTTCAAAACACAATAGAAAGTGTTCATTTGGGCAGGTTCACATCAGTACAAACTGTTGTTCTTGGGAATGTGTGGCACCTTGATAAGATTGTTTTGTCACCACTTCTGATTTTCATTCGGTACATGTCAACAACACGGACTAGTGATTTTGTCTTTTTATGTCACCCTCCTGGCAAGCCAACTCCTCTTCTCTAAACAAAGACTTTTTTAAATGAAAGAAGATCTTACATTCAAGCCTGAACTTATTACAGACAGTGCCAATTAAATTTCCTCTCATTTGATTCAAGCTCTCCCTTTCCCTCTCTCTCCCACTCCTTCAGTCTTTGTATAAATGAATACCAATGTTCCTCTCCTTCTGAATTAGGCTATGCCTGAAACAGAGGTCTGGCCTATCGAGAGCTCATTGCGTTCTGTCACCAGACTGCTGCTTGTTGTTGAGCAGTAGACCTCACAGACCCTCAGGCACCAGGAAGAGGCTTGTATAAACATAATTCTTGTGTATGTTTAGGAGCATGAAGCCCTTTAGAACTGGCTTCTGTGTTTGGCAAGCTTGATAAAAACAATCCTCAAAGATGCTCTTGAGTTTTGCATTATTGTCCTGCCAGAGAGATCTGATTGATTTCTTTGAACATAAAACCACAGATTGAGACAGTGAGAGAGACTTGTGAAAGTGGTTATTGTGGAGAAAAACACACCTTTTTATTCTAGTGAAACCAAATAGCAAATTTCCTACCCCACTGCATAAAACTGAGCCAACCAGCAAATGATCCCTGTATGTCATTTCTGTTCAAGAAGACGGCAGAGAGAATCCCTCTTTGAATGGTTCACATAGGACCTCACAAGGTCAAGTTGGAAAGCATGCATTAGTGTACTGCTATGCATTCAATCTAGCCACCAAACAGACCTGTTGGGCTGTTGGGTGGCCAATCCATGATGCCTCTGCTTAGTATTCCCAACCATACAAGTGGAATTGGGGTATGTGCAATAAAGCATTACTGGAAATGAAGAAGATGATTTTTTCTGTATCCGTGCAGGAAATTTTAAGGATGACCTAGGGCTCTATTTTCACGATCATATGCACATTGTCTAAAGTCTGTCGCGCAAGTTGCTTTGGGGGCGTTCCCAACACAATTTGGTATTTTGACAGCGGAAAAGCGAACATTGCGTCAGGCGCATGGTTCAAAAGGGTTGGTCTTAAAGTACTTCATTAGTCATGGGTGTGTTTTGGGCGTAACATAGAATTAACCAATCAGGATTTATACTCTCATTCCCTTTAAAAGCCAGCGGTGCATTTTCCATGGTGTGTTGCTATTACGATGGCAAATTTACCCAGAAGACAGGAACGTTTTTCGATGGAGGAGACCGATCTGCTAGTGCATGAGGTAAAAGCGCGTGAACAGGTTATCTTCGGGGATGGAAAGAATCCCCCCAAACCTCCATGGGTCAAGGAAGTATGGGAGGAAATATCCTCAGTTGTGTCCTCCGCCTTTGGCAAAAAAAGCGTAATGAAGATAGAATTATATAGCAAACGCAACTTATGAACTTACATGATATTGTGGAGGTGTAGCGTTAAATCACCGTTTCCTGTTCTTTACACCCAATCTTGCTCTTGACACCCAATCTTCACAGGTGTATTTAAGTATGTATGTGTCGGCCACTATTGGCTAAACAACCAACCGCCATTACTTATCCGTGACTACAGCAATGTGAATCTTAAATAACTTAATTAAATAAATAATATTGTGATATATGTGATGTACATTTATATTTCATATTTCCAGGGACTCCATAATTTTTTTCTCCAGATGAAAAACTTTTGTATAAACCCTGCTGTGTGCTCCTGCTGATGAGAGAAGCAGGGTGTGCGCACATTGTGCACGCTTTCATATCCCAAAGCGCTGTGCGCCCCTAAAATAGCTTTTCAGCAATGCGCAACTGACGACAGACCAGGGTTTTGTTGGTCACTGGCGGATTAAATTTTTGCGTCCTTATAATAGCATCTGGCACGCTTTGCGCCAGACCACACCTCTTCTTTTCGCTGACACACCCGTGATGTCGCAGTGTCATCTGCTATCTAGACAACGTGATTTTGTGCCTGAAAAAATGAACGATGCGCTGGCACAGAATAGTAATGACACCATGCGCATGTCGCGAATGCACAGTGCGCCGCGGCATGATAGGGCCCCTAGTGTTTTGTGCATTCCGCTCTGTATGTGTTCATCATAGAAATAGGAACAGTTCACCAAAAAGGTGTGCCACGGCTACTTTGTGTTTGTGACTATGACTGTAACAGCCCTCCGGCTTCAGTGGTAGCTCTGGGAACTTGAAAGGAATATATTTCATGAAGGCCATATGAGCCCTAATGTGGTGTCACCTGGGTTGCGGTTTTCTTTTTTCTTTCATACTAAAAGCACTTGCACTTCCAACATCTGGACATACTCCTGATGAGACAGACATAATGAGTACTTCTGATGTGACAATCTTCTCTCAGATATCAGAGGACTCTTAAGTCTGTGGCACAACTTGCCGTTTTTAAATACACCAATAGATAATGTCCTAGGATACTAATTTAGATTCAGGTCTAGAAAACATGAGGACCAGTCAATGGCATAAATCTATCGATTCCTTCCAAAAATTACACTGTGTAAATTAGCGTAAATTACATCTTACATTACAGCCCAAGGAAAAATAGGGATGTATTTGGACAAATCTTGGACTTTTTGACAGGGTTCGGTTAGATTCAAGATTCAAGATTTCTATTACATCTCATTATGCTAGTATAAGAGAGTAAATATTTTGTGATTTTGCTCCTCACAGTAAATAATACATAAATATGTTAAGTGTTTAGAGAGAGATAAAGAGAGAGAGTGAGTGTGTGTGTGTGTGTGTGTGTATATGTGAAACATGAAAGTGTTGTAGTAAAAAGACTGACAAGCACAGACTTAAGCTGTCATTGTCTCAGAGTTCATAAGCCTTTTTGCTTGGTGGAAAAAAAACAGAGTTTTGGAGTATGGTGGTCCGAGCCTTAAGACTATGATATCGCTTGCCACATGGTAGCAACTGAAACAGTCCATGACTAGGATGGCTGGGGTTCTTACTGATTCTTTTGGCCTTCCTGATGCATCGCCTCTTATACAAGTCCTGGATGGAGGGCAGATCACATCCACAGATGCTTTGTGCTGTGTGCATGACTCTTTGCAGTGCCTTTCATTTCGTAGCAGAGCAACTCCCAAACCATGCAGTGATGCTACCAGTCAGGATGCTCTCTGTGGTGCCTATATCTATAAAAGGCCTTCAGGATCCTTAATCATGTGAGGTGGAAGAGATGTTGCTGTGCTTTTTTAACAGTCAGCATGGCTATCCCAGGTAAGGTTTTCTGTAGAACTTGAAGTTGTTCACCCTTCCCACTGTAGAACCATTGATGATAATGGGGTCCAATTTATCTCCTTTCTTCCTGAAGTTCATTATCAGCTCCTTGGTATTTGCAATGTTGAGAGAAAGATTGTTCTCCTGACACCACTGTATTAAGTTGCTGACTTTGGGCCAGTTACATTGGTGTCATCAGCAACCTAAATGACCATATTGGAGCTATACATAGCTACACAGTATAAGTATAAAGGGAGTAAAGGAGAGGGCTCAGGACACAACCCTGAGGAGCACCTGTGTTGATGGTCAAGGGGGTTGTAGTGATGGAACCCATTTTCACCACCTATCGTCCCCCTGACAAGAAGTCCAAGGACCAGCTGCAGAGACTGGTGTGTAGACTAAGACACCTCAGCTTGCTGTCAAGTATACTGGGGACAATGGTGTTGAATGCAGAGCTGTAGTCTACAAACAGCATCTTTACATAAGTATCCTTCTTCTCCAGTTGTGTCAGGGAGGAATGCAGTTTGATGGTGATGGCATCATCATTGGATCTGTTCTGTCTGTAGGCAAACTGATGAGGGTCCAGAGTAAGTGGAATCATGCTGCAAATGATGTTCCTTCTCAATCGTATGCCTGTGGTCCCATTTTGCTGCTTTGATTGTTTTACGCAGATCATATCTGGACTTTTTTCTCCAGCTCCTTGTCACCGGATACACATGCAAAATTGTTTTTGTTGGAACATCTTCCACACACTTCTGTATGAATCCAGTGACTGCCTCTGTCTATCACCGTCTGATGCATCACAGAACATACCCCGGTCAGCACAATCAAAACAGTCTTGTAATGTGCTGTCTGATTCCTCAGACCAACAGCGAACTGTCTTAACATTGGGTGTGCTTTGCTTCAGTTTCTGCCTGGCAGGGGCAGGATGGAAGAGTGATCTGATTCACCAAACGATGGGTAAGTGGAAGGGAAAGTAGCAGTGATCTAGTATGCTCCATCAATGTAAAAGCAGCCTCTGGATGTGAGTTCTCCATTCTTGTGATTGTCGCGTGTAGTTCTTTTAGTGCAAGATCTATGTTGGCTTGCGTGTTGTGAGAACAGCCGTGAACACTCTTGGCAACCAGAGTGGATGACAGAAGAGTGAGATATTCCAAGTCTGGAGAGCAGAAAGACTTGAAGTGATGAATGTTCCCTGTATCACACCAAGTATTGTTAATCATGAAGCACACATCTCCTCCCTTGGCTTTTCCTGATAATTCTTTTGACCTGTCAGCCCGAAACACAGAGAATCCAATGGGTACGATTGCATGGTCTGGTTTATCTTCCGACAGCCAAGTTTCTGTGAGACAGATGATGTTCCAGTCCCTCATTTCCCTCTGAAAGGAAATTCTTGTACGTAGCTCGCACAACTTAATGCTGTCGAACCTCAGCACATGAACCAAACTGAAGCGAACCGAACACTCCAGCGTGACAGCGTAGGCCAATTCAAATTTCAGGCACAGAATGATTCGAGAGAAAAGGGAAAGAAAATGTAAATTTCTTGTTGAGTTTAACCATGAAACACAACTGACAGATATCTCACAACCTCCACCTATGATCTCACACTATGATTTCAAATTTTACTTTTCACTTACTCTTATGTGTGCCATAATTTGATCATTAAATCAGAATTAGCAACAGTGGTAGCCTACAGGGCAGATGGACAACGAGAGTTCTACTTTTTCACACACATGAGTGAAAATAGTCTATTAAAAAACACCAAAAGAAAAAATATATATTTAGATTAATATGAACAGCCAAGACAAGAGAGTCAAGAGAGTATGATAGAGAGTCATAGAGAGTATGATCTTCAGGAGAGGGCAGGAAAATGAGAGGGAGAGAATTGGGGGCTTTGAGTCTGATCATATATGAATAAATGTTGTAGAATTCTGTTTTGGTGTCAGGTCTGCATCAGATCTGGCCACAACCAGGCCCCCTCACTTTGCCTCACAAACTCACAGCTCGTCTCCCTGTTCACAGCCACTTCCTGGTGCACATTCACCTTCCCCTGAGTCAGCTGTGTTACTCCTAGTTTGCCACGAATTCTCCATGTCAAGCACTCCTTGTTCCTAGTCTCATTCAGTATCGGTATTGTTATCTCCTTCGTTATATAGTTTTGGCTTTAGTTTGTACCTTGACTGTTTATGTTATCTTCGTGAGTCTTGTTTTTCCTTAAACTTCTGGGCGTTGTAGTTATTGTTTTATCCTCAGCCATATAAACAAAAACATGGCTTACTGATCACAAAATCAAGCCTTCAATAATTGTGGCACATGTGTTTTTGGTACAAAAATATATATATTTCTTTAACAGAATAAATTGGCTTCTCCTCAAGGTTGTATTTTTCCTCAATATATTTATTATGGGATTAAGAAATATTACAGATAGATGAGCTTGAGAACACGGGCCTTACTTGTGTCTTTTGCCAACTTTACCTTGGTGCCAATAACTAGATCTATATCTAGAGGGCGCTGTAAATTTCCACAAGGGACATCTAGGATAAAATATTAAAAAATCAGACAGACATGGCCCCGCTAGATTTGCTTACTGTAAGTGATAGGATGACTGCTCTTACGTGTGACCATTGGTCAACTAAAAGTGCCAAAACACATAACTGTGCTATTTCACTACTGTGGAGAGGCATCATAAATATGGTTTAGATTTCAGACTCTGACTATGAAGAATTTCTACCATAGAATAGAAAAACACAGAGACTCCAAACAATTCAGTAGTAACACAGACAAAAACATCAGACCATTCATGTCTTTCAAAACCATCCACGGCATCCTATTTCGCATCAAGAATGGGTGGTAGGTCAGCCTAATCTCTATACTGGATGGATGACATGGCTAAACCCCCCTTCCTCCCACTCAACGCCCACAGAGACAAGATCACCTGGCAACAGCCTCGGCAATAGGCAGCGGGGCCCTTTTGAGGCAGAACATTGCTGTTCACATGCCCTTGCCCTAATTTCCTGCCACCCACGGACGCTTGGAGCCAAACAGATGCCTGAAGTGAGGAGTAACTGGAAGTGAGACAATGGCCAGAAGTCCACTGGGTTGTCGTTGGTGTGCAAGTTGAACCCTGAGGATGTATTAGTGCTCGCACAGATGAGTGTACCATAAGAAGCCATCCAAGTCTGAAGACCTGCTGTGAAGCTCTTGGGGAGGTCCCTGACCTCTGTGGAGGTGTTGGACTATTGGCTAAACTAAGACAAAGGTTTGTGCTCTGTTTGCCAGAGTTGAGTTTAATTTGAATTAAACTTTGACTTTGGACATGGCCCAGCAGAATTCAGTAAAATCTTTGCTATATTCTGATTCTTAGCATACTGTTATTTCTTAGCATATTGTTATTTTTTTGACAAAATAAAGAGGATGTACAGAGCCAGACAGTGAGCCTCTTAATAACATACAGTATAATGGACTGTGAAAACATTATGACAGAAATTATAATGAAGGAGTGATTTTTGGCAATATAGTCGCTAAAACATTCTGAAGGTTTGATTTAAATTTAAAGGAGACTGAATGGAAAACATTTTTACCTTGGTTTTGTTGTATTAAGCGAGGTTGTGCATGGGTTGTGCAAAGAGCCATCACGAATATGAGACATGGTTGTGCCCTCCTTCATGTGTAAATTTTGAACTTAGAAATAGCCACTAAAACATTGGTGAGCCTAAATGTGATGTATAGTATCACAAATCAATTGTAGTTCAATTGTGGTTGCCAGAAAGGGCGCTATTTAGCCAAAAAGACTATTTCAATACCCAGCCTAAATGTAAGGTTTTAATTGGGTTTGTAAAATTGCACTTATTTATCGTATTTATAAATAAATGATTTATGATAAGTTGAATATATTCTATCTATTCTAACACCAGAGGAGACAGTACAAAACTCTATTCATCCATTCTATGTCCCCTTTAAACCCCCAACACAACCATCATTAATCATTGCACAGCTCCTAACCTTTCATGAGCTTGGTGAAACCAAAATCAATGGCAGCCTGCTCCTTAATTGCACATTTGCAGCACACAAGTGGTAGCCATACAAACATGGGAGGAAACAATGTCTTTTAGAAGAACATATAGGGAGCCTAATTTATTATCAACAAGGAAATTTTCATGCATGAACCGTATGTGACTGAGCCGACTTCCTATGGGTGGTCATTTGGAAGCCAGCAATGCTCTAAGCAAGGATTCCCCCACCTGACAGTTCCCTCGAGTAGATCCCCCCTTGTGCCAGGGGTATAGACAGATAAGAGTAGGGGAGGGAATAAACAGGGCTGAGGGACCCCAGGGGATAGACGGCCTCTCTTATCTGGGGCATGGTCTGAAATTGAGTGGGTGGTCTGGCAGAATTGAGGACCAAACCTTCGATACGCCATTTTAGCCCAATGCCCCCATCTCTGTGCCTGTCTCTCCAGACCAGGTTGGGGGAACGGGGGCTTTTGAAGATCAGTGGGCCCTCTCCACCAGCCTGTGTTTCATTATTGAAGAGAGTGCTGAGCTGAGCATGAAACAGCATCACAGAGCCTGACAGACCGGACCAGGAGGACCCACATCTCTCAGTCAACAGCTAGCAAGTTTGTAAAAAATAACGCAAAGAGAAACATCTAGAGGGTGAAATGAAAGGCAATGGTAAGGATGAACAATCAGAAGACAGGAAAAGGAAAAAGATAAAAACAAAAAAAGACATTTTAATTCAGTGCATGCACCTATGAATCTCACAAACAAGGATGTCTGGCATTGGGAGGCTTAGGAAGAGTGATATGCTAGCTCAGAAAGTCAATTGATCAATATGGAGTGTGCGCACCATTGAAATAAAACCCAAATAAGCCATGTTTTGATTTGTAATGTGTAACATATTTGATATATATATATTTGATGTGTAATATAACTTGATGGGCTCACTGGGTAACTGATTTCTCATACATTGAGACACCATTAAATCATGACCAAAATAATGAATTCTAAGTAGTGGCATGGTATCAGCTCAACATCTGTTGTGTACTGTTCTCATAGGCAATTTAAAGACAATCATTTTTGTCTGTCCAGTTTGGTAATAAACATGGTAGTACAGTACAGTGTTCCGCTTCTGTAATGGAGAATCTCAAAGGTCACATCATGGCCTTTGCATATTGAAGATCTTCCCTGACAGCAACAGTATTTT
The DNA here is from genome assembly GCA_027481765.1 of Tenualosa thibaudeaui. Classification (NCBI taxonomy): domain Eukaryota; kingdom Metazoa; phylum Chordata; class Actinopteri; order Clupeiformes; family Clupeidae; genus Tenualosa; species Tenualosa thibaudeaui. The sequence continues at coordinate 1,878,292 of JAIFZK010000013.1, read as the reverse complement.
TTGTACAAACAGGTTGAATCTATATCATTTCAGACCAAATACACCAAACTGACTGGAATTCATCATCGTTCATTCATCATTTCATCACTTGAGCACAATAAAAAGTCCTGGCCAATTTAGATGACATATAGTACTTTCTTCAGTGTCCTCAAAGTAAAGATGCACATAGCCTAATGGCCTCACTACATCGTTGTGCCGCTGTGTACAGTGAAACAGCGCCTCCAAAAGGTCAAAGAGCAGCATTAAGAAGAATCTTCCATTATCCAGTGTAGAGATGACATTTTTAAAACACAAAACACACTTTGACACCAACAACATTTACCACTTTAAACTTAAACATTGGTCAGACGACAAAAAGCCCCAAAAGTATGTAAATGTACAAAAATATTTCTAATAAACTATTAAACTATTATAAACATAAACTAATTATAGGAACTATAGCTGCGTCGATGTAGTCGATTACAAAACTTAAACGAGACGCAAAATTTGCGTCAATGCGTCGGCATCAAACTGTTGCATCTTATTATCACAGACCATCGGATAAAATATCGGCTAAAAGCGGCTAAAATAATGGTCGCATATGATGGAGAACAGTAAACGTGAACAATCCGGTCTTCCGCAGACTGCAAAGTGCTACTATGGTGGCCCACCAACTGAGGCACAAGATTCGGCTATAAGCGAACTTTTCATTATGGAAGGCCATACGAGCCAAAAAGCGAGTATTCGTCTTGGTTTCGTTTACTTAACAGTGAGAATGGTCATCAGAAGAGAGATGGTTGGGACAGAGGAACAGTGTGTCAGTGCAGTGCAGTTCACTAGTTTACTGGGTTTACTGGAAATAGAACATCACTCTTTTTGGACAAATGCATTGATTAAATTGAAACTTTCCAAAACTTTATTTTGATATATTGTTATATTGATTTAGTGTTGGTAAATGATTGCTAATTACTAAATTAATCTTTAGATTAATTGAAAAAAATGGTACAAAATAATAGTAATTGTTAGATTAATCGTTTAAAAAAGAAATTTGGGACAGCCCTAATAAGGACAGCTTCCAAAAAAAATCAAAACTAACCACACTTATTTCCCACTGTTGCTATGCCTGTGTTCTGACAGTCATCATAGCAGATAGCTTACAATACATATCTGGCTTGATTGTGAAATGCAGTCAGTGTTTAGCTAGATTGACCAGCAACAACCAGGGGTCGATTCATTGAAATATTTGTGCATATCAAGTTAGCAACAGGCGGGCACTCAGTACTGGGATGGCACAGAGGCAAAGGGGTATCATCTGAGGAATGAGTCTCCACCACCTGCTTGCTCGTTCTCTGCCAGCTGTTGGATACATCCTCATGCCCCCCCTTGTGTGAATCCTACATGGATAGGGGCAAATCTTCTCATAAATATTTAAATTGTTAATTATATTGTGCCCAACAGGAGGCCTTCGTCAGCTTGGAAACACAATATCCCCTGAATTGAGAATTGTCTGCCCGGCACCTGCATCACTTAACCTTTCCGGAGGAAAGGGATGAACTCTGCAGGTGAGTCAAGACGAAGGTGCTGTGGCTCCACAGGAAGTGGCACCGTTGAGGCCTGACACAGATTCACACACACTTCCGGCACCATTTCTCTTTTTTTTTTAACAAAGAAGGTACTGCATTATGCAGAGCAGTTTCTTATTAATAGTGGATCTCTCTAGTAATGGGTTTCAGACTCGATTAGAGGAGTCGTGATGGCCCAAAGGCATCACAGACACAAAGAGCCTCAGCAAATAAAAGAGAAGTGCCTGCTCTTGTTTGTCATCCATGATTGCATTAATCCTGAAATGCAGACATGCTTGTAGTGAAATGCAACTCTACGTCAGTTTAGATATCTGGAAGATGTCAGTGGAGACTGCGTGACAGGCTTAGTAGCAAAACTTATGACATATCACACACAAATTACAAGTATGCAAGCTTTACAGGTGCTCTTACTAGGCCTAGTACGTGTGAAGGTTCACAACCTCAAAATAGCTTTCATGGTCACACAACTAATCAGTGGCAGCAGATACACTTCTTACCTTGACTGTCCTGTCCATTGAAGCGGACAGAAGCAGGTGGCTTGTGTGAGGTACTGGGCACCACTGCACTGTGTTGACCGGCCCCTGGTGAGCCTGGAGCTGCAGGAGGACACGTCTGGGCAACTCCATCCTGCCCACTTTCTGGCCCAAGAAAGGACACACTCTTTCAGACACTTCAGAGAACATATGGGCACAAGAGGCCTGACTGGTGGTGGTGGTGGTGGTGGTGGCAGTGTCCTCTTCAGTAGCGCTCCTGACACTTGGCCCTGGAGTTGTCGCCCCATCAGTTGTTGGGGCCAGTCTCTGTCTCTTTGGGATGTAAGGTCTTACTCCCACCGGGGAGGATGCCAGTCTCTTAACTGAGTTTGGACAAGCAGGGCTCTGTGGTAAGGGATGTGGAGGCATTTGTAACGCCATCTTGCAGCTCTCCACTGACTGTGGTGGTTGCCATGGAGAAGAATTAAGGTGCCAGACTGGTCCCACGGTAGTTGTATTGGAACTCTGTCTATCCAAAAGAAACCCAGTTGCAGAGCTGCCAGGTCTTCCAAGAAATTGCTTGATTGTGCTGTCAAATTTTAAAGTGGAACTGACACTCTCATTGTTTGTAGTGGATTCCTCATCTGAGTCTGAGTCTTCATAAGCAACTAGAGACAAAGAGGCCATAATGTGATTGTATTTGTGTACCACCACTGTGAAAAATGCCACTCAACGTCCATGCACAAGCAAACACAACACTGCCACCTGCTGGAGAAATAATAGTCATATCAGAATGGTCCACAACTAGCTCTCGGTGTAATGTCCGAAGAAAAACATTCACTGGCTGGGTAATATCTTCACATGAGATAATTCTGCTCGTCCTGCCATCAACACATTATTCTTTGAGGCCTTAAAAACAAACTGCGCATCGACATAATCTTACTAGGTCCTGAGGGAAATACATACACCAGTGCAGATGACTGCTTTCAAAGTCATTAAACCAGGAAAACAGGAAAACATTGCAAACGTCAGTATTTTTACCACTGGGACTGTCGAGTACTCCGCTTACATATAATTCACGTGCATGGATGTTGATAGTTACGTTAACATTTCAAGACTTCCGGATTTTTTTTTTGTATTTTTAAACAAAATAAAAGTGAAATAGGATTCTAACTGCTGTGAATACACTAGAGAAGGCGGCTGAGGAGACTTTTATTGAAGTATTTTAGACTACAGGCAGGAAATGTCCGCCAAGATGCTGGTCCGACAGTAGTGATATACACGATATCTGTATCGTGTGTATACCAATATAGGCCAATATACTTTTTATTAGTTGGGTTCAAATAAATTGTAATGATGGTATTTATATATTGTTTTGGATGTATTCATGAGAAATCGAAACGAATCCAACTGAAATTTGGCGGAAAAAAACAGCGTTAAAAGTGTTGCACTAGGGATTATGTTAATGACGTACCATCTTCACAAGCATAGGAGAAGCAGTAGCAGGCTGTCCCATTCGATTGCTGATGCAAGGTTAAGTGAGATCACTATACGGTATGTACAATAACATGATTTCTCTGTTATTTTCTCAATCGATTCATTACATTTGTGTTACAAATTGAACAAAACGAATTCTTAAAAGTCTTGAAAACTCTAGAGGCAGAAATCACTTGTAGTTTAGAGGCAAAAAACACAGCATATGGATTATGACAGATCTGATTTCATTTCTGTCTCTGTCATTTGTCTGCTAAGTTACTGCTCTACTCCCCTCATCAGAGCACATTGTTTGTCGACAAAAAATAAGCTATCTGGTATTAGTGCTAATTTACTTTTTTGGTAACCTGCTTCGTGATGGTAGCCTGAGTCAGCTGTCCTACGTTCTTCTGGCATCTTGATGATTTGTAAAAGACGTTTAAAGAATCTCTTTACCCTGTACTTAATTGATTGAACTCAAGCACCTGTATTCTCATTTATTTCTCATTTTTGCCATTACCTAGCGTCAGCATTTTAGATGAAATTACAATTATTAATTATCGACCAATACTGTATAGGCGAAAGGTTTAACTTTTCTTCTTGATTTCATGCATTGTGCAGTAGTGTGAAATTACCTATATAGTTATAACTAGCCATTGTAAGTTGTGCACTTAAAAAAGACCTTAATTACTAATAGATTAAACTCTATCTAAATTTTTATTTATTGTTTTGTCCATCATTGACATTACCTATACTTCTATTTTATTAAAACGTTTCACATATTTAGCAATTTTGTGGTCTATTGTTGTATGTTGCTTTGGACAAAAGCATCTGCTCAGTAACCATAACCATAACCAGAAAAAACTGCATTTGCTCTTTCTTTCTGTTGTCTTTTCTTTCTCATTCTCTCTTGCTCTCTCTTTCTCTTTCTCTTTCTACTTTTCTCTTCTTACTTTGTGTCTCTTACAATAGAGAGACAGGGTCACAGAGAAAAAATGTACGACATTTCGAGAGTAAAGTACTGTGTTAGGAGATAAAAACCAGGAAAACTGTACAACATTGCAAACGTCAGTATTTTTACAACTGGGAGTACTCCACTTAAATATGAATTAACGTGCATGGATGTTGATAGTTACGTTAACATTTGAAGACTTCCGGATTTTTTTTTTATATTTTTAAACAAAATAAAAGTGAAATAGGATTCTAACTGCTTTGAATACACTAGAGAAGGCGGCTGAGGAGACTTTTATTGAAGTATTTTAGACCACACACAGGAAATGTCCACCAAGATGCTGGTCCGACAGTAGGGATATACACGATATCTGTACATTTGGGAATCCTGCATACATTTATCCAGTTTTGAGTGGGCATTACACTGCGCTGCTACGCTAACAATAATTTCTAATGTTATGTGTTTACTCTCATAACATTTTGACTAGGCTAATGTTATTATTATGACAATTCTCAACATTTACACTTTCATCCCATAACATTATGACTTCATTCCTCGAAATGTGATACCTTTTTTTCTCAAACATGGCCCTATTGTTCCATCGTACTTTCTCTGTTTCTCCTTCTTTGTTTTTTCAACTTTCCTTGTCTTTGTATTTGTGTCCACCTGTCCATCTCTATCTGACTGTGTGTGTGTGTGTGTGTGTGTGTGTGTGTGTGTGTGTGTGTGTGAGACAGATCCGGTATATTTTTTTTGTCATTTATCATTTCTCTCTAAACCCCATTGTTGTATGTTGCTTTGGACAAAAGCATCTGCTCAGTAACCATAACCATAACCAGACAAAACTGCATTTGCTCTTTCTTTCTGTTGTCTTTTCTTTCTCATTCTCTCTTGCTCTCTCTTTCTCTTTCTCTTTCTACTTTTCTCTTCTTACTTTGTGTCTCTTACAATAGAGAGACAGGGTCACAGAGAAAAAATGTACGACATTTCGAGAGTAAAGTACTGTGTTAGGAGATAAAAACCAGGAAAACTGTACAACATTGCAAACGTCAGTATTTTTACAACTGGGAGTACTCCACTTAAATATGAATTAACGTGCATGGATGTTGATAGTTACGTTAACATTTGAAGACTTCCGGATTTTTTTTTTTGTATTTTTAAACAAAATAAAAGTGAAATAGGATTCTAACTGCTATGAATACACTAGAGAAGGCGGCTGAGGAGACTTTTATTGAAGTATTTTAGACCACACACAGGAAATGTCCACCAAGATGCTGGTACACGATATCTGTATCGTGTGTATACCAATATAGGCCAATATACTTTTTATTAGTTGGGATCAAATAAATTGTAATTATGGTATTTATATATTGTTTTGGATGTATTCATGAGAAATCGAAACGAATCCAACTGAAATTTGGCGGAAACAAATAGCGTTATAAGTGTTGCACTAGGGATTATGTTAATGACGTACCTTCTTAAGTCACTGTGTTAGGAGGTAAAAGTTTAAATGTTATAAGATAGGCCTATAAATTGAACTGATAAGAGATTTTGTGGTCACACTATAAATACTTTTTCTCAGGCTAACTTTCTGTTGTGGCAAGAGTTTACATTTAGCTTTTGTAGCCTACGTTGTCTATACACAGACACACACACACACACAACTGTGACAGCCTGCACACCGTTTCATCATGCATTGTATGGGCTATGATTAGCCTACAGCAGTTTTAGTGCAAGCTCTCCTTAATGCAAAGATCAGGGCCCTTAACTTCAGTAGGCTACCACATGAGAAAAACGGCACTTTTGAGACTACAGGCAGGGGTGAAAGTAACTCCATTCTGTGAGTCACAGAATAGTCCATTTCTGCTTTAATGGTATACGGATTCACAATTGATGCATTGGTTAAATCGGCATATAATCTGGACAGACAATATGCAGTGACCCCTAAGTCATAGCCAACTAGCTAATTAAACAGCAAACTCCTAAGTCATAGCCAGCCTTTTTTAATTAAACAGTAACACATTTGATTGTGCCAACAATGTTTGAGCCCTTTGATATCAATATGCAGAAATTATTTCAGATCACTATGCAGGGGTGTTGAGCTTTGTTTAGGTTAGACCCAGCTAGGCCTAATCAAATTATAGTCATTTGGGAATCCTGCATACATTTATCCAGTTTTGAGTGGGCATTACACTGCGCTGCTGCGCTAACAATAATTTCTAATGTTATGTGTTTACCCTCATAACATTTTGACTAATGTTATTATTATGACAATTCTCAACATTTACACTTTCATCCCATAACATTATGACTTCATTCCTCGAAATGCGATACCTTTTTTTTCTCAAACATGGCTCTGTTTCTCCTTCTTTGTTTTTTCAACTTTCCTTGTCTTTGTATTTGTGTCCACCTGTCCATCTTTATCTGACTGTGTGTGTGTGTGTGTGTGTGTGTGTGTGTGTGTGTGTGTGTGTGTGTGTGTGTGTGTGTGTGTGTGTGTGTGTGTGAGACAGATCCGGTATATTTTTTTTGTCATTTATCATTTCTCTCTAAACCCCAAGCCCTGAACTTTCAGTAAAAGAATTAATAAAAGAATTACTGTAAAAATGTCAGTATGGTGTAACCATGAAAATATAAACCAAACAATTATGCTTGCTGAAAAATATGTGAAATACTCTCTAAATTGCTCTTTAAAATAATTTGGCATGATCTTACATAAGACCCCTTTAATGTTAAATAAAGGTAATGAAACACCATTGTTCTAAATATTTTAATTAATTTCGGGAATAATTTATTGAGACGTCTGTTCTGTTTTTGGTTAAAAAGAATATAAATGTCTTATCAACTAATATGAAACAACACAAATATAAAATACACATTGTAACAAACCTCAGACATGCATTTCTTTTAAGGTTAAAATTTAAGAATTTAAGATTCTTCTCCATCTTCCTCTCCCACTCATGTCCTGTCGCTCTCTACTCTCCTATTGTAATAAAGGCAAAAAATATAATAAAAAAAAGAAATGGTTAAAATGATCTGTTTATATCTGTTTATATTTAAAAGCATCTAGATATGTGTAAACAAGCCCTTAGAAAGCTGTCATTATCGTACTCACTTGTATGATTTGTATTCCAATAGCTCTTACGTTGAAGATGTCAGATTGTGAAGGTGATGGGTCAGTAGGCTTGACCCCATTGGAACTGTATGAAAATCTGTCTGCCCAAGGTGACAAAATCCGAGCCCTTAAAACAGAAAAGGCAGACAAGGTAAGTGGATGAAAAGCTATAGCCTACATAATGTTACACATGTTGTTTATTTGGATCTTTTGAATGCACAGGTTGATATTGACACAGTCGTGAAGTTACTACTGAATTGGCGAATTACTTATAAAAGTAAAAGATAAAAGAAAAGATCAGAGAAAACATCCCTTGTACAGGCTCACATAAAAGATGTCTTACACAGGCTGATATTGACACAGCAGTACAGCTTCTGTTAAAGCTGAAAGTAGACTACAAGAAGTTAACAGGCCAAGACTATAAAGCTGGATGTCCACCAACTGACATTACGGCTCCATCTAATAACAAGCCAACATCTGAAGAAGGAGATGACCTTGTGAACCCTTGGACTGTGTCCACAAATAGTGCCAAAGGAGTGGACTATGAAAAGCTCATCGGTAAGGATAGTGTACCTGTTTAACAATAAAACAGGTTTTTGTGAAATATTTTGAGAACACTTTTTGCTGAATCTTTCATCTTGTGTTTTCTAATTTATTTCTCAGTGAGATTTGGCAGTAATAAAATTGAGCAAGATCTTGTGGACAGGATAGAGAAAGTAACAGGACAGAGGGCACATCGCTTTCTGCGCAGAGGAATCTTCTTTTCTCACAGGTGAGGTTTGCTCACCTTTTGTTGAATTTACATACCAGCAAATCTACCTCTGTTCCTTATGATGTTGACCCTTTCTCTTTCAGAGACATGCATCAAGTGTTGGATGCATACGAGAATAAGAAGTCATTTTACTTGTACACGGGTCGTGGTCCTTCTTCTGAAGCCATGCATGTCGGTCATCTCATCCCCTTCATTTTCACAAAGTAAGACTTTTGTCCTAGTTTGTTCTCAGCCTTGTTCAGCCTTCTTCTTCTCAGCTGTTTGTGCACCGCTATTATTGTTATTACCAAGTCTGTTTACTTCTAGTGTGGACTGTGTATACATCCTTCTAGCCCAAGCTGTTGAGCTGCTAAGAACCATTCCACTTTGAAGACTGATATATCGGCCTTTTGACTGATGATTTCAATCAAAAGGCCAATATACCAAGAATAAACCAGATCAGTACAAAGGATCTTGAGAAAATAACTTTTTTGTAGAATATTTCAGCAGCACAAGTTTTCTGTAGTTTTGCCAAATGTTCTGTACTGGAGGTCAAGAGTGACTGTAATTATTTGGAAATGCAATGTCCATAAACATTTGTCAGGTATTGAGATGTCGGTGTGAAACTGCTCTAAGCAATGGCTAAGGGCTAGGCCAAACAAAACAATAAAAATTCATATGGCTGCCTCTCAGGAAATGATCTGCCACATCCTTTTGAAGAGGTAGCACAAAAGTAAAAGCAAAAGAGACCTTGTGTCCATAAATGGTGACAATGTTTGGTAGCAAGTCACGTATCAAATGGTAAACAGTCACATATGAAATGGTAAGAAGTCGCGTATCAAATGTTGGCTGTTAAATTACTGTTTTTGTTCCTTCAAGAGAGGTAAATTATCAAATTAAAACCGCAAACACAGAAAGCAATAGGAAACATTGCAACATACTTTTTCAAATAATCCTTTGATTATTTGCATGTAATAGGAGGCAAAGGCAGAATCTGGGAAATGAAGTTTGACATGTTTAAATGACACTGTGCCCCTATTAAATTATCTGAAGCTAGACCAACGCCTAGTTAAACTACTCTCATGAAAATACCCTCATTTTTGCATCTTCTCAGAGGAAGATGGTAATTTCACAATTTGTTCACAAACTGTAAGGTGGTGCCTTCAGAAGGGTTGAAATGTGGTGTGATTAAAGCAACATTTTATTATTACTTTGGGAAAACTTCACTAAAAGTAAAAAATTCATGCCTGACTTTGGTCATGGTCATTACAGACCTCTTGGCTCAATTTTTTTTTTTTTTTTTTTAAAAGGATGTTTAGGGTCATGGAGCAAGGAAAGATGGGGCTCATAGAGACTATGTCTTGTGCCTAGAACTTTGTGCTGTGGCGCTGATTGACAAACAAGAGTTTAGATGTGACTGTTTGCTTGATGCCATGTTATTAATGTGGATTTGTTACACAGGTGGTTGCAGGATGTGTTTGATATCCCGCTGGTCATTCAGATGACAGATGATGAGAAGTACCTCTGGAAAGATCTGACAATTGAAGATTGCCACCACTTTGCTGTGGAGAATGCCAAAGACATAATTGCCTGTGGATTTGATGTCAATAAAACTTTCATCTTCTCCGACCTAGACTACATGGGGTAAATGCAACCGCTACATTACATTTCAGGCAGGAACACTCTCCACTGCAGAATTCACTTTGGATATAACTGCCTTCCAAGAACCTATAACCATAACCAGAATAAATTCTTTGTTGCTATTTATGAAACAATTTGCAGTTTACACATTTCAGAGGTATGTGTTTAAAGGTTAGTAAAGTCTAAGTAGTATTAGTATTTTGACCCTGTGAAGGCTTGATTGCCAAAACACATTGTTTTTAAAGGCTGATGTGACCAAGCCATTACAATAAAGGCATTTTAACTTTTGTTAAATGAGAGTGCCTTGGAGTTTCTCTTGGTGTTTCATTTGAAGTTTCCCATCCAAAGAGCACCTCAAACAAACCTCTGAGTCCAGGAAGCGCTCCTAGACTGACATTTAATATTGTTCTCATTTTCAGATGTATTATGAGGATGGTAATGTGAAGGACATAAAAACTATCATAGTCATTCTCACTGGCTGCCCAGACTATGCGCTGTGTACTGTAACTTGTTGTGCTGGGACAAACCAGTCCCTGAAATATACAAAAATGTTAGCTGGTCCTATTGCCAGTAATTGACCCCAGACTAACAACTGCTTTTTGATAGTTTTATTGAGCTTCTTTGGTTGGACATGTGGAACTATATTTGAGATGGCCTGTAATGGCTTAGTCAGATTAGGGTACAAATGTCAATGTCAATCAGCTGTGAACAATGAACATTGCCACCAGGAGGTGCTACTACTATATTTCTACATATCCCTCACACACTCACACACACACACTGCTTTTTAGGTTTCCAATAAAGAAGAAGTTACAACAGTCATTCCTTATTTGTTGTTTTGTAATAAGCCTTACTAAGATGTGATATTTCAGAAAACTTGTTTGAAGTACATGGTAGTGCTTTTGTCATTTTGCAGAAGCAGTCCGTCCTTCTACAGAAATGTGGTGAAGATCCAGAAACATGTTACCTTTAACCAAGTAAAGGGAATCTTTGGTTTCACTGACAGTGACTGTATTGGTTAGTCTTATGGTTCATACATTTTAATACTTTTTTACTTATGATAGTCATATCCTACGGTAACACTACTGTTGTCATACACACACACAGAAATGTAGAAGAAATGTAACCTGTTATACAGTGATTTCCATCACATGTGTATTCTGTCTAATTTTGAAGAACTACCTCTATTTTTCTTGTCCTCTCCCAGGCAAGATAAGCTTCCCAGCGATCCAGGCAGCACCCTCCTTCAGCAACTCTTTCCCCCAGATCTTCAATGACAGGAAGGATGTGATGTGCCTCATCCCCTGTGCAATTGACCAGGTGTGGTGATGTCAGCACCATCACTCTCACCATGAGCCCTTTAGTAGCCTAGTTTGTATTGGAGTACCCCAGTCTGACATTTGAGTTCTTTAGAATATAACCCTGGGATTATATATATATATATATATAGCCGTACTTACAGACCTCACCTAAAACCTTACTATAGTTCTTTAAACATTTACATGACTATGTTGTAGACCACACAATTCAGGTCAACCACCCATAGGAGGCCATGTGTTCTTCCTTTGCATCTGAGAGTTGACCCAGATATAGGTTTATTTTTTTTTCTGTTTTGCAGACAGTACATAGAAGGTTTCATCTCAATGAAAAAAACTTTACAAGAGAAAAAAATCTTTCAAATACACACTGATGTCTGCACAGTGAAGCCAAAATATTTCCAACATCAGTTTTTAAACTGACTGTACCTCTTAGATAATTGTTTGTGTTGTGTTCCACTTGCAACTCTGGCAATCTTTAAAAATGGTTCAATGATGTGGAAATATAATATACTCATCAAAAATAAGGTCTGATGTAATTTTACAAGTACAGTTACAACCTTATTTTTAGGCTGGGGATTGAGATGGTCAGTTTTGGCACAATGGCGCCCTATTTGGCATTACAGTGGTATCACTCTTTGTCCTCACTTCCAATTTGAGTGTGGTTCACATGAAGGCCCGCCACAGCAAGGCCTGGTGGAAATAGGCTATAAACATCCAAAACAATTTTTGAAAGTGCTTAGGGATAGGGTTGGAGAGAGTGTGGAGCAAAGCAAGGATTGAAGAGGGAATAAATTATCATTTTTAAGGCTGTTCCAGAAAAGTGTATATAATTTTGATGAAAAAAACTTTGACATCAATTTCTTTGTCCTTTTAAAGGGCATCGGAAAGCTAGCACTGTAATCATACCCCTTCAAAGAGAGCGCTCTCCGCAAGTGTCACAAAATTGATTTCACATTGTAACAGAGTGGGAGTGATGGGCTCTGTGCACAGAGGATGTAAAGTCCCAGAAGGACTTTCGTTCAGGATGGTCATTCTTTTCCGGTTAACGTCAATTTTTGTGAAGTACAGTAGGCTAGATTAATATTAGGCACAAGTGTTTATTGTATAGAGTAGTTATGCTACATTACTATCCAAAGTTAGCCTAACTAATAACTTCTCCATGTTTCTTGCCATTTCAGGGCGCATTTCGTTGTTAGCTCGTACCTATAGCCTCATTCCACAATTGTTTACCAACATAAAATGCTAATTACCGGAAAAGAGCATCCTGAGCAGAAGTCTTTTTGGGACTTTACGTCTGCGGTGCACAGAGCTCATTAGGGACAGGATTTGGAAAGGGCCCAATTGTGTGGTCAAGATTTTCATATGAAGGAGGGCACCAGAGGGCATCAGAAAGGCCCAGATAAATTTTTTCCCATTCTCTGTGAACTTTTAAATATTTCTCTCCCCAGGATCCTTACTTTCGAATGACCAGAGACGTGGCTCCCCGTATCGGCTACCCCAAACCAGCGCTCCTGCACTCCACTTTCTTCCCAGCCCTGCAGGGGGCACAGACCAAGATGAGTGCCAGTGATGCCAACTCCTCCATCTTCCTCACAGACACTCCCAAGCAGATCAAAAGCAAGGTATGGGGTTCCACTATTGAGTGCTAACTGCAACCAAGAAGCAACATCTGAGTATGACTAAAGGCTAGGCCTTGAGGGTTTTTTTGGTTCTTCTGGGTAAACTGTCAATGAGGTTCCAAATGTAACTAAGAGGTTATGATACTCAACATAGGTGGAAGTCTACTTGGTTTTCACTTGAGCACATTTTGTCTTATCTGATTTGATCCTGCTTGTCCACAGACATTAGGTCAATTTATTCTTTATTTTTACTTGAGCCAACCTATACTCCTTTCAGTCTTGCGTGTATGTAAATTATCCATTTGAACATCTCACAGGTGAACAAGTACGCTTTCTCAGGAGGCAAGGATACTATTGAGGACCACAGAAAGTATGGTGGCAACACTGAGGTGGATGTGTCATTCATGTACCTGACATTCTTCCTGGAAGATGATGAACAGCTTGAGAAGATACGGCAGGTGAGTCATTACATAACTTGTTTTTTGTGCTTAGCTGTGTTCCAAAATACCATAACTTCCAAAGTTTTGTAGCTACGCCCAGACAGAACAAAAGAAGAGAAGGGAGGGAGGGATTCAGCCAGATTACTGTTTTCAATTGTGGTATTCTTAGAAACCTTATTTCTATGTACCTCAGTTTCGTATGTAAAATTGAGCTCATTAGCTTTGCCCAGAGGCAGACTAACAAAGCCAATTTTCTCAAGTACTGTACCCAAATAATGTTCAAATATAGAATTGTCAGCATTATCAGCCATTGCTTTCACAACCCATACCAAGTTCACATTTAATTCACAAACAATTTGAACTTCAATGTGATCTTGCAAATATTTTGCAGTCACTTAAAAGCTGCAAATGTAGCAAGTACTTCATGCTCAAATTTTACATGTAGTAAAGAAAAAGTTCAATATAGGTCTTTAAAATGACACATGCAGAAAAGTGTTTCCAGTACCCTTGCCAGCCATAGGGAGAATTATGATGCCACTCTGTCTATTACACCCCCATTCTTCTTTCTGCAATGAAATATGAATAAAATATGAAAATGAATAGAATATTGTCAGTACTCATATTTTTGCTAATTACAAAACCAAACAGTATGCCACCATCATGATTCTCATATTGCCAGATTCCAGAAAAAACACCCTATCTAAATATAAAAAGACATTTCTACTGGCATGCTTCCTAACCTTCCTTATAATGGCTGAGATCAGAGCTTAAAACTCTGAAAATAGCCTATGGGCCCATAAGGTTAAATACTTCATTATGAAAGAGAAATTCATTTTTAAAACAAGACTTATGTACACCAAGGCATCAGACAATGTAAATTTGGACCTATTTTGCTGCCAGGTGGGGCATGAATATTCTCCCCCTTCTAAAGTTTGAGAACCACTGTTTACTGAGTTTCAAAGTGAATACATATCCATATTTCCACCAGCATAGTCACTGGAAGTATTGAACAGAACAGAACAGAACTTGGTCTCAATCATATGAAGCCTGCCTCATGCCAGATAAGCAGATGTGATTGGTAACTGATTACTGATAGTCAGAATGCAGAGCAAATTCAAACCTCCTAACAGGTTGTCTAGATTCACCCAGGGTAACACAAATCAGCAGTAAGCTTAAAGTACTGCCCATTAGACGATTGTGTTCTCCTGTGGTGGTGTCTCTCTGTGATTCATGTGTTTCCTGTTTCTAGGATTATTCCAGTGGTGCCTTGCTGACAGGAGAACTGAAGAAATGTTTGATCGAAACCCTCCAGCCAATTATTTTAGCCCATCAAGAACAACGCAAGCAGGTCACAGAGGCCATGGTCAAACAGTTCATGACGCCACGAAAGTTAGACTTCAACTACTAGATTGTGTAGACAGTGACTGAGTAGGAGGGGGATGGGGATTGCCTTTGTCTTACTTCTTTGCAGTACAGGGTCATGTTGTCTTTAGCTCCACCATATAAAAAGCTTTTACATGTGCTAACATATAATCAACATAAATCAAATGGCTTGAGACTGGAAAAAGAAAAAAAACAAAACAAAACAAAACAAAACAAAACAAAAAAACACTTACACACTGTACATCTGGGAAATTTAGGAAATTGTCTTTGGGTTAGAAGACGAGTGCACATGAGCATGATAAATTCATAAATATTTCAGCTGGAAGAAATAAATGTGAATGACAGTCTCCATCTTTAACTTGAGGTTTTATTTGACAATGTGACATACAGAGAGTATATTTCATAAATATGTTACAATATAATATAAGTAGGTATAATCTATTAATAACTTAATATGTTTAATATCTATGTGGTAAATCCCTTTCACATTTAAATCCCTTAAATATTTCTTCACTAAAGGAAAGTTAACGAAACACAATTTTTCTGCTCAGAGACGTTTGGCACCAAAATTCAAAATAAGATAATTTCTCATTTTCTTAATTAATTAGTTTATCCACTGTTGAAAGAGAGAGAAATCCTAGAGAGAAATGTGTGTTCCAATAAAGTGATTGATGGGATGATCCATGATTAATAGAGGAACAGCATTCTCATAGCAACAATGCCTGATATGGGCAGAAATGGCAAGGCCACCAATTCTTTTTTTTATCCTGAAGCCTGTCTTGTCTTTTCTTGTTATCCCCTGACAGATAGTGGGAAAATCTAACTAAGAATAATGTGGCAATCAGGTTGGGCCTTGGCATTATACAGTCTAAATGAAGGAATGTGATATGCCTTTGATGAATTCATAGAATTTCAACAGTACATGCACATATTGATTAAACATATTTTGATAGACAGTAGGAGGGTCATTCTGTCATTAAACTGAGGTACAGTTCCAAGTGTTCAGTGTAATTGAACAGTTCTGCATGGAAGATGAGGCATGACCAAGAATAATCAGAGATGTAATTGCAATGTAATAATCAAGTGTTAAATTATGTCATAATCAAGTATGAACAATAATGATAAATGGGTAATTTCACAATCAGAGGCAAGCACTTTGTTCCACAAGGCCTATTCCAAATATAAAATTAGAAATGATTATTTGAGATATTTTTCATGACAATTGGGAGCTGACAATTCTTAGATGTATACAGTATACATTACTTACAATTTTATAAGTGTGTTGGGGAAGACATCTGACGTCTTGTCATCGGTATATAATCACAAATGTGTAAACATTTTTTTTACTGCTTTTACAACATTGACAACCTTTTGTGATGTTCAGATTACATCTGCATTGTTTCTGGGTCAGTTTAGTTTGATTGATATCAGCGGCTAAGGTAGTCCAATCAGCTATATTTCTAAACAAACTTTTAATGATCATAATCATAGTGTTTGGCCTATTTCAAATCAGACAGTAATTTCAAATGGTGAAGATTCTGTGCTTTCTGTGACCACATATTTTGAGGAACACAGTTGTGAGCACAGTGAACACAATGTGCTTTGTCTGTGTGTAAAAATACCCAAATAGCACCAAACTGAGGTCAGGGATATGGATCATGATAACACATCAAACATGAGCAAGATGAATAAAACATGATAAAATGCTGTATCTGAGTTTGTAAAATGACAGTAAATGAGATCATATTAATTCAAATAAAACCTTATCTGTGATTGAACTAAGGGATACTGGCTGCCATGACACAAGTCATCTTAATGTATTGGCCATTCGAATGGTCACATTACCACTTGAATGTGCAAGCTATCCAAACGTCATGTCGACTAGGGTTGGGAATCAATTAGAACTGAGAGTCGAATGCTTCAATTCACTGGAATTATTCCTTGGGTTAACCCTAGGTTTCTGACATTATCAATTCCTCTTATCAAAGCCAGCATGTTTTTCAGACCATGGTTTGAAATGGATAACAGTTCTACATGGTTTACCCCAACTGATAAGCTGCTATGGTCACCTTAGCAACAGGCTACATTATAGGCCTATGTGCTGATACTGAAAGCCAGTGTAGACTACTTTCTCAACAGTCAGGAATTGATAAAGAATTGAACCAATAAACAGAATCGACAATGGCATCGATTTTGATAAAATTATATAAATTCCCACCCCTAATGTTGACCATCATCCCTTATTAAAACTATGAAAGTATATGATGAGGTAGTCCCTGAAAAGTCTTGTTCAAATACTATAATATTAAATTACTGCTGTAGGCACAAAGAGGTGTGAGGTAGTCCATATCGATAATTTTGTACTGCCTTCCTGGAACTGCTAAACAGCTCAATCTTAGAAGCAGGAGAAAAGTCTGACCATAAAATCTGAATATGGATATCTGGATATCAGGATCATAGCCAAATACCTGGTGGACTATTACATCCTGACAAACCTAAGGATGCCGCCACTCTAAGAGACTGGCCGCAGCAGTTGCACCACCAGCTCATACATAGCAAACACAGACATGTTTACAGGAAAGGCACGTATACAGTTGAGCCCAAGGCCTCTGAAGAGGACCCCTGGTCCTTCAGTGCGAAGACTAACCACAATGCAGTGGAAAAAGCCTCTGTATCTCCTCTCTCCCAGGCCATCCATCTGCAGACGAGCCTTAATCACATCCATTGGAGTCCCGAAGCACCAGCCACACATCCCTGATATCCCACCAGCAAACAGTACCACCTTCCACTCTGACACAAACAAACACATTGCAGGCAATTATGTAACTCTTTAACCCTTTTCAATCTCTAAACAGGTAGAAAATAGAGCATTCTAAACAGTCTGTCTACGCAGTCTGGAAGACTCAAGCCTTACCTGGTTGGGTCTGGTTCTTAGGAGTCAGCCAGCCACAAATGGTGTTATAGGTGAGGAAGTAGGTCGCAAAGGAAGGCCCGTCTCGTAAAGCCAGGGCTCCAGCGCCTTTGTAGAGCCCCAAGACACCTTCCTCACGGGCTATGGTGAACAGGCAGTGTATGGGTCCACGGTACTTGGGCTTGAACTGCTGGTCTGCGACCTTGTATGGTTCGGTCTGACATTGAAGTCGGACTTTAACAATGTCAGCTGGTGCCATCACTGAAACCTAAAAACAGAAAATTACATATATAGACTCTAGATCTCCAGTCCATTCTTTAACAATAAAAGAATAAGACAATAGGTATGAAACAGGGCATGGCAGATCTTCAGGTGCCCCTATTAAAAAGAGGAAGTCTTAGGTGGCTTAGTTATCTTGTCTGATGTGACATGTTCTCAATGAACAGACTCTATGAACAGGGAATAGTAGTATTATATGATGCATTTAAAATATGTAGCAGAACATATGGGCCCATCCCTGTCTGTGGCCACCACAACACTTCAGTGGGTTAGTAGTAATCTGTCAGGAATGGTACCTGTGCAACACCACCAGCCAACCCAGACAGGAAGATGTCAAGTTTGGCCGAAGGCGCCGCTTGACTACCATGTCGTAGCTGACGCAGGCACTGCAGCACGTTTCTGTAGACACCAAACACCACTGAGGAACTTATGGAGACTGTGGTGACGGGCATCGACATTCCTTTATAAAAGCCCCTGATCTGTTGGTAAAGAGAGATGGGGTCGAAAGGGTGCCAACAGAAAATGACATGTCAACATCACCTGACTTCACCAAACCTACCCCTTCTTCTTTACAGGTGGACCGGATACAATGCCACACACTCGTGAATCTCCGTTGTGTTTGCACTCTCACCTACAAGTCATACGTATACAAATCCAGTTAAGAGAACGAACCTGATCATTTTAAACCAACCGTTACAAATCATGGAGGTCTCAAATTTTATTTCAACCTTCACTGTATCCAGTGGATATCCCACAGCTACTCCAAAGGCCCCTAAACAGAAGAACAGTGTAAACCAACGACTCGTCTACAACAATGAATGCATACTTTTATAACCTAAACCATTTTTTTTCAATCGTGTATATTATTTGCTGCGAGGGCAAATGATTAATATACTTAGGGTTGCCCTAGGATTGCGCTTATAAAGCATTATGTGACCTTCATCAAAAAGATAGCCTAATATAACAACGAAATTCAATAACACCGTTACCTCCAACGGAGCCAGCAATGAAATCTGCCAAATGCATCCTTTCTCTTGGAATAATGCGTTCGCTATAGGCTACTTCTGGATATTCTGGTATTACTACTGATCATTACTACAGTTACAGACAGCGAAACCTGACCTAGCAACCTATGGTTAGCAAGCTAAATGGCTAAGCTGTGTCTATTATTCTCTAGATATGCGATTAGACAGAAAACCACTATTCGCCAAATTATAGAAATGCATATGCTGTGTCATCGATATGTTATATCGTTATCAGTGGTCCGCATTTCAGGAGGCAATTCTGTAGGTAATCCTCACTCTAGCCACATTCACCGGCATCTTCAATGGATCCATCAAATGACCAATAGGAACAACGCCGTAACAATTTCCCCTGGGTTTACGACTGAAGTGCGACAGCAGCAGCCAAGAATCAGGAGCCAAGAATCAGCCAGACCGCACTGCTCTTTGAAGATCTGACCGTCTGTCTTAGATTACATGTCTATATATTTGTCTTTCATGTCCGTTTGAATTTCATTGCATACAATATTCAATATAATATAATATTTCTAACCGCTATTTCTAGTCAATTTATGCATTACTGGCATGGCAGAGCAGAAAATTTGGTAAAGTGAGTGAGTCCTGTCCTTTGGTGACGGGTTTCTGGAACGGAAATGAGCAAACTAGAGTTTACAGTGAAAAACTTATATTACTAAAAAGCTGCATTTGCACGATCAACGACAAATGGACGCATGCGGTTACAAAGTTACAGTACAACATTTCATTAGCATAAAAGCTATTGGGGTGGGCTTACTTGCAGGGAGTTGTCCTTGATACAGAGTAGCGATTGGACAATTTTCTTCCTCTAAAAGGCAAAGGTAGCTTCCTCCTGCAAAGTTCCCTTAGCACGAAAATAGACTGAGCGATAGGAGGGTGTGCTGTCTAGCAAACTGGGCATGTTGGTTTGATCAGGTTGTCATTGGGCACTGGAACAGCAGCTTTGCACAATAAATATACAATTAGAGTAACAAAGGGCCACACTGTCCGGTTTTATTGCTAGCTAATTCAGCTAGCGAGATCCTTAGACGCAACCAGCGTGTGAAACATCCGAGTCGGATTTCATCATTTCATTGAGAAGAATTTTGATTGGACGGAAGAGGACAAAACTTTTAAAACACTATCTTTACAGAAAAGGAATGGCTTTAGACTTTGTTGCAGGCTGCATCGGAGGTAAGCATTATGTTGATTATGAGAACTGAGCTTCATTTGTAACTTTCCGAATATCTTTGTTTAACCATTCAAAAAGCAAATTGCGCCTCTCTGCACACACAGTAAGGAAGGTAGTTTCTTCGGCCAGTTCATATATTTTTAAGCTCGCACAAAGCACTTCACTGCTTGTTCAACATGAATTCGATTCACAAGATGAATCGAATGCATGATCCGCAACGATCATGCATATACTTTTTTTCTAGTTGTCTAACGTTAAATGCGCATCGGGGTCCTGCGCCCTATCACAGCAACGTAGTTCTGTTACTGAACCTCAACCTTAACCTAAAGCTAGTTTCGTTTCGTTAACGACCGTAATAAACACACATATTAACCAGATATTCATGGGACACATGCAGGTTTACTCCATAAAAAAAACTGTGAAACAGTTTTACTTGCTTACGGAGGTGAGCGCTCTGTGCGCGCGGTATCAAAATCATAGGTACGCGCGTACTTGCATGTCGCAGTGAGTGCGCGCGCCATGTGCGTGGAAGTCTACAGGGACGCTGCTGGGGTACGTCTATTAGCCACGTGGACGTTGGAAATGATTGCTTACCATTCATAAATTGGTGATTCTGTTTATAACAGTCGCCATACTATGAATTCTGTCTAAAATAGGTTAACTGTCCATCATTTTAGAGGATAACGTTAATGGACCTGATAATTTTACTGGCCTTACTACAAAGACGTAATTTCATAATAATGGAATGGAAAATTACTGGCACGTCATTCTGCCTCTCTGAGGTGTGCAGGATACTAACACAGGGGAAATCATGCCAAACCATAACGTTTTTATCTACTAAACAATTACTACATGCAAGCAGTGCTAGCCGTAGCCTACATTCGTAATACAGTAGACTCCTAAAATGTTTATGCTCAGCGAACTGAACGCCTGGAAGACCGGCTGTAGAGGTCTTCACGTCCCTTGCATTGGCAATAGCAGATCAGATCGGCAATCAAGAACTGTTTTACACCGCACCGTGTACTGTGGCAGGATGTTTACTTGACATTCGGTGTCTTTTCTGTTTTTAGAAAGAGTCAGCATAAGCTTACTTAACCATTTATTCTCCATTCTGGTGTGATTAGTTCATCTCTGTGTATGCAGGATGTCTAAATTACAGTAGTTCGCGCAAAGTGAAATTGACCTCACTGGGCCAGTCCACTTGGCCTGCCACATTTCTTTTCTGACGCAGCTGGTGGTATGTCAGTAATTCTCATTTAGCCGGGTCAAGGACTTCCACTGCAAGTAGACGCTGCTCACTGTCTGCTACTATAGTTCATATTTAAACATACCACATTTCCCAAACAATACAGCAACGCATTTTGTACGCTTAAGTTTTTAGCCGTTTTTCCACAGTCAGCTGTTAGGCTATTTGAGACTGTAGGAATTATTGGAAAAAGGAAAGGGTTTATTACAGTCATTGTTAACTGTATAGGTTATAATGGTCACAAGTAAACTAATTATGTAAATGTATCTGCAAGGTTGTTGCCTGAAGGAAATCACGCCCCTTACTGCCATGTTTATCCAGGTGTAGGTATTCCCATTTGCAATAACTAGTTACCTTTTTCTGGGCAGGTGCTGCTGGAGTGTTGGTTGGCCATCCATTTGATACTGTAAAGGTGGGTTTTCTTTTTTCATTTCAGTAACTTTTCAGTGCACAGTGTTGAAGTTTGCCAAAAGAGACCGATTTTGATTGTTGTTTAGACAGCAATTTGCTGCCCCCACCCAAAGCATCTTTGGTATAAAAGGCAAAAATGTAACTGCAACTGACAACATATGCATGTTTGGCAGACTGTCACTGTTTCACCTCTCTGTTGTTATGGTTGTTCTTGCAGGTTACTGATTTTAGTGAGGGACTTGGGCTATTGAAAAGTAAAAAAAACAAAACAAAACAAAACAAGCTGGTATCGCAAATGGACCTGGGCCTTGACATGGCATGTATTGGGACCCATTTAAGTGCCTGTTAGTTGGTGGTTTATATGGATGGTTTACAACCTTTAGCTTCCAAGAAAACTGCAGCTCTGTGGTTTAGCAAAACACCTCCACACCAGCTGTGGCTTGCATTTAACCTATGGCTGGCATTTGCAGTCAGTGCTTTGTTGCACAACCTCTGAAAGCACACAGAGAGCCTGTGCGCAATGACCTGCTTGCTGTTTTTTTCCATGATCTTTTCCCCCCTCTGGTATGACTTAAAAGCTACAGAATGCAAGAACAAGGAGCTCTGCCATGTGATTGTCAAACTTTCTTCACTCATCCCCTGCTTTAACTTGCTTGCGTTGCTTGCTTGCTGGTCTTCTAACTTGTAGTTGCAAACAGCCTTTGGGAGCTTGCATGACAGCAGAAGTCATCAGTAATTACACACATCAGGAACAGTTTGGGCACCTGGCCTGGCCTGATTATAATCCAATAGCAACTTAGAATTTTGTTGTCCACAATCTTTTTTACAACTTTGTTCTGTGCATGCTGCAGCATTTAACCACCAATACACCCAGCTCAAAATACAATAAAAAGTTGAGGGGAAATTGAGAGGAACATTACTGAAGCATTTAGTGCATTTACTGAAGTTAGGAGGAGTATGGAAAACAATCTTATTTGCGTTGTATAAGCTCTCATAGTATTGTGTATTTTAACGAAGATATTTTAGGAGTCTGTATTTTTGAATATGTTCTGTTGACTCTAGGATCCCCCTGTATACAAGATGCCACATCCAAATGCCTGGTAACTTAACTTTGAATAACTTTTCTTTTTTGGTTATTTGAGTCTCATGACTGAGTGGGAATCCCAGTATGACAATATATGAGGGACATCTCTATTTCTTTAGCTCTTGACTTTGTAAATGTGATTTTCAGTTACGTTTTTCAAAACAAGTTTTCCCCCAAACATTGCCAAACATACTGCCAAGCATACTGTCATGCAAATAAGATGATTTCTCCACACCACCCCCCTCAGAAAACCGCTTAGTTTTCCTATGTTTTCGTTGGTCAGTTATGTTTCTGTGGTGATAGTTTTTGGTCTTCCTCTGACATGAGTTTCTCTAACCAGCCAAGGTAAAAATTACATGGCTGAGGGCCAAGACCCAAAGAGTCAAGCGTCTGTGAGCTCCTCAATTTGTCTTGATGCACCTGTAAAAGGTGAAGTCTTTAACAGCATAAGTGTTGTTTGTTGTAGATGAGGGTGAGAGATATACAAGCTCTGCACGGATGTGTGACCTAGTAAGTACGGTCAAGGTCAATTCCTCTGTTTTCCCCAGTGTTTCATTTGTGACCTTTAAAAAAGGAAAAAATATATAGACCTTTGTCTTTACTTAGTTTGGTGAAATGGTTTGGTGTGTAACATTCCACTTTTCATCCTTACCTGGTTGTTTTAAAGACCAAATTGCATTTTTGGGAGTTGTTATTTTGTTTATTAGCTGTAAAATGTTAGCACAGTTAATTTAAAGTTAAATAAACTTAGACTCAGTCAGATTCTAAGAGTGTGTTTTATTATTTTAGGTTAGACTACAGGTTCAAAGTGTGGACAAGCCCCTGTACCGTGGAACGTACCACTGTTTCCAGTCTATTGTGCGTCAAGAGTCGGTGAGTATAGCTTTCACCTAATGCCTTAACTGATTGATGGGACAAAAGCAGCTCATAAATTATTGATGCCCCTGCTGTATGGGTAAGACAGTGGTTCATCATCATGATGACCAAACAGCTCATTAACCTGAACAAAAGGTTAATGGTTGATTGGTGATTGAAAAGTATGGGCTACAGCTTGCCATAGGTTTATTGAGATGTAGTAAATTGGTAGGCCTAGTTATGGTACTTTTCTTAAAACTTAAACTACAACGGTTTGCCTAATTGACTAATTGTTGCAAGTTGTCAGAAAAGCATAGCAAGCATGGACTTGACAAAATAGCTGTTTCACAGTCAAAACTGTGGATTTAATATATATTATTGGTAATCAGTGAAACCACAGAAATGACATTCTTTACAACATTTGTAAAGAAAAAAAAAACATTTACTGCTTTATAACGATAAACTGAATATTTGTGGTGTGTGAAGAAAGCAAGAAATTTGAGGATGCCATGTCTGGCTTTTGGAAACACTCATGCACAGTACTCTGCGTTCACATTTGATTGCCTTGGGTGTGCACTAGTGTTGGGCCACCTCTCAGAAGTGTCCCGTTACCTCTTGGCTTGGCAACACAGAGGTCACATAGTGCAGAGCTACTTTCAGACAAGTCCCAGTACGAGTCATTGAGGTTGGATGACATATCAGTGAACAGGGTCAGCAGTGACACAGGGGTGAAAAGCTAAATTAAGCAGCTGGGACATATTTCACATTAAAGATACTACCACTAGGTATGTTTGTCTAGCCTAGTGCTATCCTTTTTTGTTTGAAATAGAAGTAAACAATAAGCCACTCGAGACCTTGGGTTATGCTGGTTTTAACACAGCTATGGGGAGCTGTTAGACACAACAAGTAGTGAAGTGGCTTATTGTGTTTCTAAAATGGTTACCACATTAAGCTAATATGGTTTAATTATCATTCAAGATTTTAGATTTTAGATTAGATTTTACAACAGTATCAAACGTTATTCAACTAATCATAATCTAGGTCTAGAACAATTTGTTTTAGAAAATAAAGTACACTGTAGTTCCTCAAAAAGAGTTAAATATTACATTTACTAGCAGTTGACTTCAGCTGACCTAGTTCCATTTGTCCCTATTTTAATTGCGTGTCACCACAGGTCTTTGGCCTCTACAAAGGGATCGGCTCGCCCATGATGGGACTGGCCTTCATCAATGCCATTGTGTTCGGTGTCCAGGGCAATACCATGCGCTGGCTGGGCCAGGACACACCCCTCAACCAGTTTTTGGCAGGCGCTGCAGCAGGGGCCATCCAGTGCGTGATCTGCTGCCCCATGGAGCTGGCCAAGACGCGCATGCAGATGCAGGGCACAGGCGAGAAGAAGGCGGCCACGCGGAAGCTCTATAAGAATTCGCTGGACTGCCTGGTGCGCATCTACCGGAAGGAGGGCTTCCGTGGGATCAACCGGGGCATGCTGACCACAGTTGTCCGTGAGACGCCTGCCTTTGGCCTCTACTTCCTGGCATACGACACCATGACGCGGCAGCTGGGCTGTGAGCCTGAGGATAGCTACATGATCCCTAAGCTGCTATTCGCTGGGGGCATGTCGGGTATCTTCTCCTGGCTCTCCACCTACCCCGTGGACGTCATCAAGTCTCGCTTGCAGGCAGATGGTGTCGGTGGTGTGCACCGTTACAGTGGCATTGTAGACTGTGTGCGGCAGAGCTGGGAGCGGGAGGGCTGGAGGGTTTTTACACGGGGCCTCACCTCCACCCTGCTCCGTGCCTTCCCTGTCAATGCTGCCACCTTTGCCACTGTGACTCTGTTCCTAATGTATATGCGCAATGACGAGGGGGCAACCTGTGAGGTGCCACCCCAGGACCTTCAGCAACAGCAAGTCCAGACCAACAGCCTGTGAGATGTATGTGAGTGAGTGAGTGTGTACGTTTGGGTATATGTGTGCGCGCACTAGGACACCCTCTACAATGTGTTACGGTCCTTGTGTGATGGTAAAGAAGTGGGTAGACTGAGAAGTGGTATGTGGATGTTTTTATATCTGCAGGTGGAGTCTGCATGCCTAAATACAATCAATTGTACAAATAATTAATTCCCTCTTTTAAGTTCAGTCTGTTCTTGGGTTAGTTACAGAATTATGTGGGGTGAAGAGATAAACAGATAAAATGTTTTAAAGTCATGAAAAGGGAAGTAAAAAGGTCAACCACAACTGGGTTTTAGTGAGTAAAGTGGACACTGAATGTTCATGTAGTTAACATACAGGCACTGGCCTTGGCTCATGAGATTGTGGATTATCGTATTGGAAGCTCTATAGCCCTCACAGTCTCCCTTGTCCATTACTGACAGCCTGCAACAGTAAATGTAAAATGAATGATGTAATATATTTCAGCCATTTATTTTTTGTAAAGTAAATCTGCAGACATTTTGTCATAAATTAACCAATGGGCTTACATATTAGTTAGCAACGGTTCTTTCAAGGATTTGTGAGATAGTAAGGTCTTGCGTGTGGTTCGGAAATATCCAAATGTTAACTAGCCGGTCAGTTTTGTAACTGTTGGTGTGTTGTTTTTTATGACAGTATTATGGAAAAAAAGAACATTTGTTTTCATAGAGCAACATGTTAACTCTGTTTTGTATGCACATACTGTATGTGCCTGTCATACACATGAGTTTGATTATATAAACAACTGAAGCTTTCCTATGAAAAGATTTTTAAAAATTGTATTGCTTTTAAACTATGGAATCCTAAGGATTTTAAGTCATTTTCTGGACTTAACCCTGATGGCCCAGGAGCACAGGAGTCTGTGTTTCCCTTTCCCCTCTCTTTTCTTCCAAACTCAGTCAACACCACTGGAATTCGCTGGTACATTCCAGAGTTGGGTGTAGTCATAGTTGGATGATGTCAACAATCGCACTTAAGATTTTCTATGATTTTGATCCTGCATGTATGTCAATCCTAGTACTCTGACTACTGAAAATCACAAGGGAGTGCTTGATGTCAATCTTTTAAGGTATTATGGGTCATACTGTGGTTATGGTAAGCATGAACAATTTAGGGATTACACTTCTGAAAGAAAAAAAAAATATCTGGTGTGTGGTCTACAGTACTGACTGGAGTGACAAACTACTGCAAACTATAAGGTGAGGCAAGATCTGGTACCGTAAAGGTCAAGCTGCTAAGTTACTGTAATACCGTTTCTCTCTTATCACAGCATCATTCTGCTTCAAATATTCTACATTTGACTTATGAAATAATCACCATGAACTAATCAATTGAGCACCTTAACCCAACAAGTCCGCCTATCAGCCAAATGTTGCTCATACCGTTGTGTAAAAAACATGCATCTCTTCTATTTGGTCAGTTTGATTGTTCAACATTAATTTATTGTGATGCTGTTATAATCAACATGAATAATTCTTGAACGTTTATTTATATAGCACTTCTCAGTTTTGCACTGTATGTGTTACATCAAGGTCATGGTTAGAAGAGAGTGTGAAGAGACATTTGCAAGGAAGGCCAAATCCACAAGCAGCTCTTATTCTTTTTGTTTATTCCTTATTGGTTGTTCTGACTTAAGGGACTCTTATATTATTGGGGAATTTATGGAAATGTGAATTTCTCTTCCCAAACTTTGGTACATCAGCTGTACAGTCATCCTCATGAGTAATAATCTGTTGTAGAACAAAAGATGAATAAAACATTAAAAGTAGTTTCAGTGGTGTTTTATTACATGTTTTATCTATGGGGGCATTTCCAGTGGACTAGCAAAGAACATCCTTTGCTGTTTGCATGGTAATACACCCAAACACAGGACTGGCTCAGTTGTTTCTGTGGCCAGAGCAGTAAAGCAGCGGGGAAGCTGATGTCTAGCTGGGTTTGGTGCTGAAAGGGCACCATCGTGTGGTCCAAGGATTTTTTGATGATTATCTTTCACTGGACAAGTCTGGCAGATCTGGTTGATCAGGCCTCCCTCTAGTGTAATTCTTGGGAAAACTAGTATATTCTTGGAAAGACTTGTTTAGCAATTCAGTTTTTGTCAATGCTTACAAATTTAGGATTAAATGTCAGATTATATCAGTTTGTTGAAATAATGTGCTACAAGGAGGCATACAGGAAAAAAACACAGCTATGGAATGTTGCATATTTATTGAGTTGTGTAAACTTTACTTGACTACAAAAACATGACTACAAAAATAAGTTACTCTTTAAGTGTTAGTTTACAGTCTGGCGGCATCTCCAATGTTAAGGATAATGGCATACTAGAAAGTGCATATGATAAAGGCTAGAAAGGCGGCTCAGTTCAACCAAATAAGGGTCATGAGTGTCTTATTCTTTCTCCTCCAGAATAAGGCCAGGCTTGTATTCCAGAGGAAGAAAATGTCATTTAGTTATTTATTCAGACTGGACATTGCTGGCTACAAAAAGTTCCTCAGAGAATAAGTTTTGAAAATGTTTTTCCCACTATTTCCACTAATCCAGTTTTCCAGTCTGCAAAACATTGGAAGCAAACAGAAAACAACAGAAAATGTCGAGACACTCTTAGCATGCATGCACTGCTCATTGTCCAAATATCTGATGTCCAGCAGTAGATTAAAGAACTGAATGCCTAAAACAAACAAATGGCACAGTCTGACCTGAGGAAGGAGCACACACTGTGTTGCAGAATAGTCTCATTTGAAGTCAGTGATGTCCATCCTCAGCAGGCATTAAGCAGCACCTGGTTTTGAGGCTGTATGGAGTGTACATTAGCCTGACCTCTGGGCACAATTAGTCTTACCTTGTTTTCAAGATGTTTGGCCTATATCATGTGTCAGGGCATACACACACCGAGTTGAGCCTTGGTTCTGGCAGTGGGGTCAGACACACACACACACACATACACACACACACACACGGTGACACATAGAGCACGCTGAGGTTCTGTGGAGTTCTGCAGGTTAGCGGGTAACCATCAGGGAAACCTCACTGGAATAGCGCAGGCAGCGGTAGATCTCCTCTGCCCGGGAACGACTCACATGTGCACCTTGCTGCACAGCCTCCAGAGAGCTTAGAGAGAGAGAGAGAGACACACACACACACAAAGAAAACAGACCAATATAATTAGTCCTGTCATCTCCATTTCTCCAGAGCGTCTCCAGTGGGCGAATAAATAAAGCAGAGCAATCAGTCAGTGTGCTCACATGGGCAGATCACCGTGGTCTTGAAAACCATACAGATAGTTTGCAAAACAGACAAATTTAAGATAGTGAGGGGAGCAATTGATCATATTTTACACCATTACAGGTCAGCCAGTGATGTAAGCCAAACACGCAGCCACAGACTAAATGGCCAGACTCAATTATCATAATGGATTTCAGACTCACTGTGTGGCCTATCTATTTCACACCGATATGGCTCATTTCATGCTGACATTTTAAGGCTTCTACGACCATATGAATGCAAATGTAGCAGATGTGACGGATGTAGATCATGTAACCACAATACTGAGATAATACGCTTGAACAAAGAGACAAGGGCTAATCGTCAGAACTATAGAGGATACAGGGGATACAGCAAAGTCTATCCCACTAATATGCCTTCAGCAGATTAGGAGCCAACTGTTCTGACAAGATATGTGTTTGACTCAGGATATAACATCTCTGTTCACAGTCTTTCAGAAGTTGATAATCGTTTAAATGTGAATCTCATGAGTAGACACTTATGTAAAATAAAGAACACAATGTTCAGGTCATGAGTTACAATATCTAGGAAAACACTTACCAATAAAAATATGGCTGTACTTGTGATTGAAAATATACACAAATTCTTATGCTTAGCTTACTTAAAAAAAAAAGTGTGAATGTGGGTAGTCTCATCTGTACTTTTGAGGAAAATGTCGGTTAAAAGTGTGAAAGTGGGTGTTCTTACCTGCTGACGAGCTGGGCAACGGAGCAAAAGTTGTGGCACATGTTGAGGGCGTTGATGTAACTGACGCAGGGCAAAGTCAGGTAGAATTTTAGTGCCTGCTGCTGGTGTTGACCTTTGACCTCCAGGGGAATGTTGATGGCCTGGCCTTTCCTTTGTTCTACACGTGCTAGCTCAGCCAGCAGGGAGGCGGTGTCCTCAGCCCCTGAGCTGGACAGCAGCCTGATTCCTGCCCGCACCAGTCCCCCTAGGGTGCTATCATAGTACCTTGTGCGCTGAAAGGGCCGAGATGCTTCTCCTAAGGGCGACACAGCCCAACATTAACCTTAGTGGTTTGGACTTGAATTTCATTTAATATGATTGCACACTGTACTTTCAATACTTTCAGTACTTTCAGACATGGAGGACAGATGGCATACAACTGCACACAACTTGGCATATTTATATTTAAATAAGACAAAACATTGGTGATAACAAATGACATTGGATGTAGTTACAGCTATGGTGAAATTTTTTATGGAGAATAGAAATCTTTCTATCTGAATCTGAGTTTTCATAAAACAAAGCATCCAAATGTCTTTAAAATTGTTATATTAAGGTGAAAATCTCGCTCATCTGATGCTGAAAACATATCCCCATGTCGGTCTGCCTCAAGAAAGTCAAACAGGCCGCACAAAACTCCATCTACAAGCTGGCAGGCTAGTCTAGTGGGCCATTTCAGGGTCCATCCAGCTGTCTGGATGAAGGCCTGGGTGTTGTAACTTCTGCTGTCTCTGCTAAAACATACTGTGTGTTCTGGCAAAGCGCTTTGATAAAATAATTAAACGAGAAACATGGTTTTGTGTTAGAACGGACTGACCTCAGTGATCTGGCCAATCACACTGTTCTAGTCACACTGTGCTTCCGTTAACAGTTTTAAGTTCTGACACCTGTCTTTGTGTGTTGCGTGTCTGAGATAGACTGACCATACACACACACACGCACACACACTCTCTGCTGCTGTATTTAAAAGGAAAGGCACTGTGCCATTTTCAAACACATTGAATAACAAGCATGCAAAGAGAAATCTGAGAATTCAGAACAAAAACAAACTTTCCTTTCAGCCAGAGGGGAAGCCTTGGTCAGAAGAGGTGTTTAATGACATTTTCCTACTGGGGAAGCTAATTGCATTTCAAAGGAGGAAAAGCACTAACACACACTATCACTATGTTCTCTTACCTGGTCGCGTTCGGTCGGCCTCCAGGATGAGGCAAACCCTCTCAAACAGGCCCTGCAGGCTGTGCATCCGCTCCAGCAGTCGCTTGCGGTTCTGGGCCGCCGCCAGCTCTCCCTGGGTCTGCCGCTCCACAGCCATGCGGTTGCTGACCACAAAGTCGCAGCCATCCAGTGAGCAAACCTGCGCCATCACACTATGACGCAGACGCAGTGCCGACACCACCTCCGGCCCGCTGGAGATACACCGGCTATCCACCAGAACACACACTGGGCCAGGCAACAATGGAGATGGCCCAGGGGATGGGCCCAGGCTGGGTGCCACAGACAAGAGCGAGCTGCCAGCCTGGACACATGGTGGGATATCATATACATAGTACTCCTCTAGAATGCAATTATATCTATATACTGTATTTCATGTACAGAACAGATATTTGTTTATTAAAATGAGAATGTACCCTTGTTTGTTTAGAACCTACAACTACAAACACCACCATTTCTGGTCCAGAGTTGGAGTAGAGCTACCCACCTGAACAGTCATGCACCGAAAAGTTAAAGACCTCGGGGTAATTATTGACCAGGACCTCTCTAAATAGTCATGTAAAACACATTTCAAAAACATCTTTTTCCACCTACGAAATACTGCTAAGGTTAGAAAGTTCCTATCCTTTGAGGATGCTGAAAAATTAATACATGCATTTATTACTTCCAGGCTCGATTACTGCAATGCTCTGTTCTCTGGGTGTAGTAATACCTGTATCAAAAACCTACAACTAATACAAAATGCTGCAGCCCGAACACTCACCAGGACTAAAAAATATGAACATATCTCTCCTATCCTTGCTTCCTTACATTGGCTCCCTATTAAAAGTCAAATTGATTTAAAAATACTCCTTCTAACCTACAAAGCTATCAAGGGCAATGCACCAACATATATTAAAGACTTACTTGTCCCTTACCACCCCCTCCTAGAACCCTAAAATCTCAAAATGCTGGTCTCCTTGTAATCCCAGGAATATCAAAATTTTCGATAGGAGGAAGAGCCTTTTGTTACCGTGCACCCCTCCTGTGGAATAATCCCCCCCCCAACATTCAACAAGCGGACACTCTCAATACCTTTAAGTCTAGACTTAAAACCTTCCTCTTTACTGTTTCCCATAGTTGCCCATAGTAGGGATGGTGCGTGGCAAATCACTTCTCATGGGTCTTTTGGGAGGGACAGCCTCTGCTGTGCCCCCAGTTGCGAGGCATGGCGGCCACTGACCATCCCTGCAGTGATGCTGGGTTGCCACACATCATACCTTAGTTATGCTGCTATAGCCTAGTGCCGCCACAAAAGCTTCATGTGTCACGCCGTACAACTCTCTCTCTCAACCAACACTAAGGGAGGCCCATGTCAGGACCGACTCTCCATCATAGAGGCCCTTCCTGGATGCCCATGCTAGGCCCGTCTCCCCTTCCTTGAGGCTCAGGCCCCCACAATGGCACTGTCAAATGGACCCTTACTGTTACCCCCATAACCCATCTCACTTCTTTGAGTTTGACACTATGTCTGGCCACTGCTACATTGTCCAGCCATAATTCCTGATATCCTCCTATAGACTGACTACCATATAATGTAAAGTAGGATAACACTCCATTATGATCTGTTACGAACCTCAGCTAAAACCATAGGCAACTTGTAGTCGGTCATGGTTACCACTGATTGTAATTCTTCTGCATGACCCCCGGCAGTTGGGTCAGCCCCTTGAGTCGTGGACCAAGGTTTGCCCAAGGTTTCTTTCTAGATTAACTGAACATAAGGGAGTTTTTACTTGCCCCTGTTGCTCTTGGGTGCTCCTTCTGTGAAGCGCCACGAGACAATACTATTGTAAAAGGCGCTGTATAAATAAAATTGAATTGAATTGAATTGAATTTCAGGGTCCATCCAGCTATCTGGATGAAGGCCTGGTTGTTATAACTTCTGCTGTCCCTGCTAAAACATACTGTGTGTTCTGGCGCTTTGATAAAATAATAAAAAATAATTATTGTTCTAGTCACACTGTGCTTCCATTAACAGTTGACAGTTTTAAAGTGACAGCCCAGAGTACTTCCAACCATAGCCCTGTTGTCCAAGGTCACCGAGTGCTCTTGGTAGAGAATTTGGTACAACATACACCAAACAGTGAACCAGCAGCTAACACCAAATGTATGGGGCCAGATACCTAAGATCAAATGAATGGGGCCATTTTCCCTTTAGTTAGTGGTAGTTGCTGGTTCGCTAATGTGGTCAAAAAGTCTATGTGGCACAAAATTTTTCCTACTGACAACACTCGGTTACCTTAAACAACAGGGCTGGTTGAAAGCCCTCAAGACTACTGCTTTTTAATCTCTATTGTGGTCTACAGTGGTATTATTTTGCTTTACTCACTCAAACGATTCATAGTCTAAACTCTAGCTATGCAAAGATGATTAAAGTCACTCAGGGTAAGTGACTAAATGATTTACACACATTTGTTTGTCACATAGAAAGATGGTGAAGGGTGTTACCTCAAAGTCTAGTTCCTCTGAAAGCTGGGCCTGGTTCTGAAGCCTCTGGCGGTTCCTCTCCTCCAGGTGGTTCAGTTGCGATTTGGGCCCATGAGAGACAGACTTCCCCACTGTGCTGGAGGATTGTGGGGGAAGCAGTGGTGTCTTAAAGACTGACAGTTGTTCAGTCTGTTTGGCCCGCTTCTGGGATTGCAGGGGGCTCCCACCCTGCCCCTGCTCCTCATCACTGGAGTCCTCCATCCGGATGATCCGCGAACGTTTGGTTTTCCTGACAGGCTCAAAAACTGGTTTTCCGGCCCTGGCACGCATGAGCTGAGCCTTGCGCCGGGTTGCATAGTTCCTCCTGCCATCCACATAGGAGTCTTCACCAATGACCTCTACTAACTCCTCCTCCTCCTCCGCTTCACTGGTCATCTCCTCCACATCACTGCCATGCACCACAAAGCTGTCCTCCCCGTATGACTCATCCTGCTCAGGCACCTTCAGGGTACAAGCAATATACTGACTAATTACACAAACAGTTAATTATGATACTGATGTTCATTGACTTTTTATTCATTGGGGCCTACCTGAGAGAAGACGTCTATGTGGTTAGTGGGCTTGTACAACATCTTAAATTTACCAGGGATAGCTGGGCTTCTCATGGACTTCAGGTAAATACCGTGCATTTCAGAATCTATAGAAACCAAAAAGATTGCCCTGAAAGAACACTCACACATACACACTCACACACACCTCCCCCATCATTTAGCTGTTAAAGGAGCTCTCTGTTGTCTAGAACACATCCTAATGGCATTCTCAATTGACTTACACTGGGTTTAATGCAGCAACTTCACTTAGTACAACAATTTTTTTTAAGAATGCTGGCCCAGTGCTAGTTTGTTTGAATGCTGGACATGTTTAGCATAATAAATGTTTCATTAAGAAGGTGATTATAAACTTCAGACTTTGTCAGTAATTTAAATTACAACCAAAAGTGCTGAATACCTAAGAGTAGTTTCCCATTCACTCGTCTTCAAAGTAAGCCTTTAAAAAGTGAGCAATAAGCCATGAGAGGTTATGCTTTATACCAGTTTTATCATGGCTAAGGGGAGCAACTTGTGTGGAGGAGTGGATGTTTGAAATGTTGTTACCGTTAAGATAAGGTTAAAGAAAAAAAAAAGTTTTACTTTTGCTTCAATGATTTAGGTGAGATTGTGCATGGCTACAGCGCTGTCATGACCATGAAACACAGCTGTGCACTCCTTCATATGGAAATCTTGTCCTTACAAATAGCCACTAAAACTTATCAACTATATTTGGTTGCTAAAGAGGGCGCCATTTAGCTAAAACAGACCTTTTCAATCTCCAGTGTAAATATAAGGTTGTAACTGGGCTTGTAAAATTGAATTTGGGCTTATCTTTGATAAATTAAAGTAGAATAAATTATAACATCAGAGAACAAGGTACAATACACCATTCAGCCATTCTATGTCACCTTTAAACATGTATTTATAGTTTTTATACAATATTTGTAGCATTAATAATCATTAATTGTTGAGTATTTCCTGTGATACACAAGTTTGAACAGGGTTAAACAGCCTAAACTTGGCTTAAATACTGGCCATTTCTGTTTTATTTACATTTCACATAGCATCTCAACTTTGTTTGGCAATGGGGTTAAGCAATTAAGCATCTCCTGGTTGGAAGGCAGACCCCCCATCTCTTTAATCTAAAAATGCCTAGATCAGCATTAGTATTGTTTAAACTTTTCAGACCAGAGGGATCCCATCCTAATCGGGTGAGCAGAGTATGTTGTGAGTATGTTGAGACCACAATGACGCACTGTATCCGTACCATTGAGGCCCTGCGAGAGGTGGCTGTTGTCCACCACAAAGCCCTCTAACATCTGGTTCTGCTCTTCATCGTCTTCCTCATCTGAAGAAACAGGCCCATCCTCCTCAGATAGCTCCGCCTCATCATCCAGGAACTGACGTACCCTTCTGCGCATCTTCTGCGTCACCTGGGATATGCAGTCAATGGGCCCAAGTATTTTATTCACCACTAATCTAAACATATACTGTTTACTTAGGCTATCATTACTACAGTTATTTTCACATTTGCTTACAGTAAAGCATATTCTCTGTAATAAACGACACATTACAGCTGTAGCACACAAACACTTTCCCTGTGGTACAACTATACCCGGGAAGGCTTCACCTTTGTTTGCACTGGGTTGGAATGGTTGGGAGCAGGCTGAATTCTGGGATTCTGGAAGTCATCATCTGATAAGGCCTCCACATCGCTCTCCTCTGACTGTAAAAATAGGAGTAAAGTAAAAAGAAAAATAACAATTAGTAAAAAAACATCTTATGAACTGTTGACTGTATCCTATTAACTATTTCACCTGAGTGGTCACCTGTGATTCTGGGGACTATCCCCTGAAAACATACCTCATTTAAATGAATTAAAAACTGAAACCATGTGTTACTATCCTTACCATAACATTGCGTGGGGCAAGCACACGCTTTCTTGTTACTTGCACAGGCGAGTCCACATCACTAAAGACCTTTGATTGCTGAGAAGATACAGAAGAAGGAATCTATGAATCTATGTCATTAGGTTAACAGTGGTGGTGGTATGGAGAGAAACAATGATGTTATGTTCATGAACATGACTCAAAAGAAATTATAGTTGATTAATAGAACATCATTATCAATAGACACTGTCTTTGCTTTGCAGTGTCCAAGCCCTGAACACCATGATAATACACATTTGTTAATACAGAACCGCAGACCTGACTGCCTGACACTGTTTACTCTCCTCCATATTATCCGGAACGCAGGGTGGTCTGACAGTTTTCGCTTGTAACATCAGAGCACATGAAATTTTATGAAATTTGAGGTACATGAGTCTGAAGGAGCTGCATCAAACAAGCCCTTAAGCACCAATGTGTGATGTAACGCCACCTATTGAGAGCCAATAAATAAAAATGTTAGGAATTGTGGGTGTTTGCTTTGTGCAATTATTTGCCAGAGATTCAATGAGACAATGAAACAGGGGGCATGCTGGGTGGTCTGTCACAGTTTTCACGGCATAACTTGAGAACCGTAGCGCCTGAGCTCACAAAATTTGAGTGAAGCCGCAACAAACCATCAAACCCATGTGTGATGCAGAGCCACCATTTGAGAGACAAAGAAATGAAAATGTCAGGAAGTTTGGGTGTTTGTGTTAGCATAACATCTTTGGATTAGCCATAGACAGTAAAAGAATTACACAACTAGGCTGGTAGAAACACAAACTGGAGTATATTGCTACCTACTGCGGAGTCAGACGCACTTTGGTCAATAATTCCATCAGATTAAATCAGTTAAATCATTAGCTTGGTAATAGCCAATAGCTCGATTTAGATGTGCATGTACACATACTGACAATCAGTTGGAGATGAACCCTTTTACAAATAAAGACAAGAGATGTCTCCACTGGGGGGCACTGTGGTGCAACCTTTTTTGGATTCAGTTGCCCATGGACTAACGTTTGAATCTGACTCATGCTAATTTTCTCATTTTCAACCCCATCTCTTGTTCGCGCCTACCAGTCACTCTTCATTTTACTATCTGAATAAATACAAAGTAACCAACAAAAATACTTTAGAGTACAGAAGATTATGATCCCTGGCAGCTAGGCAACTCAGGGTCATCATGGTGGTTTCACCTTATACTGCTGTAAATTCACTAGGGGAGGCCTCAGTGTGCCAAGATCATTAGCTGAAGTGGAGATGAGATGAATTCTGAATGGTGTGTGTGTGAGTGAGAGAGCTAGTGGTGGATACACACCTCTGGGGATGAGAGAGGGTTGAGTTGGCTCTGTCTGCTGCGCCTCCGTATGATGATGTCATCCTCACTGTCACTGGCAGGGTGCTCTAAAAAGAGCACCAAGACACAGGGATGTACAGATATTAATTCAACAATTCATACCGGTTATAATTTCAACACACACACAGACACACACAGACACACTTCAATGAATAAATAACATAATAAACACACTTACACAAGAAAAGAGACACATAACACAAAACGACACATAAAATGCCCATAAAGATGTCGCTCCATCAAATGAGGGGCATGGAGGTCAGCAGGGTAGAGGAGCTCTTTTCTTGAATGGAATATATTGTGTTAGCAATTTTTGCTAACCTATTTTCACAAATGTGTTCGGCAAAACTGATGGGAAAAGAAAAAACACATTGATTTCTACATGTAACAAAAAGGCAGGAGCAAAGCACTTGTAGAGGCTTCAACTGCTCTTGTCCCCTCGTTCAATTTTACGCAAAACAAGGCCCACATATTTTTGCTCTCAAAAATCTAGGTCACTAACACAAAAACCTCCACTTTATTGGATGAAGGATTTTGATTAGTTCCAGGCTAAGGAGCAGTTTGATCAAAGATCTTGAGACCTAGAAAACATCCAACACCTACAAAGTTAGATGTTTTTGTCTTTGACCTTGATCATTTCAATTATGCCTTCTAAATCAAATTTGGCAGTACAAGGCTAAAAGAAACAATATAAGGCAATTATATCTAACCTGGTTGAGGGAGGTCAACTGAATGATTTGCAGGAAGTGTCGTTCTCTGGAGCAAAGATTTCCGTGAGGAGCTCCACTGTGTTTCTCTTGGGGGGCTGATGAAAGTTTGGTGTGTGGCAATAGACTCTGGACATCTTGCAAGTGCAAATGCTGCTGTCACATGAGATGGGGTGGAGGTTTTTGATCGGATAGCTAGCCTCTGCTGTAGGGAGAGACTAGGCGAGAGAATAGTATAATCTTTGGCACTTAGAGCTGACGTCCCCCCTTTCTGCTTCAGGTCACAACCAGGGGTGGAGATGGAGACTGGATGCAGGCACCTGGAGGTATTGGTGGTGTGACTGAGTTTGTGTGGCGTATTTAGTTTTTTATCATGTTCAGGTTTGGAGGGCGGAGTTGGAGCAGACTGCAGATCATCCCTCATTTCAACCTCATCCTCATCTTCATCATCAAGACAGTATCCAAGGTCAAAGTTCACAGAGAAGAAGTCTTGAGAGAGACTGAAATGTTCAGAGCTCTGGACAGGCTGCTGGTGAGTATCACTAGGTGACATGTTTTGCATTTGTGAGGAGTCTGCTGTGGCCTTGAAACCCGTCTTTGCTAGGCCTTCATCAGGTTCTCCATCGTCTCTGACCCTCACTAGTTCACTGGCAACATGGCTGGAAAAGATCTTGTCAGGAGTTTGTATGTCTGGCAAACTGACTTGAAGAAAAGCTTCATCATCACCAAATAGGTCAACACTTTCATCCATGACATTGTGAAGAGGTCCTTTTAGACCTGTATGTTCCAAAGACTGAAGTGGTTTTGTGTCAACTTCAACTACTGGTTCTTCATTCTCATCCTCAAAAACCTCATCCCAGGTTGGACTGTTTATCATTTTTTGCAAGTCTTCAGTAGCCTCCTTTTGGTGAGGTAAACAAGAGCTATCTTCACGTTTCAGGGAATCTGTGTCCATCAGTTCAGTTTTATCATCATCACCGTCATTATAATTTTCCTCCAAACAGAAATTGATCTGGAATGGGTCATCTTCATGCAGTTGATCTGGAACATTTTTTGATTCTCTGGTGCTTTCATGATTGGGAAATGTATATATCTGAGAGAACTCAGTTAGGGGTGGGGATTTTGAAAGAAGCTGTTTAACATTTTCTAGAACTGCTATCAAACTGGCTGAAGATTCTCTGAAGGACTTATGCCTTAAGTTCTTGCATGGCTTTGGTAAATAAAACAGTTCCTCAAATTCTGAAATCTGCTCGTCAGCCCGTTTCTCATGATGAGGACTACAACTTAATTGATTTTCTTCCGTGCCATCTGTGATGGCAACCTTCACCTTATTTTCTTCCTTCAATGGATATTTCATTGGACTACCATCTTCATCGCTGTGCAAGATGCAGTCAAAGTCCATATCCATCAATGGCTGACCACTGAAAGTGGAACACTGACTTTGAGTCTCTAGGTCTCTATTGTCTTGTCTGGAGACAGGAACTATTTGAGGGAGAACTTTATCCTTGACTATGGTCCTGGGACTTGTAAGTGCCACCTTTGTGTTTTTCACGCCAACAATATTTTTATTTAATTCCACTGAGGAAGTGGCAGTGTGAGAAAATTTTGTGGGACATAGTTTAGTCTCTTTTTGTCTTCTGGTGACCTTAGCCCAACAGGCATCCTCTTGGAGGCCAGCAACATTATCTTTGTGAAGGTATGGCAACAGCTGAGCCTCATAACTACACTCACCCTGTAAAGGACACAAACACAACATTAGCCTTAGAAAAAAGACCAACTATAACTTAGTTTAAACAAACAGCACATACATAGTAACACATTCCCTAAACAAACAACAAACCATAACATAGTAAGGTTTTAAGATTTAAGGATTGTTCATATTTCAAGCAGCTTTGGAAAATCTCTCTTAAGATGGCAAGCTCAGGAGCCCTATGCTCTAGCCAACAGCTCAGAAGTCATTAACAAGATGTGTTTAGTGAAACAAAAGGATTACTCTACTGCTCTGCCAGCCAGTGCGTGCACTCTATCACTCCAAAGTTTGGGATTGCTTGGAAATTTTTCTTGTTTTCCACTGAGATGCTCATGAAATTAGTGTAGATAGGAAACATGGCAAATGAAAGACATACAGTCCTTGTTAGATAATTAATGGCAGCAATTAGCTACCAACAGGCAAATTGTGAGATGCATGCAAGTTTAGTGTTTAATGCCATTAGTCAAGCATAGTGGTGGCAGTGCTTTGGAGGTGGGAAAACTGGAGATCTGTACAGACTCAAGGAGACCTTGAGGAAGGCGGGTTATCAATATTTTCCAAAGCCACATCACAGCCTGTGGACAGCACTTGATTTGTCCAGTGTCATCCTGCCACGGGATGACTTACACCTACCAACTATGCCAGCACCATTTATAGAAAAATGCATCAGCAGAATTCTGACAGCTGACAGAATTCTAAGTGAAGTGGCCAGCACAGTTTCTGTTTCTGAACATTATGGAACTTTTGTGGAAGCAGCCTGAGCTGTGCTATGCTGTGGAGGAAGAGTTCTTCATGCCAGTCTATCTTATGGTAGATGCTCCTGAAAGCATCAGGTGAAATCTCATCAGATTATCTGGATAAATTGACAGCTAGAATCCCTATTGTCTGTTAGGCTGTAATTTTTGCAAAAGGTGGCTTTTGAAACAAAATCAGTTACAAAAACACATTAATCATTTCAAATTATATAATTAATTCCATCTCTAGCAAGGACTGTATGTCTTGTTTAATTGATATATTCAAAATTATATATGTGAATTCATATATTCACATATTCACCCTAGCCAGGTATAAAACCAGATGCTCATTCTACACTTTTGTTTCGTACAGAGGGTCTGGACATTCGGTAGTGAGATTTGATTGTTTGCTTGAGGTGTTTATGTTCAGTCTCCTGCCACTATCAGCCCCTGACTGATAGCATTCTAGCTCTGAATTCACACCTCCCTCTGTTCGCTGACTGGACAAGTTAAAATGCCTCCTGAGACTACAAGGTCAATGGGATCAAATTCAGATTAGCACTGAATTCCACTTTAATCAAGTGGAAGTGCTAGGAAAGCAAGGCCAGGCTATATTCACTGTGGTTTCATGAGTAATTGTCATAGAAAACATGGACATCTCCAAGCAATCCAAAACTTTTTAGTGGTAGTGTAAGGATTCATGGATGGATAGACCCTGTCCAAAAGTCAATAGGCATTGATGCATGAAGAAATACAAAAAAAGGGGTCTTTTAGACATGGGATCCAATTAGCCCATCCATCGTGGAACATAGCTGCACACACACAGACCCAATAAGTCTCAGTACTGCTCCGAATAGTCTAACAACATGTGCCACTCTCATAGCAAGATACTGTCTGTTTTCACTTTCTAACCTATTTCATGCAACAACAAAGAAAATGTGAGATGTGTGTATTCATGGCAGATGCATTTACTTGGTTGAGCCACTGTGATGCAACAACTGATTTGTCCCACAAAAAGTAAACCTTGCATTTTTGGCTTTAGTCAAAACGTTTTACATATAGCCCCATGTAGTTTAAGATGATTTCCCTTGCCACCAAATATCACAGATTTTAATCATTTTACAAAGGTTGCTTCTTGATATACAAAATACACTAACATTAAGAAGCCAATTCCTGATGCTATTTTTTCATTGGTGCTTTACTATACTGTAAATCTGCCAGTCCCCACTAGAACAATGAGTGAGCAGCTCAACGGGCAGACATGGCCTACTGGATAGGGCTTTGGGCTTGTAACTGATCCCCGACCAATAGTCCATGGCTGAATTGCCCTTGAGCAAGGTCCCTAAACCCTCACTGCGCCCCAGGTGCCACTATGGCAAGCAGCCAACTGCTCCGGGTTAGTGTATACTTAACTTCAATTCACTGTGTGCTGTGTGTGTTTCACTAATTTATGATTGGGTTAAATGCACAGACCAAATTTTCCCTCACAGGATCAAATGAGTGTAG
Source organism: Tenualosa thibaudeaui (assembly GCA_027481765.1). Taxonomy (NCBI): domain Eukaryota; kingdom Metazoa; phylum Chordata; class Actinopteri; order Clupeiformes; family Clupeidae; genus Tenualosa; species Tenualosa thibaudeaui. Next base: position 1,836,343 of record JAIFZK010000013.1, on the reverse strand, counting down.
ATTATCTGTCCATGCACTGTCCCAGCATTGTAGTTAGTCTTCTCCATCTCCCTTTGTCTACTAGATGCTCTGCATCTCTACTAAATAGTGTTTCTACACACACCCATTGCTCTTTTGTTTTGAATTCTACTCAGCTTGACTAATGCTTTAACAACCTCTCCCTCTCTCATTCAAACTCTTTCTCTCCCTCCCTTCTACCCTTTGTCTCTCTCCATCTCTCACCCTCCCTACACTTCTCCCTCCCATCACCATCTGTCTCTCTCTCTCACCCCACCCCTTCTCTACACTGGGCTGCGTGCGTGCACATCTAGGTCACCTCAGGCTGGCCTACTTTGAGCTTCCCCGGGTTATGTAATAGTTCTGAGAAGTCTTACATAAGCAGAGGAGCCTGACTGCCCTGTGTCTCCCGTCACACAGACAGGAACAGGAAAAAAATGAATAGAAAAGAAAACAGTGTGGAAGAGAACTGTGCACCTCTGGATGTGCAAAGACAGGCTTGAGATAATATAAACATGCTTCATTCTGCTTCTCTCTTACTCTTGAGTGCGCACACACATGCACGGACATGCACACACACACACACACACGACACATACACACATAATTTCTCTCTCACTCTCTCTCATTTATTCTCTTTATTACATTCAGTCCTTTCTTCATCTCCTTTCCTCCTCTTCCTCTCATTCCCTCTCATTAGTTCTGCTTTTAATTTCCTCCCAAAAATCAGCATCTCCACTTAGTTTTTTTCCTTGACTGACTGTGGGTTGAAAACAAGCAGCTACAAAAAGACACAAATGGCTAAAGATTTAGTACCATGTAACTGAGCCCTCTATGCCGTCACCCTACCAGGAGTAAGTTCAGTGGGCCTTCTTGGCTGGCAAGCATGAAGTTAATAGATATTTGGGGTAAATTTGAAACAAAGCACCAATAAATAAGTCACACAAACGCAGCAATGAACCATTCACATGGAAAAAAGACAGACTGTAAATTTCCCTCTGACAGACATTGAAGACATACCCACAACCCCCACCCCCGCCACACACTCACACATGGAGTCTGCTATGTGGATGCGCCGGGAATAAGTTGTCTGTCGTGAGGATCTGTCTGTCATTAGGTGAGCCCCACACAGCATGGCTTTTCCCCATGTTCACACCCTCAGAGAGCTGAGATGCCTGGAGATATTCAGATATATTCAGAAAAATCTGTCCTGGTGTAATTGGACTTCTATGAAGCCTTTGACACTGTTGATCACAACGTATTATTACACTGATTTGAACACTGAGTATAATCATCAACTGGTTAAGGTCTTCCTTACAACAGAGGAGCTTCTCTGATGCCATTAGAAACTGTACCTCAACACCAGTATCCCTGACCTGTGGTGTACTCCCAGGATCAATCCTTAGACCATTATTACCCAACCTCTATATGCCCCCATTCAGAGAAATTATCATCAAGAACATAAAATCTGTTATCACAGCTATACTGACGACGGCCACATGTATTTAGCCCTGTTACCTATGATTATGCTCCCCTCAAATCTCTTTACCAAATCAAGAAATGGTTGGCACAGAATCTTTTTTAACTGAATACAGACAACTAAGGTAATTATATTTGGAAAAAAGAACAATGACTCAACCCTTGGTCACATGGGCGACAAAAGCACAGATGCATGGCGACAAGTTATCATTCATTTTCAATGACTAGGCGACAGGTGACAAATCGAGGTGACTAGGCCACACGTTGCCAGGTGGGTGGAGTAAAAAACAGGAAAGCTTTCTATTTTATGTAAATGTTGGGCAACAAAACCAGGTGATTTTTCTATAATAGCCAATCCGAGTGAAAGTATGCATGATGAGGCGCTTTGAAACTGAACTTCGATCAGAAAATTCAAAATGGCGAGGCTAACGCAACTATACTATACAAAGCTAAAAATTTAGGTATTTTGTAAAATGAGACAAGAAATGTTGACTGTTAAATCTGAAAAAAGGTTTTATAACCAGAAAATACATCTGTGGTGACACAATATGTATCTACTCGCCACCTACTTGTGTCAGCAAGTTAGCAACCAACCATCAATGAATCACTGCTTGTTTTTGAGCTAGCAACACCTCCTTGGCCAAGTGTTTCTACTCAAATCACCTAGTCGCCGGTACATGTGACCGTAGGGTTAGGATTGCTCCTCCTGATACAAGGGGGCTGAAAGCAAGGAATTTTGTTTAAAATCTTGGTGTGGTTATTGACAGTGATCTTTAGTCACATGAAAGCAACAACTAAATCTGCATTTTATCACCTTTAAAACAATGCCAAATTAAGGTCTGATGTCAGAACGCAATCCGGAGAAATTCACCCATCCCTTTATTTTTAGCAGGGTAGGCTATTTTACAGAGCCAAAAATCACAATCAAGAAGCTTCAACTACTACAAAATGTAGCGGCTAGGGTCTAGCGGATACCCAAAAGAACTGACACATTATTTCAATCCAGAGGTCCCTGCAGTTCCTCCAGTAAGCTATAGAATTAATTTTAAAGCATTGCTACCTGTTACTCAACAATACACCCCTACTAGGACTCTCAGGAGTGGTGAAGCAGCTTTTATCTACTATACGGATAAGCTCTAATACCAGGTCCCAGAGAGCATCAAAAATACTCCCACGGTTTACCTAGACTAGAGACTAAATTTGATCGCAATTTTATCACTTTATCTTACTTTTCTGTTTTGTTTAAACATATTTTTAAATTTCAGTGTTATTTTTATAATTTCTTTTTCTGCTAACACTTCTTTTAAAATATGAATGTGTGAATATTATTTGAAACATTAACTTTATAAATACATTGAACTGCCTTTGTGAAATTTGCCATTTAAATGCATTTTGCCTTACTTTTGCCTTACTCAATAACATATCGTTGAAAAGTGTATGGATATGCCAGACGCTTAGAGAATAAAAAAAAGTGTAATGGACTGGAATGCTATCAGTGGTTTTGTTTATGTTGATTTTAGAATACTTAGCTCACTGACAGTCAAATAGTCACGGAAAACAAAAGATACAAATCATAATCTACCCACTACTATTACTCTATCTCAGGGGCAGTATCCCTAAGATGGATTTTATATGGCACATGTACCATGAAAGTCCATGCAGGAGTACATCAGATGACATCAATGATACAACAATCATAAACTCAGCTAATCAGACACATTCACAACCATACCACTTTATTTATCTACTAACATTTCATATCCGTGTCTGCGTTTTCACACACGAGGTGGCCTGGCTCTTCTGTGTTGTTCTTACAAAAGCTTTGTTACAAAAGCTCTCAGGGCAAATTCCTCCAAATCTCAACCTCAAATACTTGTATACAGTAACCAAATGGTTTCTGCACAACCAGACTATTCTTCACCCCAAATCTGGGATTTGGTCATTTAAGAGTAAGCTTTAATCCAAGAAACCAACTGCAGGTTGAGCAACACCCCAGAAGTATTTCAGTTGTAACGGGAGTCAACTGGTAATATGTGAGAAATCACACAATAGTATAAATCTGATTGAACAAGTACAGAGAAGCCATACACTGAACAAAACATTCAGGGCTTTTTGTGCAATCTGCTATGGTAGCATGGATTTACCTTGACATTGATCTGACAACAGCATATACACCAACAGACTACAACATCATTTTTTTCATATACTTGAAACCTAAATGAATACACTTTTAGACGTAGTTTTTATCCATTCATATTTCCATAGGTGAATAATGACAAGTTTTTCTGTGGTATAACAAACATAAAATTCTTTATAGCTTTGTTATAGGCCAATCTAACAACAAAGGATGAAACCTGCATCATCAAAGCTTGCGTTTAACCAATAAAAACAAATGCTCTGGCACTGAGAACAATATGACCTGGTGACCTTCTAACTTCAGTCACCTTTAATAAGATTATTAGGCCTGATGGGATTACAGGGAGCAGCAGAGAATCCATCAGAGAAGAATAATGGTTCCTTTACCACAGAAGAACTGTGACTGTAACTGTTAATAATGTAACTGTTAATAATCAAAAGTTAGACTTGGGATAAAACGGATAAAAAAGTCTGCTATATACATAAATGTAATGTAAATGTTTTTTACTGATGGCCTAGAAATCCAGACCCACATATAGAAAGATGTAGGTCTGGCCCGGACTGATAGACCAAATCCAATCCAAGAGGCGGCACCGATGGATGTATATCAAAATGTGTCTGCACTTTATTGGATAGATTATTTAACACTACTTCAACACTGCTGCGCTGTCATCAACATGTTAAGCCAACCCTGACTTTGAATCATAGTTAGGACCTACAGAGCAAATTAAAACTTGCTAGTGGTATGTCTAGATTAGTAGGCTACTTAACAACATTCCCATTTTTCTAAAACTGAATAATTTTGACAATACACTAGAATATTCAATATCCTTTAAAACTTTATTTCTTCTTAAGTTCAAACAATGTTCACAACTACAACTCTATTTCACAGTATAAGCAAACGAAAGCAGCAGCAGCTAAGGTAAGATGATGTCCAATAACAGATGTCTCTTATTTTATCTCTGAATGCAATCAGAACAACCCTTACACTACTACGACAGATATCTTGTATCTAACAAAAACACAAACTCAACCCCCTCAAGGCAGTAAAAACGAAGCAAATCAAAACACCTGACACCTACAAAACACCTGAACCAGGTCAGTGGTTTAGATGTCTGACCTAGTTAGCGCTGTTTGGTCTGGTGTTTAATACCATTGGCTGGGGTCCTTAATCCCTGCCATATGGGTACCTCGTTTGCTGACCTTTTAGTGATGGATATCCAACTGTGCTGCTGTTATAGTACTAGCCACATGTACATGTTTGACCCAAGCTCACACGTTTAGCCAATCAATCGGAGGTGTCTTTATCCTACTGTGAACAACGCGGGAGTCTGCATTAAGGACACTTTCACAGCTCTGTGTATTCTCTGAGCCATGTGAGTTTTATTGTGGATGGAGGATGGTGATCAATAAAGAGCATCTTAGCAATATCTGCCCAACAGGGCTTTTGCTCTGATTAACACTGACCTCCTTTACTTGATGCAACACAATATGGGTCCTTAGCAGTTATGGCTGCATGACATCTCTCGTTGTGTGGGTTCAAAGAAAAAAACAAGGAAGTAAGGAATTGCCTATTTTTGGTGGATCTAAGGATGTTTAAGAGTAATTTCAAAAAAATAAATGTATAAATAGACTTTTATGTGATTCCTTTTTTCCTTCAGAAAAGGTGTTTGTTACTGTCAATTATTAAGAGCTATAGATGAGTCATGATTACTGGAGCTTTCCTTTCACAGCAAGGACATATGCTGAACAGCCTGAATACACACCTCTAGCTAACATGGACACATCTTTTGAAAGTAGAGCCCTATTCATCTGTTCCTTAAATGTAACTTAGTGGATGTTCAGAACCTGACAAAACAGGGGTAAACTTCCCAGTACATTTTGAATGTGTTTTTTACATTCTTCTAATCCACACATTGGATCCATTAGAGCATCAGGACGACAAAGGAGAGCAAGAAAGCTTATTTACAGAGCTGTGGAGGGCAGTGGTTGTAAAAGTGGGTTACAAGTGTGATTGGGTTCTCAGCTCTTACTAGCATAAAGATAAAGTAGGAACATTGTAGGAACACACTCCAACATTGCCACCAAATCGTTATGTACCATATATTAGGAATAATAGCCGCCGAGGTGTCTCAATATAAGGGAATAATGGAAGAGGCGTGGGTGAAGAACAGCACAACGCCAAAGGCAGAGGCACCCAGTTGCAACTCATGTGTATAGACAATAAGCAAGAGTTTTAAACATAAAAGAAACGTGCGGTTCGGTTTTAAAAGAAATTATCCTGTTCAGTTGCTGTACTATTTTATTTGGTAACTGACAACGGTGAGCTTGATAACGGCTGATTCCATTGCTCTTCGCAAGTTCAACTGTCATTTTCTATACTCAACAGGACAGAGTGCTCACTCCTCACCTCCTCCTGTTTTAGATGGTCAATCAGGTCCATGAGGGCAGTGAAGTGGAGGCAGCGGTCTGAGTGGCCCACCCTGTGTGTGTGCTGGGGCCGGTTCTGCCAGTGCCTCCACTCCCATAGAGACAACTCTTGCTTGGGCCCATTCACAACCTCCTCCTGCAAGAAATACACACATACACGCATGTGTACATGTATGTACACACACACACACACACACACAGTATATATATACAGATAAATGCAAGTGCAAAATATACAAAATATAAAATACCGTATTTTTAAGGCTAACACATTACAAACATATGCCGGATGCCCATGAGTTTTCTCACTGCTGATCAGTGGGATGGCGGGGTGTTGTTGGGATTGCAGTTGAACTTTGTGTGTGGTGGGTACCTGCAGCGGGGTGTCTATGGACAAAGACAGGAAGTGGGTCTGAGGGAGCGTTGGCTGCGGCTCATCCTCACTCAGACGCATAGTAGATGACCAGAGAGAGAACTCTGCTGGAGTTAGGAAGCCATCTCTTCTCTGATTCTCTTCAGGAGCTCTTACTGCATGCGTGCGTGCACACACACACACACAAAAAAAACATACAAAAAAATATATTTAGTAACAAGTCTGAGACGAAATGACAAGACATTCACACCAAGGCCATCCTTATGCATTAGCTAAGATGTTCACATAGTAGCCTGATGAAGTAGTCACCACATTTTGACATAACGCAATGCAATATTATTGTAATTCAATGTATGATCAGACAATTTTATATATCAGCAGTCTGGAAACTGCTATACTGCCATTCATTACAAAGCAGAAAGTAAGGGGGAAGCCAGAAATGTACACGCAATAGCTTCCATTTACCTTTCACCATAATACCATAAAAGTACAGATGCAGACCCAGGAAAATAAATGTATTTCAATATGCAGTGGGTATTCAGTTTCAACCATTCCCTGAGGAATGTGCAGGATTATGAGAATCGTAGCCTCAGATTTCCAATTAGCTCACACTCACTAAAGTCAAAGCCATAAAGAGCCTAAAGTTGTCAGTGCACAGAACAGTGATAAAAGTACATCTGTCAATAATTAAATCACTGAAATGATATCACCCCTCCAGGGGGAAAAAAGAAATGGTGTTTTACTATGGATGGAAGGGCTTCATGGAGCAATAATTATGAATATTTATACTTACAATGTTAGATGTGGGCAGGTAATAAATTAACCTACTTTAAGTGTCACAACTTTTGATGATAAAAACCCACTTGATCAATGAGCCAATGGTTTGTACAAAAATAAATAAATGAATAAAAAACACCACACACACACACACTATAGGTTTATGAGTGGTATCACAATTCATCGTACTGTTCCTATGATATGGTCCTATGTATGGTGCTAATAGACACTCTTAATGATTTGTCGGTGCAATGGCTTATACCTCTGTCTCCATACACTTTCTCTTACCTAAAGAGCTGGGGTGCACAAGTGACTCTCGGCCCTCTGTGACTGACTTGCGGCCCTTGCTAGTCCGCCGGCTGGTGTCTCTGGCCTCAAACTGGCCACAGGTGATGTGCATCTTGTGGATGGTGGGGGTCAGGCCCTCGGGGAGCATGCGAGGGCTGTTGGGGAACATGTGGAAGCTCCGATTGTTCTCCAGGATGCTCCTGTTCACGCTGCGCCTGTTACTTTGGCTCTGGTTGTAGGTCTAGAAGCCGAGATTGTATAGAAGATTTCAACGTGAGCTAATGTCTTACAAAGGGAGACATCAGTCTGGCAGTCTGAAGTTTCATGGGATGATGAAATAAGCAAATATCATTACAAAAAATGTGAAACTGTGACCAAGAGTCATGGAAAATGCCATCTGTTTTCCAGCCCCTTCCACTGGAATTTTATTCCCTCATTTCATTAGTTTATTATGCACTGTGTCTATGTTACTCTGAGAAGAGTAACATAGACACAAGAGAAAGACACAGACAGAACCACACATCACAGACAATCACACACAGATATGCATCTATTGGCACACACATGGACAAAGGCAAAGGCAAAGACACACACATCATAACTCACCCTTTCCTCGCGGCCCTCGGCCAGAATGACGACGATGCGCCCCTGGCGTCGTCGGCCTGTGCGGCCCATGCGCTGCACCAAACGGATAGGGCTCTTCTGAGCATCAAAACAAATAATGAGGTCCACCTCACCGATATCTAGACCTTCCTCACCCACACATGTGGATACCAGCGTGTTGTAGCCCCCCTCTTTAAATCTCCGCACAACCTACATGATACAGCAGCATTGTTACGCATGAAATGTACAGGGGTGGGCAAAACTATTGAGACAAAAGTGAAATTTAACATTTTGTTACATTCACAAGTTTTATAAACAAAAAAAACTAAACAACAATCAATATTTAATGTTATTATTGTTAACATAATCATGTTAATGTTAACATTTAAGATCTCTCTTCTTCAAATCCTCCTGGATCTGGGGCAGCACAGTCAAAAAGGAGCATATACTGTGTTAAGACCATACCAGTCACAGAAAGAGCATCTTTATCTCATGAGCCACCGTTCTGCTTTTAACATGTAGGTGAAAGCTAAATAATTCAGGGAAGCTTTGAATTTTCCATCTTGTCTAAACCATATTTCATCCCAGGAAACCAGGTCTGATGTTGGGACAAGCAGGGGACTCCAGTGCATCCCTCTAGCATAGCAACCAAATCCAAAAATAGATACTTTTTGTGGAGAACTCCAATTTTACAGATACTTTACATCTGGTCTAAAAGACAAATGTTAGAAAGCAGCAGACAGATTTTGCCACTGGCTATTCCTACTGGTGTTTGGTAAGGGGCAAGACAACAAGAGAATTAATACTCTTACAACTGCCTATCAAGCTTGAGAGCAAACATAAATGCTCAGTAGCATGAACAATACATGTACAATATACCATTACAAACACAAGTAAGCAAATGAAATAGAAAATATTCTTAATGTTAAAAATGACAATTACTAATAATGATCATTTCAGTTACTACCAATTTGGCAATATGGCACATTTAGCCTAGCAAGCCTTGACAGATTCAGGCAAACTGAAGCAGGAGTCCTGCTCAACACAAAAGGGTCCCTGTCTGAGGGCCTGCCAACCTCTGCAGAAATCTCTGTCTCCAATGGCAACAGAAATGGGTGCAGCTGGTGGAAAAATGGGATGCCCATTTACACAGTCAAGCCATCACCACCCTGTTTCTGTTATCACATGGATACACAAGACACACACAACACTCTGCAGGTACAGTGAACACATAAAACAACATATCTCTGCTGTCAATGAGGAGGACAGATTATATGGTCCAACACGTGTTAGAAATTGAAGTACAATAATGAAAAGAAAAAGAACACACACACGCACATACACACAAGCCTCTAGCTGATTAAAGCAAACACTCTAATATAATTCAGTTGCACTTCAGACAACCTGTTTGCTCTTTGTGTCATTCTACATGGCCTTGCTTCTGTGTCCTCAATCTAAAATTAAAAGAACAATAAGTTATAAATAAATAAAGAAGAGTGATTTTACCTCTAGCTGCTCTTTCTGGGTGAAGCCTCTCACACCTTTGCCAGTCGAGGCCTGGCCCATGAAGGTCATGACCTTGATGTGGGGCTGGTGGCGGTTGAGCATAGTGGCGATCTCTTGAACGCTCTCTCTGAAGGACGAGAAGATCATGACGCGAGTGCTCACGTCCGGACCTGCACCCTCAGAGCCTGCTAAACAGCAGCACACAAAACATGCAAAAATAAGAAACACAAATGTCACAGCCAATGAAAAAAGCGAAAATCAAAATGCCTGCCAAACTGTGGAGCTCCTTCCATGTAAAAGGAGGGAAAATTCCAAGAAAAATGGCAAAAACTCATTAAGAAAAAAAATGGCAGCTCATTATACTTATTATGAAGCCAGGAAAAAGCTGTAATGGAAGCAGCTTTTGACAAAAGATACTGATCCAGCCCGACTGCTTGCCTGAGGTTTGAGACTCAAAGTGTTGCTGCACCACCTCGTCCAGTTTCTGCAGTTTGGGGTGACTGTAGAAGAATGGCTCCTCAGGCCCTGCAGCAAGAAAGCATGATTAAGGCTCGCAAAAGGCACCAGCCAGCAACAACACATCTTCTTACTATATATCTTTATCATCAAATGCAGTTTTAAAGCACCTGTGGTAGGCTTGACAAACATGGCTTCCATCTCCTTGTACAGGTCCATGAAGTCCACATTTCTCTGAAGCTCATTTCTAGCTCGAGATGTCTCTATTCACACATACACACACATAGTTACTCAAAACCAGAGAAAGTGAGAGAGGTAAGAGAGAGAGAAAAAAAGGAATTCTTTCACAATGTCTGCAAAATGTCACAAATATTTGCTTATGGCAATACATATATCCACACAGGCAGACATTAACTACAGTTTAAGAAGTCATCCATGTAAGCCTGCATCACCCTAGGGCTACACTGGATGCCTTACGGAAGCGTTAAGTCAAGCCTCATCAAAATACATTTAGAAGACTGGTCTGTTTTTTAAGAATGTTCGCTGCGGTGCTGCGTCTGGTGTAGCTAGTTCCATTGATTTTAGTGGAAGCTAATTGTTACGGCAGATACGTCTTTGATTAAACGCATCTGTAACATATCCGGTGTAGCCTCTGTCATACTTAACAGTGCTTTAATCTATTCTATAACAAACTAGTCTTTGAAACCCTACTGCCGTAAGCGGTTACCTTTAGCTCCTCCCATGATGCCTTGCATGAAGAGGAAGAGTGAACGCAGTCCCATCTGCATTAGCAGCTCATAGCCATGGTACAGGCTGATGCTCAAGGCAAAGTCCCCTTCTATTGCCCCATGCTGCCCCCCCTATATGGAACAAAAACAGACAGTTCTGCATAACCTGTATTTGCAGAAAATACTGCCGCACAGTAGTAGCAGTGTAACTTTTACACCTCACTTAAAGTAAGGTAGGATACTGACAAACAGTAATAATGAGCCATGTTTTTAGCCATGTTGCCTCTGCAACCACATAATTGATTCCCTGCATTTCAACTGGATAATCATGACAATTAGCCAACAACACTCAGGAACACTGCCTAGCACCAATGCTCAAAAGGCATTGGGCATCATCTGACCAAGAGCATGTTTCTTCAGTTGGGAGATAATTCAAGGACACTAGAGATAAGAAAATACCTTCTCTGACTTCAGAGAATTGAGAACTGCTTTTATAAAATAACAAAGCTCTCATTTAAGGTAATTTCAATGCTACCAAATTGCAACACAGAATGAAGATTCTAGATGGGCGGTGGTAGCGTAGTGATTAAGGAACCTGGCTAGCGTGCAAGTAGCCTAAAAAGTTGTAGGTTCGAAACGCAGCTGCAAAATGTGCTGGTCTTCAAAAATTAATTCTATAAATTCATTACTTCATTACATCACATATCCCAACATGTAAGTTATTCCCAATACATTCTGTAGGTCAATCAATTGTCAGCGTGTGTCAGTTAAGTCTTTAAGGGTGTGTTTTTGTTTTGATAGTGTTGTATTAATTACACATTACGTGTCTGTTGCGTATCTATGTAAGGTACACTGATCTACCTTTGTACACAGAATGCTACATGAAAAAACTTCCCTTGCCTTGCATTTGACAATGGCTGGGTTTCCATTCAACTTCAAATCTGGCTCAAGAATCTGCACATCTGCATGTATTTTCATCCAAAGTGTAATGCACATTAAAATTGGACATTAACCTAATCAAGAGCCATGTCCAACCAACTGTGGTGTCAAAAAGTCTTTTCACCAGGACAATGTCTATGGACAGAAATGCGGAAAATGGCACTATATGCAAGTGTTTATCAACTTTAATTGCATTATATTGCATGAAGCCAAATTAATGCACCGCCCTCAAGTGAATTAATATTTATATTCGATAGAAAGTTATATGAATTTGCCTACTTGTACGTGTGTGGGTGGGTTGCTGCGGAACTGCTGGCGGGCCAGGATGAGCTGGTACTTGGTGAGAGTGCGCAGGTCACGATGAGACAACAGCCGTAACTGGGTCAGACGTGCAGTGAACCTCTCAAGAACCTGGGGATGACAAAAGGACTGGGAGATGAATCCGCACACAATTTTTAAGGGCAATTTTCCTCTACAAAATGCAAGACCAGAGCACTATCATTCATTTAAGTGTTCCCATTTCAGACAGCACAAGGGAGAGAGGTGGTTAAAAGAGAAACATCTATGAATGGGTCCATGTGTGGGCCCCTTAGTCCAGACACAAAATAGAACAATTACTGACCAAATAATCATAAAACATGGCCACTTGCTGTCTGGTAAAGAAATGGGGGACTGGTCCATAAAGCAGCTGGGTTTCATAACTGTAATTATGATGTATAGACAGAAAGCTTACAGACAACCATTTTGAGGCCAAACTAATCATATTTACAAAAACCTATCTATCACTCCCTACAAGCTCGACTTAGTCAAGGTATATTTAAAAAGTCCCTGTGCGAAGATGAATATAGGTTGGTACTGGGGATGATACTATTCTTGTTAGCGGCAAAATGTAATAACAGTAAATGTAATGAACTCTCCTGGTTAAATAAATACAGCTTGACTGAAGAATTTAGAAGGAAGAATTTATTTTATTGTTGGTTCTACGGAAAACACATCATGCCCATCATATCTACTCTAGAGACTCTACTGATCCTCCACTGACACAGATGCATGATCTCTACTGGTGATGTCATCAGCTGTGGCTGAAGTTCTTAACTGAATGACATTTGATAAGTGCTTTGGGGCACATCAGATAAAGTTAAATAACACCTGTTAAGTCCATTGACCTTCATCAATCTGTTTTAAACAGCACCTCTAATCTATCAGTATTCAGCTGATGTACAACATGATTCCAACTTTTATTGTCTCTCAGGAGGTGGATGCAGCTCCTTCAGGCCCATGTACCAGTAAAATTTCATCGTCTGGAACACTATGGTTCTCGAGATATTCCACAAAAACTGTGTATGACCAATGCATTTTGTGGTGGGTCAGCGTGGGGGAGGGGTCCTGGGCAACTAAAATAGCCTACAGACTATGAGCCCATCAACACGCCCACCAAGTTTCATAAGGCCCAGTGCATTGGTGTCTCAGGAATTTTGCTTCCTAAAAACAATAAATTTTGCCATTTTCTGTCTCTCAGTAGTTTGCACATACACTACATATGGGTGCTTGATGGCTCTTTATATGTGCTCCTTGAGATTTACATACGCCTAAAATTTGGGTACTACAATTTGGGTACTACAGTTCTCAAGTTATTCCACAAAACTGTGTCTGACCAACCCACTAAAACGGAGGCGCCAGTGTGGAAGGGGAGTGGTCTCTGGGACACAAAAGAGCATTATGCACTATGAGCTTTATGTAACTAGATGGGGACCAAAAGCTACTGCATGTTAAAACTTGAGTGGATCTACATCCCCACTGAGATTCACATGTCAGCTGTTTTGGTGTATAGTTTTGTCCAAAAGCATATTTCAAAGAGCTAGCACGACAATCGGGCATCAAACTGGTTGCTTCCATATGGTGCCACTTGCAATGATATGAAGTACTAAGTCCTGACAATCATTACACATGCCTTTCTTATGCAGTACAAAAGGAATGATTTTGCACTGATGGATGTCAATCGAGGAATGAGCCACTGAAGATGATAAAGTCCTGATTTATGGGGGAGTCATTATTTTGTGCTGTTTCACAAAGCTCATCTCAACTCAACCACTCTGAGTCATGGATGAGGCAGGATGAAGCAGAAATAGGCTTTCCTACCACTCATTACATAAGAGGATTACTGGGTAAAATTAAATCAAACCTTCAAGGACTAGCTCTTTCTTGCTCTCATACACAAACACAAACTAATAAAGCTCTATGCACCTCTCGTGTTTGGACATTTTGTGTGATTTTTAGGTTGCAGAGATAGAAACACATTATCGATGAATAATGACATTATTAAGTAGGCCACTACTCAACAATATCATCTTCCACCACCACAGAAGTACTAAAACGCCTATGCACATATGCCCACATACACACACACACAAACACACACACACTTTAGTCACACAGACGGATTAGGATTTTATTTATAGCTACAATGACTCATGTGGCACAGCTCATCAGCCAGGGGATCTCGCCACAAATCATTTCACTACAGCCTGTGTGTGGTGCCAAAATTTCTGCCAGTACCATCACTTAAGTATTCACATAATTTACAAATAAAGTAGGTGGTTTAGGAATCATTAAGAATCATTATTATCTAAAGGATCATGTTTACATAATTATAGATTATGATTACATAAATTCTTTATAGGAGTCCTCTAGAAGGCATTTTCTTGCTGGAATAGCTCACTAAACATGTCATAGAATAATGCAATGTTACAGACTTTCTACTCTTCAGCAGTCTAACCGCCAGTTTTCCTTTGGTCACATAACCTTGCAGTCAGCATAAGCCAAAGACAAAAAAGTAAACTACTATACTGTCCACCCCTTCAACATAAAGACATGCCCTGTGCAAATACTGCAAATTATCTTGCCACTTAAGAGATTCATGTTGCATGTAGCTTTGCAATATACTTCTACAGCACTGCATGCAATCCTTCTTTCAAAGCCCAAATTCTCAACTTAATTGGGCAGATGATGCCCAATGCCTTTTGAGCAATGGTGCTAGGCAGTGTTCCTGAGTGTTGTTGGCTAATTGTCATGATTATCCAATAGTTTCCAGGTATCTGTGCAGGGATGCCACTAGCTTTGAAAGACAAAAGTGAAAAAATTTGGTCATACTAATATAGGCTAAATCTATTTATTTGTTATTAGTTACAAAGCAGTCATCAGGTCCTGTTATTGTCTCATTATTATTACTCACTATTTATTTATTTATTTTTACATATCACAACAGTGTAAATAAGTAAATGGCAATTATTAAGCCTACATGTTTTATCTTTGGCAATCTGATTTAAATGCACATGATGGCATCAGTAGTTATTCTTTGTTTTTGAACTGAACACTTCACCTTTCAACTAGTCAAAATTCTGATATCTGAAATTGCTAATGCTCAATTTTCTAATAAATTAAAGATTATTACAGAAAATAGTAACAGAGTCTGAATTTGGATGTTGATGTCTGCTTCCCAGCACACAGTGGGTGGGATGCAGTGTCCTGTGTGAAAAATTGCTTTTCTCACTAACACAATACCATATGTCCCTTGGAATTTTACTCACTTTGCAACCAGGTGCACTGTCTGTGCCTACCATCAGCATTTCACTTTTTTGGCAGGGGACTAAAGGTGGGTGTGTTCAGCGGTCAGAGGAAGATTAGGATGGAGATTAAACAGGGGACAGATTGAGGCATCCCAGCCTTCTCCACAGGAAGCCACAGGCAGAAGGGAACAGCGAATGATCAGATATGCGTTCATGCGAGGGGTTGCACGGGGATATGACATTTAGGGACATCGTTGATTAGGGTAGATTATTTGACAAGCAAATGACCATATTTAACTGAAGACACTCCCAGTACAAAGTCTTGTTTGTTTTATCTTTACCATCAAAGAGCTCCGGCATTATCTAGTAAAAGGCAACTGAAAAAGAGTGGTTTGCACTACACATCACATGAAATGTATAAACAGGAGCTTATTTTTGTTGTCCAAGTCTTTTTTTCTTACACTTCCTTTGACTCTGCACCCAGCAAATAGTTTTTGGGAATGCCGTGGTTTTTTTTTTTTTATTTGACCCTCAATCATCTAGGGACATTTCAGCATGTTGGGTGTATATGCAGCTACTGACTGACAGGACAGATGGAAATATAGATGGCAAGCATGAGGAAGTGAACTAGACTGTAGTCTGTTGTGTGAAGACTAATTGAGGAATAGGGCAGAGGGGTCTGTACTGTGTTCATGAGTGCTTGCAAGCCTCGATAATGCACTAGGCATGCCCAGTAAAGAAGAGAGATGATTGGATCGATAGAGTGTGGAGCCGATGGATGCAGGCGTTAAACCAGCCAAGCGTGTTCAAACAGCTATTAATATCAGTGAAGCCACTGGAGCAGCAGACAGGCAGACATGGAGAGATGGTTATTCTGCATGTACGCTATGGACGCAACTGTTTATACTGACTGTATATTACGGTGCTGGTGTTGTCATGGTGATGGTGCTCAATGATGACATCACAGATTCCAGAAAAACTGCAGACAACAACCAACAGAAACAGCACACTTTGATATTATAAAGATTTAGTTTTGGAAACAATTTACATTACATTAATATGATAAATACTGTAGCATGATGAACCATTTAAATTATGGATAAATTGAGAAAAATACTTTTTGTTTAATATCTTCAAACTTAATTGATCTAAATCATCTATAGAACTACATCTTTATCCACAACAAATACACAAAAATGAAAACAGCAATCTGTTTAGCTAAATACATTTTCAAAAACTGGATGTGTTTGGGTTCGACATCCAGAGTAAGCTTGATGCTTGATGCCATAATCCCTTCAGTTCTACGTGGTAGAAAAGCAGTGCTATATGGCAGTTAGTGGTGTCTAAACTGCAAACAGTACCCGCCCTTGACCTTCTAGGGTCTTTTCTGCGCGCGCGCCCGCACACACACGCACGCACACACACACACAGACAGACACACAATCCCTTTTAGAATCTGACACTAACGCAAGGGTTTGGGAGTACAATTAGGATATCCACATAGGATTAATCACAGAGTTAACCCTTCGATTCTTGATTACAAACCACTAACTAATAACTTCCCACCTCAACCGTCTCTGGTCAACCTGTTATCAAAACATGGAGGAAAAGTGAGAGTAAAACAAAAGCTATTTTGAGACTAGTTGAAACCATCACATCTGAAAATAGCCAACGAAGAAAATATTATTATTCTACTTTATAGAATATGTTAACTGAACTGTTAACTTGTTAAGCAACTATGTTAAAACACAGGCCTGACGGAAAAAGAGTTGTTCTTAATTCATGTTCATGGTGACCCGATATAGACGACAGCAATTTATGTTCATGGGTTCTCATTGAACATATTACAACACAAGGGGTCGCTATTTAGTTGAAGAATTTTTATTACTCGCAAAACAAGTCTACAAATGTGTATTTATTTATACAATGGGCGCCTATATCCTTTTAATATTAATACAGCATAATTCTCCCCCCAGCACAGACAAACATTGCATTACTGCTATTTTCTAATTCTGATTTATCTCCAACACAAACTAATCCATCACTATGATGTGATCAGTAGTGATGTATTATACATTACTATACTAATCACATTATGAACATTAAACCGCCTCGTGTACAATTTAAAACTATTGAGGATGGTTAGTATAGAAAACGTGCATATCTCCAAGAAAGGAGGAGTCAGAGTTTAGGTCACGTGTTCCCCCATCCACTCATATAAACATCAAGTTCAGCAGTCCACAAGAAACGTCACGTAGCCAACAGCGCGTCGTCGAAGTGGTGCGTTTTAAGATAGCAGTGATTAACTGTTAAGGGTTAAATGTTACTTGTTCTTGTTGTATACGAAGAGCAAGAACAACATGTAGGTAAAGAAATAAGCAACGAATGGCTGAAAAGCGCTCAGCTATTTTCACAGCTTCTTCAAAATACATTGCGGCCATTCCCTTTAGTAGGTTAGCTAGCCTAGCAATATAGTAGCTAGCCTACATGTAATGTATTTCAGCACTATAAGCTGTGATCAGTAATATCATAAGAAAGAAAAACGAAAAAGCACCAACAGCAAGTATGGACCGCGGTGGGTGTCCTTTAAATGGTGGCGGAAGGAGAGAAAGTGAAAGCACTGAAGACAGCAGAACTAGCATGGGATCCCAGTACGGGATGATCACACTGGAAGATCTCGAGTCCTTCTCAGAGGACCAGCTCTCCGACTCCGGGAATGGGAGTCTGGAAGAGGGTGAAACCATAGAAGACGACGAGGATCAAAACAGACTGCTACAGTACTGGCAAAACGTGGCGAGAGGACATCGTGTGGATGTTCCTGGAGGTAAACCATAGGCTTGCAGTGTGTTGTTCTTACTGTGCTACACACAGATAGACGAGTAGAAGTTAGTACGATAAAGAGATTTGGTGCTGTGTGCTGTATACGAAGCACAAGATTTGAACAAAAATCCTTCGTGCCATATTGTCAACAAAACACTAGCAATCCACATGTTCATTTTCTGTTATCGACCGACCTACTTTCTGTGGAGCAGTGTTTTGAACCATAGTTTGAACGATGGGCCGCTTTGGTCCATTTTTTTTTTACTTTTTTGTATTCTGATAAAGGGCACCAAATGCCAAGTCACAATAATCTAATCTGTCCAACAGGCACACAGTCCATGATGTCCTAGGTCAAAATATGCAGAAAGCGATACTTATTTCCGCCGCCAGGTTTGGCCTTGATTACCTGAACTCCATCATTTTGCCTTATTCATTTTAGGCTGGTTATATTTGTCTAATCAGGCCAAGATGCCTAGAAGTGCTGATTTTGAATATTGTGTTAACCAAGCTGAATTTAGAAGCGCCTAATGAATGTATAATATTTACCTCCATTGACAATGCAGTGTGTGTTTTTGTTTGTTTGTTTGTTTTGCACTTAAGCTTGGGCATGAGTCTGCTTTGATGAATATGACTTCACACAAAACTAAATGCCTCCATCACAACCTACAAGCAGATATAGACATATTCTTGAGCGTAGACAGATTTTTGTTTGCTTGAAATCAAATGATGAAAAATTGGCCTTTACGGGCAATAGAATTCACACATGACCTAAGGAAAGAAGTGGTCTGCTTTCTGCTTGGGTCATGGGTTGATGTGAGTTATTTGAATTGGGTTCATCAGTGTTTCAGATTTAGCAGTAGCCAGGTACAAATGCCAAGTGTTTAGGCTGTGACCTCACTGACACCAACAGCACTCTCCCGTTTGGTCGGCCTGCTGCCTGCTTTTAGTCATGCAATGCTCTGGCTGCAGTGTTTGTGGCTTTGTTGTCAACAGGGACGTGAATCAGTAGGGCTGTGTCTCCCAAACACATCAGACACACATTCACATGCTGACACCAGTCAAAAATTCAGCTACATTCAACTGAGCAACAAGAGGTGAAACTTTTGTAATGGAGGAAGTCAGCACTGGAAAGAGAGAGGCTAGTCAGTTGGCATTAAAGATTCTATGAACCTAGTAGTTTGACATGCGACTATGAAATAATCTACAAATGTATGAATGTCAAGAAGTGCATATTGTGCTACATCAAAACTACGCTCAAAGTCACATATGAGGGCAGGGTGCTGCCACATTTGGGTCTGAGTGCCTGTGGAGACTCGTCTTTAGGCCCAGCCTGCAGTCATGTTTCAGGGTCGCACCCTGTCCCTCACACTCATTTCCGATCACACTGTATGGTCCTACCTAATTGAAGCAAAAGCCCCAAAAAGTCATAGATGAGAATATTTGAATGTCAGGAATCATCTACTTGAGTTACTATTACGGCCAGTAGGTTATGTCAATTAGCAGCAGTATGCTGTAGTAAGCCCAGTTGTTTGTAAAAGTACCTTAACCTGTGATCCTAAGCAACTGCAAGTCACAACCTCCTGAACACTCTGACCTACTTTCCTGCATGACTCAGCCAGACATGGCCTGTGGTCGTATAGCAGGGGGTGGGGGTGTTTGGATGCTTCCTGGGGTGTGAGTGTGAGAGTGTGAGTGTAACTGGTAATCTGTGACCACATCTAATAGGCTGCATGGACTGCATAAAAACACCATTCACTAATGACCGATTTCACGTTGCTCTGGTCCAGACATGCAGAAAGCTTTGTGGTACGTCAGACTTTTTGTAGTTCCACCAAGCCTGGTGTGTTGCTGGCAAGGGCGGTAAAGTGAAGGTAGGTGGCCCAGGGTGGCCCCGGTCGACCTACTTTCAGAGATGATGGAATGTGGTCGTACAGAGCACGAGTGCATCGGTGATGTGAGAAGGCGCTGCTGTGTGAATGTGCTAGCATAATGAGTGTATGTGTTTGAGAAAGTATGTTTGAACATAGTGTGTGTGTGGAGACTGGGAAGCAATGGGAGTGCAGCTGTCCCTGTGTATCCCAGTAATCTCCAGAAGGCCGCTACTGAAGCTGTGTCAAAGTGTAGATGAGAGTTTTGTTTGCTGGGATAACCCCCACCTCCACCACCACAGTTTCTGTTTGGGGAGGGCATGACACCTGACCGCCATGTGACTGGATATCGGCCTGAGGCAGAGAGTGCTCTTTCCTGCTGTCTGGTGTGAAGACCCGGCAGAAATGAAGAAGTGGTCCCTAGTCTTACTCCAACACTAGCAGTATAACAATCCCTTTGTTCCCCTTGCTCCATTTTAAAGGCTAGGCAGATGATGATGTCAGAAAAGTACACACATTACAATGTCTGAAAAATGGGTAGATCCACATAAGTACTCCTACCACAGTTCATAGACAAACTTGAACACATTCACACCTACAGTGAACTCTTATGCTTTTGTAATGATGCTGTATTGAATACAGCAGCATCTATATCAATACTGATACAACAGTACACCCGTCAAGATATATGATGGTAATGATATTTTGAGCATAACCCTTGAAGGCAGTTTAGCCATCGTTTTAGGCTCTCAGATTTTATTCTGGCACTAACCCCACAACTTCTGCAAAGCACCTTGCAAGTCTAAAAGGGTGGGCAGAGGTGCTAGGAGTTTACAGGTCATTAGACATCACTAATGTCTTCTCTGTTGCCTCGGCTCCAGGCTTAGCCACGAGCTGGTTCAGCTCTCTCACTCAAGGAGATTAAAGCTCTCAGTGGGGGCTGGGCAGAGAGAGGCACTGTCTAGCAAATCCCACCCTGAAATACTGTACGCACCCCACATACAATACAATAAACCTCTTTGCTTCCACAACAACCACTGCTGACAATCCTCTCGCTCCCAAGCTTGATTGTCAAAGGCATATGGGGTACAAAGTCCATTGGATACTGTAAGAACCCCTCAAAGCATCTATTGTTGCAACGACAAAATCAGTCAAGCCTAATTACTGTTAAGAAAAAAAAACTCATCACTCATAATCAACTTGGTATTTGAATTTCCAGGTCATGGGCCTAAATGTCATGTGAGGTTGGAAAGAAAGGCCATGGCAGAGCCAGCTGGCAATGAAAGAAACACTGAATGCTCTCTTTAACAAGGCTTACTGTGGTTGAAATCCAAAAACAAAAACTGTCATTTTCATCCATTCCTTTCAGCACCTCCCTCGTTCACGTCATACGAAATCCCCCAATGACCTCCTACTGTAGGAAACTGTCAGGTTGATGATTTGAATGTGTTGTTCCTCACTGGCAAATGACTGAAGCAAGCGCCTCATCCAGACCGCATTCACATGCCACTACATGGCTCACTGTAACTGCAGGAGCATTCACTTTCACTTTTTTTTATTTTTATTCTTTTTCGTTTTTTTCTGATCTCTTTAGCATGACTTCACCCACACACAAACTGTCTCTCCAGTTCAGATTAATGGCACAGATGAATGAAACAAATGTCTTTGTACTGGCTTTGTCCAGCCAAGGCCTGTCTCCACTGATGGCAACATCAGGTGGTGTAGGACACAATTAAGTCATGCCTGGAAGGTGGACTTCACAATGCCTCACACCTCTGCACCAATGCGTGCACGTGTGTACACACACACACACACACACACAGGGATTTGTCAGAGGTAGGCTCAGGGTTAGTTAAAGAAGTTGTCTAGCCACTGTTACATAAGAAGTAGAATTTAGACATGGCATTGCAACAAATATCTCTCACAAGAGTTTCCAGTGACAGTCTTGTAATGGGTGGAGACTTTTCATTTGAATTCCATAGTCCGGCCCAACCCCTCACAATGATGAGAAATAACATGGCTTCCTACATTTGAAAGCTGATAAGCATGTTTAGCAAGTAAACGTTGTCATATTTACCTGTGCTGTACAAATTCATGCCTTCTTCCACCAGCACTTCTTTTGATATTTTTAGCCTATGTTAAAACTTTTTACCCATCTCACTTTTGATTTTGTAAGCAACATTATTGCCTGTGGTGTGTGACTGGGCCAGGGACAACACTAGTGCATTGATCATTGCCTGGCAGGCTTTTCAGCAGCATAGAAATGAGCTGCAATAAAAGCTTTGGTGCCAGGCTAGCAATATTACTAGTAGCTTCACTACTACAGCTACGCTCCCCACAGCCATTACTAGAGGACCCTTGTCATTGTGGTTTAACAGAGGAGGATGTGAGAGGTGATAATAAACTGTCTGAAATTATATACATCTGGTCCAGTTTGCTCTCTTCTGATATGTACTGCTAAGCATTAATGCCACTCATGTGGTGGAGTTGGCTTACAAAACACAGGAGGCAAAGCACTGTATTGAATGTATGTATATGTATGTGTTTGGATTGTACATGTGCATGGACCTCAAATGTTTGAGTTTGTGTGTGTGTGTGTGTGTGTGTGTGTGTCCATTCATGTACTGGCCTGAGCCGCCCCTGTGGCAGCTGCAGTAGGTGTAGGCTTACTCTGTAAGAAGCAGCATGGTTGATACCTTGCCTCACTCTGTTGTGGTCTGTCCCAGCCCCAGCCCCTTTTTATCAATGATTTACAATCCTAGCTGCATTCTCCTACAGCTCAGCCACTGTTGGCTCACCTCACCCCTGTAGCCTATGTATCAGCTTTCACACAGACACCAACACTCATACACAGGCACACGCACATGCACATATATGCACACACACACGGTAGCTATATCAGCTGCAGTGCAAACCACAACACTGCCTCCTAACAATGCAACAGGAGATTTTGGCTGTGGCCTGTTATATAACGCTTAGATTTAGGGCTGGCGATAAATATATTGTGATCAAATATCATATCAATATTGACCAATATCAGTACCAATATTCTTTGGGCTGGGCGATTAAAAACTCAAAAAAATCTAAATCTATTAATAGACTGAACAGGGTAGAATCATGACGGTGCAGTAGTGTTCTTTCAAGGAACATTACATGATCACACGCAGTGGAATGCACTGTACAGAAAAAGTTCCCAGAGTAAACAATAACAGCAATAATAATAATAATAATAATAATAAACAGCATTCCTAGCCCTACTTAAATTCAATTCTGTCTAGCTTTCTGCCCACTTAGAATCTGAACAAACAGAATAACAATAGACCTGGACGTTCAAGTCCCATTGTTTCTTGGTCTAGTCGACTATATTCTTACAATATTACACTTATTCTTGACAATATGTCATGGTATTTCTGGCAGTAATTTAATTAATGATATGACATGATCTGAAAAAGAACCAGGCCCATAAACCACTGCTTCCTAAGTTATAGGCCAAGTTAGCTTGCAAAGAGAGCTGTGCAAACAGGACAACGTAAAACCTGACGCTGACCATCAACATCACAATGTCACAAACAAAGTCTTCTTTCTCATCACATGGTATGAGAACAAGAGTGGTAAAGGTGATGAGCAGTGAACTACATGCCAGATAGTATACACATCATGTGACTTCACAGAAGTATATGTGTCCACTTTAAGCTGTACTGGATAAAAATGTCCACATAATGAATAAATGCAATAGTATAATGAGGTCTGCTCTGAGCGCCAGTTCTCATTAAGGCCCCTTAGGGAGGATAACTTGGCACAGCAGCCCCCTCTCTCAGCTGGATAGGTCAGAGAGTATTGGCAAGGGCTCACAACCAGACTTGGGAAGTCAGGCAGGTTGGAGGGAAGTTACCGGATTCCCTCACTGGCCCAAGCTCACCGTCCAACCCCAGCCCTCACAGATTTCACAACTGATTTCACAACCGCTCACTGAGGTTTCATATACAGCACACAGTTCACCCAACAGAATGAGGTAGAATCAGGACTGCCTCAGGTCATTCTGTTCTGAAAGCTGAAAACTGTATAAGCTGTGTTTTTACATTCTCTGGAAGGTGAATGGAACCCTATTCAGCACAACAAAGCTTTTGGTCTCTCAGTTTACAAACAGTATCATTAAGGGGTCTTCTACTGTTCCCAGTGCCCTAGTTGATATTGAATATTGTGTTCTTATAAGCTCGGGGAATCTCCTGGTTCCTACAGTATTTTATACTTGCATGTGTGTCTAAATGCAAGTCTATTTTTTCCAACTCCTACGCATTCTTCATACAGACATGGCTGAGCCAATCCAGCAACTCACCACCAACAATAATGGCGCACATACTCGTGAGAGAGTTCCCTTCACACTCATCACTCGGAGGGAAAAGGTAAGTGCCGCTGCTGCACACATACCTGCATTCTCTCACACATACAATACAATTACATGTGTACACATACATATGAAGTGGGGTAGAACAGAAACTATACATCTCCATATCAAACCACATAGGCCTACTTTTTAAAAATTATACCATGATTTTAAACTCATGCATAGTAAAGGTTACCTGGGATGCTGTAATTTCTCTAAAATAATACACACATGTATAAACCTTTGGTCTGTGTTTTATGGAAACTACAAAAATAAAACTGTGTATCGTTACAGTTGTGTACACCACACCCATGTATTAACTACAGCTTACTAAACATTATTATTTTTTACTTTATTACTGAATCAGAACAAGATCATGATTTCAAGAGAAAGCAAAATGAAGAAAAGAAATAAATTCCCATAGCCCCCCACCCCATGTATTAACTTCACAGATGAAGAAAATTCAATGTATTAACTTCAGCTAATAATTGGGAAATTACGGTAATACTCAATGTAACAGCATCCAATCATTATCAGGACATGTTTCAGTTTGTAGTATAGATGTGGTGTTTTGTACTGCAAATACCAAGAAAAGCAGGCAGACTGTTGACTGTTGTTTAGCTGGTTAACAAATGGCTGCATTTGTGAAGGCCTGTAACCACCATCTGCTCTTGCAGTTAGTGAGTCGGCTTATCTGTCACCAGCACACTGAGAACACATCTGGCAGAGTCTCATGAGAGTGTGTGGGGTTAGGTGTGTGTGTGTATATATATGTGTGTTTGCAGCAGAGATGTCCTTAACAAAATCATCTGGTATACTCAATCCCACAACCCTCTCAACCCTCGCACATATCAAAATCACTGTTTCTGTCCAAACAACTGTCCAACAATTGATAGCAATAATTAAAATAAAAAGTATATTCTCCCTCAGACAGCCAGGAGCCGCCACCATTTGGCATGGCACAGAAACAATAGGGATCATCCTCCTCCGGTGATCAATGTTAATTGCTAATTGATTAACTGCTGGTACCCCCCTGTGGCTGGGTAGAACCTTTTGTTCGTATTTACATTGCAAACACCTTACCTCAGATAGATTTGGAATGTATTTCTGTATGTTATGAAATGTGAATGTATTCATGTTTGGTATAATTTTTATTGTCTCAGCACAAAGAGTGCAATAATCAAAATATATGACTCCATAAGTAATATTTCTGAATCTTGGTGTATACATACAACTGGATAGCCACTTAACAATGCTAATTGCCATAGGTGTGTCCTTGGGCCATTGGACACAATGGCGCCAGGTAAAGAACCACTCACCTTTCATTGTACTTCCTTCAACTGTATGCTAACTGTATGCAACTCCCCTCAGTTAAGTGTATTTAAGTGGAACACTTTCATTGTTTAAGTTAGATTTAATGGTGGATGCTTTCGGGCTGAAACCCTTGACGCGCGCCATTGTAATGATTAAACCCATTTCCTGAAGTTCTGGAGTCTGCCACCAGTCTGCAATTCTTCCTACAAACTAATTACTTTTACCATGTACTTTTACCTTTCACAAACATTTCATATCAGGCTGCAAATGACATAAGGAGGTCTTCCACTAAAGCATGGAGTTCTATTAGCGTCTGTGTAGCTAGACACCTTCCAGTGAGCACTTCGGTCCTTCTTTTAAACCATGCAGATGTTAGCAGCAGTAAGCCACTTAAGCTTGGGTATAAATAAATAGCTCTAATAGGCTTAACTAAGGAGTTTGAGGTGCAGAAGGGGATGGAAGAGCCAAAGGTTACAGGAGGACTATGTCCTTGTCTCATCTCCTGCTGGGAGAACCTTAAACACATAGAACCACCACAGAACCACGACCTCTATCCACCCATTTTACATTACATTTATGCATTTAGCAGATGCATCCAAAGCAACTTACATGTTAGTCAACTATCAATTGTATCATGGCCAGTCTCCCTTAGAGCAATTTAGGGCTAAGTGCCTTGCTCAAGGGCACAACGGTGGCAGCCAGGATTTGAACCCACAATTTTCCATTTTTTACTGTCATTTCCATTTTTTTGACTTGCTAAAATTGTGTCTCTCCTGTGCGTGCTTTAGTGTGGAGACGTGCACTACGAGAAGCGCCATTATGAGAAAGCCCAGTGGGCCTGCATCACTGTCACAGAGGAGACCTATGAGCAGAGTATCTGCTACGGTTTCATGAGGATCATGAGATACATCTGCCAGCAAAACTCAACAGGTGCAGCCCCACCTCTGTACTGTATATCTGTCTGGTTTGCAAACACACACCAAATGACAGATTTCACAAAGCACTGCAAATAATAGTCTCCAAAATCCTTTAGGTGATTCACCCTGTCCTGTCCTGTTCTCTACCAACATGGTTAAGGCCACCTTGTAGTGAGCCATAAAAATGTCTAGACACAGCAGAAGAGTAATACTAGCCTGAGGAGCAAATTGCAAATTTACTTTCTGACTAGTTGTTTGCATCATTCCTACAGGTAACTACCTGGGCATGACATTACCCATAGTGACTGTGGTGCACACGGACGAGATGCGCAGAGACCTGATGCGCGCAGTCACTGTGGCTTACTACTTGCCCGAGCAGCACCAGGCAGAGCCACCACAGCCTTTTGACTCGGACATCATCATCGAGGAGTGGCCCGCCGCCATCATCTACTCCAGGTAGGTGGCATGAGCCTGGCATTTCTGGGGATTTACATTTCAGTAAAGTTGGGAAGAACACCAACCAGTTTCCATTATGGCACATGCAACTGAAACCACTCAAAACATAAAAGGGTTTACTATTGGTTAACTGAGCCAAACAAATATTGCAGTTTTATTATCTTATCACAAAGCCTTGTCTCATTTCCTATTTTGTTGAGAATCAAGACATTTTGCTATGCTACATAGTCACTTTTTGTGTTTTTTTTTCCCTGTCCCTCTACCAGGGCTTTCACTGGGGCAACTAATGAAGTCACTATTGTTAATGAAATCCAGGCCCTTGCTGAGGTGCTGGACACACCAGGCGACTGCGTCAGTGACATGTTCATCATTGCTGGTTACACCAACCCAGCTCATGCCAATCGACAAAATGAGATCTGGTTTCTAGAGCGGCGCTGAACGCCTGGATGTAAAAACTCTATGGATCACACGCCATTTTTTGAGTCCCGCTAACCTCCACCCATGTCCAGTCCAAACTCACCCTTCTCTTCCCATTTTATGAAGTCAAATCCTAGCACACCATCTTTCAGTCCCCACTCAGCAACCTCACAAAGACACACCTCTTACTGTCCGCACTTACATTAGGAATGAGTGCTGGGCAGGGGAGGTATTGTGGTGGTATGGGGCCGGAAATGTGCTTCACTTACCCTGATGGGATCCAATTTCTAGCTTGGTGCTGGTCCTAGAGTCCAAAATGATTTAGTGTAATCAGTTTCTCACTAGTGCAGCTTCTATCTGTGGGCTGTAGGGATATGGTTAGCTTTCCTACCTACACACAGCCACAGCTCTGATATCCAACACCCCACCACCACCCTGGTCCTGTCAGAAATTCTATGAGATTGAAAAGCCATGGAGACAAGGGGAAGACCTTTTGCTCAGAGCTCCAAGGCCATGAAAAGAGTTATATTCTAATAGATCTTAAGATTCATGCTGAATATCGACTAGCCTTTGTTTCTGGCAGTGTCATAAGAGGATTTTCTAAAGAATAACAAGAGTTAGACAGATATTGTCCAAAGGTTGGAAAGAGAGGGATTATTACAAGTACTGTTCAGTGTAACTACTGCATATTGACTGGTTTCAGTAGGACATAGCATACCGAAGGAGGATGAAAGGTGAAAAACTTTTCATTTTTAATTTCAGCAACTACATTCATTTTCAAGTACAACCAACCCAGCTCTACAACTTTACATAGTGAAACCAACTGAATGTATAAACACACTCATACAGACACTGGCACACTCAAAGGGGGAGATGGGAAGGAGCCACCTTTTATCCTGCCATCACTGCGTCACTACAAAACCAAATATTCAGATTCTCACTTCTTGCTGTATGACAATCAAGCATGTCTCTTACGCATGTCACTTTCTTGCTCCTCAATGTCCAGATCATGCTGTGAACATACTGTCTCTCTTACACAGTTTCTGATATACCTCTATTGATCTATTTCTTACAATACTTGGTGTCTGTTAGTGACAAAGCAATTCTTGCCAGCTAATCTTGGAAACGTACAGGGATCTAGAGGGGGCAGTAATTTGCCTGTTTGAATGATTAGGCAGAGTTGAGAGAGAGTGAGAGAGGTAATAGTGATATTTTTGTTAACTATTTTTTACAGAAAGAAATGACATAAGGAAATATAACAATGCTTTGGTGTTTTTGTTTTCTTCCCTCTGGATTTCAGCTGGATGTTTTAGAGGTCTGCAATTCTAAACAATTCTACAAAGCAATTTATAGCAGACAAAATGTTCTATCTTCTATGTCTTTCTTTTTATTTAATAAAGTGATAAGAGAAGTAAAACTATGTGTGCTGATGTGATGGGGTTGGTCTTTACACTGTGAGGCTGTTTATAGAAACATTGTTGCATAAAATTGTATTTGTTTTATTTTGTTTGCCTTTGTCACATCTAGTAGTTTGTTCTTTTGCCAAATTATTTACACTTAGAGAGACCATTGCTTTCTGGATTTACGGAAAACTCAGACTTGCTCAAGCTTCTGCTAGGCACTGGCCATTTAGCAGGAATTCCCACTGGGATGGCAAACAGCACACAAACACTCATCTTCAGGCGGATACTCAAGTTAACTCCTCAAAACTTCATCTGTCTCTTCAGCAACAACATGCCATAAACCAAACAACATACCTCTGGTTGCCATTCTGTTCTCTAAGATGTCTGTGTTGAGCAAGGTCAGTCTAACACTGAGTTATGGCAGTCAGTGTCTACTGCAGTGTGATTAAGGGTTTGAACTGTAACCACACAAGAGGGCAATTCCAAGTCTATTTAAAGACAGTTGACACTACTGCTACGCTTCAGGTTATTTGGGATCATTAAAAAGATATTCCACTGCAAATAAACTGATAGCCCTGTTGTTCAAGGTTACCAAGTAAAAACAACGAGAAAAAAATGGTACAACTTAGACCAACTACATTTACATTTACATTTAGGAGACGCTTTTATCCAAACCGACTTACAAAGAGGATAACAGTATTCCTTCAAACTAGACAGATTGTTGATTGTTGATCTTCTTTTCCCAAGTGTTATGTAAAAGTGAACTGTATAGTATCCAAGTCTGCAAAGTGTATCAATTAAGAGCTACTGTGTATTTGCTGATTATTTTGTTAATGTTCAGTTAATTTCTATAAAAATAAATATCATAAACCTTCTGAAGTCTGAAACTCTGAGTTTCTTGTGTTCTTGTTAAAAACACCATTTTCCTTACATACCCTTAACATCAAAAGCATTAAGATAGTCATTCTAGTAAAAGTAAAATCCTTGTTGACACCCCTAGTAGAAAAAGACATTCCTATTAATATATTTGTTGCATATTTTATGTATCCTACGTGTCCCTAAAAAAAGATCTTGAGTTGCCATAAAGTGTCCTAAGAATATAGCATAGCATTTTGAGTGTACTTCAAACATACTGTTAATGCCATAAGTTGTTCCAAAATAGTACACTTAGAACATCCAAAAGCACAGCTTAAAAAACATTTCTGGACCATGGAGATGCGTTTCAACAGTGGACTTTTCTGCAATTCTTTTCCACCTGGGACTCTTTCAAAAAACAATTTATGGCAATTATTAACCCATAATTACAGAATGGGCAAGCAAGGAACTTCTACACACTGCCCATTTCACATGTAAAAGTTGTTTTGGTCATCTCTAATGCAGAAAGCAGAAATGGAGTCCTTAGCATCTCAGGCAGTGCACAGGCCTAGTCTATAAAAAAGCCTTCATCACTGCCAGAGTTGAGCCACACACTGTCTTTAAAGGAAAAAGCCTACACTGGCCTACGCTTGTTCCTGCCATAATTCTTACTGTCTGGACTGTCTTCTAGCCAGGTTACGTGGTGTTTAACTGTGAGTGAACTAAGTCAAACTTCTCAGTCTGACACAGCCACATAATGCAACTGAAAGTCGAATACTGGCAAATCCTGCATGTAAATGTTCAATCTGACTCAAACTGGACTAGACACTATGTGCCACTATGTGCCCCAGCTTCTGCCCCCTTCTTCCAAGGTACATCTAGGCCTATGTTTAGAATAGTTATTTTCCATCAGTTCTTTTTCACAGGCTTCATCCAGACTGTATGAATTCCATAGGCTACTTCCGTCAGAAGGGAATGCGGTCGCGTGTAGCCAAAAAAAATCCATCAAGCCAGCTAACCGCAAATCCTGGCTAAGCCTTGATAGTTTTCAATACTCTCGCTAACAGAAATCTCAGATGAGTTACTGGGGTAACATATGCTTCTGAATTGACCTGAATTAACTATCAGGCTTATTAAATCGATGTCTGAGAGAATGCATTCAGTCAGAAATACAAGTCCCAAAAACGTGTCCGTCAACCTGCTCTTTGTAATCTTTGACAGCAAATAAAGATTAATTGTCTTCAGTTGTGGGTGCAAATCTATTTTTACAATTTGTGTGTAAATACAATGATTGTATAATAAAATTGTAAAAGATCATATTATGATTCAGCATTTTCTTTCAAACAATAATCTTTTATTTTTGTATTACCAGCACTATAATTTCTTTTTTCTTGATATTCAGTTATTTCACCCAAAATCCTGCAGTTGGCGTGTATAAATTAAAGCTTCTTTCTTGCAATTCTTTTAGTTCTGCCTTAGTTTCTGACGACAGTAAATCAAGTATTCCTATTTAGGTCTAGTGTTGAGCTTGTGCACAAGCAAATACTGCAGCCAATTTAAGTCTTCTTTAAGTGAACGGGAAGCAGATGCTGCTAACTCAGCTTATTGGAATGGCTTCATGTTAAAGTTTACACTACTTCAAACAAGGCTTAATCACTTAAGCACTGCTGTAATTAGCGACTTTGATGGAATACCTACCTGTTGATAAAGTAACCTGCAGGCTTTGTTTAGTTAATAGAATGAGGAATCCACTATCAGGTTTACCACTACCTCCGGCTTAATTTACCCCGATTTACAGTGCACTTAACCACCTTGGAATACCCGCCCGGCTATTGTTGGAGTGCTCTAACCACTGGGGTCACAGACAGTTTTTACCACTTTATCATGGGTTTTACTAAAAAAAAATAAGCATAAAGTGAATCAATGCCAGACCAATGTAAAGCTAGAGCATGGGAGGGAGTCAGTGTTTCAGAAATGAGAAACATATCCCACTGTCTCTATTTTGTAACAGAACTCAGTCTGGGGTCTAGATGGGGCCAAACTCAGTTCCCCTACCTCCATTATTTTCTATCTCATTTAGACAGTGACCAGCATGGGGTACCCTCCCTGAGTAAGCACATGTGCACTGACATTGACAAGCCAGTGGGGTGGCAGAGTGGGTGGTACTGGAATGACCAGTGCAGCATTCCACCTCTTCAGTATCTTGTGAGAGATTAGTCTGAGCGCCTGTATGTATGTGTGTGTGTGTGTGTGTGTGTGTGTGTGTGTGTGTGTGCTCAATTAAATGCAATTAAATTATATTTATACAGCATCTTTAACAATAGTATTGTCTCTCTACAGCAAGGAGGACCCAAGAGCAACAGGGGCAAGGAAAAACTCCCTTGTGTTGGTTAGTCTAGGAAGAAACCTTGAGCAGATCTACGACTCAAGGGGCTAAACCAACTGCCAGGGGTCATGCAGGAAAAGTACAATCAGTAGTAACCAGGATAGACTACAAGTTGTCCATGGTTTTAGCTAAGCATCGTAATAGTTCCAAATATTGTCTCATAACATTACATGGGAGTCAATCCATATGTGGTTATGTGTGTGTGTGTGTGTACATGTAAGGTGTGGGCTTATTTTTCTTTAATGAGCTCAGTTGGGAACTGAAACAAGGGCTGTGCACTCCAGGGAGAAAGGCCTATTTAAGACAGGCACAATGCTTTGAGAGGACGATGGGGATTGGGATAGTAACCTAATTGGATACAATGTCTTGCTTAAGGCAGGATATTCACAAAGCTTACTGAGCTCTTGCTGGCTGTGGGTTGTTGTGGTGTTGAACAAATCATTACAGAAGCTTGATGTTACACAGCTTGTCAGCTGCAGCTATAATTCTGACAGTACGGATTGTCTCTAACATTTGCAGATGAAAGAACGGTGCAAAAATATGCCTTGGTAAACATTTATCAAAGTCACCACATGGTGGCAGCACAATCACAACAACGGACAGAACATCTCCATTTAGCATGCCTTCTTTGGCCATTTTATAAGGCATACAAATAGGTCCCTCTTGTGGACAAGCAAATAAACACTTGAGGAAATAATGAACGACGGAAGGAACACTTTGTAGTGAAACATGGCAGATTTAAGAGTCCTCAGAGTTTCCTACCTGTACGTAGCGTGTCTGGTATGCCGTCAAAGACTCCCCAAGCGGGACGACCATCTTCTCCAGGCTGCGCTGGTGAGAGTGGGCCTGAATGTCCAGACTCTCCTCAGATCTCAGTTCAATGTGGGAAATGAGCAGGTTGGAGATGACCTGCTGAACGGCCTAAGCAGACATCCAAATTGCACAGTGGTACATTGCTTTTGGTTACTTTGATATTGTTGTCAATGATAAATCTACCAAATCTACAAACTATGCTAGTTTAAATCTGGAAACTCTAAACACCTAAATGGCTAGTAATCATTCTTTACCTTTAACTTCAAACTCTAACTCCAAAACAAGATTCATGAAAGGTTGTTAGAAGAGGCATAACTTTTGCAGCTTTTGACATGATGACATGACGAGGCAGACAGACACAATTGCACACTTGCTAACCTTCATGTCCCCTCCTGGGGTTGCACTCAGAGCCAGCACACGGAACTGACATCTCTGGTTCCCCAACTCCCTGATAACCTGCACAAATGCAATACATGCTATTAAATAATGTTCTGCTTCAACCGTTCTCTGCTTCTTTGCTTGTACCTTAGCATTGAGCACACGTGAATTTTGCATTCTAACATGTTCTTTAATTTGCAGAGTAGTTGATCTGATCTGGCACTGTGTACCTGACAGTAGGCATGGTTCCCTGAGGCTTTGTGAGCTTCATCAATCACCACACACTTGACCTGGGTGGCAGGGCAGGTACTCCTCGACAGGTCATTCACCATCACCTGTGGCGTCAAAAAGAAAACCCTCTTCGACCTCCACAGCTCCCGTCTCTGCTGCGCAGGTGTGCTACCTGAGGGAAATCAACTTGAAATGTTAAAAGGTGTAAACATTTTTAATCGCCCCTGCCCCTGCTGTTGGTCTTACCGGTCAGCTCTGCCATGTGCTCTTGAGGGATGCCCATGACCTTGTAGCAGGCTTCAATTTGTTGAGCCACAAGGGGCTTGGTGGGAGCCATGAAAACGATTTTTCCATATGGGTACCAGCGGTAGAAATTATACATTACCACCGAGGCAATAAACGTCTTCCCTAGACCGGTTGGCAAACAGACCAGTGTGTTTTGAAAGAGTGCTGCCTCCGATATTTTCATCTGATAATCTCTGATCGGGTAGTTGGTTGGATAAATCCATACTTTGCCAGAAGAAATGTCAAACCCTGGCAAGTCCAATGACGCCAAACTAGAGGCAGATGGTGTGTCGTTAGTCTGGATGTCTTGCTCACAACCAATATTCTCAAGAGACTTTTCAGCCTCATACACTGCCACTAACATCAACTCATCGTCGTCTTCCTCTTCAGCCACACTTGGAGTAGCGACGGCAGAGGATTCTTGACCAATTTCACCCCAAAGAGACTTACGCTGAGGCAGAGAGCTCTTGCTCTCCTGTTTCGTAACCTGCGAACATTTTTTATTTACCTTACGTCGTCCCGTGTTCTTCTTCTCGGCATCATTTTGGGCGACTTTGTGCTGTACGGAGCCACCCCATGTCTGAAACAAAGTTTTTTGATTTGCACCACTCATTTTACAGGCTTGTTACATATGCCACAAAAGAACACTCGATGACGGATAACGTTATCATCCTCTTTCCCGGCAGTGAAAACAAACGAGCTTAGAGTTCCCAAGACGAATTTGGTATCTTTAACTTAAAGAATGGAGACAAAGCCGTCTCGAGTGCGTAGCCGTGACTGACAGAACAGGCAAATTGCCTCGCTGTCCTTTTGATGCTCAGTTATCCTTTTGGCTAACGTTAACTTTGACTAGCCAAGTAGATGACTCCCAAAATTGTTACAAAACACGGCTACCAAACTAGCATCAGCTAGCTAGCTGGCAAATGTTCTTTTCAAAATGGTCGTTTCTGGGAACGATTTTAGAACATACTACTCCAACGTAATGGTGGAAATGTAGATACATCCATTCACGTAAGATACAGTGGCGGAGTTATTAGAAAATACTAGTTCTGCAAAAAGATTTCGTCGATGTTGTCAAATGTGCCGCTGGAGCATGCATCACAGGTCAAAGTTGAATGCGTAACCGAGGATGTTCAATAGCTTCTTTTAGCGTAAAACTGCGCAGCTTTAAGAAGTGCTTCGTCTGAGGGCCAGGGTGGGCCTCTAGGTATCACTTTACCTGCTTTTAGTGGATACATTACACAAGTTTTGCACACAAAATAAGCACCAAACCATGCTTTTTACAGAAATAAAACCATTTAATTATAGATCATTCTCTTACACTTGACAAGTTCCATATAATTTAACATTTCTAAGGCTACACGAACTGGCACTATGCTGACAGAATTACAGATCTGGGCATAAAATGTCTTTATAAATCATTAAAGATATTCTTAATGTTGGATTAACCAAAAAATACTACTCTTCACCCACAGCTGATTTAGGCATCTGTGTACATTAAAATATATCCTTAACAACATACAAATATAGTTTTCCTTTTTGTTGCTTTTTCATTCTCTGTCAATATATTCATTTGGTCATGCAAAGGACTTGACAGAATTAAATGGAAAAAAGCCATTGAAATAAGCACAAGATAAATTACATACTGTCACATCAGACAGATTAAACTAGCTAATACACATATGAGCTATACAATACAAAAGTTTTGTTTCTCCTTTTACTGAAATCACATATTTTGATGATCACAAATCTTTATAACAACCGTATAAGACACGTCTTAGGAACATCACGCATTACAATTTCAACATCAAAAATATACATCCTTGTATCCCTGTTTCTTTGTGCATTTCAAAACGGTACATTCTGCCAAAAAGGTGTTTCGAGTAAGTCAACATCTGGAAAATTCACAAGAAAACACCACTGACAATCATATAACAATATTGATTTCTAGTAAAGTTCATGACAACAATTACCATGATAAGTCCTACTTGTTCAAAGTGCAAAGAGAATAAAATGGTAAAAGGTGTTTAATCTGATGCTGTCGCATAAAATCTCAACTCCTACAGGTAAGTGTTGTCTCTCTGGAATATTTAATTTCAGGGCCACTACCACCTGCATTTTAAAAGTGTTTCTTCTTAAGAATAATTATTGTTATTGACAGGTCAGAAAACCAAGAGGGGAGAAACATAAAAATAAAAGTGCAGGCACTGTGAAAAATTCAAGAACATCTCTGTCTTCAAGTAACATCAGCTTTTCTCTACCGTCCTCCAGTTGGTTTTAGGTTTGGTATTAGTATTCTGTGGATTTCTTCAGCGAAACGGCAAAGGACTGGCTCAGTTAGGTGTGTTCAGGCTGTTCAGGAGCTCATTCAGGCTCTTGTAGGTGCTGGTGGGCTGCGAGGCAGCACACTCGGCCAGTGCGGGGCCCATGTGGTCATACAAGGCCTGGCACAGGGTGGCGGTGGCTGCCCGCATGCTGCCACCCCGCCCGTGGACAGTGCCACTGTTGGTGGAGGCACCCAAGAGGTGCCAGAGCAGCGGAAGCACTTTTTGCTCTACCATCTGAGGCTTGCGTGGATATAGCTCCCTCACCAGATCTGGAGAGAGGATAGACATATAAGTACAAAAAGACTGAAGTCAGATCCCAGATTTCTGGAATACTTCAGTGGATCCATATATACCCACTACATACTTCAACATTAGGCGCAACCATTAAGTCACAGTCAGTTATAGGTATCTGATATCAGCATGAGAATTGCATTTCTGTAGATATTTCAGTCAGATATATCAGCAAGACCAAAACTGAGACAACTATTTACGTACATAATTTACATTTACACCATGCTGCAATGACATTTTTTCATATATTTCTCCATATAAAAATATATGGAACATATTTAAAAAATATATAATATAAAATATATATAATATAAAATATAATATAAAAAAAATATATTTTCAACATATATATAAATTACATCGAATGGAAATTAAAGTTCTACGCCTGTCTCTGAAACAATTAGCTATATTCA
The DNA here is from genome assembly GCA_027481765.1 of Tenualosa thibaudeaui. NCBI lineage: Eukaryota > Metazoa > Chordata > Actinopteri > Clupeiformes > Clupeidae > Tenualosa > Tenualosa thibaudeaui. Next base: position 1,799,507 of record JAIFZK010000013.1, on the reverse strand, counting down.
TATAATTTCAAGTACTGAAAAGACCGTTACAAGAAATAAAAAAAGATGTATGTGTTTAGCATCAGCAATTAACCAAAATAAGTTTGACAATATTGACATATCAGATATTGGTGGAAATCCAATGTTGTGCATCCTCAGGACTTACTTAAAGATTTATGACAGTAATATCTGGTTAAGTAATGTCATGATGGAGTAATTCACAATACCTGCCACCTTCTCAATAAGGTCAACTCTCGCCTTTCCACTGAGGTACTGGGCCTTAGTGCAGAATGGTTGAAGGAGGAGAGAGTTGTCTGAAAGCATATAATGTTAAGAGGGATATCACTTGCAATTAAATTGATCATGTATACACCTAGTAAATTAAATTCAACCTAACAGCATAAAAAAACAGAAATATCCCCTTCTGTATAGAGTGTGTCTATGTCAAACTTGAGAGCATGTGACCATGTCAAACTTACCAAGATTGTGAATAAGTTCATCAATGGCACCAATAGCAGCACTGTAGATGGCGTTGCTCTTCGAGTTGAGATGATTGTCAACGATGGCTGGGACCAAAATGTAAACCACTTGAGCCAAATTGTCCTTCAGCAGAGTGATGATTCTGGGCAAGGCCTCAAGAGCGTACAAGTTGACTTTGCTGTTGGACTCTTGGAGCCGTGCCTTGAAGGCATCAAATACCTATCAAAATGACAGTCAGACAGTCAAAGAGACAGCAAAGTGTGTTCTGCTTTCATCTGGCATGTAGGAACATTAAACTGACACAATGTTTGCACTTGCCCACAGTATGAAATTAGTTAACACTTGTTTATGATTACATTTTAGCTTTAATTAGATTTTAGACTTTGCACTTCCCCTATAAATTAAGGTGGCCCATATTTCAACAGCATAGCATCCCAAACTATGTCCTCTCCCTTCCCACTTCCACTTAGAGTTTGCGAGTGCAGCTGGGTTTACCACATGAAGTGCCATCCAAAACCAATTTGGGGATGTAAAGAGGATAGGGACGGGTGCTATAATACCCGCACAAGTGAGTCTGGTGTGATTCTTCCTTGGCAAGCACACAATAGTTTTCACATGTTAATGCAGCACATTTAACATATGAGTTTTGTTTTGGTCTGCATGGTAGTACGCTTTGATAAACATGATTTAATAAAAGAGCTTATCCAGAGTGAATCAATTCGTAGCCCTGTTGTTTCATGTTGGCAAGTGCTGTTGGTGGGTATGAGAACGACAGAATTTGGTGGAGCGTAGACCAACGCTAATTGATGAGGGCAAGGAAGGTTTGTTTTCTTATGTCCCCACCTGTTAGTGTTAGCTGCCACTTAGCAAATTCGCTCTATGTTGTACCAAATTATGTCGTTCTTGTACCTACCGCATAGCACTCGGCAGCCTGAAAGAGCAGGGCTGGTTGACTCCTTTAAGGTTACCTGAAACATGCTTCCTATGACCAGGTTTGGGGTGTATTCACAATCTCCCACTAGCTGATCGATGCCTTTAATGCGCTCACGGAAGTCCTTGGAGTTCATAAGGCCTGTGATCTGTTTGATGTACTCCGTCTTGTCTGCAATGCTGTGGCTCTGGCCTTTGCAACTGAACTGTCCATATTCTTTGCTACAATTATAAGAACAACAAAAATATCAAAGAGCACATCACTACCAGAATATATGTAAGCTTGTGGAAAAGACAGAAATCATGACACTGCTGTGAAATGGACACAGTATACAACTAAATATTTCAGCATAGCCTCCTTGTTAAAATATAAATAATTACAAGAATAAACTAATAAGTGGGAATATCTCAATGAAACTAGTTCGTAAGACTGAAATACCTGCTGGACAGGGGCTCTCTGGTCAAAGATGAGGCTCGAATCGTACCACTTCCTGGTAGGGACCGACGTCCCCGTGCTGAGGGAGTGTCCTGAGGCATTTCACCAAGCCCCTAAAAATACAGTCAACGTGCATCTCTCAGACAACACACTTGCATAATCCAACCTTGTTACACTATATTAATTTAAATCAAAGCATCACCACAGTGGCAATATAATAAGGAAGAAAAAAATGATGCACTGTAATTTTATGACATTTTACTTCTTCACAACATTACATTATTGCAGTGATGCCAAGTATTATTTATTTATGATTAAAAAAACTTCCACAGCTTGCATATTTATAAAACAAACTATAGGTATGAAAAACAATGGCAATGCATAGCAAAGTTGAACTGTATATCATATACTATGGTCTAAGATGGCATGTTGGGGTCACCTGGTGGTCAAAGGCTGTGTGTGTGTGTGTGTTCGTCTCATGAGTACTGGGGTAGGGCACCTTGGTTTTCAGTGTGAAGACTGTATCCCTGACTGTAGGCAGGTCTTTGGCAGGGATATACTTCTCCAGCATCTTATCAAAGTCCCGGTGTGAGGACAGAAACAGTAGCATCCGACGACCAAAGTATCTGCCAGGGAAAATGTTTAAGCAGCAAACATGTCAATGAGTTTCTACAAAATATACATTTCAGTGAATTAAAACAGTTCAGTATGTGTAAAAGATGGCTGTGCACTTCAGACGAATTTTCCTTGCTACTGTGAGATTCCTCCAAAGCCAACACAGGAGTGTGGGTTCACAGGTTAGACTTAATCAGATTTGTGGTTTTGGCAGTGGGGTGACACAGTTGGCAAAGACGAGTGCAAAAATAGCAACAGCCTGGAATATTCCAATTAAAATTAAATTAAAAATGTATTCAAGTTGATTCACATAAATCCTCAGCTAAATTTATATCAACTACAATCACTTGTGACTTCTGCTCTATTAAGGTTGCCAGCTTGATCGCTTAATAAAAATGAAACCTGGAGGATAAATGAAGTCTACCTCCTCCCCACTATTCTTTGAAGGCTGCTAGTGCCCCACCTGGCTTCCTGGGAAGAGTCCTGTGCCAGCCTGGTAACAGCAGGAAGGATGCGGTCGGTCAGGTCTTTCCCACCGGACAAGGCACGGCTGGCTCCAATCTTCTCCACCAGGGTGGCCATGTGCTGGGCTGTGCATTTCCTCACCACGGAATTTAAGTGACTGCATGGACATAGAAACAGACACACACAAGCTTCATTCACAAGCATGGTCATAACATGCAAAACATGATACATTCTGGAAGACCTCTGTTTAATTTCACCACTGAAGGTAAAAGACAAAACAGTGACTCACACCAGCTGATATAAAAGCTGTGTATCTGGTTTATGTACAGGCTGGAATTCAATTCAGTTTTATTTATACAACGCCTTTTCCAATAGTATTCACAGAAGGTGCACCCGAGAGCAACAGGGGCAAGGAAAAACTCCCTTATGTTCAGTTAACCTAGGAAGAAACCTTGGGCAGATCCACAACTCAAGGGACTAACCCAACTGCCAGGGGTCATGCAGAAAAATTACAATCAGTAGTAACCATGACAGACTACAAGTTGCCTGGAATCATTGCAGACGGTTGACACAAAATGCTCGGAAGCCTTTTACTTTCTGAACCTATTGAGTGCTGTGCTGAGCTGTGGCTTTACCTCAGACAAATGAGATTAATGTCAGGCAAGATCCCTGCTTTACACAACATTCCACGTGCCGATGTGTTAGAAAGAGGCACAAGTACTCTCACTCACTGCAGTGGGAATCTGAGAACAGACATTTGGTTGTCTGTGTTCCCATTCCCTGATACTATAAATCCCGCAGTGTCAAATGTGGTTAACCTATTATTGACCATAGTGGAACCACTCAAACTACAAGCTGATCTGAGCACAAATCAGTGGGAATTTTTCAAAATGGTCAAAGTATGTGGCTACAGTGAAGGTTTTTCTTAAGGGGGCATTTTTAGTTGTTGGGTCTGAGCACAAATCAGTGGGAATTTTTCAAAATGGTCAAAGTATGTGGCTACAGTGAAGGTTTTTCTTAAGGGGGCATTTTTAGTTGTTGGGTCACATGGGGTTACTGGTTTTATATTTTCCATGAAAAGGTTAACACAGGTTAAGAATGTCAGTTCATCATATTTGATATATATATGGGCTAGACTGTTAGAGATGTGTTAGCGGAATAATCCTAATTGTATGTTTTCTTGGTGTAATACTGCCTTTAAACAGAGATTAGAACCATTTCTTATGGGATTAGGGATAGGGTTTTTACTTATTTTAACTATCTCTCACACTTTGATTCATCCTCCCTTTCACATAAAAATGCAAAGATATCCACAACAGCAGTTTTGAAATACAACTATTCTGTGTACATGCATTTATATAGTGTTTCAATGGGATATATACATAAAAAAAAAAAACATCTACATTTTGTTGTCAATCTCACATTTTTACCTAAAATGTGTATCTCTGGCTGTCTGGTTCCTCATACATTACTCACACAGACCCCCTTCACACAAAAAAGTACACCAACACCATCAGTCACATATACACACACTTACACACACAAACACACAGACACTACTTCCAACCATCGTATTTACATTACTGGTATATAGCACTGTATTTGGAGAACTATCCAAATGGTAAATAACATTCAAATAAATCATAAAATCATGTATGACTGTCTCAAAGGGGAAATGTCACAAATTTTGATTTATATGTAAAATTAAAATGATAATAAAAGCAATATAAATACTTTTCACATATTGAGACACTGATTGAGCTACGTTTCATCAAGCCTCCCTAAAACCAAATTGGAAAATCTTTTTTGTAATTATTTCCTATACTAGTCTATGCGGGCCATAAGCGCATTGATTTTGACCATGTGATCAACACAACATGTATTTCTACTACTGTTTTTAAGAATACTGAAAACACAGATACCCTATACGCCCAACAATTAAAAATTCTTAAATAAAAACAATTAAAAAAAGAACTGTATCTCAGAAAGCACAAGGAGTTAGATCAAATGCTTGGTACCACTGGATTCACTGGATTGATATTTATCATCTTTTTAAATTATATTTATGCTTGTTTACATTTTCTTTATGTTTCTTTATGTTCCAATTACGGCAAGATAAATATGAGCAATCACCATTTCGTCATGTATAGACACATATCCCAAGGGGTCTCGTATCAAATTCCATGTTCCTACCCCTTACAGAGACAAAGCTGGGGGATGTTTTCCTTAAGGTACTATTTTTAGTTGTTGGTCATTAATGTGTTAATTACAATAAGGTGAAGATGTCTTTAGGGTTTTTAACCAGGCTATTCCAAATTTAACTGAACAATGCCAAAGCCACGTCATAATCTGACTAAAGATTGAAACTAAAGACATTTCAAAACCTAGATTTTAACCAGACATTATTGCAAAAATTATGTGTAGACTTTAATAGAGCTGCATGCAAACTCACAAGGAACATATACATGTACAATATAAGGGATGAAACCAGAATGGTTAGTGTACAATACCCTAACTTCTCAGGCAAGATAACCAAAGCCGAGGCAGATACCTGAGTCCTCCAGTCAGCAGGGCGTTCATAGTGCGTGTTGGTGTGCAATGTTGCACCATGGTGTCCAAAGCTGCGTCCACATCCTGCCTGATAAAGGCATTTGATTCGCCAGCTTTGTGCAGCAGTGCTCGGGCAACCACGTCCAACTCCTGGTCCATGCCTCGCTGCAGGTGCACAAACAGCTCCCCCACCGTTACAACAGCAACACGTGACACACCTGACCGCAGGTTCCTTACCTAGGCGAAAACGGTAATGAAAAACAGGGCAGATAGATGAGATAGAAAAAGTAGGAAAGTGTAAGTAGCACATTAGGTGGCCTCGAAATGTGCGGTAGAGGCGGGGGTGGGCCAGGTTGTGGTGTGGGTGCTGCTGATAGGAAAAAAGAATGAGAAAATTTGATACAACATAGACTGAATAGTGAGTCAACAGCCAACACTAACCAAATGAGGCACAAAAGCTTACTTTCAGTTTAATTTTCTTATTCGGTTAGTGTTAACTGCCAATCTGCTACTTCTGATACATCAAAAAAATTTCTGGTTCTTTTTCCTGCAAACAGCACTCAGTGACCTTGAACAACAGAGCTATTGATTGATTCACACCAGATTTCTCCTTTAATACAGGCTAAATGGTGTGATTCTTAAGTGTGTGACAGATGTGTAAAACAAACAAAAAAAAACAACACAAATGTTTGGGGGTGCATGTCTTTTTTACAGTTTATTAGTTGCAAAAATGAAAAAGCCTAAAAGCTTACAAAATTTTCCCTCAACCTTATTACCCCATCTCAGCAGAATGCAGGCTTCAATTACCACCAATTATGCTTCAGAGGAACTAATTATGGCATAAAAGACTTACCAGTTATATTCTTGTTATCTCCTTCATTATCCCTATTCTAAAATAATAATAAAATCAGTTTTATCTATCAGTCGTTATGACAAGTGCAAACAACTGCTGAACAACTAGAAAAACAAATATATAGATTCTGTACTACAGGGGAGGTTCAAACACATAGACTAGAGTATGTTTGCCTCTGACTGTGACACTCATGCAGACTTGGACTCCTACACTTACTCAGTATTGGAACATATCAACACCACAATTGACAGTGTTGCTAAAGAGAGACAGATCACCACATACCCTAATCAGAAGCCATGGATGAACAAGGAAGTGCGGCTCCTGCTGAAGGCACATAACAAAGCCTTCAGATCAGGCCTATAGTACATCCAGGGCAGACCTGAAGAGGGGCATCAAGAAGGCCAAGCATGACCACAAGCTGAAGGTGGAGGAAAACTGTCAACTCCTACCCCCACATGTGACAACATATGTGAGAGAGCATCCAAGCCATCACAGACTACAAGACCAGCAACTCCACATCATTTGCCATGGATGTGTCCTTCCTCAACTAGCTAAATGACTTTGCTAGTTTTGACAAGGACAATAAGGACAAGGTTGTAAAGACCAAGCACTCTGATGACCACCAGACCCTTACACTCCACCACAGACGTCCAAAATGCACTGAGCCGAATCAACACACGTAAGGCTGCTGGCCCTTATGGCATCCCTGGACATGTGCTAAGAGCTTGTGCTGAGCAGCTTACTAGTCTTCACAGACATCTTTAACCTGTCTCTCGCCCTAGTGGCAGTACCAGCATGCTTCAAAACCACCTCTATAGTGCCAGTGCCGAAACACTAACACCCATTCTGATGAAGTGCTTTGAGCAACTGGTCCTGGCACACCTCAGGAAATGATGCTATATCCACAGCTCTGCGCTGCATACTCTCACACCTGGACAACAAGAACACATATGCAAGAATGCTGTTTCTTGACTTCAGCTCAGCATTCAACACAGTCATCCCCTTCAAGTTAATCACAAAACTTGAGGATCTTGGAATCAATATCTCCCTCTACAACTTGATCATTGTCTTTCTTACCAACAGACCCCACCATGTTAGGTCAGGCCATAACAGCTCCACTTCCATCACACTCAACACTTGTGCACCTTGGGCTGTGTGCCGTTCCTCTACTCCCTCTTCATCCATGACTGCAGGCCTATGTATGGATCCAACTCCATCATAAAGTTTGCAGATGACACCACAGTGATTGGACTCATCAGTGGCAATGATGAGTCTGACTACAGCTGCATGGTACGCTGACAATAACCTGCTCCTGAACACAAGTAAAACCAAGGAGCTCATTGTGGACTTTAGGAGGGAGAAAAGAAACACTCATGACCCCATCCATATCAACTACATGGCTGTTGAATGTGTCTCCAGCTCCAAATTCCTGGGGACCCACATCTCAGAGAACCTGTCCTGGTCAACCAAAACCTCCAGCCTAGTCAAGAAGTCCCATCAGCGCCTCTTCTTCTTAAGAACACAGAACCACCTGTCTGCTGAAATTCTGGGTAACTTCTACCGCTGTGCGATAGAGAGCATCCTGACCAACTGCGCCACAGTCTTGTAAGGGAACTGCTCTGTCGCTGACTGCAAGTCATTGCAGCAGGTGATGAAAACTCCCCAACGCATCACAGGGACTCCACTCCCCGCTATTGAGGAGGTCCACAAGAAGAAATGTCATGGCATGCAAGGCACGCAACATTCTCAGGGATTCCTCTCATCCAGCCAACAGACTCTTTCAGCTCCTCCCCTCCAGAAGGCACTTCAGGAGCAGAATAAAACCAGCAGGTTCAGGAACAGCTTCTTTCCTACAACTGTCACCCTACTGAACTCTGTCCCCTGCTGAACCTTCCTATCCATGCTACACCATGGCATAATCTTCACTACTGTATATACATCCACAGCACTTTGCCTATCTTCTACTACACATCTGTACATACATATATAAACACATCTGATTTGCCTATGTATAGTAGTATAGAACATTTGTGCATTAACATACTTCATCTGCACATTGCTCTTTTGTAAATCAATACTAACTTATACCCATCTTTTACGCTAAACTGTATCTTTGTATTCATACATGCAGGGTGCGATTTGTAGGGGGGGATGGGGGCGTCATCCCCCCCTCTGGTTTTTACCTCTGCTGAATGAATTTTATCCTCGGGGGGGAACGACTGAAATTGAAATCAGGTTGTGACAGTTTCTTACACAGCTATAATCTACATTGTTGGTAGCCTACTAACTTTCAAACTGACCTGAATTGTCGGTAATCTTGTTGTTCACGAACGTCCCCATGCACATAAATACACTGTTTCTGCATTCTACGCGGAACTAATAAAAAAGGAGGGAAAATTAAATGCGTTCAGAGCAGCCAGTCATACAGGCGATCCCATTAGGTTAATGTTCCTCTGCCAATCCTCTGACATGTTTGCGTGATCGGACCTTATCCATGGTTCTGAAGCCCAAATAAGCCATCATGTGGCCGGCACAGAAAAATGAAATGTTTCATGTCTTTTTAAGTTTGCATTGAAGATGAATGCTCATCTGTTCATAATTTAGGCACATAGGGTATACCATTAACCTAAAAAAGAATGAAACCTGTTGATTGCTTATTTTTTTAATGATTAAAAAACAACAATAAAAAAACACCCCCCCCTCTGTTTTTTTGACAAATCGCACCCTGCATACATGTGTAATAACAATAAAGTTGAATCTAATGGAATCTAATCTAATCTAATCTGTAAAACGTCTTAAGGCCATTAATTATGCATTTTGTAAATTATAGCCAAATAAAAGAGCCATTTGCCTACAAAAGTGACTCCTGTCTCTGACATGCCCAACAGACAGGTTGGAGAGAGGCCATACAGCTCTAAAATGTCACACATAAGGGAAGGAATGAGACAGATTTGTGTGCTGGAGTCTGCACAATGCCCAACTATATACCTGCTCTCTACCTAGACAGACCCCATGTTATGTACCCTTAACTACCCTGGACTGCACTTGACTTACTGACTAGATTGGCCCCTTGTACAGATATTGTATGGACAGACAGAAATCCATCCAAATGTGTGTGATGACGTATATATAACTCACAAGGGGCAAATCTATAAGAGTTGCGGTACAAAAGAGGTGTCAAGAGTAGGGGGTGATATTCATTTTCTCAGGATGATACATGCTGCAGAGTGTGACGGTCATATCATGTACAGCTAGGCGGTTAATCTAGTTAGAACATATGTTCGCCAAATGTTCTGTTTCAGTTGTGCATTTGGTGCCTTGTCACATCATTTGGGAAGGGCCCAAGGATTGGGCCAAAGACCACTGTATTCATGTAGACATTTAGAGGAAAAGTCACCTCTTGGATGAGGGCAAGGCAGACGTCATGAAGTCTGCTGGAGAGAACATCCGAGTGGTACTGGGCCAGACAGCGCAGGAAAATCAGACCCTCAATCTTCTTCTCCCTAAAAACACAAACAGCAACAACATCAACGGCAAATCATTGCAGTTTTGTGGAATATATCAGACAAGGTGCTTCAAAGGATGACTGTAGGTCCTCCAAGAGACCTGAATACCATGTTTACTAACTGTAACATTATTGTTCATCTGGCTCATTTAGCCACCAAATCTGGTGGATGGATGAATGGGTCTGAGAGGCACAGGGCACCCACCAGTCATCTGAACTGAGCAGCTTGAAGCTCTGAGTAAAAGCTAGCTCTGGCTTAGAGAAAGGTCTGAGCTCTGGCTGCTCCTGTGCATCCTTCCTCTGGTTGGGGCTGCAAGGAGCCAGCTCATCTAGGAGACAGAGGGGGAAGAGGAAGAGTAGCAAAGAGAAGAATAGAGGAGGAGAAAGAGCAGGAGAGAATAGCAATGGAAAACGCCAGGTCATTACAAGTATGACAGAATAATATGTGTCAACTTCTTAGAGGAAACACATGCTTCAAAAAAGAACAGTTGGTATTTGAACTAGGTGAATGATACAGAAACAAAACTTCAGCAGTAAAACAGTTATAATATTCAATATTTGCTTTTGTGCTTGTTCTAACTACTCAATATGCATTTGTTCAAGTGACCACATTTAATTTTCCCTGTGAGATGCCTAATGCTGTGCTGGTGTTCTCTACTGTCACACAGCCATCATGCTCACCTGTGCTCTGGGAGAGCGATGGCCTGGCCCTGGTGAGGCTTGGTGCCCTTCTTCGTCGTGGCAGTGTGCTCCTGGAGGTGGGGGGCACTGTGGGAGGGCTGGGCTGGTGAGGGGGGCTTAAGCACTTAATGGGACTCTGGGGTCCCGGAGGACTAGTGGGGCTGGGGGTGGTGTCCTCTTGGAGAGAGTCTGACTTTGCAGGCACTACCATACTGCCATTCAGCTGGAAGCCTGCAAATGCCAAAAAGCAGAACAGTTTCACCAACAGCACATCACTGACAAACCGTTCGGGCATTCCATTTGCATTTTGAAAATACTCAAACAGGAACACAATACATGGTTGGTCTGAAACTTGACTACATTTTTATAGGTTATTATATATATTAATCTCACAACTGACCTTGCAGGTTTCTGGAATCTTCTGTGCTGCTGTCGGTCATGATGTTTCTGGTGCGCTGGCTCATCATTCTCTGTCTGTCAGCTGGAGGCTGGGGGTCATCCTGTGGGTCCAGGCGATGCTGACACATCTTATCCTGAAACAGTCTGGACAACCTTACTCTCTCCTGCACACACAGGCACAAGCAAAGAATTACATTTGGTGTTTTAAAATGCAAACAGCCTACAAAACTGTGGAGAGCAGTTGTCTGATTCTTGACTAATTTCAAACATTTGCAAGAACTTTTCTGGATTAGTATTGTGTTAATATCCCAAATTCATACATTAGGGCCTCTACACACCGGCATATTGTCGGAGCCAGTGTGCAGAGGGCTTTCTGTTTGGCATTTCAAATGCTTATATATCCTATATAAGCCAACATTGTAAAAGCATAAGGAAAAATCTTCAAGTGACACTTCATAGAAAACTGTCAAAATGTGAATGTTGCTTCAACAACTGTCCTTAAAGGGTAATGCAGACCCTGCAGTTTCTCTAAGAAACTAACTAGGACTAACCATTGCATCCTCAGAGTCTGTTCTGCTGTTGGAGTCCTGCTGGCTCCATGGTACTGCATGTCCATACACGCCCACTGGAGGATCACAGGAGACCCTCCCCGAGGAGTCGCCCTCCTCAGAGGACGAGAAAGGCACACCGGGCCCACTGGACGGAGGGACTGGGCCAAAAACACCTGCAGAGGGAAGCAGCACAGGTGCCAAGTGAATCCGACAAAAAACTAAAATCTGAAAAAAAAATCTTTAAAGTGACTTCCTTATTCAGTCAGCATCCCTCACATTTTACTTTGTTAGGTAGCCTGAATAACTAATTTGTATCAAGTTTACTGAAGCACTTGCATATAAAAACTGATTCGCGTTTGGTCCTGCCATCTTGTTTATCAAAACGGTTTCGTGTTTGGTCCTGCCATCTTGTTTATCAGAGAAGGCATAAATAACCCAGTGACATGTGAGACAATGACCAGGGACTGACCTTTGCCAACCACACCTTCATACATGTCACCTGCGGGAGAGGCTCGGTTGCAACTGCTTAGCATCTGAGGGGCTGGAAAAGGCAAGAATTGACAACAACAAAAACCTTTTCACTCATGCAGCCTAGATTAAGTGACCACTTTCAGAAAGCTAGAACACATACAATTGGAAATTGCTACCACTGATGTAAAACGTAATTCATTTAATTTTATAGATGACCTGTGGAAAACTGGGATTTTTAAACTATAGAGCTCCCCCTAGCCACCATGTTTTTTTTTTTTTGTAACTTACACAAACACCTTACATTCACTAGTTTACTAGGCTCACTGTTAGAAAAGAAAATAGAACATGTTACTCTTAATCAAAAAACTAGTTGTTTGATTAGACGAGTAATCAAACAAAGGTAATAATTTAGGACAACCCTAGTCTTTATTTGTGTACCATGTGAGTTGCTTTAGGTTTGGTATCTTGCAAGTGAAGTAAATTTGCCAAGAAGCCTTAGGGGTAGCCAAGAGAGCCTACATTTGTCCCAGAGTGAGTCACCTAACCACCGAAGTGATTGTGAAGGTGGTAAATTAACCTAAAATACTTGCACAGTGTATCTTTACACTGAAACTGCAGAAGCATTTACAAAGAGTAAAATGGGCATAATAACAGGCATCCAAACACATTTAAATAGTCTGCTGTTAGGCCCCTCACCTTTCCCTGGCCTGAGTGCTCTAATGGGCTCTCGTCCTGCAGGTCTGCTCATGAGTGGAGACATCTCTCTGTTGCGATCCTCCTCAGTCTCCACTGGGCTGTTATGATAGGTCACTCTCTGGCCAATCACACTCACCTCGGACGGGACTTTAGGCATCACAGCTTTGGGAGAGATTAAGTTCCCAGGGGAACACACATATTACAACACCACAAACACTTTGCTCAGGTGTCAGAATAAGAAGTAAATAATGGCCTGTGCTTGTTGTGCTATTTCAAGGGCTGCATGTTCCATACCTTGAAGAGAGGTAAACTCCATGGAAACAGCAGGTCTCTGTTTAGCGGAGGGTACACGTGCAGGGCGAGTCTTTGAGGTTGAATTGCCTGGGCTAACACATCAATGTGCATCAAATTATACCATACTCCAAAAAGAACCATCCTCAATGTCAATAACCTTGCAAAAAAGCTTTGTGTCAGTTTTGACTAGTGTACTTCTTCTACAGTGACTAGACAAAAGCAAAAACAAAAGGAAAGGGAGCATATTAAGCATCTCAAAGACTACATGTAAAAGGTGAGTTCAGAAATAGAATGAAATGTATACCCTGTGGCTCACCTGGTCTGAGTGCCGTTGAGTGTGGGCGTGGGGGGAGAGCAGAGGCTGGACAGGCCGCTCTCACTCAGCGGGGAGGTGACGGAGGGAGACGTGTGCGAGGGGGAGTCTAGCGCCGCCTCCATCCGCACCGCAGAGTCTGGGCTGTCTGGGTCAGGCTCTGAGCCATTCTGGCTCACCTTGGCCCGCTTCTTAGCAGCACTGTTGCGCAGGGAGCGCAGGGAGTTTAGCATCTGGGAGAGAGTGAGAAAGAGTGGCAGAGGAAGAGAGAGAGACAGAAAGACACCCCATTTGTAAATACATACTAATCTCTTACATATCTTACATAACATAGCAGTTTCCCATATTTACACAGATAACAACATAGATTCAAACACAGCTTCAAACCTCAAACTTCAAAACATACACATTTGCATGCACAAAGACTTTGCCTATTTAAAATGGCTGGATCAAGCTCATTTAATACAGTTCTTGATGCAGCTGTGCTCACCTCCTCACGGTTGAGGGGTTCTTCCTCGTGATCCTGCAGGCTGAGGTTGGCCAGCTCCAGATGGAGGTTCCTGTCCCCCTGCAGCTGTTGCTCCTGTCGGCTGCTTCCCCGGGCGCTGGAGGTCACCCCTCGGTCAGGTAGCGCCGTCACAGGTGAGACTGGTGACACCGAGGAGATGGGCCTGGAGCTGCTGAGTGCCTGGCGGAAGGAGGAGGTGGATGATGAGCTGACCAGAGAAGCTCGCAGTGGTAGCGGGGAGCACTTGCTGCTGGACAACATCTCACCTGTGTGTGTGGAAGAGACAGAGAGAGAGAGAGGAAGAAAAGGAGAGGTAGACATAAGCAGTGACAAAACCTACACAGAGAACACAAGCAATAACACAGGCACACAGTACAACAGCTAATAAAAAAAAAACCCTTGGAAGACATCACATCAATATCTACAATGCTCTCCCCTCTCAGGCCACCCTCACACAGCTGTCATTGGAACACTGCATTAGTTGTATATGTTTTGGAGCAGCTTGTGTACATACCAGCAGAGTCTCTCCAGGGGCTGGCATCTCGGCGGTGGGGGCTGATCTCTCTCTTGTTGGGCCAGGTGTTGGACATGGAGAGGGACGAGTCTGCTCGATGCCGGCGGGACAGGGTGGGGGTCAGGACACTGCCTGGCAGGGAGGCGAGTGGGTAGGAGGGCAGCAGGAATGTGCCAGGGGGTGTGGGGTTGGAGGGCAGGGAAAGGGTCCGCTCCACGCTGGGATTGCCTGACAGGAGACGCCCTGGTTTGGGAAACACTGAAAAGATCCAGCATTCCATCAGGACACTCATCATGAAAAAGAACTAGATATGTGTAGCAGTTTCACTAAATATGTGTGGTGTATATGCGACACTCCTCTCTCACCTCTTTCAGCATTGCTGGAAAGAGCTGCCTTAAATACGTCTGGGTCGGAATCCAGGCTCCCACTCCGACGTAGCCTTCCCAGGCGCTCCCATCTTCCCAATGATGGAGTCAACTCTCCTGATCCTGTATAAACAACAGGCCAACAGCCCAATGCATGGAAAACATTTATGCATCCACACATTCATCTACCCAAAGCATAATAACATCTTAGGTCAACTTCTTCTGTAAAAGATGTTAAGAACTTGCTTTTAAATAATCCAAAGGACTAAATTTGGCTTAAGATGGAATGGCTTAAGTTGGCCTGTTCACTAGTTACCAGAGTCAAATGAGCTCCGTCTAGCTCTCAAGTTCTGATGAAATGGAAAACAATCTTGTTTTACAGGTGGCCAATGGGGAGAGGGGATATTTTGTGCACTCTGTGTTTGTTCAGGCTGGGGACAGAGGCTCTTGCTGTGTCCTACCACCAAGCTATAAAAGGAGTCAAGTCCAGTCTTGCCTTCCTACAACCTCTTTCCCTCATGCTGCACCTTTCATCAGCACTGCTGTCAAACACACACAGCTGACACAAGACTGGCCTATTTTAAACCACCACTGTGAATACAGCAATTATAATTTCTATAAATTCCTGTCTGTTCAACATCAACATAAAGTACAAGGAGGCTGAAAGCAGAGCTTTTGTCAATAATGAGGCATTAATAGCTTCCATCACTAACATGAGAAACAATCTCTCAAAAACTACTGCATAAAAAGCCCACTTTTCACGTAGGCTAGATTAGCAATTAAGCTCCCAACTGTTGCTGATGACCTGTTATTGCAGCTGTAGTCCATCACCAGGTTATGTAACACATAACACATAACACAAGTGCAGAGCAGTCGCCCAAGGCAATACTAAAATGCCTAATGCAAATACAGCAGTGCTGTATGACAAGATGAGTTACAGACACTCGCTGCCACAAGATTAAAAAAAGGCATCCTGGCCCATTCCTGTACTTCAGTCACAACCCATTCAGACTCGCCAGGAGTCAATTTCATTGGATTTCAGAGGAGCTATACACATTTTCACATAAAGACCAATCAGACTATTATGCCCCCATCCCCTTTCCTTTGTCAAGCTCAAGCTAGATATTCTCCTTTAACCTGACCTCAAAGATAAAATTCCCATGGCTACATCTCTGCACCATTACCAAAATAAATAGCACAGATGACTGTCGCGGTCTGCTGGAAAACAGCTGAATGAAATACAGCTTGAGGTCTCGAGAAGGGACCAACCACAGCCCCCTGTCTAACATAGTTTTCTTACAAAGAATGCTGAACATTCAGCATAAGATTGCAGACTGCCTGTCAACATGCAGCAAACCACAGTTGTCAAGAGCTGGTCTATGTAAACTTAAAAACATTTCAATCAACACCAACAAATGTCACTCAAACTTGGCCTGTGTCAAACTTGATGATACATTGAGGTATTAAGTCAGATATATCATTCCTTCATATATCTTAGTACCTCTAAAGCCTCCACTCAGTATATTTACATGCACCTATTAATCTGACTAAGAGCGTAGCTTGATTTAGGTTTTAATTGGACTAGAGTCCCTTGTCTTACATGCACATGACTATAATCAGTTTGCTGATGTAATCTATGTCCAACTCTGCTGCAACAGGTGTTCATATGACACCTTTCATATCATATAGCCTGGTTCTTTTATGATGCATGCTTTTATGCGGGCATTGACCACATATGCTGGGCAAGTCTGACATAACTCCTCAAACACCAAGTTGACATAGGATTTGGCATTGCTTTCTCCAATACGGCCTGCGTTTCAATTTAAGGATTAATCCACAGGAAAATACATGAATTTTGTAAGGTTTACCCTACTTGTTTGCAGAGTAATAATTGGCTTTTACTAAGGCAATTGGAGGGAAACATCAGAAACAAAGAAGTTGACGTGGAGTGTGCTATTAATCTATTATTATAGTTTTTCCAAGCTAGAACTTCTTTGACTCGTTCGTTCGTCGACCGTGCATTGGCACCCCTTTTTTAAAGGTATTTGGCTGCAGGTTAAACATGCTCTTAAACAACAATACAATATCCTTTCAGGATGGCAATGATCTCAAAAGGAGCACACACATTCAAATTTATGCCATGGAATATTTTGTTTGTCAAAGAATAGCCTAACCGAACAACTTTTGGCTATTCGCTCCGGGATTGTTTCCTGTTATGATACCTTAATTCACACAACCTGTGGCCTGTAACAACCTAAATCTTAAGAAAATATATTATATACAGGCTCTAAAGGGGCAGATGGCAGAAATCCTGGTGTGCAGGGCATCTCTAGTGTAAAAGTTACGATTGCAGTTACAAGCATGAGTTACTCGACTTTCAATCTGTTTTGTTAACCAGACTATGAGTCCAATTTGGTTCGATTTTAGTTGGACTAAGGCAATAATTCGATTTTCTCTTAGTACTGGTTATGATACCTACTTCCTGCCAGGAAATCAGAGGATTTTGTTCAGGCAACAAACATTTTGGGAGACACATGCAGGATCAACCGGTAGATTTTTTTGTGACTCTGTACTTAATATATGTCAATAAGCACATGGCTAAGGTGGTGGCGATCTTACAGACTGATGTAAAATGTATAAGAACATGGTCATAGCATAGCTGCTGCCTAGTACTTCCGCTAAAGTTCTCATTTAGAGAAGTAGTCAGGGATCCCTAGTCAGGGATCTGTTTGTGGCTACTGTTTGCACTGTCTTTGAGCTATGCGGACCAATCAGTGAACAGAGGGAGGGCTGAAGGTGATAGCACTGAACTCAAACGGTGTGTCCCAGCATGTAACATATGTTATGACCAAACAGTAGTGACCAAATGAAGCATCTGCCCACCGTGGACCGAACGTATGCTAATGGCTGGTTTCAGACGCTTTGCACAAAGTGAAACAATGTGAAAGCTTTTGATGCATCAGTCTATATAGCAGTTCCCATCGTGATTACTCAACAATAGGCATTCAATCAACAAGTACAAGGACAATTTATTGTCACATATATATAGTTACTGGGTGTAAAAAATAGTGGTGAGCACAGGTGTTATTAATGACAGCCAATAAGATTCTGATTCAATGTAGCAAAATCAGATCGTTATTGGATGTCATCAAGATGTCATTAGTAACACCTGGTTACCTTGCAACTTCCTGGAAAATTGCCTGTTGTGAAATGGGTCCATTGTGTCTGTCAGCCTATTTTGCCTGACTCACAGGTAGGCTTTAAAGGGAAAACACTGACTACTTTATACTTTCTGAGGTAAACAGATACATTCTTATCTTTGCAAAACATATATTGCATTCACCTTTGCAGAAACATTTACAGTGTCTAAACTGTGTTTAATAGCTTTTCCCAGAGTCATTTTTGCTTATTAAGCATGTCCCAAGTAAATAAATAGTAAGTAAATACGACAAATTATGTAAAATTAGTCCCCAGGTTGAAAAAGAGTCCTAAGGAAGGGAGAACCCCTGAGCTAAAGCCAAATGAGTGCAGCTACAACTGAGTCAAATTACCGCTGCAAGTCCCCACTACCAAACACCCCCCACCCCCCAAATGTTTCCAGAAGCTGCCTGTAGTACTGTTAACCTGTGAACACTGAAATCAGTTCAAGAGCAGCCAGCAATCCAGCATCAACAAGAGGAATAAAATAGCGTGCGGCTGCTTGGACTCAGCAAGCTAATCCAATTCAGGAAGTTTAATTTTGTCGTGGACCGAGTTCAGCACTGACAGCTATTTGTCAACTGCAGCTCAATGGTGAGGGAGGAAGGGGGGGGGGGGCTGTGGTGCAGACTGGAGTGAGAACAGCAGAGACAGCAGGGGGATATACTACGAAGCCAGGTTACTGGCTAAACTGGGTAACTTCTGGAGTAACCTCTGATCTAAAAACATGTCACTTCAGAAACAACTAATGCTCAATGGAGGGTTCTTTTAGAGATCAGTGTTAACTCACAAAGCTACCCGGGTTAACTAGTAACCTTGCTCAGTAGTACAGGCTCCAGGAGCGAGGAGTACTGAAAGAGACAGAAAAATAAGCTAAGTGGGGCGGGTGTGACGTAAGGGCTAAGGAACCTGGCTAGCATGTTAGTAGTGGATTTGTAGTACTTAGGCATAGGTTGCTCAAAGGGAGAGTGGTCCCAATGTAATTGATAGTTGACAAATGTAAGTCACTTTGGATAAAAGATAAATGCATAAATAGAAGTAGAAATAGAAATAGAAAGACAGAAAAGAGAGGTGAGAGAGAGAGGAGAGCAGAGAGTTGGAGAGGGTTAGAGAAAGAGAGACAGACACAAAAGACAAGGGTATCCAAAACTGACTAAGACATGAAGCAACCAAGGAAGGAAGAAGGAAAGAATGATGGGACAATGCAACAAACGAAGGGAAGAATTACAGAAAGACAGAGAGTCAGAGAAGTTAAGACAGACTTACCAAAGCTGGAGACACATGTCCCCCGGTGTGGGGAATAGGAGGAAAGCATGTCATCACTGCTGCTGATCTGCAAGGTTAACATAAAAGAGGCCCATTAACAAGCAAGCATGAAAAAGTATGTAATACAGCCTTTTACACACTATAGCCAGAAAATGAATCACTTAAGTATTACTGCTGATTGTATCATGCTTTTATCTGATGGTGTCTTCCAAGAGATGTATGTGGCCCCTGAGGTTTACAGCTTACTTCCTTCTGTCTATTCACCCACTGAAATGTTTGAAACAAGAGCTGACCTCTCATTTTGTGCTCATTTACCACTGAAAACACCCCTGAATCTAATAAGACCTCATGATGAATTATTCACAACCAAAGCCCAGCATACAACAGAAACTACCTCCCACCCCCTCCCCTCCCATACAGAAAAAAGGGAGAAAAAAGAAGAAAAGGTCTGGGTGATTTTTAAGCAGAGAAGATAGACGGTTATGTCCTTACACCATCAAAATGATGCTGTTTTAATCAACAGCACAACAGCAAAACAATTTACAAGACAACCCACACTTCCAGTGTCCCACAGCATTTGACGTCATATCAGCTCATGGATCTTTCGCCACTTTTCTAATCACACAGCTAAGACTGTCAGGAGGTGCTATGGTTGCTTGGAGACTGTGTCTGCAGTAAACATACTGTCCTCCAGCAAAGCCAAGATACCTGAGGGAGACCCAGGAGACAAGCACTAACGCTAGGTTAAATGATTTTTGTGGCGGAGGTGAAACTTTCCAAGGGATTATCAGAACTGAAGGTGACACAGGCAACATCACACCCTTGCCAGGTGCCACAAGGTGACTACTACTGTTAGAGCCATTGAGATGATTCCAAAATATAAATAAAGCTACACTTGTCCCTGTTGTGTAATTTTAATCATTAAAGACAATGTAACTAATAATGACGTCTCCAAGTTGTATCCCCTCATATAGTGCATAAAATCAAAAACCACTGTGAAAGACACACATTCATTGTCATTAGCACTTCAAACCTAACCTGTGGAAGAGTGGAGATCTGGGTGTATGGTAAGATGAACTGGATGCCCTCTGCCTAAACCCCCATTCAAATCCCCTATACAGCAGTTGGGCATTGTAGGAGGGTATAACCTGACACCAGCACAGTCTGACTGGTAAGCTCTTCACCCTGACAGGAAGCCCTTCCTGGAGACCCTCCACACAATCTGGGCACCACGCCACCCGATACATTGAGTAAGTCTTCGACAGACAACACTCATCAGATTTTCCTCCTTCACTGTACAACCCACACAGGCTATTTGGCATCTGAACCTACATCCTCATGCAAATAATGTACATGAGACTACAGGAACACAAACATACAAATTAAAGTCAGATAAAATAGACATATACTGTAGCACTTCTGCAAGAGCTGTTTCACCCTCAGCTGCTAGATGCATGAATGAGTGAAGTGTCTCTTTAACACAAGCTCTTGACATCCCTTGTTGTCTCATAGCAACCAGAGAAATGCAGAGAAGTACTCAACTTTGTCAAGGTTACTCAAGAAACAGGGCCCTGTGTGTGCAAACAGACAAGCTGCTAACTCTGATCACCTAATAGGTTAGAGAGCGGCGGTAGGGGACCTACAAGGAAAGACCGGACAGAACAGGATACTGCTACTGGATGATGTCACGGAGCTTGCCCTGACAAAACCATGTCAGGGACTTTTGTCCACCACTAATGATTGTGGTGAGTCATTGTGTTGTCAAGCTGATGGATTAGAAACTGCCACACACTCTGCCACTATCTCTCCCCATGGAACTGCCCAACAGTGGCACTGCCAGCAGGCAAGCGACCAGCTGGCTTCGACCGGTCTCACTGACAAACTCAAACAAACACTAGACTGGCAAATTTTCCCCCACAAAAGCCTTCAAAGAGCTTGACGAGCTCTTATCCCATGGTTGTATAGAAGATGGTAAAATGCATCTAAGAGAGACAGACACACACTCATACAACCCACCAGACCTTTCTAATTAGCCAGATGAAAGTTTGATAGTACCATGGGGCTAACAAAAATCAAGAGAAACCAATCAAACATGGGCAGTGGACAGTGGCAGCAGTGTCTAATCAGAGAACGCTCCAAGGGACAATCAGTGAGCATGGAAAGGCTGCTGCAGCTTGTGCTGATTTGCATGGGTATTTTTAGAGCTGCTCAAGGCATCTGAAATGCTCAAGTGTGATACCTTGAATTAGCATTAGTGCATTAGTGCATTTTATATGGACCAAAAGGCGTGCAGAATCCACAAGGTTCCATTTGTCTCCAGGATTTGACTCCAAGATGTCCCCCCAGTTAAATTTATACCATAGCAAACTGTTAGCCTGAGTTATGCTATGAATCAGACTAATGTATTGGATTATAATGTAAGATACAGCGTAGCATTGATTGGGTGTGAGCAATTCCTTAACATACCTGGCTAGATGGTTTTCCATTGCATGGACTGGAGAGCTGGGAGTCTGGTGCGCAAGGCAAGCTGGTCCTTTCCCAGGGAAGCTTGTTTTTCCCCTTGCCTGCACTAACAATCCTCCTTTGCAGGGGAAAGTCATCAGTGAGGGAGCCCAGACTCCCATAGCCGCACAGGTGGTCCGTGTCTGGCTCAGTTCTCTGACTCCGAGCACTGCTGCTTCTCCCTCCATTTAGTACCCAGTCCACATCTGCCCCAGAGCCAAACTGGGTTGAACGTCTCTGTCCAGGTTTGGGTATGACCAAGGCATATTCAACCGTTCCATCACCAGAAAGTCGGGGGAGCATATGTCTGGCTTTTCTTGCCTGTACAGCTGCCATAAGACCCTCTACATCGGCTGTGAGTTCCACTCGGTCAATCGCCTTCATCAACGGCTGCCTTTTCCCTGTATCAAGGCAGTGGTCAAAGACAGCAAAGAGCTCCAGGGCAGCATGTCGAACTTTCCGCTTGCTGTCTGCCAAGTATGGCGCCACTTCGAAACAAAGGCTGGGAATGTTAAAGTCTTTTCTTGGGTGGGTAAGCATGGCTGCAGTGATGATGTTGAGGACATCTTCTCTTACTCTTGAGTTTTTGTGTCTGAGGTGCCCAATCACAAGGTCAAGGACCTTTTGTGGGCCTACAATTCTCATGAGCTGCCGGAAAACATTCATGTACTCAGTCCTGGTGATGGCACGGGTATCTCCCAGGGTTTTGAGGGCAATAACAACTATCTGTTTACAATGTTTCTCTACATTATAGTCTAATTTCTGAACTAGAAGGTTTAACACCTGTAAAGTGCCATACAAGACTTTGAAGTTGCTGTCATCCAAGAGTTTGCGTAAAAAGCTGATGAATTCCACAATACTGTCAGACGGAACTGGCTTCAAGTCCAGCTCAAACAGAATGGCTTTGAGCTCCTCCACCCCATTTGTTCGGTTCTGGTAGTTGTTATGGTCCAGGAGCTGACTGTGTAACTCCTGAGGTATTAATCCATAAATCATTATTGGTGGTTCTGATGGGAGTCCAGTCATACTTTAGGTTGTAAGGAGACAACAAGAGGACTCTGTTCAGGTTTCACATCCATCTTGGCCAAACATGAATGGCTAATTCATACCCTCAACTCAGTAACATTCAATCTCAAATTTGTGTAAGGCATCTCGGCAAAGAGGCACTGCTTTATCCAGTCCACTTAACTGTGGCCAATCTAATTAAGCAACAATGACAGTTCTTCTTGGTTTCCGCTGTTTGGTATTTTGAACACATGTTCCATGTCTTTAAACGCCGAGGGGGCAGGAGTACTCAGGAACTGTTACAAACAGTCAAACACATTTGTTTCAATGTACAAGCCTGCAATGTTGTTCCACAGTTTGAAATAACAAATTCTATTTATCGAACTGTCTACTGCAAGCACGTCAAGGGCAATACCTTTGATTGCACATTGATTTTAAGTTTAAATGGATAAAGCACATTCCAGTGACATCTTAACTGGACTGTTGACTGTTCAACAATAAGAAAAGCCAACGAATGAATCTTCTACATTATTAATTTGTCATCGTGATTGCAATGTTACCGCTAATGACAACTGGCGCACAATAAATTTCACGGATAGGCTGTAATCTATTTTAATAGTGTAGAAAGTGGTTTGATTAAATAGAGGCACTGCGGTATGCGCGGTTACCAACACATTCCTGTTCCAACTTAACTTAAGCTAACTGGTTGATGGCTCATCATGTCAGGCTAGCTCACCAACTCACCAACGTTATTCACGTTAATCATGACTACCTTAGAAACGCTCACGGTAGACTGCCGTGTGGAAACATAAAATACAACCAGGTTGTACAGACTGGTTACCCAATGATTCAAAAGAAACTTTAACAAGGTATCTTTAACTAATCGTCGCTACAGGCTACAGTATCGTGATATTTAGCTAACAACCTCATAGCCGCTAACTTTGTAACTGCAACTCAGACCTCATATCCAGTCAGTAATGCTGTTATCAGTAGACGTCTTGAGCAAAATCGTATAATCCAGTCCGTTTAGGTAATAAAACAGCAGTCAATGACAGGACGCTCCACCACTCTCCGTCACGAGAATTTCAAAACCGTTACTCGGCAAATATTTGGCTCTGGTGTTTTCCATACTGGTATATTCCCTGTAGTTTCATCTGAAGCTACAAGGCAGCAAAATGGCGAAGCTTGTCACAAACCGACTGCTTCCATGGTGACGCGAGCCTTCGTGATTCAAGCTACTTCAACTCCTCAGATCTAGAGGGTGCTCCATGGTCACTTACCGCCTGCAGTAGTTATTCACTTGGAATATTTCTTTAAGTTACAAAACATGTTATATGTATGTTGTATGTTGTAATACAAGTTATTTGTTTATTGTGCCTGTCGATGCACGCATGTAGTTTCCACAGTATGCTGGTATGCAGTAGAAGGCAGCAGCAACCGTACTAATTGTAACAATTATTATTATTAGTAGTAGTAGTGTTATTATTGTTATTAGTCTTCTTCTTCTTCTTTTTATTATTATTATTATTATTACTATTATAGATTAAATAACTTCAAACACTCAAAACAATTTCTACGGGAACGTTATAAACTGAACTACAGTAAGTAACACTATAATGACATAAGCTACATCATGTGCTACAGTATATGATAATAATAATAATAATGTATAATATACTGTAGTATATAATTTATCATTTGTTGTTATAACGTTGATTACTGCAGTTTAGTGATAATTTACGTTCCCTTAGAATTTGTTTTGAGGGTACTACAAGTTATTTAATCTAATTGTATATTATTTAGATAAAATATAATGTGACGACAAAAAGTCCATGTGCTCTGATAACTCAGTTTCTGTGCTCCGCAAACTTTAAAAATAAATAAATAAAACCATGATCATTACATTTGTGTGTTTTTAGCCTACTGCGAAATAGTCGTGTGCCGTATGATGCAGCTTGCATTAGCTAATTTCGTTGGGAAATGTAGAGTAAGCAGTTTAATAATTTTAGACTCTGGTCAGACTTTGCTTTGATGATACTTTTAGCAGCTTCCGGAAGTTACGCAGCACTAACCTGATTTGTGTTTGTTTTCTTAACAGACGGTAGAGATTCAGGCGCTGCTGTACTGAACTTCGCCACGGCAATAAAAGGTGATCGGTTCTGAACATCAGAAGCATCAATACAGGTACGCTGTGCATATCTCTCCATACAGTTTTGTAATATTATTACTAAATCGGTGAATTGTGCTCGCAAACCTAATGTCAGCTAATGAGCAAATACTGGGACTGGCATAGGAGCTAGGATAACGTTAACTTGATTTCCAGCTAACGTACCATCAAGCGTTGCTATCGATAGCTTGCTAGCTAGATAATGTTTTGCAACTAGCTACAGTTAAATTATACGGAACGGCTTTTCCCCATATATATTCATCGTTCGTACTGAATAGGTAGTTACAATAAACAGCCAACATTGTCCTGTCCATGATTTCATAATTTTTTAGCAATGCGACCGTTTCCTTTTTATAATACGATGCCATGAGAGACTATGATACAGAAGCTGTTCATATTAGCCAATGTCAACCACAAACCGCAAACCTTAGGGCAACAGGATAACGTTAACATTAATGGGATTGTATGCTGTTGTCCGAGTGGTTGACCGTTTTCTTTAATTCTGTCATAACATAATGATGCTGACGTTTGATTACTTAGCAAACGTTAGCTAACAAGTAACACGGTTTAATCCGTAAATGTTATTAGCTGGGACGGTTGTTTATAAACTCTTTGCTGCTAGTTGACAAAGTAGGCAAGCTTAATAAAACAAGCTCTATAAGCTAAGTGTTCCTTTCATATTTGTCTGTTGCAAGTTGTCGATTACTTTATGCAGTGCGAGAGTTGTAGTGCAGTGTTGTGCTCGTTTGTCGCGTTATCAACGACAGCATAACTAGCTTATTAGCCAGTTGATGTCTGCTGGTGTGGAATCGGTTGTCGTAATGTAATTATCCGCGGACTTTATTAGTTAATTCCCAGTAACACTTAACCAGTAAAACAGTCGTTTTATACTGCTGAAATGAAATGTCGGTGTTTTGACGCTAAACGATAGCTAGCGCGGTATTTCTAATCTAAGTATCCCTAATTTACAAGTAGTTAACGGTACTTTTATTTATTCAAATCGCGTTAGTAAGTCAAGGTAACTTTTTATAATTTACTTGTGCGTAGTCAGGTAACGTTACTAAGTACACTGTATACACTTCCCTTTGTTTCCCGCGGGGAAAACGTGGGATGTTTTGATTTTGGTACTATTGGTGTAGAAATCTCAGTAACAGCAACTTTGTAACCTACTCAACTTGAGACATTTGGGTGCAGCAGAGCTACTGTATGTGTATTAATAGGCGAGTAATTTTGAAATAGTTTCAAAATCCCATATGGGTTTAACTCCATTATTATTAACAACCATTATGTGCGCCAGTGTCTTTTCATCGTGTTGCTTTGCTTTGTCCCTCAACCTCAGTCTGACGAAGTTGTGTTGCTGATCTAATTTAAGAGGACGGATGGATTGACTTCTTGCTCTTTAGGTATCAAGTGATTGGTTGGCAGGCTAGGTTGAGCTCATAATCAGTTTGTTGTTCAGTATAATTGGATCCAAAGGACATGTTCTTATTGGTAACTTACCTGTGACATCTGTGTGCTGTGCACCTTAACTTTTCTGTTGCACACTGTATTGCAGGTTGACATGAGGTAACAACAAATCAGTTAGCATTAAAACGTGATTTGACACTATTATTTGTGTGCTATTGGTGACAATGGTAAACATTGACTAAAAAGGCAGCTGGAGTTGAGGCATTTCAACATTTAACTCCTCTGCCTGACTTTTCTCCCTCGTCAATGCAGATGGACCAGCAGCAGCAGGGTCAGTCCTATATGCTTGCCAGTCTGACACGACCCCACTCTGAGCAGCTGCTGCAGGGCCTCCAACTGCTTCGCCAAGACCATGAGTTGTGCGACATTGTGCTGCGGGTGGGTGATGCAAAGATACATGCCCATAAAGTGGTGCTGGCCAGCATTAGCCCCTATTTCAAGGCCATGTTCACGGGTAACCTGTCAGAGAAGGAGACCTCCGAGGTGGAGTTCCAGTGCATCGACGAGACAGCATTGCAGGTGATGTGACATGATTTTTCCATTTAGCATAACCTCTGAGTGATAAGGACCCCAGACAGCAAGGCTGCTGTCACATTACAGCCCTCATCCTTCAAATATGATTTGTGTGGCTTGACTGCTCATGTTAAGTTACTCAAGTGACTTGCATCCAGCCTAAATGTGAACGTAGCCAGCCATCAAAGCGCTTTGCATGCCATCGTGATCTGTTTTGGCAAAAGGCATATCCATCACCAACAACAATAAAATGATGATGCATCTAAGCATCTAAACAACGAGGTGATCTAATATAGGCTCATGGTTTGGTTCATAAACTGTGTTAATAGATTGCTTTCAAGTGCACAAACGAACTCCTGCTTTGATTTCTTCGCATAAATTACATGTGCATTAACAAGTTAGATGGAAACGGCTATTGTAGTCTTAAGCTCCTGACCATCCATGTCATGTGTTCTTTCTGACTGCACTAAACACATGATAATCATTTAGCTGATGTAGTGGTTAGTGGGATCACATTGATTTAGTGAGTAGTTGTTAGGAAGTGTTTGGTAGGAACTTTCCAACTTTGTTGATAAGTTAATCTTAAGCCTGTCTGGAGCATTTGCTATGCCTTTCTAGATGTATTATCTCTGGATTTCAAGAATTGTTTTGGGAAATGCCAAAAACATTGTGAAAATTGTTTTCTGAAGTAGTGCTCAAGATGCATATTGAGAATCATCTGGCTTGGTTGGAATAGCACAGTCAACCGAACTGCCCACAGCTGCCTGTTTTCTTGATTTTGAAACCTAATGTAGGCTTACTCAGCAATATTTTGTGTGATCAAATTAGTATGGGTTATTAAGGTATGACAAATTTGGAGCACATAATGTTTTGTTTTTTTCTCTACTCCAAACAAGACAGAACATTTTGACTCCTTCTTGAGTTATTGATTCAGAAGACCCATATTGCAGCCAAATATTTACATTTTTTTATTTTAGGGATAATGTATTGTCTGACGGTCATTATAGGAGAATAAATCCCAATGTGACGAACAAGACCCTGACATGAAGTGGAGATTATACAGAAATAACTGACCTCTGAATGTTGGGAAGGCCTCAAAGTGAATAGAGGAGTGCTCTGTCATATTGTAGAAATAAGTTCACAACTCTTCAAAAGCTCTATGGATTTAGTGTGTAAACATAGTGATTCAGATGGCATATTTTGAGTTGAGCTGTTTATCTCAGGACTGGGACCCTCTGTAAAGGTGACTGTTTGGTCTGCAATTTTGCCAGATGTAGTGTTGCTACTAGTGAAGTTAGATTTAAACATGAGACAACGATGAGGATCATCTGCAGCAGATACCAGTAAAAATTCTATATCCACAAAACCTATTTGGATGAGATGTTTTTGCCAAATGTCTTATGGGTAATCACTTGTCTGTCACAGGCTATTGTAGAATACGCCTACACTGGTACAGTCTTCATCTCCCAGGATACAGTGGAATCCCTCCTGCCGGCTGCCAACCTCCTGCAGGTCAAATTGGTGCTGAAGGAATGCTGCAGCTTCCTGGAAAGCCAGCTGGATGCCGGCAACTGCATCGGCATCTCCCGTTTTGCTGAGACCTATGGCTGCCACGACCTATGCTTGGCCGCCACCAAATTTATCTGCGAGAACTTTGAGGAGGTGTGCCAGACAGAAGAGTTCTTTGAGCTGACGCGCGCTGAGCTGGATGAGATAGTCTCCAACGACTGCCTAAAGGTGGTCACTGAGGAGACCGTGTTCTACGCGCTGGAATCATGGATCAAGTATGACCTGTCGGAGCGCCAACAGCACCTGGCCCAGCTGCTTCACTGTGTGCGGCTGCCGCTGCTCAGCGTCAAGTTCCTCACACGCCTCTACGAGGCCAATCACCTGATCCGCGATGACCACGCCTGCAAGCACCTGCTCAATGAGGCACTCAAGTACCACTTCATGCCTGAGCACCGGCTCTCCTACCAGACTGTGCTGTCCACACGGGCGCGCTGTGCACCCAAAGTCCTGCTCGCTGTCGGTGGCAAGACGGGACTCTTTGCCACGCTTGAAAGGTAACAACAGAGCTATGTAAAATACAGTAGGCCATGTGTCCAAGTTGTAAAATGATAATCCCATCAGTGTAGCGACTTGGTCTTGTACAAATCAGTGCCACACGGTAGTTTTCTCACTCCTTTCATGAAGGAAGCCCCATTTCTAGCCTTTATTTTGACAGGATGATGATGAGATTTTCATTGCTAAGCTGACTGCTGCATTGTCATTGCTATTCGTGTTGTTAGTTGTTATAAATTTTCTTCTGTGTCCCTCCTCCTCTTTATAGCATGGAGATGTATTTCCCTCAGACGGACTCATGGATTGGTCTGGCGCCACTCAGTGTGCCCCGCTACGAGTTTGGTGTGGCAGTTCTGGACCAGAAGGTGTACGTGGTGGGCGGCATCGCCACACACATGCGGCAGGGCATCAGCTACCGGAGGCACGAAAGCTCGGTGGAGTGCTGGGACCCCGACAGCAACACGTGGTCTTCGGTGGAGCGCATGGCGGAGTGCCGCAGCACGCTGGGCGTGGTGGTACTAGCAGGCGAGCTGTACGCCCTGGGTGGCTATGATGGACAGTACTACCTGCAGTCAGTAGAGCGCTACGCACCTAAGGTCAAGGAGTGGCAGCCCATCGCACCCATGACGGAGTCACGCAGTTGCTTTGCCACTGCCGTGCTAGACGGCATGATCTACGCCATCGGGGGCTATGGCCCCGCACACATGAACAGGTGAGTTGATGAGCCCACTGTGGCACAGGTGACAGGCGGATGCTAATGATGATGATGAATCGTTGTTGACCTTTACTGTTATATTACCTTTAGAACATCTTTATATGTTTTCCTTTTTAAGATTTTGCAGTTTAGTTGTGGTTAGGGAAACACTCTGTCCAACTGTCTTCTTGCTGAATGTGCACAGTAAGAGCTACTAAAGTTTTAAAGATGCTCGAAAGCATCACTGTCAAAAATATATGTTTGGTCATGGCGCTTATGACGTGAAACATTCCAAACAATCTTGCTTTTCAGTGTAAAGGAGCCACAGACTACTTGATCGTACACTTGAGGCAAGTGCTGATCTGTTGCCCAAAAACTGTACCTCAGGGTTGCTCAAATACAACTGGTCTACATACCAAATTTTCCCCCTCTTAAATGAGTAGAGTTGTCGTCACTGGTTGTGATCCTGACCCGTATGCAAGGTGTTTTGTGGGTTTCTTTTAGATGGCATTTACGGCAAATGAAAATACTCTTTCTGAGATTAAGTTGCTGTACTAGCTATATTTTAGCAACTGTATTTTCTCCCAACTCTGTGTAAAAACAAATGTTCCAGTCCCAATATGCTCTGTCTTGTTTAGGTTAATTCTGACTGTTTATTTAATATAATCTGACATTAGATTAGTGTACTTGGAGCAGAATGTGTTGTCTTGGAAAGGGAACACGGTGGCTCAACACTCTTGGGAAGCCCAATAAATGGCCCTTCTTCCTCTGAAGAAGTTGGCTCTGGTGTCTGCTCCCACCACAGGGAGAGTTTTCTTGTTGTTGTGCCGTCTCCTTGACACCTGGGTCCCTGCAGAGAATGTGTTTGGATAGCATACACGCTATGCTCCCACCCTCCACCCCTACTGGGCATGCACTGCATACCCAATCCAGCAGTTCTGAAAGGTAATTCTCTATTTGCAGAGTCCCCTGCTACGTTGTTATGGTTTCATGACTTTTTATGATGCCAAAATGCTTCAAGAGTGGAGCAAGTTATTTGTGCGTGGCAGGTCAACTGGAAAGGGCCTAGAGTGGCATGGGTGCAGAGTGCTTTGATTATAAATGAGGCTTTAGTAAATGAAGGTAGCAAAGAGTATCAGATTGTGGAGTTTTGAAAATGGGTTTGCTTTTCTCAATGTAGTATGTAATAACAGGCTTTTCCCTCTGACATCTTCATCATATAAATAGTTTTTATGAACTTTTTAATGTGTAAAGGAAAACTAGTCCATTTTGCTTGTAAGCTTGTAGGCCTACTTATTACTACTCCTGATTCAGATTACCTGCTATT
Organism: Tenualosa thibaudeaui; assembly: GCA_027481765.1. Lineage (NCBI taxonomy): Eukaryota > Metazoa > Chordata > Actinopteri > Clupeiformes > Clupeidae > Tenualosa > Tenualosa thibaudeaui. The sequence goes on along the minus strand of JAIFZK010000013.1, from coordinate 1,768,702 downwards.
TACCTGTAGACTTTAACAGCATTCCTTAGAGCGATGGATCAGGGTAGGTGTACATTTTGTAATGATGACCCTCTAGGAAATTACACCAGTGAATGGAGATGCAAATGGAGATGACAGTATCTGTTTTGTGTAGTCTGTGCTAAATACCCACACATCCAGAACATTATGCAAAACACAGTTGGAACGATCTGTATGTTTTGAATGGTTGTATCTATCTGTCCTTTGTTTCAGCGTTGAGCGCTACGACCCGAGCAAAGATGCCTGGGAAATGGTAGCTCCCATGGCGGACAAGCGCATCAACTTTGGGGTGGGAGTCATGCTGGGCTTCATCTTTGTGGTGGGGGGGCACAATGGGGTGTCCCACCTGTCCAGCATCGAGAGGTACGATCCTTACCAGAATCAGTGGACTGCTTGTCGACCCATGAATGAGCCTCGCACGGGTAAGTGTAGTCCAACATGACCCGCACTTTCCCTGGAGTTTCTGTATGCAGATTGGGTATTTTTTTGTCGTATTCCATCAGGATACACATGCGTGCCCACAGAAAAGAAAGCGCATGAAATGTACTTATTTTGGTCACCCAGAGTTTTAAAATAAAAGTTACAGTTTGCTAAACTTTGGCCACAACATCTGGAATTGCCCTAAAAATGCATCCAACTGTGCTCAAGTCAGGGTCTAAGTGCACACAGGGACTTGGGTTTGAAACTAGCCTGTGGTCATATCCTCATCCCATTCCTCTCTCTCTCTCTCTCCCCCTTGGTCCCAGTTATCTTTCAGCTGGGTTCTCAATAATGACATCTGGAATTCTTTACATAAATGTGTAGATAATCTGATAACCAGGCCTCTGATGTGTCTGTCTGTGTGTCTGTCTGTGTCTGTCTATGTCTGTCTGTGTCTGTCTATAATATTGTGCGTCCGTGCATGCATGCGTGTCCATCTATTTATTTCTCTAGGGGTCGGGGCTGCTGTAGTAGACAACTACCTCTACGTGGTGGGTGGTCACTCTGGGTCATCATACCTGAACACTGTGCAGCGGTACGACCCCATCACAGACAGCTGGCTGGACTCCAGCGGCATGATGTGTTGCCGTTGTAACTTTGGCCTAACTGCCCTATGACCCTAGGAGCACTGGGGAAGGACTCTGGAGAGGGACGCAAAGGAAGAAAGAAAAAAAGAATGGTTTTCTTTTGGGTTTGTTTCTGTTCTTTATCCTCTACACCGTCCAGATGATCCTCGTTTCGCTCTGCAGTGAAGGAGGGGAAGTGGGGGGCCAGGGTGGAGTGGCATAAGCTTGCCCCCTGTTGGACGGGAGGAGTAAGTGCATGCAGGATGAAGTGGCCAAAGCTGGCCTCAGAGACCAAAAGGATGACCGACCAGAGACGGAGAGCATCGGAGGAGCAGGAAGGGGTGGTGACGCATGCACACATCACTAGAGTCTGGGAGTTCTGGGAGCGTTGAGGAGGAGATGGATCTTGAATCTCTTTACCACCTGTATTTTGGGTCCAGCTGAAGACTCTGGGAGCCATTTGACAGGATTAGAGGAGAATTGTCACTTTAATCTCTCCTTCAGCAATTATTATTATTTTTTTTTTTTTAATGTAATAACACCAGACCTGTGATAAGTGTTTCTGTTCTGTCGTTGCTCACTAAGCTCAAAAAAGAGCGTCTGCTCCGAAGTCTGTTTTGGTTTTCTAAAGTGTGTTGGGTCAGGGTGCACACACTCACGTTTGTCTTTGTGTGTTTGCATGTTTGGCCAAATGACCAGTCAGCACACAAGGGATTGTGCATCTGCGTGCACAACAGAGTGGCTGGGCTCAACCTAGGGGTGATTTATTGTGGCTGAATCTGACATTTCTGCATTGAAGATCTGTGCTTCACAAAAAAGATGGGAAAACAATTACATTATGTCAAAGTTTCTTTATACTCACTTAAAAAGGGCTGCCTTTATCTATATATAACTTTCTCTTGTAAATAGTTTAAGTGAAGAAAAGAATATATAAATATATATTCATTATAGGTTAATTAATATATCCTTTAGTGCATTGCCTGTAAATGTTTCCTGCACTGGGTTAGTGCGCGTGCGTGCGTGTGTGTGTGCGCGCACGTGTGCACATGTGTGTCTGCGTAGGGGCAGAGCTCATGGAGTGGGGGCGATTTGTGAGTTCATGAATCCTACTACATTTTCTTTACAATTCTTCCAGCATACCACTTGTACACCTGTAGCACTTCAGCACCCATCACTCCCTGCCCTCTTGTATTGCTTTGTTTGTGTGTGTGTGTGTGTGTGTGTGTGTGTGCGAGAGAGAGCGCGAGGGAGAATGAATGAGTAGGTCTTACTCCAGTTTCCTCTCATCCCATAATTGCTGAAAAGCATTGATGAGTAACCATAACCACACTTGCAACTTCTATACATGTGACTGCTCATACTAAATACTTTAATGGTGCTATTTTTAGAATTCAGGATTTTTTGTTCTCACTGTGGGACTGACTTCATGTATGGCATTGTGTTTCATTATGGTAAATAGGTCACTTGTTTACCTGTTGGAGATGGGTGGGGAAGCTTACTTTACAAGTCCATGCAATAATAGTTTGTGTGTGTGTGTGTGTGTGTGTGTGTGTGTGTGTGTGTGTGTGTGTGTGTGTGTGTGTGTGTGTGTGTGTGTGTGTGTGTGTGTGTGTGTGTGTGTGTGTGTGTGTGTGTGTGTGTGTGTGTGTGTGTGTGTGTGTGTGTGTGTGTGTGTGTGTGTCAGTCATTAAGAAAAGGTCACAAAGAGACTGATGTCAGAGAGAGATGTCCAGATCATACCAGACCACTGCGGTCCTTGCCCTTGTAGGCCATAAACAGGGCTATATTCTTCTGGGAAATGCTTGTGTGGATTTGGAGATCTGTTGGTGTGTTTCATGCTCACAGGTCTTGACATGATTTCCTCACCTGTGCTTTCTCAAGAGCCCCTTCACAATCCTCAGCTTAAATTGAACATCTTTGTTCAGGATTTTAGCAAACCAGCCTGCTCTCTTTTGGTTGTAATGTTCCCCTGTGTGTTGTCTGTGAAGCCTAGATGTGGCATCATCCAAGGGACAAAATAACACATACTGGATATTTAGTCGCCACTTTACCAAACATGCACAGGCCTTCTCATGTAAAAGTGCCAAAAGCATGGAAGGGCCCATCGCCTTGTCATTTCTTTTGCCTTGTCACAGGGCAGTAGGTGATGTGTTGGCTTGTTCAGGCCCCCACCCCACAAAAAAGGAAAACAAAACCATCTGGTCAGACATTACATATCGCCACATGTGTCAGCATTTACATTGTCTATTATTAGTATCATATTTGCGTGAATAAGGGGTGGAAGAACGGCTTTAATATGGGGTGCGGTGTTGCACTTACCAAATCATTTGATACTTGTTGTTAGTTGTACATAGACAAATTGGTTGAGGTTGTATGGCATTTAGATGATGCAATAAGACTTTCTTGGATGACCTATTGACCTGTTCTTTGTGTCTCCTAAAAGCCAAGGTGTTTCTGATGTAGCTGTGATCTAATGTGTGGCATGTGTCTGTGTGTGTTTGTGTCAGCAACTTTTGTGAAATGTCAGTTGAAGGCAGGAGTCGTACAAGAGTTTATGGTGTAATCTGTGTTCTTGTTTTCTTTTTTTTTTCATTATTACTACTTTTTACTTTTGAACAGTTCATTTTCATGTCCATTCTTAACTTGACCAGGTGAAATCTCTTGAGTTACTGTTTGACTGAAGTAGATATTCATTTGAGAAATTGTTGGTAATGTTTTTTGTTTTGTTTATCCAAACATTAATTTAAATAGCCCCTGATTCATAGCACTGCTTCAGACTCATTCAGATCTGATCAAAAGTAGGAGTGAGAATCGAATGCTTCAGTTTACTAAAATCATATGCCTCCAACATGATCAATTCTGGCATATTTTTTCGACCACGGTCTGTCCAAAATTGAATTATACAACACACTTGTACATAGTGTACCACATACTAATAAGCTGTGATGGCCTCCATAGGAGGATTGACTACATTATAGGCCTAAAGCCTATGTTGTCTGAAGCAGTAATAACACTTTTATGTGCCCAGACCTAAAAAGCTATATATTTACTTCAGTGGTAAAAATCTTCAGACTTGTAGAAAACAACTGTGTTGACAGTGATGACATGCAAGTCTACCTGTATTCCACAGTAAGAAGAATTAGATAAGCATAATCCACAATAAATGCTGTCAATCCCTTTCCCTTCTGAAAACGGGCCTACTGTCATCCTAATGTGAGTTCTTCAGCGCTGTATCTCTTCATTAGCTTAGGCACTGTGCTCTCTGCTAATGCTGTGGAGAGTTTTAATCAGTCTTTTAAAGCTTTGGGACGTCTGCTTTTTAGAGTGTGGAGGCCAATACAACATAGCCCCCACCACCTTGCTGGAGACATGCTAAAGTGAGAATAGACACCAGCCATAGTGTGATGAATGACGACTAGTACAATCCAGAGAATGATTTGTTAAGGGCAGATTCTTTTCACTATTGTAATTGTCTCTCATGTACTTGCAGCCAGTGTTGCAGATGGCTCTACCATTACTTTAAGCTCTGGTAGAACGGTCCTTTGGCATTGAGGCTACTTTAGATGGCTTTACTCATTTCAGTTATATGCTGTCTCAAAGAAATTTTGACGATGCCTCTTCAAATATGGCATTTGTTGTCTTTAAGAATGTCATCTTAATATCCCATTTCCAGCTAATTTACTTAATCGACAGTATAGTAGTTAAGTTAGCTTCTCATGGGCTTAAATTTCTTAAAGTACTGCAGTCTTAGTTTCAGCTTCAGATGACCTTTAGCACAAAGAAGAATGCCTTCCTAGCATGTCAAGTCTCCACCACTGCCTAAAGTAGAGCTTGTGTTGGATATGCCAGCAGCAGGTATGCTGCATGTGTCAGCAGATTCGATATCAAGTTTGTGTATAACTCTAGCAGATTTCAGTCTGCTTTTGTGGCACTCACTTGAAGCATAAGCAATCAAATTAGATTAAGTCACCCTTAAATATGAACACATGAAGAAGACATGTTTAGTCTTTAACTAGCAATAAGAGATGCTTCCTAGCAGACAGTAGATGAAGTTGACTGGTTTCATATAAAATTGTGCTGCTACAGTTTCCTATGTGATTTTCTTATGGGAGTTGTGTCATGTCATTCTTAGAAAATGGTCTCAGAAGTCATTTTCAAAGTGACCTAATGATTTCTTCTATTTTGATATGCTCTACCTGCTATGTAACTTGCAACTTTTTTCCATATTATGTTAATGGTGTTGGTTATGTGAAGACAATAGATATTTCAATTCTATTGTTCGTGTTAACGGGAGTTCCTCTGTATGGTGTGTGACGGGAGCTTAAACGGACTACTTAATCACATCATGTGCTGCCCCTATTTTTATAATATGTATAGCCCCTTTACATATTATAGATCCTGTCATTGGCTTTGAAGTCTGCTATGTATTTCTGATACTTTGCCTTTTCCTTGCCAAAGTCTAAAATCAAATTCTGAATTATTCTTTTTCATAACTTGCACATATACCCGCCCCGCCCCAAAAAAAACGTGGGTTACCAGAACCTGCATCCTTAGAGGTCAACCCTTGAAAAACAAAGTATGTTGTGACAAATAGAATGTGGTCATATACCCAAATACGAACCCATATACAGACCCAGTAGAAGAAATGACTCCTGTGCGATAAAGACTTGTTGACCATGGGCATAATCAAGGTTCCATCCCTTTGCAAAATAAATGTTGTGATAGGTGATGTCTACAAACTTGACCTGCCTTTTTACAGTTGGTTCCTTTGGCCATTTCCATCACTGCACGAAAGTGAACTTGACCATATATGTAATCTGAAAACGTGAAACTGCAAAATGAAGGGATATGGATGTATGTATGTGTGTGTATATATGTGTTTGTTTTTATATATTTTTGTTCATCTTTTTTTATTATTTATCATGGCCTAACCATGTCCTGCTTTGCCACCACTCACCAAAGTGCTTGTTTGTTTTTTTTTTACAATGGAATGAGGATTGATATCAAGTATGGCGGTGAACTAAAAGGACTGTAGGTTTGTGAGGTTATTTGAAAAACTGATGTCAATGTTAGCCAAACATCAATGTAACCTTGCTTCTTTTGACATTTTACATGGCTGTGTCTGAACATTGTCTGAATTGAGTTTATGTTGAATTTGACAGACCTGTGGATTATTACTGGAACTAAGATAGTAGTGTAGAGTTGGGCTGTGGTTCTGGCCAAACAGATCCACAGCAGATTGGTGCCAGTTCACTTCAGGGGTCTGGCACTGCTTGAGTAAAAATAGGGTTTTTTCCCCAAAACTTAAGCATTGACTGAATAATATGAGTTCTGCCAGTTTATTTATCTGTGTGGTGCAGTTGTACCAAGTTAAGATAAAATAAAATGCCTGCCTTAAAAGGTCAAATGTTTATAGTTCTTTTCAATCCAGCTTCACAGATGCAATCACACATACAGCCAAGCACAACCGCCTTTATAAAACACTAACTTTAGTGTATAAAAATATTTTATTGCTTTAAAAAAAATCAAAGTAAATGTAGTAAATAAAACAAAGGCTGCATAGTTAAGCACTTTAGTTTCTCCTCTGAGACAAAAAAAAGGTTCATTACAGAGCAAAGCTTGGATCAGCATTACATATGATGGAACCAAGTCATTATGACAAGTGCTGCAAGTGATTATTGGCCATATCAGGCATTCATATGAATTAGCCATTTTGTACTGAGATCACTGGTTGGAAAGCATTTCTTTTCCTTTTTGTAACCAAGTCTTTCAGATGAGTAGCTCAACACTGAACATTTGGAGCATGGTGTTATGATACTGTAGCACAGTGTTGTGCATCAACTAGTTTACTGAACAAGTTCATTTTTCTGTAAACTGAATTAATCTTAATGCACTTAAACTAGTTTATTTGTTTTTTGCCACTTTTTATAAAAGTAAAATGATAGAAATATGAACTAGCTCTCAACTGAAATGGTGAACTGAGTGTGAATTCATTCTTTTTTTCTGAATGAACAGAACTTTGAACTAGTTGACGTGAAGTGTGAACAAAGCAAAGCAAAGGCTTTTGTTCTATTTTCAAGTAGAATTTTTTTAAATATCCCAGACAAAAAAATAGTTTGGTTTGATTATGAAAACTGATATAGGCAAAATAAACAACTTTCAATATAACAGAAGAATAGGCAAGAATTGTTGGATGGGAACATATTTAGTGCCATCTGCAAACAGGATTCATTTTTTTATGTGTAACTAACATGTATGTAATGTACACTGTATGCCTAAAGTAACTGATCCTATGTCAGAACAGATCAACTATGACTCTCACTGTGTACTGGGACTGGTTCACTGGTATGGCACACACTTACAAGCTCAACTCATGGCAGGCTGTGAAACATGGCCGTACAAATTTGTGATCATTGCATTTCTGGAAGGTACTTCACTGATTTCTGGAAAATTCAGACAATTGGAGAGGTTGGCAGTTTTCAATTACAGGTAAAATAGTGCCTACAATAATCTTGATTTGTTATCGTAAATCAATACCATTACGTGCCAAAAAAACCACCAGTTTAAATGTGTGTGTCTATTTAAGCTTAGACCCATAGAATTGGCACACACATTCCATAACCCCTGTGCTTCTTTCAAATCATAGGATTTCAGAAAATAAACTCTTTAGTATTCGCCCAAGTGCACTAGAACATTTTGTTCATGTTTATGAGAATGGAAAACAGATGAACATACTGCTGAAATCCATAAAAAAGCCAACAAACTCCAAGATCTTTTTCTCAGTGTTCTGAGCTTTTTTTCCACAATGATCTCCAGTCTCTACTTAACAGCCCAGAACTACTATAGTCCATAATACATATTTCTTGGATTCCAAGCATGCAAACCAAAAGGAAAAAAAAAACATTTTCAGTTCTCCATTACCAATGTTTAAAGAAGCATTACAGACAAATTGATCAATATAATTAGAAAAGTATGAAAATCTCATAAATAGGAAATGCTCATCAGAAACAGCTTAGCAGAGATAGCCAGCTATTTTACCTCATTGGAGGACAAAGAGAAAGGGAAAGACACATTAAGAAGCGCAATTAATGACAGTGAGAGGAAATGAAAAGATAAAGAGGAGGGAAAGATGCTACATGCAAAAATAAAGGCATGTGAAACAAAGATGAAACAAGGCCTCTCAAACATCTCTCTACATTTTTGTCATACTTAGACAAACTTTCCATGCAGCCCTGCTCTAATTGTTAAAAGCCATTGTAACTGTGGCAGTGGTTGACATGTAATTCTGCAACCTGTGATCTGTGCAAGTCCATCCTCAAGTCTTGCGACCCCTGACTGTTGCCACGGCAGCTCACTTGTTGTCAGGGCAACGGACATAGACAAGGGAGGAGAGCACTAAGAGCTCCGGCGGCTTGTTGAGCAGGATGAGGTTGTCGCTGCGGAGGCCATCGTAGTGCATCCACGAGCCATCAATCTGAAAGGCTGCAGAGTAGTGGTGTTCATCCTTGTTAAAGAGTGTGGCGCCCTCTAGGGAGTACCTGAAGAATAGCACTAATGTGGTTATGGTCAAAGAGTCTACTGCTGGTGCTTTTTCATCCCTAGTAAATGTACAATGGCTAGTGTTTTACAGATTCCAAGTCTTCCCAGTTTTATTTATCAGACAAGAGGAGTACAGCAAGCATAACATGTATTTTACAGGAGTATGAGGGTCCTAGAACTTGAACCCACTACTGCGAAACAGCTGGTGAATTCAGCGTTACACAATTCAGAGTTATGTATGTAGAGCTTTTAAGAATGTCAAATCAAACCTACCATTTACAAGTAACACACTGCTGTGAACTTAAAGGAGAATGAATCAGAAAATAGCTAGGCTATAATAAAACAACATTCATTCTAAAATGTTCAATGTACATTTGCATTTCCAGCATGCAATCTTCATTGGAAGCAAAACACATCACAGAAGTGAGCTTAGTTTAATTACTTTTTTTCATTTCGACCACACCAAGCACATGTTGTTAGGCTGTGCACTTATCCCTCTCATTTTACTATTCTGCGACGGGTACCAACATAAAAGAGTGAAAAGTGGGGTTTTTTTGCAGTGTGTTTTTTTGTGGAATGTACCTGTGCTGGGACAAATCAAGATGGTAGGGCACATAGGACAAGTCCTCTGATTTCCACAACTGCATATTAAGGATGACGAACGGAGGAGGCCCATGGCAGAAAACCCTCTGGGAAAACTCCCGAAGTCCATTGCAACTGCAGAACAGAACATGGGGACAGCTCAAGAGTGGAGGCCATTACATCACATTTATGTTATTTCCATTGCTAATACCTTCTAAGTGGCACGAGTACTGGCATAAAGTAAGGTCTTACCCAAACTCTTGACAAAACACAATTCTTGGGCAGAAAAACTGATCCACTGCAGACTGGATAGGGTCCCTGTGAGGTAGCTCGTGAGGAGGACTAAGGGGGTACAGTCAAGTGAAGAAGTCAGGAGAAAGTTAGAACATCCTAACGTGCATCCAGCGCATTCGGTATACTGTACATAAACAACGCATATTTAAATTACTAATTTAAACTACCATGCAGCCTTCTTCTGAAAAGATGCCATTCCCTTCTAAGGCCAACAAAGGGAAGAAAAAAGATCCGTCAGTTCACTTCGCTGATGAGGAACCATATATCTTTCAACTTTTTACAGCTAACACCAGACAGCTGGGTTTTATTTTGGTTAAGGGAAGCATCATAAGAAAGGGAGGCTGGGTGAAGACAGAGGAGTGTGGGTCAACCTGAGAGCGGTGTAAACACACTGTGTTTGGAGGCCGTCCAGTTATGGCCTTCCTCTCCGCTCCTTCTGAGGCTATGTTTAATTAACATCTGAGAAACTAATGTTTGTCTCTGCCAGAGTAAACAATACCCAGTTTCCCTGTTCACTGTGGTTAAGTGCTGCAGGAAGCAAACTTCAGTGAACTTAAGAACAACTTACTTAAACCTTCTAATGAATTTGATTCATGAATGTCTGATATGAGATTCTACAAAGTCAGTTAAATATCTAGGACAATTGAAGCGAAAGAAGTCTCCTCACTTGATGTTAATGGTCTTTTTGAGGAACTCCTGAAATCGGCCTGGACAGTCCCAGTTGGTGCACAGGCTCTCCTGGATGGTGGACATGAGGTCCTCAAGGTTCTTGGTGAAATTCTCATGCTCGTTGCCAAACAGGTCGATCTCCAGGGCTGCTTGGTGAATGACCGACCGGTACTGCTGCTTGGACATGCGGTCCAAGATCCACAGCATCTTGACGGTGGTGTAGTCATAGGAGTCCATAAGATAGAGGAAGTGCTCCACAAATTCTCGGCCCAGGAACACACCCAACTCCCGTGGGAAGGTCTGGTTGTCCCGCAGGATAACATACAGAAGCATGAGGAAGCCATCGATGGTGCAGGTGTTTTTCAGACTGACCTTCACGTAGAGGGGAATGCAGGAGATGGCCTTGCGACCAGCCCGGATTGTGTACACGCCGCCCCAAGGCAGCACAGGCCTCCAGAAAGAGCGGTCCTCTTCATCATTGTTATTGAGGGACGCTCGGATCTCCTCAAACAGAGTCTTGGTCCTAGATAGCAAATGTCAGTCAAACAAGAAAAAGCAAAAATTTTGATTTTTTAAAAAAGAAACAGTAGAACTCATCTCACAGCAAATGCAGGAATGTGACACAAAGCAGGTATTTCATCTTACAACAGACTGTAGTTAATATAATTAGGCACACACTGAAACACTGAAATCCTTTAAATGAAAACCTCCATGCACTACCATGTAGAATAAGGTGAACTAAGTGCATTCTTGAGTCAAAGTGTTAGATTTCCAAATACACAATAGCAATAAAAATTGTTTTTTTTTTTTTTTTTCATTTAGTTATGAGGGTCAGCACTTTCCAATTGACAATACTATCCATACTGCACAAAAAGTTGCATCCAGTCATTTGATGACGATTCGTTTCTTTTCCCTGTTGATGTTGCTTTTATATTCTTTGCACAAAAGCTTTTAACTGAGATATTAGTTACTACACATTTGCATTTGACTAGCTGTACAGTGCAGAGCGTTAAAACTCAGCTATGCTTTTCAAAACATATCATGATGCGTAACATTATGTTGCAATGTTGCACTGATATTGTTGCAATGGTGAAACTGCTTTTTGATGTTACACTAATAACAACCTACACAACTGGACGTTCGGTTAGTTAGGCCAGATGGTGGCTCTGAGCTATGATAATGTTATTTTGGACCATACATCATGCCAGCAGGCTGCAGATATTGCCAAAAGAGATCTAGCTAACATTAGCTTCAAAGTAATCCCTTAAAGTCTTCGTAATCTACTTGAACTAGACTAAAATACAATTCCTACATATAGTTGTTGGAGAATATACAATTCCGTGCAGGTATGGATGGATGGCACTGGGAAAACAATAATATTGACGTAACCTGACGCTTGCTTGCAGAGCTTGGAGAGAGCTAGCTAACGTCATTTTAATGTTACCTTTCAAACCGCAACTTCTCGCCAGGATTTGATATTAGAATGTTAAGGTCTTCGGAGTCGTTTAAAGAGCAGAAATTACTCTCCATCGTTTCTTGAATTTCTTCATGTCTTTAGTCCGGCCAGAAGCCCGAGACGTGGCTAGTATTTTTTAGCTATTCTGTTTAAACTAGCTAGTTGTGGCACATATCCTGTGTAGGTACACCCAGAAATTCTCTGACACGCCCATTTTCACAGTTTGTGCTCCTCCCCGTGTGTTTTGATTGACTTTGACTGTGACTTAACATTTGGGTTAAAAATAATCATTTGCATGCATCTTGTTTGCAAAAACATTTTTGTCCTAGGATTTCAAGACACCCTAGGCCTACTTTGGAAATTTAGAAAATCTCTTGTAGTAGAAGGTGTCGATAATCTGCAAACATTACAGTTAACATAAAGATGACAACTGCAGTTATGCTGCTAAATTGTTTAAAGATTCAGGTGCCAGCTGGACAGGAGACCTCCAATTAGAAATAGAGACTAATTCACACACACATACACACACACTTTTTTGTTTGTGTGTATACATGTTATAGATAAATATGTTGTAGCACCCTACTGTATTGTTTGGATGTTATGTTTTGGTAATGCAATGAACATGCCAATCAAGCTCACTTGAATTGAATGGAATTGAATTGACTCGAGAAACACAATCCAAACCTAACGCACAACTATCTGAATGTCAATAGCCTCAAATATCACTGCACTCTTAAACTAACCAAAATTATGTAACGTTGCCTATTTCAAAATTGGGACATCGACTAAAGTAAAGAATCGACTTTAGGGCGGTGATTAAATGTTACACACAGCGCATGCGGACTCAAGTGGGATTGGCTACGTTTGACAGCAGTTACGCCAATTACTATTCCCAAACGATTTCTTTCGGAAGACGTCTACGTCCTCACATGCTAGTCCTCGCGTTGTTTGCGCTTCATTCTACCAGACACTTTTCATTGAGTTGACACACGGGTGAAAGTGCACAGGGAACCAGTCTGGCCATTACTTGCCACATTTACTGCATATATTTACGGTTCTGTTAAAGTTGGTAACTGTTACGTTCCACCATGTCGGCACAAGTTATTAGCGGCAAAGAAGTGTCTGCGTAAGTACATAATTCACAAAAAACATTAATGTATATAATGGATTGCTTGATAGCAAATTGCAAATCTGTATCTTGTGTGTGCAAAGTAAGGTGTAAATTATGTTTTCCCGTGTTTGATTTTCGTAATGTCCTTTTCAGGATGTTATTCTACGAGTGGTGGAGATAGTTGTAAGGCTAACTTTAATCAAGGCATTGCACTGGTCTACCACCACGTGCATTTGAGTAAAATAATTTCTACAACATTGCGTCTGTTCAGACACATTTTGATTAGCATTACCTTGTTATCAAGGAGCACGTTGGCACCACGATGTTGCCACAGTTTTGTGATTGCCAGTGTTGTGTTACGCTTACAACCATTCCACGCATTGGGCATAATGAAGGGTCGCATTTCTGCAAAATTAGAGAGAGAGCAGCCTGAACTGGTGGATCAATCTATTGCAGTAAGCGTAGCAGCTGCAGGACCTCACGTGTTTTTTTTTGTTTGTTTTGTTTTGTTTTTTTTTTGTTTTTTTAAAAACATGAACAGAACAGTCAGTTTTGCTGAAGAAGACTTTAAAAATCATATTTTTTTCAGTGTAATTTCGAAGGGCAGGTTTTTTTAGATGCATGCCTTTGTCACGAGATAAGATTCTTCGTGCACTCCTAATTTGATCCCTCACATTACCCATTTGTTAATGATTTCACGGAGACTGGTCCCACAAGTCTTGCATTAAGAATACCACTCAAGAAGGCCAATTTGGCCACAGATTGCAGTTATGTTACTCCAATTAGGGCCTTTGCCCCTCCCTCTCCATGCAATTAGTCAGACAGAGCTAGTTAAACTGTGTGAGAGAGAGAGAGAAATTGACCTTTGTGTGTCATTCTTGGAGCAGATAACATGTGTAATTGCATCACAGAGGCCTTTTATAGGCTACTCTGTAACCTCGATCAGGGTTCACATCTCCTCTCTGTCCAGGATGGGTGAGAGTGATCTGCCTCTCTGATTTACTGAGTGAGCCATATCAAGAGGTGTTACGACTGTGTGCAAGACCAATAAACAGACTCTTATCTGCTGAGAGGTAGTCTGTTTGAAATGTAGGCTATGGCATATATATAGGTATGATTGTTTTGTTTGTGAAGGAAACAAAGGTCTACTGTTTTGTCAGAGTAAGGGCAGAAAGGCTGAAAACAGTCAATTAATGTAGCAAAAGAATACGGGATACAATAAGAAATTGTTAATGTTAATTCCCAACACAAAAACTTTGACTATTATGTTTTTGATGAGTTGTTCCTTTAAACTGTTCTAATGTGCAGGAAATGGATAATGCACAATGCACACGTTGAAATGGTCAACAGCCAATCAGCTGTTGAGATTTAATAAAGTTTGGGGGTTCAGTTCCTTCATTTTTCTATAGTCAGATCCTTAATTTGATTTGTGCAAGAAATTAGCTCAAATGCACTTTCAGAAACAACTTAACTGCATTGTCTTGGTTTCTCCTGTTCTGGGTTGAAACAACCAGAGCTGTCCAGACCAACTTGAAAGTCTGTTGCATTAGGCTACACTTCATACAATAACTGCTCTGTTGAGTTGAGTTGTATAAGAGCTTATCTGTATGAAGTAATGTTCAGTGTGTTCTGTCATTCTCACAAAGGCTTAATATAACTACATGTTAGGAGTTTTATGTTGATTTTTTTTTTAGAATTTTTGCCATTGACTGTAAATTCTAGGTATGTGTTTATTGCAATAATAAAAAAATAATTCATTGTGAATTGATCTTGGTCATGGCCCAAATAAACTGTGACAAATGACAGTGGTTTTGCTTTAGTTCATCTCAAACTATAGCATCCCAAAGTTGTGGTTAGGTAGTTTTCAGATATGCTACTTTCATCTGTCTGAGCCTCAACTTTGGGAAAGCCTTGAGCAAGCCCCAGGCCCCCAAAACCAAAGAGGAAGCAGCACAGAGGATCAGAGAGTGAGTGCCAATGTGGCATCTGTGTCTCTGCATGTTCACAGGCAGGTGAGGGAGAGACTAAAGAAAGAGGTGGAGGCCATGAAGGCCCAGGATGCCAACTTCAGACCTGGGTTAGTGGTCTTACAGGTCAGTACATGTGTGCACATGTGTCTCTTGGCTTTAGCTTTTCTGCATTTGACTTCTTCATTATCTCAGGGTTCTCTATTAATCTCTGATGAATTTTAATGCTTGCTTTACAATGAAGAAGGATAGCAGGTAAATGTGTGGTTTTTGCATCATGCAGAGATTATGAGAAGAGACCCTGAGGCACTTAACATAGACAAAGACATAGACACAACAAAGCATGATTTGCATGGGCATCTTTCTTGGTGTTTCTTTGGCGTGTGCTACCATCTTTATGTGTTCCATCGACATTTGTTTGTGTGTGTGTATGTATGCATTTGCATTTATGTATTACGGAAATAAATAATGCCCTTGCTCTCCAGGTTGGGGAACGTGATGATTCCAATCTGTACATCAGCATGAAGCTGAAGGCAGCTGCTGAGGTAAACAGAAAGGCAGGATTACTGAGGCTCGTTGTGCTGCAGTGTGATAAATACTTTCCAGCACAGATAACTGATTTGACCTATAAGATGAGGCATGTTCTAGCAGTCATTACCAGAATATAGTCCTGACAGGGCAAGCAGGACCCTGATGCAAAGCAGAGCAGCTGGTCCCTCAAATGAAGGTGTGAATTATCAACTGCAATAATGTGTACAGTATAAGTGAAAAACCTGTGTTGTAGGTTAATTTATTGTTGAATCCCATTCTTTATCAGCTGTCTCTGTTTTTCATACCCTCTTCCATTCCCTCTGTCTGTTACTCTCCATAATGAATGTTTTTTCTCATAATGATGGTGTGTAGTGAAAGTCCACTTCATTTCTCTGTGTGTGCTCTTCACAGATTGGAATAAATGCAACGCACCTGAGGCTTCCTAAGACAGCAACTGAGGAAGAGGTAAGGACCAGCGCTGACAAGGGCTCACTTCATTCATAGTTTCTGTGGGTCAAGGTGGAGATCAGTGCAGTTCAGTATGCTTTTCACCCACCCATCCATCCACTCATTCATAAACACATTCATGCCTTAAATGCCTCCCTGTCTAAAGGTTTTGCACAATATCAGAGAGGTCAATGAGAATTCCAGCATCCACGGGCTCATAGTGCAGCTGCCTATGGACTCTGTCCAAAAGATCGACACAGAGAAAGTCACCAATGCTGTAGCTCCTGAGAAAGACGTGGATGGGTGAGTCCCATGAAACTGTATTGTCTGTGTAGTCAGTGTAGGAAATATCACTGTATATAAATCACTATAATCAATGCTTGTCGGAGTGGGTTGAGAAGCGCAGGCAGTTTGATATCTTGATGATTCAGATTGATGATTGCACCTCTAAGGTCCTTTGTTTTGTTGGTAGTTTTATTTCACAGTATTGATGTGTTATCACATAGTAAGCCTTGGCAAATTAAATTTTCTCAATGACAGGGAAGTAGCAGAACTGGCTAACACTGGCTACTAAGTACATTCTGAGCAGTAAACCGCTCACCTCATACATAAGCAAATTCATAGAATCTGATCATTTGATTAGACTTTTTAATTGGGATTTTTCAATGTGTGGAGATTTGTGAGTGGAGATTTCAGAGTGACTTTGAGACATCAATAGAGTCAAATGCTCTGTGTTTATATAAGGACCTGTAATCATTGCCTGCTGAAGCGGTCACATGATTATCTGTTCTTTGCTTAGGTTTGTGTTCTTTCTTGGCAGCCTTCTGAGTTGTGTTAATGATTATATTGATTTGTTTATTTTCATTTATGATCTGTTGGAAAGACACATGATGTTCTAGCTAGACAGTTGTTAATGGTACTGGGTCATAAGCTCTCAATAAATCTCAAAACTATGGAATAATCAATTTCATGGCCAAAATGTTTTATGTAATATATAGTGATCCAAAGGGTCAGTCTTCGATTGGATTTGATTGATGCACGCGTCTGTGTGTGCATGATTGTGCAGATTGACCAGTATAAATGCCGGGAAGCTCTCTCGAGGTGACCTGAATGACTGTTTCCTGCCATGCACTCCCAATGGCTGTATGGAGTTGATCAGACAGACAGGTGGGTCATCATATTGGAGAGGTGCATCATGGAATTTTTTATGGGCTGGTTTACACGAATCTAGATATTTTCATAGACTGATTTTTTTTTTTTTAAATCCATTTGCACCTTTTGTTTATATGTAATTTTTACAGTTTTATCCACCTCAAACAGATTTTTTTCCCTCCAAAGTGGAGATATCAAAATGTTGGATTCTATGGATACGTCTATACACAATAAAAAAAAAGAAACAGATACAAAAATATCTGTTTATAAAAACATCTAGATATGTGTAAAGAAGTTCTAAGGAACACCTCACAAAAATGCACTGTTATCTTACCCCTGAGAGTTATAACATTATTTGCTAAAAGTTAATGCAGCGTAAGCATAGTGCATTAGATCTAGATACACTGGGGAATATACTTGATTCTATGTTATACTTTAGTATTTTTTAAATACATATAGGCTATTATTGTAGGTTTGGGCACAGTTTTTTTCTCAACAAAAGCCATTGACCTCACTTTTAACCTTTGACCATCCTGTGGGATCAGTAATGTGCTTTTATAAAATATCTCTGATCCCATTCAATGTAATCTTTAATTTCATTAAAGTAGTCATGGCTTTGTGTCTGTTGTGTTCAGGTGTGTCGGTTGCAGGTAAGCGTGCAGTGGTGGTTGGGCGGAGCAAGATTGTTGGCGCCCCGATGCATGACCTCCTGCTTTGGAACCACGCCACTGTCACCACTTGCCACTCCAGAACCGCTGACCTTGCAGCAGAGGTAAGAGCAGGACCTGCTTAATTTCTAACCAACATGCAGGCTTTTAAAAGGCACCCCTCTCCAGAGAGTATAAGGCATAAGCATGAAGATATTGCTTGTGTTTTACACCTCTGAAACTTGCCCTGTGTTCTTGCCAACTGCATGTATTGAAAGTGTGTATAATGCATTTGCACAGAAGTCGCATCAACACCAGAGGGCAGTATAGCACAAATATCCTCATAGGTGTTTGTGGACAAGTCATAGAGGCTTTTCTGCTGCTAGGAAATGCTAAATGTGTCTTTATTCAACTCTTTTTTTACTGAAATCTGTCTGCATTGACAAATACACATATCACACATATCTTAATGATTCCCTCAGATCGGGAAGGCAGATATACTGGTAACTGGCATTGGGAAAGCAGAGATTGTGAAAGGGGAGTGGATCAAGGAGGGAGCAGTGGTTATTGACTGTGGCATCAATCATATCCCAGGTGAGTATTTCTGCTGATTGTTTAAAATATCACTCTAGCTAATATAAATGTGTTCTCAGTGATTACTGCAACCATATTGAAATGACAATATTGTTGATCACTTTCAGAGCATTTTTGAAATTGACAGAATCCATAGCATGTTAGACCTCATATTTAAGAATGTGGGAAGAGGCTCTCTTAGTTATCATCACTGGTGACAAGCCTTTACACCCAGCCAGGCCAGAACTCATTCAGCCCTAGATTCTTTTGGGGTGATGTGGGCATGGTGGAGGAGTGGTTACATTGCACGACTGTAAACCGGTTCTGATTCCCGAACCCCATGTTGTGAGTCCGTGTTGCTTTGGCTAAAAGCTACTGTTAAATACCAGTTAACTTTAATGATAACACATTATAGCCAGTATGATAACCATGATAACCAGTGAGATTGGTCTTGGAAAGGTGCTGCTGTGACACAGGTGATGACCTTTTGATGCCTTTTTGACCTCTTGACCAGTGGTCATTTCTCAGTCCCAACCCATATCTCTCCTCCTGACTGCCTGTCACTCCTCACTGTCACTTCATATCTGAATATGCAATAAGGCCAAAACATGCGGTATACTTAAAAAAAGAGTAGTTTTATAGCTTCATGATGACATTTTATCTTTCATATTTTCAGTTCAGTTCAATTCAATTATATTTATATAGCACCTTTTACGATAATATTGTCTCATGACACTTTACAGAAGGAGCGCCCAAGAGCAACAGGTGCAAGGAAAAATTCCCTTATGTTTAGTTAATCTAGGAGGAACCCTTGGGCAGATCCATTACTCAAGGGGCTAACCCAACTGCCAGGGGTCATGCAAGAAAAGTGTAATCAGTAGTAACCATGATGGACTACAAGTTGTCCGTGGTTTTATCATAATAGTTCCAGAGTATTTTCCCATAGCATTTCATGGTAGTCAGTCCATAGGTGGTTATCAAGAATTATGGTTGGACAGTGTAGTAGTAGCCAGACATAGTGTTAAAGTGAGATGGGTCATGGGAGTAACAATAAGGGTCCATTTGACAGTGCCATTGTGAGGGGAGGTCAGTCACAAAGCCTCAGGGAAGGGGAGTTGGTCCTGGCATGAGCGTCTAGGAAGGGCCTCTAGGATGGAGAGTTGGTCCTTGATAGTGTTGGTTGCAGTCCACTCAGGATAATAATAATATGTGTATTATATTATGTGTGCGTGTCCGTGTACATGTGTGTGTTCACAGACAGCACCAAGGCCAGTGGGAAGCGTGTTGTTGGGGATGTTCATTATGATTCGGCTAAACAGCGAGCATCATTCATCACACCCGTACCTGGAGGCGTGGGGCCCATGACTGTGGCCATGCTCATGCAGGTGCACATGACACCACACCACACAGGACCACAGCATACCACACCACACCATAATACAGGCAAGACCAGTCCATCACACCTGACCCCCTGGGCTAGTTCACTGGTCCATCACAGGTCACAACAATTTACTGTGGTATATTTTGCTCACTAGCCTGCTGGATTTACAGCACATCCCAAAAAAGCTGTGGAAGGACCAGCATTTGTGCCACATATAGAATAGTAGCCAGTTATAGTTTAACTATCCATTCGTAGTTATAACTATCTATTTCACAGCCTCTTTTCTACGACTCCGGCCAAAAAAGTAGTGCATGATATGACGACACAACCATTGCTTATAAAAGACGAATAATAATACTGCCTTTCTTTTACCTTGCCACATATTCACAATAATTCTAAACAACCTGCATGGATCAAACACTGTAAAATGCTTGCACTTGCATTGCACACATTGGGCAAGAATATGGTATGGATGTTGATACTTGTGCATGTGCAGAATGGATTGTGTAGCTGGCCTGGTTTGAGTAGCAATGATTAGATTAGTTTTTTTCTGCTTCTTTTCAGCTCCCTTTTCATCACACATTGAGGAAACTGTTGTCTTTGTCTAACTTGGTCTTTCCCTGACACTTTCACAGAACACAGTGCTGAGTGCCAGACGTTTCCTTGACAGCCACAAGCTTGGGAAGTGGAATATTTCCTACACCATGCTCAGCCTGCAAAAGCCAGTGCCCAGGTGTGGCTTTCATCTGTGTGTTCTGTGCTAGCTTAGTGCAGGACTCACTGCTTCCAAAGATGCATGCCCTTCCTTCACACTTAAAGTATGTGCACACCTGGCCGACTTCAGAGTACTGGCCACATGATACAGACTGACAGCTACCACTGACGATGGCTCTGTTTCCAATCCAACGAATTAAATCTGCTACAATCAAACCAAAAGTGGTGTACATATATCAGCACATACCACTCAAATTTGGGCTATGGACACTTACCAAGAGGCCCAATACTATCAGACCATTGACTGTGTGTGTATGTGTGTGTATGTGTGCATGTGTATGCGGCTCCCTTCAACACACATTTTGTTTTTAGGATTGACATGATTTGTTCACGAAAAACTGATTTGGATAATGCACAGAAATAATTGGAAGAAAGTATCCAAACTCTTAACAAGGGAAAATGCAGGGTTTGACCTTTGATCCTCTGTATTTCCCAGTGACATTGTGATCTCACGCTCCTGCGTGCCCAAGCCCATTGACACAGTGTCGAAGGAGGTTGGACTGCTGTCGGATGAGGTGGAGCTCTACGGGAAGACCAAAGCCAAGGTCCAGCTGCAGACGATGGAACGCCTGCAGGCCCAGCCAGATGGCAAATACGTGGTGGTCACTGGGTACAGTCTCTGTCTTTCTGTGTCTGGACATTGTTTTGCCTGACATTAAAAAAAAAAAACATGTAAGGAAGAAACAAAACAACGTACATACTTTTGCGAGATCTTGCAACAGAACAGCTGTCTTTCCGTGATCTACAGCCTATATTCCCAGTATAAGCTACTTATTGGTTACAGTTCCTAAATGTTAATAATTTAACAAACATAGCAACTTTCTGGTGTCTGCAAAGTCCAGCTCACATAGTGTGCTTTATGTCATGTAGACCATAGGCCTACACTCGGTCAGTTCATTGCATTGGAGAGATAGGAGATAGGAAGGGGTTGATGTGAAGTTGAATTGTGTGATTAGGCCTATAGTCCATTTTTTGACAGTGAGAATTTAACTCTGGGCATTGGATTAAGTTTTGCATTTTTACAAGGGAAAACCTAATGATGTGCCCAAGGCATTCACATTTACGCACCTCCATAAACCATAAAACTCATAGGGACCACCAGGTTGGCAATAGTAGGCTTGTCAGTGCAGCCCCCTGCTTCAGGTTTCTTGAAAAGCACTATGGAAATGTGAGTAGTTGTTGTTACAGTGGCAAAGTGTGTTACTATCACAGGTATTTTTACGCATGGTGTCGGATATTGCGGAGATGATTGAATCGATCAAAATATACTGATGAACAGTGGTATTGATCTGGACACAGTGTGCACCAAACACTGCCAGCTCATTAATGAATAGTGGACTTGACAACACAAGTGCAATGGAGAGGAGAGTCCATAAAGAGAGCTCCACTTGGATAAACCTGACCACTCCTTGATAACAACTTATGAGCTTCCTGCCAGCTCATTAACGTTGCACCATCTGAAATGATCACCCTTATTTTATGCAGACTCTTCTCAACAGTTCTGCCACAGCACAATAGCCCAACCCACTGCCACAAAACTATGAGATCTCATCAAGTATACCAACATTTTTTTCTCCTTCTATGTGCTCTAGAGGGCTCAGTACTTTCACCCACATCATATAGTGTAAAGGTTTTCCTGTTGCCTTGCTCAGTGCAAATTATTTCTCTCTCATTCTCTCCCTCTCTCTCTTTCTCTCTCTCTCTCCTTTCTTGTGATGCTGTAGGATCACCCCCACACCCCTTGGTGAGGGTAAGAGCACCACTACCATAGGCCTGGTCCAGGCTCTGGGTGCTCACCTCAAACTCAACGTCTTTGCCTGTGTCAGGCAGCCATCTCAGGGTCCCACTTTTGGCATTAAAGGTGCGTTTGGATCACAGACCACACTGAGAGATGGGAAAGTAGCCTCTGTGAAAGGATGCTATTCCAGTCAGGAAGCACAATTCGGTGTTAATTTTAAATTGATATGCCGGGGCTGAATTACACTTGTGTCGTTTTTAGGTTTCAGTGTTTTCTTTCAGTGAGCGTGCTCTGGGCACTTGGCCAGACTATACACTATACTGCTACACGCTATACACTAAGTAGGCTTGACATAGCATGACACTTAAGTCATAGTATTATTATTGTCCCCCACATGAACTCAAGCATTGACAACATTGTTGGAGTCCACAGGATTTAGTAAAAAGGTTGTGAGCAGAACACCTTATTTATTCTCATCTCCATGTTGCTGCCATCATGCAGGAAAAGTATGTAAAAGTACATGTGTGATGTGCATTACCTTAAAATTTAAATTTCATGGAATATCCTCTGTTCCTATCTATTTCTTCACATCACATTAAACATTCTCTTCACATTAGTTGAACTACAAGATGGTGGCTTCAAAACCCTGCCACCAATGTAATTCTCTAAAGAGATTTTTACCCTGGTCTTTGCAGGAATATATTTTTGTTCTAACTTATTTAGTTTTTTTTCTTGAATTTTTCAACATTTTCTATACATATTTATGGATCTGATTAAGCTTCTTCTTGGATAATATTGTAATCCCCATTAAAATGGCTTTGTAATACATTCATGTGTCGCACTCTAATGAGATTCTGATGACTTGTTTTTCCTCAGGGGGTGCTGCAGGAGGGGGCTACTCTCAGGTCATTCCCATGGAAGAGGTACATTCTACATTTTTAAGAACAAATCTGACCCATGTTAATACATTTCATGTGTAAGACTATTGCTAATTGCAATATATGCAAAGCATTCCTGTTTTGTTTGCATTTTCTATTTGTATTTTAATATAAAATATTGCATAATATATAAAACAATGTATAGACAGATACATAGATAGATACATAGAATGGAATGTAATTTTGTGGCAATCTTGTGCAACACCGTGAAAAACCAGATCATAAGAACTCAAGCTATTGTGTTTGTTTGGCAGTTTAATCTTCATCTCACTGGTGACATTCACGCCATCACCGCCGCAAACAACCTGGTAGCGGCTGCCATCGAGGCACGTATGTTCCATGAGGCCACCCAGTCTGACACGGTAAACAGCCTCCACCATGAGGATTTTCTATTTAAACACCTTAGCACTGGGAGTCTTCACTGAATAAATTATGACACCAGAGCTGCTGACGCACATGCTTCGCCACCTCTTTCCTCACCTTCACTCTTTGTGTGTCTCATCTCTCCTGTATCGCTACCTATATCATGGTTTGGTAATCAACCATCTTTGTTCCACTTAATATCTCTCTCTAAATAATTCTCTTATTCTCTAATTCTCTTCTCTCTCTTCCTCAGGCTCTATACAACCGACTGGTGCCTTTGAGTGCTGGACAGAGGAAGTTCTCCCCCATCCAGATAAACAGGCTAAAGGTGATTATTTGAAGAAAAAAGTGTGCTGCATTTTCAGTCATTTATTTGTTTATTTTAGTCAGCCTGTTGCCGTGCTTGATGAATGAGATTGTTCTAACAGCATAATCTCAGTAGTGTGGTGCATACTGTATGTTGTATCTTTGAGAACAGACTCTGGTATGGTTAGGCCAAATTGGGCAGCAAGTCAGAGCTAGCCTAACCTTAGGGGGACTGTGATGTTTATGATGGTTTTATTACTACTGATGTCTCAATAGAAACTGGGCATTGAGAAGACTGATCCGACCACTTTGACTGAGGAGGAGATCACACGATTTGCTCGGCTGGACATCGATCCTGAATCTATTACCTGGCAGAGGGGTGAATCTTGTGCTTCAACTATGGCCAGGAAATCAGTATAGGAATGAATTGATATCTGTTGACTGCTCAAACGATATGACTGGTAGCCATCTAATGGTTATTTTATGTCATGTTTGCAATTTGACTGACTGTCTGTCTGTCTTTGTTAGTGTTGGACACCAATGATCGCTTCCTGCGGAAATTAACTGTTGGAGAGTCACCGACAGAGAAAGGACACACCAGATCTGTATGTCACACAGAATGCACTAAACAGACTGTGAATCATAGCAGTGAGCAGTTATACTGGTTACTCTGTTGTTGCTTTGCTTGATCCCTTCTCAAACAGCAAGCAGCACACTTCTGTGAAATGTCACTATATGATCATCCAGTAGCCTCTATCTGAATTTATATTCAACTTCATCACATCCAAGCTCCTTTAGGTGGATTAATATGAGCTGACTCTAAAAATAGCAGCATAATTATTGTGTTTGTGTCCATCAGTAAGATGCCATTGTGAAGGTTCTCAATAAGTGGCTGTAATCACACATGTTGTTGTTTCACCTGGAGAGTAGCCGTCTCTATGAGTGTATTTGTGCTCTAACATTTCAATCAAAGAAAGCCCTGGTTTCTGGAATGTTTTGTCAGGTCACAGTGGCTGAAGCAATGGCCAGTAGTACTTCAAAAGGGTTAGAAATAAATGAGTTGAAATGAATGCTACTATTCTAATAAAAAAGGCTGATTTGTTCTATTATGTTAATCACGTCCTCCGGTGTGCATTTTAGTGCACCTTTCCTGTCAAAGGGAGCTCTCTCCCGCCTCTTCCAGGCATGATGTTCATGGCATGATGATGACCATATACCATTTAATTTTTTTTTAAAAACTATGAAAATGACCATTAAGATCAACATGAAGACCCCACCAACCAGTCTGTTGATGTATGTCTTGTCAATCTGTGTGTGTGTGTTTTTGTCTCTATCTCTGCAGTGTCAATTTGACATCACGGTGGCTAGTGAGATCATGGCGGTGTTGGCACTGACCAGCAGTCTGGAGGACATGCGGAAGCGCCTGGCCAAGATGGTGGTGGCCTCCAGCCGCAGCGGAGAGCCCGTCACTACTGAGGACCTGGTCAGTGAATCCACTCTCCACTAGAGCAGTGTGACACCAATAGTGGAGACAGAATTAAAAGTAGATTGTGTTGGGGGGTGTTGTGGAAAAGGAGCTATTGAGCATCTTGCAGAATATCTAGAAGGCTAAGAACTCAACTCACTTCTCTGACTACCGATCAGAGAGTGAAGGAGAAATGGTGTGAAACCTGTGAAGGCCCCTTCATCACCTGGGCGTGCTAGAGGAGAGAAGGAGGTGGATACAATAAGGGAGAGCTGGTTGTATTGCATGCATGTACTTGCTTTGGAGAAGGGACCATTATTACCTCCTCCATGCACATCATACTTGCATGGAACAAAAATCCTGTAACCCTAGAAAACAGAGGTCGGACCCTTGAGGCTTTGGAGTTTGCCACTACAAATCTATCAGTATTATACGTTTTCCTGTTCACCCATATTACACTGCCTGGCTGGTGAGGGCATGGGTGGGACTGGAGACCATCTGCCTGTGGAGCCTTAAACTTGCGGTATCTGAGGACAGTGGCTTTTTGCACACCCTATTTGTTGCCTTGTACTGTTTGTATTTTTTGCTTTAGGTAACTTGATTTTTTTCAACATTGAGGTTTGCTCTCTCTCTCTCTCTCTCTCTCTCTCTCTCTCTCTCTCTCTCTCTCTCTCTCTCTCTCTCTCTCTCTCTCTCTCTCAGGGTGTCAGTGGGGCTTTGACTGTCCTCATGAGGGATGCTATCAAGCCCAATCTCATGCAGACACTGGAGGTGAGAAATGCCCATTGCCATAAAAACAAATATTATAAAATTACCATGCAGTAGGAATCTTCTTTCAGTTTCCTTCACTTCATACTTTCATTTGTGTATTGTGGTGTTTTGCTGAAATGGCATAAGTGGCCATGAGCATCTCATAAGTAAAGTCCGACAATTTAAAATGTTATAACCGTGCATGTAAGATCTACAGTGTGTATGACTCAACACAACAGTATTTCAGAGAGGTTGCTTTTCTGAGATGGCTAGCATGAACATGGCTGCCTAGAGCTGATTTTTAAGTGCAGTGATTCAGGAGGCACATGAAAATTGGTTTTATGATTCTCTTTTGTGTGTGTGGGCGGTTGAGGAACACATCTGCTCACCCATACATTTTTTAGTTTATCTTAACAAGACGGCAAGCTGGGACAAACACCCTGTAGCATATTCCATGGACTAAAAGAAGACAAATTTCTCTCTCATCTTTGATTGTCTGCCGGTATCTGTTGTGTTTCAGATAACATGAACAAGAAACTGTTCTCTCGATATTTACAAGTCCGTTTTACCTACCACCCCACCACCCCCTCTGTTGTGATGCTTCTGTTTACTCAGCTATCCTATGTGTCCTCAAATCTAGCTTCCTAAAATATGCAATTTGTGGACAGATATTATTACATGGCCTCTTGTCTCCTTGAAAATCCGTTCAAGGCTCAAATTGGTCTAGCATTAATTACAGCCAAAATGCATTGCAGTAGTAGATGTAGGATGTTTGGTGTTAACTATGAATTTCTTTAGGGAACCCCTGTGTTTGTGCATGCTGGACCTTTTGCCAACATCGCCCATGGAAACTCCTCCATCTTGGCAGATAAAATTGCTTTGAAGCTGGTGGGTCCAGAGGGGTTTGTAGGTAAGAGACAGCTGCAAACCCAATGCTGCTGTTTACTCTATAAAAACAAACCTTAGATGTTACACAATAATCAAATGAAGCCATACTGGATATGTTAATCCTGTGTTTGTCTTTGTGTTTAAACTATTAATTAACCCATAGCCCTGTTGTTTGAGGTCAGCAGTCAATGGGTTGATTACCTCAGATTTAGAGTATCCTTTAATGTAGGACATATTAGTATCAAAAGGACATTGGTCATGTAAATAGATTATAAAGTAAAAGCTAAATGTTAAATGCAAGTGCATTGTCTGCACTGCATTCCATTCTGAATGAAAATGGGTTCACCAAATTGCAGAGAGCAAATCTTATCTCAACATCTCTGTTACAGTGACAGAGGCAGGTTTTGGAGCTGACATTGGCATGGAGAAGTTCTTCAACATCAAGTGCCGTTACTCAGGATTACGGCCCCATGTTGTGGTTCTGGTGGCCACAGTTCGCGCCCTGAAGATGCATGGAGGAGGGCCAAAGGTACAGCATAGAACACCTGCGAGGTATTCCAAAAAGGAGGTTTAACAAACACTGAGTTAAAGTCTGAACTCGAGTTTAACTGAACCTGTGACAACTAAACCCCAGCAGTCAGTTCCAAAATTCTGGTTAGGAATTAGCTCAGTCAACCCCATGTTGATTAACCTAGAGTTGTGCACCTTCACAGCAAACTTTCAAAGACTTCATCTATTGAGATTCCAGACCATGAGTAAAAATGACAAAACGTGTGACGTACTTTTCAGGGGGCAGAGCGACAAATTCTTTTCAAAGCTGAGCCTATGAGAAGGAGACATTTATAATAGCAAAAAAAAGCTGTTCAGTCAATATTTTAAAGTCAGTGGTGTAAGCTATTAGTTAAGCACACAATTAATATTGCTGTTCTTAAATATCAGATGGCGATGAACTATTGGTTGGAGACACCATTTGGAGATTATTTAATGCTTGTGATAGAGGTGCTTTGCATACAAGAGAAACCTGTCTGTGCACAATGGCATTATTGGATGTATGATGCTGTGTTTGTCTTTTCAGACAACGAAGCATGCAATGGGGAAACAATAGAAAACTGTGTCTGTTTTCTTAAATTGAAATGATGGATTTAATCATGCACTCTTTGACCTTCTTGCACATCATCCTGGTGAATGTGTTCCTCTGGTATCGGCTCCTCAGTTAAGGGTGATTAATTGCACAGCATCGCAATGTTATGCAATGTGGCACATTGATACATGCAACGTTTAAGTCGCAGGCCCTTTCAGGGCTGACTGTCAGCCCACGCAAACACTGAAACATCTCCTGGTGAATCCCAAATGAAATCTATTGTCATGTATTATTTTAATCTTAATATCTTCTAGGTTTGTGGTCAGCAAGATGAATGAAGGTGCGCATAAACTGCTTTGGCACAAAGCACACCTTACACACTGACCGACTGTGTTTCCAACTTTGACAAATAACTCTCAGTTGCAAAAAAAATGGAGGGCTTTGCATATTGTTTGGAGAGAAGTGAATGTGAATTTATGTGCGTAGGTGAAATGGTGAAATATAATATGCCCTGAAGATGCATGGAGGAGGGCTGAAGGTACATCAGAGAACACCTGATCCAATGTAGACACAGAGCCATGTTTTAGTCTTCTACAAGTCAGGTCACTAAAAAGTATACCTTTGGCAAACCCCCCTGAGTGAACATTTTGTATCTTCCCTGTGCCTCTCCTGGTCTAAACTTTAAGCAACCTTGCTTAAGCCACTGATTCTCATCTTCTTGATTAACCACATCAGGTGATCATAAGTGGCTCTTATGAGCTCTTGTCAGGTGTGTGGAGCAGGAGGAGATGTGAAACACAGCCATGGGAGGCTCTCAGAGCGAGGTTGAGAACCCCTGAATACCCTTGTTCCTTGTTCCTTTTCATTTCTTTATGTACTGTAGTTTTCTCCCTGGAATTGCCATGGTTACTCTTTGTGCTAATCCTATGGAAAGGCCCTAAAAGAAAAAAAATGTCACATGTCCTTTTTAATTGTCACTTTATCAGACAAAAGAAAGCTGTAAGTTCACATTAATTTAAGTAACCACATGTTGCTGTCACTTAAAGCTTCTCATCTCCTACATGGTGCCATTCTCCCACCTGTGTGGTGTGTGTGTCTGTCTGTCTGTCTGTCTGTCTGTCTGTCTGTCTGTCTATGACATGCCTCTGCAGCACAAATGTCATCAGCATCATTTTCTGAGCCACCACTGAGAAAAGTAATTATGTCTCCTGCTGCGCAGACAACTGCAAAGGAATCAGCTAATACTTCTCTGTGAATAAAGTGTCAGGCTGCAGGGCTGTGCTACCATGATGGAAGTGGCAGGAGACTCAGATATTTACCTGCCCCCTCACCCCCCTGTCATTGTCTCCCCACTCTAAGGTCACTGCTGGGATGCCACTACCCAAAGAATACCTGGAGGAGGTAACGTTAACTTGTTTCCCCATTCTTATGTATTTCATCACCCTGACCCTGGGGCGTATGTGTGGTGAAATGGGCTAGATGCAAGTGTTTGTGCATGTTTAAATGAACAGTATTTGTACTTATTTGTACTTTATATAAATTCACATGCGTGGGGCAGGGTGTCTAAATGACACTCAGTTTCAATTAAATGTGCCCCAAATTATAACCACAAATAAAGATCAGTGATGAACATTCATGAGCATCAGTATTCCTCAGTCCCTAAAAACCATGGTACATCATTCTCCTCCTCGTTCCTTCCCTGTAGAACTTGGAGCTGTTGGAAAAGGGTTGCAGTAACATGCGGAAACAGGTGGAGAATGCCAGGGCCTTTGGAGTGCCCGTTGTCGTAGCTGTAAATGCGTTCAAGTAAGTGCTACTGGTAATCGCTAGTTTTTCCTAAGGAGCAGCATTCCTTCTAATGCTACTGTGCCTTCAGTAATGCTAAGACCATGTGATGCAGACAAAAACAACCCTGCGAGGTGAGATGCATTAAGCTTGTGCCAGTAAATGGGGTTGTGTGGATCCACAGTACATGTATGCAAACATTGATTTGTCAGCAGCACATTTCTCATGACTCACCAAAAGCCCCTCGTAGATAGGAAAAAATGCTCTTGACTTTAATTATTATAAAATTAATAATTATTGACTTCCATTCTTCCTTTCCATTTTGTGTGGCCATGTAGGACTGACACAGATGCTGAGCTGGACCTGATATGTAAACTGGCCAAAGAGGCTGGTGCCTTTGATGCTGTGGTCTGCACTCATTGGGCAGAAGGAGGCGCTGGTGCAAAGGCTCTGGGAATGGCAGTTCAGAAAGCATCAGAGGCACCCAGCAACTTCCAGTTCTTGTACGATACAGAGGTAACACACCCATCTCGTGGGGATTCTCCCCACGCTGCATTGGCTTTTATTTTATTTTATTATTTATGTATTTATTTTTGCCAGGGGTGCTGGGGGGGGGGGGGGGTTGATTGTTGGGAGCCTCAGGTGGTTTGGTCTGTCAGCAGGGAAAGGCTCTCTTTCACACCCCAATGCAGCATCTGGTCTCAATGGCTGTTGATGGAACAGCTATTTCATATTTACTCAAGTGAAAAATGTGATTTGCATAATTCAGGATGGTCTAAGAGTGTGTGTGTGTGTGTGTGTGTGTGTGTGTGTGTGTGTGTGTGTGTGAAATTGGGGAAATGATGCATGCCTAGCATGTTCCAGACTCTCACATGGATTACAGAGTCAGTGCTAGTAGGCTTGAATTATTTTATGGGGGTGTGTGTGTGTGTGTGTGTATGAGTGTGCTTATTTTCTATTGACGAGCTGTCTACTTATTGATTTACTTATATATTTGCATTTTTTCTGACAGTGTTTCATGCCTTCCATGATTTGTGTGTGACTGTTGGTAATCTTATGTGTCTTTTTTTAGCTGCCAATTGTTGACAAGATCAGAATCATTGCTCAGAAGATATACGGGGCCGATGACATTGAGCTTCTTCCTGAGGCACAACAAAAGGTGGAGCGCTACACCAGACAGGTAGCGCCCATGTTGCTATGGCAACACCAATCAGACTTGGGGAAGGGCACTTTAAAGGGCTTTACCCAAAACATACCTTGACTGACAGCATTTGACAGGACTTGCTTGAAAATATCCAGTCTAACAGGGGACATTTGTGTGCACCCCATGAATATTTTTTTTTTCTGCAGGGATTTGCTAATTTACCCATCTGTATGGCCAAGACTCACTTGTCGCTGTCACATGACCCTGAGAAGAAGGGTGTGCCCAAAGGGTTTATTCTGCCAATCAGAGACATTCGTGCCAGTGTAGGGGCGGGTTTCCTGTATCCTTTGGTTGGATCGGTGAGTTTTCTACTCCTCTGTGCTCAAGGCGCATCAAAAGGATAATATCTTTTGGTCTCACTGTATTTTAAGGGGGCACTATGCAGCTATTAGCTTAATTTACCTTAATTTAACAGGTTAAGACACATTGTGGTGGTTATGTAACACTTTCTGGGTTGATTGGTGTTTTGACTCACCATACCTTATCTATGTGGAGATAGGGAAAGTGCAAGGTTCGGCCGGCAAGCCGCGGCCAAGTCTAATGGAAATCTCAGGTCTCGCAAAGTAATAAATTGCTTTACGGCACTACACATAAACATGCTCCAAGATAAGCACCAGCTAAGTGTAACGACAACGTAGTGAAGAGGACTCAAACATTTATTATGGAACAGCCAAAGAAAAAGAAAGAGAAAAACAATGTCGGAGGACCAGAGAAGGAAGGAATGGCAGTATTGTCAAATATCTAGTCCAAAGCTGTAGGGGGAGCTCTGTAGAGAAAAATACGAGCACAAACCTGGAACCAAGAACAGACAAGGAATGTCCGATCCTGCATATGGAGGCTTTAATTTCTTTAATTTCATTGTTATGAGAGGTGTTTGTAGTGTTTTGTTTTGCTCTGCTTTACTGACTTCTCCCTTTGGTCACATCCAGATGCCAACAATGCCAGGATTACCCACTCGTCCTTGCTTTTACGACATTGACCTGGACCCAGTGACTGGAGAGGTCAATGGACTCTTCTAGGAGCCACAGTTGAAGAACTCTGGTGCGCAGTTATGTTACATACTTTACTTCAAGATTTGAAAACACCCTTGTTCTGACAAACTCAATTTCAGTGAACAGGCTTAAAAATGTAAATGTGTCCTTTCCATGCTCCAAAGCATTGTCATGTTAACGACTGCTAATCCTCATCATTAATTCTAAGGCCTTAACTCGTAACTCCATTGTACTCTGTCTCTGTTTGTGCAGGAGGTTTGTTGGAGCCTTTCTCTGGAGCTTGAAGCTGGAAACCTTCCTTTCTCCCTCTCAGCCACCCTTTGTGTCAAAGATGTCAATCAGTGTGTTTCACTCTGTCTTTCATTCCATGTCTCTCTCACTCTTACTCACTCGCTTACGTACATACATTTATGTGTACTCAATTTGTGTGAAATAAACTCACCCACTCCTTCCCCTGCCCTGTGTTAGAGAGCTATTGGCAGCCCTGTTATTAGTGTTGGCGTCTCTGTATGGATTGTCCTGTTCACTTGTTTTTTTGGCAGTCTGTTGGAACATGGACACTGAGCCCATCTTAGTTACATTTGTCCCTTTCTGACAAATCTGACTGATGTCACTCAGTTAACATAAAATTTACTATGTAGATTGTATTACTTGAATAAAGTTCTAACCATGTAATTGTAATGCATTAAAATGGATCTTTCCGAATATTGTCAGTGAAGAATAAAATTTTCATATGAAATACAAATACTGTAGTGTGTGTGTGCGCGCGCGCGTTTTCTAGAGCTTATATTTTCCATTAATTAAATTGCAAGTGTATTGCGCAAAGATGAATAACCCCTACATGCATATGCATGTATCAGATCTGTGCAGTTTTATGGTAATATTGGTGAAATTCACGATCATCTTGACGTCAGTTGCACAATTCACAGTTTCGACTTTTTTAGGAATGTTTTCATACTCTCGCGCAGTGTGTCAATCACGATGTTGCTATAGGGACGGAGCGCGGAGCGCACAGCTCACTAGCGCTTGTGGCACATCACCGAAAAGGAACACCGCAACACGCGACTGCACTGCACTCTCGAGCTTCAAGATGTGGCGGTCGAACTTGAAATAGGAACACCGACAAGTAAGTTTTCTCTCCCGTGAGACTATTCTGCATAAATAATGCGTGGTATCTGCACTCGGAACGGGAGAGCAATGTCGAATGAAGGTTTTAAAGTTGAAGAAAGTGCATGTGAGAATAGCTGGGGTCTGTGTTACATTTTTTGGGTGTGTTTTTTGGGTGTTTTGAGGTGAATATGATGTAATGCCTCTTACTGATCGCTGATAGTGCTTAAAATCCATGTTTTCATCTAACGTTTGTTTGGCAAGGGTGTAAACAAACAATACTGGAATGTGCTTGCACCTGTTTTCTTATCAACCGGATATTACATTTCTATTTCATCAAAGTTATTTAAACGAAATTATATGTCAATGCGTTAAGAGGGATAGGCCTCCACCAATTTGTTGCGAATTATGAGTCACAGGGCGTGGGCATGCATGTAACAGGTCAAAACTGATTGGTCGCGCACCCCGGCACAGTGATTCACTTAGGATTATGCATTTTGCCTACTGTCGCCTTTCAGGGACCGGCAAGACTAATTTGCCTCTTTTATCAGTTTATGTCCTCCATATGTTAATTTTACCATGTGCTATGAATTGTCTATTCCCCAGTTATATTTTTGATCACATATATTCAGGTTTACTGATGGTTGGCCTTGCAATTAATGACATTAAATTCTAACAAAATCACCTGTTTGCTATGCTTCAGGTGACATCCAGGTGTTTTACGAGGGGACATTGAGATCAGCAATGTCATTGAAGGAGGTTCCAGCACCTGATCACCTAGGCAAAGTGGGGCTCAAAAGGAAGTTGGCTGGCCCTTCACAGCTGTTTTTTGGCAAATGTAAATCCAGGCACAAGCCAAGAAGCCCCAGCCCTAAAGACAAAAGGCTGAATAATTCCAAGACAGGATCCAGTAATTTAATGCCGAACAATAGTTATTGTATAGTTATTCAGGAGGAGGCACCACAAAAGTCTCCAGGAAGTACACCAAATTTGCTCTCAAGACTAGAATGTACCTCTGAACCTTGGTTCCACTCATTAAAACTGGACAGAGACTCAGACAGTAAGGAGAGTAAAACACAAGAAAGCTCATGGCTGAAAGGCTGGAGAAACTTTTTCTGCCATCTGTTCTTATGCCCAAGACGTCTGAAGTTCAAGCCTGCTCTCAGTAATGAAGACCTAAATCATGGCTTCACTTACTACAACCAACAGACAAGAGACTCAGTGGACATTGCTGTTAGGCCATCCGTTATTTACCAAGTCATTGAACAAGAAGTAACAGCTGCTGAAATGGAGTATAGGCATTGCACAAAAACACATCAGCCATTTCTGAAGGGCATTCTCTATCTGCGAACAAAGAAATTGTTTTCTTCAAAATCCAACCTCAAGGGATTAGATCCAACATTAGTTATCCAGGAAGCCGCCGCTTGTCCATGTCTCCGACTTAAGAAGCAGCTGAGACATCAGATGAGAAGCAGAGCTAAGAAGCCCTCGCCGTTCTTTCAGGAGCGCATTGGGAGTGCCCAGGAGTACATCCATGAGGAGACTATTGTACTCTCCAACAGGCACACTGATGAGGGTGCTGATGGCATCTATCAAACCAACCCTGATGACAACTCTCTACAAGTGAGCGTGGATGTGACACCTGTGATGTCAGAGTGTGAATCTAGAACTTGTACTCTGCATGCCACACATGCCAAGAGCTTTGGTGAGACCAGCTTGCTCGGGGATCAAGAAGGTGTAGAATATGCTGTGTTTCCTGAGGAGGAGGAAGTATTGTCTACAGAAACAATTAGAACAGATGGATCTAATGCGTCACTTGATAAAGCACTCTGTCACGAGCATGAAGATGAGAACGAAGCAGAGGAGAGGGTGAACATCACAGTAGTTAATGCACCAGAAAACCTGCTCATATGTGAATCAGCAACCTCTCAAGTAAACCAGGAAGACAAAACTGTGATGCAGAAGTGGGAAAGCACTGTAACTGAAGATGGGCAAGCAACCTCCCATTTAAGGCCAACAGATAACTCGAATTGTGAGGAAATGGTTATGGACATTGTAAATGAATTGTCACACCCAGATTTTTGTCATGGCAAACATAGACTTGAAATCATTCCAAGTGAAGAAGCTGAGCCTGCAGGTGATGGTCCTCAGTGTGAGATCAATGATCCTAAGCCCCGTGAGATGCTTCTCTACCAGACAGCACGTCTCTTAGTACAAGCAGCGATGGAGGCTGCCTTAAGACAGTTGGAGGAGGATCTTGTGAACTCATTGACAGAATATTATGAAGAGACAGGAGATTATTGAGTCTCTATGTTCGTGTTTTGGTATGAGGAAATCAGGGTGTCCTGGTTTTAATGAAACAGATCACAAGCTCTGCTGTGTGGTGAGAGAAGGAAGAATGTTTATTATGTCTTAAAGGAGAAATCTGCTGTGAATCAATCCATAGTCTTGTTGTTCCTGTCAGTAGGAAAGAGAACACAAAAATTTGATCCAACATAGATTGAAGAGAGAGAAACTTTCAGTTTCATTTTCTTATGCCCAATTCAGTTAGCATTAGCTGTTTGTTTTTCGGTCTATGTTGTGTCAAATTTTCTGTTTTGGTTTCTTTCATGGTGACCTGAAACTGCTATGCATTGATTGACACAAAGCTATGCATTGATTGACACTGGATTTCTTCTTTACTATTCTGTCATTGTCACTGTCTATTTTTGTGAGTCTTACTTGTGATAAAAGAATTGCATAATGACTAAAATACGAGCATTTATTCACTCTTTTCTGATAATATTTGTATATTTCCTCTGTTATTTCCTGACAGTTTCTAGAAGTGTTCATGTGGCCTCTAGAGTTTAGTAAGTATATTGCATTTAGCTTAGTAGCCTAGCCTTAGTAGCCTGTTGTTGTGGAAAAAGAAGACATATTGTATACTGTTATCACTTTTTATTATTGACATGAATGATATGAACAAGATATACCTTTCACCTCTTCATGATTTATCATTGCAAGTCAGACACACAAGTCACACACAAGCCTGCAGTCACTGTCATCACTTATGTCCACCTCTTCCACCACCACCTCCACGCCCTTTTCCGTGCTCTCCTTTTTGCCCATGGCTATGCCCGTGCTCTCCTCCTTTCCCATGCTCTCCTCCTTTCCCATGCTCTCTTCCTTTCCCGTGCTCTCCTCCTTTACCATGCTCTCCTCCTTTACCGTGCTCTCCTCCTTTTCCTTTACCTTCCTTTTTACACTTCAGGTTACAGCACAGAAATAAAACAATGGTTTGAGTAGAATAGAATGGTCCGCAGCTCCATATATGCACATTGCGTTGAATGTATCAGTCAAATTAAATGGATGCATGCATATTATTTCATTTTGTATTTCTTGTACATACCTAAGGAATTGTTCAAAGTTTTTATTTATCTATTCATTTATTTCACTGGGAAATTACATGCATCTCTAACAGGTGCTAACTGTAGCAGTTCTTGGCAGAGACTAATTCAGATCTTGCAAAGTGATCATTTCATATGGTTGCACAAAATGAAGAGATCCTGGTGTCATTAAGTCACATAATGATGAAATTTCCTTTTTATGCAGGGAAAAATTGCCTTACCTTTCCTTCGTCTGTAAAAGAAAACAAATGTTAGAAATGAAAAAAGTTTGAGTAGACAAATTACAATAATCTCAGCCCATTAAACCTATTTGGTTTGAGGCAATCTAGAAACCCACCGTCACTCATGTTGATCTTGGGTTAAGGTGGATCAATGCAACACTGCAAAAAATACATGCATGTCAAGCAACATCTAGTCAGGCATAATTAATCAACATATCCAAAGTGTGCAGCCTTTGTGTATAGTCCTATCGTCAAGTCAGAACTCAGTTGATTATAAATCTGTAAAAGCATGCATCAAGCATTTCAGTGTAAATCTCAAAACAAACAACTTAGAAAACAGTCCTTCCAAAGGCACTCAACAGAAACTTACACAATCAAGAAGGAATGACTTTGTCTGCTGCAAATGCTCCGAGCTCTATGGGTATTTATAGTAATTTCACACATGCACACACCCTGGGAGTGTAAGACAGGTAACTGGTTGGACCATGTCAAATCCGAATAAAAACAAAAACACAAACCACAGACTCTGATCTGTGACACTGCAGCACCTGTAATTATTTTTATGAATTATTATTTTGCCCAACCCTAAACTGAAATGCCCATGGGCGACTGAGAGCAGAGCACGTTCAGTCAATAATAGATTGTTTCCTTAGTACTATATTAGTTCATATATATATGTATATATAATCATCTAATTATAGTGTTGACATTAAAAATGTATAACCTTGATAGACACATAGAGGACAAGGACAAATAAAGACAAGTAAACGCCAATGGAATGGACATTCCTGAATGTCTATTCAGCATTTAGTCACTGTGAGGGTAGTGCAAAAGATGGATAGATGTGTCCATAAATCAGCAGGGATTAGGATTATAATCAAAGTGTGTATTTACAGGCATACTGTAAAGTGGAGTTCAGATAAATATAAGTGTCAATCAGAAAGGAAAGTAATAATGGCTGGACATAAAAGAATGCAATATGAAACTTGCAAATTAAAAACAGGGTTCTGAAGAATAGAATTTTAAAAAAGCTTCTCTATCATCCCTCTATGCCAGACAAGGCTAATAAAGCCAGTAATAACTGTGACATAAGCCTAGTTTGTAATAAAGCCAGTAATAACTGTGACAGGCCTAGTTTGTGGGTGGACGGTGTGGTGGAGATGGGCCAGTATTGTGTGGTATGTGGCATGAAGAGAGGCAGTTTCATGTCCAGTTGTCAGTTGAATAGTTGAATGGCCCGGGAAACAAAGGATATTTATGCCCTGTTCGCTGAGCATGAGGTTCACAGGAGTCTTCCACTGACCATGTTTTTGGCTTGTTTATTGTGCTGTGTAGGGCGTGCATATGGGCCTACACTGACATGAGAGGAGGTCGGAACAATGTCACAGACACTGCAATTTCACTGTCTACTGACAGACCTATTCTTATGTACAAAAGAATCTAGCTCTTCAGCTTGGGATGCCAAACTTATTATGCTGGTTAGAAAATCATATGCATTGACTGACAATTTGGCTAGCTTAGAAACCTGCTCAACAGCTTCATAAAAATCAAGATGGAAAATTTTGAATGTGATATGAGACTATATCTCATCCAAAAGGCTTCTCCAGTTCTAAGAACTAAGGCCAGAGTAGAGTTCAGGTATTTTGTGAGGTGTCAACTTGGATGTAGAGCTGTAGGCCTATAGCAGATCTGCAGTCCTGGAGCGAGTTCAGCCGATGCACCATATGTACCGCATTGCAATGCTTTGCAACAGACTTCTGAGTTTGCTTTCTTTCATTTGGTGGGTCTGCTAGAAAAGCCCCCCTATCGGCATTGATGTGTATCAAAAACCTGCTGCATTAAAAAAGACAAAGGGGACAGTATCCCCCTCCAGTTAAATGATAAAGAGTGAAAAGTGAGAAAAGACAGTAAAATATTAACGTGCATTTAATCTGGCTTGGATAAAAACAAATAGTAAGTGATGGCCCCAACTAAGCAAACAATGCAACAAAAAACAAAGCATCAAAGCGGCCAACTGCTAAATGCTCCACAGGCACCTTGTTTCTGTAATAACTTAAGCTCGTGTGACATGGTCATGTGGAGCCAAGACCACTGCCAGCCAGGTCATCGTGGACAAAGTTTTAACCAGCAGACCTCATGGTTAGTCAGCCCTGTGCATTGCTGATTGATCTTGAATTCCCCTGATAGGCGTATTTGAGATAAACAAGTAGTATCTGACTGACGAGATCTGCCGGTTCAAATGGGAGGGCGGGACAGAAGAACCTGGACACATCAATCTGCAGTTTACACTGTGTTACTCACAAGAGATATCGGTTTTTTGTTTGCATTAAATACAGTCTGAGTTCCCCTTATATTCATTACAGTAAAAAAGATGACTACTGAAATACGTTTCAGGATGTTCAGTATTAGACTGATCCTGCCATAGTCTGCCAATATGGCCACAAAACAGCCTCATATAACAAATTAGATTTGAGAGGTTTCCAATATTTTTGTGTCAGAAATCACCGTAAGCTTATTCCTTAAGTTTTGGAAAAATGTTTGCGCATGGAAGCACAAAGAGAACTTTTCGTCAAGGGAGATTTATCTGAGCTATATTAGTGCGCAGAGCTATCTATTACAGCCAAGCGCGTCAACGACGCATCTATTTGCAGCCCGGAACTGATCCCAACTAGAATGACACAGATTTCTGTGGACAGTCCCCGTTTTTGGTGCTCTGTCCCTACCCTGATGCATCATAACTGTGCAAATCTTCTGAAACCTATCAATTGGCACAAGTTCGCTCCATGGTGGGCAGATACTTTCTGCCTCAACCAATCGCTACTGTTTGCGTGTGACGTATGCTAGGCACTGGAACGCACCGTTTGAATTCAACATTATCCCTTTCAGCCCTTCTTCTGTTCGTTGATTGGACCATCCAAACTCAGATACGATGCGAGCTGAAGCTTGGCTGGTCTGTCCCAGATAAAACACTCACTTTGTCCCTGATTTTGAGGCTAAAACGTTACTTTTAATTTTTTTTTTGAACATTCGTGGTGTTCAAACAGTTTTGGTTTATAACCATTAGCTTTGTTAGCTTGCCAACCCGCTACCTTCG
Organism: Tenualosa thibaudeaui; assembly: GCA_027481765.1. Classification (NCBI taxonomy): domain Eukaryota; kingdom Metazoa; phylum Chordata; class Actinopteri; order Clupeiformes; family Clupeidae; genus Tenualosa; species Tenualosa thibaudeaui. Next base: position 1,729,197 of record JAIFZK010000013.1, on the reverse strand, counting down.
CTACTCGCTTACTTAGCAATCTATTACTGTTAACAATTTTTCTCTACCTGCAGCAGTGCTTCTCTATTCACTTGCGCCCTAGCCCTAGCATTTTGGAGGCGTTAACCAGACTTGCTCTCCGTATGTATAGGCATCTTGCTGCGCCTATCTATCTCTGGTTTAACTGCTTTGCAAGCAGCTCGCTCCCACGACAACTTAGTCATGTGACAAGGTATGTGGAGCCGAAACCACTCCATCCAGGTCTTCATGTATGCAACATTTTAAAGGGAACCCTAGCTAGTAAGACATGTGAGCCTTGGAAGATTAACCTTGGTGTCTGCTATATAAACGATTTAAAAACACTCATTTTGTTTTGGTTTTCTCAGAAGTTTAGGAAATTCTTTTACTCATAAACTGCCATTGTTATAAAAAGTGACATCACCTGGTTGCATCTAATCTCATGTCCAATCAAGGTGCAGCAATCAAGCTGTTGCTGTAGACGCCATCACTTGGCGAATTCAACCTCACAGCGCTGTGCAGCACTGTGCAGGGGCACTGATCTCTAATGATGCAATAGGATGCAATGCAATATCTCTGGATGGAGTGGCTACGTCATAACACTGAAGTGTATTTTTTTTAGAGAGAGTGCCCCTGCACAGTGCTGCATATTCTTGAAGTCATCTAATTCAACAACCAGGTGATGTCACTTTTTACCCAGAAGCCGTAAATTGAGACGTAAATGCAATGGCAGCAAAGATGGCAGACAGGCAGAGCAAGATAGTTCATGATTCATCCCTATGGAAGCAAAGTGGGGATTATTCTGACCTGCATAAACATGCATGTCATTGATGTGTTTGGCTGTAGTGGATAGTACAGCACATTAAAATTAACTTGGTGCACACCTGTGGGCAGGAGGGTTTGGAGATCATGAAACCATGTCTGAAATGTACATTCACTGCTCAGAAAAATAAGGATTTAAAATATTTTGTAAAATTCTGCTGTTCTGCTATAGACCTCTGCACTGCATAAAGGAGGATTAGTCATGGTTCTAGTGGCTCATCATGAATTATCTTGCTCCGCCTATCTACCATATTTGATGGCAGCCTATAAGATGTGAAAATTAAGGGATCTAAATGTTTTAATAAAGAAGAAAGCATTTTGAGTGTTTTCAAATCAATACAGTTGATACCAGTGTCTTATAAGGCCAACATGTCTTACTTGCCAGTGATCCTTTTAATCAGCATGCATCGGTTAGGCAGCCCTTTCCTAACCGGTTCCTAGTCTATTTCTTTGAATATTTTGCTACTTGAGCTTGTAATCTATTCAAATATGGTAGCTCAAGTCTGCAAAGCATAGCATTTTTTCTGTTGTTGGGTGATATAGGCTATTAAACATGACTTGGAACTTTGGGAGGAAGAAGAGGTTTCAGTTCACGTTTGTGCAAATTAAATTAATATCAGCACACCATAGAAAAAGGCAGTAACTTAACTCTTTTTTTGTAAATAAAACATAATCAACTGAAATGATAACACTGGGAGATAAACCATTTTCAAACAATTAAAGTTAGAACTGTCACTTCCTCCATGTTGATATTGATCATAGAATGTGCATGCTTCAGAGGTAAGGTCGGACCTTTGTGCTTATCTCTCTAAGAATCTATCTATTTTAGTTGTCCAAATATTTTATTAGTCGGTTACATCGGCCAATTCCATTTCAAGGTTAGGTTTAACAGTGACGTATCAACAGTGCGTGAAAGGGAGGCCTGTCCGAACTCCCCCGATCTTCTAAAACGTTTTTTTGTATACCGATGAAATATTTGATTTAATAAGCAAATTTACATCTTTATCCAAAGTGGAGAATTAGTTTACATCTTGTGCTCAAACGGCATACTGGCTTCTCTGTGCGCTCCTTTCCAGGAGGTTTCTGTTTAACGAATTTAAATGTTATTTCATCGACCATGAAGTAGGCCTACTGGGGTCTTCCCACTCTGTGAGGTTTAGGCCTTTGACGTATTCACGTGTTCTACACGCAGCAAACCGTTTCAGCACTTGTCTGATCCGGAGATTCAAATATGCGCTGACAGGATGTAACCTGCCGCACACTTTTGTTGACAAAGAGAAAAAAAACATTGTAGGTCATGTACAGGCTAAATATTTTTGCAACTTGATAGTTTACTTTAAGCCTACAACAATCATAGGAAAATAAATAAAATATTTCTTTATGTTTACTGTTATTTAATATTCTTTCTAAGGCAAAAGACCGCATGGTGGGCGCTAGAGGGTTCCCGACCCCTGCCATAGGCTATGGTTTCATGTAAGTTATGGGAGGCTTCTCGTTCATATATCCATCACATTATCACTTAGAATTTCAAATGGCTTAGGCTAATTCTCTATTAACAAGAAATAGCCTTTTCACTGCAATTGAGTTCTTTTGAGGAGTGCAATATTTTGCACGTGACGACGATAATGCCCGCTGTCGGAAGTTTTTTGTGAAGGAACAAAATCGCATTGCAGCAAATCTGTGTGGAGTACATGCGCCACCTATTGGTCAAACGTATGATTGCATCATTCACTTGTTCATATCTGAACAGCCATGCCACCTGTGTCGAAGGTCTCATATCAGGCAAACTGGAAACGGCATGGTATGTCTGAAACTGTTGATAGATCTCATGGGCAGTACCTGTCTACATTGCTTGTTCAAAAACTGAAGGAGCTGTGTATATCATCTGCGTTCATAAACTGCATGAGACTTTTTTTGACTATCCTTTCGAACCAGACCCACAATCAAGACTGAGGTAACGTGGCCTGTCCTGTCTAAGAGCTCTTCTCTCTTACTCGTGCAATTACAGAGACCGTTTACACATACACGGGAGACTTTCCCCTTCGTTTGTGCCTTTCATTCACACACAAACGGCGATTTCGCCACTGAAAACAATTCTTTCTAAAAAACTCCCGCAAAAGTGGATATTCAGGAAAACTCCGGTTTCGCGTTTGCATGGAAACTGAGAAAAATAGTTTAGAAGGCAGACGCGCTAAAATGAGCTTTTTATTTGGCTATGACCATGGAAGCATTCCGAGTAGCAGTAGCATTTTTGTTGCAAATACAAATACAGCTCCTCTATTAAGTCGAGGAGCAGAGACACATGAGGGCTCGGAGGTCAGCAATTTCAGAACTTTTCCTGTTACAAAGAGCCAGACCGCGTCACGGCCAGCGTTGCTGGTTTTGGGCCCGACTTGGGCGGACTGCTGTCTGGTAGGAGAACTCCGAAAATGAGGTGATTGTCCCGAGGAGTGCCTGAGAATGTTAGGATGTCGGGCCCATAAACTTATTTATCTCGACAGCGTATTTATGCGGGTTAATGTAAACGAAAACTTTTTTGAAAACTGCTCTGTGTACGATGTTATTTTGGAAAACAGAGGGAAGGAAATATTCGTTTATCAAAATACCCAGCTACACAGTTCACAACCTTGGTCTCATTCCACATTGCATGGGCGACAAACGTCCTCTAAATGAAATATGTGTGTGCTGCATCTACAGTTTTGTTAATGGTTTAATGATTAAAAAATAATGCTTTATAATAATGTTTACCGTCAAATAGGTCATCTCACCCCATCGCAGTCTAGATTGATGGGGATTGCTACTTTCTTAAAACAGCATGGCATCTGTCGCACGAGTCTTTTCTTCCCTCCGCCTCCTCTCCTAATTTAGCTGATGTGCATGCACCTCTCATACCGTACATATGTTTTATAGATTGTTTTGTTTAAAGAAAAGTAGGATGAACAAAGTGGATGGCTATACCTTTCACGTTAGGACTATTTTGCTCTGGAAAAGGCATGTGACCACTTTACGTTAGGTGGTAGCCTACGGAAAAACTAGCCTATCAGGTGAAATTATGGTTGCCATTAAATATCAATGATACGATTAAGATATTATATTATCAGCTTGTTCATACCTAAAGATTTGTTTAGCGTCTTTGTCGCTTACTTTACAGTAATTCGGCAAATTCATGGCCCCGTTGTATGTGCTAATGCAATAGCAAACAACTGTTTTCTTTATAGCTTTCACTTAAACGGAGCTCAGATTCAAAATCGGTTAATCCCAGCTTCTTAAATGTGCATATCTTTTATTGTCAGTTGTAGGTAATTAATTGAAATGAAACGGCAGATTTTGAAATTTTCATTAAGCCAAAATTGATTAAAAACTATTTGGAAATAGACACAAGAGCTTTTACATCTAAACTCCTCAATTAACCTACGTTTGTCACCATCACATACTATAACCCCCTGGCATTTGATTTTATCTCCTAAATATGAGGCATGCCAACAAAATATATCCAATGTCATTGATGTTGATTCTGAGAGGCAGTGATATCAGTAATCAGAAATTACTCTTGTTTCAAATTTGCCATAAATGTATTCCTTTATTAGTGAATACCAGTCACCAATATGCTATACAGTAAAATAACATCCAAATACAACTTTCTATTCAAAATAAGCATGTAGGCTGAAATAGAATATTCCCTCACTAACATTAGCTCACTTTTCCTTCATATTTTCAGTATCCTTTCAGTTTATTTTCAAAGGATAAGAAATCCAACTTTAAAATGTGAGGAGTACACACATCATAAATAGCAGGCTCAGGCTTTTTGTTTTGTTGTTAGTATTCCCTATATATTATTATCCCAGACCCCCCACCCCCATTCATCACCTTCCCATCACATCTTCCTCCTCCCATGTCTATGCAGTCTTTAGTCATAGCCCCCACCACTCCTCCACCCCTCCCCTACTGCACCCAGTAACTATATGCATGAGACAATAAAACTTCCTTGATATTGATACTGTTATGTAATTCAGCCAGAGACAGAATGTACAGTACTTAATGGCTTGTCAATAGCGTCCCTGTTTGCTTTTGCTCCTAAAACTGTCTGGCAAGAGATTCAACAATGTGAGTCACAAGCTTCCCTGACACTCCTCAGGGTTTGGGCCAGGGCTTGTCCTGTATGTGTGTGTGTGTGTGTGTGTGTGTGTGTGTGTGTGTGTGAGAGGGGGAGAGAGATTGAGGGAATGGTGTGGAGGAAGGAAGAGCTTGAGTGAGTGCGAGTCGGAGAAATGACCCAGATGGGAAGGCTGACTCCACACCCTGCATACAGAATTCTGGGAAATCCTCCAGAATGGTGCTTGGACCACCCCCTCCTCCTTTCTTCTCTGCTCTCCCCTCTTCTCCCTCTCTGTCCCCTCCCTCCCTCCTCTCCTCTCCTCCCTCTGTGCCCCTTCACTCCCTTCCTCTCCTTTCCTCTCCTCTCCTCTGTTCCCACCCTTATGGGAATCCCCCTTGGCACCACCTCCCCATCCCACACCCCAAGCATGGCTCAGGCAGATGTCACAAAGAGGGTCTGTCTGGTAGAGGGGGAGATCCAGACTATATCAGCCTACTCATGGTCCTTGGCATTGACTGTCAATCTAAGCTGTCGCACACAGGGAAACCACCCGGCAGAAGACTGAAGTCAATAGACTCATAGCCAGGCAAATTGCACCCTTGGCTCATTTAGGTGGACTGGAGTCTGGTTTGGCAGTGGTTGCAGTTTAAGTGAATTGCTTCATTACCAAATGTTCTCACTTCCCTTACAATAAATATGTACTGTGGGTGTATGTGTAGAAGAGGGAGAAGAGAAAGAAGTGTGTGTGTATGTGTGTGTTTGTGTATGTGTGTGTCTCGTGAGGGAGGGGGAACCACTGTACACTGAGGGCAACAACTGGAGGAGGGAAGGGCTTAGAGAGACGTGTGTGTTTGTGTGTGTGTAGGTGGGTGTGTGGGTTGCAGGGTGTGTGTAGTGAAGGACTGGAGGGTAATTTTAACTGGGTACAAGTGTCCAGCGCTAGACCAATAGTGCTTGAGATAGGACTGGAGTGAGAGAAGGAGAGCGAGCGCGTGAGGGAGTGAGAGAGAAGCAGGGAGAGGGAAAGGGAGGGAGGGCGAGGGGAGCAACTGAGTGAGCAGGCAGGGTAGTGAGGGAGAGAGAGAGAGCGACTAAGAGAGGGAGAGGGAGGGAGGGATAGGCAGGCAGGCAGGCTGGTGCTGTGAAATCCGTCAGCAGGGTCGCTCGCGGTGCGTTTTGTCAGACGTCTTGGCTCACAGCCCAACTTGGCTTTTTTGTAGTCGAGGCATGATCGCAGACTCTGCGCAGTTGCCCCTGCCGCGTCGGCTGCCGTGCCTTTGGAAGGATCCCAGCTTTAGCCACTGACATGCAGAGACCCGTGAGTCCTCTCTCGCTCGCTCTCTCTCTCTTTCCCTCCACCTATCTCCTCTGTCGCTCTCTCACACTCTTTCTCTCCCTCTCTTCTCGTATTCACTCCCCCACCCTGTCTCTGTCTTTCACCCTGTCTCATCTGGCTGTCATAATCGCTCCCATTTCCTCTACCTCTTGCTTTCTTCATCTCTTGTTTGTCGGCTCTATCTGTCTGTATTTTCGAGCAGAACAGAACAGGAGTGTTGCAAGTGCTGCCCTCCCCTGCTCTGCCCGTCTGGCTGAGTGATGGTGGTGAATAGTGTAACCGCTTGCCGTTGTGTATCTGAGCCACAGCCAGCCGAGGGAGAGCTCCCCGCCACACAGCCCTGTTAGCTAGGGGCTGCTTGCCTCAGTGCAGCGCAGCACAGGACAGAGAGCATGGTGGACGGGAATGGAGAGAGGGGAGAGGATCCAGGCCCTTTGCCGCTGGCTTTGTAGGAGGCCGCAGGGGAGTGCGATTGCCTTGGGGGTGTAGCTGGTCAAGCAGTCACAGATTTTCTCTTTTTGTTGTTGTTGGCAGGAGTTGTTTGTGGTTTTGTTGTTGTTTGTTGCATTCACTCTGCAGTTGGTCAATGAGACAGGCATATTACAACAAGCAAGTGGGACATTTAGTTTTTGTCTTTTTGTAATTATTGTTATCACATTTTGTTGGGACACAGACTAGCACGCTGTGAGAGTTTTTGTGTGCGTGCATGTGTGAGTATGAGAGGGTGTGAGTGAGTGAGAGAGTGAGAGTGAAGGAGGGAGGGAGCATGCTTGTGTGACCTCATTCCTGTTTTTATTCCTGCCGGGCCGCTCTAGTTGTGGCCTGTTGTGTTTGGGCAGCCCATGACAACCGTGTCCACTGGAGCAGCGCCCTTCTCACCGCTCCGCTTCTCAACTTGCTCCTGTCAGAGAGCCAAGCTCCGCCGGCAGCCCTACTGCTGCTCTGACTTCCCTTTACTGATTCTCCATCCGTCACCTGTCATTTTGCTCCCGCGGCTCTGCAAATATTGGAGCACTGTGAGCGTGTGAATGTTCTTTACCCACGTGGCTCCAAGAGGACTCTGTTTGTTTGGAACCTGCATATTTTTTCCCTCTTAATTACGTGCTGTTAAGCTGTAAGCGTCAATCTGTCCTGGTATGCTAAGAAAACCAGGAATGCTGAGAATCTTAAATGAGTTACTGGTGCTCGCTGAGCCAGACAAGTAGACTGGAGATGGGTACGTCACCACACACACACACACACACACACACACACATACACACGTACACATACACTCCAATGAAATGTACAGCCCTCATCTATGAAACAAAATCACCCTCCTTTTTCCTCACCCACTGGAAGTGAAACATAGTAGCTATGCAAACCCTCCAATAGAACGTGACTCAGATTGCCAAGGGTAGGGAAGAATTCCGGGCAGGGAGGGGGGGATGATTCCAAAATCTGTGGGCTAGCACTCTATTCTTTTCTTTCTGTGTCGCAGTGGCGTTGGCCGGGAGGGTTCCGTAAGCACAGGCCTGGCTGCTCTGCCTACTACGGGAGGGAGAGAGGGGGAGCTGGAACGCCGTGACTCATTGTTCTGCTTTCAGCGGAATGTCACATGGAGTTGCCAGGATTCTCTCCTTCCCCTTGTCAGTCATTGCTGTGGATAACTGGCAACTGCCACAGAGCAATTTGTTTCTCTCTTTATCTTTCTCTCTCTCTGTCTCCCCTTCTGTCTGCCCCCCTCTTTGTCTCTCTTTTGTTTATCCTGAATAACCTTTATTCATCTTTTTCAAACGCTGTATGTATTTCTTTACCTTTCCCCTCTCTCTCTCTCTCTCTCTCCCTCCTGCCCCTGTTCTCCCTCTCCCCTGCCCATTAACAGACTGGCATACGAAACAGGGAATGTAGTCCTGTGTTTTTCATGCCAGGCTGAGCAGGGTGAACGAACTGCGTATGCTGCCTGGCGCCTCGACCATGCTGATTCTGCAGACCCCACACACAAGCTTCTCTCTCTCTCTCACTCACACACACACTTCTCCCTATCTATCTCTCTCTCTCTTTCTCTCTTGCCAGTCTGTATTTTGCTGATGGCTGCTCTGGTCTCTGGCAGTTCTTTATCCATGTCAGAAATATGTTTTAATCCACTACTCATAGAGACATAGATAGATGTAGATGTGAAGTGAACATAGTCATTGGCTGTGTGCAGACAGGAATTATAATGTGCCTCTGCTAGCTTTGTGATCTCAAAGGCAATGTTTACTTTTTTAGTTGTAGTCTTGGTTTGTCTGTGTTGTGTCTGAACTGTGTGTCTCAACAAGATAGAGAGAGAGAGTGTGCATGTGGAGGAGTAAGAGTTCAAAGTGCACAGATGAAAAGCTCCTGGCGAATCTCCTATCCGACTTTTAAGTCGCTAGAAAAACATGTTGGATTTGATCTGACAGCCCCTGAGCGAGGGCCACTGAAGGCCTGTGTTGACGCTAAACGAGCAACTCCCCATGCGTGGGAGTGAGAGCCATGTGAGCTAGAGTGAGGGGGAGCCAGTAGCAGCTTTGGCAAGGAACCAGGCTCAGTGGGGGTGGAGGGTCTGATTGTGTCTATGTGTGTGTGTGTGTGTGGGGGGGGGGGGGCATTTGCCTTTGAATAGGTATTCACCAAGGGGAGGCCTCTGTGAGGTCAAGTTCTTCCCCGCTCTTGTAAACACATGGAGCCGTGAGAAGGCTCTGCTGACTCTCTGCCTTCTCTCTCTCTCTCTCTCTATCTCTCTCTTGCTCTCCTTTCCCTTTTTTTCCTTTCCTTTCATTTTTTTTTTGTTTCTCACCTGTACACTCACTTTCACTTCTGTCTCTGTCTCTCTTTGTCTTGTTCTCACTTTCTCTTTGTGTGGCTCAACTATGGAGACTAATGAAGGTTCCTTTGTATTTTCACCACTTCTGTGTCTCTCATTCTGACATGCTGTGTGTGTGTGTGTGTGTGTGTGTGATTTACTGCATACACTTTTAGAAAGCAGGTCCTATATATTGTGTTCTCTGTGCTTGGGAAACGGTTGAACTGTGCTAGTTAAAACAGAGTGGTGCCAAATAGCACAGTTCCTTAAAGTTCTCCTGAATGCAAAAGTTCTGCTTGGCTTAGATGCCATTTAGCATTTTGGCATTGAGATTAGTAGAAGTTAAACCACCTCTCAGCTGTAGCACTTATTAATGCAGTCAGAACTTATCTTGGTCTTCTGATCTGCTGTTCTGATGGAGATGGAATGTAAGACAGGTGGGTAGGGGGAGGAGGTACTTAGATTGGAAGAACTGCGACCAAATGTGAAATTGATAGAGGCAGGGAGAAAGAGCAGACTCTTCTTGAGCTTGTCGGAGATTTGCCTTTTCACCCCTCTGCACCCCCCAAAACACACACGCACACACACTCACATGGTCTCAGACAAAAACATGCACTCACTCACATGCTCTGACTCTCTCTCATACACACACTGGCCTCCAGTCAGCAGTCATTTAAAGTAACAGCATTACTCAGACATGCCTGAGCTGTAATAGGGCCTCCCTGTAGGGATAAGAGTGGCGGACAAGTTGATCCAGTCTGCCCTGCGGCAAGATGCGAGCACCCTGCCAGGTGGCCACTTTGGGCGTCACATCGAATGTGAGCACCCACAGAGTAGGCAGTCACATGGAGTAGCCCCCCACAAGACAAGATTAGGAGAGACCAGATGCCTTCCTGTAGACGCATGATGTCGCTGCACTTGCATTAGAAGAGCCTGAGCTGTTGAGGCACTATAGTGCCTGTGCTCTTTGAGTGATTTGCAGGTGCACTGGCTTGTGATTACTCGCTGATGGCTGCATTTGCCTACAGGCCCTTAGAGTGCTGCTCTGAGCCGTTGTCTGCCTTCATACTGCACAATGATGCTTCTAGGCAGAGAACTGTGGAGGTGATGGGCTCTGTGTAAAAAGCTTGGGTGACTCCATATCAGCAGCTAGAGTATCAGCTTCACACTGACTGGCATGACCTCAGGTGCACTCTAGAGGACCTACAGAAACATGGGCTTTTCAGCGAGGCCTTTCAGAAAGCACTCTGTTAACCGTGTTCAGTGTTGTTTTCTCATGTTCTGTGGCAAGCATGTGCCCTTGTCTCTGTGTGTGTGTGTGTGTGTGTGTATGTTTGAGTTTGAGAGAGAGAGAAATGACACTGTGTGACTGCATGTTGTACCCCTCTACAGTAGCTGTGCTGGCCTAATGCTTCAGATGCCTGAGTCTCATGTTCCCCCTGTGTGACACTGACCACATTAATGTCCTGCCCATGTGTTAGACTCTGCCTACATAACTCTGCTGTTAGAAAGTCACGGGGATCTCTCTCACACACAACCATATCGCACACCCAACCCACCCCACCCCACACACACACACACACACGCACACACACCCCCCACCCCCCCAGTTTGAAACTGGAGAGTGACTTGCCTAGTTGTACAATGTGATTAAATCAGGAGAACAGATATCTTGTGATGTGAATGCGTCAATATCCAGGGCCTGTCACATGACACTATGGTCACTCTGATTACATGTTTGTGGAACAGTTGATGTGGGTGAATCCCGTGATTGGGTGGTTGTCACATTTTGAACCTGGGGTGACGTGGACAGTATAAATCCAGTTCAGACCTTTGACTGAATGAGCAGGGAGTCTTCCCATCTAGTCTCTGCCAAATGGTGGCCAGAGTGGAGAGAGAGCCCAGAGGAGATGAAGAGTGTGGAGCCAGCCAGGGCTGGGGCTCTGGGGCTAGACAGGTATTTAGAGAGGCTGAGTCATAGACATGTTTGAATGCCAGAGACTTGGCCTCTACCAGCCAATGCCAAAACAGGCATATTTGGATTTACCACATAATACAGACAAGTCACAGAATTGAAGTTTTATTTCTGTTTCTTAAGGGCTATTTTAATGATAGAAAGAGACAGTGGTGCATTATCAAAGGGCATTATAATTTGGAGTGATAATATTTATGGTGTTATTTATTTGTTTGCTCATTCATTCATTCATTCATTCATTCATTCTCTGGCTATTTTTGTTTTTTTCACTCTTGCTGATCATCTTTTGATAAAGATAAACAAGCCTGTAAGCCTTTGGATTCTTGTTAAACATTATTGGATTGCACCAGGTTGACATAGCTATGTATTTCACAGAAAGTAATGTATTTTAGATAATAGGCGTTTCACAGAAGATAACCCATTGTTAGTGCTGAGTGATGCTGAGGGCATTGTGCAGTGAAGTAGCTGACATAAGCTCTATCATCTCCAGTGATCACTTGCTTACATCTTACCTTTGGACACATCTGCTGCTGTAACGGACAGCCTGAGGCATAATAAAGCAGGCCTGATGGGAGGAGAAGCACATGACACCCAGTGCAGTGGCTAATCAATTGAGGATTGGTAGTTGGGTTCTTGAGAGGATTTCTTTTCACAGTATTGGTTTGACATGTCGTATAGCAGCCCTCCAGCAGTGAATAGCCAGAGTAAGAGAATGGCACACACACAGGTTGTAAAGACAGCACAGGGTTTCTCTGTTTCAGTTTTGGAATAAACACAGAGACCAGATATTTTAGCCTATGTGTAGGTGTCATCTAAGCAAACATTTCAGACGTTTCTAACATCCATAAATCCATGACTAATGAATGGCACTGGCTTATGAATTCATGGTCAGTTTTGTCCCTTCTTGACCTGCTCTTGTCTTTTTCACACTGTGCTTGTGTCTCTCTCTCTCTCTCTCTCTGGCTGTAAACTTGGCTCTGAGACGTATATGTTATGGTAATGAAATAGTAGATGTTAAGAGAATGTCATTTTTCTTCTGTGTGTGCCGTGGCTCTTCAGACTCCCACAGACACCATGAAGCAGAGGGATGAGGAGCTGGACAAAAAGATTGAGGCGCTCAGGAGGAAGAATGAGGCACTGATGAAGAGGTACCAGGTGGGTGGCAGCAGTCTCTAGATCTCTCTCTCTGTTTTCTAACTTGCCTCTCTCTTTCCTTTTGTTTTCCACCCTTTGAAGAAAAAGGCCGCTTTCAGTTAGTGGATGTTGCCGGTGTGCAAATTCCGAGGTTTTTTATTCTTTTTCCTGCCGACAGCAACAGGGATATGGGCTGGTTCACTGTAACTCACCCACTTGGCTTCTTCATCTCACGGTCTTTCGACACAACAGCCCCAGGCCTTCACCTACTTCAGGAGGGAATCTCACTTGTGCTGTTGTTGCATTGTTGCATTTCCCAAATCCCAACTTGAAAGTTAGTATAGATGGATTTGCCCCTCAGTTAAGAACTAGGATTTCTGTATGTAAGTGATATTCCATTGCACAGATTTCTTAAATTCTGTGTCTGGAATGGAACTGATAAGGTATCTGACTTGCGAGTTGTGTGAAAGGCATTACTTTTCCTCTTTTTGCCCTGCTCTCTCTCAGGAGGTGGAGGAAGACAAGAAGATGGCGGAGCAGGAGGGGATGGCTCTGCAGAGCCGAAAGTCAGAGGACCTCTCCATTACCATCAATAAGACCACTAATGTGAGTGTGTGGGGGGGGTGTTTTTGTGTAAAGGCTGTGGAGGTCAGAACAATATCCATGAATAAATATCTTGAATGCCTTTTTATTGTGCCCTTCAATGACTTGAAGGTAGCAAAAGAAAAAAAAGAAGCCTAGTTTGTTGAACATTAGTGCATATTAGATAGCTTCAAAGCACTTGTTGTCTCTAGTTAAAAACAAGCATTATGATTTCTGTCCTATGCCTACCATAATTCCAGCTTCTGTGGCTCATGCCATAGAAGGACTGTGCAGTAAATGGAATTAATTGCAAAGTAATGATCTTCAGCCTGGAGAGGAAACGTACACATGCATTTCTTTGCCTAGAGATAGAAATAATTAGGAGATGGACAGAGCTCTGCTAAGGGTTAGAGCCTTTTTTTCTGTCTTAATATATCAAATTTTACTTCATTTACAAAATATATATGAATACTGTGATCGGCTCTGTTTAACTTGTATATTGATGAATTATCCAAACAACTAAATGAATGGAGAACTGGTTGTATGATTATTAATAATTAATAATGCTAAAAAGAGTCTTGTTTTGATATGTAGAACTGCAGGTGACAGAGCTGTGTTTTCCAGATTTCTGTTTCTCAGGACAAGAAAACAAGATACCTGGGTCACTACATTATAGACTAGATATCTGATGAAGATGATGATGATGTGTGTATATATATGCTGTGCTGTATGTTATATGCCCAAGCTAATATTTAGGCTAGGAAATTGCATATGTGTTCAGATGAAGTAAAAGTCAAACTTTTTAAAGCATATTGTACTCCACTGTACACTGCACCCTCACTGTACCCTGCACACCTCAAGTCTACAGAAGTTGCAGTTTGCCTACAATGACTACTCAGGAGACCAAGGTGCTGTAGTGCTAGTGCCCCATCAGCACCTTTAGAGCATTGCTGAGGAAGCTGATGAATAAATGTATCTGTTGCTTAAATATCACAGAACAACATTGTAACTTTGCTGATTAATCTGAGCTACAGTGCAATTTGGTACCAGTCACCAATGTGGAGGTACATGTATGAATGTCTTTTATGAGAACATTGTGTGTTTTGTTTTGTTTGCTTGTCTGTTTTTACCTCGGGCATGTATAGTCTGTGTGAGTCTGGCAAATGATGATGATGATGGTGAATGTTGGTACCAGGTTGTTGATGCTGCATTTCTTTGCCAGTGCTGTATAATTCAACTATTCAGAACATGAGATACTGTCCTATCCTTTTTTTCTTTTTCCTTCATTCTCTCTTTCTCTCTATTGCTCATATGTATCTCTCTCCTGCCATCTCTCTGCACGTCCATGTTCCATCCTGTAGCAGGAGCCACGGGTGGTGATGAAGAAGGCTGGGTTGAGCGGAGGCTCCCCGCAGGAGAAGAGCCCCAGAGGCGGAGGAGAGGCAGCTGATGGAGGTCCCACCCAGTTCAGCATGGGCCGGGGCAAGAGACGCCAACTCTTTGTCACAATGGTGGGCAACAACAAGGTGAGGAGCTAGGAGAGGATGACGCCTAGGGAACTAATAACTGCTTCTGCTCCATAGCGCAGGGAGGCATCATTTCCAGGCCATATGGAAGCTATCATGAAAACGGATATTTTACAGTGTATTGTGACCTCATAATTGTCATCATTTTTTAATGTGACTAATCATGTTGCTTGCAGGCAAAACAATGTAAAAATGGTATTAATATGACGTCTTTTGACACTGACATTAAATAACATTTTCCCCAATGCCATATATTCCCACACCATCTCTTTCTCCCTCTCTCTCGCTTCCTTGCACTCTGTCTAGAATAGAGTGGAAAATAGTGGTAATGTTACTAGAGATCCTTGGTTCTCAAAGTGAGGCAGGCAGGCACCAATGCTGGGGAACAGAGACATGGCAGGTGGGGTACAACACAGGAGAAAATCTGTCTATTGGATGCTTATAGGAATACCTGTCTTTAATGATAATCAAATCAAAACTAACACCATCAAAGGCATAAAAATGACCATCCGATTGAGAGGTAGTAAAATGTGAAGTGAATTCAATGTGCAGGAATCATTTTTTAATATCATTATCATTTTACTGTGGCGAGCGAACAGGTGGGCCTTAACAATTCAGCATTCTCTAAAGTAGGGAATGACAGGAACATTTTGAGAACCACTGCTCTTGATGATGGTTTTAAATACCCTCTATCCTTTGGCCACAAGGACGGCATTGCTGATGGTGTGTGTGTGGTGTGTGTGTGTAATGTGTGGTGTGTGTGTCCATGCTCGCTTGGCTGTCAGGGCACCCGAGTGGTTAGTGAGTCAGTGGATCCCACCCCTCCGCGGCCTAGTGGGAGGAAGAGCAGCGCTGAGGAGGACGAGGAGAACCGAGGAGGCAGTGAGCACACCAGGAGAGGAGGAAGGCATGCACAGTCCCGTAAGAGGACCTCTCAGACACAGGTGCTCACTCTCTCACTCACACACACACACACAGACATACCCACACAGACATACCCACATGGATGTGTGTGTGTACTGCATGTACACTTACCCATGTACACATGTACCCATTCTCTCTAGTCTCCCTCTCTTCTTTCAGTCTCTCTGTCTCCTCCTTCGCTTATTCACCTCCTCCATCCATCACCACTCCTGTTGTTCCTCATACCCTCTCCACTTCTTTCACCCATTCTTACTCATTCTCGCCCACAACCCCCTGCTCCTGTCTTATTCCCACCCCTCTGTCTAGTCTCCCTCTCTCCCTCTCTTTGTCAGTTTGCTCTCAGTGTTTCTATGTGTTATTAGCTCTTGTCAAATTGCAAAGTGTTTTCCTCCTCTCACTCGCCCTCCTCTCACTCGCCCTTTTTTACCCCACTGCCTCATCTCTCTCTCTCCCTCTCTCTCTCTCCTTCTCCTTCCTCTCTACTCATGCTTTCTGTCTGTTGTCCTTCCCCCTCCGCCCCTGTCTGAGTTCTCCTCCCTGCTGCCATGTTTTGCATAAGTGTCAGACACACATGAGGGGAGGCTCCTCCCCTGCACTCCTCAGACACACTGGCCACAGGTCAGGAGGTGGGACCAGTGAATTGATGGACAAGGGAAAGGCTTTTGATTTTGCCAAGTACTAGTGGCAATTGAATTGCATTCTCTCATGAGTGTGTGTGTGCTTGTGTGTGCGTATAGGAGAGAATATGAGAGGTTGAGCGTCCACCTATGCGGGTGTATCTGACTCAGATTAGGGCACTTTTTCCCATTTACATAGACACAAACTCCTCACCTTTGGTCACCCTGTTTTCACCTCAGCTGTTTACACCCTCCATTTCATTTTGCCATTTAATTGAATTACACCAATCAGAGGTCAGTCACTCAGTCAGCTATGTGTCCCTCTCTTTGTGTGCCTCCTTGTTGCCCATGCATACATGCACCTATTTGTGTATTTACTGACAATCCATTCAGCCAACTATGTCCTCCTGTGTATTTGTGTTCTAATGTACACACAAGCTGCTATGTATATGTTGCATAAATATCTGTAGGAGAAGCTGGTTTAGTAGTCCTTGGTTATATTTGGCCCTGGTGTGGTATATGTGGCGAGCTTACATAAGTGGGAGTGCTCGGGGGGGTGTTGTTGCTCTGTTGGTGGTCGTCATGCTGGTGTCCCTCCTATGTGCCATGTGTCAGAGGAGCAGCCAGCCCTGTCCTGCCCAGCCCATGGAACAGCTGTCTGCCCAGCTCAAAGCGCCGGGGGTGTTACTCGGCACGCACCACTAGCCGAGATTGCTCCGGAATGCCACATTGGCCAGTCAGCAGAGTCATGTGCGCGTACACACACACACACAAATACCAAACTGCAGTGGTAGAATTCTATATAAAATGTTTACATCAACATCAATACCTTACCTCACAAATATCTGCCACTCTCCAAAATCTTGTGCAAAACATTTCCAAAAGTGTGGAAGTGGTTATAGCTATCCAGTGCCTATAGATTTGAAATAGTTTCAAGTTCCTGTAGTAATGGTCAGGTGTGTCGATACTTGCATGGCATGGCATAGTGTATAGTTGTGTGTGTATAGTGTATATTTTCTAATATACCAGCCAGCATAATTAATTTAACCAACAAATTCAGATGAATTGCCCTGACTGCAGTTGTGATGAAAGAAAAATTTGCTACAGATAATCTTGGAAATGTGTTGTGTGGATATTCAAGGTTGATCTTAATAGAACCCAACGTTTTAAGGTAACGTTTTGCTGTGCTGTAGGGTTAGACACACAGTAGCCTACATAGTAATAATCTTTTTGACAAATAATTGTTGTTTTGACAAATTGTTGTTGCACAGACTTTCTCTGCACTGGCCAAGCAGTTTCATCACAGAGCCCAAAGTTTTTTAGGCTGCACGCAACTCACTAGCTGATTGCAGGATTGTCCATTAGAGCAGTTAAACACAGAATGTGAAGGTGAAGCGCTCTGTGTTTTGCAGTCATAGTCTCTCTGCGAGTCTATCATTCAGCTCAAAAACAAATGTTTCATTATCTTTGATATTGTAAAAACACCAAGGCCAGGATGCACTGTGATGCATCAATAATCATTTTATTTTAGCAGTGACACCTTTTGAATCACAGTCAAATCATGACGCGTGTGTATGTGTGTGTGTGTGTGTGTGTGAGAGAGCGAATGAGTGAAAGAGGTGGAGAGTGTAAAGTCTGTGAGGTATAGGCTTTGGATGTGAGCATCTGCTTTGGTTGCGCAAGCGTGGGTGTGTTGTGATCCTTGCTGTTTGATGAGGTGTTGTGGCTTTTTTTCTTCCCAGCCTAGTGTTGTTGGCTTGCTCCAGGTCAGGCATGATCACACACAGTCTGAAATGAAATAACCGGGCCTGCTTACATCTGTGCTATTCTGAGAAAAGAGATTTAAACACTTTGCAATCGCTGGCCTAGACTTTCATGCTCCTCTCTGTGTTGTGTTGTTTGGCCATGAGTTTGTTTGCATAGTTGTGTATGCACTATATGGTTGTATGTATGTTTGTATGCACACTTTGGATGCAGGATCCTGGGACTTCATGCCATTGTCATGGCTACCATGCTGCAGGACTGCAGTTGCGCTCTGATCCCAGCAGCTGCCTAGCGAGAGAAGACAAACCACTCCACACACACTGCCCACATCCGAAAAGTGTCCCTTTTGAAGTGTTTGTTCTCTCTTACTTTTCTCTCTCTGTCTCACTGTCTTGTCACACTCTCTCTTTCTCTTTTCCTTTTCCTCTCTTTCCTTCTTTTCTTTGGCATTGTTTCCCACCCTAGTGAAAAGAATGATTTAATCTAATTACCATTTGGCTGCTCTGGGCTCTGAATGGACTCATTATGCAGCAGAGGGATGAGTGAGGTGGCACAGAGCCACGGCTGCACAGGACAGACAGGAGAAGAAACGAGAGAGAGAGATGGAATGACACCGTGTGCGTGCGTGTGTGTGTGTACCCACACATACAAATTGCACACGCACTCAGTGTGTGTGTTTTTCGGTTTGTTTTTGTGTGAGGTGTTGTAAATCCTCCAGTGACACAGGGAGGGTTTGTGTTCCTCCTCCATGCCCACAGCTATAAAGCTCAGCAGACAATGGACACTTTTGGCCCAGTTTTACTCCCTATTTTGTTAGACCCCACACACAAATTCCCATCCAATCCCTCGTGCAGTTTGATCTGAGGCACAACGCCCAATAAGATGGCCCAATCAACACTACAGCTCCATTTGAGCCTGGTTACATGTCTGGCATGTCCCACAGTGGTTTTTGTGAGGTGTTTTGTGTTCAAGTTCTGAAAGTTGCTCTAGTTTTTTCCCTCTAATTAGTCTGATGATATTGTTCTGTATTTAGAATTCACTGACATAATATGATAGTTTGGCAAAAGAAAGATTATTTATTGAGGAGTTATTGTTGAAGAGAATTAGACAGTAGTTTACTGTTTGTTATACTGTTGATATGGCTCAGATAAAAAGCCATATCCATACATCATTTTCATTTTTTGAAATCAAATCCAAATATGTTCAATTCCTCTGGACTATAGGGTGGGAAACTGGTTTAGTGACTTCTCCCACTGTCTCTTTAAGACTGTCAAACTGAGAGAACTTAGCAAATCATGCACGTCTATGTAAATCATCAGTCTCCTTATTCATGTGCTATCCTGCACCCCATGCTGAGATGAAAACAATAGTTCCCAGTTTGAACGGTGGGAGGGAGACTGCTGCTTTGCTGGTGGATTTTTGTGTAACCTCAGTGTAGTATCCAGTATGTCCACTCGGGGGCAGCATAGACTTTTGACTGCATGTGTGATTTCTGTGGCCTCACACAACCTTTGTGAGTGTGTGTGTGTGTACACATCCCAGATTTGTGTTAAAATTCAGTGTCTGCTGCACCTGTCAAGTCAACATTGAGATGGGATGGGGTTTGTAGGAAGACACATCCTGTGTCATTTACAAATGCACATAGTCTGTGTAGAAAGAAACTAAGCTTGGCCTTCATTTATTTATATTTGTATAATTTGTGGGGGGACTTTTTATTGTCAGTTTTGGTACACACACTCTCTATCTCTCTCTCTCTTTTTCTCTCTCTCTCTGTCTCATTCTCACTCACACACACATACATACACACACACATACACACATTTGTGTTTTCAGAAAGCAGCCCTTTATTATCTCCAGAACTGATCATGCATGGGAACATTTGGCATTTTCTCCTCCTCATTCTGTCTTGCGTCATCCTCTTTCTCGCACTTACCCCTCATGCACACACACACACACAATCAGACACACACACCGTTTCCTCTCACTTTCCCCCTCTTCTCTCTCTCTCTCACTCATTTTGTCTCTTGCCTTATGTTTTGCCTCTCTGTCCACCCCTCCTCTCTCTCTCTCTCTCTCTCTCTCTCTCTCTCTCTCTCTCTCTCTCTCTCTCTCTCTCTCTCTCACACTCTTGCTCCTTCTGCCCTCTCTGCAGGAGGATGGGGCAAGGCAGGAAGGCAAGGCTGCAGCAGAGGAAAGTCGCTGGCTGTCTGAGTGTGACCCCTATTACCAAGTAAGAGCTCAAACCACAGACACCCACACAACCTCTGTCTAAATGCCCTGAAAAGGCCCTCTGGCCACTGTCCTCAGAGAGTGTGTGCGTGTGTGTGTGTGTGTGTGTGTGTGATTTTACAATATTAGTGTTATCAGAGAGCTTGTGCGTGTGTGTGTGATTTTACAATATTAGTGTTCCTGAATAAGTGTATGTATATACTGGTGTGTATGCATATTTATATGGGTAATACCTGTAGTGGGGGCAAGATTTTATGCACATAAATGTGTACATACATACATACGTGCATGTGGGTGAGTGTGTGCATGTATAATGGACCCCTTTATTGACTGGAGTCAGATGCCTCCACTGATGTCACATTGCAAGTCCCATGCAGCAGAACAGCAGAGGTGTCAGGAGGAAGTGGATCCTGACCAGAACACCCAGCAGCCTGCCTAGGAGAGAAGAGACACAGGAGGAGGAGGTGACGGGGGGAGAGAGAGAGGGAAGGATGGAGAGACAGAAAGGAGGAGTGAGCGAGTAGATGGAGGATTGAGAGAGTTTAGGAGAGGGAGAGAAAGGAGGAGGAGGAGTGGCATGATGTGGCAAGATGAGGCAACTCTGTCCCAGTAAGATGGCTGGGAGTTAAGAAAGGTCTCAGGACAGCAGGAGTGGAGAGGAGAAAGGGACATGATGGCAAGGGAGAAAGAGGAAGAGGGGTGAGAACACTCAGCTATTCTCGCCCTTCTGTGGAACAAATCTTTTCGTTTTTTTTTCCCCTGGCTCTCACAGATTGCCTGTTACACGACTTCAGTCCTCATCATTTTTTTCACCTTTTTTGTCCAAATCCAATTGTTGTGGCTTTATACAGATAATGTGTGTTTTTCTTGTGTTCTGGGTTCTGTGTGTGTGTGTGAGCGCGCACTGTGGTGTATGCTAGGTAGGGGCTTGACTAGAGCGCAGGTGTGATAATGCCTGCTTGTTTTTCTGCTCCTCCTGCTGCCTGCTCTCCTCTGGGGCATCAGAGTGCTGTTTTTTGTCCTCGTCACTGAGCCTCTACAGTCCCCACCCATCCCTTCCCAGGCCATTTGCTGCAGTGAGTAAAGTAGAAGATTGGAGTTCAATGAAGATTGTTTTTAGCCATTACTAAAACTTGGTGTTAATTTACACACCAGTGAGTGTTTATGTTATGTGGGATTAGTTTGCTGTGTGTGTGTGGGGGGGGGTGTTGGTGGGTGCATGAGCGCTTATCACACCTGAGCACACGGGTAAGTTAGGGCCTCTGATGCTCAGTGATGCATTCTCAGCTGCAGCACAGGTCAGTGCACCTGTGTTCCTCACCTGTTACTGTTGAGCTTCCCAGCAGTGAAGGAAGAGAAGTGTGTGTATGAGTGAGAGAGTGAAAGTGTGAGAGAAAGAGAGGGAGAAAGAGGGAGTCTCTCTTCTGATCACTCGTGCAGCAGCAGCAGCACAGTAGCGATGATTGATTGAGAATGCCTGGGGATGGAGGGGGTCCCCCCCCACATGACACAGTTTGCTCCCTAGATCCCCTGCAGTGCCCGGAAATTGAATGTGCTAATTAAGACAGCGATTGGCAGGGAGAGTAGACCACAGGGAACTGTCTGGTAGGAGCATTGGGACAGTGATGGTTTTCACACCATTGTGCAACAACACACACACACACACACCTATACCTATGTATACATAGGTACATTTATGTACTCTAGGTATGGATATACACAGTATACATAAATATATATTGCACGTGTATACACAGTCTGCATATGACACATACATACTGATGCACAGTATACAACATACTGTACATACATACAGTATATACATACATATATACATATCATATATCCATTCATACAGCACAGACACACGCACATCCTGTCTCCTCATCCTGTAGCCTTTGGGCCCCAGCAGAGCTACATGGCATGCTGTGAAGGCTGAGGGAGCCCGCAGAAACAGATGGCGAGGGAGATGAGCACTCACTCACAGCTCTCCTGTAGGGCTGAACCCACAGGAACACCAGATAGTTTGGAGAGAGGACCTGGACCCACAGCACAGTCTCCCAGTACCCAAGGCAGGCTCCCTTCAAATTAGTGAGTCCCTACAGTGAAGTTCTTATTTGAATGGCCATATTGATCAGATTTCAAGATAAACCTCCTGAAAGAGGCATTTGAAGATGGAGTTAGCAGTTAGCTAACAGTATTTCTGTTGGCCTTGTAGACATACGAATAAAGAAGTGGGGCAGCTTCAAAGATGATGTTTGACCTATGTTCCAATGCCAGGGACTACAGAACCGTTGAAGCAGTCATCGGGCTCCATTGTGCACATGGCACAGTATGCTTTCACCACTGATGCAAACTTGCACCCTTACCGACGGGTCAGCTAAAAGAAAAGCTTCTGTTATCTACAGGGATACTTAGCAGTGCTCATTCATGCAAAACAACAAATTAGGCTAACAATAACGAAAAATATTACAGTAGGAAAATTTTGGCAACTTCAGTCAAAAAAATGACAACAACAAAAAAACACCTACAGCCCATAATACATGTGTATTGTGCACAATCACTGCTGATAGCTACAGGGAGTGGCTCTTGTTGATGGTTGGTTATACTATAGTTGCAGTTGTCTTCATAGTAATCATTACTGGTGTGCATGATCCTGTAGGCCCTATACTTATTGACTACGTTCAGGGCTTCCACAACAATAACAACAAAACATTAAGCAAGCAGAACGCAAGCAAGACTTGCAGAATGGCAGAAAGATCATTTCTTGTCCTGGTAGATTTTCATGGCCATTGTTATTGCTCCTCTTCCTCTGCTGGGTTCTGTCCCAGCTAGTGGGGAAGGGAGTGCTCTGTGGCTTTTTTTGGACTGTCGACCTCATTATTTCCCCCTCATCCACCTACCCATTTGAAGCTTAATAAAACATAATAGCCGAATTTCCACAGCCCCGGTGGTATGAGAGGGAGAGAGAGCCCCATCCATCCACCACTTTTTGGGCATGAGTCACAGTCAAAGAAGCTCAAACCGATTTTTTTTAAGTTTTAAGTTGCAATGAAAATGCAATGAACACTGATGTCATGCACTATAATGGACCCCTGAGAGAGAGAGAGAGAGAGAGAGAGAGGGCAGTTAGGCAGTGGTCAGCTATGATGTGCTAACCACAGACAGGAAATTGTCTATACAGTTGTGTGTGGGGTTGACCCATGAGAGACATGTAGCAAGACACATTATTCATAGGGACCACTACAGGGAACACTGATACACAGCTTGCAGTTTAGTGGGGGATCTAAGAAGAGGAGGAGGTGAAGAGGAGACAACATTCAGTCATTCAGGATGATGGAAACCAATAGATGGTTTCTAATGAGCTTCATGTTCAGTCAGAAATCCCTCTTGTCCTACCTTGTGTAGAGAATTGTATTGTTTAGTTTTAGATCTGCTTGACCTTTCGCAGAGGAGACTCAGGAATAGATGTGCGGTACAGAGCAGGGCTAGCTTGGCCCCCATGCTGATTTTATCCAGAGCTGTTGCTGTGAGCAGGGAAGGGAAATAACATTTTCAGCACAGTGGTAAGAAGAGAGCGAGAAGGTTAAATGCAGGGTCGTTTATCAAGGCAACCAAAACTGGAAGCACAGCCACCACCCCCTCTGTCAAATACAAGCAGCCTGTGCTGAGTTCTGTGCCACATAGAATGCATGTATCAGTAGTATATAGAATGCATGTAGCAGAACATTGTATTATATGTATGACCATATGCATGCATGGCTGAAGGACATTTGTATAGAATATTTACCACCTGACATGGGTGACCTGGGTTCCATCCCCAAACCCACTGTTGTCTGTCTTGCTTCAGCTAGAAGTGTCTGCTAAATATCAGTCAACTTAAACACTCATCCACATTGGCATTGCTTCAAAGAACCAAACACTGGATCTGCTTTTGCATCTACTTTGTGTTCATCGGTCCACAGTAATTTCATGGTGTAGTAATGTATGTAGTGATGTATAGTGATGTATTGGGTGAAGCATACAGATGGATACTCGTGTGTTCACCTGTGTACTTTATGTGTATGTTTTTCTTCCTTAGCCCTTAATGGATGGCATGTGTGGCTCAGTCTAACTGGGCACACAAAGAAACACCTAGTCTTTGTCCTCCCCTCATATTCAAGGCAAACTGTTAGAGAATATCTGCCTTTGTCAGTAAAATCTTTTTGTGACTTATATATGTCCACAAATATAAGCCTTTCTTTTGCTATTGATTGGGATTTGGCTGTACTTGGGCATAACAAACTTTTGTATAGAGGATTAGTCATTTGTCTTCTACCTATTATGGTGATTAAATTATAATCTGATCTATAAAAAAGAAAGGGAATGAAAAAAAAAAACAAGATTAGTGAAGAACAAATAGTGAAGGACAAATTCCATCATCAATTACCATAATCCAGTCAGTTCTCCCTGGCTGCTCTGCTGGACTTGTGTACATTACTGGTCCATTGAGGGAATTGTTTGTGCACTAGCAGTTAATGGTTCCAGCTCATCAGTCTCTGTCTGGTTCCTTAAGCAGCCCACACATCAGCCCGACTCAAACCAACAGCCAACCACTCTGTTGCCTCTCATCTTCCCTGTTCAGCAAGAAAAAAGTTGCATCGAGACACACGGCTTCGACTGTTGCCAACTACACAGTCAGATGTAGGTTCTGCGTTTGCACGAGATGCAATATCTCTCCTTAACATCGGGTGGCGCTAGTCTTGTGCCAGTAAACACAAACACCGGAAATGATGGAATGGAGTGCAGCCCATAAGCGGGTAAAGCGCACGCACCGTCCTCGGTGCCCCTGACCTTCCCAAAGGAGCCAGGTGTTTTTTATAGCAGTTGTAGGTTTTACTGAGGTTATCCCATTTGCTTGAAACTTCTTTGCCTGAAAGGCACCAAAAACAGTGCAACTACATTCCCTTTTTGCATGTCCGATTTACGCCAACCAAGCAAGTAGACTTGCAAACAAATTATGTGCACAAAGCAAGCCATGGTAGTCATTTTGAGTTTCAACCAAAGCAGACAAGATACTGATCTTTTGACTATTTTCAGACAATTTCATGCTTGTGATTGTGACTAGCAAACGAACACTCAAATTCTGTGTACAAAGCAAGCAATGGTAGTCATTTTGTTTTCTGTCCACAGCTAGCACAAACTAATCAAAGTGTCCAATGGCTCAAAGCCATCACTCTCAGACTTTACATGTTGAATATGAGCAGACACTGTCTGAGCAGCAACGTTTTTGTTCCCGAACTTTTCTGAGCCTTCCCAAATACTTCACATGGCCAACAGTCGGCCTGGTCTCTTTGGCTTCAAGAGTAGTAAGACCAATCCGAGAATGTGTAGATAAGGTGATGTGTGTGTCTGGGGGGGCTTGATTGTTCTGATTGAGACGCTTGATTATCCTGATTGAGACATTGATGAAATCTGCCATCTTTGGTCTGATTTGAGAGTACTCAGAATTCAGTTTATCGCCGTTCATCAGAATTTTTAATTTTGAGTTTTGTATGTGTTGCACTTAGATAATTTGTGTCATGAGACATGTTCTATTGTTCTATTGCCCCATCAACCACTGTAATACAGAGGAAAGAGGAATTTTTTCATGTGGTCCATTGTCATTTCATTGATTAAGTCAGAGGTGGCCAGACTACTGCCTGGGCCAACGGGCCTACGGCCCTTTGCTTTCTTTTAAGCAGTCCGCCATAAAGTCTACAAATAAAATGTAACGTGGCCTTTTGTTACATTAATATAATGTTATATCTGTGCCGGACATCATAGTTTAGCATTATAGTATCATGGCAAATGTTTTGGATGGAATGGCCGGTTTTCAGATCTAAAACGCAGCTGCTTTCTCTTGTAACTGCTTAAAAATTGGTGCTCTCAATATTGCATTGGCCCTTGGCAGCTTAGATTTTTCTGTATGTGGCTCACAAACAAAAAAAGTTTGGCCACCCCTAGATTAAGTGGAGAACACTCACTTGCTTTTGAAGTGTATAACTGTTCCAAGATGAGCATTTTTGTCTCATCCACTTGGTATTTTGGTTAATTTGACCATCTATTAGCCTTCATCTCGTGTGTCTTGTCCTCTTTCCCAGGATGCAGAGTGGCCGGAGCTGCAGACCCCGGCAGACCTCAACATCCCCACCTCCCGTGAAGAGCAACTAGAATATCTGCGTTGGAAGGCTGAGCGTGAACAAATTGATCGAGAGCGTGTGGCCCGCCACAAGAATGCCAAAGGCCAGTGGAGGAGGGCCTGGGATATAGACAAGCCCCAGCTTGTGTAAGCTCTCAGCCTTTTTGTTTCGGTTTTCTTTTGCTTTATTTGTTTATTTTCTTGCATGTTTGCATGACTAAAACACTATCAGTTTGTAAGAAAATATGCCCAGTTGCTATTAAATATGAATGCACTCTCCTTGTTGCCTGACTGCTTTTAGTTACTCTTGTTAAGGATAATGCATTGTAATACTAACCCATTTTTGAACACACATTTTTTCACACATTAACTCAAGCCACTAATTCACTAACATTTCAGCATTACAGTAGAATGCAAACATGAGCTTTCCTTGCATGTATTGTCACAATGTTAACACTATTACCATAATTTCCCTACTATTAATCGAAGCTCATATGTTCGTTTTGCTAAATATCTTAAGCTTATAAATATTGGAGGGCTACACATTGGAATACAAAGCCACTTACATTTGTCAACTATCAGTTTGTTCAGGGCCAGTCCCCCCTAGAGCAACTCAGGGTTAAGTGCCTTGATCAAGGGTGGCGGCCACGGTTTTGAACCCACAATTTCCAGGCTATGGCATATAGCATGGTAGCCATGTTCTGTAGCTGCTATGCTACCATTGCTCCTCAATCTACTTTCTCATTACATCATGATCAGATTCTCTTTGTTATAAGTCATTTTAAAGGAGTAAAACATTTGACTTTGGCTTTGTTGAATTAGGAGAGGTGAAATGGCCACAGAGTCATGAATGTGAAACATAGTTCTGCCCTCCTTTCTATGTAAATAAACGTTCAACTGTGATGTCATATACAGTACACAAAGTCAGCTATGGTTTAATTCTAGTTGCTTATTTTTGCTGAATTAAAGTTGAACATTCTGCTCCATTCATCTATTCTTTGACCCCTTTAATTAACCATGGGTAAGTCACAGGTGCCTAAATTTGCCTAAAACACTGTCCTGCAGTTTATACCTAGTGCAGCTTATATCCAGGAAATTGGATATCTGTTTTGTCTGGCTGTCTGTTTTGGATTTAGACTGGCCTAAACAGGTTCAATTCCTATTCTAAACTTTCACCAGATCTTGTGATGGGGAATCACAAGACTAAATGAAATGAAGCCCCATTAGACAGGAATGATGCAAAAATAGCTGAATGAAATAAAAGCTGTGTGTTAAACATTGTAGTGCTAAGGTTGAACTGCATAACCTTTTGAATGAGGGGCAAGGCAGGTGACTAAATATCTGACACCTGTTATCTTTAGAGAAACATTCTTATGTAAAATGTACAAAAACTTGTACAGTGTCCTGAAACAGCCTATTGTGTCCCTGTATTAACATCCTAATAGATGGGTAGCAGTAGTGAAACATTGCAATGCTTTCATTCCAAAAATTCTACTGAAATTGAAATTGCCTCTTACATTATGTTCAGCTCTTTCATGAGTCCCTGCTATCTAAAGGCTCATATTTGCAGAGAAGCAGTTGATTTTAGACTCCCATTTAGGCTCTACCATTGAGTTTAATAGTGACTGCACATCTATGCTGTTCCCTTAAGTCTCAGCTCTGTCAACAGCTGGTGACGTCCTCAGGAGCATTAAGATCAGATTGCCACCAACAGCCAGCACAGAAAAACAAGCATCTGAAAACATTTGTATGGTGAATAATAGTCTGAGATTCCCACAGCAGACCACTGTACAAATGAATGCAGTCTTCTCTTCCACATGAGTGAGTTTACAGGGCTTTGAAAAGATGCAAAGCAAGGGGGACAGAGAGAAGGGGACTATTTTTAGTGTCTGTTGGAATGCCTTGCCTTATTAGGCAGAGTTTGAGAACACTCCAGAGTAAAAGAATAGAGAAGGAAATGGCTCCTGATTGAGCTACCCCATCTCTGATGTCTGTGTCAGAGAACCTAGGTGGCTGTGGGGGATTGGAATGTGTTTACAAACACCTCTCTTTCAGACATGCATCTCCATGCTGTCTGTCTGATCACTGCAAGGAGCATGGCTAAGAGAGTGGATGCTATTACCCAGATACTAGCTTCCTACAGTCCTACAGTCGATACCATCTACACAATTACTGCAGGGAAGGTCCATAGGTCACAACCACCCCATTCCCATTCACCCCAGTGGGAAATAAGCAAGGAGGAAGTTGGGGTCTGTGCCACTGCTCTCAGAGGTATGGGAACGAGTGACATGCACAGAACATAGTTAGGATTCGTATAATGATGAATATTTGATGTGCAGTCATACTCTTTTTTTCTCACCATTGACTGTATTTCCCTTGATGAGCAGAACTGCTCAGTGATTTGTGCACATCATCATTAGTTTGGTCATGACTAAAAGCTTATAATTTAGTGTCATTGATCAGAACTTGCATTTAGTATTTAAATGTAAATAGTGAGATAATGAACCAAATAGTTCAGTAAACCACATCATAATTTGTCAGGTGTTTGGTGATGATGGTCCATGTTAATAATGACATGACAAGTTCCCTCATGATTCACTATACAAACATAAACCCCTAATGCATAACAGAGATTATTTCACTGCACCATTTCAGTGTATAGATGCTAATCCTTGGTCATGAAACAGGGTGTGGAGTCCAGTGCAGTGTTACCAGTGTGCCATGTGTCAGTGTGCTGTTCTCTGCTTGAGTTTAATAGATCTGATGCATTTGTGTGCGCTGGCTCTTGTTGCTTTTCTCTGGAAACCAAAAAGAACTATTGAAAATTTTATTTCTGTGTGCAAACTGTGTCATCAGTTTTTCAGATAAACCACCAGGGGAAGCAGTACAGCCACAGTCAAACAGAGGTGAGAATAACAATTATGAGTCAAGCATAGGGTTTGGATTTCGATGTTGTCAACAACTTTGCCAACACGACTAAGATGCTTTCATACAAAGAATCCAGAATCTTTGATATTCAGTAAATGTTGACTGAGCAGGCACATATCTGTTTTAGCCAAGTGTATTTTTTTTTTGGAAATAAAAGTTTGCCAGACTGTTTTCTGCAAATCCATGAATATTCTCACCAGGAGTGGCGTTCAAACTGCTTTGTCAGTTGTCCATTGGATCTTATGTCTAATGCCTTAACCACTTGGCCACCCTGGTGCTCATCTTTTTTGGAGGAAGTAACACATTTTAGTTGCTTTTGTTTTGCCAGGAGGCAGGACTCCCAGGAAAGGCCACTCAAAATCAACTAGTGAATCTCAAGGTGGGCCAGTTTCCCTCACTCAGCCTTCAGTTCTCTCTTGTCTCTGTTTGTCTGTGTGTGTGTGTGTGTGTGTGTGTGTGAGAGAGAGAGAGAGAGAGAGAGTTTGTTTGTTCGTACAATGTCTCACCAGTAGAATGTCCCATGAGCTTGTTCTCATCTTGCCCAGGTCACCCTGGCCGAGGCAGAGAAAGGAGGGGGAAGAACGCTCCAGCTGTGGTGGGCAGCAAAGCCAAGGGCAAGGACCGTCTGACGGGGAGAGCTCGGAGGTGACATTCCTTACTCCTAACATGGGAAGCCATTGCAGTTATGTTGTATTGTGGGTCAGAGGCTTTGTCACTGAAGCTGGTGAAACATTGTTGATGTTTGTGGAACATGCAGAGAATTTCAAAGAAACCATGGATTCAATGCTATATTTTGTTTCAAAATATTGTTTCTGAATCTGTCACTAGACAGAAGTCATTATTCTCGTACAATCTCATGTAGATTATTTGTGCTGTTTTGCACAGAGCAGCTGTGTCCTGATCCAAAACAGAAAGGCTGCCCATGCCAGTAGTATTTACAACCCAGAGTATTTACAACCCTCTGCTTAGATTAAATGGCCCCTGTTGGGTCACTGTCAAATGGGCCATATCCACTTGATTGTCCCTGTCCCCTTAAAGCCCAGTCAGACACACTGTCACCCTTGGGGTCCTTATCCGAGGCGGATTTACTACATATTTCTCTCTAGTCCCTCCACACACAAGAGCAATGCTGGGCATGCTCAGTTTGTCCTATTCCTAGCTTTGCACTTCTGGTCAGAGTCAGTTCATGTTAGACTGTCATGCCCTGGTTCTAGAATAGCAAAATTCATCACAGTTTTCTATTCATCGGAATGCATAACTCTTGTCTATCCACTGCCCCTCTGACATTTTCATCAGCTGGAACAGCCGAGTCAAAATGTGCTCTTTAATTCAGCATTGTGGACACTGAAGACAGATGAGCTGGATAGTTGTTAGTGACTTGTTGTTAGTGGCAGATAGAATAGACAAAAAAGGAAGGACATTTTTTTACTTTTCATACTTTTGTTTTATGTGATAGAAATGACTAGAAATTAATTTCTAGTCATCAGATGAATGTGTTATGAGAATAGTGGATGACTAGGATTCTGTCACCTTCCATCTGACTCCCTCTTCTGTTCTCTACTGATGCATACTGCAGCTGTCTCACCTCAAGTCTTATCTCAGAGCTGTCAGTCCACGTGTCACACACTCTGTCCCAGCCCAGGCAGTGATGCTGTTTTTGTGTGTCACAAAGCAATCAATACAACTCTACCTGCATTGAAGTTTGCATCCATTTTTAAAATTTAGTGGCAATTTCTTATACCACAACAACACAGAATATAAATGATTCAAAACCTCTTATTGCAGATGGGATACTAAGGACAGGGATGAAGACAAACAGGCAAGTAGTCATTCACAGTTGACCTGGATATATGAAGTATAAAACACTTGAGCAATACAAAAACATGAAAAAATAGAAATAATATATTAATTTATTATAATAAATCACCTTTTGCTCTTTATTTAGTGGCATTGTTGTGTTCACACAGAAATACATATTTCATATTATTAGATTAGATTATAAGTGGAACATCCCTATGATTAGTGTGTCCAGTATTTTAATTTGTCCACTTCCTGGATATGAAGCACATTTGACCCCTGTTTGACCTTCAGGCCTCTGAGACGAGTCTGGAGGAGTTCCTGGAGGAGCTGGATGCCCTCTGTGACCCTGAGAACCCCTCGTCTGAGCCCAGCTTGCCCCAGAACTCAGATGGGAGCACAGCTGCTGCTGCGACTGATGACGAAAGCTGTGTGGAGATTGGGTCTGTTGCCCTGGAAACAAAGCAGACAGATAGAACGTCTAGATCACCATCTGGTGACGATGACGCAGAGAAACAGGGGAACCCAAAGGTTGCCTCACCCAAAGGAGGTGAGAAGAAGGTGCGGTTCTCTGAAGAACTAGTCCAGGCTGCCCATGTCCAGAGGAACCCCAACACTGTCACTCCAGAGACCAAGGGGAGCCTTTTGAAAGGAGCCCCATCACAGATGAAGGTAGACATAAAAACTGGAGCAGAGGAAAACAGCACCACCACTGAATCAGAGCAGACACAGACACAGACACAGACACAGACACAGCAGCAACTTGAGGAGGCTGATGGCAAAAGCCAGGAGGACCAGAACACTCCTGATGTCAACGCCACTTGCACAGAGAACTGCAGCCCTGCAGAGCCCACCCAGAGGGCTGAGGTGAAGGGGAAAGAAGACGAGACAGAGGAAGACATAGAGAAAGCATTAGAGACTGACCAGGACAAAGACGTGGAGAAGAATGATGACCAGCCAGAAGGAGAGGCTCAGGAGCCTCCTTCCTCCAGTGCCCTTGACACAGCCGAGCGAGCCAAAACGGCACCCAGCACCGAGACAGAGGGAGAGGCTTCCACACAGCCTGATCAGGCCCCAGTCCAGCAGACCCCAGAGCACACCAAGACTAGCACCAGCAGGACTACAGGTGAGTCATCGCCGCAAGATCTGAGCGCTGAGACACCTTGCTTCCCAGAGGTCTGGCAAAAACAGCCTAGTCATTCACGCACTGACACTATGTGACTCCCGGTGTCGCAGGCAGCACAGTGTTTTTACAGTCCCAGTGAGATGACGGCAGTAAGAGTCCTAAAAGCATCCCGTGTGTTTTGTGTATAAACTGAGAATGGTTTAGTTACGGCTGTTTATGCATATCATCCCTCGCAGAGGAGCTGATCGACTCCAGCCTGTCTGTGCTCAGTCTAGACACAGGAGACGCCCATCCTGACCGTGTTACCAGCACAGAGAAGGTGAGAGAATGTGTTCTGATGTGTCGATGAATATGGATAGATGTTTTATTAATAAATGAATGGGCAATCAATGCAAGCATGGATAAATGAACCCAATGCGTATGTCATGTAAAATCCTCTGCATCAGTAGTCTGTGTTCAGATTGCTCACTTTTAATTTACTTCAGTGGAGAGCATCTGCTGAATAAATGCATATAAAGAGACAATCATAGATGGATTGACAGGCAAAATAAGGACTAACCAATGACAGGGGTCTGCCATATGCTGAGGCCTGTGGACTGGGGAAAGGGGAAAGAGTTCCATCAGCAGCCTGCACATCCAGCAGCTGGGACTGGATCCACAGCAAGCATTGTCAATCCTCCATTAGAATTGTAAATCCTCTCCTGGCCAAGCTTTTGGGAGGCAGGCAGGGAGGGAGTGATAGTGATTAAGAGCTCTGTTGCAGAGCTGAAGTGGTTTGACAAAAGCTGCTTAAGAGACAAAGGCAAAAGGAAGGAGAGATGCAGAGGACGGGGGATGCATTATAGGCCTGTCAAGTAACAGAGGTGATGTAAGGAGAGAACCAGAAAGCAGCTCTGATTTTTCTAATTTCATGTTTCCTGTTTCTCTTTGTGTTGCAGGCACGGGAAGATGGGAAAGTGGTCTAAGAGGCTCAGACCCCAGTATGGAGTCAGACGTGTTAGTATGAGATGGAAAAACAAAAACTGAAACCAAAAGTTGATTTTTTTTCTTTTTGAAGAATGCCTTGTTTGTCAGGAAATGTTGATTCCTAACTCTTAGAAACTTTGAGAGAGAAAAGCTTACATAATGCTAAAAAACCTCAATAGCACTATGAATGTGTTTTGTGGTCAATTTTGTTTGAACTGAACCCATTTATAGAAACCACCTGATTATTGAATGTTGATGAAGGTTATGAATGTTCGTTTGAGGGTAAATAGTATGTTTGATGGTAGGAAATGTGGAACTGATGAAAGTTCTGTTAGGTATCTTTACCTGCTTACAATTATGTTGTTTACAAGCACTTTATTTTTTATCAAATGTTTGAAACAACCACAAAGGTTTTGTGGTTTAGTATAACTAGTAAACCTGTGTAGGGTTGATTCTCTGGTTTGCTTAAACTTGAATGATTTTGAAAGCGTTTTATATGACACAGGCCTACCCTAACACTAGTTGCTGTTAGTGCAATTGAGATTATCTTTATATCCCATTACAGGGCTTCAGTGTTGATCTGTTCTTTTTCAGTCCACTTGATATCTATGACTGCATTCAAAAAAAGGTATTTTCAATACAAGTCATGA
Organism: Tenualosa thibaudeaui; assembly: GCA_027481765.1. Taxonomy (NCBI): domain Eukaryota; kingdom Metazoa; phylum Chordata; class Actinopteri; order Clupeiformes; family Clupeidae; genus Tenualosa; species Tenualosa thibaudeaui. Next base: position 1,695,762 of record JAIFZK010000013.1, on the reverse strand, counting down.
AACTGGAAAGTTTGTCAATGACTTGTCTGACTTCTTTTGGCCTTACGTATATTTTGTCAATCTTCCCAAGGTTCAGGTATTGCTGCTGTTCAATGAGTTAACCTTAGCAGTGTTGTAATATTAGAAATTCAGTTCCTGGTGTTATTTTTTCATTCAAAGAGAATTTCACATCTTGATAGTAGTTTTCAGTGGCTCTCAGACAAGAGTATTCATAAAAACCTGCATGGTACACATCATTTTGAAATATTGTTTATTCATGCCTTAACAGTAATATAGGAGACAGTGTGTGGTATAGGCATTGTATGCCAGCAGTTCAGTATATGAAGACTTAAACATTATGTTTGCACTCAAGAAATAAGCTATTAACTTTTTCATAATAGTCACTCAATGTTTACAGCTTTGGAAAGTAGACATGGGCTCCCCTAGATCCAATTCAGCTTGGGTTTTTGATTTCAAGGTATCCTTATTTAATTCAAAGCGAAATTATCGTAAAGAGTTATTTATTTTGTTTAGAGTGAGAAAAATAAAATGTAGAACTTACGTGGACATCAAGCAAATGTTATTGTCACTTTTACCATGGACTCTGTTTGAATATATGTGCAAAATGAGTATTAAAGTTCAAGTTGCCCTTTGACTCCTATTCTGTCTGTGTGCTAAATATCAGGCAGGAGGTTTTTGAAGACATCCCTGCTATATGAGTAAAAAGTGCCATTTTATCTTAGTTTCACAAAGAAAAAAAAATCCTACCTTGATGTAGCGGACTTGTTCAAAGAAGGAGAGAAATCCTTATGAAGATAAACACACATTTTCAATAGCACACATGCCACATTTATTAACATTCCATTATTTCATGTATTGTAAACCTTGCATTTGCTGATAAAAGAGCTCTTCATAGAACATCTCATGAATGTGGAGAATCCAATCCAGATTCCTTGGTCCTCTGTAGTACATGCAGACCTGGTAGCTGAGATAATCCTGGCACAAACTTGACTATGTTCAATTACCCATTTTTCATTTGGATGTACTGTATGTTTTGAGCCACCTGAGTGTTTGCATAGGCATCCACATTTGGATTTGAAATGCTCAGGTAATCCAGAGAGTTCATGATGCCAGGAATTCTAATGGGGTTTCCAGGGCCTTTGAATCGAAAGCAGCCCTAGGATATCATAGACCCTCCACCATACTTGTACTAATTTTTAGGGAGCTTTTCTATATAGTTATCAGTCTTTGTTTGTCTAACCCACCTTAAATGTGGCAGAAAACTTTTTTTTACAGAATTTCCTTCTTTTTCTTCTCTTTTTCTGTCCGTAGACCTCCAGTATTCCAGGCCAAATTCTAGAAGCATTTCTCAATTTAAATTTGTAGTTAAATGACTTGAAAAGCTTTCTCCTGGCTTGCCTTTCATATAACATCTGACCCCCAGATGCTGTACATACAATTCCCCATTATTTCTATTCCTTTGTTATGCTGAAGAATTACTAGGGCGTTTGATCTCTGTGTTATGTTTAATGAAGCAGCAAATCATGAATCAGCGTTTTAAGCAACCTTAAAGAACCTTAAAGAAGCTGAATGTCAATGAAAAATGTAATGTTTAAATCATATTCTATTAAAACATTTTTCTTGGGGTGCCAATAATTTTGGCATGTATAATAATTGTGGCATTTATTACATGTATATATGTATATATGTAATAAATATTTCTTTATGATTTTTTTCTTCTCAGAATATTTTTTCAGAAAATTTGTTTCCCTTAATGGATGGATTTCCCCCTCATTATGAAACTTGAGAAAATAATTATTTTGTTAAACCTTTATTGAATATTTTTTGTTGTTGCTGTATACTCAAGAGTATAGGATGTGTGTATAGTCATATCCATGTATTTTTGACACTATTATGTGCTTGTAGTGTAGTGTAATGTAGGCAAAACACTTCTCTCATTCATCACTGAATTTAGGAAACCACGACTACATACCTATGAACACCCATCTTCCTCATCCTCTTGTGGAGTCATATAATCTTGTTGGAGGCGAGGGCTTGTATAATCCTTTCATACACCTCCCTAACACATTAAAGTTTCCAGATGAGAAAGCAGAAATGGGGATGGAGCCAATGATGGTTCGAATGCTCAATGTGATATCACATTCCTGGGCCACGTGCAGGTTCACTATGCCAGGTGTCAGGGCATTTGGCCTCGTCACAGGAGGTGGTGACGCACCAATCACTTGGCTCGGTAGGAAGATCTCAGCTCCACCTAGCTGTCAGTGTGTCCTTCAGCAGGGCACTCAACTCCAATGACGAAAATGTTCTGATGGAAGTCTTTAGGCATTGCTTCCTGTTCCTGCTTATGTTGTAAAAAATGCTTTTTTGAAGGTAACTGAACATAGGAAGACAATGTCCTTGTGCCCAGCAGGAAACAGAGTTCTGGCATAGTTTGCATGATTAAAATCACCCATCCAATTTTTTTTTTCTTTGATAGTTGCTTTCTTCTGAATTCTGTGTACCTCTTCTGTGTAAAGTCCCATATAAATCTGGTAGGCAATGAGCCCTGGGCCAAGCACCTTGTTTGGTCGGTCAGCTATAAATCCTACCTATTATAGTGTAGCTAGCGTAGCGGGCATATATGTTGCTTATGTTGCTTTTGTTAGTTCTCTTTCCTCTCGATTATTTTTTCCCAGTGATTTTGGGTAGTCTGTCCCCAGGACACCGAAACACAATAGGCATGTAGATCCACTCAAGTTTTAACACCAAGTAGCTTTTGGTCCTGGTCTATTTGGTCTATTCCCCACCACAGTTTTTGGGGAATAACGCAAGAACCTGAGCAAACAAATGTGGGTGGTATGTAGCCTAGGTCTCAAGGAGCTGCATCAAACGAGCCCTCACACCCCCATATCTGGTGTAGAGCCATCTATTGACAGAAACATTGACAAAAGTTCTCTTTTTTTTACATTTTTGTCAGCAATTCCCGGGACATTGAAACACAGGGTCATTTGAAACTTGGTGGGCATGTAGATCTATTAGGCCTATAGCACAAGGAGCTGCATCAAAATGCACCACCTATTGACAGACCAAATTGCTTGTTTTTCTTGTGAACACAATTTCTAAACTGTAGTGCACCAGAGGACAAAATTGTAGATCCACCTGAGCTTTACCAAACAGTCAATTTTGGTCAGGGGTCCAGAACCGTAGCACCCCGGCAAACAAATATTTAGTGGAAGATAGTTGTCGATGAGCTGCAACATTCTCTCAGCCTCCCATGTGTGGCATAGGGCCACCTATTAACACACAAAATGGCAACATTTTGGAGCAATTACCATCAGGACACCAAAACACTTCAAAGTCACTAGGCATACAACTTCACTGGGCTCATATGTCCTTTGCTATTTTGGTCCCCTGGGACAGCTCCTCCCCTGTGCTGGTGCCCTTCCAAGAACTATAATTCTCCCAGAAAGACTCAGAGAGTAAAATGATAGTCAGTTATTTAATGAGAACATGTAATACAGAGTTATTTGAATAGAAAAGTCTTTGGCATAGGCCCCTTCCGTGGTCCAGGATTATGAGAATGTTGACCCGGCAGATCCTGCCTGATTTAAGCTGGCAGGGGCGGAGTCTACCCCTGGACAGGCGGACAGCGAGGAGGGAGGTGTGGAGGGAGGTGGAGATTTCAAAACGCCGGTGCCTAGAGCAGCAAGGGCATGAATGTTAGACGGGTCTATATAAGTGAGTGCAAGTGGTTGGACAATTAATGGCGTAAAGATAGAGTCTTCCAGGTAGAACTTACACCAAGTTTTCACTGCTTTGACCAATTACATTTTACTGGTACATAGGTCTCAAGAAGACGTATCCAATGAGCCCTCAACCACCCTTGTGTAGTGTCGTGCCACCAATTGAAAACAAAAAATTCTCCAATTGGCTGGGGTTTTTTTGGAAGAAAATTTCAGTCTGCGGTTTTGGGGACACCAACACATGAGACTAATTAAACTCGGTGGGCATGTAGCCCTACTAGGCCCATAGCGACTATTTTGGTCTGCCAGGATATCTTCCCCCCTTGTACTTGATTACACAAACCATTTTGTTAAAGAAGGAATTCAGACTGTGAACATGCGTGAACAGTATGTATGTGTTGACATGTATAACTCATAGAAGAAAGATCTGTAAGACTTGTGGTTTAAAAGATGTGTCAATAGTATGAATGGCCTTTCATTTTCTTCAGATGGCACATGAAGCAATGTGTGGGGGTCATATTATGTACCGTTGGGCGATGCTAAACAACAGGCATGATGACCATAGAAAGAAAGATACTGTCTCGTTCTGTGGCTCATTTAATGATAGTTGTTTTTCTGCAACACTTTTAATTTCACACCCAGGTAGGAGAGTGCTTTTGGGAAGCCTTATCCCTAAAACAGATGCTGTTTTTGGATTAAGCTGCCACTGCAGTACCTTTGAGGAGTTTTAATTACTTCCTAAACAACACCTGTGCAGATTGGGTTATGTCACCAAGGATGTTGCACATGTGCTCTTGTATGTAAACCCACAGCCCGATAGAGGGAAAAGTGTTTTGTTGCATATACTCACTGTTACAAGTTAGCATTTAAGGTATTTTTGTATAAAAAACAAATATAAAATGAAAATGGTTGCCATTCAAAAGCTAAAACAGAACATTGTCTTCCGTAAATTGATTAATGACTAAATCAGATTATATGACAAACCTAATATGTTTACTAATTCAGTTTACGTATTTAGTGACCTTTCAGAGAACATAAAGCAACATTTTCAGTTCATGCTCTCCAGAGAACCTCTCACTTTGTAATAGTCTAGTTCAGACCTGGCACAAATCCCATGCTCCCCCTACTTTAGCCATTGATCTGCTACACTCAAAATGTTTGAAATCAGAACACAAATATTGAAACATTATGCAGCTAGACTGAAGCTGAATTCTTGAGGACAGTGTTTTGTCTGAACACTACATCGTGTTATTTTACACAACATATTTATCATATGCAGTACAGCATGTTGTTTACAGTACAGTGCCCTCCACAATTATTGGCACCTCTGGTAAAGACAACTAATGTCTTTTTGGTTTTTATGTTAGTCTCCCAATGAAACTGATCATTTTCATCTGGAAATAATCAGCTAGAGAAAGAAAAATTATGAAATAGAAAGAAATATGATAAATAACAAAATGGAAAAGAGATAAAATACACATTTTGAATGCATTCAGGAGAGTGTGCTCATCTCTGTAACAAGGAGAACTGCAATAAAAATGAAATGGAATGGCCCATTTGCAGTTGAAACAATAACTGAGAAATTCCAGTCAACTGAAACTATTGCAAACTTGCCTGGATAATGACGCATATTTATCTTGCCCTTTTAGTTGGAAGCATGGTAAGAGAGGCTAGAAATTCCCTAAGGACTACTGCTGGAGAATCTTGGGAAGCATCTTGGGAAGTCTAGAAAATTAGCCTCCTTGTTAGCAGTTAATCTATTCAAAATGCATCACAGGTAAAAGTCAACTGCTGATTTAAATGACTAAGTTACTAAATGCTATTAGGACTTTACCTACAATCATGTTTCATGGTCAGATGGTATGTAAAATTGGGTTAAATGTGTAGAAGAATTGCCATACTGAAAATAGCCCCCTGCCTTCTGGTAGTTATGGTTTGGGGTCTGTGATGCTTTGGGTTGTTTTAATTCCAAAGGTTCTTAGAATCTCATTAGGGTGTTAACCATTTTAAATTAAAATCTGTCTGTTGCTATCAAGACAACAAAAGTTGGTCAAGATGTTTGGCTCATTCAACAGGTCATTAAATCAAAACATAAGTTCATGTAAAGACACACAAGGCTTACTGATCACAAAATCAAGCCTCCGCCATAGTTGTCTCAGTCCCCTCATCTTAGTGGCCTAGTAAACCAATGGGCTGAGCTATAGAGGCATAAGCACCAGAGAGGACATAGGAGTATGGACAATCTGGATAGATTCTATGAATAGGAAGGGTCTCAAATACACTTGTGTTCTCCAGCTTTGTGGCATGTCAAAGGAGATGGCACTCTCCATAACACTTGTATTACTGGTGAAGGGTAGCTTTACAATGTCCAAAATGCAGGGGTGGCAATAATTTAATAGTTTTTTTGTGTCTGTGTATAAACAATGAGAGTGATGAAGTGAGGTCCTATTTGGTGTTCATTTGATAATGCACTTTCCACCTTAGTGTCACTGTATAAGTGCTGCTGCATAAACCAACACCAGGCATTTGGCACTAGATGTAAAATGAAAGTTGTGGAGTTAAAATTGCATAAGTGTCTTAGTAAGACTCTCCAAAACCTGCACAGTTTCAGTTCTTGTCTTGGGATTAGCACACGAGTCACCAAATCTGTAAGTCTAGCAGATGTATTATCCTGACACCTGGGTGGATTGTGTGCATCTGTCTGCTGTTCCTCAACAAGTCAACATTTCTTTCTGCGTATGTGTGTGTGTGTTCCTGCTTTGCACAGTGCAGTTCTCAGCGCTCTGGCCTGAAGCCTAAGCTCAGAAGGCAGCACTGATGTGGAGGGAACTCAACCCAGCTGCCACTGCACTGGTGCATCCCAGCTCCTCACCATCACCACAGCATTGCACCCTCTCCTTCACTGCTCCAGGGACAGCTGCCTCAACAACACTCTCTTCAATCAGGCCATGATCTTTGTCTTGTTTTTTTTTACAAAGTAGCCAACCGCAAGCTGCTTTCACAACTACATTCAACAAAGCACTAGAGAGGCTTACTTCAAAAAGGCATCCTCATGATACCTATTTTGCTGTTTTTACTGTTTTATAATCATTTTGATTAATGGATTAGATTTAAAAGAATTTATATGTATGTAAATTTCATCAGTAAGAATATGCACTGCAATTAATTGTAATTAATTGCAATAGTTAAATTGTAGAAGAAAACAAAAAATTTAAAAGAAATGCTTGCGATTGTTTTTGGTTAAGTGATTTCTTTAGAGCAGCTGTGACTGAGAAGTTGACAGCAAAAATTGGACTTGTTTTGTTGCTGCATTACAAATAGTCCTTCTCAAAAATCACAACCCAAAATGTATATTCTGAAAGGATTCAAGTGTTCACTTGAAGTTTACTTTTTTTGTTGCATTAAATATTTTATTGTGACCCATGCCAGGGTGTTTACTATATATATCTTCTGGAGCTGCTCACATGGGATTAGCATTTGATTAATTTCAAATGTCCCCCCCCCCAGCCTTCCCTGGAGCCTGTTGTTCTGGCAACAGAGCCTTTTCCTTCCCAGCATCACCTCCCTGCTCTCACAACAGGCCTGTTAGTCTTTTAATTACCTTTTTCCACAGGCACTCTCTAGGGCCGCCTCCAGGGCCTCTGGGCGTCTGTGTGCCACTGCAGGTCTTTGTCGACCTGTTGTTTACAAACCGTTGCACTTTGGCTCACACTTCTCTGATGTGTCTGCGCTGTTGTGGCAAAAATGTTATTTCTATGCTTCTTCCACTTGATTGTGGTTCTTTTGGAGACCTTTGCTATCTATCCACCTACCTATCTACCTATCTATTTATCTATCTATTTATCAATCTATCTACAGTGTCTGTTTGTCTGTCCATTAAATCTATATCTCTTACTCTGGTTTTATTTTCTCATTGATTCCCCCTCCTCTTAGGTGGGACTAGCATTCCACAGCTCTTAGCCACTCCAGGCCTGTGGATGGCTGATATGGCATGGTAATTGCAGGTCCACGCAGCCAGTGGGAGTGAGGACAGATGAGATAGTGGGAGTGAGCAAATTGAAGTGGTGGATTTGTTCTTTAGAGAGGATTATTTGTGTGTGTATGTGTGTGTGTGTATGTGTGTGCGTACACATGTGTAAGGGGAAGGATTATGTCACATTTTTTCCAAACACATTACAGATAAATGCTTAAATGCTAGACAGTTTCTCTTGTTCTCTCTCTCTTTTCCTCCTCTCTGAAATTCTCTCTCTCTCTCTCTCACACACACACACACAGTGTGTGATTATGAGTGTGTGTGAGTAAATGTGTGTGTGTGTGTGTGTGTGTGTGTGTGTGTGTGTGTGTGTGTGTGTGTGTGTGTGTGTGTGTGTGTGTGTGTGTGTGTGTGTGTGTGTGTGTGTGTGTGTAAATGTGCTTGTGCATGAGTGTATGTGCTGGAAGTGTACTTGTACTGTATGCATAAAATGTATCTGTGTTTGTCATCCATGAAATTAATGAATATAGAATAATGGAGGATGCACATGTGTTGGTTGCCCTGTTAAATATTCAATTACCTGTATTCTGTATTTTACAAGATAAACACCATTATGATTTATGATCTCATGAAAAAGTCTGCTGTCTGGTATGGCACACCCTATATCATATATTTTCTACAGAAGTCAGTCAGGGAATATGCCCAATTAATTTTCTATCAGGTATGAGCATCCCTCTTTTTTGACAATGTTGGCCACCTTGAAGTTTGCAAGGGACATCATTTACATTTATAAATGTGGATGTTTGTGTGTGCTCACTACCTACTGTGTGTTCTACTTTTAGTGTTTGTGTGTATTTTGTTCATTAACCATGGACTGATCAAATGTAGAGGGATGGAGAATTTTCCTCAACTTCAAGGTATGTTAATTATTTCTCTGACGGATATCTTCCTTTCTTTGAATGTTTTACAGGTCAGATGTTGTCCAAATCACTCTTGAACAATTGCATCTTTGAAGAGATAACAGGTATGTCAGGATCATGAGTAGGGGTACATTTAAACATTGTCAGAGGTGCAACTGCACTGTTTTTTTTTTTCTTTTGAGTTTATATTATGTGAAATCCATCTTTGACTGACATTTGCTGTCTTGCCTGCTTTTGGACAAAGGTGTCAAATTTAAAAGCACCAGCAGTCTGGCAGCTATTCCTTAAAATAACAACAAAAAAAACCCTCTTCACTACAGCAAACTACAATATTTACCAGAATCTATTTCCAGCATGTCTGTTGTTAACACTTATCATTACAGATCATGAAGATATGTTCCAAACTGTGTTGAAGGACAATAAGGAATATTGCAATATTGTGTTGAAAGACAATAAGGAATCACATAATTGGAAAGTAGGTCTAATTACTGTATTATGAAAGCCTTCATTCAAGATCGAGATCGGCATTATCCCTGAGCGCCCTATTACAAAATAAAAGCTTTGGATCTTCTGTTCGTCTAAATAACAATATCTGCGTGTGTTGGCGACACGGTCATACGGACACAGCGCTGGGCCACATTCATTTCCTCTGGCGATGTGCCACCCGCGCTAACGATACAGCGTCCTGACACAGACACAAACAAGCTATGTCCCTCGTATCTTGTCCTGGCGAATAGAAGAAAGGATTGAACTCACACGCTTCTACCAACACCCCGTCTCCGGTGAAAGCACACTGGAGGCAGGACAGTGTTTACCTCCATTTTCGAGTGACGCAATTTAAACCCTATCTTTTCCGCAACGATTATAGGTCTCGGCTTGTAATTAAAATGACGTGTTTCTATTTGGCATACCTACCGAGTGTTAATTGAACAGCCTTGTCCTACGGCAGTTTTATTAATAATTAACAGGCTATTAATATCACTGTCAGCTTGCGGTTTAATCTAGACTTAGGCAAGAATATTCTTTGTTGTATTTGCTTATTTGATTTATGCTAGTGAATCATATTTACGGTGTGTCACTGTAGACTGGTAGACGGTAGACTGTTGGAGTTAGATAACTGGCGGCAGCAGCAGCAGGCCTATATTAACATTGTATAACATTGCCTTACCTCTTTATTGAGAGGACTCTCATTAAGCGACCTTTCTCACTGGCACAAAATGAAGTACTTGGAAGGCTGACAGAACATTTTAAAAAAGGATTTGAAGTACTTGAATATGGGACGTGTACCTTAACCTCCCAACGAGTGCAAAGCCAAAAATGATTGGCTAATTTTACTCCCAGGTGTGAGTCACTGTCCACGCTATTCTCAAATGGTCGCTGTCAACTGGAGATGGCTCAGCCAGGCCTTTTTATTGGAACGAAAGACAGACAAGGTTGGCGAATCAGACTCAGACAATTTTACCATGAACTAGTCTACAATTTAATCAGTTGAACCAAAGTGAACTCATGTGACCCGATTGAAGGCAACTGCGCTGGCTCTTTAAAGCTAACAGCATTGATTTTGTCCCCCACCTATTTCTGTCACACCCTCATCCATCATTAAATTAAAGCCTTACTACACACCTTAGACGTCGTCGCCATGGCTACCTCACATGATAAGGGCATTTCTGAACAAGTCATGCCTGCCGGTTACGCAAGTATTTGCATCATCCCACCCCTCCCCTCTCGACTGTTTATTTCCGTGCAAAACAAGCGGCCCCAGACGCAAATACTGGAGCCCAGTTCCCAGATGACGAGGTTTACATTCCACTATGATGCAGCCCCGTATTTGCTACCAGCAGCACAGTCTACTGACACAAACACTAGGGTATGAGCAGTCGAAGTCTTTCGCATGGAGCTGGCGCTGAAAATAGAGCAAGAAGGCATTGTGTAATGTGTATGAACCTTCACTGTGCCTCTCCCTTTGTTTAAATTCAAGCGTTCGATCAATAAGCTTCCTTCAGAGGAAGTAAAGAGACGAAGCGCAGAGGTCTGAGAGTTCACCTAGGAGTGACTCAGAGGCCTGCGAGGAGCCTAGGCTTTGAGCTCCCCGAGCTGGCGGAGCATAAACAACCCTGCCTATTGGGTACTGCTAGTCTCTCTCTCTTTCTCTCTCTCTCTCTCACAAACACACACACACACACACACACACACACACACACACACACACACACAAACAAACACATACACATACACACACACGCACGTACAAGCAGAGCGAGAGATATATGATGAACACAATGCAAATATGCCCTCGTTAGAAATGAAGGTTATGTGAAGAAATACGTTGTCAAGCCAAGACATCAACGTCCCTCATAAAAAATACAGCTTTAATATGTGACAAAGCAGGTTAGTTATTGCATCCAAGTGGAGGTGTAAATTTCTGCTACTAAAGGAGCCAGGCTCTTTACATCTTTAGGCCTATAGATTTCTAGTCGTGACAAAGCAATGTCTCAATTTAATGGGAGCTATTCTGAGAATTTGCATGTCATGTAGAAACGCACTTCATATACATCGTGAGTCTAGATTTTTTGTTTAAGGAAGACCATAAGGCCTTTCCTGTAGTTTTCCATCAAGGATATGCTATTTAAATTCAAGGACATATAGCAGGATATAACTGGGTGGTTATTTATTAATATTGAAGCACTCTGGTTAGACTTTGGTGCGTCAGTCTAGAAACTTAAACAGAGGCTCTTAACAACAGCACGTTTTTACAAGGACTTTTATTTGCCTTGTGGTAATATACTGAGTACTGTAATTTCGTACATAACCATAATAAAAAGTATCTAACAGACCTAAAAGTTGCTTCGGGCCAAAGGCATGTACAACGTTCGCTCTAGACTAAGAGCTATGTACATGACCAAATACACATTACATTTACATGATTATATGCACATACCTGAGCTTTACTCAATTTGGGTTCCTGGACATCAGGAATCCTGATTAATTAGTATACAGAGATATGTTAAACCAAATGCAATATTAAAAGCGTTCGTTACACCGCATGGATTTTCTAAAAAGAAAGTTTTTTTCTTCAATATATTATTTGTATTTGTAAGTCTCATGTTTAAAATGCAACGGTCCTTTCAGTAGCATTCGCCTGTGATTATCAATAAGATCACCATATATCACAGATCATCATAGTTCGTATGCACCGAGTTTCTAAAATTCCATAGTATCCTAAACCGTCGGCCTTACTATCACGTCTTTACAAATACGAGGAATAAGGCAACGGAATGTAGACTAGTAATAATGAATCGACATACGACAAAAAAGAGTGGCATCAAATGTCATATGTGTATTCCTGTTGTAATACATACAAATTAAGTATGACGTGAGGGCCTTATAGTGGTGCGTTATCAATAAGTTTGTGTACGTGCATGTAGTGTGCGCATTCTCCACAGATACCATCCTTCGCGTTCCACACAGTTTCATGGAGATCTTTACATGTCCGACCCGCGGCGCCTGTACTTCCAACGCTACTTCAACGGAAGAGCGACTTTCAGGGCCTCGTCAGTTTTTATCTGTGTGCTGTCCTTGCTTATTGGCAGCGGAGGCTGCGGGGGCCGACGAGGCAGAATGTGAAGATAGTCGGGTTCCATCCTCCGCTGCTAGTGCAGACGGACGCTCTTTCCCAACTGCTGTAACCGCGCGATGTCCATCTTTTGACTGCTTTTGATCGTTGGCAACTGGTACCGACGTGTCATCGATGTGCCCTCCATCATCCGAGTGGGTAGCAGATGTTTGTCCAAATGCGCCTTGGTTTCCTGTGGCTTGCGAGGGCGTGTGGCCGCGAGGCGCTGTGTAGAGTCCTCTCGGTTGAGAATGCGCATCCTTGGACCGAATGTCCTCGGTTAAAATCGCCCTACTTCGACTTCTCATTTCTGTCTGAAAAGCCTTTAATGTCGCATTTAGTCCATTTGGCCCCGTGTCGTTGTGGGCTAAATCCAGCTGTGCGGAATAAGTGTCTGGACCATTAGTGGTGCTGGAGACATTAGTAGAGATGTTAGCAGTGGTTGTGGCTTCGGGCTTACTGCCAGCAGAGGAAGCAGTCGTCGGCTTCCATATCAGGCTGTAGTAAATGGCCAGAATTATCGCTGCTAAAGACACAGATAGCACATATGCAAAAACGGTGGCCAGCCTTACCCATTTTTTGTTGGTTTTCGCTGCCATTTTCGCCTTTTTGTCCCCCGTGTATGTTGCGGGTTTACCTCTTTCCATGTTGGGCATGAAGTCCCGCTCCCTCATATTGCCCCTATGTTTGCCTCGATGCTCCAGCACCCCGTCCGTCTTGAAGGTTTTTGGTTATCCAAAATCCAAGAATAGGTGATAAGAAGCAGGATGAGGAGCGAGGGGAAGTGAAGTGCCGCGGTTCTATTTTGCTGCCAAATTGATCCCTATTTAATCCATCTCGCTTGGAAAGCACAGCGGTCTGTCTTAGCAATCTATTACGGCAGTGCGCCTCATCATGGATGTTGATCGTTCTTGGCTCCAGTGGTTTCCAAGCATCCAGTCACAGACCCCGTGCGTTTCCAGTCTCTGTTTTCAAGGAATAAACAACACCGCTGATCCACCAGAAGTGAAATTTTGCGTAATTTATTTGAATGATCAAGCGAAACCACAAGGTACACACTACTGCCCGTCTTATTCAACAAATGAAGTGGCTTGCTCAGCTAAAAATACAGAAGAGGGGGCGGAGAAGGTTCTTAAAGGGGCGGCAATGGCTAAGCAGGGTGCATTAACTGATGAAACGGGGAGCTGACGAGCACCGGTATTTATGCACTTAAGTGGGTTGGAGTGCTGCTGCTGCTGCTACGCATCTTTAGGAAACTGTAGGCAGTTTCGGCAGTGATGCTTTAAAGTCCATCATTCAATTTAGATTCTATTTTGTCTATATCCTTCTAGTGTTATTTAAACATCTGCAAAAACTGACCCATTCGGAAGTAGGTTACAGTATTTAACATCTGTAATAATTCATGTAGCCTAGGCCTGTTCCTGGATGGTAAATGTGATTTAAGCAAATTCTCTTTTTCTTCTGGAGATACATAAAACATTGGATTTAAGGAAAGTTTCAAAGCTTCATGTACGCTGAAAAACTGAAACAAAGGCAATTAAGAGGCTGATATAGAATATGTCTCACCAACATGGCTCTGACACGTCTGACCTAAGGCCGCGCTCTTTAAATCAGGACCTTGGACAGGACCTTTCTCTGGCAAGAGTGTGTCTTACATAATGTTCTCATGCATACTTTTTAGTCCTGAGACTTATGGGAAGCAGCAGCAGTGAGGACATTTCGCTAGTTGCATGCATGCTAGACCTCTCAGATCTCCTGTGATAATCCATTAGTATGCCTACTGTCAAAACTATGGTGAAGCACCATTTACCTGCTCTGCTGTACATTCTAGAATAAACATCTGGATAATAATAAATGTAGTAAAAGGTCCAACTATTGACTATTTTACATTTGAGTCTTTTGTTGTCCTTTAAGTGCTGCTGCTGCTGCTTTTTAGGAAATTGTGGGTAGTTTTGGCAGTAATGCTTTAAATTCCATCATTCAATTTAGTATTTTACATTTGAGCTTTTTGGGTCCTTTAAAGCAGTATTCACATTTTCCCATCTATTTTTTAATTAAATTTTTATTCTATACTAATTATCTTCTTTTACTTGCACATGATGGTCCCCTTATGTATGCACATTTGAATTGTCTCTGTACATGAAATTGCAAATACCTGCACTACATACATGTAAATAAATGTATGAATATGAATATGATGTGTATGAATATAGCAGATACTATTTGCACCCAAGTGTCTATAGTCAACAATGCTGTTTGCACCCTCTGGGCAGAGTAAATGTGGCTTTTTGCACCCAGGTGTATATAGCATGGAATAGCAGAGACAAGCACCCTGGTGTCTGGAGCAAACAATGCTGTTTACACCCAAACACACTTGATTGTGTGGAAATAGCATCAGAGTCTTGTTCTGCTTTCTGAAGTGGAAAGTGGGGCTGCTTTCTTATAAGATCAAACTGAGTCTGTAACTCAACAGGCATCACAATAATGTAATGCAGTGGTAGCCTAATGCACCTTTAATGCCCAAAGTACTGTATTCCTGCAAAGTATTCCTCTCTGTGTATGAGGCTCTGAAAGATAAGTATACTTTTCCTACCTAATCCTGCTCCTCTACAAATCATTTACACAGTCCCAAGATCTTTCTAACACTTGCAATCCTCTGTGGTCCTCTGATTAGGACCATTTGACCGTCCCTCACACCAGATTGAGTTTCTATGTTGGTGCCATGTATGGAGCAAGATACCTCTCTACATCGGTAGCCAGATGAACTTGAGTGAAACTATGGGTGTCACAATGGGACCAGGGCAGTGGGGGTGCTTGTGGGTGTAAGTGGGAAATGTAGGGGGCGTGGGGAGAAGAGTACCATATATAAACCAGGCTGGTATAGGCTCTGCCCCCTTCTTGGTCTCCCGTGTGTTGGCAGTGGGTAAGGTAGATGGTGTGCAGTTTGGTTCTTTTTGTTTGTGTTGATGTTATTTTGTGTGACTGATGGTGTGCTTTGTTTTTTGGCCACAGTTAGGATAATTTGGGTTTAGACGAAAGACTTTGTTTGCACCTGTATTTAGTGTTATCATTAATCTGAATTAGTTCCACGTAGTGGCCTTGTTTTCTTTAGTCCATGCTGCTTACCTGAGTGGTGTGGCGTACAGCTCATCTCTGTAGCTTCTTTGATTTAAGTTGGTGATTGCAGTGATTCAGTGTGTGTGTGTGTGTGTGTGTGTGTGTTTTCTTTTGCTTGTTTTGTCTCAACCAGGGCGGCCGACCTGTGATGAGACTCTGCACGCCGTCTGCCTCACCCTCAACCAGTGGTCAGTATGAGTATCTTTTATACTAGTTGTGCACTTTTGCCTTAACTTGTTTGTTAAGTAGTTGCTATGAATTAAGATAATAAAATATTTTTAAAATATTATTACTTTACTTTGCCAATGACCCAGGGACTGCAGGCTGTAGCCACAGTGTAGTTGCCTACTACTGGGCCTTCTTAGAGTGGGTGTTAGTGTGTAATGGGTGCAACATAGAAGCATTAATGTCCTTTTGAGTACTGTGCTTTACGTATGCTGTGTATTCAGTGACATGGTGTGTGAGTTGTCCCAGTAGTAGGTGGCCACCTCTGACTCCTCTTCGCTCTCTGGTGGCCACTCTCTGACTCCTCTTCACTTTCTATGAAATTGGTTATTATAAAGCTGTACATTTTGATTGACCAACTCTGACTCCACTCTGGTGCCTGTTAACTGGTTGATAGAAAAGAATCTTGTTACACATCTCTTATTGCCTTTTTGGGGATTATGTATAACACACCTTAAAACACAGCTTTTAAGCAAGGCTTTTGGTCTCTAAACCCCTCCCAACCAACTCAATAAAACTCTAGATAACTTGAAAGGCACAATATAAAACCACTTGATTGTTGTTGCTATTGTGCATTTTTATCAAGAATTTCAAAGGAGCCAGACTTTAGATGGAATTTATCCACTGATATTGGTAGACCTATACCATGAACCACAACCAATGACACACATTTCTTGTGCCAAATATTGTCATTTGTATTTGAAGTATTTTCCTTATTACCAGTAAAGGTAACCATTACTTTACCATTATTGCAAATTCCCTTTCTCTGATGCTGGGTTTGAAGCTACGATGCCCCGCACTGCATGCACCCTCCTTATCCACTGGGTTACTATTGATACTGCAGAGATTAGTAATACTTATAGGTTGCTAAACAACCAATGATTCAATCGTGTCTCGATTTTGCAATCCATTACTAACAAACATAATATGGTATGCATTCACTGAATGAAAATTAGAGAAATAAAACACCTGATTTCTTCAAGAATGTTTTTGCATAGCCTATTCCACAGACAGAAATATGAGTGTTCACAGTGTTTTTTAAATATACTACATGAATAAACATACTTTGACCTTCATCAGTCAGTTCCATTGATTGATGAAGTACAAAGCAAAGACTTTGATCACATGACAGCTACTAAACACTCCCTGGACCAATCACAATGACACAGGCCACATCCACTTCCTTTGTGGATTTCTGAGAAATATAGAGTATGCTTACAACACGGGTTGCTTGGGCTCAGTTTTTCAAAACAGTTTATCCCACATTTTACAATAGGGAATCAAGGATTCCTCTTGGTCAACTGGGCCCTGATCACAGATAGCAAACCATGGGGTTTCCAAATCCTGATCACTTTGATCCAGAGTCCTTGGAGTCTTATTAATAAAAACTAAAAACTAAGTAGCAGCGAGTTACTTCCTCCCTAACACACAGTGGGATTGTTGCTCTTCAGACTTGATTTAGAGATTATTAATCCAGAAAACACTGACTTGTAAGCACTGAGTTTGACAAAAGCTCAGTTTGTCTAATAGTGGTTTCACACCACTACTACAGCTCCATGGCTTTGATTTCATATGCAGGATAGATTTTTATGGAATCGAAAACATAAAAAATGAAGTGAACCACCACCTCTGTGTTTTTACTTTTTCTCTGTTATAGTGTGTTACTGTGTTTCTTTTAATGGTTTAAATGAGAAAGTTTTCTCATTGACTAAAACAGTCATTGTTTCTATCTATCTATCTATCTATCTATCTATCTATCTATCTATAATATAATAATATATATATATATAGTATATTATATATATGCATATTTGTGTTTACCTGTGAAGAAGTACATATAATAGATTATAATAGAAATAATGTGGTATTCGTGCCAGTTCTTAAATTTTTCACTGTCTGTGTGATTTCCATATGGAATGGCTCACTAAATGTACATTTGAATAGAGGCCCAACCACAGTGTCCTTGACTGCCTGACTCAGCTCAAATCAGTACTGCTGGTGGGCAGCTCAGCTTCATTTAAACACTTAACCACTGATTGAATTAATTAAAACAAATTTGTATCATAAATGTACCATCAATGCAATATATGTATATATTTTTTTTCTATAAAGGTTACCGTCATCTAGGGGCAAATTCCATAATATCATTTATTTTATTATAGCACTATTATTTGATAGAAGCAGATTTCATTGACTGAGGACCAAATAATAATCCACTTAATAAAACAGGATGGTTCTATAATAAGGGAGACATTTTATCTACACATACGCTGAGGTTGATTTCAGAAGATGTCCTCCCATGCAGTTCTGGCCTGTGAAACCCTATGCTCCTCTTATTTGCAATGCATATTTTTGGGTGGCCACTCAGCTTGTGATTATGGGACTTTGATGGTCCATTACTCCAAATTTAAGGTGTCAGGGATGACAAAGGCAGACTATGCTTTAGGAATGCAAGGGATTCATTGATGGTGTCTATGAAGAGCTGGCAGAATGATTAAAAAGAGATACTTCCTTCAGGAGCCTGAGGTAAAGGAGTACCTGGTCAAAGGGGAGAGGTTCATCAAGTGGAGAGATGTAAGTTAGAATCCGACTACTCTCGATCTGTCATTATTATCCTGAAACATACACTGTGTTCTATTTTTGGGTCCTCAAGTCAAGTAAGCTGGTGCCTGTGGAGAATGAGAGAAACAAGAATCGATTTTCCAGTTGTTGGTTGTGGAATTCAGCGTTTAAAAAGTTCAAAGCAGATTCACACATGGTACTGGATAAAGAGAGTGAATAGAACAACTGGCTATCATATTAACACTCATGAGGATGGTGATTTCTTATCTGATCACCAACAAGACCTCAGATCAATTTTATATGGCTGTAAATTTCAAATTAATCTCTCCAATATCATTATGGAGTAAAGAGTAGGTTATTGTACATAGAGTCTATATTTCTAAGTAGCTGCTTTCCCATATTTATTTCTTATGCATATAGCCAATCACAAATTTGGTATAAGTAGAGCTGGGATTTGCGTCAACATTCAATTTCTCTGATAAAATCCTGTGTATATCCTGCATGCATGTCTAAAAAATATATTTTGCCAGGACTCAACACGTACTGCACCTGTTACTCTAAAGATGGACCGAAAGGGCTTTTACCTCTACTGGACTAATCAGAGCAAGGTCAGGTATATGTTCTCCATTCCCTGTTTATTTTTATTCATCATTATCGTGTGTGTGTGTGTGTGTGTGTGTGCATGTGTATGTCTCTGTGTGTGTGTGGGTGTGCATGTGTGTGTGTGTGTGTGTTAATTCAGACAGATATTTATTTGTTTGTGTACTATAGTAGTTACACAGTATTTTTTAGCACACATCTCAACAAAATTCTTGTTGATGGTAACCTAAATCCAGTGTACACTAAAAATGGTAAATGTTTCCTTGAGAACACTGTAGTAGTTCCAAATACACCTCAGCTTTGTTCCTGCCAATCCACACCCCACCCCACCCCTCCACCCTACCCCTCTGAATCGGCCTTGTCCCATGAAGTATATTGATCAGAGCTCAAGAGCTGAGGTGGCTTAAGGGGCTTCTTATGTAGTGAAGGCTGTCTAAAACCTCCTCTCATCTGCTCTCTGAAATGAAGCAATCTCTCATGGCCACACACAGAGAGCTGAGAGCTACAGCTCTGCTGTCCCTATTCACAACAAAGGAAGGTTTGTGCATGTTCAGGAGCGACTTACTGGCTCAGACTGTGTAAACTAACAATATTAACTTATAACCATTATGCTGGATTCAACAGGGAAGACATTTATTATCAAAATTATCTTTCATTTTATAGAGCGCAGCCTAGTTTTGCATAAGCTAGATTAATATGAAATGTATTTACTAGACAAGAAAGGCTCAAATATCAGTTAACTTTTTTTTCACAGTGTGTATAATGGTATGTATAATAAACTACAAACAATAGTAGAGCACTGTAACACATACAGTACTATAATCACTGAGTATTTGCAGTGTATGACATATGGTGACGTTGAGATGGGTGAGGTATTTATTTCGATTCTAAATCAGGTCATGTATTGATCCTGAGGTATTGATTGTTAGCTTCTTATATTGTTGTTTCATTATGTCAGATGTCTGACATCACCCTTTTCTCCACAGGAAACAGAGTTCCTGGACGTGGCAACCATCAGGGACACAAGATCAGGAAAATATGCCAAACTCCCAAAGGTAAGATTAAAATCACCAAGTCAAACTGTTGTTTGTTTAAAATAAAAGTGTCTTTTTCCTCATTGGAGGAAGGTGTAATGTAAGGGTGCAATGTTTGTCTATGCATTTGCTTTGCAAACCATCTCAATAAACAGTAGTCCTGAGTTAGACACACACACACACACACACGTATACTTACATAAAGCCAAAGTATGCATGCATGAGAAATGCATACACACACAGACATAGACACACAGACAGATACACACACACGATTGTTTGCAGAGACCCTCTGTGTGATCTCTTGGGCACATCAGTCGTTAGGGGGCCTAATTGGATGAGACAGGCTGAATTTATCCCACAGCTTGCTCCCACTCTGATCTCCCTCCTCTGGGGCTTTCCCTGTGGCCAACCCTGAGTGCCTGATCCAGTCTGTTTCCAAAGGCAAGAGAGGACATATAATCAGTGTCAGAGTATAAACATGCCCCCCTTCCCCAACCTCATGGTTGGCTAGCAGTTTCCCATCTTTGTGGATGTTTAACTTTGTCATGGTGGGACGAGTGTCAGGCTTCTGCCCCTCAGTCGCTCTGCTCAGCTTTCAGCCTTTGCATGGGTTTTGCCATTGATTTGCTTGTTTTTTGAGGGGGTAGGGCTGAAAGGCTCTGTATGGAAAGCAGGGGTGGTGTTACAAGTAGGTGGCTTGCCCTTGAAGCGATAGTCCAGAGTCAAACAACCCATAGCCCTGTTGTTTGTGGCTGCCAAGTGCTGTAGGAAAGAATAAGAATCAGAATATTTGGTGAAACATTGGCCGTATTGCAAAACAGCAGTCAGCACTTACTAATGAGGGCAAGGAATCTTCATTTCAGTTTCATTTTTTGTGCCCTGTTCAGTCAGTGTTAGCTGGCAGTTTGCAAATTTGATCTGTGTCGTACCAAATGTTGTTGTTTTTACCTACCAAACTCAGCAACTTCAAAGAACAGGACTATGGACTGATTGACTCTGGATTTTCCCTTTAATTACAGCATTTGCAATGTCTCTTCAATCAGAATGCTAGCTCATCAACTTGGAATTAACAAGGTCCAAGAGTCCATTTCCGGAAAAATAGATGTCAGTCACCACTCATTAAATCATACATTATATTTTGTCCTCAGTAATTTACATTGCAAGAGTTATGACATTACCAGTATAGGAAGAAGGTACTAAGTAACCTGTAAAAATAAAAAAAATCCCTTTGCACAGCCAACTGTGTCTTAAAGCCAGGTGTCTCGGAATCTGTGATCATCTTTTATAGAAATAGGAATCCTGTTAATTGAGGTTTCTTGTTTACAGCATCCTAAGGTCCGCAATGTCCTGAACATGGACTTTCCTGACAGCAATCATCTGGCCAAAACCCTGACTGTCGTCTCAGGCCCTGACATGGTCAATTTGACATATCATAATTTTTTTGCCAACAAAGAGAAAATAGTGCAAGTAAGCCAATTTTCCTACAGGTATAACTAAATCATGTTTACACTGTGTATTGTATATCAGTATCATTGTGTATTTTCTGTCAACTTGCATCTTTTAGCATCTTCTAACAACTGGTTTAAACTCAATGGAGAATAGGGGGCAGCTGGTTTGTTGATCTGGTGATGAACTTAGGATGTTAGCTCGCTACCTGCAACCCGGGGAATGAACCATGCATAACTGAAAACAGTGCTGGTGCAGGGGCATTTTTATTGTGCAATATATATTCTCTCTGTAAGGAGTTATCATAGAAGCACCAGATAACAACAGAATAAGATGTGTGATGCCTGCAGTACAGTTCTCTATGCCAATTAACAAGTGAATTTTTTTTATAAACATGGTGTAGTAACATTATACACACAGTGTGGCCTATCACACAATATCACAGTCCTCTTTTCATCTCTGTGTGCCTCTGGCCATTCATGAATTGCAATCATCGTCACTTGAGTGGCCTTTGTCTTGGCCAAATTACATTTGTGGTTTTATGAGTTGCATAACCCTAATCCTACAGCTTTTAGCCCTGTGTTGATGATGTCAGAGCACGCGTCTTCATTTCCTCTCAGGGTGCAAGTCATCTAAAAGGCCCTCTAGTGGGCAAAGAGTCAGACTCATTGATATGCTCATGTCTTTTCCACAGAGGCTTGTAGCAGGGTACTGGTGAGGCTGCTTCAGTCTGCAGTCTCAGGGAGCTGAAGATAGGATCTTAGCCTTCTTTACTTTGCTTTACTAACACTGTGTCTGCTGAACCAGTGGAATTACAAACAAAGCAATCAGAACCAAGCTTTTGTTTTGAGATGTACAATAGATGTGGGTAGCAATTCTGCACATCACATTTGTTCACGTTGCATGATATTCTGTCATGTTGTGTATTCACCGCAGCAGGTTATACATTGCAGGTTATACATCTGCACTATTCTCTCACTAATTTTCTTTTTTCTCTCAGCATGAGTGCTATTTCTGTCCCAGTAAATGACTCAGCATTTATGGCCATTGTTGCGCTCTTCATGTGTTTTAGAACTGGGAGGCAGACATCTTGGCCATCGCCTATAACCAACACAGAGCTAATGCTTGCAGACAAGTCTTCCTGGATAAAATGTGAGCAAGACAGCTGTTTGACAGTAGCTTTTGTTCTATCCATAGTCTGGCTTCAATCTCTTAGTTTTGTGCAGTGATATACTGTAAATTCAGTACAACCAAGACACTAGTTATGGTAAGCTCATATATCCCTATGGTAAGCTCATACAACCCTATTACAATGGTGATAATTAAAAAGATGGGAAAGGGACCCAGTTGCTAATTATGCAAGGTGTTATGTACATGAACTGAACGACATCTTAACAGAGAGGGACATGCTTCAAAATGGTCAGGCATTTTAGAAGGGCCTGTAAACGGAATTAATTATATACCTTCATTTTGCCTTTCTCAGATATGTCCGACTTACTCTGCAGACCAACAAAGATGGCAAGATTCCTGTCAAAACGTGAGTAGATTTTGTGAACAGGTTTTGTAATTTTAACATTGCATGCCACATTATCTTTCTCAGGGACATAAGTCTCAATGACAATGAACATAGGAATTGCTTTTTGTTTTTAAGACTGTACCTAATTTGTCAAAAACAGTAAAAAAGATTCATGCTCAAATTGCATTGGGTTGCGTCATAATGAGTTTACTGTTATTTTACGAAAGAAAAGAAATTTGTCAGGTTCCTTTAATTCAGATGCTTTGCTCATTTGGTAAAGAACAAATAATATGTAAAATTATGTTATATAGGATATGCAATCACAGTGTTAATTGCATTTTGAATGTGTTGCCTAAGCTTCTATAAGATGTTTCCAGCTGATAAGAAGAGGGTTGACAGTGCCTTATCTGCATCTGGCTTACCCAAAGGAAAAGTAAGAGAGTCAATCTGCCCTCCAGTGGCCTCCACAAATAAATATGGCTTTAAATGACTGGCCTCCAGAGAATACATATGAACATGCATATATTTGTGTGTGTGTTTGTGTTTTGTGTGTGTGTGTGTTTGTCTCAGTTTGACAGCATCAAGCTGGAGGTCTTCACAGAGGAGAAGTACAAGGAGTTTCTCAGTAATTTCTGCCCACGGTCCGAGATTTATGAAATCTTCACATCATAGTGAGTATAAAAAAAGCTTATTGTAACATGCATATAGTTAAATTACTGGGGGTAAAATATGCAGTGAACTGAACTGAACCGAACTGCCAGGGGTCATGTAGGATGAGGGTGTCTGTATTTGTGTGTGTGTGTGTGTGTGTGTGTGTGTGTGTGTGTGTGTGTGTGTGTGTGTTTTGGGAGTGTTTTGCTGCATGTATTTGGGGTGGGTGGTGGTGGTGGGGCAGGGTGCTATGTGTATGCTTGGTGGGGGCTTCCTGTTGAAGGCAGGGATGGTGGACAGTGTGTTGTGTGTATGTGGGGGAAGGGCAGGGATGGTGGGCAGTGTACTGTGTGTATTTATTTGTGTGTGTGTGTGTGTGGGGGGGGCTATCTGTATGTAGGGATGTGGTGGCATAAGGGCATAAGTGTGTGTTTGTGTGTATGTGTGCCATATTTTGCATACCACAGTAAAGGATACTGTAGAGATACTCTATATAACTACTTTATTTGGATCCATAAGCAATAATACTCCATCCAAATACTGTGGAAAAGTAAGAGGTTTACATTGCCCACAAATTTACATTTACACACAAACACACACACATATGGATATGGATCAAATAAAGCACTCCTCTCAAATTCTCTCCATGCACTACTCTGGCAAATCTGCACAAAAACCCATGTGTTCTAAAGATCACACAAGATCTCAAGCCCAAGTTTCATGTGTTGCCAGTATCGACTGAAAGTTGACAGAAATTAAAAGCAATTACAGAACAAATTTGACCATACTATGCCAATGAGGGTCATAATGTTCTAATGTACTATTCAGGCAGAAAATATCTTTCACTAAAGAATGCCTTTGTGTCCTTCACACACACACAAATGCACCACTGCACAGCTCTGCCAAAGCTAAGCCCATCATGTCAAAGGAGGTTCTGGCCAAGTTCCTGAATGAGAAACAGCGTGATTCTCGACTCAACGAGGAGCTGTACCCTCCCCTTAGACAGGACCAGGTCAAAGTCCTCATCGAGAAGTACGAGCCCCTCTCTGCCAACATCAACAGGGGTGAGTGAAGTGCCCTGCGGCAGCCTGGACATTCTGCATAGAGAGGTGCTTTCTTATAATTCATAGCTTATAATTCATAGCATAGCATAGGAAAGCTTTATATTTGTGTGTGTGTGTGTGTGTGTGTGTGTGTGTGTAGGCCAGATAACACCAGAGGGTCTTCTGCAGTATCTGATTGGGCCTGAGACATCTGTGGTGGTCCATGACAAACTAGCACAGAGCCACGACATGAATCAGCCACTCAACCACTACTTCATCAAGTCCTCACACAACACTTATCTCACAGGTAGGCACAAGACACACACACACACAAACACACGCACACACACACACACACACACACAAACACACACACACACATCTCACATTGTTTCCTGGGGCCACAGTGGCACTCCAGGTTGTAGTGGAAGTTTTATTCAGCAGAAGGTCATTCCCCTCTCTCACTTTTTTTTTCTCCTTCCCATCTTGCCTCCCACAGCGGGCCAGTTCTCAGGCGTCTCATCCCCAGAGATGTACCGCCAGTGTCTGCTGGCCGGCTGCCGCTGCCTGGAGCTGGACTGTTGGAAGGGCAAGCCACCTGACGAAGAGCCAATCATCACCCACGGCTTCACCATGACAACTGAGATCCTCTTCAAGGTCTGACAACTGAGTAATAGGACCAGTACATCAGAGCACCTTGTTAAATATCCAGTCCTGGGTTCTGATGTTCTGATGTTGTTGATATTTTAGCTCAAAACAAAGAAACCCCTCTGTGCTGATTAGTTGGCAGAGTGTGTGACTATAGACCAAGGGTGTTTGATTAGCTGCTCTCACAGGGTTTCCATTTTAACATTACAAATGTTGTCTTGGTAACACTTTCTATAACCCTTTATGAATGCATTATAATGCATTCATAAAGGGTTATAATATGTTCATAAAGTCTTATAGCTAATGTTATAATGTAATGTCATCATAGCTGTTTATACATTCTAATGACTGTGCTTATAAGGCATTATAATGTTACAACTTGAAGTGTCACAACATTATAAAGCTTCAATTTGGTATTTGCCCTTTTTTAATGCCCAATACCTCATGCCAAATACGGAAGCGTTATAAGTGCTCAGTGCATACTCTAAGTAAAGTGAGATGAACACATAATTGCTCATGAATGTCAGTAAGGCACCATTACAGACAATAAGTAAAGTGGCATTATTCCCTAGAATCGAAAGGCTTATAAGGCTTTATTAAACTTAAAGTTGTAAAGGCTTATATGATAACATTACAACGCCTTATGAGTACAGTCATAAGAATGTATAAACAGTTAGGAATATTAATGTCATTAGCTGTAAGGTTTGATGAATTAATTATAGCCCTTTATGAATGCATTTATAATGTTTTATGAATTCTGAGTTCATATAAAGAGCGGAAGTAGTTTGGGAACAAAATAGAACATTTAAGCATTGCCTCTAAAAGAACATTGCTTTGAGCATTTAGTTTCTAAAGGGCTGTGGTCTTTGGAGGTCAGAGGTTCCTGCAGAAGTTGCCTGTATAAGCCACTGACTTTGCTTCATTGTTCAAACCCTGTACTGGGATAGAGCACACTGGATGGGCCATTCAAGTAATGGGGAGAGGGAGGCATTTAGCTGAATCATAATAATTGTAATAAAGAAATACATAATAATGTTACAATAATGTTGCAGAGGAGCTGGAGGCTTCTAGATAGGAGAAAACACAGAGGAGAAGGCCTAGCTAGCATGTTCTCCTCCTGTCCTGCCCCTCAGGAAATTCCTGGTAAACGTCTGCGGCTGTCAGCTTCTTTGTAATTGTGAGCAGGTGGCACTGGCACCTTATGCGCCATTAGAAAGCCCAATGTTGGCACACATCTGGGGCTCATACCTCTCCAGATATGGCAGGGCTAGCTTGGACTACCATACTATGGCAGCCTGCAATAGAAATAGCCGTAAAACATGATACAACTGGACGTAAAATGAAATTATGAGCCTACATGAGTGCCAGACAAGTGAATGGCTAAGATGACCGAGTTAATTCAGATATTACAGAAGGACAGATGAACAGTGGGCAGTCACAGACATCAATACAGCATGGCATTTCCCAAAAGCATCATAACTGAAACAGTAATGTTAGTCCTTCCATCATTTAAGCTAAATTAGCCTGGGGAAAGTTTTAGATAGTGCAGGGCAGGCATGTATTAGCCAGCAGTAGCCATCTGGATAATTAATTGTGTTTGTGTTTTTGGCAGGATGTGATTGAGGCCATTGCTGAAAGTGCTTTCAAAACTTCTAAGTTCCCTGTCATCCTGTCCTTTGAAAACCATGTGGACTCGTAAGGCCCATATTTTATGAAACATCACAATCATACTGTCTCTCAGTGTATTTAATGTATTCTGTCCATTGATATTGATCAGAACGTATAGATAAAGTATTTATTAGATTGGCACAAAGTTGTTTGACACAATAACAAATAGGTATACAGCAGCTGCCCTTCAGAGCTTTAATGCGAGATCTGCACTCTACAAGACTAGTCTACACCATCTGTATTTGAATATCTACGTCTGTCCTTGGCAAAAATAGAGCATTCTTATTGACTTGACTGTGCTTTTCCCAGGGTGAAGCAACAGGAGAAAATGGCAAACTACTGCAGAACAATATTTGGAGATGCTCTGCTAACAGATCCTTTAGATAAATACCCAGTGAGTTCAGCATTATGCTCATGATATACTCTATCTGATTTGTCCAATTCCATGCTGCCTTTGAAGGATGCGCTAGAGATTTCACTTTATATTTTAGTGCACTATATAATTTAGTGCCTCCGATTTAGTTTCTTGCTATCTGATAAATCTTTGCCTTATTTCAAACGTATTTCAAACATTTTTTCCATATGCTTTGCATATTTCATCCTTCTCTCCCAAAATTTATTTCCTTCACAGCCTCTGCTAATAGCCCTGTGCATCTAGTGCCTGTGAGGGATGGTGAGGTGAACCTCACCCTCAGTCACCCTTCCCCCTCCTTTCTCGTTAACTTTGGCGTGACCTTCATGGTGCACTGCTACACCTCCACTGATTCATTTTCACATAGAGCCTCCTGTGGATGGCCTCCCCGTGTGTGTGTATGTGTGTGTGTGTGTGTATGTGTGTGTGTGTGTGCACTGCAGTGCTGCTAGATGGAGGGAAAAATGTGCTTCCTCAGTAATGCTGTGTGCAGTTGGTCCTATGTGTTTACAATCTAGTAACAATTTTATTGTATGCTCATCAGTGTCATGTGTGCATGAGTGGGCCAGATTATAATTACTATTTATTACAAGTTGTCTCACTGGGACTTAATTTTCAATACTAATTACCAGCATACACTTTATCCTTTACATAATGCAAACAGTGCATATTTATGCAAATTGTTACAGCAATTTATACAGCATGTGTGCACATTGTGCCTCTGCATGTGTGCATGTGTAGTATATGTTTCATGGTTTGTGGCACTAATGGATAGTCAATGAATAGATGAATTTTTGCATTCTTGCATGTGTACATATGTGCTTTTCCCTGTATATGTGTGTTTGCCTGTGTGCAGATGAAGCCAGGCCACCCTATTCCATGGCCTGCTGAACTCATGGGAAAGATCCTCATCAAGAACAAGAAGGGGAACACGGCCACTGCCACACCCAACGCAAAGAAAACACCTGGGCCAGAGCAGGCCAGCAAACCAGCAGAAGCTAACCCTGTTTCTGCACCTGACCCAAGAACAGCCCCTACCCCAGAGGCAGCCTCTATTCCTACTAACTCATCTGCATCTGCTCCTGACTCCTCCCCAGCTGATGGGCCAGCAGGGCCCGCCTCAGATCCACCCTGTGCCTCCAGCATCTCCCAAGTGGCTCAAGGTGGGCATCAAGGGAAGGAATTTGCAGAGAGTGACATCAATAGGGCACTTGGAGTTGTTTTAGTGGGTATTTGTAGTTTACCAAAGGAGGCTTGCAGATGCATTCATATGTATGTGCCTACTTCATCTTCATTTGATTTGTGTGCACCTCTGGGCTTTTTCTCTGATGTTAGAGGTGGATGAGGAGGAGCAGGAACAGCAGGAGGAGCAGGATGAGGAGAAAATGAAGAACTCAGATGAGGTTAATCTAATTCACATTCTATTGCCATGACACAAGGCATATACTAAGGCGTATACTTAATTATGTATGTATTGAAGAAGCACTTATGGTGTTTTATCATTTTGGATCAACGGAGCATACTTACTGGTGTTTTTTTTAAAATAGCTTTAGCTTATCTGGACACTTAGCTGCATGATGATACACATTGCATTTTGACTTGAGATGTGAGTGTTTGCTCGCTTAGCTCTTACAATGGACAAGTTGGATTGGAGAATGGATTGCCTCTCTCCTTCCACTCCTTCCTTACCCCCAGTCCTAGAGGCTACCTATTGATTTCTTCTTCCTGTGTTTCTCACACTCTCCCAGGGAACAGCTGGACAGGAAGTGACAGCGTATGAGGCTATGTCATCAATAGTCAACTACATACAGCCCTGTAAATTTATCTCCTTTGAGGCTTCCAGAAGTAAGCATCAATGGACCGCGTATGCTTCACCAGTGATCTCCCAGTGCTAAAATTATAGTCTCGACACAGATTGTGAGAATTTGTCCCCTGGGCTAAGGCCCTGTTTACACATATCTAGATTTCTTTTATGAACAGATATTTCTTTTATCCGTTTGGGCCTCAGAATTTTAGCCACCTCAAACAGATATTAAAAAAAAAAATACTCTCTAAAAAAACTCTAAAGTGGAGAATATTTAAAACACATTTTTTTCTGGATTCCACTGGATACGTGAAACACAATTTAAAAAAATAAATGGATAAGAAATATCCATTTATAAAAATATCTAGATATGTGTAAACAGGGAACATTTTATTTCAAAACTTTCTACTTCTACTTTGTACTGAAATAAACAGAAGAAGTTCATAATGTTTAGTGTGCATATGCACAGGCTGTGTGTGCCAGTTAATAGTCTTAATTATGTCCTAGTGAAAATATGAGTTTCTGATCTGAACAAAGACTTAAGGCTTGCTGTGACATTTTTGATTACAAAATCTCAGCACTGGGTTCATTACTTGGTGCTTCTTTGGCTTGCAGGGAAAAACAAGAGCTACAATGTCTCCTCATTTGTGGAAACCAAAGGGGAGGGTCTGATCACCAAATCAGCTGTGGAGTTTGTAGAGTATCCTTGAGGCTGCATCTCTACACAAACCATTACTGTACTTTACTCACTTTACTCCCAGTAAACATGTACATGACTTACTGCACATAGAATATTCAAATAGATGGAGAGATGTTCTGAGCCCAGAATATAATTTATTTACAAACACAGCAGACACACTAAACCTATTCAGCTCATATTGCATGTTTTGTTATCTATGTATTCATTCTCATATTTTTAGACATTTGCTTTTATTCTTGATACACGGCCAGTGTTCCTGAGCATGATTGTTCAGATACAACAAGAGGCAAATGAGTCGGATCTACCCCAAAGGCACCAGGATGGATTCCTCCAACTACAACCCTCAGCCCTTTTGGAATGTGGGCTGCCAGATGGTGGCGCTCAACTACCAGACCATGGGTACAACTCCCTGACTCTGCTTGTTTACGTCTCAAGCTTACATTTCAAACAACAGCAGCAAGAGCATCTGCATTTGCATTCATTATTCATTCTGCAGCTGCTGTTATTTACACTACCCTTTGGCTGTTGTTTACTTTGTCTCTTGACTTGTGTTTCTTGTTGATAATCAGAGCAGCTTTTAAGGTTTTTAGTTTATTTATAGGAGAGTAGGGTGGGCAAGAGACAGAGAGGGAAAGAGAGAGATAGAGAGAGGGAGAGAGGTGCTCAGGTTTTTACCACAAGGTGTCACTCTGGTATAGGTAAACTTAGAGCCATCTAAAGCAGTCATAACCGCTCTGGATATAGTGGTTTTAATTTTGTTTTTTATACTTTATTTTTATGTTTATCACCCCCAAACAGGAGTTCTATTTAAAAGCAGTTGAAAATGAGCATTGACCTAATTTTCTCAAACTTTGTCAGATTTTCCCATGCAGCTCAACATGAGTCTGTTTGAGTACAATGGAAGAACAGGCTACCTCCTCAAGCATGACCTGTTGCGGAGGAATGACAAGACATTTGACCCATACTGTGATAGGCTTGACACCATTGTGGCCAACACATTGAGCATTAAAGTATGTGGGCCAGTTCACTTGCATATGTGCCAGCACACTCAAAAATGCACTCACAACCTTGCATAGACACACACAGATTTTCATGAAAATACAGTCTTTAAAATAGTTATTGAAAAATGACCAGATATCACTTTAACCTAACCCAACCAATAACCATAACCTAAACTATAAATTATTGTGAATAGTCAGCTGCAGTAATTCAACTGCACTAGACAGCATCTGTCCGGTCTCTAGCAGACCAGGAAAGTGTGGTGATGTTTTTGTGTCATGTGACCACATAGATCTACTCAGGCCAGTTCCTGTCTGATAAAAGTGTGAAGACTGGAGTTGAAGTGGAGATCGTAGGGTTGCCAGGAGACCAGAAACGCAAGTTCCGCACCAAGTGGTGTGCAACTCCCAACTCAATTAACCCCGTATGGACTGATGAGCCTTTTGTCTTTGAGAAGGTCGGTGATGCATGAGTCCTTACTTTAAGACTGTTGTCAATAATTGCCACTGCATGTCATTATAACTAGGATAAGAAAACTGACTATTGCTAATAGGCCTTATAAATATTTGAAATTGTTAGACCATAATTATACAATTGGAGTTAATATATTACGCAACTATAATTATTCTGCATAGTAGTAATAACAATATAATTTTAATGGTAATAGTACAATTATAATATTATAATAGTACTGTATGTGAAAAAGTGGCTAGTTCTACATTGCACCACTGTGAGGTATGATTGTTGCAAAGTAGTTAGTTTAGGAGAAGGCTAAATGGTTTTCTGAATGATATCACATGCACATAGTGACTAATCCTAGAAGACCTCTGTCCCCTTCTCACAATGGTAGAGTCAAAATAGATCTACCCAATGTTACCACCATGATTGATCTTACTCCTTTACTTTAACAATATGTCTGGCTGCTACTACACTTTCCAGCTAGAACCTTAGACAACCACATAAACCTGACAACCATATAATGTTGTGGGAGAATATTTTGGCATTATTATGATGCTCAGATAAAACCATGGACAAATTGTAGTCTATCATGGTAACTACTGACTGTACTTTTCTTGCATGACCCCTGGCAGTTGTGTTGGCCCCTTGAGCTGTGAATCTGCCCAAGGTTTCTTCCTAGAATAACTACCACAAGGGAGTTTTTCCTTTCCCCTGTTGCTCTAGGGTGCTCCTTGTTAAGTCTGTTGTTATGTCTGTAACGCACCACGAGACAGTTCTGTTCTGTCTGAGACAATTGTAAATGCCACTGTATAAACATAATTGAACTGAATTGACTAATCACTTGTGTGCAATCTGCTGAAAGTTGCATATTGTCTGTGTGGCAGATCCTCTTTCCTGAGATGGCTTCTCTGAGGATTGTAGCCTATGAGGAAGGAGGCAAGTTCCTGGGACACAGGATCATCCCAGTCGATGCCATCCAATCAGGTGAGACCATCTGTGATAGACAAAGTCCTCCTCACCTAATAAAGCCTCTAAGATCTAAATGGATTTCATCATACGCTTTCTATTTTGTAGAATCAGACCATGTACTTGAAGATAACAGCCACACTGCCATCAAAAACAAATAATCTTTCTATAATTTCTAAGGAACGGCTTTAAGGAAACATGTTGGTTTTGTTTACAGGGTTCCATCACATTTGTTTACGGAGTGAGAGCAACCTTCCCCTCACTCTTCCCTCCCTTTTTGTGTACATCGAGGTGAAGGACTACATTCCTGCAGCTTTTGCTGGTAACGTCTAGTCATGCCCTAAAGCCCCCTCTGGTGACCCTGTGGTGACCATAATGCCTGCATCATAGTCACTAGGACTTGAGACCCAACTGCTCTTGCTCATGGCTGCCAATCAGTCCTAGAGGCTGGCTGCCTGACAGTTCAAGCATATGAGTAACATTGACTAATGATGTTTATGTGAACATTATGTAATTATAACCATTGAAAGTTACTCAGATTTACATCAATTTGTTTTTTCAAGATTTCACAGATGCTTTGTTCAACCCTATGAAGCATTCAGACAAGCCATCAAAGACACAGGAGGTAAAGGAATATCAGAGGAACAAAACAGCATTTTTGAGATTATAGGTCATTTCCCCCTGGCAAGAGTATATTATCTGTCCTGTGGCTTGTCTGCTTGTCAGTTTATCATGGGTCACTGGATGAGTCCCCTTGTTCTCTGTTCAGTCATCAGCATTTCTCAGCCCCTATGAGTTTCCCATCTCCGCTACTACTGCAATAGCAGTCAAAGATACTCTACCCCCACCTCCACCTGTGGCAGGTAAGAAGAGCATGTCTTCATGGTTAGTGTGGGGGGGGTGGGAGATGTAAAAGTCTGACGTCCAAACTAACCAATTCCTGTTAAAATTAGGAACAACGTACATACTAACCTTTGGAGGCTCTGACAAGTCCTCATTTTGTTTCCTGACTCAGACATTAAGGCCAGTGAGGAACCAGAAGAGGGCACTGTCCTTCCTTCACCACCACAGGAGTCTACTGTATCTGACACCACTGCTGCATCTGATCCCCCCTCAGTCCAAGCCACAGAGGAGGAAACCCACTCTCTACCTCCTGAGCCCCCAACTGAGCCTGCAACTTCCTGCACCAGCCCTTCTCCAGACTCACCCACTCTCAAAGGGCCAGCCATTGACAACACAGACGCTTCATCA
The DNA here is from genome assembly GCA_027481765.1 of Tenualosa thibaudeaui. NCBI lineage: Eukaryota > Metazoa > Chordata > Actinopteri > Clupeiformes > Clupeidae > Tenualosa > Tenualosa thibaudeaui. The sequence goes on along the minus strand of JAIFZK010000013.1, from coordinate 1,662,430 downwards.
ACCCTGACCGACACATCAGCACCCTCTGAACCAGAGGCAAATCCTGAGCCAATCCAAGACACAGAGAAACCATCCCTTGTGTGTGCAGGGAGTGAGGGGGAGGACAGCACTGCTGATCCCCCCTCTGAACCTGCCACTTGTGAGGGGACCTCAGCTTTATTAGTTACCAACTCAGCCACTGATTTAACAGGTAGGGCTTGTCACCCAATTTGGCCTCAGTGAGGTGGTGTTGGGGTGGGGTGGGTTGTGGGGTTTTGTATTTGGGTTTTCCATTTGTCTGTATGTCTCTGTGTATGTGTGTCCCACTCAAATAGCTTTATAACTAATTGTCCAACTACTAATCTGAATTCAGCAAACTACAACTAAATTGTACAGACTCATTAAGTCACTGCAATGATGCAGTTTTTTTTGTTTTGTTTTTTTGTTTTTTTGATCTTCCTTTTTGCACATCTCTAAAACAGTTTACTGAATATAGACCAACAAGGAACTTGTGAACTGCATTTTGAACCTTAGCATTGATTGATGGTGACTTGAACATATAGAGGTTTTTTGCAACCTTAATTTACAGCCTGCTACAATACCTCTGCCACTAGGAAGCTCTAGTGTTTGTCTCTGTCATATCTTATTTATCCGCCTTGAGTCTTACTCTGATAATCATGCATTCAACTTTTGTTTTGACTGAGATTAAATATCTTTTCCCATCCTCTCTGCTGCATTGGCATCTGCACAGAGCCCTCCACTGTGTCGGCAGAGGAGTTGCTCCAACACAAGAGCTTTCTGAAGGTCACCAAGAGGCAGGAGAAGGAGCTGAAGGACCTGGAGAAAAAGTTCCAGAAGAAAGGCGAGGAACTGACTCAGAAATACAGCGACCAGTTCAAGTCCCTCAAGAAGAAGGGCTCCCTGAAAAAGAAAGTTAATTTCTTTGATTTTTGCTGCCGTCATTTTTCCTCCAACTCTTGTCATTCTATAAAATCCTATCTCATGAATGTTGCATTGGCCACAGCATGGGGGCAGCACTGTCAACATACAATATGCTGCTGATGTTCCATTATTATCTCCAACAAGAGAGATGACGATAACGCTGTTGTTGTTTTTCAGAGCGGGTCTCTTAATTGGAGTATATTTAGACTCTGTTCTAAGGCAGAAGCAGACATGAAAAAAATATTCCACCCCTAATAGATAATTCACCTTTCAGAGCATGCAAATTCCTAATGGACCTTTCTTTTCATCCCTGCCTCACGTACCTACCTACCTATCACAGTTTCAAGAAATACTGTTGTTGTTGTCCGGTGCTGAAGGTCTGTCTTGGGCCAAAAAAAAAGTTTCAGAGAGGGAGTCGGGTGAGGTAGACCAGGGCCATACTTCAGCTGTGTGTGGTGATTCAGCCCTTAGCTGGATTCCTTCTGAGAAGAGCCAAAAGAGGCTGTGCTCAAGGAGAGTGCATGCTGAAAGTGGGTGGATGGAAAGTGGGCAGTTTCATTTGTGTTGGAGTGATGTGATGGTGCGGTAGCCTAAGAATAGAGCTCTTAGCTGCTCACCAGTGAATGCATTTAAGCCTGGACCAAAACCATAATAATCAACATTATTAGGTGCTCAGCTGTAATCAGGGTTATACTTTGTGCAAGCTGTCCAATTCTAAAGGAAAAATGTTTTCATGTTCTAGACAAATGGCATCTGTTTGAAAACGTTTGAGAGACAAATTTCTTGTGTCTTGGAACATTTAGAAACTTCTATGCATGAAGGGCACAGCACTCATCTACACAGTCTGATGAATCATCTCATTTCATTAGCTGAAGTCCATCAGTTGAAGTCCAAAAAGCTCCAGTTTAAAACAACTTTAACTTCAAGTTAAATAGTCAAATATTCAAGTTTCTTTGATATGAACGATGATGGAAAAAAGGCCATTACATGAAAAAGGACATTCTACATCACTTCACTTTCCTCAACAAACCTGCTGACTCTTAACTCCTCCTCTGTTATGGCACCCCCTGCAGGACTGGAGATGAACAGGCAGCTGGAGGCATTCAGGAGGAACGCATACTAGAGCTAAAGGAGAAGATGCAGCTGGAGCTTAGGGCTCATTTGACTGAGCAATATCACTGCACTAGGAAGAGGAAGGAGCAGCATGCCACCGAGGTACAATACAGTCCAAAGAAAAATAATATAAACAAATAATACAAACATAACCTTTAACTCAGTACAACTGCTATTTTAGCGAGGGAATAAGAAAAAGTAGACAAGAGATTCTAGAGCAGTGAACATTACTGGATGTAATAAGAAGACCTGAGAAGGCCTGAAAGTTATAAGGTACAACACTAAAAGAACAGGGGCTCAGGAATATGGCAAGCAGTACAGGGTTATGATATTATAGCTCAGCTATTACTTATGAGATGTGTCAGAGGACACACAATTTGTGTTGAGGAAACTTGGTTGAGGAATAGAACATTAGTCCTTACCACCTGTTTACAGGATATAAGCCACTGGCTTTGGTGTCTGACCTTCATGCAGACATGCTTAACCGACATGGCTAAGGTGGTGTGTTTAAATCCAGCCATTTACTGCTCACATAAAACAGATTACATCCCAGCTGGAAGTGTTCCCAGGAAACAGGGCCCATAACCATGGCCATAATGTATATGATGAGCCGCAGCTAGAATTGCTTAAGGCCAAGTAGTGCTGCATTTTGCTGAAGGCTGTCATAGAGCTTTTGGGGGTGTTTTAAGTTCAGGGCACCGGGCGTGTTCATTGGCTTTTGAAGGTAGAAGTCAGGGCATGAACACTATTCAAAAGGACATTGTTTGTATACAGTATAACTGAATTACTGTTTTTACTTTGTTTGAAAAATACTATATTTAGCGCAAAAGAGTAATAACCTGTTGCATTATTACCATGTCATTTTAAATGACTTATTCCACTCTGCCTTCTCACTCTATTGTATACTGCAGCATTTACCAGTTTATGTGGACACTGTCCCAGAAGTGCCACGTGAATGGCATTGTTGTTGTTAAGACCATGGTTTGGGGCCACTGAGGGTTTTCAATCACAACTTTCCCATTGAGCCTTCTGTCCCATAAACCTGTATTTACAAGCAGGGGTGGTGGCAAAGCAGAGCCAGAGCTCCTGCTGAAGGAGGCATAAAAGGCCCAGAGGGACAGAGAGGGAGTGCAGAGGGGGGTGGGCTCTCATCAAACTCATCAGCCACTTTATCGAGGAGCAGACACTGAAATGGCCCTCTATAACCATACTGTAATGTGCATTATATTCTGTATTTCAAACTGTCAAAACAAAAGTCTGTTTTAGAGCATCAAAAGTTCTTCTTTGGTCATAGTGCATAGTGCTTGTCTGCTCTCTCTTAGAATCAAATACAAACCACTCAACATTACTAGCTTTTCACTCTAATGCTTGACCTTAACAGACACATTGTAATTCAACAGTTCAGGTAGTTACCATAGAAGCCAGAGGCCAGGATGGATTATTTTACATTATTTGTGTAGGTTTCACTGCTCGAGTCCTCAGGTGTCCAATCCTTTCTCTCTCGCTCTTTCTGGCTATCGGCCGAGGCCATTGATTCTTCATAAGTGCTGAGGGGTGGACCTCTGCATCTCCTGGGCAGGGAGATCAGGAAGGGGATCAGGGGTGGATGGTAGCACCCCCACCCACATACACACACACACACACACATACCAGTTCACACGCCTCACTGGGGCAATGGCAGAGATATTGCTCTTTGGCTGAGATGAATGTTCCGTGGAGCCAACAGCTCTTAGAGACTCTCACTCTCACTCACCCACTCATTTCACACACATGCATACTCATGCTCATCCTGTGAGCAGGGACCTGAGTCTGAGGGAGTGAGTCGGAGGTGGTTAGAAATCCGAGGTTCAGATCCTGGCACAGAGCCAGGGCATTGTGCAGAAGAGGAAAGATCTGGCCATGAGACCACGGAACAAAACGGACAAATAGAGAATAACAGAAGAACACCAAATACAACTGGACCAAATCACATTCCATTTTACTTGTGTTCCATGAGTGTATTGATTTCTAATCACTTGAATCATGTACTCAGACCCATTGAGTGAAGGAGCTGTGTACCCAGACACTTGGCATTTGGAGAAAGAGTCAGCTGTGTTTTCAGTGGCTGTAACATGTGAGGCGTGATTCCTGCCGACAGCCATGAATGTACATGCTGTCTATGGAGTAGTCATGAAACAGCACAGATCTGGAACTCAGTGAACATGCTGTCCATAGTGCCAGTGTCAGCTCTAGTCATCCAAGCAAAATGCTCAATGAACATGCTGTGCTTAGCGCTAAAGGTCTAGTCATAATAGCAGATCTTGTATTTTCATCACACTTGGGATGGGATAGCTGGTGTCTGCTACAGATGGCCACCTGTTGTGGTGCTGGGCTGTAAGATGGCATAGTGTGATTTCATGGGACTTGTTTCCGCTTTGACAGTGCCTGACCAAGTTGCTGGAGATGGCCACTGACAAACACACCAGCGAACTCAAAACCCTGCATAGGTGAGAAGCACCCACCCACACACACACACACACACACACACACACACACACACACACTCCCACAGACACACACACCGACACTCCCACACACACACTCACACACACACTCCCACTGACACACATATACACACACACACACCTACACTCCCACAGACACAGTAACCTCATGTTTCCTGCCGCTATTTGTGCTTAGAGAAAAGTAGTAGAACTGGACTTCTGAAATATATTTGAAACTCCTGCAGCTGTGGTTGTTACGGCCAGTCAATGTGCCAAGCATACAGATTCTGACTTTCAGGTTAGGCAACCACTGCAGACTGATCTATTATGAGAATGCGTAGGTGGCAAGCTGCTTTTCTACTTGTGTCTCCAATTTTTCTTTAATGGTGTTCAACATAAGGAAGATCAGGCTGTACCTAACCCAACATGCAACCCAGCTCCTGGTACAGAGCCTGGTTATCTCTCGTCTAGACTACTGCAATGCCCTCCTATCAGGTCTTCCAGACCTTCTAAGTGCTACCAGATCAACTGATACCCTCTCCACCTTCAAGAAACTCTTGAAGCTCTTCCAAGAATATCTCCTGGCTTAAATTTTGAGAATGTACTTAACATCTTATACTTCATTTCTCTTTTATACTGCACATTTTAATACACTATTGCACTTTAAACTTAAAATAGTGCAGTTTTTATGTTAGCAATATGCACTCTTTGTTAGTTTCTCTCATTGTATTGTAGCTTGAATGTTAGCCTCTTTTGTAAGTCGCTTTGGATAAAAGCGTCTGCTAAATGCTAATTCACCAAACTGCAGCAACTACCTGTACCTTTGTACATTTGTGTGTGTGGGTGCGCATGTGTGTGTGTGTGTATGTGTGTATTTGTGCACACACATGTGTCTGCTGATGTGCTTTGCTTTAAGTAGTGTTCTCTCCCCTAGTCCCCCACGCCTTCTGTCTTTCTCAGCTGACCAGTGGTCAGCAGTGTGCTGTTAGTTGGCAAATTGACCTGCTTGCTGCTTGTGCTGCAGTGCCTTGAATAACAGACCTGTCCAGAACACACTCCATTTAGCCACTATATATAACCCCAGTCATTTGGACTGGATGTGGCCTCACAGAAATGTCAGCTCTGTCAGTGCGTGGTGGCAATACCCTGCACATTAATTCAGATGAGGGCTTCTGAGGGAAGAATGGGGAAGATTAGGTAGTAAAGATAGAGTAGATAAAGAGTCCTCTTCTGTTGGTTGACATTATGAAATTGACTTCTTTCCCCCCCTCTTTTTCTCCATCTCTCTTCCTCTGTTTTCTCAGTGAGAACAAAGAGATGAGGAAGAAAGCCGACTCCAAGCGATCAGGATCAGGCAAGGGCAGGTGAGGTGAGAGAGCTGGTGATGCCAGGTGGCTTCAGTGAATAAAACCTTTCCACTAGTCAACAACCTTTTCTTGAAAGTTGTTTTCTGCTTGACTAAGAATTATGAAAGTATATAGAGGAGGATGTTAAATGTTAAATTAAATAAAATGTTTAAAATTAAAATGATTGAAATGTTATGAAATTCTGACAACTAGTGATGTTCTTAGTAAATATTCTTAGGAATAGTAAATCAATTAAGCACTAGTGAGTGGTAATCGAGAACTGGGTATCAAGTTAAACCGAGAATCTAATGCTTAAAAATCTACTGGAATCGCATGCCTCTGACTTTATCAATTTCTCTTATCAATGCCAGCATGTTTTTGAGATCATGAGCAAATTGGTCTTTCTGAAAGTAGAACTGAAATAGCAGCACAGTTCTACATGGTTTACCTCATTCTAATAAGCCATTATGGTCACTGTATAGGCTACACTATCAGTTCATGTAAACTACCTTCTCTACTGTCAATTCAATTCAATTCAGTTTTATTTATACAGTGCCTTTTACAATAGTATTGTCTCATGACGCTTTACAGAAGGAGCACCCAAGAGCAACAGGGGCAAAGAAAAACTCCCTTATGTTTAGTTAGTCTAGGAAGAAACCTTGGGCAGATCCATTACTCAAGGGGCTAACCCAACTGCCAGGGGTCATGCAGGAAAATTACAGTCAGTAGTAACAATGATAGACTACAAGTTGTCTATGGTTTTAACTAAGGTTCATAATAGTTCCAGAGTATTACATGGTAGTCATTACATGGTAGTCAATCCATTGGTGGTTATCAGTAATTATGGTAAGAAACTATAAGCTGGATCAACAATGGCATCAATAATCCTATTAATTCCCACCCCTATCAGTAGCACACATAGTTGATTCTGAGAAGGGCAAATGAGTTTGCCATGAAGCACAGATGGTTGCATAATAAAATGTGTCCTCACCAGTAAAGACAATATTGACCAGCATTCAACATTCACACAAAATCCCTCAGTTGCTGGGGTTAAGGATTTCTAAGGACAACACTGGTGCTCTGAGGAAAAACTAAACTAGACCTATGCAGCTGCATGATTCATGCTCTTAGAATTTTGCTGTCAGTGTAAGTCAGTGGAATGACAAATACATGGTGAGCTATAGCTACAGTGTGTTGCCATTTTTTTTTCTCGTGACATTGTTGATAATCAGATCTCATTAATTGTTGTCAGTGTCAGAGGTTTTTCTTAAAAGACTTTTAAAATCTTCACACAGTTATAATAACAGTAACAGTATAATAGTAACACTTTACTTAACAAGTACATAACACATTCATAGCAGCTCTCATAAATTCTTCACAGTTCATTCATAAGGGTTTCATAACACACACATACCCAACCTTACATAAATGTTCAAGGCAGAATGATAATAACCTATCAAAATAATAAGTCCCAATGTGTCACAGACAGCACAAAGATGCGGATGCAGACACTGAAGACTTCCGGTTAATTAGAAAACTCAAAGGCCACAATGGGCAAACATGACTTTACAGTGTCTTCAAACCAATGACTTCTAAACTTGTGATCTTCCTTACACGACCAAAACCATACAGAGAAAATAGGAAAGACCAAGGTTTAAATAATAAAAAATGGGAGGCAGGTGCACATTAAAAGACTGGGGAGGATGAGCAGACCAGCTCTGCATATGGTGCAGAAACAGAAACCCAGACCGGAGTAGAGTCAGGGATTGGGACAGGGACAGAGGAAACCCAGACTGGAGTAGAGTCAGGGATTGGGACAGGGACAGAGGAAACCCAGACTGGAGTAGAGTCAGGGATTGGGACAGGGACAGAGGAAACCCAGACTGGAGTAGAGTCAGGATTGGGACAGGGACAGAGGAAACCCAGACTGGAGTAGAGTCAGGGATTGGGACAGGGACAGAGGAAACCCAGACTGGAGTAGAGTCAGGGATTGGGACAGGGACAGAGGAAACCCAGACTGGAGTAGAGTCAGGGATTGGGACAGGGACAGAGGAAACCCAGACTGGAGTAGAGTCAGGGATTGGGACAGGGACAGAGGAAACCCAGACTGGAGTAGAGTCAGGGATTGGGACAGGGACAGAGGAAACCCAGACTGGAGTATAGTCAGGGATTGGGACAGGGACAGAGGAAACCCAGACTGGAGTAGAGTCAGGGATTGGGACAGGGACAGAGGAAACCCAGACTGGAGTAGAGTCAGGGATTGGGACAGGGACAGAGGAAACCCAGACTGGAGTAGAGTCAGGGATTGGGACAGGGACAGAGGAAACCCAGACTGGAGTAGAGTCAGGGATTGGGACAGGGACAGAGGAAACCCAGACTGGAGTAGAGTCAGGGATTGGGACAGGGACAGAAACATGGTGTAGTAGATGTGACACATTGTCTCAAAGTGATCATGAATACTTCTCAACTTGTGTAGGAAATGCTCTTCAGAATAAATTCATGAAGTATGTACAAAAGAGAGGATCATGTGGTTAACAATAAGGACAAGGTAAAATAACATGCAGTATTTCTGGATACTATCCTTTGTAATTGGTTTAAAACTGAAATGACAATGCTGTTTAGACAGTTGGACTTTTATTTTGATAAGTTGTCAATATTCCATCTTCCAAATGTATGTAAAGTTGGTTACTAATGTTGACTCATGTCTAATGAAACAGTCAGGGATGCTTTGTTAGGAACTGGCTATGAATGTGTTATGTACTTACCCATCAAAAAAAGGTTACCATTATCTCACTATCAAGTAAAAAAAAAAAAAAATTACTGAACAAAGTCCAGAGGCCAGTCTCAGAGCCATGAGGCTTCACAGTGACATCACGGCACCTGGCCTGTCCCCCCAGGCCTAGGAGCTCTTGACAGCCTCTTCCATCATGTCTCCCTAATGTTTTTGGTAGCCATCTCTCTCTCTCTCTTTCTTTCTCTCTCTCTTTTCCTCTCTCTCTCTTCCTCTCTCTCTAGTCTATCTGTCTATCAATTTGTTTCTAAAAGGCCAGCAGCAATGCCTGTTTCAGCCACACACCTGCTTCCACTTATTCAATTGAGCCTTGTCAGGTTGGAGCACAAGCAGTTTCCACGAAGATGCCTGGCTGGCCACCTGCTCAGAGTGGTCTAGTGATTCAGCTGTCAGATTATACCAGATATGCCATTAATTTGTATTTAATGCCGGCTGTTGTGTAATATTGTGCACAACTAGCAGAGTGCTGGGTTTTGACATATATGCTCTATCAAACCTTTTCATGTATTGGTGTAAAACATTTCTCAAACATTTTCTTCCTTTCTTTCCTTCAAAAGACTAAAGAAGTGCAAGAGTGTTGAATTGCTTGATGAAGATGCTCCAGAAGATAAAGTGGTATGTTGGATTGGATTGGATTTTTTCAGACACAATTTGTACAAACAATCTGTATTCAGATTCTCTCTGTGCAAGTCTCTGCAGCATTTCTTTCTTTTGCTAATGCTTTGCTAACCAGTGTGAGTGAGACATGGGGACACAAGAGGGGAATAATTGCAGAGAGAGAGTGCTGCTCCAGAATAAGCATGTGTCATGATCAGATTGAACTGTGAGTCACAGTATGGTGGGAGAACCCGGTGCGGAGGTCTGCATGGAGGAGGTGGGGGCATGGTGCCAGCCCTTGCACCAAAATTATAGGGCTTTGAGGCACCAAAAAGCCCAGCAATTAATCCTCCATCAGCATCTCTGAACCCAGGGACAAACAGTTCCCAAGCTGTTGGTCCATCATACTTGTGCTTGTAGATAAACACAAAGTCGCCAAATTTAATGCTCACACACACACATAGAACACACACACACATAGAACACACACACACACACATACATTTGCACTTCAGCCCACGCACCATGATGATTAGAACATTCTGACCAGGAGAGTGGACCCCTCTTACTCATCGAAGCTTAATGTATGTTTGTGAGAGTGTGTGTGTGTCGGGTGGGGGTGTGGGGGTTGTGCAGTGTGTGTGTGTGTGTGTGTGTATGTGAGTGTGTGTGAAGAGGGGACGGTGTGTGTACAGAAGGGTAGAGGGTGACTGTGAGCATGTGCGCGATGACTCATCCTCTGTTGTTGTTCAGCTCCCTCCTCACATGTTTGCTCATCAGCGCTGAGCAGCAGTGGCTGCAGCAGCCTCGGTGTGGCTGCCTGCCTGCCTGCCTGCCTGCCTGCCCGCTACCATTCAGCCTACAGCTCCTCCCATGGTCGCTCTTCTCTCTAGCAAACAGAGTGGACTTGACACAGACTCCTGAGACCTCAGACCTCAGCCCTCTCACACTGACTCTCTGTGACTCCTAACAGACTGATGATGATGGTGTGAGTGCCCAGGAAGAAGGCCTGAGGATGAAGCAGGCTGCTACTCTGGAGACATTCCGGTGCTTTGTTGGCAAGGTGAATTACACACACGAGCACAGAGAGTGCCAGCACCTCCACTGAACACTTGGAGTTGTGAACAGTTGTATGATGGTCTGTACTATAGATCACAGTGGTAACATCATCACTGCTAACATCACCAGTACAAAGAGTCATAGCAACAAATTATTTCATATTAGACAGTTCGTGAGGAACATATTGCTTCTTACAGTCTTCTTTTGTTACAAACACACACACACACACACACAGACACGCACACACAGACACGCACACACACACACACACACAAAGTGAGAGAGAGAGAGATTTTGAGCACTATGAATACTGTAGCTATGAGACTAACACTTTTTTTTGTCACAACTGACTGTCTTTCCAATAACAGTATCCATCTTCTGTACTTCTCTCTTTCTTTCTCTCTCTCCACCTTTCTCTTTTATTCTGTAGTTCTGTAATTCTGTCTATCTCTGTTAGACACACACACGCACGCATGTTTGCATGCACACATGCACGTGTGTGTGTGTTTGTGTGTGAGTGTGTGTGTGTATTTGCGTGTGTGTGTGAGTGAGTGTGTGTGTGGGGTTAGATACAGATTTCAAATCAGAAACTAAATTTTATATTTTCCTCAGGGGTGGGAAATCTTTTTTGCTAGTTATGTTTAAGTTTAATTGGCACTACCTGATTTGGGGTTTGTTCAAATATTTGACTGGTTTAGTCAGTATACTATAGTAGCATGTTTTAGTCAGTGTACTATGATAGGCCCACATTGACTGTACCAGAAATGTCCAGAGGTACCACCATCTACTAACAACTTGAAGTAATAGGCAAGATCATCTACTGATCCAGCATTCAGGCTGCAAAATGTATTGCTTGTCTGTATCATATATTTTGATAACTTGTACATAGTTTATTAAGATAAGTAATCAACTCACATTCTGGTTGATGTGTGTGATGGAAGCAGACTTTTTCACATCCAACTGAGTTAATGACACAAAGTGCAAGACTCAGCTCAGCGAGTGGAGACAGCTGATAGAATCTGATTAAAGCTGCACTTGACTTGACTGGAGCTGTTAAAACATGATTAAGTGCAACATCACTCTCTTTCCCAGCAGGAGCCTCAAACAGACACACACACACACACACACACACACACACACACACACACATATATATATATATATATATATATAGGATTAGAAAGTTCAGTTATTTTGCTTTTTTGGTGAATAACAAGTGAGTGTGGCACCAGATTTCACTATTTGATGACTTGGCTGCACCCAGATGGGGGTATGTCATTGAGTGGACTGGCATTCCAACCACCATATTTTTAGCCCATCTTTCCTTATCTAGATTTTCACTATGGCTCATTACTGTATCCCTGGACCACAGCTCAAATAACCCGTGTTTTTAAAACTCAGGAAAGTGACACGTGATTTTTTTAGATAGCTGAGCTGTTTTTTGTAGCAGGCATTATGCTGGTACCGTGATGAGAATGTAGCTCTTGTGTGCTTTTCAGAGCAATCTGAAAAACTCTGCAGGCTCCTTTTGTGTTGGATAATAGCCACGTGGGTGCAGTCTGTGCCGTCTTCTCTGATGGTTGAACATACCTTTAGAAAATATTCTCTCTCTCTCTTCTCTCTTTGATGGGCTCTTTGTTTGGGTGAATGTAGCCATGGATGCATCCTTCTGCGCAGCTTAATGGGTCAGATTCTCTGTCAAACCATGTGCTTCATGGTTTAGTAACAAGACAGCAAGACAAACCTACTCTTTGCATAAAGTTAGAGACCTGCATGTTTGCACACCTTTTCTGCAAAGGCACAATATAAAATAAATTTATTTCATTAATATGCAATATTAGTGCAGCCTTTCCTTCTTTTTCTGTTATTGAGCCATACGTTTGGTACAGCACAGAAAGGTCTCAGTGAAGTTGGCTCCTGCTCAACTGACTGAGTGAAGCCTGCACCTGGCCCTGGTGTTCACAATCGCAGCCTCTTCCCTCTGTCTCCTAGCTTGTGCGAGAGGCCTTGGAGGAGCACGGAGAGAAGATGCGGACGCTGCCACTCAATGTGAAGGTGGCGGTGAACACATGCATGGGGGCACACTTTCCTGAGCAGATGGAGCAGCTTGCTAACAGCAAACCGGAGAAGGTCAGCCAGTATGGACACGTCTTCTTGGGATGAACACATCCTGCTGGCCTCTAACCTATGGGCAATATACATAGAATCATATTACCAGACTTATTCATAATATTTTAAAGCAGTTGCTTCAAAGTTGATAGATTTTGGTTTGCTTAACTTGATATTCATTTATGAAATCTCTTTCTGATACTGTAGACTTAGAGAGCTATGTTTTACTTCTGCTAAAAACATAACGCTTAAAAAGTGTGAGCCCATGTTGTCATTTATATTTCATTTAAAATCGGAGGATTCCTTTTAGGATTCTTTAGGATTCCTTTTATGATTGGAAGGTTGAGGGTGGGGGTGCTAATGGACCAGCGTGCTTAAAAAGCACAGGCAGTTTGCATCTCAATTGAATTTGCTCATCAGTTGCAGGTGTCTGGTTGTAATGGTGGGTGAGGCAAGAGCTCAGTCTCTGCTGATTCATTCTGACCTACTTTTCAAAGATTTGTTTTGTCTTCATATATTCAAACAAATTAAGTTTTAAATGGCCTTTAATTTGCTTTTTTGTTGATTCCTCCTTTTGTTTTTGGAGGGGCGGTGAGCTAGAGCGTAACATGAGAGAGCATTTTTCAGTTAGAAAATGAAATGAAAGCTAATGTAAAAGAACCCTGCAGCTTTCTTACCTGTGAAGCTGTTTCATTCTGCTCTCTCTCCTCCAAAGGGCAAAGGGTGCTTATGGGTAATAAATTGGAGTGGGAGAACACAGTGAATCAGAAAGTCTTTATCAGTCTCCATGTTCTCTGGGTAGTCAGCGACTCAAGCTGTCCCACAGCTCAGATGGACAGGAGCCTGTTATCCCAACAGTCCCCTCCCACTGGGCCCAACACAAATGGCTTCCTTTCAGAGAACAGGAGAGAGGTGCATTTACACACTCACTGCACAGCCAGTTAGTAATTACAGCTCTGGCTTTTATACAAGATGCCAAGTAATTGTCAGGATATTTTTCTTTTCTGTTTTCTTTGTTACATTGTGTTTGAAAATAATTAATGGTGTGATGAGGGCTTGTCATCATTAATAGCCCTTTGCCTGGAATTCTGCTCTGATAGCACCTCCTATCCACAAGTTTATAGAATTGTAGAGTCCCATAATTTTATAACTAATGGGAATATGGAGTGTAGATGTTGTGTAAGAGCTTTTAAACTTTCCGAATAAGTCAAAACAGATGGTGTGTAATGCTTTCAGGAACGTGGTATTGGCATAGATTGCATAGATTGCATCATGATCAGCACAATTCAACATACAGGAGACATAGAATGAAAAACCATTGCCTTGGAGGGTTGTGCATGCTCAAAGAGGTATCATGAAAATGATGCATGGTTGTGCCCTCCTTCATATGAAAATCTTGAATAGCCTCTAAAACATGGGCGAATTAGAAGAAAGCCTATTTGTGATTGCCAAAGAGGGCGCCATTTAGCCAAAAGAACCATTTCGATACCTATCTTAAATATTAGGTTTTAATTGGGCTTGTAAAATTGCACTTGTTTTTGCTAAATCAGAGTTTAATATATTATATTAGAATGATACTCTATTCATCCATTCTATGCCACATGCCACCTGTAATAGGTATGTTAAAAGACCTATTTTGGTTTGCTTTGAGTTAATAATCATCCATGCTAATAATAATGGCTTGAAATAAACATGTTGGTAATTTAATTAGGCTGGGTGAATCTTATTGTGTACATATGGACGGGTACAATCCGGTTGTTTTTATTAAAGCATAGTCTGCACAGAAATACAGTGTGTTTGTTTACACACAGTAGGTAAGTCCATGAGTGAGCTTTAATGCACTGATAATGTCTTTCTAAATGACATTTTTAAAGAGGTGCCAAAAGCCTGTTCTTAGTCAGAGAGGCTGGTTTGCTATTTCTGGCCACAGTGATAGATGGTAGCTGAGTTTTGTTTTGAAGAAGTGAGGGTACACGGCACGTGGAAACAAGCCCTCGTGTCATCTCTGTGTTGAACCACCAGATCCTTTACGTCAGTTGTACTTGTGTACAAAGACATAGACACGAGTGCACACACACACGCATGCACACACACACATTTTCATGCACACAAACAAACAACTGCATACATAAACACACAAATATAATGCATCTTGCAAATCAAAGGCCCTACACTCGCACTGGTGCAATGGACTCTGCCATGTAGAACTCAGAATAATGTCACTTAATTACAAAGCTCTTTAGCATGCCTAAATTATCTTGAAAGGCTTAATTTCAGCAACTCAAGGTGAGGAGTGCTGCACGCCATGCCAAGAATATGCCTTTTGTAGACACACACAAAAGAGAAGAGAGAGCCAGAGACAAGAGATGTAGATCCTTAAAGAGAGAGAATGAGTGTGCTTACTGTATGGGCTCACAAAAGAGAGTGATAAAAGGGATGAGTGAAGGCAGAGAGATCTTGTCTTCAAGAAATCACTGTGCAGCCATCCACTCACAAAGTTTGAAAAACCAAGGCTCAGTGATTTCTTCATTCATATGGTTCATGTGGGACTGTAATTCAATTCAATTATATTTATACAGCGCCATTTACAATAGAATTCTCTCATGGCGCTTTACAGACATTAACAAGGGGCATCCAAGAGCAACAGGGGCAAGGAAAACCTCCCTTGTCATAGTTACTCTAAAAAGAAACCTTAGGCGGATCCACTGCTCAAGAGGCCAACCCAGCTGCTAGGGCTCTTGCAGGAATGTAGCCTTCCAACCATGGCTCAGTTCAAATGCCACAGAAAATATTTCCAGACAAACCAACAGTTTTACAGTAATCAGATAATGAAGCATACTTGGAAAATAGCAAACACATTTTGTAAAATTGAATGACTGATTGCACATTATATGAGGGTTAATGAGCATCAATGTGTCCTAATATATGAAAATGAATAACAATCAATGAGGCAGAGGCGAACCTTACCAGTGCTCAGTTAGTGTTGCCACTGGTTACTAAGGGTATTACATTTTATGTGTGACTTTCTGTGAGCGAGTTTTTGTTCACATAGCAACAAAACATAATTTCATTACTTTCACACTAGTCAAATTGCTGCTGTGCTAGTCTGTTCACACTGTCATACTCAAGTATCTAATTGGAAATGTCTACCTCCTTGTGGTGGTCTTTTAGGTGGTGTGTAAGTGTGATTCCTATGTTCACAGGCTACCATAACAAACAAATCTTTGGGAGTTGACTGAGTGGAGCAAAGCTGAGACAGTTTTTCAGAGAGAAAAGTGATTCATGTGGCATTTGTCATATTGCTCAATCAATTTAGCAGCATCTCCATGTTTGTCACTTGTCATTAAATGTCTGTTTGTGTGTGTGTGTGTGTGTGTGTGTGTGTGTATGCGTGTGTATGCGTGTGTGTGAGTGCGTGCGAGTGTGTGTATGAAATTGAGAGGGATTCTATCGAAAGAAACAGTATGATGACGATGTCAAGCAGAGAGATTAAGTATCAAATCCCAGCTGACAGACACACACTCATAGATGCATAGTACAGACACACCACACACAGACTAGTCACGTAGTCTACAGACACACAATACACACACAGACTTGTAACATAGTCTACAGACACACAACAAACACACAGACTAGTCACTTAGACTACAGACACACCACACACACCCACAAACTAGTCACACAGTCTACAGACACACCACACAAACACACAGACTAGTCACACAGTCTACAGACACACCACACACACACACACACACACACACACAGGCTGGTCATTCAGTCTACTGACACACCACAGAAAACATTGAGGGCATCACCCAGCATAAACAAGGGTGGTTAGTTGGGTCCGGGGGTGTGAGGGGAATGACTGGTGCTTTGCACTCAGGTGAGGTCTCAGTTGCATTAAATGAGGGAAAAGAGGAGGACTTCATTAGCATTAGCGCATTAGCACTAGCCCCTTTACCCTCTGTGAGTGGGCACAAACACCCTGGGTTTCTCCACACAAACAGTCAGCGCTAACAGCACACACTCAGCCCACGCATGACACACATCACTGCTGTCAAAGACACACACAGGCCACCATGGTGACACAACGGCTGGGGGATAACTCTCAGTGTGTCACACACACACACAAACACACACACACACACGCTATTCCACAGAGTCCCAGGGCTGATGATGATGATGGCAAATGTGTTGCCAGAGCACCAGCTGGCATTGGGAACCTCCTCTCTCAAGAGTTGAGCCCTGTGCTGTAAGAAACACTAATAGCCACAACCAAACTCCTTGTTTGTATCATACAGCTGATAAAACATGATTCTGATTCTAGCTTAGCACAATACAGTCATGGTTGAAAATGTGTTTCTGTGAGATTAGAGAATTACTATGAAATTAGTTGAACTCTCATGGGTAAGTTATCATCAATATGAATGAAATCAATAATGGATACAAAGAGATTCCAGATGTCTTGAAATGATGAAATTTGTTGTATTTTAAGTGTTATAAATGAGTATAATATGTTCATGAATAAGGTTTAGTTTTATCTTTACTGACTCTGAACTACTAAGAGGCTTTAATAATAGGTATTTGCTTGACAGAAATCTATTCAGTAAAGCTGGTCTTCCAGTCTTCCATGAGCATGCCTCTGACAGTGTGAATGGATCACTAACATTTTTAAGCAGCTCATGACAGCTAATGCCAAAGGAACTGCCACGACTTTACTGGGATTCATCTTTACATTGCTTCTCACACATAGCCCAGGACCAGCTTCTGGTACCCGCTACAAATCATTCCGCAAAACCACAAAATGCTGAGCACAGATGGATGATTAGGTTGCCATGGAGGGTCTTGGCATGGGAGGCATATTCAAATGGTCTATGCCAGTGTCCCTTTGCCAGGTCACTGATTCAGAACATGCTTGGCACTTCAGGAATTATGAATAGACAAAAAAAAGCCCACATGCCCTTGTTCTGATTCATATCTAATTATTATTCATAAAAAACACGGACAAACAAATATTGCAAAAAACATTTATCCAGACGTGTTTAAATACCGTTACCAGCTTTGTCTTTTTATTACATACATGATGACACAATGGCGTTGTCTCATGGTGCTTTACAGCAAGGAGCATCCAAGGGGGCAAGGAAAAACTCACTTATGTTTAGTTATTCTAGGAAGAAACCTTGGGCAGATCCACGACTCAAGGGGCTAACCCAACTGCCAGGGGTCATGCAAGAAAATTACAATCAGTAGTAACTTTGATAGACTAGAAGTTGCCCATGGTTTTAGCTGAGCATCATAATAGTTCCAAAATATGTAGCTTACTCTAAACATATTCTTGTACAAAAGCGCCTCAGAAGAAATAACAGTGAATGAAATGGAGGCCTTTCCAAGGTCCCAGCTGTTTTCAGCAGAGAGTGAAGTAAGTGTATGGTGGTAGTTTGCTGCTCACGTGTCGGCTGCTGAGAACCCTGCCAGGAGCTCAGCCAAGGGCTAAACGTGGCTCACACAGAGTGTACAAGATGGATACAGCCTCCATTGGGGTACACAAGGCCATAACAAGACCAGAATAGAGACACTTGTGTTGGCCTCGCTGAGAGGGGAGATGGGGCAATGAGTCCTTTGTGCTGGATCCTCCACACATGCTGCTCCACTCAGCTGCTGCGGCTTTGCTTGGCTTTCCTTTCTGTGGTGCTCTTCAGCCACCCACCTTGAGTCCAAGGACCTCAGCCGCTACATCTGGGCGTGGGTTATCTGGGCATCCTCATGGGGCCATGGTTCCAGAAAATTAACTTGCATTCTAGGTGTGCTGAACTGAACCTCAGAAAGCTCTTTTGACAGTGCCACTTGAATTCTAATGGACTGGTTTTATCTCTCCAGGCTGCCTTGCCAACAAAGGTGTGTGTCATAAGGTCTGCTGAGTTGATTAGTAGGTCAGTTTCTTTCAATCTGCCATTCTCTTACTCTCTCTCTCTCTCTCTCTTACCCATCTCCACCTTGTCAGAAATGTTTCTGTTGATCATCTGTCTGGACTGTGTTGCCAACAAAAGCCTTGATGTGGTCCGTCATAACAGTTATCAACAAAATTGCTTAGTGATCTATAAATTCTAATTTTGGTAGTGCTTACACGGTTGAAGGTAGGCTTGCTTTTTTCAGCAAAATTTTCAACACTGCTTCTCCAAAGAAGGCAGGTTTTGAAAGAAGTCCTAATTTAAAATAATTAAAACAGACTGCAGAGTGGGGTGCCTTTTAGAAATATCCATGTTGACATGGTAACGGTTTGTTCTGCAACTCCCTTATTAAGATCTTATGAAACAGAAACATTTTTCTCATAACAGAACAAAATGTTCTATCATGAATCTACAATGCAAAACTGTAGAAAATCACTATTTAAATAGCTATATTTATGATGCATGACTTCTATGCAATTCTAAACTTGTTATGTGAAAGTGATGTCTCTAAAGCAGACTGATTATTTTGTAAAAATAACCCAGACTGGCTTAAAACTTCTGTGTATAGGTGGGTGCAAGTCTGCAATCTTTCTCCATGTCAACAGCGTCTTGCTCTCTACAGATTTAGATTTAGCATCTTCTTTCACTCAATAGTAAGGTCTTTCTTTCAGGGGTAAAGGAGCTACGAAGTCAAGATCCTTTGTTCTGAGTAGCTCTTAATGTTTTGTTCAAGAACTTATCAAGCTGAGTAAGAGCTTTTGCTATAAAAAGGCCTGCACTCTCAAGATCGATTGCCTCAGAGCATTTTTTGTCACCTTTTCATCGCTGGCCACAGGTAGACTCTAAAAATAAAACAAAACACAAAAAAAGTGTTCAGCTGCTCTCTGTTGATTTAACCCACAACCCCTGTTCCTTGGCAAGTTTGACAAATGTAACATACCCATGAGTTTGCCATCCTGTTGGGTGACTTTACCTCACAGCAGAGATGGCAAAAGTAATCAGTTTCCATGCATGGAAAAATATAGATAATTGTGTATAAATGTAAGTATGAGTACAATAACTCTTTAGAATAATGGTACACATTCCTAAACCCTCACATGAAGGCACTGTAATATGTTCATCAGTGCTTTATTACTGCTGCCTCTCCTGATAGGGGCTTAACTCATGCACTACAGGTGAACTTGCTCTGTGTGATCGCCCTCTCTGAGCGCAGCACATCGCCATTCAGACCTTTGAGAATTAATAGGGTTTCCAAATGGGCACTGACCACTTCACAGTTGTTTAAGATAGTGCCTGCTTCCCCAATACCATCTATTTATAAATGGAGGGAACTTCTGTCTGTGTGTGTGCCTGTCTGTCCATCTTTCTGGTCCACACACATCTCTTGAACCACTCATCTGAGTGACCTTAAATTTAGTATATATCTTGCTAATGGCATTGTTTGGACAATGTTTGGTGTTGTTTGGACAAAAAATGCAAAAGATATTAAAAGAAGCACAATTAACTTCTGCCCCCATGTCTGCTGTAGCCACTCATCCTCTCATATACCCCTTAATCTATAGCACTATCTTACCCGTAACTAGGACACCAGTTTCCTGGAAGACATTGTTTGTACAGGCTGCACTAGTCTTGTCAATGTGTCAAAATGTCAGTACTTGTAGTTGATTGAAACATATCTCTCTGAAAGGGGACTTTTATTTTGAAGACACTTACATCTTACATACACACCTTTCCATATTAATGTAGAATGGTGCATAAATATTTCTTCACCAGTCATTTATATATTATGAAGCATTTACAGCGCCCTCTATAATTATTGTCATCCCTAGTAAAGATGACTATATGGTAGAATAAAAAATAATCTTTTTGTTATTGATGTTGAAATCAACAGAGAATAACCCCACCTCAACATGAAACATATTGATCTGGAGAAAACACAATGCATTAAAAAGAGAGAAATATTTTTAACAAAAAATCTACAAAATATGATAAATAATAATGTAACTGAATATTTTTTCAATCAATAGTCAACTTCAAGTTAACCACAGTGTCTGTGGATAATACTAGTTGTAATTGATGACTTTGTGGCTCACAAAGATATAAAAACTCCCCTCATTTGTAGATCTATTCAAAATGCATATCCATGCATTGTGTTCCAACTTTGTGGCATGTCAAAGGAGATGGCTAACACCTGCATTACTGGCAAAGAAGATGGCTAACACTTGCATTACTGGCAAAGGAGATAGATGGCTAACACCTGCATTACTGGCAAAGGAGATGGCTAACACTTGCATTACTGGCAAAGGAGATAGATGGCTAACACCTGCATTACTGGCAAAGGAGATAGATGGCTAACACCTGCATTATTGGCAAAGGAGATGGCTAACACCTGCATTACTGGCAAAGGAGATAGATGGCTAACACCTGCATTATTGGCAAAGGAGATGGCTAACACCTGCATTACTGGCAAAGGAGATAGATGTCTAACACCTGCATTATTGGCAAAGGGCAGCTTTACAATGTAGAAGATGCAAGGTTGCCATTAATTGTGGTACATGTGCTTTTTGTACAAAACAATCATTTCTTTAATGTACCTTGTTCTTTGTCAGAACAAATTGCATTTTGATCAAGGCTGTATTTTCCTTTGTATATATATATATATATATATATACTCTCAATATATATATATACTTTCAATTCAGGGCACATTCTGTATGAAAATTCCTTGTGAGTGTTGTTTGCTCTGTTATTATAATTAGACTGCGGTGGCACTGGGTAACTTTGTCTCCAGGAGTACCACTGTTTCCCTGAAGTGTTTATTTCCAATTGCATCACCTGGCTGCAGTTTTCCCCTAAAAACAATTTAGCATCAGCAGAGGCAGCAGCAGCAGCTGACACTGGCAAAACAGGAAGAGGCCCATAGCCACAGGGCTCCTAGATAATAGCTGCTAACAACAGCATGCAGCATTAACATAAGTCAGTGGAAGTGAAGTAAATGTCAGGGGAAAAGGGAGTGAATAAGGAGAGAAAGTGAGAGATAGTGCTAGAAAGAAAAGGGTAGTGAGAGATTGAGGGAGGAAAGGTAATGGGAAAGAAAGACACAAAAAGAACGGTACTAATGAAAATGCCACACTGTCTGTACTAGGAGTACAAGGCTGAATGCTGAGATGTTCAACAGACACTCCACAGTTTTTTAAATGACAAAAAGATCTACAGCCATGGAGTCAAATGAAAAAGAAAACAGTATTTACTAAGACACAGAACACATTAATTACAAACACACACCATCCTTTCAGAGAGAGCATTAGAATTTTGCAGTGTCCATATCATACTGGTAAAACCATCTCTCCAGGGCATTTCTGGTCAGAGGACTTCTATGTTCTTAAGCACATCTAGTTGATTAAGAACTGTACATTTCAGTATTGAAACCCATTCACAGTGATGCTTTATCCTGCTACATGCCACACACAGCCCACGCAGACCTTTTGAAGACACCCATCACACCTGTATGCGAGTGACTGCTAAAGGACACTCCAAAGCCTTGACAGCCTCCCCTCATTGCTCCTTGTTTCCTTTTCAAAAGTATCAAAGCAGTAGTTATTGGTTGCATAAAGAACTTGATGTTCCTAGGAATGTGAGCGAGAGTGTGTGTATTCACTAGATAAAAATGGGGAGGGGAAGGATGTGAGTCGCTGTCCGTGGTGCTGATTTGTCTGTGGTGCGGCATTCTTTGTGGGAGAGGAACAAGACACACAGTGGCAAGACAAGAAAAGACAAAACAAGAAAATAAAGGCAGTGTTGTTGTCAATTGGTACTGCATGATTTGCAGAGAATGTATATCCTCTGCATTTAAATCTACAATCTACTCTATATATCTACAGTCAGCTTTGACAAACTGGTCAGAATTGTTTACACTGACAAACAACTGGCTAGCAACAGTTAAAGGTGTTAGCATTTCTGTTACAACTTTGAAATTAACTGGATGACATCTAAAGAGGTAGTAATTGTATGGGTTAAGAGGGGAAGCTACACATGATGTATTGCAATAAGCACTGAGCAAGAGCAAGACAGCTGAGATCTCATCCAAACATGTAAAGCTTGCTGAAAACTCAGTAATGAATCAAGATAGGTTTAGTGTCCTTGAAGAGGAATTGAAAGGTTTATATAAGAATTTAGACACTGAACACTAGACTTACACATTTGGACTGGGTGTCCATCAGGGTGTCCAAGGTGTTGGTGCTTGTAGGAGAAAAAGGAAGTGGAGGTAGTGCTGGGATCATTCCAGAGGTTTGTCAGGAGCAGGGACGCATCCCTCAGCAGCACGGCCAGGAGAGACACACATTTGTTACCCAGTCAACCAATTTAGAGAGTTGCCAGGCCTGGCATTATGGATGGAAGCTGCAAGGTGTGTGTGTGTGTGTATGTATGTCTGTGTCTGTGTCTGTGTCTGTGAGTGTGTTTATGTGTAAGAGTGTGTCTGCTGATAAATGTGTTTGTGAGTGTGAGATTGTGTGTATGTCTAAGTGTCTATGTCTATGAGTGTGCGTGTGTGTGTGTGAGAGAGAGAGAGACAGAGAGAGAGAGAAAGAGAGAGAGTGAGGGAGAAAAAGAGATAAACTGAGACAGCTGGAGGAATGCAGGTTCTGAAGAGAGACAGGTTGCTTATGTCAGGGAAGTTAACTCTATTCTTCAATTCATTACTTTATCCTTTCAAAAATGAATTCATTAATTTCCTGGGGTTAGGAATGAGTGTCAGTCGGAGCACCACACAGACACATACTGTAGCTACCACAGGTGGCTAGTTTCACATCAGGCTGCTTGAAAAATATAAAGGGAGCTGTATAGTTGTTATGAGTTCAGTTGATTCATATAGAAAAGTATGGTGCCTGATGATATCATATGGTGCCTATTAGGCCTTGCCAGTATTATGGGTGATTCAGAGGAAAAGCTAATCCTCACCACTATTGCTATAGATTATTTCCAGATGTCTAGTCTTGTCACACATGTGAAACCATATCTACCACTATGAGAACTAATCTATGCAATGGCCTATGCAGTATTTTTGCCAGCCATTGTTTTGGTTCTAAATATGGCGAATGGAATATTGTCATTTCAGAATCACACAGCCATTTGGTTTTCCTGGTGTGTTACAGACACCATAATTGAATTGAAATCAAGTCATTGTCTGTATGATAATGTGTGCTCTTTCACTGATTCAGCACTTGCCCAATCACTGCCCTTCACTGCAACCCCTTAGTCAAAAATGGCCCTTGGCTGTTATAAATTTCACTTGTCAGAATCAGCCTCCATGGACACCCTGATATTAGACTAGCCCAAATTAGAGGCCTACTGCCTGCTAAATACCATCTGTGCTAGTGAGGCTGGAGGAGCTCCATAATTTATAGGTGGTGAAGAGACAAAGGTGCTTTTGGTGAGGCTGACATTGTGACTGCTACCCTTTTGTTGTTGACAAGTAGGTCACTGAAATGGTCCTCTGAGAACATTGATCTCTCTCATAGCTTCTACAGATTCCAGCTCATCTTTGCTTTAAAACATGCAGTTAACAATTGGGTTTCTGGTGCTGACAAGATTTAAGCACAAGTTGACCACTTCCTGCTCAGGAGAGATCAGTCTAAAAATACTGTCTTCCTTTTGGCTCTATAGTCTCATGAGTATGTCTGCCAAAGGAAGTGTGATGGTAACTTTCTGTTGCAATGGTGCTGGTGTAATCTCAGGAAGGAAGGTCTCTCTGCTGATGAAGTTCTTCCTGGCAGATAGCGTTGACCTCAAGAGGCAGGAATGCCTCCTTGTCCTTGACAGACACATGGACCGGCACCATGACAGCGCTGCAGCTGCTTGCACCCTCTCACTATGACAAAGTGTGAAACTTTGGATGAACCCAAGCTGTCATGTGTCCTTGTCTAAAGAGCAGAGTGATTTACAGGAAATACACAGAGAGGGAGAGAGTCAAGGAGAACTAGAGAAAAGATGTGAGGACAGAGAAAGAGGGAATAGAGATATAGAGTTGAAACGAGTGATAGAAAGAGAGGACTAGCGAGTAGGAGAGCTTGAGAGATGGAGAAAGAGAGAGCGAAAAGGACGGAGGGAGGGAGTGACAGGTGAAAAACAAATGCATGAGGCAGGGCCAGACCCTGAGCTGACAGTTGCATACAGAGAGTTCAATCAGGCAAAACCTATTTTAACAGTCCTGTCATGTTCCCTGTTAGCAGAGCAGACAAAGCTGGCACTTGACATTATGCAACAGTGGAAAAGCACTGAGTCAAAAGGAGAAATGAATGCAGCGTGAAATGTGAATTTCAGCTGTGACAGCCATGAATAATGTCTTAGAGGTGATGTGTGTGTGTGTGAGGTGTGTGTGTGTGTGTGTGTGTGTGTGTGTGTGTTTTGTTTCCAGTAATAACAGGACTATGGTAACCTTGTTTTAAATTCAGACACCTCCAGGCACCCTCTTTGTGCTCTTGTGTCTATCCTAGGTAATGGTAATGTGTGTGAGCATATTGTGCATTCATGTCCATATCAAGCAATCATGATCAAGGGGTTTGCAAAGTAAATAAACCAGACATCTCCACTAATCCATATAATTGAAGTTTGGTCAATAATTACTGAAATACACAACTAAAAAATATGACTTTAAATATGATTTTCAAAGATTGATTTATAGCATTTTGGAACCAAATTCTTCAGTCTGAAAAGTTTTCAGATGAGTAAAATTAATTCTAGTGTGTAATTAACTAATTAAATAATTAAACTAATTAAACTAATTTGTAAATCTTCTTTATCAATCTCCCTTAAAGCCATGTCTGCAGAGGCACAGGTTGGGAATAGTTTCTAGTACTTCTGGAAGCAAGCAGAGCACTTAGAATTCTACCTAAATCAACAAAAGAAACAGAAAATCCACACCATTGCTTTTGTAATGTCTCAACTGAGTTGGGTTTCTGGGGAGAATCCTGTTTCCTCACCTCTGTCTGTGTCATCCTGTGTCCTGCCAGTCATGATGGGTGTCGAGGTTTCTAAGGTCTAGTCAGCTGGAGAGTGATTGCGCTGTGACACCTCCCTTGCCTGCCTCTCTCTCTCTCTCTCTCTCTCTCTCTCTCTCTCCCAGCCTGCCACACCAAGACATGTGAGTGAGCAAGAGGTCCTCTCGGAAGCCTCCGAGGGGACTCATCCTCTCCAACGCACTGAGGAGGAGGAGGACGATGAGAGCCATTCCCTTGTGGCCCACACACTCCTTCAGAAGGATCCAAGATGAGGCATTAGTGCCAAACGAACTCTAATTTCTAATCATTTATTCTGATAGGGCACTGTCTTTAATGACACGGAGCAGGAGAAATGCATGTATTTGTGTCCATCTCTGTCTCTCTCCCTGTATAGGTGTGTGCATACGTCTGTGCAATTAGAGAGCCTGGTTGCCACTGCTGTGCGATCCATTTACCATTCATGCCAACTGCTTGCATAATTCAGTGCTTATTTTTAAACCCCTATTAAGACGGTCACTTTGCACTTTGAAAAAGGGTAAAATGAATGTGTGAGAATAGTGAGACCTGCTCATGCTTTTAATTAAGTCCCCTTTTTCTGTCACATGCTCGCTGGGCATCTTCTACTGAGCACCACCTCTTTGCTTTTATACAGTCCCATTTTTGTGTGAAAAGGATCTGTGGCAGTCAGGTAACTAGATTGAATTTTTTTCTTCATTTTATTTTTAGAATAAAAGGAACTTGAGAAGTCCCTCCTGACATGACTTGCAAGTTATGTAATATAATTTACAAAGGCTTGAGTCTGCTTGTCTAGTGAAGCAGAGAGATCACATTGACTTGATTTGGGGCATTTTGCTCTCTTGCCCACAGTCTGGATACAAAGCCTGCACTATAGGCCTAGAGGGGGCATGAGTGCGTTAGATGAGCTTAGGCTCATTGCCACACAATGAACCACCAGTGAGAAATGTGTGGCCTGAACTACCTAATGACAACTGTTTTGTCTGCTCAGTTCAGTGGGTCATCTGGTTCAGGACTCAGTCTCATCAAAGTGCATACAGTAATTTACATTGGGCACTTTGCCACAATATGGGCGCTGCCCCTTTTAGAGCACTACCTTCTACAAGTACTGATGAATGATTTACTTCTTTCAGTGGTTTAGTATCGACTGATTTAAGATGGCAGCAATGGGGTTGGGACTGTTTACTTATGTCTTATACTTATGTCTACACTTCATCCGCAAATTACTACTGTTTATTTTATAAAAAACATCATTGTACATCATTGTGCTTTTCCACAATATACACAAGAAATTTTAACCAAAACAAATCCAAAACAAAATACTCACAGAATATACACACAAGGACATACACTCACACACACATTCTGTATCTCTATAAGTGGATGTATTGCAGTTTGTCAATGCTGCACACTGCTCCCTAAAAATAGCAACTGGAGCATCCCTTAAGCTTGCACAGTCAAGCACGGATTATCCGCTGTTGCCCAAAAGTGACTGAAATGGCACAATAACTCATCCAGAGCCCAGAGACAGGCTGAGAGGATTCTGGAGTCTATTTCTAGAGCGGCTGCCATCTCTCCTAAGTCCCTCCGGCCAAAGCCTTTTCACTGTAAAACCAGATAGGAGCGATGGATAGCTGATGGCAATTCTCTGCTATTTTTTAACACCCTCTGCCTCCTCATCACCATGAAAGTATTGAAAGGGCTCAAAAAAATGAAAGTTTCTTTCTCTGACAACTCAGAGCTGCCAGAAAAAGGTCCAGGCTGACCTCCCATCACACCCTGCTTTGATGAAAGTCATTACAAGTCATTATGTTGGCACATGAGCGATTAGCTGGCGGCGAGGAGCCTGGCTTTGATTGTGAGCCGTTGCTGGAGGAGCGAGTGAGTAGATTTTGCACTGACCTGATTAGGGCTGTAATGAATCAGACATTGGCACGGTGGGTGCTGGATCACAAACACACTGCCACTGCATCAGATGGCAAATCCATTGGAGTAATTAGGGTGCAGGGCCAAAAATGGAGGATGGACGGGTGACTGTCCTGAGGAGGGAGTAATTATCTGGGCTGAAGCAGCAATCTCATGTGTCTCAGACTTTCACCCTAAAACAGGCCAATTAAAGCTCTTCAAAGACATGCAGCCCACTTATAGAGTTGATATCTCTTTATTATTTTTAAGATCAAGATCTCACGACTTGACATGGGAAACCAGATAAAGCACGAAGATTTCTTTGCCAAATGAAGATGCACAAACTATACTACTACTTGAATGTGAAACATGGTTGTGACCTCCTTCATATATAAATCTTTGATTTAAAAATAGACACAAAAAACAGGCAAATCAAAACAGTCTACTTGTGATGTCACATGTCACAAATCAACTGTAGTTCAGTTGTGGTTGGCAAAGATGGCAACATGTAGCCAAAACAGACCATTTTAATCCCCAGCCTAAATATAATTTGCAGTTTGTGAAGTTGCATTCAAGCTTATTTTGTTAAATCGAAGTTTAATTTTTTGAACCTAAAATAAAATATGAACCTCAAAATGTTAACATCAGAGAACGAGTACAATACTCCATTCCTCTATTCTATGTCCCCTTTAAGTGCACAGGGCAACTAAATCTTAGCCTCCTAATGGGCTGATAGATGGCTATGGGCCCCCGCTGTGGTGATTAATAAAGAAATGTCTGAGACCAGGTGGCACTCAGCAACTGCCAGGTACAAACACTACAAATGTTTCCACGCACCATCTCCGACACCATGTGGCATCCTCTCTGTTTAATTAGATTCAAATCTAATTAAAATGCAACCTTTGGGCAACGGTGACAGTATTATAACATGACAGAAAGATGTACAAGTGGTGAAGTTTTTTTTTCCGAATTGATCAGACAGCATCATGCTACCTGAGTTATCTAATATGTTACAACATTTTGACATCAGTTATGAGAGAGAGGATAAAATAGAGTTATTTTGCAACAGTTTCCTTGAGATTCTGTGACTAGGCTTGTCATTTACAAATGTAGGTCATGTATATATCATATTACAGTCAAGCAGTATACTGTAGTCACTGTGAGCTGAGGGTGCTTCAGTTGTTAGATTCACACTGACTCAGCTATCAGACGTGTCTCCTAATAATACTGACATGGCACATCCTGCCAGCTTTAAGGACCTTTTAAAACAGCACATGAGAGCATGCATGTTGGCAGGACATCAAAAGAGAACAAAGGTAAGAAATTCTCTTTCTCTTTCTAGTATGTGTGTTGGAGTTTGTGTGTGTGTGTGTGTGTGTGTGTGTGTAATTTTAAACCAGCAGGGCTGTGTTTGGATTAATATGGATTAATATGATCTTCTGGACTTGTCTAACTACCCAGGGAGGACCGAGGGCCGCAGAAGCAGCAAGAGGTTATTTTATTACTGTGGAGGTGGGCGGCCTTGGCCTTTGCCTATTATTCAGTGTCAATACTGGTCTTCCTGCTGTTCACTAAATAACTGTGTGGCTTTGACAGCAGTTTGGACCACTGACATACCGCAAACAGTGGGGCTGTTGGACCTAACAATTGTGTACAAAATGAAAGAAGCATGAAGCATTCAGGGTTTGTTCTTGATGACATAAGGTTTAATTTAAGATGTGGGGGCATTCTCAATTTGACCTCTGGGGTCAGCTAGAGGTCACTGACCTCCAGGATTTGATATTTCCATGCATAGTATTAAAAACAGATGTACCTTAGGATCTAAATGTGATAGAAATGTAAAGTAAACATGTATTTCCATGTTTTCTCATTTCATACATCCAACACCCTCCTAGGTCAAAGGTCAAGGTTGCTTGAAAAGCTTCCACATCTCTATAAATCCAAATACATTACAAAAATGACCTTGACACTTTTTTATTGCTTGGGTCAAATTGACCCACATCATCATTTTGGCACTTAAAAACAAAAGAAATGTTAAAACGTACATAAAACTAACTTATTTTGTATTGTCCTTATATTGCAAACAAATTTAGATAAAATATATCATTAGTGTTAATTGTCCTCGCAAGATGCCATTTAACAGTGTGTGTATCAGGTGTTTTTGGGATAAAAGTAAAATTTCTCTAAAAATAGTCTTCTACTAAGACATGGATAGTTACATCATGTTTATCTTGGAAAATGAAAATGGACACAATACTTTGAAATAGGACAGATAAACCCATGTGCTATTGTTGGTAGTGCACATCAAATTGACTATAACTACAACTATGGAAACTAAAGTTGCCGATAAAGGTCAGACAATATTTGACTCCTGACAAATTTAGATGACAATTCAGACTGAACTGTAAGTGTGTAGGATAGCAATGGATATAACAAATAGTAGTAGAGTAGCTCTCTGCCACGTTGATTTTGTTCAGCTCACTGTGATATGTTTCTGGGTATTTTTCTGTGTTTCAATATGTATCTGGATCAATTTGATCTGAATAACATCTGAAGGTTGGGATGTGTCCTAAATTAATTTTTCCATGGGTGAGACCACAGCAGGCTTAGATTGCCTTTGGCAAATGTTTGAGCGACCAATCAGCAAACAGAGGAAAAGCTATGTCATCGGTAGGAGGGCTGCGATGTCACGACTGCTAGAAAACCACAAGCAGCAGCAAATGCCCAATACTGTAGTTTCCAAATTCTAAAAGTATGTGCCCACGAGCGAAACAAACATACACCAATTGAGGGATCCCAAAGACTTTGCACAAACTCAAATGAAGCAACAGTGTTTGGGTTACCAGGCTAAGCCTAGAACGTATTTCCAACAGAATCTCCCCCTCACAGAATTACATAGGCTCAGTTCAGGGAGGCCTGCATACCAAGTAACACATGAAATTTTAAAATTTGTAGGCCAATATTCAAAGCACATAGTCACAAGTTATACATCCATCGACCGGAACACCAATTTCAACCAGAGTTCAAGATCACAGGAAAATCTCCCCCCTATACAAGATGTTTTGACGCAACCCATGAAAATGTGCAATGTGCAGGGCAGGATAACACATGGAGCATTTCCTTGGCTCCTTGACCCCATTTGTCGAGTGCCTCACACTGGGGATGGACTGACACAGATGGCGGTTGCCGGTTTGGACAACACTCCCTGAGGCATCACAGGCTTGCTATGAAGCAATATTATATGATACAAGTTGTAGGTCCACACTGATGTAGCCCATAGGCCAAGGCTTTTACAACAAATTCCACTGTGCTATAATGGTTTTAGAATGCTCATTATGTAACCTGTTCTACTCTATTCTATTAATGTTGCATTAGGAGTTTCTCACTGGTGTTCAGGTTCAAGTAGGCCTATTCTTTTCATGGGCATATTTTTGGTATATCCATATTTACCTGCAACTGAGCTGTATATTTTGTATTTAGATTTACTGAAATGTGACATCTTTTTAAGCAGCCTTGACCTTTGACCTCTAAGTGACAGTTATTGACCTGGGGGTTGTTGGACTTGTTGCTCAGACACATGGAAATATACAGGGCTAATGCATTTAGATCCTAAGGTACACCTGTTTTTAATTCCATGCATAAAAATATTATATCCCAGATATCAATGACCTCTAGCTGACCCCAGAGATCAAACTGAGAATGCCTCCACATCTTAAATCAAAACGTATGTTATCAAGAGCAAACCCTGAAAGTTTCATGCTTTTTTCATTTTGTGCACAATTCCTATGATCAAACAATACATGAGGATGTGTTGCTTGATAGAATTGATAATAAACACTGTCACTGTCACCAACAGACACCGTCAGGGACTAATTCAATTCATAATGAAAAGTTGAGCGCTATGGATGTTTCTGAGTAAAGAGCAGGGGACAGAGAGACTATGTCGGTGGAGTGCTGTGGAGAGATTGACATTTCACCACAGAGGTTGGAAATGGAAATACTGCCACATGCCACAATCTTTCTGCATGTGCCTCACTGGGATGGCTAAATGAGTTTGGAGAGTGAAAGAATGGTCACCTGGGTAACAGACAGAAGGCAATGAGGAATATGGAGAGACTAAGAGCAAAAGATAGAGGGAGAGAGACTGAAAAAAGAGAGCAAGAGTGAAACAAAGAGATACAAATGCAAAGAGATACAGTGGTGCTGTTTTCCTCATTGGCTCTTGGTGAAAGTTTGCTTTTCTCTGAAGAGATTCTAATGATTAAACCCATGATTACAATAGTTACATTTTCACTCAATAATTATCCATCTGTAAGTATGCAGTATGCATTGAACACTATATTTCTTCTCTTGGAGAGGGAGGTGATGTTGAATGGAAGCTGAGAGCAGCATCACGGTCCTCAGATGACTGTTTCCCTGGCAACACAGAGCAAGCATGCGCATGTGTGTGTGTTAGTGTGTGTGTGTGTGTGTGTGTGTCTGTGTGTGTGTGTGTGGAGGGAGGGTAGCAGAGAGAGGGAGGTATAAAACCAGTGAGCGATCCTCAGTTAGGCACACAATTCCAAGCTCACTGCCAACTCTCTCTGAGAGGGACAAAGATAGAGAGACAAAGAAAAAGACCAGAGTAAGAGAGGAGGACAGAATCAGAGATCAGACTGAACAGGACTGAGACAGAAACTGGTCAGTCACAGAACTCAATTTACTCTGAGCACAATCCATCCTCCATCTCCAAGGCTGTTCTGCTGAAGAGTTGGTTCAGTATGCTCCGACCAAAGGACCTGTGCCAGGGCTCTGGCACCAAGACCTTCCTAGACGCCATGCACAGTGGGAAGCTGCACCTGGCTCGCTTCGTGCTGGACGCTCTGGATGGCCGCATCATCAACTCCAAGACAGAGAATGGCCGCACGCCACTGATGTTCGCCGCTAGCCTTCAGGAGTCGCCTGCAAGGTCAAAGTTCATCCAGCTGCTGCTGGAGAAAGGGGCAGATGTGAACATGCGAGATGAACATGGGCGTACTGCCCTCAGCCTCGCCTGTGAGCTCGGACACCTAGACGTGGTCAAGCTGCTGGTTCAGTTCAATGCTGACCCTGAGATCACAGATGCCTGGGGGAATAGCGCCCTGATGTATGCCGCCTTTGCCGGGCACAACCAGGTGCTCGAGTTTCTGGTCCGAGCCTTCAAAAGGCTTGGGCTGCGGCTGGACCATACAAATCGGGCGGGACACTCTGCCATCCAGGTGGCTAACTACTTTGGGCACAGTCAATGTGTCCAGGCTCTGAATGGTCCTGGAAAAAAAGATCTGGGACTGGATTTGGGGGACACTTGGAAAGACCAAGATGGGGAACCACGGCAGCCAAACAAACTCTCTAAACAGGTCCTTGAAAGGTTCTCCAAACAGTTTCACAGTAAGAATGAGGAACCATTGCCAGCATTGTTCCAAAGACAGTTATGTATAGGGGACAATGGGTTTCGGACCCGGTTCAAGCGCCAGCCCCTTTCCCCTGACAGAAAGACCAATGGACAGTGCCTAGGCAGCCCCTCCAAAAATGGCTTTGTAGAAGAAGATGAAAACACTTTATTTAACACTAAACAGATTCAGAATTCTATGTTAAGGGACACCAGGGTGGTGAAAGCCACAGACTTCTGCCAAGAGAAAGGCTCAAGACAAGACCTGGAGCACGGGCAGGAGGTGAATGGGCATGTTCCCCTTTGGGGTAAAGCCAAATCATTTAACCTTGAGCTCCTTACTAGCAGAAAACAGTCATATCAAGGAGATGTACAGGATTTACGCCATTCCGCCAACAAATTCAAGCGAGCGTCGTTGCAGGACGAAAAAACTTTAATGAAGATCGAGTGCCTTGAAAAGATACACAAAACTCGACAGTCTGCTAACAATGACAATCACATCAAACTGGCGCACCTCTCACACGCTACTACTAGTCACCTGCAGGAGGAAAACAGCAGTGACAACCAGTCAAAAACAGTTAGGAAAGAGGGTAAAGGCGGGTCTCTTTTGATGAGACGAGACGCGCTAAAACGCGGCAGCATTCCACAGGTCGCGCGACAGAGCAAGCTTCTCCTTCACCGAGAAGAAATACAGCCGGAAAAAATCACTGTTCGTCCACCCGG
The DNA here is from genome assembly GCA_027481765.1 of Tenualosa thibaudeaui. NCBI lineage: Eukaryota > Metazoa > Chordata > Actinopteri > Clupeiformes > Clupeidae > Tenualosa > Tenualosa thibaudeaui. The sequence goes on along the minus strand of JAIFZK010000013.1, from coordinate 1,629,009 downwards.
CTACACTGGCCTGGGCACCAGGCTACTGAGGCGCTTCACTGCCCCAGAATTCATGAGATTCGTCAGAGACTGTCCGTTGGGAAATGGCAAAGGGAAGATTGCCCGGTCGGAAACCTTTCCCCTGTCACATACGCACCAGAGAGTCAGCAGTCAGCCAAGCGTTGACAGCATCAGCGGCGTAAGGTGCGAGTTTGAGGGCAGCCCTCGTTGTACAGCTTATAATTCTAATTAACCTGTCATGTTTTGTAATCTCTTTTTAACAGTCAGCAAATTAAGTGTTTACAGTAGACTATATTACATGAAATATGATTGTGAATGAATAACCATTTTTGCCGAGTTAAATCTTTTGTTTTCATACTGAATCGAGTTCTTGGAGAATGATCCAGTATAGCCAACTTGTTACAAAGACTATTCTGTACCAGAGGTTAAATACATATGTGGTGTGTCTAATGTGTATAGTATCATAATATAATCACAATCATACTGCGGTGTTTTGTTATGCTTTAGTCATCAAGCAATGTGAAACAATAAAATCAGTTAAAACAAAAAACATGTGACTTTGTTCAGCCGTGATTAGTGTCGCACTGAAGGCAAAACATACTGAAATAATAATAATTAGGAGAAAGGAGAAAATTGGTTGGGAGGCTAAGAGGAGAAAATCGTGGTGGTCTGACTCAGTGAAAATGAAATTACTTACCAGGTAACCCTTATTGAATATTCAATATGCATAATTTATTCATTTTTACAAAATTAAAATAATGCTTTTCTCTTCTTGAATGACCTACATACAAATACAACCATGAAATGTATTCTGGAAAGAATACAAAGGTGATGTACACTGTGATCTCAGCTGGTGAGGTCCATTAGAATCATGTACCAAGCCTGTGTGCTTTATCTAAATGCAAAACAAATGCCGAACACAGTCTCACAATGTATTTTTTGTTGTTGTTTCAGTAGCAATACACACATCCTTGGAAAAAAGCTATCACAGTACCACTGATAGGACGCTCACCTAACAACATAAACAAAAAGCATCCCAAAAGTAAACACTCACACTTTCCAATTAAAGTCAATTAAAATAACATAATAGTGATAATAAGGTGTTTTTCTGTTAGGCCTATCTCATAATTCGACTACAGCTGTCTTGCAGACATATACAGGTTTATAATTATTTTGAAATGTACATCACTTGACCTTCAGCAAGGATTTTGGGTCACAATTTCAAAATCAAACCACTGACAGGTCAAGGTGTCATATTTAAAATATCACATCATACAAATAACATTTTTGGAAAAGTAAGTTGGAGGGACCACTTTTAGGGAATAGTTTAACAATAATCAACAATAAAAGTAACTCATAGTAATCTAACTTGAAAACGTCTGCCATCACAGCTGTAACATGAACAACATCTGCCATTATGGTTGGTGTCAACAAAGCATAATAATATTTTCTTCAAATATGGGAAACTTTTTGCGCATTCAGATTCAAGCTTAATTTGCCCCTGATTTGATCATGCACGTCATATGCAGAGGAAGTCCAAATTGACCTCAGTGTTCCGACAAACACAAGGAACACACTGCTCTCCATGAACCACGGTGGAACAGAGCAAGAGTCTCTTTCAAAGGTTTGCAGTTAGTCATAAAAAAAAGCCTAAAAAGCATGGTCAGCTGAAGAGATCAGAAAAACGATGGCTCAGTAGAGCATTGGAAAAGAGAGAAGCCTTAAAAAACAAACCACCAATAGGACCATTCAGTAGTCCAGGAACTCCCAGGCGGGGCTTTAGACCACCCCTGAAATTTGGGAATCAAGTTCTCTTCAGTCTTGCGCTTGTCGCAACTATAAGGGAAAATGAGTGTCTGTGCAGCGCTGTCCACAGATGCGTTAAAGTGCTTTCCTCCTCTCTGGTCTTTGCATTTGATGCCCCTGATGCCTTCACTCCATACTTTAACCACCCAGGAGGGCCACCAAACCGTGCCCTGCAAACGCCATCCCAGAGTTCCCACGAAGACGTACATTTGCCAGCGGAACCGGATATTGGCATGTCAGAAGATGCCTGGCTGGTGAGCTGTGTGTGTGTGTGTGTGTATGTATGTGTGTGTGTGTGTGTGTGTGTCTCTTAGGCAGGGGTCTGACAGGACTCCTGCAGCACACTGCGAGTAGTGTAGGAGGGTGTTTGTGGAGCTGGCCTCAGCATCGGGACATGCGCTTGCGGTACTGCTCCACTAGGGGGACCAGGCACTGCGGCGAGCTGCTCTTCAATAGGAAGGGGTGCTCCAGCAGGTCTGTGGCCGTGGCCCGCTCCAGTGGGTCCCGTGTCAGCATTCGATCCAGGAAGTCCTTCAGAACTGGTGAGATCTGAGGGAGGAAAGGCCACAGGTATGACAGGCTGAACTGGTCTCTGAGACACAAAGCTTTCTATATGTGTATCTTCCTGTCACTCTGGACGAAGCATGTTGGTGTATATTGTAAAACCTTGATTGACACCCTTGCTTCTATCGCTGAACTAAACATGTTTATATCTGAAGCAGATGCCTATTTCCTTTCATGCAAATCTTTTGCTCTGCAAATATATTAGCAGAGGGTAACTCTGTGTGTATATGTAGTATATGTGTTGGAACATGTGCTTGTGGGAACATGTGTTGGAATAGAGGTCCCTCCCTGTGATGCCCAGGTCCACTCACCTGGCTGACACTTCGGACTGTGGGAGCCGGCTCATCCCGTAACCTTTTCATAGCTGCCACCGGTGTCTCGCTGAAGTAAGGAGGCTCACCATCCACCATCTCCACCACCATAACACCCAGAGACCAAACATCCACCTAGCAACATCACACAGTTACCAACAAAGTAAAAGGGCCAAAAATGAACAAACTTCCTCCTGCCAAAAGAACCACAAAAATATCATGAACAAAACCTTCAATTGCCCTAAAACGTATGTAATGAAAATGGTACATACATCATACATCGGTATCTCCTCAAAAGACCTTCTAGGCAATATTATGGCACATTCACCTTGCTTGTACAAATGGATTACCAAAATATATAAACCCTCATACAGACACTAGAAACCTCTATACAAATCCAAACTGTTGTGTAGTCAAAGACCACTCATACTGTCTCCATGACCAAGTGAAGTATCTACACGACAGTTACTATTCAGTGTTGTTCTGTGCGCTTATTTAATATAGCTGAGGGCCACACTTGGAGAGTCCATTTGAGTCTATTTTTACCATAGATTTGTACTTAAAACCACAAAGAGCTCAGTCAGGCCAAAATGGAATTTTGGAAGTCAGCTGTTGGGCATTGGGCATTTCTGCTGAATTCTTAGAGCTGTTAAAAAAAAAACTGTTACAAAATGTTTTATACACAAAACAAGAGGCTTATCCAAGCAACTTGCACTCTCCTTGACACAAGAGTGATTACACAGGTAAGGTTGATCTCCTATATACAGTAGATTACACCATCTTAGAATAAAAGCTTTAGTCATTGGATTTTTTTTAAAGCTCTGTACTGTACCTCAGTGCCATACGGTGATTTAGAGATCACTTCAGGTGCCATCCAGTAGGGCGTGCCCACTAAAGACTTCCTCTTAGGGATGTCTTTACTGATCTGAGCACAGAACCCAAAGTCTGACAGCTTGACCTATGAGAAGAAAAGCACAAGACACATTTGTGACACCATCAAAAGGTGACGCACAACAAAACATTAACACAAAATGGCATAATATCAAGTATAAGAAAATAAAAAACTAAATTTAAAAATCCATGTAAAGAGCCTTATGGCAAATACAAATATATGACCGAGAAACAACTTCACTTGCAAGCTATTGTTGTATAAGTATGCCTAGCTGATGACCCACATCCATCCTTAAAGTCATAGTGAAAGGAGAACATAAATGAAGTTGAATTAAGAGTTTGACAACTCTTCTTAAAGGTAGCCTACTCTAAGCAATTCTAAGTGATTTCTAACCCCGTATACTTTGCTACATATATAAATACCTCCTTAAGATCTACTAGCACTCCAATCTCTCTCTGTACAAAAGCAGCCCTTGAGACAAAGTGGGCTCAGCCTGTCCACCACACAACAACCCAACCCTGTGTGTATCGGGGAGGCACTGAAGGGCCAAATGAACTGCTATTCCAGTGTGTTTTGTTAGGCATGCTGTTCAAATACAATATGTATCTACAAAAAACACCTGGTAAGAAGTATAACTATAAACAAACATGAACACAAACTACAGCTCCTTTATGAGCTCTGAGTCCCACTGAAACAGGAATGGTGCATGCTGTGTCTGTCAGTGCTCCCTGGCTAATAAGACATGTTGGCCTCATAAGATTGCCGTTGGTGTCACCTACATAAACATGATTAAAAAAAAGAACACTTAAAATGTTAAAAAAAACAAAAAACAAACAAAAAAATCCCTGGCTAGGAAGACATGTTGGCCTTATAAGACTGATGTTGGTATCAGCTATATGTAAAAGGATTAAAAAACGTTTTAAAAAAGTGTTTTCTTTGTTATTAAATCTTTTAGAAAATCCCTTCATTTCAGGAGCTTGTAAGCTGCCATTGCCTTTATGTCTCAATGCTTTGTGGGTAAAAATTGACATCACCTGGTTGATAATAGGTGAATTCAAGATCATGCAGCATTGGACAGCACTGCGCAGGGCTGACTAAATGTGATGCATGCTGGTTAAAATTCTGTCTATCATAAGCTGGATGGGAGTGGTTTCAGCTCCGCATTCCATGTCACATGACCTTAAGTTATTGCGGGGCCAAGGTGTCTGCAGAGCAGGTACTGCGTAAGTCTAGACCCCACCCTCATGATGTCAAACTTCACCCCGATTGGCTGGAATCTTCTGTGACAAAAATGGTGCATTTCTCATTATGCTTCCAAGCACAAACATTTTTCCAAAATTTAATGGTACTGAAAACCTTTCAAACAGTCTACTCTCTTATTTGATGCGGTTTTGTGACCACATGGCAAACTTACAGATAATTCAGTCTAAAACTGAATGTGCTACAAAACAGACCTTTTGAATGCACGGCATTATGGTTCATTAAAACATCATAAATAAATGTATACATTTATTTCAGCAGCGTTTATGTAGCTGGTGCCAATGTCAATCTTATAAAGCCAACATGTCTTACTAGCCAGGGATCCCTTTAAAAGTTTAGAAAATCCTTTTAGAAACTGCAATTGTTATAAAAAGCTGAATCTAATCAAGGTCCAATCAAGGAGCAGCAATGGGACGATTTCCGAGCAGCTATTTTTCCAAGAAGATGCAGGGTAAACACAGGTGTTATTAATGACATCCAGTAAGGAACTGATTGTGCTACACTGGATCGGAATCTTACTGGCTAACAGCTAACAGCCTGAGCTTACCCTCCGACTTCTTGGAAAAATGGCTGCTGTGCCTGTTCCAGTTGCCTTTGATCAACTGGAAAAATGCTCATTAAAAAGCCATTATTACATCCTACAGGTAATGTTATGATCAGGACAGGATTTGCCCAGTCTGGTCTGTTGACTAGATACACAGTCATAAGTAGGAGGACATAGACCTTGGTAAGAGGCCAACCCTTCTCAAAAACCTAATAGAAAAGTGTTGATTGTGGAACTGTATGAGAGTACATAGTAGGATGTGGATATGCATGTACTGTATGCGTGTACACATGCATTCCATCTCAGGCTTGTTCTGCCTCCCTACTACTATGCAGGAAGTACAAGAGATGGCTCACCCTGCCGTCCAGTGTGAGAAGGATGGAGTCACTCTTGATGTCTCTGTGGATAACACCCTGGGAGTGCAGATAGGCCAGAGCCTGCAGCACCGCCTCACACACTGTAGCTATCTGCTCCTCACTCAGCCTGCACACAGGGACACAAAACCAGCAGGGACAAATGGAAAACAACATGGAAAGGTTTAAAGGCATAAGACATAACACTCACCCTTCATTAACACTTATTCAAGTAACCTTTGTCAAAATGCTCTTAATTACCTGAGGTAGAGGTAGATATATGTTAATAATTAATTGATGACCCACATCCAGTTCATCTAGATTTACATGTTCACTACATCTAGATTTACATTCCCTTATTGCATTCACATTCCTGGTGAATACTGGTTTTGTGCACATTTCATCATGGTATATTTGCTGAGAATTAAACACATTCTGTTTTGTGCTTCACAGTTGAGCTTCTTCAGGAACATAAATGCTTTGGCTTTTTTATGTAAATAAACATCTTGAGTCACATGAAAACAGCATCAAAACATCCTACTGTGTGTGAAAATATACTCAACAGGGTAAGGCTATTGCATATTTAATGCCAACCAATGCACACAAAGTGCAAATGCTGTAAAATGTAAGGACTAATATTCTCTTAATCAGTCTACCAGCTCTGCTTGGACTGGACAGGATTGAGGACAACTTCATCTGCATTATGATAAATAAATTATGGGATTGATTTCTTTTTTTTCTCTTTTTTTCCCTAGTGGTACATCCATAGGGATGACAAGCTCATGATTAAATCAAAGTTGTGGTCATTCTTCTGCAAGACCTCGCCAGTTGGACTATTTGACACAAACAGACCCTGACACTTTACATAAACTGCATCTGGCCTGTGCTGTCATGTCAAATGGCCACTGTCTCAGAAAAATCTGTCACCCCTTTCAATATAATCCCTCAATGTCCCAATCTTAGGTCAGTGCTTGTCTCCAATGCCAAAGCCACTTCTCACTCAATCATAAGCATCAGGGGAAGGCTAATATAATTTATGCAACTTCAGATGTTTACTTTCTGTACTGTTGACTTGGGTATTTTTGGATGGTAGTCTTAGCCTGCAAAATACAGACAATAGGGGTCTAAGGTCTGACATACTGAATGGCAATAGAATAAAAGGACATCTTTTTGACAACCTAACTATCTATCAACCTATCTCCCCATCATTTCAAAACGTAATAATGCAATTATAGAATTGAATTTGAGAGGTTCCCATAGATGCAGAAGTTGACAGTGATTGTAGAGTTCAAGAGTCCGAAGACCCTACGGTGCCCTCAACGGCCTCTATACTACACACAACACTATAGTGCCCTCTAGTGGCCTTAGAAGCAATCACAGAAAAAAAGAAAGGCTGGGTAAAATATCGTTGAAAGTGACTAAATGACAAGTTCTGAATTTCTGGAAGATATATAGTCTCAAACAGTAAAGAACATCCTCCTTGAGTCCCTGTGGTAACTGAATGTTTTCCATTGCCCCTGACTGTGGGAGATGGACCTGTACCTGGTCTCGGAGACTATGTTGGTCAGCGCTCCTCCTTGCAGGTACTCCATGATGACCCAAAGCTCCTCCTCGACCAGAGCGCTCTTAAACATCTCTACCACATTCTTGTGTTGGTAGTCCCTCATGATCACCACCTGGGAGGCACAGCAAAGCAACACTACCTGAACCACACTGCTTCACAACTACTGCACTTGTGCTATTTGACAATTACAGTGATGTTATGGCTCATTTGGGGTGATGCCAGTGGTTTCCCACTGCTCCTAAACTCATAGGGAATGTGCTGTGAGCAGTGAAGATTAAACACATCTCCTGAGATGTGCTGTAGAGAATGACAAATTTTATTTGGGCTCTGTTAAGTAATTGTAACAAGGCTCTGGCAAGTCTAACAGACAGGACAATTCTAAATAATTTTGCACAGTTCTCTGGAATATTTCCTAAGGGGCAAATAAAAGACAAGATTTATTCATCACCACCATAACAGCGAGACCTTCATCTAAAGTGGTTTTAAAATATAAACGACTGTAAACTTGTTTTCAATTGTACAATTGTTTTCAGGGTATGTTTTAGATGTCAGTCAGCCCTTTGAGCCAGATATTTCCCTCTCCAGTTCTACCTGCAGTATTCTACCTGACACAGTGCACCTTTTATAGGTGCAATAACTAGGTCAGCAAGGCCCATTTCCATTTAAAAACCTTAGGGTTATGAGCCATCAAAATGCATTGGGCATTAGTTGCATTACAAAAGCATTCCTTAACTACTGTGGAGGAGGCTTTAGCAATTTAACTGTTGACAGATCTGTCAGATAATGTCATGTGAATATCAATGATTATTACATAGAGAAGCAAAGTTACAGCTTTAGTTGCAATATGCCACATCCATTTCCCAGCTGTCTGACTGCAGTATTGCACTGCAGGATGCAATCTGGGAGAAGCTGTTGGGGTTTAGGCCTCAGTGACTGCCTTTGTTTTTGTCCCCCATGCTAAATTGAATAGCACCCCTCTCTCCCATCACAGGTGAGACATTTAAAATCTCCCTAAGAGGACATCTCTCTCTGGTCTGCAAGTTAGCATCATCAGGTAGGGGGATTTAGGGACAAGAGGTTTGATTTGGTTTTATTCTCCATTTTTTTTAACCATCTGGGCATTCTACCTCATTAAACAGCAGCTCCCTCCGCTGCTGCCTGCGCAGGTCCATCATCTTGACAGCCACCTGTCTGCCGCTGTGCTTCTCGCGAGCGATGCACACCACCCCCGTCGAGCCCTCACCGATCTTCACAAAGTTGTCTAGGTAGGAGCGAGGATCACCCTTGTCCACGACCATCTGCAGCGCAGCCTTGAACTGCTCGTGGGTCACCTTGGGGGGGTCTGGTGGCGGCCGTGGCGACGGGTGCTGGGGCGGCCGGAAGGCTGGCGAACAGGTGCCCGGTGGGCTGGTGGCCAGGGAGCCTGTGGGCGAGGGCCGTGGCTGGGACGGGCTGTCTTGCCGCGGGTAGAAGCCTGGGTTGGTGCTTGCCGAGTGGCGCAGGTAGGGCTCGGGCCCGCCGGGGCGCAGACTGATGTTGGGGGACAGACCGATGGTGTAGCTGGACGAGGAGCGCACGGTCCTGTGAGGTGGACGGGCACCAACGCCACTCATCATAGGACTGTTGGTGCAGCTGGCAAACAGACCTGGCTGATGCCTGAAGACAGCATCAGCCTGAGATAGAGAGAGACAATTATTTGAATTGATTTCTTCCCTTTTCTTGTTTTCCTAAAACAGATATTGTATCTGTTTAAATTATCACGTTAGCTTTGGCAACACCACTTTTCTGAGTCATGCCAGTAAAGCTCCTTTAATTTGAATTTGAGAGAGAGAGAGAAACACAGAGCATGACAACCGGAGAGAAAGAAACAAACAATGAAAGAAAGAAAGAGAGATGGCAAATGACAGAGTGCAGAGAAAGCAAATATATACAGAGAGACCTGAAGAGAGCAGAGCAGGCAGACACAGAGAAACAGAAAATGCAGAGAGAGAGTGAAGTGCGGGTGAGGTGAAAGAAAAAAGGACAAACACTGGCATATTTCCCAGAGGTCTCTGCCCTCCCTAGCTATGGCACTGCATGCTAATGGAGGCCAGACACCTTGCCACCTCGGCACACCACGCCACCATGCCCTCTCATGCCAGCCCCATGGGACTCTGGGTACACTTTGAGACACTGCCAAAGGCTAGTGTCGCTACGTTTACAGCCCCCCTCTGCCCTCACCCGCCTGGGATGACTTCAGCTCCAAAATCATGTTTTATCACCTTGAAAAACTAACAGCTTTAATTGAGCGGACCTGCCGCAGTGAGGAAGAGGAGGTGTTTAAGTGAGGAAGGGAGAGAGGGAGGGGGGGGAGAGACAGAGAGAGGAAGAGAGGGAGTGATGCTTTTAGGGAAAGGGGGGGGGTGTGCATCAACACATCCTAAGATCCAGCTTGAACTTGTTTGCAAGAACAAATGAAGCAACGGCACAGGCATAAGAGTTAACACGCCAAGCCACAAGTTTGTGCATGCTGAGGTTTTCTAGGGAAATCAACTCAACTATGTTGCAAGTAAGTAAAGAGATTTCATCATCTAGATTTCACCTGACAAACCAGTGTGGCAATAACTTTATTTAGTGTCTCTAGGCAGTATGTGAGCCTCCCACATACTGTACACAAAGAGACAGGCACGGATGATCACATGAATGATCATAACTCTTTGTTATGTTTCTCAAACTCAAGCGCAGTAAGTAGCAGTGATTCACAATAATGTATTCAATACAACTTCATAAAGGAATGCTTTTCCCAGGTTATTGTACTTGTGCAAATAAAAAAGTAAACATAGAAACTGTGACAAACTTGTTTTGCCTCATTATTTTGCCCAGGAGTGCACATCCGCTCCATCCCAGGGGGGTACATATTCACCTCTTCGGGAGTGATGGTAGAACTACTCATTAAATAAACCTCTCAGGACCAGAGACGATATAGATGAAATAGAACTATTCCCTGTAAAGTACTGTCTTCAAACAACATGGAATTCTCATGTTGTACTGGACCTGCTTGTGTAAATATGATTCTGAAATCCCCATGTTTTAGTGAGGCTGGTTTAAATATCCACACATGAGCTTTTATACGCTCTTGTACACACCTACAAGAGCACAAGGAGGGTTAAGAGTTGTTGCATATTTCCATCTCCACATGCAGCAAACTAGACAAATGGTCACACACTCAGTTCTTGTAGTGTATCTTGTTTTATCTTTGTAAGATCCCTCAGGTTTCTGTATCAAGCTCATCTAATAGTTCCACAAGAACACTCTAAGAGCAGGTTCTAGCTTGAATCTGCATCGTCCTTCTATAAAACATTTTTACCCCTGATTGCACAGGAAATCTGTTTCCATCCTTTTGACCTCATTATACTCTATTCCACTTGTCTGTCAAAAGTAGCCGTGCCCCCACACTGCCTTCTATTCATGCTGTGAGTCACTCACATGAAAATGCCCGCAGTATGACGCAGTTGGGAGGAGAAGGAATGAGAGAAAGAGAACAAGAGAGAGAGGGAAGGTTCACCTTTAAGTCATAAGATGAGTACGGCCTCCCTGGGCTGTTCTGTGAGTGGATGAGGAGTCGCTCAGGGGTGTGTACACCAGGCTCCCCCATGGGTGGGTGCGGCAGTGGCGGTGGTGGGGGCTTGACGTGTCCAGCGGGGGAGTAGAAGCAGGACATGGGTCTCTGACCGGGGGGCGGCAGAGGCCTGGGGGGCGGTGGTGCCATGTCCCTCCGTGCCATCAGGCGCTCGGTGGGGCTGCCCATCTCTCCGCCACCCCCGCCCAGGTACATGGCTGGTGGGTAGGGCACGGGGATGGGCGGAGGAGGCAGCGGAGGCGGGAAGGGTGGGGGCCCGATGGCCTCCAGTGAGGTGATGCTGACCTCATGTGTGGACTTGGCACGGGGCAGCATGCCGTTGGGCTGCAGCGTCACACTCTTCTTCATGCCCATGTGTGGCGTTCCACTCTCGCTGTGCACGTTCCGGGCCCGCTCCCGCCAGCGCCCATGCCCGCCGCCTTCTCCAGGGCAGCCGTGCGGGTCGCCCAGCGCCAGGTCCTCATACTGGTAGGGCTCGCCCTCACGCTCCTCGCCTAGGCGCCCCAGTGACTGGGCCCGCTTGCGTGCCGACGGGCTGCTCTTGCGCAGGGAGTTGGAGCTGCTGACCGACAGGCGGCTCATGTCCGACAGCATGGCAGAGATATAGTCCCCATGGCCGATGAAACTCCCCCGAACTATGGTCTGAGAGTGGGACAGGGACGAAGAAACACACAATTAGAGACAGCATGGAGGAGGGACAGACAGACAGATATAATTTAAGATAGAAAGAATTAGAGCAAAGGAAGAGATAGCCAGAATAAAAGGAGAAAGTGGGTGAGAGAGAAGCATGTGAAGAAAGCATGTGAAGAAAAACAACTGACAGATAGAGAGTGGAGAGAGAGAGAAGGGAGGTGAGAGAAAAAGAGTGAAAGTGAGTGAACTAGTCTGACAGATGGAGACAGAAAAAGCGAGTGAAGGAGTGATTTCTTGAGATTTGTGTGCTACTTTCACTGTTGGACTTATGAGAGCACATCTTAAGTCAGCGCTCTTCAAAGGGGAGCTAATTTGGGAACTCTGAAATAACCTCTTCAAACTTGTTCTCCTAATCTGTGACTGTTGAGTCCTACTATAAAAGTCTTTAACACTTGAAGGTACAGCACCACTTCTAATGCTTACTGGGGTCTGCAGATGTACAGATATATATTTGTGTGTGGACATGCCACCCTGTATATCACATGCAGTATGCACTATTCTGATGCCTAATGATCAATTAATGGAGTATGAGAAAAACAGACAAACAAAGGCAGTGATATAGATTTCAAAAGCAAATATGATGATATTTGATGCTGCTGACAACAAACAGGGCAAATAAGAGTCATGTGACACATAACGCATAATTCACATTAGTCGACAGTCTGTATGTGCTGAGAATCAGGCTATTCTGTAGGGGTCATAGAATCTTTAGCAACCACAATTAAACTATAATGTGTATATGACATAACATTCAGGCTTTGTTCTAATTTGCCTGAATTCTAATGGCTATTTACAATTAAGATTTACAAAAGAGGGCACAATCATTTTCGTATCTTGTAACTCATGACAGCTCAGTGTTCCGCTGTATGATCCCTTTGCAAACACGTCTAAGGTTCCTGAGTTTAGGCTAAATATTTGTTTTTCATGGTTTGATCTTCAAAGCTGCCCTGCAATGTAATCATGGCTGAGTGATTCCAGAGATAAAAACACACAGAATCAGCTCCTCAGGCTAAAGAGGTAGCGCACCGTGCTGTGAATGTGAAGGTCACAAGGTCGCTTCCTAGAGAAACCACACTCTAAGGAAACATCAGCTCCACATTAGACTTTCATTACAAAAGTCTGGTAAATATGCATCACCATACTGCACACTGTGTGTGTTGGCAGCAAAGACGAATCTGCTCTGAATTTGAATCTTTCAGGCATTTTTTCAGGCATATGAGGATAGATAACCGTTTAAGAATTTTGTTGCAACAGTATTTTGTTCAGTAGGCAAAACAGAGCTGTTCTGTTCTTACATCTAGTATCTGTCGGGTACGGATGTTTCAGCGCAAACCAATCCCACACACAATAATGTCCTGACATTCCAACAGTCTGATGCAACACCATTCTGGTTTGAGGACATTCTAGTGTGCTGTCATCTGTGCCTCACACGGGTGACACAAAAAGAACTGAGTGGCAAGTAGCTGTGACGCACTTCAAACAACAAGGGGAGGTGGGGGTATAAATAAATAACTAATGAAACCCTTGGCATGACACTGTGCTTGCCTAACCTCTCCAAACTAAGTGCCAGTCAGTTACTCAGACTTAGAGCAAGGGTGAGGTCATGCTCCACTTCAAAAGGCTTTTTCACGGCACATATCCACTGTGTCCTCTGGGATCTATGCTTAATAAACTCTTAATTGAAGCATTGTTTTCTCTTTATTATACATGAACAATACTTCAGATTGAGGTTATGTTACTGTTACCATCTAAAAAACTTCACTCTTACAAACAAAAACCACTTAGTGTCTTTCAGAGTACATGTCAGTGTGCTATAATAAGCACATTTCATAGGGAGTGCGTCACCGTCTGTCTTTCTGTCCGTCTGTCCCTGTCCTCTTCTAACACAGAAGCCCAGGTGCCATGGTCTCCTCTTGTCCTCTGACTAACCGAGGCACACTTTCACTCAGCCACGCAGTGAGAAAAAGAATATAAATATGTTCCAAAACAGTCCATTATGATATGTGGCCTCTTCCCTCATGCTCCACTGCTGCTGGTGTGAAGTGGCTGATACTGCTGTACGGGGCTGTTGGTCTGGACTCTGGAGTGCTGCCTTGTAATATTGGTGCTTGTTTACCCTTTACTGTCTCCCCCTCAGGACACTGCAGTACTTCTCAGCACGGCAGCAGATTATCCCACACAGCGCTGCAAATCCACATCTTATATCACAGCTCGCAGCCATATGCCTTCCACCAGCCCCCCAGCTGACGGGGCCCTTTCACAACGCACCCCTCACACACTTCCAATGTCGCAACAGAAAAAAAAAACCTGATCTGATTTTTCTCCCCTTTTTTTTCTGTGGTCCGTGGTTGTAAATGTGTCAGTAGGGAATACTGGGACCTGGAAGGTGAATCTCTTTCTCTCCCCATCTCTGGCTCTCTTAGATCTCTCTCTCTCTTTCTCTCTTTTAAACACATACAGTATGCTGTAAAAATAGAGCATATAACGTGTGCATACAGATACACATCACATACACTTTCTTTCTTTCTTTCTCTTTCTACCACTGTTCCTTACCCTCTCTTTCTCTCCCTTTAACTCTACTTTTCTCTCTGTCCTCTCTCTCTCCCTCTCGATCTATTTCTCAATTTCTTCTTCTTATGTGCTCTCTCACCATGTTTTCTTACTCTCTCTCTCTCTCTTCCCCTCTTTCTCCATCTCTTTATATTCCTTCCTCTTTCTATGTTCTTTCTCTATTGCTCACTCCTTTCCTTGTCTCTCTCTCTCTCTTTTTCTCTCTCTCTTCCCCTCTTTCTCTATCTCTTTATATTCCTTCCTCTTTCTATGTTCTTTCTCTATTGCTCACTCTTTTCCTTGTCTCTCTCTCTCTCTCTCTTTCTCTCTCTCTCTCATTCTCCCTCTCCCTCCCTCTCTCTGCTGCTCCTGCAGTTTTCAGTGGCTGGGCCTGCTGTGGGTGGGTAGGCAGTAGGCACAGCGGATCGTTATTAATTGCCGGCGAGGAGTAATAAATCTTGCAGCCCCTCTAAGGACTGGCGTTGTACAGTCAGTGTACACAGCAGGGTCGTTAGCTCAGCCTCATGATAGATAAGAAAGCAATATGACAACAAGAGGAGAGAGGGAGGGAGGGGTGGGGAAGAGGGGTGAGGAGAGAATGGAACAGAGGGAGAGGGATAGAGAGAGAGAGAAAGACAGAGAGAAAGAGGGGCTGAAAGGGGGAGTTTGCATAATGTGTGTGTATTGTGAGTGTTGTTTATGAGTATGTGTGTGGGGGTGGGGAGAATGTGAGGGAGTGAGTATGTGTGTGTTTGTGAAGAAGGGAGAAAGAGAGAGAAAGAGAGAAAAAGTGTGACAGAGAGAGAGAGAGAGATGCTGTTTTTTTGGTGCGGTTTTTTGATCACTGGCACTTTTGAGAGAGACAATGGGATGTGTGGAGCTGCAATGTCCCGGCGTGTGCTCATATGTCACTAGATTGCACCATGCTCAGGGAGTGTCTGCTAATCGAAGTGCCAGCCTGCCTCTGCCTCCTCTTAACTGGTAGCCTGCAGCTTAAGTGTAATTGAGACAAGACAGCCCAGTGTGTACCTACAACATGCTACATGACAACAACACAGAGAGCACAGGAAACATATCCTGACCATCCACAGCCTATGGAAACATGTCAACAGATACAGCAGTGTTCAGTGAGGAGGTGAATAAAAATGCAGCCATTCTATTTGTAGGTAATGAAATAATCAGGAAGCATCACTGAGAGGCAAGCATGACTACACACACAGGGCACTGAGACCCTCCAGACACCTGTGCGCTTAAAACAATCTGGGCTCCAATGCCTCTTCTATCCACCAGCTGATGCTACAAGAGACTCACAGTCCCTCCACACTCACTATGGAGAATCCAGAAGCACTCTGTATGTCTCTCTTTGCTAAATGCCCATAGAAGGCTAAACTGTATATGTAGTCTCTGGGGGAAATGTGAAAAAGAGAAAAAAGCTACTTTCTGATTCTCATTCTGATTCTGATTCAGATTCTCATTCTCATGCACACCAAAAAAACTATACACTTGCAAGAAAAAAACAGACATTTATCGTGTAATGACATAAATCTTGTAAATATTGTAAATTTATAATGACTACAGTCCCAAACAGGAGGTAATATGTGGCTTGACTGATGCTCTGGCATAAATGACAATAATTTACTTCTGCTTAAATATGCAGTAAGATTAGTATGTCTCTGTTAACCTTTGCCCTGGCAGGCAGGCAGGCAGATCAGTGGAGATTAAAAATGTGCCTCTCTCTGGAGAGATGGGCTATAAAGTCTCATAAGAACATGAATATGCAGGCCAGGCAATCTAGACATAACAGCCACATGAGTATAAATAGTGAGGAGGCAAGCAGGGCATGTGATGGCGATCACACCCTACGGCAAGCAGAGCTGTGCTGGGGTACCTTCTTTGGTTTGAGCTCCACTGGCGTTATCCTGGACGGGTCCACCATGGGCCGGGGCCTGCGCAGGTTGTCTATGATGCTCTGCCATTGGGTTGGCAGGCCCACGAAGCAGCCGCGCTTGGCATCGAACGACGTGTGGACCCGGTGCTCAAAGTTCTTTGGCGCCGATATTTCCGGCCTCTTCTTTTTCTTCTTGCGGAACATTGTCAGCTCTTTACAGTGGAACCTGTCAGGATGTGAGAAAATAAAATGTCTGTTAACTGAATATCCACAATTTGACTTTGTTTCGTTAGTTTTTTTTACCTAGTGCAGGTGCCACATATAGACACTTTTAATATCTCTGTGATGGATCCTTCTAGAAAGGATGAAAGGCACCCAGTGGGCTTAAAATCAGACTCCTGTCCCCTGATCAAGCATGGTCAAAATCCCTCCCTCGCTGCACGAGCACACCAACCACACAACTGTAAATGTTAATCTAAAATTACACCAGCAGTGATTTCAAGCTTGCTTATGTTCACTGGATTAGAGCCTCCAGTCCAGTGCTTTTGCATGTTGTAAGGCTACACAGTGAGCATTTGCTATCCCCCCCTGTCTAAAATGCTTAAGTCGGGTCGGAGCTTTTCTCCATCTGCCTTATTGGCATCCGAGCCTCTCTGCTCTATTGCCTTGGAGCGGGACGGAGCAGGGGTGGGTGGGGGGTGGACTGGGGTGGGTGGGGGGAGTGTGCGGGGGGGATGGGCTTGTGTGCCCAGGCGAAATGAAGGATATCTGCTCAATTAGGGCTGGCTCTTCCTCCAGTGGCTTTTATCTGACAGGCAGAGCTGAGAGCACTTGAGTGGGCCACAGGAGCAGGCCTGAGGGTTAACAGTGCATTAGCCCAAGAAAGGAGAGCCGAAAGAAAAGGCTTGCATCACAAAGACACACACATCACCATAACCTCGCACTTGGCACCGCTCAAGAGGGTACCCACCCCACTGTACCCCTACCCAAGCATCCATTTTCATTACTTCTAGGTAAAATCATCATTTGGGACATTTTTTTATCATTTGAATCCCCTGCACTTTCTTTTTACTTTGACTACTTCCTCTGGAGGGCATTCAATGACCTCATGTGTCTTCATCCACCCAGCCTCACCTTCCCTGTCTCTCTCTCTGTCTGTCTCTGTCTGTTTCCCCACTCCCATACTGATGAAGGGCCGAGTCCAGCACTTGAGCAAACACCTATCCCAGAGAGGGCCTCCTTTGATGGCTAATGTAACGCACAGTCTTGCTGATTTAGTGTTCGGCTGGACTTAATGGACGATGGGATCATAAATATTAATGAGGTAACATGGCGTGGGTTCTGGGGACGGAGGAGAGGGCTAGCGCAAGTGGAAGCATTAGCATGAGCGTGGTCACCACGCTGCCTCCCACCCACCGCGCCCACGTGGGCGTTTGACGCCAAGCGGCGCAGTGCTGTTCAAGAAGTCGACCACGCTGCTGAGAGGCAGAGCAGAGGCTGGATTTTAAGAAGGGTGCAGAAAAATGAGCTGACCCAATGCCAAGTCAGAATCAACAGATATGATGAGACACTGAATAAATGAATGAGCATTGCCTATTTCCACTCGTTCTGATTTTCTTCTGTTATTCTTTTTGTATTTCTCTATAATTTCACTCTCTCTTTCTCTCTCGGGTCTCTGCTCTGCCATGTCCCTGTGCTGTGCCCCTCAGCCACAGTGTAATCAGCTGTAATGGGGCCTGTTATGAGTTGTATCAGTGACTGAGCAGGCCTCTGGCCCCCAGCCTCCTCACTGCCTCCCAGAAAGGAGTACAGAGCTGAGAGATGGAGCCCAATCAGCCTGACTCACTGGGACAGGCCAGAGGATGGGTGTGTGTGTGTGTGTGTGTGTGTGTGTGTGTGTGTGCATGTGTGTGTGTAGGGGTGGGATTCAATATACGCCTTCACATGATTTACACACAGATACACTGAGACAAGTCATAGTAAGAGGATGTTTACACATATCTATCTAAGTATCCCTTGCTCACACACACACAGACACAGGAGTATCCCTTGCTCCCTCTCTCTCCTTCTCACACATACACATACAAACACACCAGAACTCTGTCAGACTCCCTACTCTTCTAAGCATAACTCAATAAGTGGTCTAATATGTTGCATACTGTAAGCATATCCTGTGCCATCCCCATGTACACACTGTAATACAGGGCCGTGGACAAACAGAAAAGCCCCCATCTGAACGATTTCTTATTTAAATAAACGTGTGTGTGTGTGTGTGTGTGTGTGTGTTTGTGTGTATGTGCTTGGTACAATGTGTGGGTGTTTAATGTCTAATGCGGGAGACAGTGAGTGTGTGTGGTGCAGTGTGCAGAGTTCTTTTTTTTTCCTTTTCGCCAAGTAAAGTAAAACATGGAAAAGCTTTTTGCCATCCTCAGTGCTGTGATTCTGAGTGTAATCCTGAGAAACATGGGCAGAGAGTAAGCACCAGTAACATGTTTCCTCCTAAAATGCTCAGCCGTGAAAAATCCAACTGCTTATAATTTGAACATGAAAACAACTCTCTGACTACTCAACATATTGAGTTGTTGTATGAACTCCTACAATTTCCTAAGGCAGAGTTAAATGTGAAATAGCTTTGCTTATTCAGTCCACACAACCCTGTCTATCTGAAAATCTCCACCATACAGCTCAGCCTTGAGTGCTTTCTCTTTAACACAGCCTTCATCTCTCCTCTCCCCTATGGAGTGGATTTTACGCTATGACACTGAAATATCAGACTGCATGTCTGTGCACTGGCTATAAAGATACAGCATGTTCAACAGGAGTCTAAATATTTACTCCTGAGGCTTTTGTTTGTCCAAGCCAAGCAGATCGATAGATGTTTATGGGGGCAGTGAAACATGAGCCTGCCCCCGCAACCCTGGGTGCAAACCAGAAGTGTGTAGCCAGCCTCTATAGCAAACACAATCTGTGTAGACGGCATCAGTGGGTCAACATTACAAACACTTCAACTGCAATTACATAGCCGCACATACAGTATAAACACATACTGGCAATGGACAGGCCTCTCCTCTCTATAAGTATTGCTTCCTACTGTCCCATATTGCTTTCGATTGCTTCTGTGTCAACTGTTCCTCAAGTGTTTTTGGAGAAGATTTTGAAACAGTGTGAATTCAGTCCTCTTTATGTGTGCTCATGACTTTATGTGCGACTGGCACCTTGCCTGCTCCTGATTGATTCTCAGCTTAACAGCAGCAAAACACCCTCTGGTCCCTCCACTTCCTCTAAAGCCTGTCCGGCTTCCTATTTCAGAGGACTCCTCAATGACAGAATGGTGCATCAAGGAGCTGAAATCGGATTATAAAAAGCATCTGAATGTCATGCTCTGCAGAATGAATTGGAAATTAGATATCATTATTCATTTACATGTCTTAATCGCAGGCACATGCCCTGCTATCGACCCCACATAATCCAGCCAGCTTATGGCACAGCTGATGACAACACATAATTATTTTTTTTCATTCTGTGGACAAAATAATAGAAGCACACTGAACTCTACGGGGAGGGAATTAGCTACGAAAACAAAACAACATCACTAGGTGCATCAATAGATTTTATGGCCCTATGACACATAGTGAAACTGTTTTCAGGATAGAACATAATTATAGTAGTATTTATTGCTACTGAAGCAATGACATTTACTGACAACAACAATAAATCACAAATGACTGAAATCCAGAGATTTTACTCCATGTGACTGATTCTCCATTATGAAAATGAATAATCAAGCAAGGTCTTGGCATCACTGCAAATAGGAGTAAGTGAGTGTAACATTTGACTGGTTGAGAGTGAGTGAGTGTGTAAGAGAGTGAGTGTGTGAGTGAGTGAGTGCATGAGTGAGTGTGTGTGTGTGTATGAGTGTGTGAGTGAGTTTAATGTTTGACTGAGAGTGAGTGAATATGGAACATGGAGGAAGGAGGTGAAATTAACCTCCATCTCACATTCAGATCACACAGCACTTGGACAGAGCCTGTCCTAAAGGGGAGGGGGAGACAGGCACACACACACACACACACACACGCACACAAGAGACAGAAAAGCACAAAGTCAAATAGACAGAGGGGGGCAGATAGACAGACAGACAGACAGGCAGACAGATAGATAGATAGATAGATAGATAGATAGATAGATAGATAGATAGATAGATAGATAGATAGATAGATAGAAAAAAGAATAGGAGGAAAAAGATCACATATAAAATCCCATATGTAGATCACATATAAAAGAGATTCTGTTCAACGTCCTCTCTGCTGAAGAGCAGAAAAGAAGAGGATGGTAGAGTGGGGGATGTTTTTACATGATATAAGTGATGGCACGCACAAACAGACTCGCCACACAAGCACACAAAGATGAGGTAGGCAGCAGTAGCGATGCTAGCGAGGGATTAGCAGCTAGCCCGCCCGGCCCCTGTGCTGATCCAATTTTGGGCTCGCATTCACAGTTTCCGTCCTGGATCCGTGTCACATTGGGAGGTGTGGGTGGGAGAGAGACGCTCCATAATCCTCTTTTTTGTATTCGCCTGTGCACAAATAAGCATAATCCCATCCAAATTACACACATAGATTTTGTTTGGCGGGAGAGATAGTGACCGGGTCAAATAGCTGTTTTTTCAGGGGACTGTGGGCTGCTCTCTCTCTCTTTGTGTGTGTGTGTGTGTGGTAGCCTACACAAACACAGACTGGTCCTCTGTCAGCTTCATCATAGTGACCGGTTTGCCCTTTGAGTATAATGAGTCTGCATCGCCTCTCAAAAGGTGTGTGCGTGTGTGTGTGTGTGTCTGAATGCGTGTAACAGGGATGCTGCCTGAAAACACACAAATATTCTTCTATCTCTCAGAGATTTACAGATACACACACAGTCAGCACACACAGTGACGAATTGAGACATATGTTGGATCAAAGGACAGACTGGGTGACACACAAGAGGAAAGCAGACCTACGTCTTTCCATGATCATAATGTACATTTATATATACACAGAATGTAGGTGCTACATACAGTACTAACCTACATCAAATTTCCATGGTTACAAGGTGCAAAACATGATTAAAAAACACAAGGAACAAGTTGGACATCTTCTGATGGTGTTACTGTATATGCTGTGTTGTTACTGGTCTGCCTGTATAATCGATAGCTGGTTTCCTAGAGGTGGAGAATGCTGAGAGCACTAAAATCTGCATTGCACTAAAATGCTTTTTAATTGGAGATGCACCATGTTATCTGGGAAACTATCCCAGTAAAGTACAGTCCAAAAGCTGAGCAGTGTTCTGCTGAAGGTTATGGAAGTGTTTGAGTCCACCTGCTGCCTGTCAAAGCTGAAGAATTTTATGCAGACTTACAGATAATGAACTACCATATGTAACCATCTGGAAATCTAACATTACAGTAATAATAAGAAGAATCATGATTATTGGTATGATCTCAGTATTGTTTAAGTGAATTAGACAAACATACAAACTGAAATAATCAAGCTT
The DNA here is from genome assembly GCA_027481765.1 of Tenualosa thibaudeaui. NCBI lineage: Eukaryota > Metazoa > Chordata > Actinopteri > Clupeiformes > Clupeidae > Tenualosa > Tenualosa thibaudeaui. The sequence continues at coordinate 1,607,436 of JAIFZK010000013.1, read as the reverse complement.
TATAGCCTACATGGTGTTGTCAATAGTGCCAGTGGATTATGTGTGGGATTTGTTTACGTTATAATGATTATATCCAATATTATCAATAATTAAAATGAAAATAGTCAAATAACACTGGATGTTTCATTCTGATTTATGCCTGCCAGAAAAGCACACTTCCAGCCCTTTTGTTGGGGACACAGTATTACCATGTCATCTTGCCCTGTCAGATGTGTCATTCCACTAAGTAGGAAAAAAAAGGGTGCAGCATCATCCCTAATGGCCTTCTGAATCTCTCTCCCTCCCCCTCTCCTCACCCCCCCAGCACCCTCAACCACCCCTCCCCTCCCTTCCCAGCCCAAGCCCTCATCCTCCTGCTGAGACATTTCTTTCTTCTCTTTCTCAGGAGATCTCTTGCCATCTTAATAAAAGGAATCGCCTTAGGTGAGGCAGCACAACTTTTACTCCAACACACTCTGCACAGCTGTCTGATGTTCAAGGGCAGACTATGAGAGTATGAATACACAAACACTAACACACACGTACACACGTGCACACACATACACAAACACAAACATACACACACACACACACTCAGACCTCTGTTCACAAAGACACAGCTAAGGGGATAAATTAAAAAGACAAAAAAGATGAAGACTGAAAAAAGAATAGATGGACTAAAAGAAGAGGTGTTAAGGAAAAAAAATAGGTAGAAAATTATACGAAGTAAGCCAGAAAAACAGGAAGAAGGTCTGTCAACCACAAGCTGCAACAGCAAATAGTCCCGCACCCAGAATCACTCAGCCACAGATAGCAGGCAAACAAGCACAATGAGAAGATGGGAAACGTGTCTAACATCGTCTGTCCCAAATGCAGGATAGAGAAGTGGTGATGTAGCTGGGTGTAAACACAAACACAAACACAAACAGGGCCTAATCTCCTGCAGGAGAAGGGGAGGACTGGCAAGCCTCTGGGCCCAATCCTTTTTAGCCCACTAAAACACAGCCTCCACGCATGCACTGCTAGGAGGCTTTTACTCCGCACATTGCTAATATGTTTTTACAGTTAATATTTACAGAAGAACTAGTCAAAAACAGACCTGAAGTCTGTGCCCCATGGGCTGGGAAAATTAACTTTAGCCCACAGGAGAAAGTTAATTTCTGTGCTCCTAAAATTCTTTTAATTAAAGATGCCTCTTCGCCATCACCCCAAACCATTCCCCTCTCTCAAACTGCCCAAACTCTTTGGCTGCAGGCAGATAGAAAGGTATCATGTGTCTGCTCCAATCAGACAGGCCAAATGGATTCTCAGGGGCCTCATTTATTGATGGGATGAGGCTTCCTCAGAGCTTCACCACACCAGTCCCTTTAGAGAAGTATCTCTCACTCTATTACTCACACACACACATGCACACATCATTCACTCACTCTCTTTCTCTCTCTCACCCACTCATACACTGACTCGCTCCCTCACTCTTCTACTCAAAAAAACATTCACATACTCTTAAAAACACACACACTTGCAGTCATGTTTAACTTTCTCTTTCTCTCTCTGCAGTGGTCCTCCTCACTCTACGTCCAGGCATGCCCAACTTTACCGGACACATTATGCCCCATTTTTGGTTTTCCTGTCTCTTTGGCATTATTTTATCCAAAAATGTTAGACTTTCTGGTCCTTAGCCACTGTAAGCTGTTAAAGCAAGTTCCCACCACACTAGAGACAATTATGTGACTGGTTAAATGCTCTCTCTTTCTGTCTATCCAGCTCTCTCATTCCCTCTCTTCTCTCTCTAGCCTCTTCGTCATCCTCTGCTTCTTTCTCATCCATGCTTTCCTTTTCCCTGTCTCCCTTCATACCTCCTTCTTTGAGGTGACACATGGGACCTCTGACTCAAACAGTTCTGTGTGTGTGTGTCCATGCACATTTCACTGGGTCTGCTGCCCTGTGACAAGATGTGTCATTTGTCATTGGGGTGACAGTGGCATCTTTGTGGCTAAGGCAGGGTAACTAGACCGTGAAGACTGTGGATGCTCTGAGGGCAACAAGACACAGGGGTATCGAGTGTGTGTGTGTGTGTGTGTGTGTGTCTCTTACACTTCCTTTGTGTGTGCATATTGCCCCCATTCGACCCCCCATGCTGCCATATGCCACTGGTTGAAATATAACATGTGTCCATTTTCTCCTTGTTTGACTGTATCTGTGTGTGTGTGTGTGCGTGTGTGTGTGTGTGTGGCAGCTCCTTCATGATGATGACATGATATGTGAGAGGCAGCTATGAAGCCGTATGGCCAGGGCCAAGAGGGGACACCTGAGCCTATGGTCAGACAAATTTTACCATGACTTCCAAAAACTCTACCAGCACCAGAGTATGTTCAAACCCAAGCCTCCTCCTCATCCTTTTCAGCCCCACTCATCTTGATAGGTGATCAGTGTCCTGATTACAAAGTGCTAACATCTTCAATCAATTCCACTGAGCTAATGAGCAGCGTGGAGAGAGGATAGGGGGCTATTTCAGTACAAGTCCATTAGCCACACCGCTAGTGTCAAATGTCTGTCACAGACCGAATTAGCGGCTAACGCGCGCCACACACAGACAAACTACATGCTTGACATTCCCAGTGGAGACCTTGCGTCTGAGTGTATCGAACCACTGGATGTAGTAAGTGTCCCTGCATGGTACACTCCCTGTCATCAGCTTACAGCCAGCAATCCAACAGGTCAACACACACACTAATTGCTAGTTTCTACAGCCCTTGGAACATGTCATTCCAACCAGAGCAGAGCAGACAGGTGGTTCTGTGGGTTGGGGGTATGGCACACACATTGAAAGAAAAGTACATTCATACAGTACGTATAAAATATGACACTGCAGATTGTGCTATCTCCTCTATCCTAATCCTACACAGCATCCAAGCACACTGCTCCTTGTGTTCCCTACACCAGGCAGACTTCTGCTCTAGTATAACCTCGGCTGTAGTGTTGCACTGATCACAAACCGGTGTGATGTTACCTGAAAGTGCACTCTGTTTTCATACTAAGCAGAAACTTGTGTGAACACACACACACACACAGAGAAGAAAAGGGCAGGGGAAAAGGCTTTTCGTCTTGAAGAACCTTGTGTGTCGGCCTGCTTCAAGTGAGTCACTTTTCCTCCACCTTTGACGGCACACTTCCAGAGCATCTGGATCATTCTGGCTCTGGTTCAGTTCAGTGCACGTCTGATAAGATCGGCTCTGCCAAGTGCTCTCCCTCTCTCACACGTACACTCACTCCTTCTCACACACAACACACACACACACAAGGAGATGACGGCAAACACCCAATGACAGTGCTAGCTGCCCCAGTTCCCAGAGGCTGAATCTGCAAAGCTGTGTCAATGTATGCTTTATGTGCCTCGCTATCCCCAACGCAACGGCCTTGGCTACACGCCGGCTGCCTGGACTGCCTCCATTCAGTGGAAGGCACAGATAGACAGACAGACAGATAGACAGACAGACAGTCCCCCACAGACAGGAGAGGAGGAAAAGAAAGGAGAGGAGAGCAAAGGCTTCCCATCCAAAGCCCTTCCTTTCATTAGCACCTGAGCTTGCTGCATTCGCTGCTCTGTCATGCCTTCCACAGCATAACACTGCTAAAGCTCCCGCCACCTCTGGATGGATGTCTACTGACGCCCTACACTGCCCTGTTCTCATCAATGAAGCTAAGCCTTTTTTCATTTTACTACACATCCCTATACACCTCTACACACACACACACACACACATGCAAGCACACACACACACTGTCCTTTCCAACCCCCACCGCTCTTCCTCCATGCCTTTTGTTCCCGGGAGGAGGAGAGCAGAGGGGGGTCTAGCAGGATAAATTAGCAGACAAAAAAAACAGGCCTCCTTACCTTGTGCCGAGAGCCGCGAAGAAGAGAAAGAGGAGGAGGAGACGGAGGAGGTGGTGGTGGTGTCAGGGGCGAACGGAGGAGCAAGCGCCCGAGAGAGAGAGAGAGAGAGAGAGAGTACAAGCCTCTGCTATTAGAGGAAGAGGCTTTCTTTTTGCGAGCTAGTGTGCACACACACACACACACACACACTTGAAGACTCGCGCGCGCACACACACACACAGATGAGGAAGGCTGGCTGGGCTGTGCTCTTAGGCTGTGGCGGCGGCAGCAGCAGCTGAATGCGAGTCTGAGGTGGCGGCAGCAGCAGCAGCAGCAGGAGCAGGAGCAGCAGTCCAGGCGGAGGTGGTGGTGGTAAAGGAGGAGGAGGAGGAAGAGAAGGTGGTGGAGGCGGAGGCTTGGGCGGACTGCAGGCTGCTGCTTGCCCGGGAAAGCCTGATGTGTAGCTCCCTCCAGGCAGACACGCCACGCTCAGCCATCTGAGAGGCTCCTGCTCGGGGAGGATCGGCGCGGTGTGCTTCCGCGTCCGTGCCCGCTACGGCAGCTGCCCGCTAGTAGCCCCCACGCGGGGGCCGGCTCCTGGCAAGGCGACTGGGCTGCCGACAGAAGGGATGGAGCCATGCTGGAGGAGGTGTGCTAGCATTCAGGTTTGATTGGGTTTATCCTAGCCTGACAGAGAGCTTCGGTGCCTTTCCCCTCTCTCTCTCTCTCGCCCTCTCTTGTTGTGTCTCTCTATTTCTTTCTTGTGCACGCATTCACTCTCTATCATACTGATCGTTCTCTCGCTCCCTGCCTCTTTCATACACACACACACACACACAGACACACACTGCCCCCCCCTTCTTTCCCAACTCGCTGTCTCTCTCTCTCTCTTTCCCCCTCTCTCTTTCTCGCTCACTCTCGCTTGCTGTCTCTCTGTCTATTACCACTCTCACCACTCCCTCTCACTTTCCCCTCCTCCTCCCTTTCTCTCTCTCTCCCTCTCCCTCCCTCCCTTCCTCCAGTGGGCTGTCTTTGCAAAGACCCTGTAAGCAGCAGCTAGTATGTGTACAGTATGTGTCTGTGTAGGCTGGATTCCAGAGACCAGGAGAAGAAGCCAGCCCAGCATCACCTGGGATCCCAGCATTCACCTGTGCCCCAGCAAACCCATCACCCCAACACACACACACACACACACACACACACACATACACACACCCATGTCCCCTTTGCCTTTGGAAGGTGCCCTTTCACATCCTCTGGAAACATGAGACAACAGGTAGTGGGTTCTATGAGGTGTATCCACCCGCTATCTGTTTTCTTCATGTATTATCCATGCTAATGAAGGGTCCAACATAGGTCTGGGGTTTGCTATGCAAGTAGATTGCCAAGTAGACTTATTCCCTATTAATTTCAGGATAGTGTGACATCTTAGCATACTCTTGGCATAAAATAATACAATGCTTAATGCATAATTAATTCATAACTTGAATACAATAATGAATTTTGTGTCAGGTGAAATATTACAGATGGAAACTTTTAGTTGAAACTTAATATTTTAGACATAAATGTTTGATAAATGAAGAAGTAAATGTATATGTGATTGCATGCATAGAGGACAAATACTGTCTTTTCATTTTCAGACTTGGGGAAAATGCTGAAGGACGGCATAAGCCATGTCAGCTCACATGCAGCTCGCACGTCAGTACTTCCCTTCAAATCCTAACCCCTCCTTCCATCAAACATCAACACACACACACACACACACACAAAGCAGAGGAAAACACACACACACACAAGAAAAACCCCTTGGCCTCAACCTATTTGCATTTCAATAATAGAAAAAAAATCTCGCTGGCGGGGAAGAGTGGCAGATGTGACCACCCCAACCCCACCCCAACACATATACACACACACAAGCACACACACACACATACACACACTTCACCCTATCCCTCCTCTTTTCTTATCCTGGCTAAAATTGATGGCCTCCACGTGTCTGTCCCTGCCCCTGCCCCTCAGCTGTGAGCACGCCTCAGTGCTGCTGCATGGGATATGGGCTGTAGTGCCCCCACCCCCACCCCGTCCCCTCCCTTTCTCTCTCCTGTGGAGGGCCCGTTGAGGCCCCGGGGCCCTCGTTTGCGTAGCCGTGACATAAATATCACACTTGAGTAGCCATCTTGGCTTCTTCTGTAGCAGAAATCTCACACACTACTGCATGCCTGCACACACACAGTACATACATACATACACACGCACAGATGCAGAGGTGAACCACTCATATTCACAAAAATACATTAATATGTCTACAAAAATCATACAAGTATACACATACAACATTACACATTCACTCACACACACAGCAGTGAGTCTTTCAGAGCCATGAGTGTGTGTTGACCTTCTACCAAGCGCTGCTTCAACGCACTCCCTGTAAAGGACGACTCCATGGCAGAACTAGCATGACAATGGTCTTTGTCCTCCCAGTATAAAGGACTCATGAATAGCAAAGAGTGTAATTGGAAGGCCTAATAGCCAGTGTTTCAGTTGCATTTAGCATGTCAACAGAGAAAACCAAAGTTCATCATCCAGGACGACCAAATGAGATCATTCTCTTGATCCCCAAGAGATCCTTTCACACAGCAGTAACAAGGAGTATTCAACAGCCTTTTCTCTCTCTCTCTCTCCATAGCCAGGAATTGACATTCATTTCTAAACTTGGGGCACAGACATTTGAAGAACATTGCCCTCTAGCACATGTTCGCTACTGGCCTATTAATGTCAGCTCAGCCAACGCAGGATGACATTTACATTTACTTAATTAGCACAGTTAGCATTTTATACATGACAGCTTCCATGGTTGGCCACCCACTGGTGACTAGAGTAAGTAGTGACTCTGAAATATGACACAGAACAGTGCCAGATCTGAAACAGAGTAGGGCCAGATCTAAGCCTACAATATAACATCAGTTGTAAAAGGTTCAGTCAATCACTAAAAAGTTCAGCCAGTCATTGAAGATTGAAGAATTAACCCTTTGATGGTTCAGGACTTTGGCTGGACAGAATTCAGCCATTGACAGTAGGCCTATACACCATGAGATTTTTTTTTAAAGCAACATGCCCTAGATGTGGCCCTGTTAGGTCTACACTGCATCACCATCCACTGGAATGGCAATGACAGAAAATTCAGCAAAAAGCGGATTTGCGTCAGTGTCATTCGGCTGCTTACTGGCCTGTGAGAGGACCACTGGACACAGTGTTGAGAGCAAAAAAGCAGCAGAGCTGGAGTGCTTTGGGTGGATTAAGACAGCAGAATGCCATCATTAAATGCCACCAGTAGACAAATGGAAAGCCATAGCAGCTGAGGGGGTCATGCAGGAAAAGTACAATCAGTAGTTATCATGATAGACTACAATTTGTTCATGGTTTTAGCTGAACATCATAATAGCTCCAAAATATTGTCCCACACCATTATATGATAGTCAAGCCATAGGTGGTTATCAAAAGTTATGGTAGGACAGTGGTAGCAACCATACATAATGTTAAGGACATGTTAAGGACACCATACACAAGTCAAGGACATGAGCCCTACTGAATGACTTCTAGGCCTATTGATTTACCATTCATTGATACTGATATTAACTGGAGTGGTTACTGGTTGCCTCTCACATATATATATAAAAAATATCTGTCCTCATCCAAAGTCTTACACCAACGACCAAAGGAAAATTTTACTTAATATGAATTTGCATAATCATTCTTAATGCAAATAGCCTACTCACTTCACAAGCCATAAAGAGCAGGCATCACGTTTTTCTTCAGTGCTGATAGGTCAGTTGATTATGTCCTCCATGTAGTGCTCTCTACTTCTGCTGAATGAGTCTGCTGTGGGGTTAGATCCCAGGGGTACAATCAGGCCAGCCCTCTCCACAGTAACCCCAAAGAGACTGCTTTTGACGTGCTAATAGCCATAGATGCGACATCGCTTGGGTCTCCCTGCAGCCTGTCAAGATACTGGATTTGCCATCACTCACTTTCTTTCACCACCAACGGCAGACACTATAAAAACCTACTTGGAAGATATCTGTTGAAAAACAAACCATAACATAACAAAACAAAATATTTACACGAAAACGTTAAAAGCTTAACTGCTGCCTGGAGTTAGGTTAACAAATTGACTTGCAAACTAGCCTTCTCAGTATACAGCAGGGTGGAATGCGGCTGACAGTTTGAAGGAATTAGATCAGTGAAGCAAGGGGGAGTCAACTCACTGCGCATTATCCATGCACGACCCTAATGGAGTTTTCATTTCATTAACCTAATTACAACATGAGTGCAGAAGTGGATGCATAGTCTATACGGCAAAGTGCCCTGTATTAAAGTCTGTCAAAAGTTCGCTTGCTTGCTTCTTGTCCTGGACAGTCAAACTGTTCTACTCCGGAGGAGATTCATTGAATAGGTCAGCACAATTCCCCTTTTCATCCAATTAAAGATTCAAATGACATTAGAAGCCAAGGAATAAGCATTCTACCCAAAGTCAGTCACGCTCGACCGAACTCGAGCTGTTTAGTTCCTCCCCGCTCTTGCGCCCTCTGCTGTCACTTTAGAGGTAACCCTAGCAAAGCCCATGGCGAGGGGTGTTTATGCATCACAATCAAAGCCTCTGACCTCAGGCAAATTATTATATTAATAGAGGAAATGTGTGTTTAAGCTCCGAGATAAAGCCTATTTTGAAATTTCCCTCCCTTGATGACAAACTTAAAAAGTAGGGTGCATACTGTGTGTAGTGCAGGAGAGTACAGGAGTGTAATGTTTACGACCCTGAAAATCTAAGAAAATCACAATACATACACCCTGCTGCAGCTCTGGAAATGGAGATTAACAAGACTTTGAAATCTCATTTTCAATATAACACCTAGGACACAACCAATCACCAATATCTTCCATGTAACAACTGGTTTATTTGGGTTCTGAACTGAGGCATACAAAACAAATGATCTCTTGTGTTTTAGAGATTTATGCAACTTTTTAAATCCTCAATAATACATGTGTTTCTGTAAAAGTACAATGTAAATGTCCCCTTGATTTGTAGTATAAAATTTATCTCATCACAACTCTCTCAATGTGAAGGTTGTCAGGACACTGTGTGTGTGTGTATATACCAAACTAAGACTGCTGCACAAGTCCACACCATCAGTCATCCCTTACTTTTTTAGAGAAAAAAAGGACAAACACACAAGAAAAAGAAAGGATCAAACACAAATAGCTGCATCTACACTGCCTAAAACACAGTAATTGTGCACACTCTCGCCCGCGCACGCACGCACACCCGTCCCTCAGGTTCACTGTGAAGAGCCAGAGCTGGACGGTCCTGCACAGCAGCTCTCTGCAGCCACAGGTGCTTCTGCAGCGCTCTGGCCACTGGCGCTGTGGGCTAGCAGTCTCTGGGCATGCTTCTGGCGGTAGCGCTCAGCACGCAGCTCCTCGAAGCAGAACTCTGTGGCGCCGCTGAACAGGAGCTCCTTGCAGTACATGCTTTGCTCCCGGGGCTTGCCCTCACTGTCTGGGGCCTGAGCCCCTTCGGCCTGCTGCTGCTGCTGCTGCTGGGCCTTCCAGTCTTGCAGGCGTTTCAGGGGCGTCGCGTCATGGTGGGGTTTACGTGCAGACAACACACAGTTCACCGACGGGTTGATCTTACAAGGTGTGCTGGGCAAAAGACAAGGAGAAGCAGCAGTTTTTAATACAATCATTTCAACCAGTCAAAAATACAAAGAGACACACACACACACACTTACATACACAGGGGGAGGGAAAAAAATACATATAAGGTCCGTCACACTTTCAAAATTAAAATACATATAATTGAGTCTTCCAATATTTCAAAAAGTTCACTTTCCTTAAGGTCAGTCAAGGACATTATAACAATTTCTTGATTCAGTTAACCTACTCATATATTTATGCATGAGGTTCCTGATTAATGCCTGATTAATGTCACAAACACATAACTAGCACTTTGCCACTTTGGAAATTTAAGTAATATTCTAAAAGCATGTGCCACCTTAATCTTGTTCATCTTTGCTTTGCTGTAATGACACCATAGGTGAGTTGTATACAGTGAAGTGCATTATGTTCTAAAAAGAGCCGTTTTAAAAGTCAAATTTAAAATACTCCTCCTAACCTACAAAGCCCTCAAGGACGATGCCCCAACATATAGAGACATATAAGACTTACTTGTCCCTTACCACCTTCCTAGAACCCTAAGATCCCAAAATGCCGGTCTCCTTGTAATCCCAAGAATATCAAAATCTACGATAGGAGGAAGAGCCTTCTGTTACCGTGCACCCCTCCTGTGGAATAGTCTCCCCCCCCCCCACATTCGACAAGCGGACACTCTCAATACCTTTAAGTCTAGACTTAAAACCAACCTCTTTACTGTTTCCCATAGTTAGGGATGGTGCATGGCAAATCATCACTTATCACGTCTTTTGGAAGGGACTACCTCTGCTGTTGCCCCCACTTGCGAGGCATGGCAGCCACTGACCATCCCTGCACTGGTGCTGGGTTACCATGCATGCCTTACCTTAGTTATGCTGCTATAGCCTAGTGCCGCCACACAACCTTCATGTGTCATGCCGTACAACTCTCTCTCTCTCTCTCTTTCAGCTCTCTCTCTATTTTTATATATGTGTGTGTGTGTGTGTATATATATATATATATATATATATATATATATATATATATATATACACACACATATAGGTATGCCCAAATTACTGCTTTCTGCTTTCTGATGTGTGAGCCTGGCCTAATTCACTATTTTCCTCTGTCCACAATTATCTTTGCTGAGTGTCATCCCTGCCTCATTCCGGAGGACTCCTCTCACCCTCCCCTCCTGAGTGGACTACAACCAACACTACAGGAGGCACATGTCACGACCGACTCCCCATCACAGAGGACCTTCCTGGATGCCAATGCTGGGCCCGACTCCCCTTCCTGAGGCTTTGTGATTGACCCCCCCTCACAATGGCGCTGTCAAATGGACCCTTACTGTTACCCCCATGACCCATCTCATTCCTTTGAGTTTGGCACTATGCCTGGCCACTGCTACATTGTCCAGCCATAATTCCTGATAACCACCTATAGACTGACTACCATGTAATGTAAAAGTGGGATAATACTCTATTATGAACTATTATGAACCTTAGCCATAGGCAACTTATAGTCTGTCATGGTTACTACTGATTGTAATTTTTCTCCATGACCCTTGGCAGTTGGGTTAGCCCCTCGAGTCGTGGATCTGCCCAAGGTTTCTTCCTAGATTAACTGAACATAAGGGAATTTTTTCCTTGCCCCTGTTGCTCTTGGGTGCTCCTTCTGTGAAGCGCCACGAGACAATACTATTGTAAAAGCGCTGTATAAATAAAATAAAACTGAATTGAATTTTAACATCATTTGTACACATAAAATTTGCATGCCAGCATATTCACTTGAGCATACAATTTACACTGCTGCTGGATGTCATCATCACCACAGAAGTCATTCCTGATAATATAATAAAGTATTTACTTTTGTTACAACAGTTAGTTGATCTCATTTAAACAAAAACAGGGGAAAGTTTACTTTAGATCCTCCTTAGTCTTGGCAATCATGACAACACTCTTTTTTTGGATTATATTTGATATCATAATGCATCCTATAATCTGAACTGGCTCTCAGCAATTGCTGAACACCAGCACTATACGGTGAAAGAACAATTAAATCATCAGCATACAACAGATGTTTGACACGCCTGTCCCCAACCATACATCCAGTCTTACACTCTTGTAATTTCCCACACAAATCATCCATATGCAGATTTGAAAGAACAGGAGACAATATTCCACCTTGCCTGACACCACTGGTAACCAGGAAAATTCACTGCCCCATCTAACCTGCATGAAGTCACAGCTACAGAGTTCATTTTTTTAAATCTACCTCCAGCGAAAAAGCTTTATCATTGAAATCAACAGCTGCCTTTCAATGATGGTGTGCTTTATATGCATGTATACCCTATTGCCGTGAGGGTCACTATGTGTACCATTTTGCCTTGTCCACCTGGTCTACTTTGGTGTCCAAGCCACTCTGAGCTAAGTAGAACTTATTTAGTAAAGGTGCACTCACACAGCCGGCGTTTGCTCACACTCCTCCACAAATGGCTGGAACGTGGGCTTGGTCGGAGCAGGCATCACCACGGGAAGGCCAGCCCGTGTCTTCTGGGGCAACTAGAAGCAGTCAAGGGGGGAAAAATAACTGAATAAGGGTCTTACCCCACCTTCATTGAGGCCATTAAATGCCGGAGTCTGGGTAAAACCCAACAAACCTTCTGGCAAATTTTAATTTACTTTGCAGCTCCTGCTAGAGTTGAGCCCATGGCAACCCATTTCTGGATCAGCAAAAACCAAGCAAACAATTGTAACTGCTTATCTGGCATGAGCGGGACTTTATATGATGCCATGTGGATGTTTGAGGCACCCACTCTCAATCTGTCCTGAAGTGCAGGCTGGGTTTTCCCCAACTAACTGCACTGGTGAGTTAAGCTGGACATTACTGATGCTTTTTCACAGACAGAAATGATACTGTTGTTATTTTAACATGCATTACCTTGGCCTTGGTCCACTTGTCTGGTTTCTGCTCATTCTCCTTGTGGCGGGCGCTGGGTGGACCCATCCAGCTCTCCAGCCTGGGCTCCTGATGCTCGGCCAGCCCTTTGTTCTCATCGAAGACCATCAGCCGGCTGTTCTTGACGGGAGCCAGGGGGGCCTTCATCTGCAACCCACGAGGCTGGTCTGACCAACAGAGGGACACACACAGGAAAGTGAGGGGATCGTTAGGAAAGTTCTCCCAAAATTGCATGAATGTCTTTTAACACAATGTCTGAATGTGCAATACACCAATGGAGCTGGAGTAGACCTACTAAAGAGCATAATTGTGCACCATTAAAATGCAGCCAATTACACAAATAAATCAGTGTTTTACATCAATGAATGTAGTGTTGTAAGTGTTGCACATCACATTATTACCCAACTATCTATAAAATTAATTACATTACATTATTACAAGGAAGATTTACTGGGCTATGTGCCAGAAATATGTTCAATACATACCTCTTACTTCAGTAATGTTATTGCCTTAAAAGTAACCCAGTGTGTTTGCTAATAACATGAAAGTGTAAAGAAAATCATAAACCTGATGACCCCACTAAAGTGTCATTTTCACCACCACAGGTCTCAGACCTGTGAGAAACACTTAAGTGTTAACATATAGACATCATTAGGCCACCATGTCCCTGGTATCTCTTACGGGGGACGATGCTGCTCCCTCTGTTGATTGGTGCCACTGCCTTTTTCTTCCCTATGGATTTCAATTCCACCAACGTCTTCCTGCTGGGTTCCTCAATCTCCATTACATCATCGTCTCTTTCTTGACCCATTCCTGACATCACATGACGAGTGACACGGGCCTGCAAAGCCCTACAGACATAGATACACACACAAGCTTTAATTTGTGGTAAGAGACAGAGCAGAGTACAAACAAGAATTCAATAGAACATCATTCACATCATTAGTGGATTATAATTAAGGAAGGCACCTCTAACTGAGCACCCCACTGCTCCACTCAGAAAGCATTAGAGTATAACCATGTCACTCATTAGGTTCTTACTTGTGGAACTGTTTAAGCCGATCCCGAGGTTCTGCCCCACATTTAAGCCCCTCCTGGAATGTACTGTCTGCGTTCCGGAAGTTTCCCCTCTTCTCATACTCTTCAGACCAAGCTATGTAGAACGCAGATGACATCAGCCCAATCCCCTGAGCTTGCATGTACCGGTAGATGTCCAAAGGCTCTGGGCAGCTGTCAGCCTAAGGGAGGCCAGGAGTATTTTAGTCATCAGCATGCTTTACTGAAAACTGTGTCTGCTTTCAGAGAAGTGAAATCTATTGTGACAACAGCAATGGTGATAATCTAGTAAATCAATTTAGCTAGTTCATACATTTCTAATCCCCCTTGATGCAGTGCAGAGGCACGCTCAGTAACACTGAGATCTATGACAGAACAAAATTTCACATAATATTTAAAAACCTTATTTTTCTGAGCAATGGATGTACATTTCAGACACAGTATGATGATCTCCAAACCTTCCTGCCCACTTAAGGAAAATGTGAGCTCCAGTATGGAGAAAATCAACATTAATTCAGGTGTGCATCAAGCTTATTTTAGTGTGCAGTACTATCTACTACAGCCAAGCACATCAAGAACAACTGCCTATTTATGCAGATCGGAAAGATGCCCACTTTGCTCCCATAGGCATGAGCTACTATGAACTATCTTGCTCCGCCTATCTACCATCTTTGCTGCTGTAACGGTGCAAAACAGCTAAGGTGGCTGTGATTGGTTATTCTATTGCGTGCAGAGGCAGCTTGAAAGACAACCACTGATTCTGCCCCTAGGATTGAGCCCAGTCCATTGCAATGTTATAGTCTGGCTTGTCAGGCTAGAAAGTTGATATTCGTATTAGTGCCCACCAGATTTGGCTAAAACTATGGAAAAATACAGGCACCAGTAAAGGTCAGACAATATTTATCTCCCCACAAATTTTCATGACACTTTAGGTGAGTGTTGTGCACTGTGCTATACGTAACCAAGATGGTAAATGTTGTAACATTTATCTCCAGAATTATTAATAACACTGATTGTAACACATGTTGCCAGTATGTCTGAGGAAAAAAGATTGAAGAGAAGAGGAGATCCCTGGAATAGAAAGTGCTTTTCCCAGCATATGAATTAAGACACACCGTATTAATCAATCTGAATAAGACATGGCGCTTGGCCAGTGTTGGCACTTACAAACTTAATCCAGAGCTCAACGTAACGGACATCATTGTAGTATTTCTTCTCCTCAGTAAACTTCATGACTGCTCTTTCCAAAAGCACAGAGAAATTGCTTTCCTTCCCTCCTTGAGGGAATGTCTGTTCTGTCCACTTGATATATCTGTCAAAACAGACAATTCAAAGAGAGATAAGCAATGCTAGTGCTTATGCCATATTCTGTAACCTTAATTCTTGCAGGGACACATGGTAAATGGCAAAAACAACCATTTTTCTTTTCTTCCTCTGATTAGTGAAAAGATCTCACCTATCCCATACATCTAGTGGGTCGTCACCTTCATACATGCGCAGCTCTGATTCAAATGCCCTGTGGACAGAGAACAGTGTGACATTATGCTGAATTCAAATGACATGCATCTGAATGTGTGATGATTGAGGTGTTAAATCCACATACTCATATATTATAAAACCTTCATATTAATCTTGACCTCCAAATCAAATTGTTCTAAAAAGCAAACAGTTGAGTATTACATAATCACAACGTAACTGTCTTCATCTGTACAACATCCTAAACAGGAATCACTGACAGCCCCCCCCCCACCCTATCATTATACTCATATATGACAAAGAACCGTTGCCTCTTCCCACATGCTGTCCATAAGCATAATGCCGTCTCTTACTGCTGGCGCTGTGTGATAGCCGAACTGCCCTCATGCTGCAGGCTGAGAGCCTCTGTCAGGGCAGAGATGGCACGTCCTCGCCTCAGTGGCTGGATGTTCTCCTTGCATAGCTCCCACTCCGCCTCGGCCTCGGCCATCACTGGGCTCAAGTAGGGGGAGGCTGCAAAGACTGGTTAGGTGACATTGCAAATTAAGTTCACTTGAGTTTGAAAATGGAGTCTTAATGAAAGGAAAATGAAGTCTTAAAGTCTTAGATTTGGCATGAATATACTAAATATACAAACAATTAAGCTATAACGTTAGAGGCCTATGCACTGCACTAAAAGCACTCAATATATACAAGCCATTGAACATGTGTTTATCCACTGATACTGTCCAGCCATAAGAATCTTCGTTACAAAATAGTATTAAGTTATGTTACTACACATCTGGAACAAATGGTCAAAACAGGCTTAACAGCCCTGTTTCGGTATCCCCCGCCCCAAGTTATTCCTGTGCGCAAACACAAACATAAGAGCAAAAGTTCTGTACAGTAAAGTCAGCTTTTCGAAGGGAATGTTACCATGATAACCTATCATAGCGTACCTAACGTAGATAATATTTTCCTCAACATTGCAATACCTTAAATCTAAAGCCAGCAGCATAACTCCGTGTCGTTTGCATAGTGTCCTTAGCAACCAAATAAACCATAAACCTTCATAGAATAACTAACGTTACCATTACGAGAGAACATCTAAAGTTATGACAGATTAACGTTAGCCATCCCTGCTAAAGTTAATTTAGCTGCCTGCAGCTAAGGACCTCGATAAAACAAAGCTAAGTTAAGCTAAATAGTAATTTAAGCATTGATACAACTGCTCAGACAGCACAATTTTTACCTTTTTAACAGAAGAGACTGGGCTTTTTCTCGACAACAGCACGTTAAGTGTGAAATATCACAATGACTTACAAAAAAAAATATCCTGTACCGCAAACGTGGTTAAAAGACGTTGTTCAACTCCCTTCTCTTCTTTGCCTGAACCTGAAAACATTTGAACGAAAACCGCCTGCTCCTTTTTCCGAAGCTGATTGGCTAATCGGCGTGGCCACTAGTGGCCAGGCACTACAATTAAATTAACTTTAGCGAATATTTTGTTTGAAATACAACTTCAAAGACTAAGATGCAATGTTTCAGTGACATGGAAAGTTAGAGGCTGAACAATATCTTTATGTTCAAAATTAATGTGGACAACTTGTCTACAACTACTCTGGTCACGCCCACAATGTTGTTTGATGGGAAATCGTTTTTTTAAAGTCTCACTGTACTTGCTTTGATTGCTGATTATGTCGTATATCTGCACAAAATAACATATTACTATAGATAGAAACTTTATAAATGTTTCTACTGGCAATAGTTTGCTAACAACAAGGAATATTTATTGGAATCGCTTCTCGAGGTATTTGCAAAGAACTACATTTACCAGCGTTCCGAATTTTCCACAACTTCCTGTGTTTTTCCTGATTCCCAGGGAGTGCTTTAGTAGCCTGTGCATTAAAATTAGATTCTTTCCTTCTCCAGAGTGATTTATCTATCTGAATCTATTCAGATTTTTTATCAATATATCTCAAGTGAAAGTATCTTTGCCAGGCCATGTTAGGTATATGTCTGACAGGTGTACAGCTGACAGAAATGTGTGAGTTGCGGTTCCTGTAGACCTAACGTTAACAAAGTTGTCTTATTGTGTAACTTCTCGTTAATACATCACCGACTATAAATTTGGATCATTATCGACATGGATAATCGCTGCTATAGCTGTGCTTCAAAATTTACCCTCTTCAGAAAAGAGGTAAGGATGGACATAATAGATATGTAGGTAGTATACGTTTGAAGTGACATTCTATTAAGTGCAGTGTGAAAACCGACTCTTTTATGTATGAATTTATTTTCCAGCTGGGCTGTAAAAATTGTGGACGGGCCTTTTGCTCAGGATGCCTCACCTTTAACGCTCTGGTGCCACGCTGCGGTAACACTCAGCAAAAAGTCTGCAAGCAATGTCACGGGAATCTCACAAGGTGGAAGAGTAGACTTAACATTGGAATGAATGTAACGTTAGGCATTGCAGCACTTGTGCCATAAATTACCACTGACATTCATTTTTTGCAGCAGTGGTGTGCCCAAGAATGATGCTGCGAAGTGGTCACCACCTGAAAACTACAAGAAGTAAGCTAAGCGTATTTGTTGTGAATTGGGTGCATGTTGACTTTTTTCTTCAGTCCTAGTGTTTTTGTGGTGGATCATTTATTGTCTTTACAGGCGTGTTGCTGCACTGGAAGCAAAACAGGCCCAACAGAGTCACCAGCCTGCCAGACATGGGCAAAATAAAAATTACATGGCAAGAAATGTCCCCACCAGAGGCTTGAGCAAAGAGGACCACGTCTTGGTGGAGAGGCTTGAGAAACTGAAAGAGGACACCAAGCCAAGTGAGAGCAACATTTTGTGACATCACACCTTATGTACAAAGTAATGTTTACACTTTATGGTTTTCAGCATACCTTGTCCATTTTCCGTAGAGTCCATACCAACAGAGAAAGATATCGAGGCTCGGCTGGCTGCTCTAAGGGGTCCTGTGCAGCCAGTGCCTTCCTCTGAGGAAATGGAGGATCGCCTTGCTGCTTTGCAAGGCAGACCCCCACCATCACAGGCTCCCCCACCAGTAGGCCATACACTACCTTTCATCGTAACTCAACTCAAGGCAGACAGGACTGTAGTTGTTTTAGTCTTCAAATAGAAAAGTGTTTTGGTACATACTTAGGCATAGTAACTTGGGAGCCCATGCTCAAGTTGTAGAAACCAACCAGGAAAATGGCATTACACTGCCAGCCAGCTATTTTGTGTGCTTATTGCATAGAAGGGAGTGGTTAAACTGTGATAATGGTTGACTTCTGTTGAATTAGCATCAAGAACTGATAACGTAACTGAGTAGAAGTTCAGCAGAGTCATAGTTCAGTACTTCTGTAGGTCACCTAGTGGTCATTCTAGATCAGATCATTCTAGATTTTTGTTGATGTTTTTCTGTACAGACGCATCAGCCACCCGACACTCGCACACAAACGGAACAAGCCAATGACCTCATGAAGGAGTTGTCTGAGGAAGTAGCCATCGACAGCCAACAGCCAGCAGCCGAAGGTATGATCCTTGTGACTGAGTTAAAGTGCTACTTGATTTAGGAGTCACTTATATGTCAAGTCCTCGGTGTACCTTTGGCCTCAAATGTATAAGAGTTGCTTACTGATTCATTCATTTGATGCACACACACACAGTCTTACTGCCCATGCAGTAACATTTTGATCTGTGTATTCAACCATGTATCAGTGTATTCCCATGGTTGACCTTATTTCTATTCTTTAACAACTTGTAATAATTTTGCTTTTCTGCAGGGAGTGCTGCCGTTCTCTTAAACGACCTGAACAAACCCAAAGATGAGCTGTTGGACGAGAACCTGGATGATGTGCGGCAAGCAGCCAAGCAGTTGGAGGCTGAGAAGAGCCGCCTGCTTGCTGAGGCCATGGTGGAGCTGCAGAAGGACGAGCAGAACCAGGAGCAAATCCTGCTCATGGCTAAGAGACTGGCCCAGCTTAAGGGAGAAGACCCCAGCAAAGGTGCTTATTATTATCATTATCCTGCTGCTGGTAGATATGAGAACAAGAGAATTTGGTGCAACGTATTAGCGCTAATGCTAATTAATGGGGTCACTGAAGCAGAGTTCCTTGTGCTCCCATCAATTAGCATTAGCTGCTGTTTCACCATTCCAGTCTACGTTGCATCAGATTCTCTCGTTCTATTCACTACTGACAGCCCTCAGCAACGTAACACAACAGGACTTCTGACGGATTCACACCAGATTTCTACTTTAAGATTGAAATGTTAAAACTGAAGTTGACTGGTTTTTAGTGGATGTTAAAAAGCAGCAAAGGCCCCCGCTTCATGGGGTTTCAGAATTGAACCTGGGCCAACCAATTGTAAGCTGGCGACATTACTAATGCGCCTCCATGCCCGTTAGAGTAACTAACACAAATAACAGACAAATATATTTTTACTGGATACCTCAATGTAAACTATCTTGAGTTTTACTCACACACACAGAAATTAAGATTTTTGGTTGTTAGAGCTTAGTGGGTCCATCGCTGTGAAAGGCCAATTATGTAATGGTTGTCACCAGTGCCCAGCTGGGCTGTGAATGGATTCAGTGTTTTGACACCCTTGTGTTGGTCAGGCTTGGCCAGGCAGATGACCAGTCTCCTATGTCATCCACACATGCATTTACCCTGTTGTGTGTGCTTTGTCTTAGTCTCCAAGGACGCTTTCCAGCAGCCAGACAGTGATGAGGAGACAGAGGAGGAGGCCATGCAGAGAATACTGAAGATGGTAGGTCATGCATCTGTACTCATGCACTTACGTGTGTGTGTGTGTGTGTGTGTGTGTGTGTCCATTTGTTGTTCCCAGTCCTTAGGGTCTTCTATTCTATTCTGACAACCGAAATGAGGCTCCTGGAGAGACAAAAGAAGAATCTGCCTCCTGAAGGCTCCCTCTTAATTTCCAATACAATGTTCTCTTAAAGGAATTGTCTGAATTGTCTGCATATTGTCTGGCTTTCACAAATTACTATGAAAACAGGATACTTGAAAGGTTCGGGGTCAAGGCTGCACCAATAATTCTGTGTGTTTTTGGGGAGTACTTTGTCCAATATTAGCATTCATGTCTGGCAATTAAAGTATTCAGATGTGCTTGTTCAAGTGAATGGCACTTGCAGATCTAGTTTCATAGCGTTTCATAATTTTCTTTTTTTTTTCATCTTGTGTAATGATTTAATTTCTGTCCAGCTTACAGAAGAGGCAGCATTGGATGAAGCAAGTAGCTACAATATCCCCCCTGAGCGTAGTGGCCCTCAAAACATAGACAGCACGAAGACCAGCAAGACAAAGGTGACTAAACTGGCGAGAGAAGCTGATGGGACATTCACTCTAATTAGATTTTCACTCATTAGAATTTCACTCATTCACTCAAGTACAACTTGATGGATGATGGCAAGAAAAACAAAATTTCAGAAGCTTTGCACTTATTTAAATTCAACTCAATTTAACATTCAGAACATGTAATAGGTGACAGGCTACCTTTATAGCTGACAGGGTAGAATTTTAGTATGATTTAGTCAGTGATGGTCGCTGCTGATTTTAAAAAACACGCATCTTCGTGCAGGTTCCAGCTCAGCGGCCCGCCGCATTATCCAAGTCCAGGAGTTCTGCCAGTGCTTCTGCCCTGCGGTGCTCAGACAGCGAGGATGAGGAGGATGAGCTGCCATGGTGCTGCATTTGCAACCGTGACGCAAGCATCCGTTGCCATGGTTGTGACGGGGACTTATATTGCAGTCGCTGTTTCAGGTGAATGGACGCCTCTGCAATACTGTTACACACAGGAGTCTGATTAGCATAGAGTCTCAACTGATATTTACTAGTATTCATCTCTCTTAGAGCTGTGGATAATTAGCTGAAAGCATAATGTATAACATAATTTAGTCTGTATTATAAATATTCTGGAGAATGAATAAAATTAGTGCTAAAAAATAATCAATTTATCGTAAATGATCAAGTAGAGAGCCAAATAGGTGTGTTAAAGGGAAGCGATATTGAAAGCATGCAACACATTCCAAGTGGAGGTAGCATATTGAGGAATGTTGTGTATGCAGCATAGAGAGACCCTTAGTCTTATAATCAGTACTATTTAAGGATCCAGTATATGATTCCAAAATCACTTAGTTTTACTGGGCAGTCAACTAGATTTGTTAATGATTGATATTCTATCTAAGTCTAACAGTCTAAGTATCTGACTTGGCTTGTTACATTTCAAATAACTGGCATTATCTCATAATATTACAAAAGATCTAATAAAGTCAGTGGGTGGCGTTGAGTTTTACTGTTGATTGCTTTTTAAACTGATCTCAACTGTGCCACAACTGTAGCAGTACACCCTGGTAATTATAGAATGCTGTAGTGATTTGACAAACGAGGTCAGATTGTGGACAGCGCAAGGTGAACACAAAAACAAATAGCATTGAACCTCCTAAGAGCCCCAAGTCACCTCATACATTATAGACCAGCATTTTAGAACAGTTGAAAATGATTTTTGAACTTCAAGGATGATCATTTCTAAACAGTCCTTTATATTTTATGTAGTTTTGCAGAGGGGTATTAAGACCAGAGACAGTTGATGAACGATGAAGAACAGGTTCTAAACAGTCTTTGTAAAGACTATTACAGATTATTACGACATTGTTTTTGTTCTTTCAGTTTTATTCAATGGGGGGAAAAAGGACTTGTTTGTTTAAAGTTGTTTTTAGGAAAGAAATAAATCTATATATGGTTGTATTTGTGAGGCTAGATATTCATGAGTGGAATTCATGGCTCTCCTCTCCCATTCTCGTTGTGACCAGGGAAGGGCATGATGAATATGACAGCAAGGAGCATCGCACATCCAAATACTCTGCACCAAGAAAGGCTAAGAGGAAGTCCTGAGAACAGTAAAGTTGGACAGCAGTTAGCAACTACCAACCAACCCTCTGGAAATCCTGGAGCTGTTTGTCAATCAAGTGCCAACTTCACGTATTGGCACCAAGACATTGTTCTAGACTATTACACACTGTTGCCAGTGTCATGCAGAAGTCAGCAGTCTTTGTACTGTAGCTGCCATTTGCACCACAACAACAACACCAGGTTGTTTCCTGGTAGCACTTCAGTCTGTGTCTAGGCAGTTTATTTATTGATGTCTTTAGCTGCGTAAGAGCCTTAAACTAGATGCCACTGTCTTAACAGGGTTCTAAAGCTTTTAGTTTTATATTTTAATTGTGCAATATTTCATGTATTGCCTTAATAATGGTAATTATCATAATGGTAATAATGTTGATAATGTCTTTGTCTCTTAGAAATGGGCCATATAAGTTTTAAATCCAGATAGGGCAAATACTGTAACATGCCTAAATGATGGTCAGTTATTTCATTCAATAAAACAAATCTCCAAAGTACTGGTGCTGTCTCCTTGAACATTTATCTCTGCATAGGTTGTCTTTATATACTGTGTGTACATGGCAATCCTTTGGATTTGTTTGTTGCATTTTTAAAGATGGGTGTGAGTGTGACAGTGCCAAGACGTGGGTAAATTTGCATGTTACACAGACCTCAGGAGACCCGTCTGCTCTGGCATCTAGTGCCCCGGGTGGAGATGACTCAGCACAGACACGCACACACACACACATACATATCCACACACATCTGCACACATTCCTGCAGCATAACTCAACTTCCTGTGTGTGTCTGTGTCCTTACATAATAGTCAAGTGTGATGTTGTGGACAACATAATGCTGATTCATCCACCAATGAGTGAATTAACCATTTCCTTCAACACATGTCCACACAAGCACTATTTGATCCATGTTTGTAGGATTATCAGGTTAACAACAGAGTTTGATCAGAGATGGATTTCTCATGTTTTAGAACATAACAATCAAACATTTGTTTTGGAACATGGCAATCATCTCTTGTTCTTTGTGAAGCTGGGATACCTGTATTGACCCAGACTAGTAAGCAACCCCGACACCCCCACCCCTCAAACACACACACACACACACACACTTCCCAATTCCCACTGGAGTTCTTTGATAGAGAGAGATGGAGCAGGTGATGTGATGGGATTAGTGGATTTTAGTTGGCAGACAACACAGTAGGAGCTCTGAGCCCTTTTGAGCTGCTCATCTGAGTCGTAAACTAGCCTAGCATGCCCCTCAGTCATGTTTAATAGGAGTTTCAACCTTTTATTCAGATGACTTACATTTAATACTGCGTGACTGCGTGAGTCATGGGCACATCATCACATCTGATTACTCCAAGGGAAATCTTCACTGTGACATATAATGCTGTTGTTGATATTGTTCACAGCTCTGCAGGGTTTTCATAGAATCCTCTATCGGGACCTTATTAGTCCAAGTGATTGGAGAAGCCAGATGGATTAGTGGTTTCCAGTCAGTATCTTGGGCCTCTTACCAAACAAGCAGGATTTAAGGGTTCAACCCAAACTTACACATCAACATCCACACAAACATTTCACCTTTAGATTACTGTCAAATATCAGAGTGTTACAAAGATTTCTCATAACGTTGTATTCAAATTACACTCAGACAATGGGTGTTTGTTGGAATCGTTAGTTGGAATTATTTTCCTACCTTAGAGCAAAAATTAGAATTAGGTACTTTTATCATCCCTAAATTTAAGCCATAGCTAATATTCATGCGGGACGATGTCATGAAAGGGCGATGCTATGTTTTTATTGATTGTGAGCATCAGCCAAGTGTGTTTACATTGGCTAGACTGATGAGTGTGCAGAACAGTGGCTCCATTATTGATTTATCCACCTGCTGTTTCAAAACAATTAGGTTCCAATCAGCAGAGCTGAGGGATGATGCTGCCTACTGGTGTGGAGAGGTCCACTCTCAGGTCACAGGGGGCACTCACCAGAGGATGAGGAGTCAGGAAGAGAGCTGTTGCCAGCTAGTCTCTCATAGTGACTGATAGAGAGAGAGAGGGGAGAGAACAGAAGAGAAGTGAACCAGAGAGAGAGAGAGAACAGAAGTGTGCCAGAGAGAGAGAGTGAGTAAGTGCCTCAACATTAGTGAACATTACTGTCAGTCATTCCCAGTGGGGACATAATGAAGATTGTCCTGAGGACAGAAGGGGGGCATTATGGGCCAGATGGACATGCACACACACACACATACACACACACACACACACAAACACACCACTCCTGCAGTGGGCTACCTCTGACAATAGCCCTGAACACAAGCAACAGGAAATGCATCTTGCTAATGGACTTCCTCATTTCTGTGTGGATGCCTGTCAGGCGCTGCAAAAGTGCCCTCTCCTGTCTGCATTAACCAAAGCTCAACTTTTCACTGTTCTACCACATACAGCCTTATGCTTAGCCTGTGTTTACCACATATAATGTATGGAGAGAAAAACATGCACGTGCATGCACGCATACACACAATGGTTTGATGTATGACTGTATAATAATGTGGAGGAGAGCGACAGTGGAGAGGGACAAACATTGTTTGAGTATGCCACCGTTCAGTCTAACTAGTGTCCTTAACAAAAGGCAACTTTCATCCCCGGTGGATGCTCTGAACTGATATATGATGGTAAAGCAGATTAAGACTAACCAGTATTGGTAAACATTTCTTTTCAAAGCACAGGGAAACGTGTTGCAAGTATGTGTTGCATGCAGAAACAAGGATATCAACCCCTAAATGTTGTCAGTGCTTGTTTTTTGGCCCAGACTCAAAAATCATGTTTTGGAACAAACCTAAGCTGTAAAAAAGGTTAATGACTAAACTATGAAGTAAAGATAACAAAGTTAAACATCTACATCCTGAAAATGTTTCTTTTTTATTGTTATTATAATGAAATACAACACTGGTCAGAACAAAAAAATATATAAATAGGCAACCAAAAATTTACAGTCATTCACAAGTCACTAAAAAAAAACTACATTAAGAATAATGGACATTTCCCATTCCCAATGATACTGTAGTCTGCCAGAGAATCAGAGGCTTATTATGTTCACCATTATGTTCAACATGTCCTTAAATACTAAAACCAGTACAGGAATCTGTCGTTAGCAGAGACCATTGGTGACCCAAGGAGCACAGGGAGAGACTTTTAATGTTCCACGACAGGGTTTCTAGATATAGGTTGCTAGAAGGTGTGTGTGTGTGTGTGCGCGCGTGTGTGTGTTGAGGGAGGAGCAGAGCAAGGGAGCTGGGGGTGTTCACATTAACTACATCTGTTTATTGACCTAATCCTCATTTCTTCAAGGGTCCAGACATCTTGCGGAGGCCCTTCATTCGGTAAAGCAGGCCATTGATGAAGTCCTGGGTGTGGAGGAAAGCAAAGGTGATTATGTACAATACATTTTATTATAGTTTTAGTTTTCATTAGATGCTCCAAAGTTAAAAAATAAAATGATCTAAATATGAAATTCACTTTTATTTAATTTGAGCAATTTGGCCATGAAGTGGTATGGTGCATCAATTCTGCTGAGATAAATCAGCACTGACAGCTTGAACTGTCTCTTTGGTCTTGAGTCTCATCCACACCTTGTTCAGCTAATCAAGAGCTTCCTAGCCAGCCAATGAACTCAGTAGAAGGCCATTCAGAGAGAGAGAGACTCAAAGCAAGTGCAGTTTTATAGTCCAGATCAGTGAGGACTTATGTAACAGTACTAAAAACAATTTAAGAAGTTTTGCAATAATATCTGAGCTCTTATGTCTGCATGCTGTATCTGAGGGCATGAAAAACAAAACTTTATCCATATGTTACCTCTTTTGGCTTGCCACATTCCTGTAGTAACTCCTGCAAAATAGCAAAGTGAAAAATGAGCTAAACTGTGAGATAAAACATTATGTACATACAGCTTTACGTTGATTACACACAGGTGGAACTCATCAGATAACAACAATACGCCATCAAGGTATCATAATTCTGTCTCACACACACACACACACACACACACACACTGAAATAGGCAATGATGGCGGGATGCAGTGCATCAAGGTGACTCACCTGTAGTCGTGATCTCTGTTCTGCATCAGAAAGCTCTAGGAGCTCATCAATGTCGATTTCCAGCTCGGGAATCTCCTCTTCCTACACACACACACACGCGCACGCACACACACACACACACACACACACACACACACACACACACACACACATACACGCACACACAACAAAGAGGATTAATTTAACATGCCCCCTACAACAAACACACACTAAATATCTGTTAACCAGTCACATTTCTACCACTCAGTTTAGTTCCCTGCAGTGCATTTCCATATTGGCTATGCAAAAACCTGTGTAAGAAAATCAAAAGAACAAGAGGAATGTAGTTCAA
Organism: Tenualosa thibaudeaui; assembly: GCA_027481765.1. Lineage (NCBI taxonomy): Eukaryota > Metazoa > Chordata > Actinopteri > Clupeiformes > Clupeidae > Tenualosa > Tenualosa thibaudeaui. The sequence continues at coordinate 1,581,067 of JAIFZK010000013.1, read as the reverse complement.
TAGCAAATGTCACCATTCTCTCTCTGTTCTCTCATTTTCACTCTCTCTCTGTTTTTCCATGACATCATCAAGTCCTTTGCTAGGGTTTTATAAAATAGACTTCATGTGACAATTGTGCCTCAGAAGCACATATGCATAGCAGCTCTCTAGGAAATCAAGCCTGTGTTACTGGGGGAAGCAGCAAGAAAGAGCAACATCTCAGTGATGATTCACCTAATCTCTCTTTCTCTCTCTCTCTCTCTCTCTCTCTCTCTCTCACCGTCATTAGGGTGACAGAGTGAGAGTCACCAGCTCTAGCTCCAGATTTGATTTAATTTTTTGGCTGCCTCTTTGAATAATAATTTGTCATGACATCTGAGGTCATGAGAAGTCCTGCTGTGGAAATCTTTTATGTGATTGATTTTAACTAGCAATCACATGTCATAATTCTACTCTTATTCTACTCTTCTAGTCTTATCCTGACTTGTTTACTTTACAGCAATTGTGTGCGCAGCCTCTCACAGGGTTAGTAGAGCAAGATGAAATGACTTTGCCTTCCACAACCAAGTGAATGAGTAAACAGCCTCTATATTTGGCACTATCTCATCACCTGGAAATGCTGTTCAACCCAATACAAATCCAGCCTTTGAATGTGTTACTGAGTAACCATCTACAAGTAGCAACAGTCACAGCCCTCCCGAGAATCACAGCACCATCCCTCTCTTTGGTTCCGTAAGAGCAGAGCTCAGAGCTGTGCTCTGTTCTGAGATGTGGCCGATTGAAGAGAAATGTCCTCGCCTTGGTTTTAGTGAGATTTTAATGGTTGATTTCCTCCTCTCTGAGGGGTGCCCACTGCAGTGCAGTGCAGATGAGCAGTGTCTCTGTCAGCATGGAGCTATTTTTAGCCAACTCATTTTGGGAGACTTTTTTCCCAGTCAGTGGGTTTTTAATGCCAACCAGAGAAAAAAAAGCAGCAGCAGCAGCCAGGCCCACAAATACATCACAGTGTTGCTTTTTCCTCCTTTAGTGCTGGAGGTGACAGGAGTCTAATCAGCAATGCTGACAACTGACAGGAAGGATGGACAGCTGTGTCTCTATCTCTCTCTTTCCCTGTCTCACTTGCACTCTCTTGTTTCTCTCTCTCTCTTCCTCTCTCTCTTTCTCTCGCTTCTTCTCTCTCTCATCCTCACTTGGTTGCTCACTCTCTCTCCGTGTTCCCTCATATCTTCTTGATTCTCCGGTATTTCTCTCTCTCTCTCTTTCTCCCTGTCTGTCTCTCTCTGTCTCTTCTGTTCCTCAGCAGTGTTGGGCCCCTGTGCCCCTTCACTGATGAGTGATCATTTCTGGCGCAGTGCCCTGCATCTATTGCCCACTGAGACTGAGAGAGATTTATCTCAGGGGGGAGGAAGTCGCTGATGGACCAAATTCTCTCTTTTCTTGGATAGCAGGACCATTTACTTCAATTTCTTCATCTAACACACCATTATGGCTGTCCATCTACCTCTCTCTCTCTCTGTCTCTCTCTCTCTCTCTTGTGCTCTCTCTGTGTTTCTCTAGTCTTTTCTATGAACAGAGAAGGATAGAAGTATTTCAAGTGATAGATGAATAAATACACCAATTTATAAACAGGTACTCAAATTCAGACAATATTATTTTGAGTCTGAGTAATTTTTTTTCAATTATGTAGAATTATGGAGAACTTGACTTTGTACATGCTATTCCCCACTGCATGAATATCTAAGCAACCCTGGGAGCAAAATAATGTTTCAGAACTGCAGCGCTGCAAGAATCTTAAACAGCTCGACCCCATTAAGGAAAATGGGAATGGGAATGTAGTTTCCTCAAAACTATATTTCTTTTCTTTCAGTTCACTCTAGAGTGGTGTTCTGGTGTACAGGGTTGGTGGGTCATTACTTGAGATTCACTTGCAAAGCTTACACTAAATGGAATAGCGTGAGAGAGATGATAGCTCCTTGGCTAGTGCACCCATGGGTCAGGCCATGCAGTGTTATTGTTTGATAGTGGGGAGCAGTGATATGTAGCAGGTCAGGCCAGGATCCGGATGCTCAAGGTGTCAGCGCTGTGCATGGGGGAAGTCGGACAAAGGCCACTCACTCTTTAGCGTGTCCTCCACCAATCAGATTGCCCCTCCTTGCTTCCTGTGCACTGCTCAAGCGCCTACTCATCCAATTGTAACAATATACAGACGTGACAGGCTGACCTTCCTAATGTTGTTCTAACCCATGGATGTGTAGGAATGTGCATGCCTATGGACCAGCCTTTACCCTGTGGACGTGCTCAAAGCCCTTAAAAGCCCCTGAAGGGGGGTTGAACCTTATCCACATCACCCAATAGAGTGTGTGAAATAGATTTCCCATAGCAGGAACTTTGACAATGAGTACAGGAGTAATGGTGTGGGGAAAGAGAGATAGCTTTGCCTATTTCTTATTTCAGTGCTTCCAGTAGAATGTGGATAGATTAACATATAGACCGACCTGTGTCTTACACTGATATTATTAGTATCAATGAAGAAAAAGCTATGATGTCAGGTGCTGATGGTAGATGGAACTCATTCGGACATAGCATCAGCATGGCCCCTGTTGCATACATATCAATTAGAAATGGGCCTAAATAATTAAGCATTTGACACAGGGGGCTGACCGCACCTGCTTCCACACGGAAGAGTCAGGATACCCACGGCGTAACCTTTCCTGCGCAGCTTATGCAAAATTCATGGCCTTCGCCCAACACGTGGTGCTGGTGTTGGCGGAGCTAAGGCCTGGTCCACTCCCACAACAGGCATACTATAGACGTCTCCTTTTGTCAATTTCCCCACCACCACCAGCTCCCAACAGACAACACTGTTTCATTTTCAAAGGCAGGGCTCTCTTAAGGGATGAGGTGCATGTGAAACAAATTAGATTTTTATCTATGTTGTGTCATATAATAGTACTTATAATAGTACTAGCAGTACATATAATCTGCACTTGAGCCTAATTTGTTTTCTGTTTATCATTATGTGTGTGGTATGTTCATTAAAATGCAGTTAGTCTAGCTAGTCTGGCCGTGTGGCTGATTGACTAGCACCAGTATGGGATGTTGTTTTGTGTACATGCACTTGAGGAGAGGATTGACAAAGACTCAGTTGTACCCCTGACAAACAAGACACACTTTATCTGAAACAAAGGCATTTCTAACCCAGTGTCCTGACTTGTGTTTCATTTTGTTTAAAATTTAATGAGTAAGTGTGTAAATAAATGGCTGGTTGTTTTGCATGTGCTTGCATCATCATTAACATCCACAAGCTTCTTTCTACAGAGTCTACAAAAGTTACTGTCCATAAGCATTTCTGCTTCTTACTGAGGTTGTATGTAGTGTCAAATCTGAGAAGTAAGATGTTCAGCATGCTGTATTGGGTATATTACTCTCTTGCTGGGTGTGTGAAAAGCAAGGGCCTTAACAGTTACCACGTAACCTAATAGCAGAGCAGTATAAAAGTGATCATATCAATATTGCTTCATACTCAGTAAACCCTATTAGCCAGTCTTTTGTGAAATCTCATTGAAGACTGTCAATTTGCCTGTGTTTGTAGTAGCCTAGTAGCTTTGCACTCTTCAGTATTGTAAGTAAACTGTAATTTAAAGGACTCAATTAGAACCACCCATGGATCGAACTCAGCCAACACTTTCCCACTACAGGCCTGTCGAATCAAGAAACAGTTTGAGTCAAGTTGTGATCCAAAATGGCCATGACGGTCACTTGATCATTCTGATGAAATTACAGAATTAAAGAAATCACACTCTGAGAAGAAATCAAAGCATGATTTGACCAAACATTTGAATGAAGTCCTGAGATTCATGACTCCCCTTCTCATTGTTATTGGATATACATACAGACTAAAAGCAGACGGGATTCTCTCTAGGTCTGGCTCTTGCTGTTGGAACACATGCTTTTTATTATTATGTTCCAGAACCTTGTTGCCATGACATCCCCAGAGATGGCTCAGCGAATCAATGGAGGCCATACCAACATTGCCCTGCCTCACACTAACATATACACACACTCACACACACACACTTACTTCCCCACACAACCCTTCCTGATATAATTGGATTTCCCATGGTCGACTAAGAACACAGGAACAACACAGGCGAGGCGTTTGCCAGCTAAGTCGCTCAGCATCCAAAATCAATCAGTTGGCTTTAGAAGTCAGAGGGTGCAGCCCCGGCTGGAGGCAGTCACTCAGACAGACACCCCGTCGAGACCCGGGGACCGTAAACCTCTCAAGTTCTTAGATGTACTCAGACGACAAACTGTAGGGAGAGGAAAGATTTACGATTTGTCTGAACCCCACCCCCCATCACAGCAAGAGGTTTACTATTTTCATCTTTTGTGCGTTTAAAGAAGCTTTCTGAGACTGCTTGTTGGGGGTGTCTCTGTAACTTGCAGTTGAGCACATACAACATGATACAACATGATACAACATGAAAAAGAGCAATGCTGTACATGTGTCCTTCTGCCATGTCTGCATGTATTACATGTTGTCATTGTTTTCTGGATTTCTTACTCCTAGTGAAAACGTCCCATTCAAATACTGCACCCACTCATGAGGAAATTATAAATGCTGAAAAAGTCCTATACTGTATTTGCCAACAATGATCATAATGATGTGGACCTCTGACAGTGTCCTATCTTATCAGTCATGAGGTCCCAATGACACCCCAGAGCAAAATACAGAGCAGATACTGTGAGCAAGGCTGAGCAGTACAAACCCCCCTGAGAAACAGAGGCTGATGGGAGAAGTGCAGTAAAAACAGAGAGCTGTTAGCACACAGCAAGCCTGGGCTTGTGGCAGCTCGCCTACACCACTGCCCATTCACTGTTCTCGTCAGAGCTGCTGTTCTCCTCCTTGCATGTGGAGACATTCAGCACAGCTGAGACACAAATGTGGTTATGTGAGCTGACACCGCTACCACGTCCCTATGTGTGTGTGTGTGCGTGTGTGTGCACATGAGAAGGAGAGAGAGAGGGGGAGAGATGGTGCTTGCATGTCTCCGCTTACCTCACAGTCGAACAGCAGGTGCAGCTGGCCATCAATCCACTCTTCAATGTCCAGTCTGCGCTGCAGGTCCTTGCGGTTGTACTTGACTGTCAGCTTGCCCAGCTTGCGGTGGGGGGGCTCCTCCTCTTTGGTCTGGAACATCACCCGGGTCTGGGTGCCGGCCTCCGACGCCATGCCTGCCACGGCCACGGTGAAGCACTGGGGCAATCCCGGATGGCCGTATCTTTCAGTCTTTCACCTGTTCTCTCTTGCTGTCTCTCTGTCTCTTTCTTTCTTGCTGTGTGGTGAGTCTGTTCCTCCCTCCCTCCCTGTCTGAGTCTCTCTGTCTCTCTCACTCTGTCTCTATCAGCTTCTGTTCCAGTCTGAAGGTCTCTCTCTATCTCTCTGCCTCTCTCTCGCTTCCGCCGCCTCTCTCTCTCTCCCTCTCTTTCTCTCTCTGTCACTGGCTGCTCCTGTTTTCTCCTCCCCCTCTATCTCTCCTGTTCTCTCCCTCCTCTGTACTGGCTTGCTCACCACCAGCATTCTTGGAGGGATTGCCATAAAAGATTGCTTTTGTTGTCATGTGCGTGACTGTGTTTGACTGGATTTCTGACTGTCTAAAATGAAACAAACACATTGTTTACCCACTGCTTTTTTCTGTAATCTGTCCTGAAAAGACAAAAATAGCTCATCATTTGTTTTCCTGCTACTGTGCTGAGGGGGGCACCTTTCCTCAAAAAATCTAATCAGCAAGGGACAGAAGTATAAAGAACCTCAGCCTTCAGATTTGTTCATTAGATCATTAGACACAGGGGCGCTGATTTCACCATAGTCAAGCATCTTTTCTTTCACTAATGGAGTTTCTGTTGTGTTACATTTCATGCCAGGAAACAGCTGAGAGTAATGGATAGTATTGACTCTATATACTCTCGTTAAGGGGAGCCTTAGTGTACTGTATATGCTGAAGAACAACGCAACTTTATCGGATATATGCTGACCTGGCTAAATGTTATCCAGATTAAAGCACTGCTGTTGATGCAGCTTTCATTATTCTCCTGCTCAGATAATCCTGCTCAGTGCTATACCTTTCTGTAGTGGTCTGAATGAGGGGATTAGGCTTATAGAGAGAGTATCAATCTTAACCACAGAGAAGAAGAGTCTGATGACTGCTGATGACGTGACTGCAGATTAAGGTGTGGTTTTGATTTTATGTCTGCAAACTGGCCTAGGCTCATTCCAATCCAAACAGCCACTTTAACCTTGTCGTTCTTTATGATGCAAGTTGTACTTTGCACTGGCATTGTGGCATCATGCAGAAAACTGAGAGCCACCTCGCACTTAGGAAGCCTCTGATAGTATTGAGCTGACACATCTGCTTTGACTCTCTGCTTATTCTTCATCCATCATGATGTACTTTGCCGTGGAGTACATGAGACACCAAGCGTATCCTTTATAAGCTGCCATTATCAGGTGTGCGTTTAATAAGCCTTGAAGCTAAATTGGCAGCCTGGGTTACACTTCAATAAAAGATGGATGAGAAAGGGTGAACACCTAGTTACTGCAATTAACACTCAGGGGGGTTAAAAACATGGCAAAGACTTGGGTTTGGGCAATCAAACAGTATCTATTCACTGAAACATAACTATGAACAATATAATATGCAGTAATGTCTGGAGCATGTGGCAAACCATTACTAGTCAGAGCAGTGTCTTACAAGGGTAAGCCATGGAGTTTCCAGGGATCCAGTTACCGATCATAACAATGGCTTACCTTCTCTTTTTTGTGTGTGTTTTGGCAGAGTGTGTCAATCACCTACAGCCCTGTCCGCTGGGTAGCTGATGCACCGTCTGTTACCAGTACTGAATTATTAAGCACCTTGGCAGCTCACCTTTCTCAGACAACAAATTCATTCTGCCCGGCCCCTTACGATCAGTTCTACTCCATCTGTTTCTGTGAATGGACCCAGTTCGTGTAGATCTATTATTATGGTCATTTACATAATTATGCAAATGTGTATGTAGTGGAAACTCTCCTGTAGATGCACTGGTAAAGCAAGGTACCAGTTTGTTTGCTCATGTCTCAGTCAGCACAGTCAATAGCTGTGTCCTGTGTGCTATGCAGTTGTTATTTTTTAGTTGGTGTCTGATAAAAGATGTACAATGGGAGGAATAGAAGTGTGTTCTGCCAAGAGCTGTAAGGCATTGTCCAGTTCACCTCTGCATTGAAGTACACAATATATGCAGTAGAAATTCAGTAAGACAATAAAAACTTGAGTGCAGGGCTATCCCATGCCTTACAGACTAACAAGTCTGGCCTGGTGCTGTGTCTCATACAAATATGCTAATTTCTTTAATTTGCGGTGAAGACAACCTCATCAGAACACGACAAAGTCTCTCGACACAGTAGGCTATATTCTTTTTCTGTCGAGATGGTTTTAATCATGTTTTATCTTTCCGTAGATAATCCTCTTTGCAAACAGAAATAAAAAAGACAAGCCATTCTCTGTCTGAGAGTACAAGTACGAGGGTATAGAGGTCATCTGTGTGTATGAACACTCACTCAAACAGATAAATCATCGGAACATGCACTCATGAAGCACTCAATTGAGTTTCTTTGCCCTTTTGCTATTGGGTCTCCGTTGTAACAAATTTCCTCATTATTCTATTCTGGCAACACAAGTTGTCTTAGGAGTGGAGGAAAATTGCCACCACACTGTTCGCAGGTATCTCTAATTCCTGTTCCTCTCTAGTGCTGTGAATGACAGTGCCATCTTGTGGTTGATACAAAACAGAGACTCATTTACCGCTTGAGTTAAAACATTTGTAATCAAGATGAATATTTGGTCTTCTGTCATGGGCTACACAAAGACTACAAATTTGTTAATTTGCATTAACTGAATGTTGGCTAATTGTTTGCTGTTTAACTGGTAGGCCTATCACTGAAATTATTCTGACACTCTCCTCATTCTCTTTCATAATGTATTTTTTCCGTAAGCCAGTCAGAGATGAAACAGCGATGACAAGATGGCAAAGATGGAAAGAAATGATAAAAAAAATGCGTTCCCAAGTAGGCCTACCGACATTGTCGAGATCCACAGAGGGCGGGGTCGAATTGAATTTCACTTCCTGGATATCACAGGTATCCGGACACACCTGTATACACAAGGGCACTGAAGTCTCAGTTGTTTTATCTGCGTTGAAAGATCTGTAATTTCTCGGAATACATTTGGTAAATTTCAGACACGTTCAGCAGATGCGGGTCCCTAGGAAGCATAGGACACGCGATAAAGTTTGATTTAAGAGGTAAGCGTGAAATATCTCTCTTCGCCGCTGGCAAATGGTTACCCATGTTTTTTTTACACTCAGCGCCATAGTGCAGCGGAAGTTCTAGTCGTTTACATGTTCATTTATTCGCATTTTTTGACAAATCACATTGCTTTCACAAGTAGTGTAGAAACTACAATTAAGTGAAAATAATAGGTACCATTTCAGATAAATGCTGAGACTAACTAAATGCTCAGTTATCAAATCAGTTTAGCCTATTTACGTTAACGTTGTATGTGTTCTGATTTTTGTTTTCAAGGGGCCTCGTTCGTTAAATAACGTTATTTTATCTGAAGACTGTTCACAAGGAAGATGACACTTCCCCGAACAGAACTCTTATTCAGCACTATGGTGTTTCTTCATGTATTTCTGGGGAGCACAAAGGCCCAATCAGTAGGAGAACAGTGTCTGGCGGCGTTCGAGCAAGGAAAGAACAACTTTGTCTTGGACTCCGAGGAATCTCTGAAAGATGGCGCGACATTCATCTCCTCTCCACCTGTGACGGCTATTAATGACTGCATAGTGTCTTGCTGTAAACACCAATACTGTAACCTGGCTTTAATTGAAAACGGCGAAACGGAAGGCTCAATCAAGACCTGCTATCTGTTCAATTGTTTGTACAAACAGAAGAAGGTTTGTCGATTCGTCAGGAAGGATGGGTTCAATAATTATGTTTTAACCTCTGTCTTCGGAAGCTATGTGGATGAATCAATTCCAGGTAAGAACTTTGTGTTGAATGCTATGTAGCACACATTCGTTAAGAAACAGTGTTAAACAGTGTCAAATTCAGTCAGATTCACACATTAAAATAGGTTGTAGATAAAGCATGATGTTCTTGATGAAAAAGTTCTGGCTAAAAACAAATACTGGCGTTGGTTAGGCTAGCCTGTAGCCCAATTATTTGTCTACAATTTGTCTACCTGCATAGTGGCCTTGGTAAAGCTTCAAAACAAAGCATTATCAGGCATGTTCTCACAGGAACATCCTCCTCAAGTAACCCTCTGGCATATATGGTTTCATGTGTCAGGCTACTTCAGGTTTTCCAGTGCCTTGAAGGGCTTTTGACCATTGCAGTGTCCATTTTTTTCAGAAGTGCCCCCTTCAAAGGTGTTTATCAAACACATACTCTGCTACTAGCAAAATGAGTCATTTTATGTTTGTTTGTCTGCCTTGTCCTGATTCTATCCTCAAGTGAAGGTGAAATATATCACTGCAGGTCTGTCAGTTTGCATCAAATGAGTATTGGCTTGTTGAACTGGTATCACCAAAAAGATTGTACAACTTCACTTATCAAGGATGTGTCATGTGTCAACATATTTTGTATCTGTGCCATATTTCCTGTCACACCACTGATATAATTTTACTTCATCACACCTCAGGAGATGAGGATGACAAACCCCCGATCGCCAATGGTGGCCAGGACCAAGTTGTCCAGCCTCAAGAAACAGTGAGACTTAATGGTATTCAGAGTAAAGATGATAAAGGCATTGTCAGTTATCAGTGGCGTATGATATCAGGACATCCAGCTGCCATTATGGAGGTGAGTTATTCCTCTGAAATCACCCTGTTGAGCCCCTAAACACAGTCACAGATTTGGTGTCCTGCACATCCTGTATGTGCTTCCTTTATGGAGCATCTGATGTTATTCAAATGTATACCAAGATAAACTTCAGCAAAAATCTTTGTTGGTATGGTTAGGTACCATTAAACCCAACATTTATTTGTCTGTTTATTTGTTTATTTATTTTTATTTTATTTTTTTAATTATTAAAATGAGTAAAATGGGAGCACAGTTGCACAGATGGTTGAGGTGTCCATACCATAAACCCAGAGACTTGGGTTCAGTTCTGATCCCGTGTCATTTCCCCACCCTTCCCCATCTCTCTCCCACTCATCTCTCTCTCTCTACTGTTGTGTTCAAGGCAAAAAGGCTGAAAATAAACATAAAAATGTAGGTCAAATAATAAAAAGTTGCACATACATAATATAAGAGGAGTGGAACATGGAAAAAGATAAGATTATTATTTACTCATTTGAACCAAATTTTGGTTTATTTAAAAAGACTGTAAAGACAATGAACAGGTGTAAATTTGGTAAATTTGGTGGTCAAACAATTTAATGGAGGCATAACCCAGATCACCATATTTTCACAGAAAACCCACTTTGAGGATGAAGTGATGGTGTCCAACCTGTCTTCTGGCGTGTACAAGTTCCAACTGACGGTCACAGATGGCATCGGCCAGTCGGACTCCGCTCAAGTCACCATCCTGGTGCTTACCCCTGAACAGTCCAACCGTAAGTTCACTGTGTTTTAAGGAAATGCAGATTTGAGACACTGCAGTTTATACACTGCTTTGGTATTAGCAATCATCAAACAGGGCAATCTTGAATTTGAAATGATATTTCAATGAAATGATATTTATCTGGCCAAGATTGTTTCTATGGCTGGGGCCTCCTTTTGGAAAGGTGCATATCTCATGGCAAATTTGAGCATGCTATTTTACATAATTTTATATGAAACATTCAGAATGAACACCCCCAAATTATGCCTGTTTGCTGAATTTTTCCTCCCACAGAACTAATTACTTCTCTAATACTAGAGGTAGCCTGTGTCTGCTTATGTGTTCTACCCAAAAGCACGAGTTGGCTAACAAAGATGGTTTCCAGGGAACTGATTATTGTTGTGGGTGGGTGTGGGCTGTCTGGGTCTTTGTGCTACGGAGGGATGACTATAAACAAGCTGTTGCCTTTTTTGTTAGGGAAATTGTATGTGTTTCACAAGCACTACTGTAATAATTTGATCTCAGTACTTTGAAACATAGCTTAAAGTAAATAGTTGCATGGCATCAGCGTTCCTTGTCTGGTTTTGGTTTTGATTATGATTGTGCTGTCTAAAAACTTGTTTGGGCTAGTTTTCTGTTCAAGATGAAATCTGATTACCATATTCTGTCAGTGTTCTCAAGCTTATACTGATAGAACTATTCCTGAGATTAGATCATGTATGATTTTTACATACGTCACGCAGGCAGCCACAATATATTGACTTTTTGTAGGACAATGGCTTGTTATTGACAATGGCTTTGTTGTAGTAAACTTTTTAGTTCAGTCACATGCATGGATTAAGATTTCCGGTGCCTACGTGTGTGTGTGTATGTGTGCGCGTGCGCACACTCTAGTTTATGACTAACTGGGAAACCACCTTAGCTATGTGTCTCACTAACTCCTTAAGCCCCTCCCCCCGTCTGAGAACTGGTTAGGTGGGTTTGCAGGCAGTTTCGCATACTATAGAAACCACAGATGCCCTTGATGGGCTTGTTGTCGTCACTCACAAGATCATGAAACCCTCTCTACTTGACTGAAGTGTTCGCTCACAGACATACTCTCTGAATCATGAGCTCAGTGCCTAAATGCACACTAAGGCTTTTCTGTGCATCTATATCAGGTTTAGTCAAAGATCAGTTCATTATCTCTAATGGCGTGGGTGGGAATATATTGCAGTGCCAAGGGACACTCCTAGGACGCCAAACAGATGAGTGTATTTCTAATGTTCCTAAAGCTATGTGTAAATAGAACAGCATATCAAATGGGCTTTAGCTTCAGCGCAGACAGACATTACCGCATTTATAATTTTAACACAGTTATATTTATGTTTGGTTGAGATGCCTTTCCTCAGTGGTCTGCTTAAGTGACAGGGTTGGTGTTGGTATGACTAGTATGTTCACATAGGATGCAAGAGTTTGCCTAGTTACCTTGTTTTAAAATGATGAGTATGGTCTCTAGATTGGATTTCTAGCCATATTGTAGGTGTGTGAGGAAAGAATAATCTCCATGACCATTTAGGCCATCAGAAGCCTAAATGCACACTATACTGACACTGCAAACATCCACCCCCACTACATTCACACACTCATCCTAACACATTACACACACACACACACACACACTTCACTTACAGCACTTTATACACCTTCTTGACTTACAGCACCTTCTATGCCATACTTTACATCCATGGATCTGAGATACTGCTTTCCACATATTGCATTCCTCTCCACTACCCACAAACTTACCTGACACACCCATACCCAAGCATAGCTAGTGCAGACTTGATGCTGCAAAACAGTCACTGCCCTCAGTAGAAGTCATAAAATACCCATATCCATCAACAAGGCAGACATCAGATGATGCCAACCATTCTAGAGGCGCATGTATCGTATCTCTATAGGGAAAAAAGTTTGTCTAGCACAGAGGTTCCCAAACTTGTATCTGCTGCATACCACCTGAGACACTGCATGTTGTGCTGAGGGCCCTACACCACAGACAGATTGCCAAAGCAATTCATATTTTCGCATACCAGTAAAATATTGCTGCACAAACAAAATGTTGTGTGGTACATAGCAATGTAGTGGCAATTGGGCTGTAGAATGCTAGATCTTTTCTCATGTAGGGTATTGTCTATGCCTGAACATTATCCTTATACTATTGAGAGCTGAGAGCCCCCTAAAATTCATCCATTCAATTTATTGTCAAAATGTTACCCCCATCATCGATCTCACTCCCTGACTCTAACATTATGTCTGGCTGCTACTACACTGTCCAGCCAGAACTTTAGACAACCACATATGGCCTGACTACCATATAATGTTGTGGGACAATATTTTAGAATTGTGATGATGCACAGCCAAAACCATGGACAAATTGTAGACTCTTCGTAGATCACTTATGGTAACTACTGACTGTACTACAAGACGATTCTATTGTAAATGGTGCTGTATAAATATAAGTGAATTGAATTAAATTGAGTCCATGTACCCCCAGGGGTGTTCTTACCAGAGCACTTGCAGTAGATGTCTTTTTGAGTCCTTGCTCAGGCCAAATTCTATAAAATCACCAATCACCTTTATCAAAAGTCTTTATGTTTTGTGCATCACATTAACCTCACAAATCAACCACCAGAGAGTTTGACAGGTCACGGAGAAGCAGTTATTGAGTTGAGAGGCTAATGTCCGAAATACTCTGTGGGATCATAAGGGTACTTGATGCTATGTATTGCCTGTCAGCTCTGCTTGCTAACCACATGTTGCCTCTGCTGCAAATGGAGTGGAAACTTCAGAGGAAAGCCACAAGTTGGTCTAGCAGACCTTGCTCTTTTTTTTGGTCAAATCAGGTGCTATGACGCATGGAAAATGAGAAGAATAATTGAAAACAGGAAATAACACATGAACCTCACAGATCAACCACCAGGGAGTGACCGGTCAAGAAGAGAGTAGTGAGTTGAGAGGCTAAAGGCTAATGCTTTACACTGGGTCACATTTTCCCCCTCTTACACACAATCATTAATTATCACACACTCACATCGTCTGTTAACTTTGCAGTGCGCGTAACCAAATTAACTAAAAAGAAGTCCGTTCTCCTGGCACTGCACCCTGTCTGCTGACGAGAGCACGAGTTCAGATGTGGGTAGCTTCAGTGCTGATACCCGTCATCTCAGACACAGTTTAGCCACAGTCCAGCCCCAGCCCCGGCCACTGGTGTGTTTTTTTTTTTTTTTAGTGTATGAGCATTTCCCGCAGGTGGTTGGAGTCAATTATTGTACGTTGTCTTTGTTGATTGTAATTGTGTCTTTAACTGTGCTCTCACAGGCTTATTGGCAAACACTCTTCTACTCCTCTGGACACCCAAAGCTCTTTAATGATATAAGCTTCACATTCACTTCTTCCCATGCATGTATTCATACTCTGTCAGTTTGGGAACTGTTCAGGGTTCAAAGCCTGACCAAAAGACCCCTCAACAGGAGAAGCTATGCTTGAAGCAGCTCTGCCCTGAACCCTCAGAGGCTTAATTGAAATCCTCGAAACTGATGATTGAGAGGCTTTAAATCCGAATCTAAATCTTAAATCTTTAAAAATGCTCTAGCTAGATAGGTTGGGGATAGCGTCAGTGTCATATGTCAGATGTCATGTCATTCCATTCAACATGTTTCAGCCACATTTCCATTTCTGGCAGTTTAATGTTGTTTTTGAAGCTTCCAGACTTCCCCTTTGTCACAAATACTGAAGTAATTCTCTGGATTCTCATAAATGCCAACATATGGAAATGGCTCAGAATGACAGGAAGCGCCCCTAACCCTTACCCCGACCCTAACCCATTTCACAGCCCTCACCAACCCACTGAGAAAGTACATCAAAGTCTGCACGTCCATGAATGTGGAAGTTGAGCCTAGACCAATTTCTTGACCTCTTGAGCCATGGATACCCAACAATTATCTACAATTATATAACAATTATAATATCATTTTCTTTTAGACCACTGCCTTGTGCCCAAGAAGGTGGGACCTTGTCGGGGCTCATTCCCCCGCTGGCACTACAACGCTGTCACAGAGAAGTGTGAGTCGTTTCTCTTTGGGGGATGCAAAGAGAACAGCAACAACTACCTTTCCCAGAGTGAGTGTGACGCTGCCTGTGAGGGAGTATCAGGTAAGGAGAAGACCAAGGCAACACTGGTGGAGAAATCATCCTGGTTTCTTTGCCAGCTCTACATGTCTATATTTTAACATCATGATATGGAACACTACACAGTCTTTGTCAAATCTATAAATAAAAGTCTTTATGCATGTACAGCATGATGCGGTCTTGTCTTATGTCTTATTTTGTTTTCTGTTGTGCAGTTATGCCAAACAGGACGGGTAGAAGATTGCCTGCTCCAGTCTCTACAGGTAAGCTGATGGGGTATGTGGGATTTGTAAATGAAGGCTTGTGAAAGGAAAAAAAACTGATTGTCTTGAAAGAAGCATTGAGATCTGCTTTTAGAACTGAATTTTCGAATGAAGTGTTTGGCAAAAAGAAAGCGACCAGAAAGATGAATCAGTTCATATGAATAAAGATAAAGTGATTCATTTCAGCATCAGCACGAGAATCCTCAGTTTATTCTGTCCTTTAATCCCTTTATTCCAGCCAAGTACAGCACAGCAACAGTATATTCTAACACTGTACGTCCCACTCAGACATGATCATTGTGCTCAGATTGTCTGCCGTTTGAATAATCTGACTGGACAGTATCGTTTTTTTTTAATCTTGTGTCATGACTGATAGGAATTTGAGGAGTGTTGGATCTCCCTAGTTTTGGGGTAAAATTTGGACAAAATCACACCGTGCCTGCTTGACATTCAACGTGTGTCCCTTTCACGGTTGTGTGTTTCTGTGTTTGTCTGTTTCTCTGTGTCCATATATTTGTGTGCGTGTGTGCGCGCAGCGGAAATGTGTGGGCAGACCTGCCAGTCTGATCAGTTCACGTGTGCCAATGGCTGCTGTCTGCACCCTGGCCTGGAGTGTGATGGAGAGAAACAATGCAGTGATGGCTCTGATGAGAACTCCTGCACAGAGTGTGAGGACAGATCTTCTCTCTCTCTCCTCTCTCTCTCTTTCATTCTCTCATCTTCCTATCTGTCTCAAACTGTCTGAGTGTAACTATGTTAGTGTTTATCTGTTTTAGTGTCAATGAAACTGCTTAATCTACAGACACTCTTTTCTGAAGAAACAATAGACAGAGCACACAGTTATATTATTATACTACTATTAGATAAAGATTTTTAAACTTTATTTTTAAAAATATATGCTTAGCTGTGCAAATGCAAAGTTTGTAAAACAGGTTACATTAAACCATACTCACTGCCAAAACCTTGGTGCTGCCACTGCAGAGAGGAGAGCTTGTTGTGTCTCATACATAGTGCCTTGCCATTCTCCACTCCTGCCCTCCTGCTCAGTGTTAATGTTCTCTCCTCAGTGAATGAACACCTCCAGAGGCTTCTCCGAATCAAAGTAGATGAGGATAAAGGTCAGTATGGTGGAGCAAGTTTCATTAATTTATTACTTCCTTTTCTCTTTCTTTCTTTCTTTCGTTCTTTCTTTCGTCCTTTCTTTCTTTCGTCTGTCTGTTCATGTATCATTTGTGTATGTTCTCTTGAAATCGTTTATCTGCCATCCAAAAAGCTAAAAATTCAGGAAAACAAGTTTGACAGACTTTTTATTAATTACATGTAATGCATTGAAATTATTTTGTTATACCTCTTTGGTTATTTCTGTCTCTCTCATCTATATAGACACATAATACAGTCTATTGTTACATCTCTGCAGCGCGTTGTGTTGAGCCTCCTGTCACTGGACCCTGTAGGGCCAGCATGACCAAATGGTTCTACGACCCCTATGATCAGGCCTGCACCCGCTTCAACTATGGTGGCTGCAGTGGAAATGATAACCAGTTTGAGAGCGAAGATATATGCATGAGAGCCTGCCAAGGAGTAACTGGTGAGAGGAACTGAACTGATATACAGATGAAATGGGTTTGAAATATTTTGTGATCTGGCGAGAACTACAGCTGAAATACAGCCAGTCTTTGGAGAGATGGTCAAATACATACTGAGTCATCACTAGACTCCAGATGTTGCAGTCTATAGCCTACTTCCAATGAATTACTTTGAATTCCTCCACAAACTGTGCCTATGTTTGGATTGGCATATAGGGTTTGCAGAATCTTTTTTGGAGATGGAGTGGCTCAGTCGTGATATGTGAGCAACAATGATGTTGCCCTAAATTGCCCTAAATCTAAGGCAGTTGTGATCTTGTTGGTGACGGGATGTCTAGCATGCTATATGTGGAAATCATATGATTGACAAGAATCTTTGGCAGTGCAAGGTACAGGTAGGCCTACAGTATAGCCCTCAAATGAGCTACTAATGTGTGACATTATCTGGTGATCATCGTCATTACAAGCTAGGGAACATGGCCAATTTTCAATTCCAGTTTACATTCACTGCCTTTTTCATGTAGAGTGAATATGCAGACAATGTCTACTCTAGAACTACAGGACATTTACATTTATGCATTTAGCAGACGCTTTTATCCAAAGCAACTTACAAAGGAGGATAACATTCAAGCTGCAACACAATGAAAGAAACTAACAAAGAGTGCATATTGCTAACATAAAAACTGCACTATTTTAAGTAGAAAGTGCAATAGTGTAATAAAAAGTGCAGTATAAAAGAGAAATTAAGTTATTATAGTTCAATGAATAGAGGTGTGACATGCGCCCTTTTTGGCTGGTTAAAAAACAAAGGTGCAGCTGCATTCTGGATCATCTGTAGTGGTCTCGCAGCACAGGCCGGAAGGCTTGATAGGAGGGCATTGCAGTAGTCAAGACGGGTTGCATGTTGGGTTAGGTACGGCCTGATCTTCCTTATGTTGAATAGGGAAAAACTGCATGACCGGGCCACAGGAGCAGGAACTAAGAAATCCACTGTTATTAACCATCAAGTCACCTTGTTTGTGAGAGGATTAACAGACAAATAGTCTATAGTGGAGAAGGGAGGGAGAAGATTTGACTGGGAAATGCTGTATGTCAGGGGTTTCTCCTTAGTGAAACATTGTGTAGTGTGTACACTGTATAGCTGTATGTGAGACTAACAGTCAGGATCAGCTGGTATGAACATTAGAGATCCCATCAGTGTTGGTGACCTTGTTGTTATTATAGTGAAAATCGTGTAGCTTCATTGGCTGCCATACTGCCAAGAGATAACTGTTGCAAGTTTAGGTTAAGTCCTTGCTGCTGTAATGGCAATGGGTGACTAAAAGATGTTGGATTTTTCTACATTTTTTTCTAATTTTTTTGTCTGTTTTGTTTCAACTTAATTAGAAAAGGACGTCTTCGCTCGAAGGGGTCAATTTCAGTCCCAGGAAGGTGACAATGAACAAGGTAATTTTGTCAATTTGGCATTCAGTGACATAACAGTTCAATTCAGTTATATTTACACAGCGCCATTTATAATAGAATTGTCTTGTGGTGCTTTACAGAGCAACAGGGGTAAATCTTCCTAGATATTCAAGGAAGAAACCTTTGGCAGGTCCACAGCTCAAGGGGCAACCCAATTGTCAGTGGTCATGCAGGAAAAGTAGTCAGTCAATACCATGAAAGACTACAATTTGTCCATGGTTTTAGCTGAGCATCATATTAATTCCAAAATACTGTCCCACAATATTATATGGTAGTCAGGCCATATGTGGTTCTGGCTGGACGGTGTAGTACTCAGTGTACTGAGTACGATCCCATGCAATGACATCCTTTGCTGTTCCGTCCCCATCCCATCCTATCCCAGTTTCTAACTGCTGTTGTGTTGTCTGGTCAGGAGCTGGAATGATCATCGCTGTCCTGTTAGGAGTAGCCATCCTGGTCCTGCTGGCCGTGCTGGGCTACTGCATGCTCAAGGGCAAGAAGAAGGACCAGCAGACACGGCACCAACGCGTGGGCATCAATGGCACACATGTTAACACTCTGGAGGACACAGAGAAGCTTGTCTACAACAGCACCACCAAGCCCATCTAATGGGGATCGTGGGAGCCAGTATGGAGTTGGTCACCACCAGCATCACCAGGGCCCACCTGGCATCACCACTCCCACTTGCTTTCTCTCTCTCTCTGGGGGGACTCTAGGACAGCTAGGAGGTAACTCTGTACATGACTTCTATTTTTGTTTAAGTGTCTTTAGAAGAGCCTTGTCCACGTGTCCTAATGCTTTTTATGGGTGCTGAGGCTGAAGCCAATACTGTGAGGGTTTGGTTTTTGAATTGAACTGTAAAGAAGAGCACTGCCGAGTAAGTGGTCTGATGTGTTATGAGTTATGTGAATATTTTTAGTCAATATGAATTTTATTTCATACCATATACAAGCATAATTCTTTTAAGCTAGAAATCTTCATAACTTTTACTTTTACTTTTAATGTTCATGTCTGTACGTATTCCTGTGGGGTTGTTGTGTAGCAGCTCTTCTCAGGGTATGAGTGGTCTGTGGTCTGTGATTAAATGGTTGGTTGGAATGCATGTTTGTGTATTACTTTTAAAGCCCCTTCATGCCCATTGAAAATAACAGCCACTGTGTCACTCTAGTTCTTGCCTCTCAGACGTATTTCGTTCTGAAAGAGAATTTTTGTACATAAATAGTCTTGTAGGAATACTATATTATCAAGTTCTAGTCTTGTGTGTTAATGTTCACTTCAATAAGATCATCTTTAGATTTTCTATAAGAAAAACCTTAGTGAAAGATATATTCCTTTGTCTCTGACTTGTCTGTGCATAGAAATAATGTTACTTTCCTGCCCGTCTCCCACCTGAGCCTCTTTGCATTTGTATATAGTTTTGAAATATTTTAGAGTTGACTCTAAAAGAAACATTACACCACCTTTCAAATGAAATAAAATCTGAATACCACAAAACATGATTGCGTGGAGATTTGTATGGGCAGCTGGGTGAATGGTTATAAATATTATAATAATTAATAATATCTGCTAGTGTGGGTGGTCAGTTTAAGGTCTTTTTTTCCACCAGCCTCATCAATCATAATCAACAAGATTAAAACAAACACTGGATTTTAACCTGCTTTGTGTGGAGTACTAAGATTTAGATGTTTCTTTAAAGACTCCAATTCAGCTGCAGAGGGCAGCCTTGTGTCAGTTTAAAAGCACAAAGGTATCCAACCAAGCTTAAGGAACAGACTTTTCCGCAGACCTAATATCAGAATGCCTCATATCAAATTGTGCATGTATAATGAAATACTTGTGTGACGCACTTTTCATAATTGTATCATTTGGTCTCAGTTACATGTTACTGTTCACAGACTTGAAGAATGTGGGTAGCAATACATTTAAAATTGCAAAAACTGAGACGATGTCACCTGTAGCTCTGGCTAGAGGGAAAAGCAAGTACCAAGAGTGTAAGGAGCCTAGGCCTTGGACATAGTATGAAGAATGTTTTCTGGTTGGCCTAAGCCACTGCACAAGACAAAATTCTGATCAATATCCAATTTGTCAGGGTATGTCAGTTTAAAAGATGTGTAGTCCTGTATTTCTATTACTATTTGAAACGTCATCTTTAGAACTTTTGTGACTTTTTTGAGGAGGATTCATAAACTGTAATGGTACATGATCCACGACAATCTTCAATGTGATTATCACATTGCGAAAAACAAGGTTGAGTGAGAAGGTGCACTCAAGGTGAGGCAAGTAACTCTGTTGTGTCAGTGACGTAACCGGTGTGGGCGGGGTGATTCTCGCGCTGTAATTACACCAGTCTTGCGTTTGGAGAAGGATGAGAGCGGAACATAACTTGAATAGGATGGTGCATGGATTTCCAGGGAACGACGTGATGAGCAAGTCATTGCGAATGTAAATGTACAATCGTATTGCTCACCTTTTTCTTTGTGGACCCAAGACGCAAGAGCCAGATACTAAGTAAGTGGTAAGAGCAATCTAGCTACTCACTAAAAAAAGGTGTTGACAAGACGAAATGGAAGCGCCTTCCTTCGTAGTGGCTTAAACAATGCGATAGCTTAATTTTGTATAGAAATGTCGAAGATAGACTTTAGACATGCATCTGACGGTTGCAGTTCATCTCAGCATTTCATTTGTTTTACTTAGCGTTGATGTGAAACTATGTCAAACTTCGCCGCACGTTGATTGCGAAAGGGTTAACGTTTCTGTCGCTGTACTGAAGATGTAGCCATGACTAGATTGAACATAACGTTACTTCATCCAGGCTTGTTTCGTTTACCTGGAAGTTTTGTGCTCATCATTAAGAAAACAGTTAATGAAAGAAAGTTTTTAAAGTATAATAACTTGTCATGTTGAACGTCCTTGTGACGTCTACTACTGTTTCATTTCTTTTAGGCCTAACGTTATAATGTCATCTTTATTATGCATCCTTTATTTAGGCCTTGTTTACACGTATTTAGATATTTTTTATAAACGCGTGATTTTTATCCGTGTGGGCCTTTTGTTTACACGTAAACGGAGTTTTAGCTACCTCAAACGAATATTTTTTAAAACTGCCTCTAAACTGGAGACTTTTAAAAACGGCTAAATACCTTGAGCAATCAAATGATGGCGCATAATGGTGACCTACATACTGCGCTCACTATATCTCTCAGTCTCCCAGAGCCCTTGCAAGTTTCGGGACAGATAAGGGCTGTTTGCTTTATAAAAGAAAACATTGCCATTACGGGTTGAGCTGAACTTTGCTCAGCCTGTCAGCATAATGTATGCTGAAAGTGAGGGTTGACCTTGGAAAGATTTTTATCCACCTCCTCCTGTGCCGGCACCTCCACCTCTTTTGCTCATCCCCAAAAAGTGTCTGCACACTCCCTGCTGGGTTTCAGTAGGATATGGCTGCAGAGCAGTTCAGCACTATCTGATCATGCATCTTGTTATGTCTGGGGGCGACACATACACTGAGAGCAGGAGGGGTGACGCACAGACGGAGAGAGTTTGTGGCTTCTGCTGTGGTGTCAGAAGAAGGGGGGGATTTGTTAGCTATGACCCAGACATTTTGAAAGAGTTTTTTTTTTTGCATTCTAGAAAACCAACCATAAAAGAGCTCCACCTCATACCCCAGACAAAACTACATGAGTTTGTGTTCCAGAGGAGACACAAACACAGACACACACAGGCAGCCAGCCCCAACACTTATAACATTGGTAATGAAAGGATATGCTTTAAACACAAAAAAGTGATACTTAAATTCAGTGCAGATCCCCTATGGCATTTGGGTTGTGGAGCCGTGTGCTATAGTGTTTCCCATTGTTTGTGAAGCAGGCTGCAGAGCTCAGAATGGGCTTGTGGCGTGCCTCCCTCCGGGGTGTTGAAGCGTTGTCTGCTTCCTGATCTGGGCAGAGATAGGCGCTGCCAAGGGAGTGGGACCCTTCCGGCTCACACTGGGCTAACTTCCCCTTATGGCTGTGCACAACGCGAGGCAGCTCACACGGACGCGGCCCTATCTGATGGCAGAAACCCACTGCTGTTTGCCATTGTGCTGAAAAAGTCTGGTGGAAAATCATGATGCTCAGAAATGTGCAGTATGGTTTTCACAGGCAGTGCTGGATCTCTATGCCAATTTTTGCCATGTGTCTTGTGCTGTTTCATAGTTGAATCCTGTGCTGAAGATTCCCTTTTAGTACCAAGTTTGGTACCATTTCATGCAAGAGACTTTTTAAAAATAGGCCTTTGCTTTTCCCACAGAAGTAAATGTAGCTGTTGTATTCATAATCCTGTGTGGAATAGATATTTATAGAATTATCTGGCACTCTTTGGGGTTGTCATCTTGAAAAGAGAGAAGTATGAAGATCCCTTTTACCAATAGAAGGTCTGAAGCTTAAGAAGAGAAAGGTTCTTCGGTGCATGGAACACTTTTGTGTGCAAGTATTAGTTTCTGTGCTAGGAGTTCCTCTGAAAAGTGAGGTGGAATGGTTTCTGAAAGAATCCTTTGTAGAGCTGTTGCTTGGATGAAAAAGCACTTTTTATATTTAAAGAACTATGCAAAGTTTCCAGACCCCTAATTCTGTAAGGTTCAGTGAAGTTAAAACTGGGTCTGTACCAGCAAAGCCCAAAATTCTGACATAAGCTAAAACAGACTCGATAACTATCACTTTTGTTTTGAAAGCTTTTTGGCTGTCTGAAACAGAATGACTTGATCAGGATGGAGGCAAAGTGAGATCATCAAATAGGTCTCTAGTATTTCACCTGTAAAGAGCCTTTGGAACAGCTGCCAAAAGGAACCATTGAAATTCAGGCAGCTGAAAATTGGGTAGCAAACCCTCTGGCTTTTATCCAAACAAATGGCACTTGGTTGCCAGAAGTCAGGCTGGACATTCTAGGTTTTGACTCATTTTCAAGGACTTAGTGGTGGATTACATGGACAAGATAAGAGACCTTGGGAAGGTCTGATTGAGGCTGGAAAAGGATTAGTCTTAAAACATACATTTGCCGCCACCATGGATGAGCTTGATTTCCCAGGCCGCCCTCAAGGACTAACCACTCAAGTCAAGATAAACAAGGTGACTTAATGACCACTTTCTAAAATATCTGTGTTCACGGTCAAGTCTTTTCCATGACATTTTTTGTGCTCTGTGACTTTTCTTTTTTTAGAAGTTCAGTTTGCTTGAATATTAGGTTTCCCCATGTTACCCCTTTGTGGGAATTGGGTCTGTTGAGGTCCTTAGTGGCACACTTTGCAAAGTATTATTTCATAACAGATTAACGTCAAACCCTTTTGTGGTGACAAACTAAAGACTAAGACAAACTGAAGACGTAAATTTTTTTTTCTGATGAACTGAGGAACTGTTGATTATTGCCTCTTGAAAGAGTGTGTTTGTGTGTGTGTGTGTGTATTAACTGTTTCTTAAATTGTGAGTTGTTAAATGCTCCTGTATGATGGCCGAGATGGAGTTTTTTTTTGTGTGTGTGTGTGTTGTTACATGTTTTTGTGCATGTCTGAGTTTGTGTGTATGCACACAAGTGCAGGTTCACATGTATCATGTTCATGTGTATTGCTGTCTGACATCATAAGCGAAGGGAGAGAGAAAGAGAGAGGGAGAGAAAAAGAGAGAGAGAGACTGCGGTTTACCGTGTCCTCCTGTGGTTTGCCAAGCAGCGAGCTATTGACCTGTGTCATAAATGCAGACACAGCGGTGGTGGTGGTGGTGTGGGGTGGGAGAGGTGGTGCTCCCTTAGCATTGTGTGAGCAGTGTGAGATTTTGTGAAGTGGGGGGCAGGGTGGTTGGGAAAGGGTAAGAATGGGGTCAGGCTAGATAAACAATACCATACCACTGAATTGTGTTTCAGTCCAGAAAACTTTTGCAGTCAGTTTGTCAGGCTTTTTTTTGGAGACGGGAGGGGTTGGGGCGCTTTAAATCCCCTTCTATCAACCTCGTTCCCCTCTCTGCGTCATGTAAACGGTATGATGGCGTTTTTCGGGAAGATTTCTCATTGCCTTGCAGGGAAGTCTCGAGAGGCCACAGTGGTGCCCTCCCAGGCCCTGGAGCCTGCTAGGATGGCTTCTGGTAAGAAGAGAGGCTATTTGTGGTCCTTCAGATGAGGCTTTCTGACAGGGTGGGGTCAATATCCAAGTAATGTCTCTGTGGAAGTTGGTGTTGGTGTAAGTATTGGGATCAATTGCATCTGGGAAGCAGGCACTAAAAAATGTCTGCAGTGAGACTTTTCTGGAATACGTCAGTTTGGTAGTTTGACATTCTGATAGTCATCATGAAAACTGATGCTCTAGGAAAAAAATCTCTCTGGGGCTGTGTTGGCTGTTGGGTTTTGGTTTTGTTATAAGTGACAAAAACTGCATCTTTCTGGTCATTCTTGCCTACATGTACCATGCACATATACTCCTGTTGACTTCAAATCAGGTGGATGTCTGTAAGACATCATCTCTGTTTCTCTGTTTTCTGCAGGTGATGCTTTTGTGTAAAATGTACTCTTAATTCAACAGGATTTTATGTGATGTCACTTCTTTGCTCCATGTCTGTGACCTCCCTGCCCCATGCTGAGAATGTGAGAGTGGTGTACTCACCTTAAGGGCTAACTTTGGCTCAGCTTGCAGTTTATCTGTCCCAATGGGAAGGCTAACTGAAGGTTTCGCTAACCCTAAACACACAGGAAGGGCCTCTTGGAAGTCCCACAATGAGGGACAGGGGAAATTGTAAAAGATTGTTTATGGTTTTGTCTTTTCAGGATAATTTATGGAATGCACACACATTTTTCTTTCTGCAAGGGTGATTACTCAATTAAACAATGACCACCTTTTGTAATCAGCTAGTGCAGTAGGATGGTCATAATTACTTTTTTTATATTGTGCACCTTTAAGCACACACAGACAGACTTTAGATATATTCAAGAGCATGAGGTTACACAGACATGAGTAACTTGACATGCACAAGCTCATAGACTCACACACTCACTCACAATCTCTCTCTCTCACACACACACACACACACACACACAGACACAGAGAGAGAAACATGTGGGGATTAGGGGCTCCTAGATAGCGCCAGAACAGCACCACATCACAGCCAGGAATGTTCCAGAATCATCTGCTCCTGTTACTAGCAGCAAGGGGAAAGAGGGATACATGCAGAGAGGGATAGTGTTAGATAGATGGGTGTCTTGAGAGAGAGAGAGAGAGAGAGATGGATTTTTAGAGGGTGCTGCAGTCAAAAAGAAACGGTGTGAGAGAAAAAGAAAGGCAAGATGAGTGTATCACAAGACAGAGAGAGAGAGTGTTTGTGTTAATAGGAGAGAAAAAGAAGCTGATGGCGTGCCTGAGTGGAACAACAAGTGTGTGTGTGTGTGAGAGAGAGAGAGAGAGATGAAAAAAGATGGGAGGAGGAAAAATGGCTGGAGAATGAGAGTTCTAGTAAAGGAGAGAGGGAGGCTTGATGCAGTGTGTGAGTGAGAGAGGAGTGCATCAGAGACAGTGAACAAGGAGGAGAGAAAATGAGCGAAGCAATGAGAGAGAGTGAGAGGTGGGCGTGTGGGGAGGCCCACCATTTTCACCCCTTAAGCCCATGTCCATGTGATCCCCTTCCACTCCCACCACCTCCCTCCCCTCCTCCCTCCCCACACATCTGTCTCCAATTAGGAAACAAGCTCCAGGTCTCCGTTTGGGAGGTTCGCCCCTTGGTTAACACACTTATCAGCTGTGGGAACAAATGCTCTCCATTTGTGTGTGTGTGTGCGCAATTAGGGTGTCTGGCCTCGACCCAGGTGAGCAATTAGAGTGGTGCATCAGCCTGTGGGCTATTTATCCAGCGCTAGATTATGGAAGTCATAACAGCTGTCATGCAGAGCTAATGTTTTTGCAAGTTTTCTAATTGATTTTTAACACTTGTTTCATGATGTTTTTGTGTCTGGTGTGTGCTTTTTACTTCCCTTTGATATTATTTGTTTCACACACACACACACTGACACACTGACTGGTACACTTGTTACGCACAATAGCTGCCTTTCTATTGTTTAAAAACTTCCTTTTTCATTGGTCCTTGAATACCCTGCCTCACTAAGCCAGAGTTATGTTGTCAAGCTTGTGTTCTGTGCTTTGGTCAGGTTTGCCATGTTTCATGGCTATGCTAAATTTCAGCCAAAAAACACATCCAGGCAAACCCTATGTGCCACAAATTAGAGTAGAATGAAAGTCAACAAAATAGACTAAACATGCAAACATTCAATCAATTTTAATGTTTTAAACACCAATTATATTTTAACCACCAATTATAATTATATTTTTATTGATATTTAAGGTCTTTAAGAAGAAGGGATTGTGCTGTATTTCTGTCATTTTCCATGATTGTCTGGTTTATTTGGCCTTATCCATGTCCAACCAGATTAATTGGGTCTATGTCTATGTGAGGGGAACTCTACTCAGGCATTTTTGAAGTGGTCATTGTTGGCTGTGTAAACTTTACAAACATTCCTGAGTATAGCAGGTCCTCACAGAATGATATGTGTGCTTTTGTGTTCAGGCAAAACCAAGTAATCCTTAATCGCCCTTTCATTAGCTATAAGGCCTGAGATGAATGAATAGGGCTTGTAAGCCAACAAAACTCAAAACTTCAATGGCCATCACCCCCCTTCTTCCAAACTTCTTACAAGCTTTTTCTTTCTACCATTCACTGTCAAGCACTCTCTTTTGCTTCCTCACAAACTGTCTCACTCTCACTCTGTTACTTACTCGCGCTCCCTCTCACTCACTCAGGCTCTCACTTAGACACTCAGTAACTCTCTCACTCTGTCATGTCACTCATTCACTTGCCTACTAGCTTACTGACAGACCTGTGTGATCTCTTGTCAGTTTCCTTAGCTGTCTTTCGCATTCACTCTAACTTGCTCACTCTCTTACTCACACAGGTTATTGATGGCCATTACCAAAATAGTCAAGTCAAGTCATCTTAATTGTCAATTTTTCCACATAAACTATACATACAGAGGCATTGAAAGTATGTTTCTCACTTTCCCATGGTGAAAAAGGTGAGACATTAGATAAGACATTTCCTATCACTAAACAAGACAAGATCACGACAAAAAAACACAAGATTGTCGCAAGCGGCAAAAAAATCCTGTATGATGTGTTGTGATCGTGCAGAAAGATGTGCAAAAATGTAATTGTGCCAAAGGATGTGTTGTAATAGTGTAAAAAGACATGCTGTATACAAAAACAGCAGAACCTTCAGAGTTTAGTTTTCCAAAAAATATATATATGTAAGTAGTAGTGCAAAAATGTAATTGTGCAATAGATGTGTTGTGAAAGTGCAAAAAAGGAGAGGTTTTTGGGGGACAGAGAGAAGGTAGGGGGAGAGAGAGGGAGAGAGTTCAGTTTCCTGACAGCCTGGTGGATATAGCTGTTTGCTAGTCTGGTGGAGCAGGCACAGATGCTCCTATATTTCCTCCCAGAGGGCAGGAGGCTGAAGAGATTGTGTGCAGGGTGGCTGGCGTCGCTCACAATCATGGTCACTTTTTGGGTGAGGTGGGTGTGGTGTGGATGGAGTGGAGCTGGTGAGGATGCTCTCTACAGGCTTTCTTCTCCAGTGATGCAGTGGTGGTGGTCCAGGAGAGGTCCACAGCAGCACCACTAATTCTGCGTATTGCGTGTGACCTCACTGTAAGTCAACAACAATCTCCTTGGTCTTGCTGACATTCAGCAGGAGGTGGTTGTCTCTGCACCATGTGGTCCTGTAGTGGGTCATTCTTCTTCACAACCAGAGTTGTGTCATCCGCAAACTTCACCATGTAATTGATGCTGTAGGTTGGTGTGCACTCTCATGCCAGCAGGGTGAAGAGCAAGGGACTGAGCACACTGCCTTGGGGAACCCCTTTGCTCAGTGTGATGCTGCTTGAGAAGTTGTTGCCGACTTGTGCTGTGCCAACATCTCCAGCAGCCATTGCCATACACCCTGGATGCTGAGCCCTTTGGTGAGTCATGATGTCCATGTACATGATGTCCATGTCCATGTAGGAGTCCACAGTGCACAGGCCATCCTCTCTGCTCACTCACTGTCTCATGTTAGCCCTCCCGTGACATGAAAACTTGGCCTCCCGTAGCCAGCCGTTGTTTCAGACCAGTGACGAGTTCACTCTCCGGAAGAATGTCCGTCCAACCTAATCCCTGTAGAATTTGAGCGCGGCTCTGATCTCGCTCTGGCTAAAGTATGCGGCTGCTTCAAAGTGCCCCGCCGGCTGTGATGATGGCTCACCAGGAATCACAGTTCAGGCCCTCAGAGATGAAGTCTTGTGGATTAATTTAATTCAATTTCATTTGGGAATGGAGATTTAACCCCACCATCGCCACCCCCCAAATACAGAGACACTCACACACACACAATTACACACACACACAGATGCACACTACAGGCCCATGCGATTGCTTCAGTGATGTGGGAAACAGTCATTTGGCTCTTTGACATGCTTCATTAGCATGAAGGAACTAGCGAGGGGATTAACAAAGGACATTTTTGAACTTCTGCTGCAGCTGTAACTTCTTCCCCTTTTTGGGGTGATGTAATGAGAGGAGATGCTTCTGCTGGACTATCGGCCAGAGCACCTCAAGCCTGGGCACTTTCATCTTGGCCTCTGTTGAAATCCTGTCACACACACCAGAGCATGCTGAAATTTGAAAATTTACTGTACAAAAATTGTACGTCATGATGATAATTCATTTTGACAGAGGTCCTGGAAAGCTTAACATTCTTTAGGTGGCCATCTGGACTTGGTTATTCCAGAGTGCTCATGATTTAGTTCTATCTCTTGGTCAGAGTTTATATGTGTCTCTAGGTCCACGTACTGCATATACAGAACACTGAACAGGTATTTTCTGCAGATGTAGGTGAAAAGGAGAAGCAGGGGGTTGAGGGGTTGAGGGCTTGGGGGGGGCTTTTTAGGGTGAACCCCCTTGTTAACTTATAGGTTGAACACATCTATCATTTAAACAGAGGTGTCAAGGTGCCTGCAAAGCATAGCTTTTATTGTATCCTGTAAACATTTTATTGAGCTTTGAATTGAACGTGGGAAAAAGTACTTAGTACTTAAACACCCTGTGGAAAAGAATGAAACTTTAATCAAAAGGAAATTTCTGTGGAATACACAGATGTAGTACAAAAATACAACAGTGAACAGTGACATCACAAGTGAAGTGAAAAATGAATGGAGTATAAAGAAGCAGAAACAGGGGAATGTAAATGTGAGCATGACCCATAAGACCACATGACCCATATGAGTGGCCATGAGGTCTGTGGGGTCTCCGAGACCCTGCTCAGAGCATTGCGTTGGCGAGCGTCTGGCACGGAGCAGCACAGAACACTGAATGACTGTGCACTGGAATGACTGGAATTCTGCTCCCTCTGAATAGAGATAAGACCCATGGATACGTTGCCGTACATCCAGACTCAAAACACACACACACATCACACATCACGCATACAGACAGACTCCGACGAGTTCACACAAACCAGTGTCTGTGTCTGTAATCCATGAACACACTATAAAACGTGACTGTATGGACATTCATATCATGAAAGCAGTCCGAAAACAGACAGCGCTCCATAAATAAAGAGACCGCTGATTGATGGCTGGAAGCCCCCCTTGTTTTTTTACCGGCAGTGTTTTCTACAGATGTAATGTCTGGAAAGGCCCTATAGTGTCAGCAGTTTTGAGACCCGCAGGTGAAAGGTCTGTTGGTGTGTTAGACACAGGTATTTATTTCCTGGTGCAGGACCATGACATGCCTTTGGGTGACAGAGGACATATTAACCACACAAAGGATTAAGTAGAAATATTTTTTAATCTCATTTCCTTGTAGTTTGTTGCGACTGCATACTTGACTTGACAAGCAAACTGTTTGTGTTATCAGTATTCTGGTTCATTTTATTGACAGAGAGAGAGAGATTGTGTGTGTGCTTGTGTACCTTGTCTTTTTATAGATATGTGTTCTACGTGGTGTCTGTGTGTATTATCCATGGTTGTGTATTCCATTTGACATAAATCTCTCTCTCTCTCTCTCGTCTATCTATCTCTCTCTTCTGCCATATCTTTCTCTAGCAGGCTCTGTTAGGGGAGTGACATGCCAGAGGGGTCCCACTGTACTCTCCATAGAAGTCCAATGGGAGAAGGTAAAGCCCACCTCACCACCAATCCACAGTCTACACTATGCGAATATCATCTATGCTAGATTGTCAGAGCAGAGCTCATGGACATGCACCTAGTGAATGTGCTCTTCATCTTCATCTTCCTCTCTTTCTCCCCCTCTGTCACCCTCACCCTGTCTTTATCTCACATGCCTCCCCAGAGGTGTTAAGTAACGACATACAAATACTTTACCTTACCTTGGTTTCTATACTTTACTGTAGTAATTATTTTTTGTCTTCACTCTGGCAAGTGGTCAAAAAAGAAAACTATTCAGATAAATCGCACAATTTGATTGTGGTTGCCATACATGACCACAGTCTATATAATGTGCGCAGTTTGCCTATAGGCAGATGTATCATTGCAATTGATCAACGCTGGTATATTAGACAATATAAAGGCCTGAATCAACTGGAAAAGGAAAAATCTAGACTATTTTTGATGAAAAGCATTAGGTTTGAGTAGGAGTAGTTTTCTTTTGATTATCGTCAGGCATTTTAGCGACTGCCTTACACATCCACAATTTCCCAACACCAGTGAAAAAACACAGAACTTCTGAGTAAGAATTATCCCTCACTGTCTAATGTCAAAGTCTAAGCCTAGTCAAGCCAAAAGTTCACATGCAAATTCAATCTCAAACGAAGATGCCATCTCCTTGGGGAAAAAGATAGGCTACTGCTACCGCTAAAGGGAATAGTGCAGCTTCATGAGCTGGCTACCTTTAGAGAAAGTAATCATGTTAGCATGAGCATCGGAGGGCTGAATAATGAATGTGCATGCTGTGCAAATGGAATTGAATATTTACCTATAATACTTACCTATATATACACAAAGTGTATAAATATTTTTCCTTTGCCATCTTCATCTTGACATCATCACATTCATTAATTTTTTCCCATTTTTGTTTTTATTTGTGTGTGTGCCTTTGCCGCTATGCATTAAAATAATACTACATATTCTCAGTATTGTTTTGTGTGTGCTGACGAGAGGCAAAAGAGATTCACGAGAGGCCTTCTCAAGCATTATTGAGATATTGTGTTTCCATAGCAACAGTGGCCAGTTTTGTTCCCCAACTGCTTTAAACCTGACCGCTATCAAGGTTTGACTTTCCATAGTCAAATAAACTAATGGCCCATCAATCCCAAACACAGGATGTGACTGTCAAAAAGCTGTCTTGCAATTAATATCTGTAGACTCGCCCTCATGTAAAGTTGTAGTCATTGACCCAGGGCCAAGAATAGCCTGGTGCGTCTGTGCCTGAGCTCACGTTGGCTGGACCTCTGCTCTTTGCGAGGCCCAAACAAGAGCAGGAATGTCTGTGAATCATGCCCAATTAATATGATTAGGCCCTGGCAGGTATGGCCAAAAGCCTGCCACTTGGGCTCCAATAGCACCATTCAGTGTTTCCATGCTAACAATTCCAGGCCAGGTGCCAAAGTCAGGGTTATGGGCCGGGTTATATGTATACGGTGCACTGTTGTGTTTGGACTCAGGAGTGCAGGATTTATAGGACGTTCTGCAGTGAAGTTGTGTGTTTGTGTGTGTGTGTGTGTGTGTGTGTGTGTGTGAGAGAGAGAAAGAGAGAGAGAGTGCATCCATGGGTGCCAGATATATTGCTGCTGGCTCTTCTGTTGCCCCTTTGCTGTCCTTCTGCCCCTCCTCTCCAGCTGGCGAGGGCAGTTGGTGTCGAAGTGCCACCCTGGCTGAAGAATGCCCCGTGTGTCAAAAGCTCCCTTTTCTTCCACGTCCCGTCCCTTCCCAGGCCCACGATGTCTCCCCAGTGCCAAAAAAGGGGCCCGGGGCTGGGGCCTGGGCGGGGTGTGCATGTGTGTGTTTTTGTGTCTGTGTGTGTGTGCACGCACCACCCTCTTTCTCTGTCCCTCTCTTGCACTCAGAGTCCATTTGTCTGTCTACAGTCCGCTCCGCTCCGCTCCGCTCCTCGTCCGCTGCTCTTGCTAGGACTCAGCACTGCTCTTAATCTCCAGTCCGTGTCTGGGCAAAGGCCTCAGAGCTGGGATTTTTATCTGCCTGCTGCTTGTGAGCCTTCCTATTTATAGCAGCAGTGCATCTGTGTTTTTCGGTCTTTTTCTCCCCCTCCTCATTTTTTGGTGGGTGGATGTTTGTAACCTGGAATGCATGGGGCCAGACGGTGGCTGCTGAAAAAGCCTGGTTCTTGGGAGAGACTGCCGGTCAAGCCCAGCTTGGGATCTGCACGGGGACGTTCCAATCGAGGACACAGCACAGCTGTGAAAGCGTAGTGGTCATCTGCAGGGCCCAGGGCAGTCGGAGCGGAGAGAAGAGAAGGAGGTAGAGAGAGCGAGAGCACTGGAGGGAGGGAAAGAATGCGACTGCTGAAAGGAAGGGTGCTGGGCTCTCTGCCCCGTGTCAAGGTAAACAAACAAACAAACAGGGAGACTCACAGAGATCAACACCAGCGGTGCGTTAAAGAAGCGCAGTGTTAAAGTGACACCCGCACTTGAGTTCACAACAGGGGGCAGGAGAAGGGGGCGGGGGACAGGGGTGACACACAGTTGTGTAAAGATTTGTACAGTTGGACTGAAGAGCCAGTGTTTTGGTTGCAATAAAGAGCAACTGAATCCATCCATGTTTGGCCAAAACCAGTTTCTGATCTGGTTGTCATCCTCCACACAGGACTCAGCAGCTGTCTTCTGCTCATTACTCTGTGTGGTTTGGCTGTTTTCAATATTAAATGTCATCTAACAATGACTTTATGGGTGGGGGTTGTCATGCTGTTTTTTACATAGGCACTGGAAAACATTATTTGGCCACTGGGATTTAAAGTACAAAGTTAATAACTTTTAAAAAGCAATCCTCTTAGGAGCTTCTTCTTAATTCACCACTTGAAGCTTTCAATGTGCCCTTGGCTGCCTGTCAGCATGACATTAGTCAGAAACATGCTCCTTCCCCCTCTCTTTTTGTGTG
The DNA here is from genome assembly GCA_027481765.1 of Tenualosa thibaudeaui. Lineage (NCBI taxonomy): Eukaryota > Metazoa > Chordata > Actinopteri > Clupeiformes > Clupeidae > Tenualosa > Tenualosa thibaudeaui. The sequence continues at coordinate 1,547,794 of JAIFZK010000013.1, read as the reverse complement.
TGTGTGTGTGTGTGTGTGTTTGTATGAGAAAGAGGGAGTGAGAGGCAGTGAGTGGGTCTATGGTGATTACAACAGACACCACTCTGTTCATACACACCCTGCAGTCACTCTTGTCTCCCACTTATGATCAATTTCCCCAGACTGAGGCGGACCCTAAAGAAAACAGTTCCTCTGTCATTCCCCCTTGACCCCAGTGGAATTCCACTGGGCTTGCACAACCCCAGGGCCAAGTGTAGGAGATCCACTGATCAGTCCCAGGAGATTTTCCAGGCCACTGGATCACTGACCTTGGCTCCAGGACTGTCTTACTCCCTAGGTCAGCCGATGACCAGACATCTACAGACACACACACACACACACATACACTCTTCTTTTAGTGTCATCGTTGGTGCTAATCCATTAATATGGCCCTTTGTTGGACCAGTTGCAGGATGATTGCTGTTGGTGTTATGGCCGGGGCCACACCAGAGCATCTGCTTAGTAAATATTCAGAGTATTTGGGAGCAACACATGGGAGCTTTTTTGGCCTCTATCCCCACCCCACGTTTCTAACTTGGGCTGGAGTTTTGTACCAAGAGACAGAGGGGGCGGTTAGTAGGCCATTCTTGCCTCCTGTGGTATTTCAGCAGCTCAAGATTTACTGTCCTTTTATCACATTGTCCCCCTATACCGTCCTCTTTCTCTCTCTCATTACTCTCACTGGGAATGATTTTACTGCCCTCGACAATGGCTTTTTCTTCCAGTGAATTAGACCAATTCTCCACAGTCCTTCAGCTCCGAAGGAGCCCTTTTTGCTTGTGCCACTGCCAAAATGCTATTGATAAGCAACCACCCTCCGCTTAAAAAAAGATGCCATACCACACATTGTTAACATCCATTTAATGAGGTCCTGCAGGTTGCCATAGAGACTTCTTGTGGCCGCCTCGGTGCTATGCACTGACCTCGCCATGCGGGAATGCATTGCCTCATTTTGAAGAAAAAGAGTTGTTGCAAAGCCCCCAGCCCACCACCCCCCCCCCCAAGCATACACACACACCCTAAAGAAATACAGTCCTTTCTACTGAGCACCCTCAAATGCCTGTCTAACCCTCCACCCACTCCTCTCCACTACTCTCCTCTACACACACACACAAAGGCACCTCTTCACATACACACACACACACACACATACGCACATGCACACACATACACACACACACACACACACACACACACAAGGGTTTGATTCCACAAGAACGTGCTAACAGAGTCACTGGCTTTGCTGTGGATTTTCATCCCGGTGTAAAGATTACAATGGGCTCACACCTTTGACATCCAGCTGCACAGATGGCTTGTGTCGCGGCTCACAGGAAGTAGGGATTTGCAGGGTCCACCAAAGAGCAGAAAGGGGCTCTGGAGGGCCAGGGCCTCAAGAATGGCGCTCAGCCTAATTGGCTCTAGAGCATTTGCTTTCATTCTCTGTCATGGCTCTGAAACCTCAGTGGTGACCCCTATGGTAAAAGGGTTTAGGTTTGGGTCTGTTTTAGTTCTACTCTCTCTTTCATTAAATAAAGACCTTTGTCCCTGCAGTGTCCGTCCACATAGCCATGAAGGGAAAACTTCCTCATGCTCCCTTTGATCATAGAGGGGGGATTCTCTTTCTGAGCTTGTTGAACACTACGAGGTATTTTCACACAGCCATTATCCACTATGTGGAGGACAGCAGACATCAACACTGAGTGCTGTATTTTTTTTGAGCAGAGCTTTCTTCAGAGAAAAATGCTTTGGCTCCTCAGTGGCTGTGACGTTTTGTAATCCTGGAAAATCCTTGCTCTTGTCTTTGTTGTTTTTTTTCTTCTACTTTTCTTTCTTCACCTCAGCACTCCTGATGTCTGGTTAAAGACAGTTTGTTGAAGAAAAAAAGCTCCACTCTGTTCACAGAAGCCCCTTAATCACCTCAAATTACTGGGTAGAACTGCAAGAATCTCCCAGCACCTTTAAAACACTGCTGGAAATTGAAGGGGGTTCCGGACAATTATAAAGACACAGGTAGCTCTTACATGTGCGTTACGAGATACCGTGCTCTAAAAATAACTGTAGGCATAATTTGGTTCATTTGTAAGAGCTAGCAGGGCATAGACTGAGAACCGCCAGTCAGTATTTGAGCGTCTGAATGGTGTAATTAAGTTGTCATTGCCTGCAGCTCCACGGAGCATATGGCAACCAAATGGGGAGACTTCTGAAGTGCCTGTTAAAAGTATCGACACACGAGTGGCTGTTTTGGGTCTCAAGCACCTGTTTTTCACTCTTTTTGGAGTTGTTTTCCCTTCCTGTTTTTGCATCTCCATGATGAATGCATCGGAACTGACCTGAACTTAAACCAACAATGTCCCGACCTTGACAGCTGCAATGGAATGTTGGACTAGAATTTTTCCCCACTGATCAGCGCTGCCAATCTTAACGTGTTTACCAGACGTCAAGCTAATTATTAACAATTTCCATGGTCCTTTTTGATAGGGGGTGGCTGCTGATGTTGCTGCTGTCGTCTGAATGGGGGGAGGGCAGCAGGGGGCCCTAAGCCAGTCAGAGTTTGAGAAAGGCCCTTAACAAGCTTTTCCTTTTCACCAGCGTTTTTGTCAGACATCAAATTGACTCAAGCTGCGACAGCAAAGCCGTGGTGCTAATAAGAGGGCAGAGCTCCTAATGGAATTTGCCGCTGGTGGCCTCTTCTGACTCCATGTTACCCATAGAGCTCCTCCATGACCACAGTCGTGTCTTAAAAGCCACCAACTCCTCTTTTTCCTTCTCCTCCTCCTTGTGCCTCCACTTCATCCTACTAGCCCAGTGAGCCTGGCTTTGGCCTCGGCTGCTGTGGAGAGGGAGGAGACTTTCCCAAGGGGGATAAAGCCCAAACCACATGCCCCCTCATGTCTTCCCTTACCCCTGCATTGGCCTCTTGGGAACCCCTGGTGTGGTTTTTGTGGTGCATGTGGGATGCATGTAGGGCTGCTGATCGCCTTGTTTGGATGTAAAATGGAGCTGCCATTGTGGCTTTTGTAGTGCAGTGAGTGGGGTGACTCGTGAATGTTAAGGCCTTTTGGGGGAGGGGGGAGGGGTGGTGTTGATTGACTCTCAATGGTTAAATTTAACTGATTAATGAAAGCTGGAGGCACCATCGGGAGATTCTGGCCGCAGTTGAATGACGACCCACAAAAAGCACTAATCAACAAATTAGAGGGATGGATTCACTTGGACGTGCTCTGGGCCTTTGTGTGGGAATAGAAGCCCGTCCCACTCAGTGCACTGGGTTTCTCTTTCAGCACCCCGAGCATGGAGAGAAACAGAGAGAAAAGAGAAAGAGGGAGTGAGGCAGGGAGAGGGAGAGAACAAGAGAGAACGGGAAAGGAGTGCTCCGCCAAGACTTGGATCTTTCTATTCTTGTCTTTTCTTTTGTAAGAAGTCTAAATTAGCTTAAGGGGGAATGGCTGCTATCATTAAGGGTTTCAGCAAAGTCAAGTGCAATTCCTCTCTCTGGCAGGAGGAGGAGGCATTCTGAAGAGACCCATCATTAGAGCTTCTTCATGAGAGGATGACAAATGAAGCTTCACATGCTTTGCCTCTCAGTGAAAAGGCATTTGCCAAGACATTTGTTCTCAAGAATGCTACATTCCTGTCCACAAAAAAGCTGTTCATTTACATGGTTTGTCAGTTTGTATGATTTGCAGAGCACTGTGGCTGGTGTTCACACAGGCCTTACTTGGAGCTCCTCCTCTGTAGTTGCTCTGTTGTCTTCATTGTGAAAGAGGAGAGAGCAGAGCAGAGAGCTTGGACAGGATGCAGGCACATGATGCAAGACATCCTTCGGCATAGACCCAGATTGGGTGAGGTCATGGTAAACGAGGGTAAACATCTATCTCACTGGCCAAGCACTGCAGTCCAACTTCCTGGTGTGTTTTTGTCTCCATCGACGTTACTGCTGCCATAATGGAATATAGTGAGAGGAGGGGAGGGGATTTGCATGAAGCCAGACAGCTGTTCCTGTAGCCCAGCCCTTGATTTGGTTATGAACTACCAATAATAGTACCTGTTCTGAACCTGCTGCCGATAAGACTGTTCATGTTTGGAGCCTCATTGGACCCCTAAGGCATGAAGATGGGAGCCGTTGCACATCCTGTACCTCTCTACCAATCAGTCAGCTCACACACAACACAGCTTTTGTTTCTATCCCAGAAGACCATGCCAGAGTGAACGCCATCTTTGCCTTTGAGGTGCCTTTTATTCTTGTGTGTGTCATGTGATATTCTGCTGACTTTGTACTTAAGACTTAAAAAACAGAAGAAAGGTGTCTGTGTATGTGTGAGTGTGTGTCCGTGCGTGCGTGTGTGTGTCCACACATCATGGAAGGAGGTGAGTGAAGCCTTAGAAGGTGTTTGGTTATTTGTGGGAGGGGCACATGATGCATCCCAGCTCTGTGTAAATGAGTAAGGAGGATCCGTCTCATCTCCAGACAACTTCAGGACAGACAGAAAGAAGGTGGGAGAGAGTAAAATAGAAAGAGAAAGTGTATGTGTGGGGGGGAGAGAGAAAAAGTATGAAGTGTTTAGTAGAGAATGAGAGAGCGATAGATGGATAGATAACAAGAAAGTGTTTCACAGAAAGTGTGCATGCGAGAAAGACTTAAAGGAAAACGGTTAGCGAAAAAGAAAGGGTGTGTGTACATGAGAGAGTACTGTGCTGACTTGGACTGACTGGAATGTCTCCCTGTGCTCTGAAGCACACACCTGGGTGCCACTGATAGAGCCTTTCAGGACCATGTGAAGGCCAACTATGTGAGGAGCTTTTTCCAAATGATGCCTTTCTGTCAACGCTCAAAAGTAGGTTGTTTTTCTCACTGACAAGTTCCAAGGCTAAGGTCGTTTCAGGCTGATAGCTTTCATATCTTGTGTTTTGAAATCTTGGTTGGGCTTGACGTCATTGTGTGACCATTAGTATGATTTGGACTTATCTTAGTTATCTATGTAGAACATGTTCTGAATTTGAATGGCTTTTGAGCTATATAAAAGTTGTATTTTGAATATTGTCCACTAATGCAAATGTAACCATGACATCATGCTTGTTTACGTAAGTATACACATAAACATAATACTTATTTATCTAAAATGATCACACATTTACAATGCTGAATGATGTTATTGTTTTAAATATACAATTCTGCTTTCTCACCGATGTTTACCTGAGCTAATAAGTTCTGTTAGCCAGGTGGGCCAATTTGCCCTGGCATTGAAGGCTCCATCATGACTGATTTGACTGGCAGGGAAATTTTAATGCTGGAAAGAAGCAGGTCTATGTTGCCCAGGCCCTGAATTTGCATCAGGTGTGCATACACACAAAACTCACCCAAGTGTCTGGTGGCTAACACTAGTAATTCAGCATGGCGTGTGGCCCTGAGGACTAACTGTGGCATTGATGTGAAAGTGTCTTAGTGGACATGCCGCTTTAATCTTAGTGCATTGGCCCAGTGTTTTTTCTTTTGCGAGTTTCAGCCCTGTTGTTCATTGTTGTGCTGCTAGTGTGTTAAATTAGTTCATTCAATGACTGCAAGCCCTTAAGGAGTCGGGTTTGTGTAAGTGGTGATGCTGATCATTGACAAGATGTACAGCACAAGACAGGACAGTACAGTACAGCACAGAACGCCATGTCAATCTTTCTGCCTTTAGGCACATGCTAAATGCCAACACCATGGCTTATCCATGGCTTAGCCTCTGACTAAATGTCTAGCTCTGTACAGGCCTCTTATGTCTGATTGCTCCCCCCACCACCCCAGATTGGGATCGGATGTCTTTGCATAGATTCCCTTTTAGCGGAAACACTGTGGCCAAGCTGTGTGTGGAGGCCTTTGTTTTGCTGTCCTGGAGGATGGGGGGAATATTTTTATGCAGTCTCTCTCAACAGGGGGAAAACATGAGCTACCAACCTGTGTCTCCATGGCACAGCCTGGGGTTGTGGCTACAGGCATTGGATTATGTTGGGAATGCTTACCATGAATGAGAGAGAAGTGGAGATGTGTGGAGTGATTAAAGTGCTTAGATTTCTGACCCATTAGCTAATACCTTCTGTTTTGATTTATAGTCGTTGCACCTGAAGTGTGTACGTTATGTACAGAATTCTTCATTGTACTGACTTCCTTTCCTAGACCCCCCCCCCCCGTCCCACCCCAAAAGGTCTATCTCTCAATCTGTTCCACGCTTCTCAACAACTCTATCATCATCACTTCTCCTCAATTCTGGCAGCTAACACACAAGTCTCATTCATTCCCGTCAAACCTAAAAGTAGACCTCCACACCACTCCACTACCCTGTGTAGCCCCCCAGGACTTGAATAGTGCATGGCCAGGTGCAAGGTGAGAGATGGCGGGGGGTGGGGGTGTACGTGACAATCATACGAGAAGGAAATGTTCCGTGCTGTAGACATGCAACCCCGTTGGCAATTCCTGTAAAGTTTAACCCACTGGGTAGGAATGGGAGGAATGGCTGGTCGAAAAGTTTAGGTAAATTGCTATGTCTGGAATTTACCCAATCCACCTTTTCCGCACACACACACAGACAAATTAATGATTGTGACATGGTGAATTATTTGTTAATCCACCCAGAAGTGACCTAGGCCCTGTTAAATCCTTGTAGTGTATGTTTAACAAATGGTTATCCTTTGGGATTTTCTTCTGTTTGCTTGTTGCTGTGTGGTTTAAGCTGCTTTTTGCTCTTTGTCTCAGCAAAAGCCTTTGTTGCTCCATGAACTATTTAAACATAGATTTGTCATACAGTAACTCAAATACTACACTAACTCCATCTCCAGTGCCTTATTGCTCACAGTGGGGCTCCTTGAGAAAACCTGAGCCTGTGCTGTGTTGTGCAGACGCTGTGCTAGTAGGCAGGAGGCAGGAGGTTGGAGGCTGGAGGCTGGAGCCCCCTCACCAAAACGGTGAAACTCTGGGGGACACACATAGATTTGCTCAGTGTTGGTAGTGCCAGTATGGCATGCTCTTAGCCTGATCTTATGAATGGGCCCCTTTTCTTCAGGAGAAATGTGCTGGAACTGTGTCTGAGCATGTCTCTCTTCAACTGTGAGGCATGGCAACAAAAATACCTCCAGTATTATTAATGTTTCTCTCTCTGTGTGTGTGTGTGTGTGTGTGTGTGTGTGTGTGTGCACATGTGCATTTTGAATGAACATGTTTTTGGCTGGTGTGTGTGTGTGTGTGTGTTCGTGCTGTATGTCATGTTACATTTGCTGTAGTTCATTCTAAATCTGACGTCAGAGTGAGTAGGTGTACTTGCGTGTCTGTATGTGTTTGTTGATGAGTCCAGGAACACTCATCATATTGTGTAGTACAGTCCTGTGTTTAGATGAGTCTCTCTCTTTCTCTTACTCACTCACACACAAACGCACACACACAGTCTCTCTTACTCTGTAATCTATTTACTCCTCTCTCTCTCCTCTCTCTCCCTGTCATTACCTGTCGTGCATGTGGGCTGTCTCACTGCTTGTCAGTCAGCGGTCTAGACAGTGATGACTCTCCCATCACCCCACCAGCAGTGGTAACAGTGGCAGCAGCAGCTGGCCTTGGCTTTGAAAGAGCCTCCGCATCTGCCCACTTGTCATCCCCTCGTCTTCTGAAGATGTTTATTGCGTAAGAGAATGCCAAGAGTCGTCTCTTTCTCTCTTCAGGTGTTGGGGCCTCTTTTGTTTTGGTGCGCCGTGTTGGTCGTGTTTGTACACCTGTTGAGCAGAGTTAAAATACCTCCGCTAATGTTTGGTTTACACCAAGCATTACCCCAGCTGCTGACAGGTTTTTTTTGTGTGTGTGTCTGTGTGTAAACCTGTCAGTTCTGTTCATGATTCCTTACATAGAATGCAGTGACCTCTTGACTGAATGTTCTGAAAAGTGACATGCCCCTGATGTTCCAGGGATCAGCGGTGTGTGTGTGTTTGAAATGGCCAGTAATGGTTTCTTCAGGCAGGATGTCATGGTGGCGGCTTTGGCCATTGTTTCTCTGGCCTTTGACTCTGAGTGCAATTGTTGTTGGCTCTTGTCTGTGATCCCTTGAGGATTGCTTTGCTTGGTTCAGTTGAGTCAAACACACACACACACACAACCACAAACTCTCTCTTTCTCTCTTTTATCCACACACACACACTCCTCTTATCTCTCTACCCATATGTTCACCAAGTAGTTTGCATTCCATAGGCTCTCCAGTGTGCCAGCTGGAGATGAGATCATGGACATTCATTAAAATGACAACATCCATGACCGTCCCAGGCCCTCTCTTCTAGCTTATCTCACACAAGTGGGTAATCAAAGCACCAGTTTCCAGGAGCATCCTAGTGGGTGTCTCCTGCCGAACAGTGCTGCAGGTTACAGCAGTACTCTTACCCTCCAGGGAATACCACACCTGTGCAACGTTCAGGTGTGAAGTTTGGCTATTTTCTGTGTCTGGTAAGAGCTTCTTGAGATGATGAATATGATGTTGAGGCCTTGTAATTGCTGCCCTATGCCTCACACTGTTCCAGACTTACTCATAGTGACTCACTCAGTCCTGCGTTGTTCTCCATGAGGTTTGCATAATAGTCTTTTATTGTCCGACTGATTAGATAAACCCCAGGTGTCATAGTGAAGTGGCAACAGGCTCATAAGTCCTTGTTTTGCAGGTGTCACGCTTCATCTGACAGCTGATAGAAAACAATTGACTGTGACCATAACGTCTGCTGCAGAGGCTGGTTGTGAGGTGTGCTGTGTGTGTAGATTGTGGTGTGGTGTGTTGTTTCGGAAAGCACTGCCTGTCCTGCACTAGCATCGCCAGGTTCCTTTTCTCCCCTCTCCCAAGGCAGCTCTTTTTACACAGGCAGTTTGATGGTTGACTAATGTGCTAATTCTGCTGCAATTGCCGAGGCCCCTTCACAGGGGTGTGAAATTGAAGTGAGCACTTCCTGTTGTGTAGTTCATCTGTTGGCAACTCCACCCAGGCCACAACTACAGTGAGAAGCTTGTGACCACAGCGAGGTGTGTGTGTGTGTGTGTGTGTGTTTGTAAAAAGTGTTGCAAGTGCGCCATCAGCACTTCAGTTTGTAAGACAGATGATTTTTCCCCTCACACTGGCATTGGACACACACCACAGGTAACTGGACAAGGCACAAAGCTGTGTAGTGCTTTATTTAACTAGGATTACTGTTATAAAGCAGACTCTAGTCTTTAAGGAGTAATGTATACACAGTTTGTAATCCTTGAGTAATAATTATGATTCTGAATTCTGAAATATAGTTTTTTTCCCTGTTCATACTTTGTGTTTTTTTGCTGGTTGTGGGACCCAAAAATAATATATGTAATTTAAGCAAATGTCACAGACAGAGTCAAAGGAAAGCTTGACAATATGCCTGTCTACTTTTTGACCACAGAAAGCATAGATTGTATTTGCGAGTCATTCCTGCTGAGCGAGCTAAGAGTCAAGAGTATGGGTCAGTTAACATGGATCAGCATCACAATCCTCAGTGGTCACACAGATGGCCAGTGATGTCACCATAGAGGTGATGAAAACATCCCCAGATTATTGGGGCGGAGGGGGTGTGTTGAAACTCAAAGATAGAGAGAAAGAGAACAGCTGATCACTGGATCAGTTCTGAAAGTTGTAGGGTTAATGAGTTACCCACGACAGAGCAGCCCTAGAGCAAACACCACCAGAGAGGAGCAAGAGTTTGGGGATTGTGTTTCCGTGTGTGAGTGTGTGCGTGTGTGTACTAGTATATTCCCGTAACACACTCATCATTTTCCTCGCAGCATGTGAAAACAGGCAGGGCAGCTGCTGACTAACGCAGGCCATGACGGACTCTTTGACAGACACTTATTTGAAGGAGTGAAGGGCTCTTGCGTTTAGGGCCAGCGCATGCTGACTATGCCCATGTGGACATTTCCAGGAGCCAATCAACTCAGGCCTGACTCATGGCATGGGCCGAACCGTCACCGTGCCAGTGTGCCCCAGGGTGGGATGTCGTGATAGTGCAGAGGCGGGCACTGTGGTCCTGTGCAGGCATGCCTTTATATGACGTCTCTCTTTCTCTCTGCTCCCTCTGTGCTGCTGCTGCTCTGGCTCAGGCTCTGAGGCCTCTGAAATTACAGGCTCATCCCGCAGTGTGGGCCGCCTCACGGCAGCCGGCTGACGTCAGCAGCCCACCGAGCTCGCCTTCTCGCCACGATGCAGCCAAATGTAGCACTTAGTAGAGAGTAAACTGGGCGCAAAGATCAGGAATCTTGACCAACGCCTTTGTTTGTCTCCAGATGTAAACACAGGCTTGATGACAACCTACTGAGCGTAAGAGTAAGGGTGCTTGCGCTGGTCTGGAAAGTCTTGAAAATTTTGGAATTTTGAAATGGTGGTTTCCAGCCTAGAGCTTGAAAAGTGTCTTGAATTATTCTTGAAAGTCTTGAAAGAAGTCTGGAAGTTTAAGAACATTTTTATTTTGAAAGACTGTGTGAGGCTTGAATGCTGCATACCTAGCCTACCTCTGAAACACATGGCACCGTCCCAGTCCAAACCTTGTTTTGTACTCTCTGTTCAACATGGCAATTTACGTGCAAGATAGCAGGGCAGACTAGCTGCTGTCTTTTGTACTACTGTCTTGACACTGGTATTTACTTAAATTTATTGCCCATCAGATTCCATGAAAATAAGCTGATTTGGAGATTGATACTGTACCTTAGTACAGTATTCAAAGCATGTAAACACCAGCATGTAAATGCTAAAAATAAGACCTGCTTTTTTTGTAGTCTTGACTTTTTTGGCATTGTTGTGTTTGTGGCCTGTGATTGCGTGCTGAGGCTGTGAGCACTGTTGTGGGATTCTTGTCTGTCAGCAGTGTGTGTTGATCTGATCTGATCTGATCTCCTCCTCCTCTTCTTTCCGCCTCATTCTTCAGGGGGCACACAAACGATGGGAAGATCCTACTGCAGAGACAGATTCTATAGACAGTCCCGGCCATTGAGGCCATCCTGTCCAAAAAAGCAAGATTTTCCACGAGCAGAGCGGGTGGTCGTCATCTTTTCAGCACTGCTCCACTTTCCATCCGTGTTCCAGAAGGCTTGTTCACGCTAGTTTAAGAATGACACACAAACACAAAAACTCCGGAATCTCCCCCCCAAGCTCTTGCCTTGTCCCAGATACTATACAGCCCCCGACTCCATACCCACCCCCCAGCACCATTTCCTTGTCCCACTATTTCCAGCCTTGGCCTCCATGAGCCCACGAGCTTAGAGGAAGTGGTCAGACTTTCCAAGGAATGTGAGCCTCAGTAATTAGGACACGTCAGTAATCATTTTCAATGAGTGCCCTCCCCCCATTACTGCTTAATGTTTGAGCATGATATGGGAATGAAGCCTTGATGGGATTGCTGCCACAGAAAGTTCATATTCTCAACTGCACCATACTTGCTTTCCCACAAGGCACGAGCGGTCACAAAAAATGACGTCTCGTCGCCCAGTGCACTTCCTGTAAAATCTTGGGAGTTGGCACAGCACAGCAGGAACATTGTTCAGCGTGTTTTGAATGCTAGGAAGGCCCATGCGGCCGGGGAGCCCTATCGCTGGCCCCCACCGAGACGGGTGGAGTGTTTGACTTTCTCAGCACCTCATTGAGCGACGGGTTAATAAGTGCAGACCTTTGATCTGCTGTGTGGAAACTGGGTTAAGAGCCCAGGAATGTCAGTCAGTCATGTCAGGAGCTGGGAAAAGAGATGCTTGTTGTTTTTTATGTCTTCACAATCATGGGAGGGAATCTGAGGCACGTTTTAGGAGATGTTGTTGATTTTGGTGGAATTCCCCAGACTGTGCCCATCCAAACCACCTCTTTCACTTTCTTCATTAGGCAGTGTGTCCTCACATTGACACAAATATTAGCTCCCTCTTTTGACAACATACAGTATTTCTTTTATATGTATATATATATACACACACACACACACACACACACACACAGATACACGGTAACTCTTTAGATTAGGGTACACATATTCTCCATTAACTAGCAGCTTATTAACATGTAAATTAGTAACATGCTAGTCATTAGTTAACGATCACTATTAATACCTTATTCTACATTACCTTACCTACATCTATCCATAATAGACCATTAGTAAGTTAGTTTACATTTACATTTATGCATTTAGCAGACACTTTTATCCAAAGCGACTCACAACTCATCAACTATCAAGTGTTCAGGGCCAGTGTCCCCTAGAGCAACTTTTCAGGCTACTTGCACACTAGCCAGGTTCCTTAACCACTACGCTACCGCCGCCCATAGTTGTTGTATATGAATTATGATCTTAATATGCTTTGGTTATTATGGAGCTTATAAGGCAGTAGTACGACAGGAACAGTTATTCTCCTTCAATAATATTTAGAAAAGATGGCCTATTCATTGGAAAAACTACAAGTACCTAATAGTGTCCAAATAAGTCCTAATTACATCTTTTTGATTGAGAATAACTGTTACTAAGAATAACTGTTTCTGTTGTACTACCACCTTATAAGCCCTTTACTGAGCAAAGGATGTTGAGAATTTCATATGCAACAGCTATCTTTCTACCTTACTCTACTACCTTACGAATGAGCGGTAATTAGGAGTTTATATTGAAGAAAGTTTTGTGATTTCCTATGGGTAGAATAAGATCATGCACAATAAGGTATTAGTAAGCGACTTGTAATGAAAATAAAGTTATTAATTTGCATGGTAATAAGCTGCTAGTTAATGGTGAATATGTGTACCCTAATCTAAAGTGTTACCATATACACATATATATTTGAACCTCTCATGAGACTTCAGAGTTTAGTATTTACCTTCTGTCTGTGGACAGCAGTAAGAAGATTAAACACACATAACACAGCATATAGCCTTCTTAATGCACATTTTTTCTGATACATCAATAACATTCTCTCTTTCTGTCTCTCTCTCTCTCTCTCTCTTAGAGTCTCATCGCTTGTCCACGGGCTCATCCATAGGGAGCCATGACCCCCTGTCTTCTGGTGCCCCGGGTGACTGTTGCGGCCTCCCCTGCTCCGAGCACTCTGAGGACGAGCGTCCCATAAGCCTGGTGTCCACCCTCTCGTCCAGCTCATCCCGGGACGAGGGACTGAGCATTGGCGGAGGCGGAGGTGGCCCGACCCCCCTACCCCCCTCATCCACCTCACCGTCACGCGCCCCTTCGGAGGAAGAGGAAGGGGACATCGACCTGCACCTCAGCCCCAGCTTAGAGGCCCAGCACCCCAGGCAGCTCTCACCCTCACCAGCACACCCCCAGGAGGGCAGAGAGGAAAGAGAAGGAGGCTGGCAGGAGCCCCGAGGGGACGCAGCTGACCACATCCTCCTGTCACCCCCCACAGACACCCCGGCAGGCAGGAAGCTCTCCCTGCCGGACTCACCCACTCAATCACCCTTTGCCACTGTCGCCATGGCGCCCAACCCTCAGCTCACCTACCTGGACCGTGTCGTCATGGAGATCATTGAGACGGAGCAGATGTATGTGCGGGACCTGTGCTGTATAGTGGAGGTGAGAAAAGGTGAATTCAGGATCACACAGCCCTGCGCAGGGGCAATGATCTCTAAAGAATATGCTTCAGTGTTGACTGAACAGTATTCTTTATGACGTAGATGCCCTGTCCAGGTATTCTGGAGATCAGTGCCCCTGCTCACTGCTGCACAGTGCAGCCTAATCTTGAATAATCTTGAATGATTCACATGATCACTTGACCACATGACCTTGCCCTTTTTAGATGCAGCTCCCAGCTGAGCAGCTGAGAACTACAAACAGTAATGATTTCAGATGATTAGTAGTGCAGTAAAGATAAGGCCGGCTGGCCTTGGCTAACATTAGGCCTCTCATACGCGCGCCTGCAGAGACTCTATCTACACCCTCTGCTCCAGCACTTCCTGTATCATTTAGCAGCTGTGGGGAATTTAATGGCTCTCTGATGGAGTGGAAAGGCCAAAAACAAATAGCAGTGGCTGACGAGCCAGAACCAGGATGAGGGTTGACTCTCACCGTGGCCCCATGGTCCTGCCGCCCTGTGGCGGATCTGGGCTCCGAAATGAAACAGCCGTTGCGGCCTCGCCACTGGAACGGGATAATAGCAGTTTTCAGCATCGTCAGCCATTGCAAGTGTCTAGGTGTGTTTTCATCATTGAAATGAAATGCATTGCAGAATCCATGTATCCCCATTTAAAGAAACAGGTTGACAGATTGTTTTATTACTGACATTACAGTACAGTTTAGGCCCAATAGGCTTTCGATCCTTAGCAAAATACACAGTCACAGACACAAGGCCCAGAAGGAACCGTTAGCAAAGCAACACAATTAGCACTGGTCTGTCCCACGCCCCCCTACCAGCCAAGCCTGTCTTGTGTGCTCGGATGAAAGACAAACAGCCATATGGATGAGGAGGGAGTCCACGTGAGGCGCGCTCGCTCAGGAGTCTGGGGCCCTTTCCTGTCCACCTCATGGTTTTACAATCTTCCCAGCAGCCCCGGGGGCAGCGTAAATCGCCCCTCTCGCTTGTCTGAAGGGTGTGAAGGATGCAGCATGCTGGAAAGATTTGGAGGTGGAAGACGAGCATTGGAACAGTATTTTGCTGATGAGAATTGCTGTGCCAATGCAAGCTTCATTCTCAGATGCCATGGGCAGACATTTTCTATTAATCTAGCCTGGGTAAAGAATGGGTATACACTTCATCAGATGTTGGGCTTCATTTCTGTGCTCATAAATCATGTGGGTGATGAAGTTGATGAGATCATTTGGAAAGCTCCCTCACTCTTATTGTGTGATTCAGGTTGCACATTATTGCTCTCACAAACCCCCCTCCTGGTTTCCCACGTCTGCTGGGTGGTGTGGGTGGTGTGGTTGTGTGATGCTCTGAGGGGGTGTTGAAGCTGCAGCCCCCCTTCCGCCAATTACCTCCCCCTCCATACCCCTGGAGCCCAGCTGGGGTCTGGCATGCCGTACCTCCCTCTCTCTCAGACTTCCCATCCAGCTTAGCTTAGTCCAGCTAACCACTTTTTTATCCAGTGCACAACCGCACCTCCCCCCAACACACACACACATAGTGTAATATACACACTCTCCATCCAAGGACAGCCCCACCCCTACCCTCTCTCTTCCCCTACGCCCCAGAGAAAAATGCCAAGCAGAGCAACATGGCAGCTTATAGAATCATGCTTGGATTGTGTGTGTGTGTGTGTGTGTGTGTGTGTGTGTGTGCATGTCTATGCACGCCTGTCTGTCTGTCTCTGATAGAATTCACCTTCATAAAACATCTCTCTCCAGCCCACCGCCCCCTACACACCACGCCCAGCCCTGACTCTCTGCACAGAGCCCACAACAACTTGAGCCGCTTAGGCTGAGGCTGAGGCTGGGAAGAGACCACACAGTTGTGAGCAGGGGGTGTTTTCCTCTGACTCCCTGGATGGACGCCAGACTCTGGGTCTCTGTTCCCGTACCTGTAATTTGAAGCCCCACACACAGTTTGGCTGGAGCCGCCACGGGATTCTTCATTATGCTGTAAGGGCTGCCCTCCCTGCCCTGGAATGTGTCTGCAGGATTCTTTTGGATTCTGCATCTGTGCAGATTAGCATGTGTGGATTGTCTGTGCAGTTAAGCAAGGGATGTGCACTGACCACGACCACTGAGCAAACAATGGGTAGCATGATGTCACACACTCACTGATTTGTACGTCCTGGGGAAGGGGAGCCATGTTGGCAGAACTCTGCTGAGCGTCTCTGCACAGTGAGGGCTTAGTGGAGCCAGAATGTGCATAGCAGAGAGGAAATCTACTGTGCCGCGCCCAAAATGATGCTGAAATCTCTACCATTTCTTTTTTTTGTTCCCTCCGTAGGCTTCATTTTGGGCCGGCATTCACAGCCTATCGTTTTGAACAGTCATTAGTGTGCAGCGCAGTGCAGCTGCGCGTGGGTGTTGCGTGAGAGCCTCCCTCTGCATTGGCTGCTGATGGAGAAATGATGGCAGTGGCCTGACCTCTGCTGTGCATCATGGAGAGATTAGCTTGTTCTTGTTTGGGTTAGACATTCTTACACCATCACTGTGTTCAAAGTGCTCTTGCATAGGTGGTGTTCAGGTGGTGAATTTCTGTTTATGTGTACTGTGTGTGTGTGTGTGTGTTTGTGTTCGTCTTATGAGTGTGTGTTTATGCATTAGGATGTTTATGTTTTTTGAGTTATATGTTTTGTGTGCATGTGTGTTACATATGTTTGTGCATGTGTGTGTCTGTGTGTTGCCTCACTGCACGTGTATATACACGTTTGTGTGTGTGTGTGTGTACTGAAACCCAGCAGTCCCAGCCGTCAGTCTTAAATACAGACACACTGCAGACAGAATGGAGGAGAGGACCTCCACAGGGGCCACAGTTTCACACACACACACAAACACACACACACACACACAGACCATACCAATACAAACACACACACTTTCAGGGTTAAGATGTGTGTGTGTGTGTTTGTGTTTGTGTTAGCAGAGTTTGTGTGTGTATGTATGTGTATTTGATGCCACAGAGCAGAAAGGCAACCAGAATAGAGAAACCGTACCCTAATATGGCACTGCCCAAATTTCATCAGTTTGTGCCAAGAGAGCCAGAGGGCCCATCTCTCCCTCCCCCAGCTCATCCCTCTCAGTTCACACATAAACAACTTGTTCTCAGTCCTTTTTAAAAATAAAAAAACATATCTCTTATTTTCCATGATGTTTGGCCTCTGTTGGTTTAAAGGGCCAGGGGCCATGGCCTTGTGAAATACCTTCTCAGTGAAGTCCAGGCGCTGTGTGTGGGCGTTATGTAAAGCGCTGTGACCTCCCTTCTCTGGTATTTATCATCAGCTGCTGATGCTGCTGTCTGGTCTATGATGGTGTTGGTAGACACAGTTACAGTTGCCCTGGAATGCCCCGCTATGGAAAGGGTTTAATCCATAGGGTGGTGGCCAGCAATGACTGCTAATGCCAGAATGCCAAAGCACGATGTGTGAGTATGTGTGTGGATGCGTGTGTTCATACATGTGTGCCTGAGTATGTGTGTGTATGTGTGTGTGTGGGCATGTAGTCTGTGTGTGTGTGTGTGTTTAGTGAATCACACAACAGAATTGGCAAATAAAGACCTGAGTCTATATAGTCGTTAGCCTTTAATAGTGTGTGGTGTGTGTGGGTGTGTGTGTGTTTGTGAGAAAGGGGAAGTCACAGGAGAACAGCTAAGTTAGCAAGTGTGCAGTTTTGAGTGTGTGCTGCATGCCTGTCTGTCTGTATGTCTGTCTGTGTGTGTGGCCCAAGTCGTTCATTTCCACCCACTTAAAATGACCCCACTCTCCACAGGGGTTATGTTGGGTCACCACTCTGGTGGCTGCTGCTTGTCTTTTAAGGCTCAGCTGAAGCAAAGGGGACAGACTTGCACACTGCAGGGTCAGGGGCTGAGCTCTGGGTAATCCCACTTCTTTGAGTTCACTCCCAGCCTGTTTACTGATTGTGTGTGTGTGTCTGTCTGTTTCTATGTCTGTGTGTGTGTCTGGGTGTATGTTTTAAGATGAGGTTCCTTTGTGTCTTTTTCCAAGCTGGTCTGTTATGGCTATGTGCTATCGCCCTCTGCTGGCTAAGAATACTAGCTCCATATACTGAGGGTGTAATTAATTAATTAATTAATTCTTTTTATCTATCATATTAAACATTTATTATTTATTATCATATTAGAAACACATTACTCATTACACCTGAATGCAGATAGTAGAATAATATTTGTGTTTGTGTTTTTGTGTGTGTTTGGCAGGCTTATTTGGCCCACATCATAGACACGGGCACTCTGGGTCCAGAGCAGGTCTCGGCCCTATTTGGAAACATTGAAGACATTTATGAGTTTAACGGGTAAGTAGCAAACACCCAGCCCACTTAACACACATTTACTGTGCTGAAAGGAATTATGTCAGTGTGCGCTGATATAAATAACACGCTACATTTGACTAAGAACGCTGTAAACTGAAAAGTATTAGAAGCATGTTTGTGGTTGTTGCACAGTCTGGCTAATTGAGTGAAGCTAGACTGCAGGCTAAGCCATTGTTTATTTCCCATTGGAGCATTTGTGTCATCCAATGCAGAGGAATCTGACATCCTGCAAGATTTTGCTAAATATGCAAATGCCCTTTAATGAAGTGTCTCTTTTTTAAAGGCTGAATTACTGGTGGATTTAAAAGCAATCTGTCAGGAGTGAGTCTGGGCAGTAGAGGGTGAGAGAGAGAGACAATGTCGGGGGAGGAGGGGAGAAAGCGAGGGAGGAAAAGCAAACAGTAGCAGTATGTCCTGGACACTTGAGTACTGTGCTATAATAGAAACATAATTGGCCACAGAAATCTGCTCTTTGATAGAGGTCATACAGTGGATGTGATGTGGCCACTTGCAATGCTGTTAACCTTGTGTCACCCACACTGAAGTTGCATGAGGGGAGAGACAGGATGTTTGTGGGTGGCATCCCAACCGCTACCACCACCAACCCCCTGCCCTGCACTACTGCCCTGGAGGACATTCTGATTGAATGTAAGCCACAATGAATATTCCCCTTAAAGCACCTGAAGGACTAAGAAGGCACACAGTGCGTCTCTCATTTGACCATCCATCCGTTTAAAGCCAGGGATTGGATCACCACTCAAGAGATCACAGCTGACACATGGACACAAGCCCCCCCCAGCCAACTATTCCCAGCTCATCCACGCACTAATGGTTCTTAACTTACACATTTTCTCCTTTCAAGGACGTCTGGTCAGTGCTCCGCCAGGCTGCTTTGGATCACAGGTTTGGCTAAACATAAACAACGATGATAATGGCTGAAAGCGAGGAGCCGGGGGAGTTGTGCGGTGCGGTGCAGTGTGGTGCGTGACGGCTTGGCTGGCTTGCCGTTGTTTAGCATTCTGAGTGACTGGTGCCAATTAGTGCGAAGGGCTCGGGGGAAGCTGGAGTCACTGGTGTGAGCAAAGCCCTAATCTCAGCACGCCATCAGTGCCCGTCTCCGTCTGAGAGCCAGGAAGGTGTGCGTGTGTGGAATGCCACACAATTGCTCTCTCTCTCTCTCTAAGATCCTTCTGTTCCTTATTTTTCTTTGTCAATATCTCTTTCCTGCTCTGTTTCTTTAGCTTGCTCTGTCTATCCCCCTCTCCCTCTTTGTCTCTATGTTTTCATTCTCACTCCAGCTCTTCTTTCTCTCTCTCTATCCCCTTCTCTCTGTCTCTCCCTCTCTTTCTCTCCCTCCATCTTTCTCCCTGAGGTTTGCACAGAGAGTAGGAGCCTGAGACGTAGGACGTGACTCACAGCCGTGTCCCGAGATGTAGCACACACCATGCTATTGACAGCACTGAGGCTCCTGCTAGCACCCTCTTCGATGGGTGGCCAGGGACAGCGTGACCTTTAGACCCAACCATGGAGCCTCACAAGTGTCACTCACACACACAGAGAGAGAGGGAGAGAAAGAGAGAGACAAAGGGTGGATAAAAAAGGAATATGCATAGTGAAGATGATGCTGGCAGCATGGCTGGTATTTAAAGCTGGTGACAGACGGTATAGACGAGGTTCTGCTCCAGTGACGCTGGCCAAATGGCCCCAGGAGGCCTTTTCCACTGATGAGAGAGAGTAAACTAATAGGAATAGATGGAGTTTGTTGTTAAACATTGATCTCTGGCAAACAAGAGTAAACACACACACACAAAATATTTTTTTTCCTTTCTGATGTATTGTTGTACTCTGACCTGCCCTGTCAATGATTATTGTCCAGTCTGTCCAAGGAGGGAGCTAATTATGTGTGTAAGTACAGTCATGGAAGTGTGTGTGAATACTGCAAGTGTGTTTGCTGGTGTGTGTTTTGGTTGAATTGCATTTGTTCTCTAAGCTGTTGTTTTGCATCCTTTGGTGTGCTGTTGACCTTTCCTGCTGTGTACTCTTTACTCCATGCTCTAATTGAATCAGCAAACTATTAAAAAGCCGGCAGGTAAACAACACGGAAAGCAAACATTCCTCCATTTGAAAGCCTGCATTGGCCTGCATGCGGACCGTGACTATGCTCTTGCAGCGATGTGTTCATCTAAAGTAAAGGCACCCAAAATGTGATGGAATGTTTGCATTTTCTTCCAGAGAACTACTGCAAGCCCTGTACATGTGTGACAATGATCCCGTGGCCATAGCCAGATGCTTTGTTGACAAGGTGATCATTTTAGTGCATTTTGAAAATGTGTGTGTGGTGTGTGTGTGTGTGTGTGTGTGTGTGTGTATGGAGATATCTTATATATATTCATCTTGGTTATTGCTCAAGACCAACTCTATTTCCTCTCTCCCTGTCATTGCAGAGTGAATATTTTGACATCTACACCCAATACTGCACAAACTACCCCAAGTAAGTGAGAAAGAGATGACTGCATTTGCTTTCTCTTCTGTGAATGTGAATGACTTCAGCACTGTGCTGTCTTGTCAGGTGATGGAGGAAAGTGGGCTAGGTGGATCTCATAGCTCATAGCTTTGGGCTTGTTGGAGATAGCTGCCAGTCCCACATACAGTAGACCCCCCCACCCCTTACACACACAAATACACACAAACACATATACATATATACACACACACACACATCCTATGAGTGATCTCTGTTAGAAGAAGCTGACAGCTGTGTAGAGGTGTAGCTACAGCTTGTCACTGTTGTGTTATATATTCCACTGAGAGGACTGGGCTTTAGGCAACTTTGACGTGACACAATAAAAGCCAGATTACTTAAAATACTTTGTCCATTTCCTGGGAGCCTGTGTTGGTGTATCAGCTTCAAAATGGCTCTGACCTGTCTGAATGAAAGATTCATGAAGGTTTGGAGAGAATTATAATTCAATAGGTGTAACACCAGTGATGGCCGTGGTAAAATGCTCTATCCAGCCCCACTCAGTGCGCATGGCTCCGGTCACGGGAGATTGGGTCTGTGCTTGTCTATTCTCCACGCATGGCCATGTGAGATGCACCTGGGGATCAGCTCAGTGCCTCCTCTTCGACACAGCAGTGGGTCTCTGCTCCTATAGGGGCCACTGACGAACGTGCAAATAGAGCTTTCTCCACCTCTTCTTCTCCTCCTCCCTCTCTCACTTGTTTGTCCTCCCCCCCTCCAGTTCTGTGGCTGCTCTGACTGAGTGCATGAGGAATAAGAACCTGGCCAAGTTCTTCAGAGAGCGCCAGGCCTCCCTTCAGCTCTCGCTGCCTCTGGGCTCCTACCTCCTCAAGCCTGTCCAGAGGATCCTCAAGTACCACCTCCTGCTCCAGGTACCTGCCCTACATCACATGGCTACTCTGCTCTGCACCACAACCCATTTGGAAATCATTTAAAAAGCGTGTGTATGTGTGTGTGTGTTTGTGTGTCTGTTTTGTGTGTATCTGAGTGAGAGAGACAAAGAGATGAGATATCCTAGATCTTGCAGTGTTCCAGGCTCATAAAGGGAATGGGAGATGACACTGTAATTGGTTTAATGGATGTTACACTCCAAACACACCCATGGTAAATTCATTCCGTAGCTATTGAACAAAGCACTGGTCATTTCTCCTGCCATTAAACCATCAAAAGTGGACTTCAGCACACGTGAAATGTACTTCAACATAGGGCCTATTAACTTTGTCCATTTAGTCCTTAACCTGAACTGAACTCTACCAGGCCCACATCTGTCATCTGACTGACAAGGTCAGTCTCTTCCATAATGCCTTGTTGCTGTTTCTCCATCTCTCAGGAGATCGCTAAGCACTTTGGCCATGAGGAGGAGGGCTACGAGGTGGTGGAGGAAGCCATTGACACCATGACTGGTGTGGCCTGGTACATCAACGACATGAAGAGGAAGCACGAGCATGCTGTCAGGCTGCAGGTCAGTAAAACACTTGCTCTCATTGGTGGTCAGCAGTGGGATGGGAGGGATTGACAGTTGAGACAGCTACTGTCTGAAGTTGTCATGGAGAGGGAATGGAAGCCTCTCAGGGACATGAGAACACAGAGATTCCAGTTGACACAGCTGATCACTGTCTGAAGGTGTTTGGGTGTTCACCACCTATTCAATCCTATGAGATACAGTATATGAAATGTCACATCAAATAAATGCTGGTATGTTTTTTAGGTCTCTTTGAAAGTTGAATTGAAAGTTTGTCACTCCAGTCCAGTGGAGTGCCCAGGGGCCTGTTCTTTGTGAATCCTGGAACTTGTTGAAATCTCAAGTTTCTTTAGACTTTGTCCCTGTGGCTCTATTGGTCTTGCTCTGCATGCCATCCCATTTCTACCCCTTCACGTATCGCCCAGGCTCACTCCCACTAACACCAGCTCCAGCCAAGAATATAAAAGCCACTCTTACTATGTTTGCACAGCATGGGGGCTGAACAGAATGAAAGCTCACCCATGGAGAGGCTAGATTTTCTTTCGCTTTCTGTTTTCTGCTTGTAGGGAATCAATTACCAGTAAAGGTCTGCTGAGTCCTCTTTACCTTGCCCCCCTCCCCCCTCAGCCTAAGCTGGAGGAGCCAGAGGAGAAATGAATGGCTGCTGCCCCTGATGTGCTTTTTGGATTGAATTTAATGACTGAATCCAATCCCACTGATGGGTGATCATTCTGATTGATACCGCCACAATGTCTCAAAGTCTCAGCGATGATGGCCTTGCAGACATAACAGATGTTAGAAAGAGAGGATTTTGTTGTTGTTGGTGGGGATTTTTTCTTCAGTGGGTGAAATATTATTGAAGGGTTATTCTCTGGTGGTGGTGGGCTTATCAGTCAGTCAGTGGAATTCAGCTGGACTGTGTGGTCCTGTTCTGCACAGGAGATTCAGTCACTGCTGATCAACTGGAAGGGACCGGACCTCACCACCTATGGGGAGCTCGTTCTAGAGGGAACCTTCCACATGCACCGGGCCAAAAACACGAGAACCCTCTTCCTCTTCGACAAGATCCTCCTCATCACCAAGAAGAGGGGAGAGCACTACATCTACAAGACCCACATCTCTGTAAGAACTACATCAGCCCTTCTGCTCCACCAGACAACTTCATTTTAGTTGAAGATCTACAATTAGTGAGGCAGTCAACACCATGCATATAGTACAAAGTGAATAGAGGAAAGTAAATATAAAGAGTAACTACAGTGCAAATTCAAACATTAGTAACATTAGAGCCTTGAAATAGAACTATGTTAATGTCAGTTCTGTTAATAAAGTGATAACATATTGAAAACATTCTGGAGTATTGTTGAAAGATGTGTGCACTGTATACTCTGTGACTGTAACTGTAGTGTCAGTGTAGTGAGCAAAATTTAACTAGAGCCCTTGCTCTGGCCTGTCTATACATTTCAGTGCTCCACTCTGATGCTGATTGAAAGTGCCAAAGACTGTCTGCGCTTCAGTGTCACCCATTACAAGCACCCCAAGCAACCGCACACCGTCCAAGTGAGTCTGACCCTGGATCAGTGCCCTCTGCTCACGCCCCTGGCTCACTGCTGTGCCAGGCTTTACACACAGACACACACACACACACACACACTTACAAAGCACTCTGAGAGACACACCACCCACGCCCTGCCGTTTAATCTGGTTTGGCCATGGTAATTGGTCGTTAACCGTGTTTGTTTGTGTTGGTTGTTTCTCTCAGGCCAAGACGCTGGAGGAGAAGAAACTGTGGGCTCATCATATTAAGAGGCTTATTCTGGAGAACCATCAGGCCGTCATCCCACAGAAGGTGGGCAGCACACAGACTTCTTGGTGCTCGAGCTAGCGTGGGCGTACAGCTGATGGCTTTTACAACATTTACTTTGATTTATTTGGCATGTGTTTGTTTTGTTGTTTTGTAGGCAAAGGAGGCCATTCTGGATATGGACCCTGTTGGTAAGTAATAGCCACTTTCATTTTTATTACAGTAGTATTTCAATGTATGTGACAAA
The DNA here is from genome assembly GCA_027481765.1 of Tenualosa thibaudeaui. Taxonomy (NCBI): domain Eukaryota; kingdom Metazoa; phylum Chordata; class Actinopteri; order Clupeiformes; family Clupeidae; genus Tenualosa; species Tenualosa thibaudeaui. The sequence goes on along the minus strand of JAIFZK010000013.1, from coordinate 1,523,814 downwards.
TAAACTCCTTGATCCTTAATCCTATTATGATAATTACCATTGCATGATGACATGACCTGTAAATCTTTGTTATTAGTTAATAATGTAGAAAGCATAAAAGGTGTTCACAGAACACAAACAAACAAGAACAAGTCAAATTATGATAGTAAAACACACAGCAAATATATTGGTGTGATAGTTGAATGCACAAGTGTGCCTTTAGCTTGAGTTCCTCGAAGGTGAGCGCTGGGGTTTCTATTGTTGTGCCTGTGACTCAGGAGCATAAATAAATGACAGCGATGAGTCACCTGCCCTTCTGCTAAGAAGGTACCTGCTCCATTATTAGTGGCCATGGAGCTCCCATGGAGAAAACTGATGTCTGGAAGTTGACAAATAGAGTTCCTATCAACAGCTTGCCTGAGTCTAGCCTGGTAATAAAACCAGACCCTTGTTTTACACTTTAGTTTTGTACAGAGGGTCTGCATATTCAGTAGTGAGATTCAATTGCTTGCTTGAGGTGTTTAAGTATAAAAAGACTGGATTGGCCCCTGACTGACTGATAGCTTGCCTTGACTGACAGCATTCTAGCTCTGCATTCACAACGCCTCCCTCTGTTCGCTGATTGGACAGGTTAAAATGCCTCCTCAGACAATGAGCTCAAAGGGATCAAGTCTAGACTATCATTCTAGGGAGATGATGATCAAGTTGAAGTGCTAGGAATGCATGGCCAGGCTAGCCTGAGTCTGGACTCTTGAGTTTTCTCTGGGGTGGGCATGTGGTTGTGATGGTGGGTAGGAGAGCACTTTGCCTTGGCTTCTTGGCTCAGAACTGTTTGTGATGTTTTATTTGTGTACCTGTAGTACCTGCATGGTGCTTCTCTGATGTGAGAGTAGCCAGCATACTTTAGCATTAGTGAACCCCACCTCATGCACAAGTCGTCATACTGAGCAACAAGTAATGGGAGTACATTCACATCCTCTTGGGTAGTGAAGAAGTCCAGTGTGGTAGAAAAGGCAAGAAAAGCCTCCAGTGAGTGACTGCATTATTTCCTGCTGATGGACACACACATGCTGGGGGCCGCTTTGACACAGAGCTGGAAGTCAGCTTTAAACTGGGATGGAGGTTCAGGTCTTCTTTAGTTCCTGACTCCCGTGGATGTGCCATGACTCAGTTTGGTGCCATCCAGCTTCTAATGGAAATGGAAATGAGGTCAGCACAGCCTGACTCGGCGAGCCCAAAAAGTGCTAATGCTAAAATGTCCACCAGACACCTCTGTCCCATGTGTAGCTTTGCCAGAGAAAATGTCTGAGGTCCTGCGGCCTCCCTCCTGTCCTCTGTCCTTACCCATGCATTATGCCCCCCCACCCCACCCCTCCCTCAGGTCCTGTCAAGTACCGTTACAGCCCTGAGCGCCTGAAAAAGCCTCTCTCCCAGGGTGAAGACTTCTCTGCATTTGGGCGCCAAGGACGAAGGCGATCAGGTGAGACTTTCACTCTGCACACTCAACACACTCCTTTTCTTCCTTCTCTCCCCTCTTTCATCACCTCCTCTCAATTCCTCCTCTCCTTCCCATCACAAACAATAACTTCCACTGCTCTAAATGATAGGACTTGAAATGATAATCCCAAGAAAAACTCTTCTGTTCCTCAGTGCTGTTAAAGGTCACCTTGTTCAGTCATGAGAGGCAAGCCAGGGGAAGATGATGAGTCTCTACTCTAATGACTTAGACACACCTGGATGGTCTTGCCTCATCTGCTCCTCGTTGCATCAGAGAATAGCTAGTCAAAATCATTTCACCTCTGTTGTCTCTTTTTCTCTCTCTTACCTCAGAGCCTGCCAAGCAGATCAAGAAGTCTGCCAAAGGTACAGAAACATTTTTGTTTTGTCATGAAGCATCATAAAGACACCACAAACAGAAATCAGGGTCCCTGTGGATCCTTAAAAAGTGTTAAAATGTCTTAAATTTAGTTTAGTATTTAGTTGGTATTTAAGTCCTCAAATGATCTTAAAATGTCTGGAATTTAGGGATGGTAGGCAGGAATTAAATTTGACTATCAGTAGTTTATTGATTTGGTTCACCTGTCAATCCCACTGATGAGTTCCTCAGTGAATATATTTTTCACATCTCTGGATTAGAATCCCAGACACTCCTTTAAGTAGGCATGCGTGCCACTGTGTATTTATGACGTACCAGTCATTTATGTGCTGTCTACAGTCCAGTAGGTTCCATTTTTGGCTGAGTTGGACTTCCTGAAGTGACCGCTTTGCTTGAGCGTACTTGGCAAGGGCAGCCAGTCCACATGCAGTGAGGGCTCTCCTGCTCAGAAGGGTGGACTCCTCTTTCACCTCATTTGGCGTTGTCTTCATGACTTCAAAGGCTCTGGGATGGGAGTGGGGTGGGTGGACTGGGCTGCCCCCATATGCCAGCCCCTCTGTGGGCCAGATCAAAGGCCAGACCCCCACCCCTCTCCTCCACTCTCTTAATGATGTTAATTACCTGGCCCTGGGTCCTGAAGCCTTTGTGGAGCCCACGGTTCCTTTCTGTGGTCAAATTCGTTTTGTGGCATCCTCTGGCTGCCTTCTATTATGCTGTGTAGTGGTCGTGAAAGAAAAGGCTAAGCCGTCGTCTTGCGTCCATTCTGTTCTCTTGTATCCGCCTCCAACACTCCTTTTCTCTCTCTCTCTTTCATTCTCTCTCTCTCACACACACACATTACCTACACTCATACAATTTTGCTCTTTCTCATGCTCTCACCCTGCCCTTTATCTGTCCCCTCTCTCTCTCTCTCCCTCTTCCTCTCTCCCTCTCTCTCTCTCTCTCTACTTGTGCCACTAGGGGCAGGGAGCAAAGAATGAGAATAATAAGGCAGAGATGCTGTTTTCATCTCCTTGTGTGTATTGTGTGCATATAGGGTTATAATAGACATGTCAGAATAAATTAGTAGGAGCTGCCCTCTATGACTGATTGAATTACTCTGCCAAAGAGAAGCCATAATCTACCTTCAGCGGATGAGCAGAGTATCATTATTATCTATTTAAACAGACCATTGGGGAGATAAACTTGGAGACGGCCATAAAACTAGAAGCACCACAAAAACAGACTGTTACCATAATTGCTAGCCCAATTACAGACTCCTGGGAAGTCTCAGCCAAGTGTTTGGAGCCACTCCAAGCATGATATTGAAACTGTTTATATACATTGCACGCCAGCAAATTTGTCTGTGTGTGTGAATTGGAGAGTGTGCTGTGCTGCTCTGTGTTCTGGGCTGTCTGTGGGAATAACCTTGCTAACTGTGTGTTCTTCTCCTCCTTCTCTCCTCTGCCCCATGCTGCTATCTGACTCCACCATGCAGCTGTTCTTAAGGTAAGCTTGTCGAGGTTATTCTTCTCTCTCAATCTCTCCCTCTCTCTCTCTTTCCCTCTCCCTCTCTCTCTCTCACTCTGTCTCAAACTCCTTCCCAGGGGAAATACGTACTTTGGCCTTTTCTCCATTCACTTGCTGCATCTCATCAGGCACGACCAATGCCGTGTCTTTTCCTCTCTTTCTTCCCTGCTTTCTGTCTCTGTAAATGCACTCCTGCAGAGTAATCCTCTCACAGGTTTGACTCAGCAAAAGTGTTTTTCCCCTTATTTCCTTTTGTGTATGTGGGTACGTGTCTTTGTATGTGTGTGTGTGTGTGTGTGTGTGTGTGTGCATGTGTACTTGTGTGTGCGTGTGCCAATTTGTGTGTCCCCTCTATCTGTGAAAGACTGTTCCAGCGTGAGGGCGAATTTATTTTCATTGCCAAGTGAGTTTCACAGGCCCGTCTGGCAGGATTATGCAGCAGCCTAAGAGGAATTTTCTTGGAAAAAAAAATCAAATTCATGCTGATTTCCACTCACCTCAAACTCCACCAAGCCCCTCCATGCATGTCTGGTGTCCTAATTTTTGCTTTATTCAACACTTTTCGGTGTTCGGTGGACCAAGTGGAAAATAAGTGTTAATTTGATTATTTTTATGCAACAACATTCCTCAGTTTGAGTTTTAAGTACATTTACTCCAGCAAGCTTGCATGGGCAGCTTGCTTTTTGTTTATTCATAGCCATCATCTTCTCACCTGCATTGGATGATCCTTGTGTAGATGCTCTGAAATAAATAAATAAATAGACTGCAAAGCCACAGCGTTCCGTCACCTGATGACAGCTCCATCACCCTTAACATGTTTGACTTCACGCCCCAGCATGCAGAAAGCGAGGGGACCCTGCTGGTGGACAGCGCCAGCGACCGGTGCTCCCTGCAGCCAGCCACCAGCCTCAGCTCCCTGGCTTCCACCCTAAGCGAGTCCCAGGCTCCATCTAGGCCTGGTTTGGAAGACGGGCACGGGGAGCTTGGCTTCAGCAAAGAGTCCGAGGAGAAGCCGGGGGCTGAAGAGGACAAGTCAGAGGACTCACTGCCACAGAATGTTCTAGACATAGAGACACAGGAGACACCAAAGATGGAGGAAAAGGAGGAAAATGAGAGAGGGAGCAAAGAGAAGGAGAAGGAGGAGGAGATTCTGATGGTGGACGACCAGGTAGCTGACTTTGCCAGCTCAATGCTGGCCGCCATCTCCTGCTGGCACTATAGGGCCCAGGCTTTGCTTTTCACTCGGTTCACAACGGTGAGGCTCTCAGCCACCCCACTTCCTCCTTCCTTATGCCCCCACACCCCTCATCGTCACCTCACAACTCACCCCCCCCCCCCAACCACCATCTGCATCTCTTACATCCCATAATTCTCAGCTGGTGTGCTGATGTGCAGTCATATCCATTCTCCTGCATCACATCATGGTTGCTCACTAACGGTACTACAGGCTGTGCATGTGGAATGACTACGTGTCCTTATACTCTCCCTGCTGGGCTGCATGATAAACAGCAATAAATGGCTTGAGGAATGCACAGATTGGCTGCAAGCATGTTCCCATAGGCAAGGGTGATGGCACGCTCACCTCTAATTGGCTGATTCAATCTAATCCCCAGTGCCTGGCCTGTATGACTGGAACTCTCCACCTTTCTTTCCTTCCCATTCCTTCAGTGTTTGGCTAGATAAATGTACAAGACATAAACTTCACTTCCAGATGCTGTATCAGGAGGCTTCTGTCAAGAGTTGTGTTGTCTGTCTCTTTCATGGCGTTGACAAGTTTGTCACATGGTATTTCTGAGCCATTAGTGAAGGTTGATGTGTTTGACAAGCTTCATCATAAGTCATAAGAGTATTGTTAAATAGCTCTTCACAGTGTAGGGCTTCTAGGATGTCCAAATTACCTTATGTTGTGTTGCATGCAATCAACCACCTTTTAGGCACAGCAGAACAATTTACAGCTAATCAGCCCACTGATTCAGGGGTAATTTGATTAATTATATTCACTGCAAATTTGTAGACATTTCCCACAATGCTTTATTCATCTAATGGATTTGCACTTCAAGAAGTGGCAACAGAAGGGGATGGGCTCTAGCTTCAAAAGGAAATTTGGCTGTCAGATTTTACAGGGTATTGTAATACAGAATGCCCCGCCATTGTAAAATCAAATTCACTCCAAAGGTTCCCTTTTTATTTTTAATTATACAGAGATTTCAAAAGGTCACTCACTCTAATAGAGATTAACAAAGGACTGTCCTAGCTTAGCAGGCTTATTTTATGTACAATGATTGCCAGCACTTTTAAAACTTCTCGCTTTATCTTTTGTTCGCCTTGAACCACCTTTGAAGAGTCATTCATCACAGTCCAAATGCAAGGTAGATGCAGATAAAGCATCTGAATGGGAAGCAGGAACAGATATGGATTTTTTTTGTGTTTGCTTTCTGGAAGCTTCATTGTTTGAGTGTGCTGGTGTGTGTGTGTGTGTGTGTCTCTTTCTCTGTCTCTTGATCCATTCCACTATGGCTTGCAGGATGGAGAGGGTTACACTGCTGTGGGGGAGGACCAGCTGCTCCCAGGAGAAGGAACCCAGACTCACCTCAAGCAAGAGGCCTCTAAGCCAGCAATGGATCAGACTCTTAATGATCAGGTAGGGAAGAGTGAATGAATGTTCTGATGCCTGGATAACGGCGCAGATGTGATCAACGAGTCAAACAAGTTGTGATAATGCAGTTATGTTGCTACAGGGTTTTCAGGATGCAGCAAGACAAAGTCACACTGATATTCTGGTGCCTGTCTGGTGACTTAGAGCTTTAAGGCATCTTATACCACTCACAACGACATAAGTGCTATGAGTGAGACATGCAAACACTTTTGTGCGGGTGTGTGCGTGTGTGTGTGTGTGTGTGTGCGCGTGCATGGTAGAGTATGACTTTTTGACACTTTATGACATTTTTTTACCTGGCCTGTGTGTGATTTGCTGTCTGCACAGGATTAGCACAGTGCTCTCCTTCTCTGTGGATTGACGTTTCCACAGCAGTGGCTCCCAGTGTGGAAATGAAATCATGAATGGCATTTGTAAGGGACAGAGCCCCTCTTCCACACATCATAAGTGGCCTTTAGGCTTTATCCAGACCTCAGAAACCCCCGTTATGTCCCATAATGCCCTGCTTTCCCTCCTCACTGCTCCTGCAAACACAAATCTGTGTGTGTCTGCCCATGAACTCAGGTCAGCTGACACAGCTAATCAGATGGATGCACTTGCACTGGGCATGAGCAGGATGCATGGACACTGATAGTGAAACAGACCTGCACCTCCTCAATTCAATTTGATTTGATTCACTTGCAGTATATGCCAGCAATGATGGTAGATGTGGTCTCAAATCACTCTACACAATGTAAGCTTCAACCCCTTAGAGCAACCACAAAATGATCCATTACTGAAAACGTTCCTCAGCAGGTCCAGCCCCTGATGTGGTGCTACTGCAGGACCATGGCCCAGTCTGCATCAGGGAGCAATGTGGACAGATTGATGTGGAATACTGTAGGATTGGAGATGCCTGAGAAGCAGCTGCATGATCCCACTCCACTGATTTGAATTGGACTGCATTATATTGTATACAGACTCTCTTTGTATGACTGCACAGAGGAGGGAACCTGCTCTCTCTCTTTCTCCCTCTCTCTCTCTCTCCCCTCTGTGCAGTCACATGAGGAAGGGGTGTTTTTGAACAACAGGATAGGAAGAGTCTGTCACAAGTAATTCCTCCGCCTCATTTTTCAGCTAATCATCATCTGCACAGCTCAGCATGTGGCTGCAAAATAAATGTGTGTGTCAGTATCATTTCCTATACGCCTGGCTAGGGTGAGATGCTTTCTCAGTGAATTGTGTGTGTGTGTATTTGTGTTTGTGTGTGTGTGAGGGGGGGGGTGGTAGGCAGGACTCTGTGCCTGCATGTAAGAGTGATGGGGTGTATGACAGAGAAAGCGGGCTAGAGAGAGAGACGAGATCTAGAGGACTAGGTGAGATGTGCAGATGGATGTTGGACGTCTGTGGAACTCGCCATGGGACGTCCCCAAACAGGCGTGAAGTTCACGTCGCCGCCTCCTTTTCTCTTTTCTTATCTCCTTTGATCCAGTCCAGTTCTCTGGCCAGTCCCCCTTGGAGGGCAAGACAGTGCCAAGTGCAGATGGCTGCATCCCCTAAATGAGGTTCTATTAAATGCCTGGAGGCTCTGATCACTCAGAAGGAGAGAGAGAAAAAAGAGAGAGTAAGAGAGAGAGAGAAGGAGCGAAACTTTGGGGATTACAAGACAAGGTTAAGTGAACAAACAGATGAGTTGGTTGCTCCAATGAACTGCATGCGTACCTTGAAAAGTCAGCGTGTGTCTGTGATGGTGGGCTTGTTGCTTGTTTAGCCTGATGAGACATCACACACACCCAGACGCATGCACAAGTGTACACACACACACACACGGACACCTTTTAAAATGATTGTTTTTAATGCAAACATCATTGCAAGTCAAAGGGATGACATACATCACTTAGAACTACCCGGTAGAACTAATATCATAAATATGGATTTGGTTTTATCATAATTTCCTTTTGGTATCATGCTGATGAGTTTATGATCTATGTCCTTAAGTGACTCTCCTCTTCCCCCCTCCCCCTCAGATCTCAGGGGAAGAGGGGTCTCCTCAGGACAGTGTTGACTGGCCAGTGGAGCCCCAGAGGAATGTTCCCCACATCCACATAGAGGAGTGCCCTGCCCCGACCCCCCGCCATGGACCAGACTCAGATACAGACACAGACACAGAGTGTCTGAGGGATGTGTCGACTGTCAGAGAGAAGGGGTTGGACACAAGCATTCTGGGCCAGGAAGAGAAGAGCATCTCCACCAATGGGACGTGCTCTGAGCCTGAGGAAGAGGAAAGGGAAGAGGAGGAAGAAGAAGCAGTCGCCATGGAAACGGAAGCCTCCAACGGCAGCATCCTCCCGCCGTCTGTGCTGGACCAGGCAAGTGTGATTGCTGGGCGCTTTGCTGGCAGCTTCTCGCGGAGGAACAGCCTGGTGATGGCATCAGCGATAGCAGCAGTCGACCTCCCCCTTGGCACCCCTCAGCAGCCTGGCTCTGACCTGGTCCGGAACGCTCCTCTCCACAACCCTGCGGCCCCTGCTGACACCTTGACTCCTGTGACTGCGATGGTGGAGCCGGACCAGAAGCCTAAGCAGCAGCAGGACTCCACGCTGTCTAGGAAAGACCATCTGCTGATCCACAAGATCCGCCGCTACTATGAGCACGCCGAGCACCAGGACGTGGGCTTTTGCCTCAAGCGCCGCGAGAGCCTCTCCTACATCCCCGCCGGCTTGGTGCGCCACCTCAGCCTCCAGATCAATGGCAGCCCCGAGGACGAGGCCTCGGCCACCCCCGCCCCAGCTGGGGGGAACAGGAAGGGCAGCCCCGGTGTGCGTCCCACCTCCTGGTCCGTCTTCAACCTCCCTGCTTTGGACAAGAGGGACGAGGCAAAGCCAAAGTCTCCCGCTAGTGATGTGCAAGGCTCAAAGAGGAGAGCGGTGAGTGTCAGCGATGCACTGCTTCACCATGGAGACTCCCCCTCATCCTCTCATGACCTCCCAGTAGGGCGGGAGGTGGTCAGGGAGGACCGACTGGCCAGAATAGAGGTGGAGATGGATGAGCAGACTGGACCCAGCATGGCTGCGCTTCACCAGGAGAGCTTTCCCAGTCAGGAGCGCAGGCGTGCTGAGTGTAGTGAGTCTCTCCTGATCCAGGAAGAGCCCTACATCTGCTCCCTCACAGACACGGCCTGCATTTCCCCCCCTCCGGTGTTTCTCTCACCCACTAAAGAGGAGGCGCCGGTGCTGGTGCCTGAGATCAGAAGCTCAGACAGACACCTCCAGCAGCAAGGCTGCCCCCCACGGGCACCCATGCCCAGAATCATCACCCTACGCACAGGCGGTGAGGAGGAGCAGGATGCGGAGAGGGTGAAGAACAAGGTGTTCCAGCTGGCCCGCCAGTACAGCCAACGCATAAAGAACAACCGGCCCATGCTAAGAGTCCGGCCCAGGGAGACAGAGGGCCAGATGTCCCCCAAGAACCTGGCCTGCGTCCAGGAAGAGAAGAGTCCAGGACGAGAGAAGGGTATGTCACCCGGTCCTAATTTAATAAGGATATAAACATCTTTATTTTTTTATCTTGAGTAAAAAAATGTTAAATGTTTATAAGTAATATGTGTAATAATGTTTTAAAGTAAAATGTGAATCATGGATGTGTCATCTGTGCTACCTTGATTTTTTACAAGGCTCTTGAGATTAAAAGTATTATTTTTCCAGTGCAGCCTTGTAAAGACAAGAGCCTAGGGGCAGAAACTGAGATGCAAAAGCATGAAATGACAACGAGAGAAACAGGCAGTGAAGTACATGCATACATAATCAAGCACTGCAGAGGCCAAAAGAAGGAGTTGGCCTGTAGATAAATACATTTGCAATGAAATAGTTCTCCGTCAAGTTCTTTATCTTTCTTTTTGTATTTCACATTGCCCCATCTACTTTCTTTCTCTCTCCATCTCTCTCTCTCCTTCTTTCCATCTGCCTGGTTTAGACAGTGGTTCATCAGTATTGTTTGGTGTTGTCTTTCTTGTGTTCCAGGTTCGTCTGGTCTGGTCCTCTCTCTCAGCTCCTATGATCAGGTGACCATCCAAGAGCTGAAGCTGAGGAGCCCCTCTCCTGGCACCACCACCACCAGCTCAGCGAGCAGCTCCCACGTCCAGTCCCCTAGCTCCGGCCCCAGTGCTGGCACATGTCGGCCCCTGAGCCCTGTGGCCAGCGAGGCCTTCCCCTGGCCCGATGTCAGGGAGCTGCGTACCAAATACGCCCCCGGCCGGACCGGCGGCACCACTAGCGTGAGCCGTAGTCACTCCACCCCAGACAAGATGACCATGATGATGATGCTGGGCGAGGAGGAGGAAGAGAGATTGCGGATGCCCCTGAGTCGCTCCAGCTCCAAGTCCAGCAGCAGCTTCTCTCTGGATGCTAGAGGCTCCCTGCCCGACGTCAGCTCTGAGGCTGCGGCCTGTGCCAGCTATGCCCAGACTAGCAAGGACACAGCTGGCGAAAAGCAGCAGAAACAAGAGGGGAGAGGCTCCAAACTGTTCCAGGTGAACTCTCTGGATCATGTCATGGGTACACTGCACCTTAATGAGCAGCAGCAGCAGAGCTTAGCAGAGACACCCAAGAATGCATGTGAGTGCGTTGAAGAGGACAAGTCCACACAAGAGCACAGGGTTGCCGCTGCAGAAACGGCCATCATGGCCTCAGCAGGACATGAGGGGGAGAAAGGGACGGAGACGAAAGCGGAGCAGAGCAGAAGGGAAGAAAAGGTCCTGAATGGGGACTCTGAGGACAGTAGATCAGCCCTGGAGCTGGAGGCGTGGAGGAGCCTGCGCAGGAGGGACTGGAGGACATATGAGAGGCTCCAGAGTGCTCACAGGTATTCCTCCGGCTCCCTTAGGAGACTGGAGGCCAGCCAGCACAGCCTTGTCAAGAACCTCCGCGAGAAGTTCCAAAGCCTCAGCTCATATACATAAAGTATAGTTCCAACACATGGGATTTGTATATAGTGTATGATGTCCAAGTGTCTGATCACTGGTCTGACCTTGCTCAGTGGGAGAGGAACTGAGCACCTGATGGATTATGGGAATTGGTACTATGTGTAAATAGGACTTGAGTGTTGAGCAGATTGGCCAGTAACTCAACTGTTTCTTGCCAGGCTGACAGCTAATAGACATCTAGTATGGTTGGGGTACAACAGAGTCAGATTTGCAATAATCCAGGCCTAAATCCTCATGGATCAGGACCAGATCTGTGACAAATCAGAGCCAGATCAAAACCAGATCAGCATGACTGGTTGTGCACAAAATAAGGAGCAGATCTAGAATCAGGTCAGTTCCAGAGTTCACTGCCACATCATGTAAATTATTACTTGTTTGTGGTAACCTTTTCCACATTATTACATAGTGGGACTTGTTCTCCATCATCTGTCTAGACACATCCTGCAGCATCTGGGAATCTGTTAAGGGATACGTAAGAAAAGACTCTTAGCTGAGTCCTATTTATCTTTCTTAAGGAGTTAGTCTTACTGAAACCTCTGTACATATGTTTATATCTGTATTCTCTTTACTTTTTATTCAAAAATATTGGTCTGTAAAATTTATATTGCTTAAATAATGAGGAAATGTATAAATAGGGTTTCACTCATCACACAGAATATATCCTCTGTTGGAAGAGAGTGTTATACATTATTCAGCTTTACCATCATCTGTACATTGTATTGCAATATGAGTTTGGGGCACAAAACAATGCCTTGTTGTTCAAGGTTCAAGAATTCTTCTTGTTAAACAACCCTGTTCAGGCCCAAGTAGTGCTATGTTTAGATATGTCCATGCACTGACAGAGGATCAGTGTTGGGCAGTGGCTGGCACATTTCCCCAGGTGTTGACAGCATCCTGGGATGAGATGGGGAAATAATTGGCGACACTGTGACACAAATCTTAATGGTGTTGTTAAATAAGTCACCTGTAAAGAGATGAGATGTCCTGTCCTATTTGTTGAGACATCCTCCCTCTTTTTCTTCTCTCTTCATCAATACATTGTTGAACATCACCGCTTGTGTTATATGCTACTTTACATGTCTAAAGGCAAAAGGGCATTTGGCCTGAAGGATCTCGGTATGGGCCTCCTCTTTGGCACAGAACAGAAGGAGCTGGGTACGGGTAATAGGTGACTGCTTTCTCTTAGGTTTCCTCCCCCACATTGATTACACCCATGTCAGTGAGTTTTCTCTCTCCCCATTCCATATGCTGAACTTCGGTTCACAAGGGGGTTTATTTGTTTGTGTGTTTTCTGCCTTCTGTTACTGTTATTGTATGCACCTGCTTAGACAGTCATTCCTCCATGGCTCTGACAAGGATCAGCTCAGGAGTCGCCAGGAAATCATCTCAAATCGTAGCACAATGAGCACAAGGAAAAAGCAAACACGTTGGGCTTTTTTCACCATGCTGCATCAGCATGCTTCTTGTTTAGGGTCTTTCACAGCTGCTGCACAGTCTGTTGCCTTCCCGATCTGCTCACACACACAGCACTGGAACGCACAGCACAGATGATGTAAGAGGTGAATCAGATGGTAGAGTAACATGCACGGTCTTCCCTAATCATGCACGGATCAAATCCAACCCAAACTAATTCTGTTCAGCAAGCTGCAGTGTCACAACTCTGTCAACACTATCCTCAACTATTCTCCTCAACACTACTATGTGTAGAGTATTTTAAAGATGTTTCTGTGCTGTTGTTCCTGTCTGAAATAAATGTGGTTGATAAAATAAAGGCACTGTGTAACCCAGTATGTTCTCCCTTTGTTGTGCTCTGTGCAAACAAATCACATGCTTAAATAGCAGGGGTCAAAGAAGATTTCAATTAGAAGAGACTTCCAATCCATCCAAATATTGAGTGACAAACTAACTCAGTGTTTGATATCACAGTTAGCTTGGACCTGAGGACAGATGGCTGCAGTGATGGAATGCAGCGGAGTGTTTTCCTTCTTTTGGTATCACGTGGAAGCTCTCAGATGGTGGCCTCTGGCACGGCGGGCGCTGCCCTCTTTCATCCAGTGGGCATGAGAACAGGATTAGACTGATGGCTCTCAGCACGCGGGCGCCGGAGTTAGTGCCCGGGTTGTTTTTTCTAAGGGTGGTCTGTCAGGATCTCATCCAATAGCCAGCACTGCAAATGAGGCTCCCCTCGTTGGCCAAATTAAAAGTCTGCTTGCATGCAAGTGCAGCCTTATTTTAGTCATTATCACGATGCTGCCAAAAATCTGATAAACAGAGCTCAAAGCAGCTCAACGGAGCCTACAGCAACAGGAGAAATCTGGTGTGAATCAAGCAATGGCCCTGTTTGAGGGCACCGAGTGTTGTCGATAGGAAAAAGAACGAGAAAATGTAATGCTAAATGGACAATTGCAAATTGGCAGCTAATAGTAACCGAGTGGGGCACAGAAACGTTTACGGTTTAGACTGGCACGTATTAGTGCCACTATACAGTAGTTTCTGTACAAACTATTTAAGTAATTATGCCCATAACCCAATTTTAACTACAGTAAATACTTATTATTGTTATGAAATTGTATTTTAATGCAGGTTAGCGTAAGGTGAGATCATGCTAAATGTTACACGTCGAATATAAAATAAGAATCGTGGCTGAATTAAAAAAATGAGATAATGCAATTTGAACATGACTGATTATCCATCTTTTCCTTTACACGTCCAAAAGGAGCCACCACATCATTCTTCTAGAAGTTGCTGTTTAGACCCCTCCTCTTCTTCACACGCAGGTTACAGGTTCCGAACTCCGCTTTTCATACCGCTGAGGGATCGTGCGCCTAGACTGAGCGGAGACTACATTATGGGAAAACGCGAAGTATACGCGCGCTAGAGGCGTCTACTTCACAAAGCCTCCGCGCAGGGACTGTTATATCTGGGATATAAATAGTCATCAGTGTGGTTATTTCTTGTCTATCGCGGAGTCGAGTTTTTAATTTTTAAAAAATGGGATGCGCAATATCAGGGTTGGGTTTGGCACCTAGGCAAACGACAGAACCGAAGAGTGAAGAGGATGCTGTTGCGCACCTAACTGGAGAACAGATCGACATGATCAAAGATTCTTGGAAAGTTATTCAGGAAGACATAGCGAAAGTTGGAATTATCATGTTTGTCAGGTGAGAGGAAAATTAAATGCGTTAATGTGTTAGACATCAAACAGTATGTGTTACTGTGCTGTCAAACTCTTGATAGGCTATTATAATAACCATGGTGAGGAAAGTATCACATTGAACGGAACTGTAACCTCTTCGCGGTTGTATATCAACTTTGTGGCTATTGCAGGTTTGACTGAAATGTCTTTTTCTGTGGACGCACGCTCCAGGAAAGAGAGATATGCTCTTTAGTTACGGCGCTGCCTTCAATGGGAAGGCGAGACGCTGCGAATGGTATGACCAGATATCCATCCACATTCACATCTAAGCTCGGAGCCTCAGCATGTACACGACATCATTGTCGAGTGGTAATTCCGGCTGTTTTGAACAATAGTCAAGGGAAATAAGGATTAAAACGGACGTCTGTAAAATATTCAGCTGTCACGAAATTCACAGTGGCTTTAAATACTCATAAACTTTTAGCCTATATTTAATATTTATAGGGATTTTTGCTGTGCCACCTTCTAACTGCACTTTCTATCCAGGGTTAGCTTTGCAATCAGCCTCATGCCCTTACATGTAAAGAAAATGGACATTGAAGTCACTAGTTAGTTTAGGCTCTTTAGGACAAACAATGGTTTTGTCATAAAAATCTACGTTTTGATATGGGGCACCCAGTTTACCTCAAGCAGTGAACCTGCAGCCTATGTGTGTGTACTGGGGAGATTGGGTGAGTTGCAATGCACATACTTTACAGTGAGCATAAGGGTGAGTTGGGTGAATTGCAATGCAAACACGCTATACTGTGAACCTATGTAGGGTACAGCACTATTTCCTGGGGCATTTCATGCAATCGTGACACAGGCCTACATACAGTGTGCAGGGAGACGGAGTGTGTCTGTTGGAGTGGGGGATGGGTGGACAGAGAACATGAGGCAGGCAGCAGTCGAGCTACGAGCCCTTTAAGGGAAACGCGTCCCCGGGAGCACATCCAGGCCAGTGAGGAGATTGACCTTAGCATGTTGGCCTAGAAGCAGCAGAGGCCTCTGTGGTGGGGCTGGTTGGCTGGGGGACCTGCTAGGCCTGAAGGGCTGGAGCGACTCACTAGCAGGTTGTGCTCAGAGAGCAGCTTGCAAATTCCGTACCCTGCAGGCTACTCAAAGTCATTCTGAATGCACAGGAGTGCACTGTCTTGCTGTCTTGTGTGGACAAATACAAATGTGATAATAAAGTTGATTTGAGGGACATAATGAAGAACACAAACATGCAAATACAAGACCATTTCTTGTGCTGACAGATGACGAGCACTCACACCAGAATACCTTTTCCTGGGAGAGTAGGCATCAGAAGGGGGAATGTGTGTGTGTGGGGGGGGGCAGTTTTATGAGCAAAATCATCCTAGCATTCATAATTTTTGTGGAGACTGAGCCTTTTTTCCACAGGGTGCATAGACCCCCTCTAGCTAAGCCCAGCAGGGGATGCATGCACAAGCAAGCTTCACCAGATCGAGGTGTGCATGGTCAGAATTGAGGTTTGTTGCATGGAGAAATCCTACAGCCTTCATAAATACTTGTGACTCACTACAGAGAGATTGTCGAGGGGCAATTTTACCAGCTTATTTCATTTAATTTTCAGTTTCCTAACAACTGTCTTTTTTTCTCTTCAGTCACCACACAGGAACATGTGCATGGGTGTTGTTTTTATGTGCTGCAAAAGTGGACTGACATTTAATTCTGGCAAGACCTGTATTTCTCATCATCTGTTTCCGTCAGCCTCCAAAAGTGGCCTGAGTCCCACATCCGTCTTGGGCAACAGCAGCCATTACCAGGGAGAGCACTGTTCAAATCACTCACCCTCCCCAAGCCCAAAACACATCATTGGCCCTTCCCTGGCACCATGGATTCTTTTTCGCTCATTTGGTTTTGACACAGCAGCCAGCTCATTGTGAGGACACTAATGTTTATGACAGCTCCTGGGGAGAGGTGAGCAAACCTTGTGGCTCTTTACAGGAGAGGGGTGTGAAGAGGGTGCAAATGGCCTCCGAGGGAGCACAAGACTCTCCTGCCCCCAGACTTCTGAACACAACATCTGGCAGAGTTAATATAAAGATTTAGCTGCTGAAAGGTTCTGATACATTTTGGATACTGCCGTTAGCACACCTATATATGGTGTAATTTCAAAAGTGTATTTTGTTTAGGATATTTTAGGGCTCATGCTCAGCATTTAGCTCCTTGAGTCTATCCGCCCTCCTCTCTGTTTTTGCTGAGACACGCCTCTTTCCCCATACCCTCTGTATCAGAGAGCTGAATGGGAGTTGTCTTTGTATTCAGAGACAGCAAACATCTGTTCAACTGTTGTTGAGTTGAAATGCCAGTTCTTGGTTGACAATGCACCATGAGTGGGCTATTTGTATTCCTGCAGGTATGGCTTAAGAGATATTACCCATTCTGTCAGGAGCAACATGAGGTTCCCTCAAGGCTAAACTTGAGCTCTCTCTGGGATCTCTTACCCTTTTTCTCATTAATGCTGTGAACAGCTGATTGTAAGAGCTGCTGGGTAGAAGATGAGCCTGGACAGATGTCATCAGGATGGCACTGTGAGTTTGAGAGGGAGCTTATCCCAGACACAGTCTGTGCCTTTTTTCAGGAAAGAAATACATTAAAGAAAGAAAGCAAAAGTGAAAACTGTGCCTGTGCCCTGCCCTGTTTCATGTCTCTTTTACCCATTTTCTCATCCTCACAGTCATTGACCTTAGCCTTTCATTTTGCAAGCTATGGAGTTTCTCCTGGTTGATAGACTACAGTTTTTTGTTTTTTGCCTGGCCCACAGAAAACTGCCATTACCTTTTGCTAGTCTCTCTGCATGTCATTCTCTCATTGCTACCACTGCCTTTCTCTATGGCTTTGATTGCAGCATGTAGGGTAGCCCAGTGGGCTGATGTTCGTGGAGGTCATTTCAGCAGAAAAGACCCTGTCCAATCAGTGCATTTTTCAGTCTTTATCAGAGTACTCTAGTCAGTAGTCCATGCACATGTGGGCTCATGAAATATTGATGAGTTCATACTAACGCAGCCTTGAGTAATCACAGGACCTCATAAGGTTTGTATTACCCTTGCAAAAGAAGTTCAACATGAGGGAGGTTTGGGAGGAGAAAAGGTTTGAGGTGTCAAAGTTTATATAAACGGATTTGCTATGACATTACTTCGGTTTCCAACTCATGAAAGCTCAGAAGTGTCTGTTGTCTTGGTAACAGGCTGTTTGAAACTCACCCTGAGTGCAAGGATGTATTCTTTCTGTTCCGTGACGTGGAGGACCTAGAGAGGTTACGCACCAGCCGGGAGCTCCGGGCCCATGGACTAAGGTCAGTCAGTAAGGTCAACCCGCAGCTGTCTTTTTTTCTGTCATTCCTATTACTAGTGTAGTGTATACTACGCCCCATAGGGATCTGCCACTGAATATCATACTTCCAGTTTTACTATTCAGCAGCTAGGCCTATAGGCCTATAGTCGAGCAATTTATGTGTGGGTAACAAAAAAACAATTGTTCTCAATGACAATATGCAATACACTGTGATGTGGCTAAAAGATCATGAACAGCACGGGTATATCTGGAGTATCTGAGTGTCTCTGAAAGGAATCTTCAGCACAGTCAAACCAGGACTGCCCTATTAGATTTGTAATTTAAACCTCTAGAGCCGCTCGTCGCTTTATGGTCTCATTTCCTTTCAGAATTTCGGATCATTCAAATGGTTTGTGACTGACATGTCGAAAATGAATGGCGACTGAATAGCCTATAATTAACCATTCGGCCATCTGAAAACATTTATCATGCAAACCAAATGCCTGCGCTGTTGAGGAAGCAGGTAGGCTACGGCTTCAAAAACAGTAGCCGCACTGATACAGTGCTACTTTTACGCAAATGACTGACACTTAGTGCATTGTTTTATTATTCTAGCCTATGGAACACAGATGAATGCGCTGTCTAATATCAGTCTCATCCACAAACCGAGGTAAAGAATGCTCTTCCAGTTTTGTTTGTTTTATCCGAGTGTTTTCCCCATGCAGCTCTTGCGAGCGCACTCAGTTTACCCTTCCAAGCGTCATCTCCATGTGGTCGGCACTCCGGCCCTCATCGGAGTATGAATACACCTAATCCCAAGTACAAGCCCTTCATTGCGCCCTCGGTGCTCCATCGTGTTCGGCGGGAACGCTGCGCCTTTTTATGTGGTTATCCCCATGAAAGGCCAGTAACGTCAATTAAGCCAGAGGGCCCCACTTAATCAAAGCGACGGCGGCCTCATCCGTGTGAGTGAGCGGTAGCGACTGGCCACAGTGCCTCTCTACCGACACCACAGGCGTGCTTCTCACACACAGAATAAAAAGGCTAAGTGGCTCTTCTGTGTCAACCACTGACATTAGACTCAATATGCTCGGTAGCAATGAGATGGAGAGAAACAGAAAGTCCCTCCTTCGAGTGTTTGTGATTAAGACCAACACAGGCTGCAATTTGTTTTAGATGATTAATGTCGCTCACAGGGGCCTAATTTACAAGGACTGCTGTGCACAAAAAATGTGGTTAGAATGTGCGTGATCCTTTCACCGCAAACGTCGGCTACATTTCCACTGACCCTGGGCTTCCACTGGATATGCGTACATTACAGACGTCATACGCCGTCATGACATCTAGTGGTCGGTCATCGCATAATTAACTTGAGGCTTCTCAGTTGCAAATGCACATAGTCTAGGTGAATTTGAATTAGAATTTGATCAAGTTATTTTTAGATAACGTGACACCCTCCGGCATTTTTGAGTTAAAGCTGGCATATTTATTTCTGAGGGTAGGCTTTTTATGCTGAATCCATTTTTGTGGTTTGCCAAGCTTTATCTCTATGTGCAACTCAGTAGAGGACATATTTGCATAAAATCTGCATATTTTCTTACACTAATTTTGAGTAAAAAATAAAACCCTTTACAGCTTAAGTAGTGCATGTTGTGGGCAATTCTATGGAAAATGAACTGTCACGTCAGCAACATGACACAGTACTTGATATAGAGTGATAATTACATGAAATTTGAGCATTTGCTATTTTTAGCTGTAGAACTTGCATGAAAAAAAATTTACCAAACATTTCATATAATCATTCACATCATGCAAATACCATAGCATTTAATTGGCATTATGGATGAGAGAACGGTCAGTTTTTAGTGGAACTGCCCATATATCTGTTGGTAAATGAAATAAGTACCAAATGTAGCAGTAACTGAATAAAAGGGACTCTGAAAAACACACTTTGAAATAATGACATTACTGTTCTAATGTCTTTAATGTCGCATGGTATAAAAATGGTATGATAACAAATTCCACTGGTATGAAAAAAATGAAAGTTTCAAAGGCTATATCTGTTGACTAAGTATCAAGGAACACTCAAACACACTTAAAAGGACATGGCCCAAATTTCTATCATAATTACCATACAAATGACTACATCTTGAGATAGAGAATGCCTAGTAGTCAAGACTTGATGGTCTAGGTCACTTTCCTCATCACTCACTATCCTTTGATTATTTTTCTGAATATATCCCTGAATATTGTCATCAGAAATTGTACACATTCTTGCTTCCATTGTCATCTTGAAATATCGGAACCAGCACTTGATGTGGTGCACACCAATGGCAATATTTGGAACAGAATCCAGTATAAGAGAGAGTGGGGACAGGGACACAACACTTTTAGCATATCTTTCATTTTCTCAGAGACCATTTGAAATAGAGAGACAGAATTTTGATACATTAAATCCTTATGTCACCTATCAACCCTCTCTGCTACAACATGTATGCATATATGCAAAATAGTCAAGTAAACACTTAGTTAACAGGTAGTTACAGGTTGTTACCATTTTATAGGTAACATCACTACCAAAACCATCTCATATTGACTAGTATAACTGATTGATTCAAGGTTGTTGTTTTTGGCAATCCGCTTCAGTTGTTAGAAATGTTGGAAAATGGTTGTTTCTAAGTTCAAGATTTTCATATGAAGGAGGGCACAAAGTCTCATGTTCATGATGGTCATGCACAACCTCTCCTTATTCATCAAAGCCAAGGCAAAAATGTTTTTCCATTCTATGTCTCTTTTAAAACATTCTACAGAAAACACAAGGAAAATGGTTCAAAACTTGGTTTAGGCTAACTGGCACCATGATTGTATCAAAAGAATGTTCCAGAAAGGATATCAAAAGTAACCATACTGAGACATTGTGTAAGTTGTGCAACTACAGAAAACCAACAGGACTATGATGATATGGGGATGCACTACTGGCTGGAGCACTGGGAGTTTCACCTTCACCTTTCCAGGACTGAGCTCTTGGTGTTTTCAGCAAATCTGGTTGTCCCAATCTGGGAGGTGGACTTGTCAATCTAGTGAGGTCTAGCTGAAACCTTAGAATGTTCCATGCCTTATTATTGTTCCAAAGTTTCAAAATGTTCAATATATTAGTCAATGTAAATAAGCCAAACTCCATGAAAATTAATTATATCAAAGAGCATTAAATACTCACCACGTTACCAGAGAATATTTAATGGGGGCTCTGACATAAGATCAAGGACCTCAGAGGATCACAAAAGGGCAGATACAAAATGGCTCCATGTCTGAAATTTAACCTTAGGGTGTAGGGTGATTACATAGGGAGACTTTCATGCTTTAGTCATAAAATGCGCAATTGCTTCTACTGAGTTGCATATTAAGGGATACAGCATGGCAAACC
Source organism: Tenualosa thibaudeaui (assembly GCA_027481765.1). Lineage (NCBI taxonomy): Eukaryota > Metazoa > Chordata > Actinopteri > Clupeiformes > Clupeidae > Tenualosa > Tenualosa thibaudeaui. The sequence goes on along the minus strand of JAIFZK010000013.1, from coordinate 1,502,935 downwards.
ACAAAAATGAATCCAACAGAAAAAATACCTTTAGGAAAGAGTATTTGACAACTTTATTAAAAAATGCTACTGGCTATCCATCATTACAGAGGTCATACGTAATATGACATCTAATGATCGATGTAAATTGATTAAGAGAAAAGTTGAGGCTTTCCAATTGCACAAATCAAACTTGAGATTTCAGAGAGATCATATGCTCCTTGAACTGGAAAACCTTAAGTCCTCTGTTAATAAAAGCAATTCTTTATGTTGTCCTCTAAAGGCCACTTCACATATTTAATCTAGTTTTCTGGACATTTGGTGGAAAAGCACCTTAAAGGTGGAATCTAGAGAGTTCTATAAATGAATCCTGACTATGTGGAGACAAGCCTTAGTATTGGGAGGACAGAATAAGCAGTGAGTGACAAAACAAGAAAAAGCTTAATTTCAGACATACCCAGAAAAGATCTTAAGATCTCCCTATAGGTAGGGAATTTCACAGTAATTTTGTACCTTTAGATTAAAGGGGAAAAATGACACCACCACAAATAGAACTATCTTCACAAGCATTTCACTGGGGTTATCAAACAGGCACCATCTGTCATCAGTGTTTAGTTGAATTAAGCCCATGGCACCTCCAGACAGCTCAACAGCGGAATGACATTGTGTCCATGAAATCACAAGACAACGTTAACCAATATTAGGATACTGTTGCCACAGCACTATGTTACTATGTCCATTTCTAAAATGTCTTTCTGCCCTTGAACAGAGTAATGTCCTTTATTGAGAAGACTGTGGCTAGGCTTGACCAGCTAGAGAGGCTTGAACTCCTTGCTCTGGAGCTGGGCAAGAGTCACTTTCGCTACAACGCACCTCCCAAGTACTATGGGGTAAGACTGAGACACTGAGATTTGGCTTGTACCAGAGGTATTCATCTGACCATATGTTGTATACAAGCAGCTGATACCACAGTGATGGCCTCATTATTTACGAAACCTGCAGCATTTTAGACAGCAAAATATGCAGAACAAATCTTTTGTATAGGCATCTAAGTCAACAGAATCCTGTATGCTGGTTGAAAAATGAAAACTGAATGCTGTTAAAAAAGATTCACTTGAGATGAACCCTAGATGAACTTTAATTCAGTCTCTGATTTTGAAGAAAGAAATCAATACTAGGTTATATATTTAGATTTTAGTATATTTGTTGTTTTTCTTGAATTTGATTTTATAAGCTTACTTTGTATACATATATATAGTTTGACTCTTTTTTGTCAGCATAGTCAACACTGGGGTTTAATAGTCAATTCTAGTTTATTGTAGACTGTGCTTAATTGACTGTGCATCCTTTTTTATTTGTCAGTATGTTGGGGCAGAGTTCATCTGTGCTGTTCAGCCAATCCTAAAAGACCAATGGACACCAGAGTTAGAGGAAGCATGGAAGGTATGGCTGTCCACCTTTCCCTTCTCCCTCACCAGTTTCACCTCATCCTTACTGCAGCATTTTAGAGACACATCTGGATGTGGGCTTACATAAAATCCCTTGTTCTCCATTGATAAGAATCAATCATTTTTGGACTAAGGTTGATTCTGTATATCAGAACACTTATGAAGTATCTTAAAAGTGGCCTTCGTGCCAGTCAGAGGCCCCCAAAATAGTTTATGTCCATTTCGGTGTGCTTCTACAATCCCATCAGCATTTAACTTCTCTAGTTGAAAGGAGGAATGGGATGCACTGGTGCAGTACCTCAATGAGCAGAGTCCTGAGGAGGACACCGATGGTGCTTATAGTGGCACCAGTCAGGCTGCCATGACAGACTGGGGTAGGATGGAGAGAGTGGTAGAATGGGACAAAAAACTGAGCCCAGGAACCACGCTGCAGATGGACAAGTATATTCACTCACTTACACGCTTTCTGACTTGCTGGTGATCAGAGGCGCTCATGTAGCACACAATATGATCTCTGCATGAATTCAAAGTATCAACACATCACTCAACTGATAACAGGACCCAACAGCTAGAGCAAACTAACCCACAGATTGTACAGTTGGTCAACCTATTGCTGATATTACTACTTGCAATGTCATGTACTGTCAGAGCTATTTGTGTTATATGTGACTGGCACCACACGCCTGTCTAATATAATTTCTACATGTTTCATTTATACATTTTATCCTCCCACAGAATTTTGAGAGGAAAAGTGGGAAGTGTTGAGTTGTCAATGAGTCAGCCAACCTAGTGCCAGTGCAAAGAAATGAATCAATGGGCTGCTTACCGTCACTGCTTGGGGAAAACTGAAAAAAATGAAACCATGAAATTCAATTCTAGTGGCCCAGAGGTGTCTGCCCAGTGAGCCAGTAAATTTTCTGTATGGCAGACGGCCTGTCCAACGCTGCTAGAGCCAAATAATTGGAAGTCATTATAGTCAACTTCCACTGCATCCAAGTCAAGCTGCCAGAGGGAGGTACAAATGCAAACGCCTCCTTAAAGTGTACTTACTGTTAAGTGGAGGAAATGTCAGAGTGGAGGACACTGTGAAGGGAGACGATGAAGAATAGGTTGGCTTCACATCACGTGTTTTTGAAATTTTAGGGGGCGGGGTTAAAATTTTGAGGTGCTAAAGGTGATAATCAAGTACTGACAGTACTGCAAGATTAAGGAAAGGGATTCAAATCTGCACAAGAATGGACCAAATATGAGCATATAAAATCTAGCATAGGGTCTACTCACAGCACCACTGAATATAGTATGAACTGTTCACCCAATTTGATATATTCTTTCACTGTAATCCTTGTCTATCAGGTAGATATCACCAAGTGTACCAAGCGTCATGCCTTTATGACAATGTGAACAGGTCACCTGAAATTTGGTACTACTTAAGGTTAGACTAATTAATGGAGTCAAGGAATTTCCAATGGGTTGGACATATGCCTTCCGTTCCCATTGCCAGTGCCTATCTTGTCATTTCACCAGAGTTTGTTCCAGTATGTCACTGGGATCATGAAGCGAGGCTACCAGGAGGAGGAACGCAGCAGACGCCATCACATTGTTGTGTCTGCCAAGGAGCGGCCGGACAAGAAGAACACTGCCCTTTGAAGCTACTTAGCTGCAGAGACTGTTTCCCCCAAACCCCAGCAAGGAGAAGCATCACATGGCTTATAGATGTGTATATATTGTATTTATTATTTCACTTTTTGGGCTATTTCTTTCTTACTTTACATTTTTCACATGAACCAAAACAAACGGATTTGTCCCTCTTGGACCCTGAAATCGTTAGATGAACATGCACGCATCATATCCATACAGAGATTTAAGACCCTGTGCAAAGGGAAAAACACATTTCTAAGCCTTACTTAAAAAAGGGAAATAGTTTAGGCTACCAACATTTTTCAGCTAAATTTCATTTTTAGGACTACAGATAACTTCTTCAGTTGCATTGCTTAAAAAATTGTATCTGGCAAATGCATATTGCTGTGAAATAAGACATGTATAATGCTGAATCCGCTGTCTAGAACTCCTTGTGTGCTCCATACATATGCTCCATTCAGAGTGGCTAGAGTCCAACTTGCATGAGAGCATGGGCATGGGAAAGAGTGATGAGTGAAAGGCACGTGTCTAAACCACAGGAGAAAAACTCTCAATGACTGGATTACTGGACCATCATTGTCTGGACCTTAAACAGTGACTCATGAACAAAAAAAATGAAATGACATGACAGAAAAAAAGAAAACTTAGATATTCCACTTAATTCTTAGTCCTATTCTGGATTTGAAGATAAAAGTAAGCTGAGCAGCAGGTAGGGTTGGGATACAGAAGTATGCTGCAAGCTCAAAAAAAATAAAAAATAAATTAAAAAACTTTTGGAAAAAAAAAAAAAAACTCTTGATGTTGCAATAAAAGAAGACCCAGCACCCCACCCCTCCATAGATGGCTATGGCATCTCTTCTCCGATGAATGTGTTGTAGCTATAAATCTCATCTCCTCTCCTCTCACTGAACAATAGGCACTGTCTCCATGGCTGGAAATCAACAGAGCAGCCCTAAAGCAAGAGCAAGCCCAAACATGCCACAGTTCTGAAGGTCCAGCAGACCTCCAAACTCAATGGAGGAAGGGGTCCATCTGTTGTGCAGCTGAAACCTAGAGAGGAGACTGATGCAGAGAGGAGTTTGTAGTCAGATGTCCTTTATCTTCCAAAGGCCTGCCTTGGCTAGAGGACTGATCCTCAGCACAGATCATTTCTTGCTCAACACACATGGCAAGGGAAAGTGGGGGTTGGTATGTGCAGATTCCAGAGGAAGGGGCAAGGCAGGTGGAGGTTGGATCCCCTTGAAGACAAACAAGATGGCACAGGTGAGGGCACCAGCGATGGATGGAACAGTCTGGGACTTCCCTCATTGCGTGGCTTTGGTCTTCTTGCTTTTGCTCTTTTTGTCTTTCTTTTTCAGGCCGTCAATGTGCGCTCGCAACAAATTGGAGTAAGCCTGAGTTCACAAAATCATCAAAGGAAGCCATTATTTAAATAACAAAAACAGCATCTCAGAGGTAAAAAGGTAAAAACTGTGTCAAACTGTTTTCCCACTATGGTCAAGATTCATTGGGTGTGACACTTTGAAATTGCTAAATTTTAAGTTGAAATCAGTTTACATGACAGTGGGATATGCAAGGCTGAGATGCTAGTTTAACACCTGACTGCAAACTTGTATTGCATCAGTGAAAATTGAGCACTTACCATCTGAAACTTGATAACCTCTTTGGTGCTGACCTGAAAAATGACAGCAAAAAATTTTAGACTGTAGGTCACACTATCTGACAACAGCAATCCCTGGACAGTGAACAGCCTGGTAGGTGCAATAACAAGAATGCCCCATTTTGACAGATGAATGCATGACAGTTACACTTTTATGTACAGGAAGCACAACTCTTCCACCATTTCATACACTTAGAAGACTGTTTTGGATAATATAATCTATTCATTAGTTTTCTTGGTTTGAAAACTACAGGGTAAAATATAAAATCACCACAACTGATCTGAGCATCGGTTCTGCTACAGAATGGGGTGAGTTCATCCTTGGATCATGCTGCACCTTTCCTCCTACTTTTATGGTTATTGGGTCAGCAATTTTCCCTCAAACTTGAGATGTGCGGGTAACTAATGCAACAACTTTCTAGCAAGTTTCCTAGTAAGTGTGATGTGTGTGTAATCCTGCACATCAACAAACAACAATCATTACCTCTAGCTATAAGGGATTAAATGATAGCCATTTAGTGCTGATGAAGCACACAAGGAGTGATTATAAACTCATTTTCTCTGGACAGGAGTGAGCAGAGTGGATTTGGGAAGAGTGGAGATAAGCTTGAGAGAAGTGAAGGTTTATTCTTGCACTCAAGCAAACAGATGCCACCATGTGGGAGTGCAAGCTGTTTTAATTTGACACATTGTGCCACGTGCGAGGGATGTCATTTCATTAAACGGACACCTACAAGGGGCAGACAGGCCCAAAAAAGACTTTTCAGGCAGAATTTTTAACATACAAGTAAAAAAAAAAAATTAGACAGAGCACCCCCTTCCCAATAGCCTTACCACGGTGCTTATCTTTCTCTTGCCATCCGATGCTCTCAGCAGACATTTGTTGTCGGCAGGCTCAAATGACTCCGACTGACCTTTTCTTGGGACAGGTTTTGTTCTTCCATCATCTGTATTTATGGGGAAAAGGTAACAAATTCTTAGTACTGCGGCGCTAGTCAACATCAATCCAGTCAGTATAAGGATGGATCATCTTGACTCACACTTCTTTAAAGTGAGGACAACGCTGCCACTGGTTCTGCATTTCTGAAACAGTCTTGTCAGCTCTGTGAGAAACTGTAGGATGTATAAGGGAAAAATGGATACATCACACACAGACCAAATCAACAGTTCCCACCCAAACCAAATATGTTTGTATGGTTATTATTCACCCATTTTGTTTACGTGCATATGAAAAATTAATGACCATCGCTAACTGACTCAAAAATAATTTATATATATATATATATATATATATATTATTTTTTTTTTTTTTTTTTTTACTGGGTCACCACTTCCTGACTAGCAAATGGTGCATTCTAACAGTAGTCGACATAATTGGTAAAGTGAAGGCTATGCGGATATACACCATCATCTGTGGTGTTCTCAACATATTATCCATATTATCCTTCTCTTCAAAATCAGGGCAACCTAAGAATCTAAAAATAAATCTAATTGCAAACCGATTCTGTAGTTAGACTAACACGATTGACTTGCACAAAGACATGCATGCATTTTATCCACTTTCATAAATGAGACATAGCACTGATTTTAAATTACAGTATCAAAAGTATTATCAGATTATGATGACCAATCGCAACAATTGACTTAACTTACAATAATTTACATAATGATGTTTCTTTTGAGAGTTCACATTAATCACGACATTTTACAATCAATGTAACGACTTCCCAACGTAGCGGAGGTACAAATTACACAAACTGAAGTAGAGTTAAACTGGTCATCCCTTGTCTAAGCTACATATATTACACGTAGTCATGCTGAAGGGCTAACAAACTAGATAAATTACATCGAACACAAACGGACAAAGCTTCAAAGCACAATTGAATGCTAACAAATAATCGATGACGCTATGCTTGTCAGCTTCAGTTATAAGGTTAGCCCGGCTTGCCCCAACGACTTAGCCAACTGAGCTTTCCAGCATGCTTCTAGATATCTCTGTTAACGTTACGCCAGTTGAGTAGTCAGTAGTCGTCCGGGTTTTGATTACTTGCCCAGTGCCCGTTCAGAATATTAATCAATTTCCCAAGAAATTAGACGAACATATGGTAAATATGGTAAAACTCATTACTTGAGTCTGCATCTGGTGCCTGAAATGCACTTGTTAGCTTCGGCGTGCTGCTGTGATTTCACATTAACAGCAACTTAGCTTAGCCAATCCTGGTAAATTCGGAACAGTGTATTCAGAACTAAAGCATTAAATATGTAACCGAAATATCAAATTAGCCTTACCGCGTCGTTTTCTAACAACACCATTCTGTTTGCTTTGCTTGGGACCAAGTCGACGTTAGCAAAGCTCCAGTATGAGTTAGCATGAACGGCTGTTTAAGCACACGTCGCTCCTACTTCCATACCTAACTCCTCCCACTGACCTTTCCACTCACATATTAACCCATCAGTAACAAAGCTACTGCCTCCCAATGGTGAAGCATTATCCAGTGACGGTATTGTACAGCTAAATATTCGACAACAGAAGTTAATTTCTCTGTATTATCACTTATTTGGTCTTAATAAATAATAAACTATTTGTAAGCTATGACATGAAGGTGACAGCAAAAAACAATTTTAAAAAATCATCAGTCATCAAACCAAATCAAGTCAGCAAAGCACTTATCATTGCATTTAATTATTAACAATTTAACTATATAGGATACAGCATATATTGTACTGCAGTAGGCTGATAACATATGGGTAAACCACAAAGGGGTAAACCCAGACCACACCTCAATTAAGACTGAGAGTGGGTCTGGACTCAAGTGATTCGCTTTCCATTTCTAGAGCTTTCACTAGCCTGGAAATTTTAATTTCACTGCCTTTAAATCCAGTTGGTGCAAACTGTTTGCAATCTTTTGGGGGATGGAGCAAAGTGAGATTTTGTTTGTAAATGACATTTTAAACGCAGTTGTTTACTCAATCCAAAGGAAATACATGTTCACTTACTCTTCTTAACATGGACACCATAATTTGCTTTCCATCATAAAGTCTGCCCCATGCTGGATTAACAGCTGTAGTTCTGGGATTTTTGCTGATTGGGAAAAGGGGTTCAATATTCAACCTACACTGACCTGCAGAGTGAATTCAAATTTCCATGCAGGTGTTTCTGGGTTTACCCAGGCTAGTGTAGCACTGTTTTCTAGAGCAATATGATATTAGTTAAATGAAAAACAAAGCATTGTGTGATGAAACTCCATAAAAGTGGTTTCTCTACTCTCTAAGCTTTAGACATTGCAATCAGGGTGTTTATGCAGTTCATTCAGGGCTACAGTGAATGGCGAGTCCCAGTCCCGTAGGAACACAGCCTTGAGCTGCTGTTGAAAGGAGCCTGCTGAGTTGCTCTGATTCTGGGCTTTGGGAGCTATCACTAGCCCCACACCAGCAGTGGTGCGAAAGTACTCCTCTGACCAGTTGGAGGTCCCTACGGCACAGTGGAACACACACACAGAGGAACACACACCTTACTTGACTTGACTTGCAAAATATTTCATTTAGACTTTGTACACAACAGGAATGTGTCATAAGGATCCAATGATACAAGCATGTATTTTTCTTAACCTATACTGCAGCCTTTGGAAGAAAAAATAAACTTACCAACATATGCCACCTTGTCTGTCACCATGTACTTGTTGTGGTTAACTCTAGTGTATGGAATTGAGGAGTGATTCCCAACTGGCACAATAAAAGCTTTCTGAAAAGAATTAGATTTGATGTTGCAGCCAGTTTGAAAGTGGACAAAAATAACAAAAAGTCTTGTAAAAGTTAATCATAACCTCAGCATGAATATATAATTGTCAGCATGTTACAGGGGACATTTCATTAAATTATATTTGATGTATGCTACCAAATAAAATGTTTTATTTTATTTTTTTAGATTTCTGGCACTCCGGCCTGAATACAAAACAGGACCAATCACAACAGTCTTCCCTCCCATAACCATTGGTAGAAAGCTATAATATAGTAGAAATAATTACCACTTCTACGCTGATGTGATGTGGAGGGTAATGCATGGATTCTAGTGACTGAAGGAAAGGGAGCATAGCTGGGTTGGTGTCCCTGCCACAGCTAACTAGGAGACGCACGGCCACACGACGTCCAAATGCTGCCTCCCTCAGTGCATTATCAATATCTGGCCAGTACCTTCATGATCCAGGAGACAGTAAGAAAATTGAGATGTTTATTCGGTAACTTAAATCAGATCATTTAAAGTCAAGCCAAGCCAAGTCAAAGGTTAAGCATTTTTCACAGCCAATGGTCACAAAGTTTCTAGGTGTGAAAACCAGATTACTCAACTGAACATCACTGAATGCTCAGATATTGTGGATGTTGACGCTGATCCTTTGATATCTTATCGCCTGTGCTGCCACATTTAAAAGAAGATCCAAATGCTGTTGGGTTACCTGCGCGGCCATGTGAACTGAGTGGTGGGGTAGTAGTCCATGACTGCCACATAAATAAAATGCTCGGCCTCTCCAATGGCTGACAAGATGGCGTCCAAGTCTCTGGTGCGAGACTGTGGGCAGAAGGCAGGAGGGGACGCCTGGAGATACACACCATATCACTAAAGAGAAAGGTCTAGGACTATACATGATGAAAGGCAATCAAGAAACTGTATCAGCACTAGAGAGTTTGAATGGGCCTCACTGAGATGTAGACTGAGCTGGGGACACCACTGAGGTTGACCAGTAGGGGGCGTTCATGATTGATGGAGGTATCAAAGGTGACTGGCCAGGGATCAGGGATGGAGGAGTTTCTGTGGCCCATCATCCAATAAGAGTCAAATATCTTAATGAGGTCATGGGCCAGACGGGGGCAGTCATAGATGACCACTCCAAGTTCTTTAACCTCGGAGGTAAAAAAAGAACACAAGGTATTCAACACAGTGGCTCACTCCATTTGTGTACAACATACAACAATGGTTGTGAGGGCTTCAAACTGCGGACAGGCAAAGTCAAGTTTAGTGGTTTTACTTGTGTGAGTGCTCTCCAGTCCATGTTGGGACTTCCAATATATACGTGTCTTCTATCAATAATCCAAAATTTACTGTGTAGCACTCCTTTGGTCAAACGGCGGAAGTTAACCTTCCGCACATGAACACCTAATGGAATGGATGGATGCATTCAAATTTCTGAGCTTTAAGATACACAAAGAGAGAACACAGACTCTTAGGGGTCTCACCATTTTCCTCCAGCTCCTTTAGATCAGTGGAGTTTTTGGCCACACAGGTGAAACTGGCCACAATGTGAACAGACACATTCCTCGCTGGCAGGGTTTTAAAAGTCTTAAGTATGTCTCTGCCCTTTTAAAACAAAACTTCAAATTTACAAGTTGACCTGATATTCTACCTCAATTTAGTGGCAGCATTTGTCTTTCACTTGTTTTCAACTCCGTAAATCCACTGTATCCTGAATGAAACGATGATGAATGAAATGATGATGAAATGATATGCTGTCAGTTTTGTCAGAAGTACTTACAGGAGCATCGGAGGATGAGTTCACGTGAATATCCTCACCAGTCATAGACCAGTAGAAAGAAGCTACCTGCACTTGCTTGGTTGCCATGGAGAGGAGGCCTTTCCATGCTTTGTAGAGGGGAGTTCCAAACGTGGCATTTGGGCCATAGTCCATATCAAGCGGAATGCCTTCTACAAGCTCAATCCTACGAGACAAGAGAAGAGGGGTTGTCTGGTTCCCCACTACATGTAGACATGACAGATACAGCTACTTCACATTTGTAAAACATTTGTTAAAGATATGTCAGAAAGATATATCAGCTACTCTTCTGATTTAAACTTTATCCAAATGTCCAGGAAGACAAATGAATTGACAAGTTGGGATACCATTTTTGAACTATTGCGCCACTGTCCTTAGCGTGAGAATTATGAGATTATGTTTTTTTTTTCATTTCTGTCACCCTATTTGTCCAAACTACTAAAGTACATTTTGATGTATGTGAATGTACTGTAATACTAAGATAAGAGAACAACACATGTAATGTGAAAAAACTCACAATAACAGGGAAACACCTTGTCAAACAGTGCACTTTCATGTTCCCTTACCTACTCTGCTCTGGGGTCTCCAGTGACTCATTTATGAGTGATTTGTTATCAGGATCTTCTGTCCTTTGGCTGGATTGTTTCTCATTGTTGATCTTCTCAATTATAGATAAGCAGAGCATGGCTGCAAACCCCACTATACAACCCACTAACAGGGCTACATACAGCACCCTAAAAGAACACTAAGAAACAGCAATATCACAATGAGGCAATAGTCAGTGTATATAAATTACAACAGTTATCAGGGAATAGGGTGGAGTATTTAACAACACATCACATTCACAGCCTAGCACTTACAGATAACTAGACCTCACAAGACCATCCAGCTGAAATAAGAGAATGGATATGAGAAACTAGTTCAACAATTATTGGGCTGTGAAATTGAACCTGAGAGGTAAATGTACCTGTTGTTTGGGAACGTAAACATCATCAAGCCTCTCGTAAGAGGAGCGTGGCTGAAATGTAGAATCTACGACAATTCTTGACATTCTGTCCTAATCTAGGTACAGATTGACATGACAAACACACACATTATGCACTTCTTTAGTTCAGCCACATACATCATAGTTTGTTAGGTGTAGATATTAAATCATGCTACTTTGACATTGCCAACAGTACATGCCTGGAACAATGCGTATTGCACTCTGTAACATTTACCACAGGTTGGATCATATAACCATTAGTTCAGACAAAGTGCCCCCCTCCTTTGTGTTAGATTACCTACCCAGCACACTGATCACTGACAAAGGTTGATTTTCTACTGTGTTACTTGTTAACATTAAACTTGTTTTTAAAAAAATCGATTTGACTAACCTCAAGCGCTTGTCTGCTTTGTTGTTTTTCCACTGGCATCTGCGCTGGTCCCTCGCTGTTTCATACTCAAGTTAGACTGACATCCAGTTCCTGTTCTCACTCTCATTTCTCTCTTTACAGTGGTCAGATCTGTGCCTTATCTATTTTCAGTTATCAGTTGAGAACACATTCAAAAGTATACTCAGAGTCAGTGTGTTTGCCCAAATCAATTTATTACAAACAGAAAAATCATACACCTCTGAATTAAGCACAAAATGATACTTCTTTTCATTACAAAGTTGTAACTTCTATCGTGACTATTATTTTTTTCTTTATTTCTGGTAGGCAAATTTGACATTCAGCAATTGACACATTTTGTAAAAATGACATGATTTCATTAGAGCTTTAAGCTTGGATTTTGATACAGGAGTTGAACCACTTCTGAAAAGTGAAGCTCATTTGGTCCATGTAAGGAAGCAATTCCATCCAATTGCCAGTCTGAGCACCAGAATGACTTGATTTAAAACACAGCATTAGTGTTCTGTTAGAATCTTACCCATGTTGAGAACAAAACAAAAGTGGCTTGTAAAACAACTGAAGTTTCACACCTGCTTGACTGCTCTGCTGATGCAGAGAGCAATTCTATAAAACGTGTCAGTCTGAAAACAGAAACAGATATGTACCAAAACCCTCCAGCGTTCAGTTGACGTGCACAGAATTTGTGGACTGAATGATCGACTCGTAAGAAGTGAGAAGTGTCCTCAGATAACGTTTAATAGACTGTCCACAATGATCTTGTGTGTGTGTGTGTATGTATGTCACAGACTGGTCTGAACAAAGTCACTTTGTCTCTTCAAAATGGAAATGAAAAATATCACTCTGTTATGATGGTGGTGGTCAAAACCATTTCAAGGCAGGCAGGGAAGTCAGTGCCTGTCTATGATCACAGCAGCAATGTCATCATTGCAGACAGCAAAAGATGAAAAGACATCACATTTCTCACGTGAACTGCACAGGTGTGGACATGGACCCTGTGATCATGTACTGCTGGATGTAGAAGCTACCAGTCCGAGTGATAGAAAAGGGATTTGGTGCATAGATGCAGCCCTGGAGACCAAAGGCACACAGCTTCAGCTGTGGAGCTTCAGGTGTCTGTCATTTACACTTATCTGGGTCTCCACAAAGTCGGACAAACTTGTTTTGGTGTGTGTTTATGTGTGTTGACATGGATGTCATGATTTACAGAAACTGACAGCACCGCGAGTGCATTGTGCTTGGTGTAGGCCAGCCTATTAAGTAATTAAGAAACCAATTAGACACAAAAGATTGTCAATCAAGAAAAACAGCAGCAAATTGAACATGAAGAGCACCTGAGATGAACCCACAACCTCATGTTTCACTGAGGTGTTTTGGCTTCCTCTAGTCTAAGGTTTCAACATTTTAAAAGGACATTTTTCAGCTGTCAATGTCATTTTGATTGGAACGGATTTCGGAGAGCGGAAGGAGAGCACTAGTGTCAATAAGAGTAAAATACATGGACCCAGCAGATCCAATGCTGCTGAACCTCTCGGCTGTAATGAGCAAAGAGGTGGAGAAAAGACTACAGGTTGTGGATGTAGAAGATCCCTTAGACTGGGTGAGGAGGCACCAGTCTGGGCTGAGCTTCAGTGGACCTCCACACCCTAAATAAGGTCACATGAGCAAAACTAACCAATCACAATGGGTGGGCAAGGACTGGAAAAACTAGGCCAAAGCACTCATCCCATTCCATAAGCCACCCCCTCATAACACACAAGCACCAGCAGCACCCACTCACTCTAGACAGACACGCAGTACTGGCACACACACACACACACACACATACACACACACACACACACACACACACACACACACACACACACACACACACACACACACACACACACACACAGGCTGGCAGGCACATACCATCAGTGCTTGGGATTTTTAAAAGGCAGCTCTGATTGCTACCCTCAGTAAATAAATAGGCACTCAGCATATTTTTTGTACCACTGCACAAGTTTCAACTTCACTGGTGTACCAGGGAACTCTTAAACTCCAAGGTTTTCAACATAGCAAGACAGCTCATTCTGTTCACTGCTATGTGCCGCCAGAGAACAAGTGAAAATACTTCAAACAAACCAAAGTGCATGTTCACCTGACTCCCGTCTCCTCAATAGAGTTATACATAAATATATAGCTTTCAACTCCCAAAGACTTGAAAGCTGATTTCTGATTCACTTACAGTATATACATTTTCTATTTTTCCACTAAATGCTCCCAATGCTGTGTGGAGGACAGAACTTTAGAAACTTTAAGAATAAAAACAAATTATTCTGAGAATAATTTTAAGCAATCCACTTCCACTGACTCAAAAGAAGAATTTCCATAATAACTTTGTCTGGAGGTACTACACCTACATGTGATTCAGCCCAGCAAGAAAACCATTTATTAAGCAAAGATCAAGCCCTGTGAATATCTACAAAAATACATACACAAAAAGTCAAGTAAACTGTGAAATCTTTCAGTGACATTAATCTGAGGTACTTTATGGCACTGGAGCGCCAATGTCACCAAAGAAACAGTGTCCCACCTGTGGCACATTTACACACACATACACATACACACACACACACAAAGCCCACACAAGATAAAATACCAAATGCCATAGAGAGAACAAGAATGCGCTCCCTCCATAAGCCACTTTGAACTGCAATACACTCAGCCTGGCACAACATGGACAAAGTGCAAATAGATCCCCTTACTACTGTCAGAGCTCTAACCTCAACTTTCTCTCTCTCTCTGTCACTCGCTCATTTTCTCTCCCTCTGTCTTTCATTCACTCACTCATTCTCTCTCTCCCATCCCTAGTGCAGTAGCAGCAGCAGTCCCAGTGAGGAGGCCTCCATGTCCCCCTCATACCGCAAAGCTCTCTCCATCTAAGGGAGTCCCAGACCTCCTGCTGCCACCTCTGCCAGGGGGTGGCCCACCTCCTCCTGCTCCTGCTCCTCCACTGCTCCGTGGAGAGGTGGTGGGCCTCCAGTCTCTGAGAAGCGCCCTGCCACTCTTCCCCCCTGTCAGAGAGGGTGTGCTGGCCGAGGAGGCGCGGTTCAGCTCAGCCTTGCCATCCGGCTCAATGATGTTGTTGATGACTGGAGAGGAGAAGACAGATATAATCCTGATGAATAATGGGAAATAAGTATTCTCTCTGTTTCCTCTCTCACAAACACACACACACAAAACCAAAATGTGAAGGCTTCATCAGTTGGCCCCACTGCTCATTTGCGACACATTTTACATCATTGAAGTGTGAAAGTGTCTGTCTCCAAAGTGAACTTAATTAGAAGCAGATGAAGTAGGAGAGAAAGGAGAGGTGCAGACAGATGTCTACTGACGCCTCCCTGTACTATTCAAATCAGTCAGACAAAGGACCTTGCCAATGCACTGACCTTCCAGTTGTTTTTGAACTCTTCTCAGCTCCTTCAGAATTGCAGCAATCTCCTGGCACAGAGACCAACAGCCAAATTAGAGAGCAGAAAAGATTGTGTGTATGTATAATCAGTTCTAAAATGAAAATGTCTAATCTTTGATTCATAAAACAAACCTTGTTAGCTGTTTTTTGAGCAGGAATGTCGTTGTCGGAGCTGATCGCCTCAATTTCCTCCCAAACTTCTGCCTTGTTCTGGAACAGCACTCTTAAAAAATTTACATGCATTTTGTATTAAAGCATAAAGGCATACCATGAGCTCTTGGCAGAAAGCTTTTAAGGAAATAACTTTAGAGCACATTTCTCACCATCAGAACAAGGACATCACATTGAGGAGAGCCACAGTGCAGATGTGGCATCATCTCTGACCACAAACAGGTTAGTGACCACAGTCCAGTCCAGACCCAGACTGACCTGAGCTCATTTCTCAAACCTTCTCCTATCTCTCTCCCACCAATTCCCTGTTCTATCCTGACTTTCCAGTCTAATAGAGGCTAAAAAGGCCAAAAAATGTTTCAAGTGTTTGGTTAAGAGTGTATCCTTGAAACCACACTGAGATGCCTCCACGTCCATTCTCAAGGTAAACACAGCACCAACAATCAAGAAAACTCACTTCAGTTTCTCGGTGAGCTGTTCAGTGTTTTCACGTATTGCCAGGGAGACCTGAGACACAGGATTGAGCAGCAGATTCTCTCCAGGCACCTAAAGGACAGCGATGAATGGACATAAACACCCAACATTCATTTAACTGCATCCAAATACCACAACAAAAATAAAGATTTTTTTACTTGGTTGGAAACACGTCACAGGAATTACTAACACAGGGCAAAAGACCTGGAGTAGATTTCAGACATGTGGGACTATTAAGTGATATACAACACAAGCTTAGTTACTTAAGAGTAAATCCATTTTCATTCAACAATATAATAGGGCTCTTCTTTTATACAGTTAACACATCTAGGTTAGCTACTGAACTTGGACTAGCTCACAGGTGGAAGCAAATAAAGATCCAAACTCCCCAACCTCGTCTTGGCCTCTGCCCCGACGTTTTGAGCTCACTTCTTGGCCGTAGAGAATCTGTTCAGGATTCCTAACTGAACCAGAGCCTGACGGACTTTTCTGGAAGTTCAGGCTCATCTCTGGAATGTGATGTTGCAGCTGTAAGACAGCGCACACACACGCGCACGCACACACACACACACACACACACACACACACACACACACACACACACACACACTATTTAGAATTGCCTCTAGCAGTACACTGCTGTATTCGTAATGTGATGCAATTCACAGAGCTTCAAAAGCTGTAAGGGACCCGAGAAAAATGTCAGAACATCAACAAAAAGCATAAAGCGATTGCGTTTGTCTGCTGGGTGTGACTTGGGAGGTGTGCTCCTGCTCTCACCTGAGGAGCTGATGTGGTGGAGGCCGGTCCGGATGTGTCTGCTTGCATCTGTGACTGCTCTGAGGCGTCTCCTGCCACATCGTGGATTTCCTGCGCCAGGATGGCAAGATCCTTGGCCAGGTCTTGACTCAGCCTAAGGGACATACCAAATAAACGGCACAGCCATCAGCATCATCAAACACAGCTCCGCTTCCCCTCTCAGCACCACAGGCAGTCACAACAAGGTCACCTGTGCCAAAATAGACCAAAGCTCTGACACAAACAGAGAAGTACACCCCGCATGGGAGGCTTTTAAAATAAGTTTTACTTCACTTTTCCAGCGCAGGCCATTTTGTGGCATACAGAGACTTCCTCTTTCTCTCACAGCTGTGGGTGGACCTCTGACACTGTCAGGGGCTGTCTGCACATCTGTGCACTTACAACACATCCCACTGTGGACTGAGCTCTAAAAATACACAGCCTTGAATTAAGAAAGGATTCTAGTCAGGATATCCTCCTGTTTACTTTACTTACTGTATGATCCTCTTGTGCAAAATGAATTATTCTGTCTTTTGCATCTTCACAAAGTTGGCCAACAAGGATCCTAGTTTTTTTTTTTTGTAGTCCAGCTATCAAACTTATACTTGCCCTTCAGGTCAAAAGCATGTGGTAAATTTTTACTGCTAAATATCTGCGTGAATATAATTAAGCACTCTGGCAGTGCATCCTTTGCATACTTTAGGTCCAAATGAATGTGAAATGCTAGAAAGATCTGTTGCTGTGTTAAGCTTACATACGTGCACACAATAGCACATCTGAATGCCTGCTTATGGGCACCAAAAGCAGAGGCTATGGCACCACGAGCCCCTGCAGGTGAGAGCTGTACCTGGCGATCTCAGCGCTGTGTGAGCTCCAGTTCTGGAATGCATCACCCTCTCTGTGGCTCTCCTCCTCCGAGTCTCGAGCGCGCAGGCGCACGGCAACGTGGCCCAGCACGGGGGTGTGGCCGCGGGGCGTCCCTGAGGCAGAGGACCCTGAGGTGGGGTGGGAGCGTTTGTGTTTAGGCGTGCTGTGGTTGGAGTCGTATTCCTCCTCAGACGTGGAGGTGTAGTCAGAGCCCTTCTGGCGCCTCCGAGAGCCTGGTGGCACCCACCCCAGGGAGGGGATGGCACGGAGTTGGTTTGAAGGAGGAGGTGTTGTTGTTGGAAGCACCGGGGTTAATGAAGAAAGGGGAGTTTGGAGAGAGAAAAAATAGAGAAAGGGAAATAATGAGGGAGACCAGAGAGAGAGAGAGAGAGAGAGAGAGAGAGCGAGAGAGAAGCGAGACAATGAAAGGAAATCCATTCACCAGACCACAAGTCCCACAGATTCACAAAATATCAATGCATATCGTCTGCAAAAGTGCCTTGTCAGATTTAAAAAAAAAAAAGGTTTTCATTTTTTTATTTTAATTCAATTTTTAATCATGTTGGCCATAAAAATTCCAAAACTGACAGACACTTTGGCAGGTCAAGGGAAACTCTTGATGCTAAACAGTTTGTAGTCCTATATCCACCTCACTAGGCCTAGCTATAGTTTGTGTTGTTTGAAAAGTACTTGAAATAATGTCCCATTATTGGAAGGAACAGCCCATTGGTAGAGTGAAATTGCCCATTAGGTTAGACTAGAGGACACTAAACATGAGCTAACCAAAGACTGTGTCTAGTTACTGTGCTTATCTCAGTCTGCTCCAGTCATTTCAAAATCACAGGGAGGTCTTTGTGTTAGCGTAGGCTTAGTTATCAACCCTGGAGCCTGACTCACACATGCCAACAGGCATAGAGGAAAACTGCTCTTAAAGAAAAACACACACACACACACACACACACACACACACACACACACACACACACACACACACACACACACACATTACTCTAATGTTTGAGTTTGAGTGTTAGTTAAAGGTAATAGAGGGGGAAAGCCAGACCCTATATATCATTCAAACCAACTCATTCAGGCCTCTACTCAGGCGAGCCCACTTACCAACCAAACCAACTGTCTTCACATAATAACTTAGACTCACTGACAAAGTGTACAGTACATTTCTCTTTTAAATCCTACAACACAGAAACATGTAGACTTACACAAGAAATCCAGTGTGAATCAATCCATATCCCTGTTGTTCAAGGTCACCAATCGCTGATGTGGACTGATTCACACTGAATTTCTCCTTTAAACCAAACAAACAGTAGTTAGCCGAGATGGTGAGTGAGGGAGAGGCAGAGTGCAGTGGGGGGTAATACTCACTGGCTGTGCTGCTAGCGTACTTAGCGCTGCTGGATCGGCCTCGGATGATGGGCTTGTGGCTGGACTGCACAGGGGCCTTCCTGGCTACGCTCTTGGGATCGGCCACCGAGGCCTTGCGGACGGAGGTGGTGGACTCAGAGCTGCGGTTGGAGAAGCCGGTGCGCGCGGACGAGGCCTCGGTGTCGCTGGGTGTGGTGAAGGAGCCCGTGCGCCTGCGTGGGAGGGCCAGGATGTCTAGCCGTGAGAGCGGGCGCGGCTGCTGCTGCTGCTGCCTGGCATCCTGGGGCGCACGGGTTCCTGCTGTTCCGGACTCGTTGGCACTGTGCCAGTTGCGCTCCGTCTCGGGGCCCTCATTGTCAGAGGCGTCTCCGAGGCGGGCCCGGCGGAGCATCGAGGCCCTCGTGGGCCGTGGAGCCGACAGGGAGTTGGAGCGGGCCAAGGCCTGGGCCACAGAACCACCAGCGCCGCCCCGGCTGGTCCTAGTAGATTCATCCCGGTGCAGTGGGGCTGCACTCTTCTTCCGCACGATGGAAGTCAGCGAGCTGGACTCCTGGTCAGAGGTCATGGAGTCGGACCAGTGCCGGCTGCCCACTCCACCGCTTCCGGAGAGCACGTGGTCATCATTGAAGTCCATGGAGCCGTGTTTGCCCACGCTGTGACGCAGACCTGTCCGGGGACGACTGGAGGAGGATGAGGAGTCAGCTGTGCTCACCTGCCTATGCTTCTCATAGAGACGAGTGTGGGCCAAACTTGGCCGGCTGCCGTCCTGCTCAACCTGATCCACGGAAGACCTCGTCTTGTACACGCCACTGGCGGCAGCGACAGAGGAGGAAGACTTCTTTCCGGCTCCGGAAGTCGACTCTCTGGAGTTCTTGCTGCTCCGCTGGCTGACGGTGCTGGACGTGTCCACATCTGACTCTCCGGACAGCGAGTCCTCCACACCAGCAGGGACGCTTGCAGGCTGCTGGACCTGCAGCTTGGCCTCCAGGACGGCCAGGACGTCCTCGGTCTCCTTGAGGTAGGAGTGTGTGTCCTGAATACACATCCCAGCCGAGGTGCTGCACTCCTTTGAGAAGGTCTGGGTGTTGGAGATGTTGGGCAGCCGCTTCAGCTGACTGTCGTCCCCAGCCCTGCTCTTGGTGTAGCTCTCCTGCCTGGAGAAAGACGGGGAGGTGCCACCCTCTCCTCGACTAGCACTACTCCCGGGGCGATCCCGCTGGCAGTCCAGGTTGGGAGGAGAGTTGGTGCTGGTGGTGGTGTTTGTGGGCTTGGGTCGGGTCATGGTGGTGGTGGAGAACTTGGGCTGCTCGTCCTGCTCTCTCTCCGGCTTCAACAGGCTGTCCTCAGAGCTCACGCAGTAGGATGTGGACTTACCCGTGGACATGTCCAAGGTGTCCGATCGTTTCCGGGACCAGCTCTTGTCACCACCACTGCTGGTCCTCCTGGAACTGGACCTCCTGCCCGGCTCGGCCATGGAGCCGTCATCCGACTTGCTGGCGTCGCTCAGGCTGTCCGGCTCCAGATCTTCCTGCACGTGGAGACACTGGGTGTCCTCCTTCTGTCGGGGACTCTTTGACCTCCGACCTTTGACATCGTAAGTGCCATAGGGGTCGGGCTGGACGTGGATGCTGGGAGGGGTGGCATCAGCCTTCTCCTGTGACGGCAGCTGAGGAAGGATGCGACGTGAGCGAGTGCCCTCGGACTCTGAGCTGTCAAAGCTCCTGTTCAGCATGGCCTGGTGGATGATCCGCACGCCACTTGCTGCATATGCACACACATCAAACACTTAATTCATGCCATAACATCTGCATGAGATCCCAAAATAGGACCATTAGGACCATTCAAAACAGATACTACAATCTGGGCTTCAGATATATGGAAGTGTTAGAATGAGAACGTTTTGTGTTGCCTCACCTGAGGGGGAGAGGTCCATCTGGGCAGGGGTGTGGAAGAGGCCAGTCACTGGGTTGGAGTCGGAATAGCTGTCAGCCAGACTAGCCCACCTGGACACCCACCTGGGGCCCCCTGATGCCTCCGACTGGCTCTGTGGATGAGTGGACAGCGGGCTGGACGTTAGCACAGGGCTACTGGGCACTAGCAGCAGGTGAAGGGAGATGCTTAGGGGCTGGTTGTCTAACACAACTGCACTTGTATCTGTGGTTGGATAGGAGATTTTCTCCTGAAATGAGGACTAGTTATGACCCTTTCTAGTGAAAACTAGAAAAAAACTAACTAACAATTTATTTTATTTGAGTGCCAGATGTAGTTTATTTGATCATTCATTTTTAATGGAACAAATCTGACCCAATCATTTATGATGGGATTTAATATGCGGCATAATTTCAATTGTATTACTGAAATTTAAACTGCCATTCTTGCGGTTTAGGCACCAGGAAAGTCCCATATCCACCACAAACCCCATCATGTGAGAGAACACACAACACCACAAATGAACACCAGATCACCAGAGAAACAAAACAACACGCTTGAAGAGAGAGAGAGAGAGAAAAAGAAGAATTATCACAAACACAAGAGCCACTGGCAAAGAATGCAGGATGGAGCTTCCACCTATGAGGATGGCAGGCTGACCCACTGATTGGCTGAGTGATTGGATTGACTGGCAAGATCGACCAATGAGTTGGATCAGAGTGTGGGACACACGGTTGGAAGGAGAGCCCAGATGAGCTTTTGTTGATGTTTTTTTCGGTTGTTTGTTTAGTAAATGCTTTACCTGCGCCTGGCTAAGGCCTGCTGAGTAAGTGCCCTGGGCCGGGGCAGGTGAACTAGTGTCACTATGTGAGAGGCTGCTAGACTGAGCCTCCCTGCTGCCGTGTCTCCTGTCTGAGAGCTCGGGCCGTAAGGCCTCAGGGCTGGGCTGGGTGCTGGAGACAGGACTCCCCACTACACCGAACACCTGTCAGGAACAAAGCACGAGTGAGAGAGCGACAGAGCACAGAGGAGAGTAGAGGGGAAAGAGGGCCAGAGAGAGCACAGAGAGGAGAGCAGAGGGGAGAGAGGGAGCCAGAGAGCACAGGGAGAAGAGCAATGGAGAGAGAGGGAGCAAGGTAGCACAGAGATGAGAGCGGAGGGGAGAGAGGGATTGAGGGAGCACAGAGAGGAGAGCAGACGGGAGGGAGAGCAGAGCAAAGACAGAAGAGGGTGTAGCTAGGGCAAGACTCAACATGCCCCTGTGGAGTAGCCTATGGCACAGACTCTGCTGGAAAAACTGGAAAATTAACCTTCCTTAGAAAGGAAATGAATTCTTAATCGGTTCTTTTTTGTGTAGAAATCCTCTGGAATGATTTCTATGATTATATTTTGTGTAGTCCTGCAAAGTAGTAGAGGTAACAAACGCAAAAAACAATGACTCAACTCAGATAACAGACTTGCACATTTGATTCAACCAAACAGCAAACAATCTGCTGCGCTTACCCAGTAAGGGTAGTTTCCATCCCCGAAGAGACTGCTTACTATGTGCCATGAGCAGGGTGTGGTGACCGCCACTAATCCTAACATATGAACCCAAACAAAGTCAAGCAGGAGAGAACTGCTCTGGTGATCCCAGATTAGTGGCGATCCCCATGCTAGCTCCAGGAATAGCACCTGCCTGCTCAATGTCAGACTCTCTCCATACCGCTAATGAACTAGCCGAGTTCACCACTCCAACCCATCCCACTCAGTAGGCAGCTACATGTTTATTTGGAACCTTTGTGATCCTGGATACCACTCAGGTGGAGTGGAAGTGTTCATTTGCCATTCTCAGAGCCAGATGTCAAGATGTCAAGCTTTTTAGTGTGTTTCTTCTCCACATGCTGTTGAAGTATGTGTACATAGTGCATTATGTTGAAGTGTACTCACAGAGGAACACGGATTGGAACACACTCTTTGTTTATGTGTATCATATGCAGACATCAGACACACAAGTCTGGCTGAGTAGTATGAAGTAGTATGAAGTATAGCGATCTGTACCACTTGACTACCGCTTCTGACTTCCCCCACACTCCCTTTAGATACGTTTGCTCATCTTTGACATTTTGCTCACACGTAGGGCTTTATTTACCTGATCGATCCTGCTGCGGGCCTCCTCTACCTCCTTGTCCTGCATGTCGGCCTCTATGGTGTAGGTACCAGCATCGCTCAGGCTGTCCTCCTCCTCGTTCCTGAAGGGCCTGGGTGTCCTGGAGTCTGGGCCTGCTGCCTTCAGGGACATCATGGAGGGCACGGAGGACTGCTGGGAGGCGGAGGAGTGGTGGGAGCGGGGGACTGGGGTGCTCCGCTGGAGGGCGGCGTGGGTGGCAGAGACGGACGTTAGGGGTGAGGAGGAGGAGGATGAGTAGGGGGCAGGGGCAGTGGCTATGGCTGATGCTGAGCGGGACTGGCGGAGGAACTCGTTGGCAAAGTCCTGTGCCAACTTGGAGCGCTGGCCCACGCTGCCAAAGGGTCGCGAGGAGGCTGAGCGCGAGGAGAAGTTGGCGGAGGAGGAGGAGCTGAGGCGCACGTCCGTCTTCTCCCGCCGCAAGGAGCCTGCCCGCTGGAAGCCTCCCGAGGATGAGGAGCCCTTGAGGGGGATGGTGAACTGCTGCGTTGGGGGGTTGGAGCCCTGCGCTGCAGCACTACCTCTCTCCCCCAACAGGGCGGCGCTCTTCTTCTTCTCCAGGCGGGCCTTCAGCGCGGCGTTGGCCTCGCCAGGCCCCATGTTGTTGCTGAAGGACTGCGAGCGCTTCTTGCGACCGCTGCTGCTGTTGTCGTCAAAGAACTCAATGACAAAGGCCTGCTGGGGGTCGCCACGCACCTGGCTCTGGGAGGGAGAGGACAGAGCCGGGGTGGAGGACGTGAGCGGCGCCTCGATGGAAGGTGGGGTGAATGGTCGTGCTGAAAGGTCAGAGGGCGAGTGCTGGCGGGGTTGAGGTGAGCTCCGTGGTGAGGCTCCTGACTGAGAGTGCGGGCTAAGCTTCTCCTTCACAAGAGGATCCTCTGAATCACTCTGGGTCCCATCCTCATGCTGGTGATCTGTCAAACACACACATTAAACACCAGGGAAAACAAACAAAGAGTTGCATAAAACAGCACATAAAACTCCATGCTCAATCCATGCAACAGCCATGCAAGTGCCATATAACTCACAAGCTCCCTGCTGCCCAATGTTTTCACAAGTTTGCCACAACATTTACATTGGCCTCTGCTTAAGGCTTAAGAAATCAGGTGAAGGTAATCTCAAGCCTTTCAAATCCCTCACAATTCCAGTGCTAACCAATGGCAAACCAGTTAGCCATACAAACACACACACACACACACACACTCACCCTTCAGAGTCTTGCTGTTAATGGGCAGGTCACTCTTTGTGCTGTACAGATCATCTGTGTGTGACTTCCTCCTCATTATACCGACATCACTCTGCACCAGCCAATCAGCAACCTTGCTCTCCACCGACATCTCCTCCATGGGCGTGGCGGCTGCTGGCTTGGCTCCACCACCTGGCTGCTGTGTCCGGCGCTGCCGAAAGGAGAATTTGGTCACGTGATCCTTGATCTTCATCTTGCCTGGTGTGCAGTCGTCAAACTCGATGGTGAAGGACGCATGGCTCTGCATGACAGGCGGCGTCTGGGGGTGCGGAGCGGGGATGGGGATTGGCTTGCTGGGGAGCTGGGCGTCCGTGTCCTTAGTAGGGATCTCCTGCAGCGGCAGTGGCGCCGGCGGATCGGGCGTCTTCGATCGGCTGACCGGTTGCTGGAACTCCTTGGTGGGGATCTCGAAGTAGCTGGGCTCCCGGCGGTAAGCGTAGACAGGCTTGCTGGGGTCGTCGGCGTGGCAACCGTTGACCCCCGCATGCTCCTGCCGCATGCCGTCCTTGCCTTCAGCTACGAGGGGAAGAGAGAGATTTAGAGATGAATAGGCATCCGTGATGGGCGATGTGAGAGTTGTGATGTGAGCTGGAGCCAAGGCACGGACAGGAGACGCCTCACAGAGGAGAAATAGGTGAGAGTTCAGCACAGCACAGCAAAGCCTTACAGGAGTTATATTTAGACACCTCTCAGCCTGCTCCTGCCTCAGTGGGAGATGGCAATCGGAGTCAGAACTGACAATCAAACACACACACACATGCACATAGTAGAAACACACTGCCAACTGGGAAGTGAGACAGTGTACATACAACAGCATGTGTAATGCCACAAAGACAGCACTTCCTTCTGTCTTTGTTTTAGAGGAGAGGAGAGGAGAGGAGAGAACTCCCAGTGCTTTGCCTAAACAACTCTCCACCTGTGCCAGCTGGACCACTCAGTGCACACATGGCTCTGGGAAAGCCAGCTGTGTGGATGAGCATGTGTGTGAGAGTGCTTGTGTGAGTGTGTGTAGAAAATCTGTGTCTGTGGGAATATACTGCAGGACATGAATATGTGTGTGTGTGCGTGTCTAGAGCGTTCACATATGTGTTTCACATTAAGTCTACAGGAGCAAATGTTTGTGTATGTATGATTGTGTGAGGGTAACAGCTTGTGTGTGCTCTTTTCATTGCATGTGTATGTGTGTGTGTGTGTGTGTGTGTGTGTGTGTGTGTGTGTGTGTGTGGAACCACTGGTCCAACTGACTGGTCCAATTGTCAGTTGACCTCGATTAGCTCATGCACTCAGTTATCTATGTGATCTGTTCAGGTGGAGGCTAACTACGAACTAAGCCTGCATTAACAAGATCAGATGCTCAGCATCATACAGATCAAATTATCTATAGAACTGTGTGTGTGTGTGTGTGCATGTGCTCAACATTCTCTCACCAACTGAACTGTAGTAAAACAAAGATGGCTTGATATGGCACAAATATATGATATGGTGCAAATATGATCCATGATATGGTGTAATTATGATGTATATATGACATGGCATGATGGAAAGTAAACTGATATTTACAACGTGAAGTATTTATGGAGTGTGCAGCCAGGCATAATGCTCAAGTTCTTAAGCTTAAGTGTGTGTGTGTGTGTGTTTGTGTGTGTTTAGACATAATGCTCAAATTCTACAAAGTGTGGGTGTGTGTATGTGTGTGTGTGTTTAGACCTGTGAGGCTGCTGATGGTCTCTGATGGTCTGCCTTTGGTGGGCTGCTCCTCATGCTCCTCATCATCCTCCCCCCACCATGAAGGTTGCCCATACAGAGGAGTGGGCTTGGACACTGGGGCTTCTGTGGAGAGCGCATGCACACACACACACACAAGAAGAGGATTTAGTAAGTAAATAGTGCTCACAGGATTGTTGTTTCAAATACATGACCATGCAAGGACTGGAAAATCCTTGCCTCGTTTCCCAGCATCAAATAACCGTCTGCCAGTCTACCATCTGTAAACACACACTGTTTCACTGTAACTGCATGCAAACTATTTGTCCTGTTCTACCCAATAAGTTGCCACTGCTCATATAATTTCCTAACATTCTAATAATGCTATATTGGCACTAGACATATTATAACTCCATTTTATACCACTGCTTGATCAAATTTCCTATTGTGATGCGCTGTTTTGAATGTGCACTGTTTTCAGATATCCGCACACCTATAAAGTTCCACTTTTCTGGCTGTCTTACACTTGCACATCAATTTGCTTAACTCACTGTGAAGTTTAAATAAACTTTAAAAGAAGGGGGGTTACAATTTAACGGCATGAACGCCATTCGCAGCAGAGCAACATTGTAACTTGTGACCAAGATGGTTTTTAAGTCTGTTACACTGCATTTAGGAGTATGGGAAATGGTGATTTTAAAAAAGCCAAGACCAGACGGAATCCTTGAATGCAGCGCTGAACAGCATGGAACGAAGACCCACTTTTCATCATAGTAACTATACATTTAGAACTAATGACGGCAGTTTATCCAAGTAAGTTTTCAATGAGTCTGTGCGTAGCGGAAAGAAGTAGCTCTGCAAACGAGCCTGTGTTAGCTATTAAAATGAGGAAATGGGCCCTGATGAAATGTAAAGTCTCAGAAGAACTTTTGTTCAGGATGGTCACTCTTTTCCGGTGAATGTCTATTTTTGTGAAGTACGGTGGGCTAGACTGATATTATACATAAGTATTAGATGTATAGTGTAGTTTTACTTGTTTACTATGCAAAGTAAGCCTAACTAATAACCTCTCCATGTTTCTTGCCAGTTCAGGGTTAATTTTGTAGTTAGCTTGTAGCTGTAGCCTCATTATTCAATTGTTTACCAAAGTAAAAGCTAATTACTGGAGAAGAGTGATCATCCTGAATGAAAGTCCTGCCATGAGAGTCCATTGTTAGCAAAACTACGTAGTGCAGACGTGGCAACAGTAATATAAGCAGAATAACGAACTCCACGCCGTACATATATCAGTGAATATTACACTTATCGAGGTGCAAACGCTGTGTTGTTCATTATCCTTACGCATTGCTGTTGTTATCTGACTCCCATGTTGTCTAGAGAGTCTAGAGTAATGCACAGCGGTGTGTCAAAAGGAGTGCACAGTGGTGTGTCAAGACAAGTGCGCAGAGGTGTATCCAGCGGAGTGCACAGAGGTGTGTTAAGAGGAATGTGCAGAGGTGTACCCAGCGGAGTGCGCGGAGGTGTATCCAGCGGAGTGCGCAGTGGTGTCTTTCAGAGGAGTAGGCATTGCCAAAAAAACTGCAGGCATCAGAGAGCAGCGACAAGAGAACCAGATGACACCACTCCCCACACCAACACCCGCTCGCTCACTCACACACACACACACAAACATGCACTCACCTTGATCTGCCAAGACAGACAAACACACATACACGCATGCACACGTGCACACACACACACACACACACACACACACACACACACACACACACCATTTCTTTCACCCACACATAATGTAGCAGACACAGACACACACACATACATTGAGTGTAATCCCCTTTCAGAGAGCCAACACTACTCTTAATCCTAATCCTAATCCTAATCCTGTTTTTTCACTGGAGGTGATACAAAATACAAAAAATCAATTAAACAGTGAGACAGATGCAGCTGTTTTTACGGGAGGGAGAGAGAGAGGGAAATGAGTTGGAGAGATGACTGTTAATGTGTGAGTAAGTGGAATGTGTGTGAGGGGGAGCTGCACTAGTGATGATGGGGCCCAAATCCAGTCTTTGACCTTTCTCTCATGACGTCAAACAGCAAAGTCGTCTACTTGTCTACATGAAAAAAAAAACAAATGCAAACAACACACAGGCAGAAGGATAGGGGGGTGTACGAGTATGTATGAGTGTGTGTGTGTGTGTGTGTGTGTGTGTGTGTGTGTGTAAGAGAGAGGGGGAGAGAGAGAGGGTGCTGAAGCGGCACATTCTTGATCAGCCGAGCAGTTGAGCACAGTCAGACGATCAGAACTCTGGTCTGTTACCGCAGTAACCCACAGTGGAATCAACAAAAGAGGAGAGGGGCAAGAATGTAGGACACACACACCCACACACACACACACACACACACACACACACACACAACCATCTAGAAAGACTCATTGCCTCACTGCCTAAAACAAACCCAGATATGGTAATACTAAAGATCTAACTCTCTCCAGATCTGTCACTCTCACATCTCCCAAACACTCCAATGTTGACTTTTGTTTCTGCAGGCTTATCAGGCCATTATCTCCTGTTTGCCTTCCCCCCTCCACCCTGCCAGGACAACACAGGGCCTGTGGGAGATAGACGCCATGCTTTGCACAGCGCTGCATGTCTAACGTCTGTATGTGCTCTATGCTGCCTGTGCCTGGATGACTGGGAGCTAGTGATACTGCATGCAGTCAATGGTGTTGAGTGCAACTTTGCATGGGGCTGTGTGTGGATGGCCAGGAGCTAATGACATGGAGCCAGCAGGCAGCAGTGTTAGGTGGAGCCGGATGTCATGTCAAGTGAAGTGATGTGATGTGATGTCCTGTAATGTGACTGAACTCCTCAGAGCTGTTCTAGGCTTGAGAGGAGCTCTAAGTGCATGCAGGCATCTCTGACTTCCTGCACTGGAAAGAATGAGGGCCACAGTCACAGAGGGTGGAACATGACAACACCCTAGTCCCATAGGAGAGAGAGAGAGGGAGAGCAGAAAGTGTGGAGAGAGACCCAGTCAGTATAGAAGGAACGACAGAGGAAAAGAATAGCACGATGGTGGATGCCTTGGCTGAATGAGTCAGAAAGGAAGAGGGAAAGTCTGACGTAGTGAAACATTAACAGATACAATGTGAGAAACAGAGAGAGCCAGTGGGAACGAGAAAAAAATAATAGAGAAAGCGAGAAAGAGAGTGAGAAAGAGAGAAAGCGTTAGAGACACATGAGCTACCAAAAGCAGTTCCCTGCCTAAGGGCCACTCTTTACCAAACACCACATACAACCATATACTGGAGACAGCCAGGTCTCACTCTCAATCATCTTTGAAAATAGGCTCATTGATTTTTTTGAAAGTTGCAGTTGTTATATTGGCTTGTTGTCCCCAGTGCTTTTGATCAGTGGGCAAGTCCACCTCATGTCAGAGGCTGATGAGGGAGTATAGAGTAGTTAAGGGCTCCTCAGAGAAAAACAATCACACACTCCATGACAACTCAGACACATGCCCTAGCCTAGCCCTGCTCAGACCATGTGCTGCTAACCCATGCCAACCTTAGCACATGATCCCCTCCAGGGACAAACGCAGGGCAAACACCTGAAAAAACACTGAGGTTGATAAAGGGTCAAGGCCCCTGTGACCAGCACCAGGACATGAAGAGCGCCTGTCCACGGGGAGAACAGGAGGAGGGAGGTTGCAGTGGGAGAAAAAGGCAAGGTGATCTCCTACCACCGTGTGTGTGTGTGTGGGCAAGGTGATGTGCACATGACTCAGGGCTGATCTCTTCCTTATGTGGGGGGATAAGGGCCAGGGATGAGGAGGAGCAGGAGGAAGGTGGAGGTGCCTCCAGCTCTGGAGCGCCTTACTGAAGGCAAGGAGCAGAGGCTAATCCCTGTGCTGTGATCAGACTGGATAAAGGGCTTCATTAAAGCGCTGCAGGAGTGGCACTGAGCTCTGCTGAGTTAGCATGATGCTAATGAACCCAGATGCCTGCTGCGGGGCACACCGAGAGGCCACATAGCACACACAACAAGCTGGGCTGTGTATAGTGCCAGAGATGTTCCGAGTTGTTCGACTACACACTGATGACCAATTACAGTCGCTCTACACACTAAAACCAAACTAAAATGTGGACCTATATGTAATTGTTGCTCATTCTTCCCATTTGTGTGCAAATGGAAACACAAATAGCTGGTTTAAGACCTTCTGATTTAATTTGAGGGAATCAGGAAATATGTAAACACAGCCTTGGGGCTCAATAAGGAAAGTGTGTGTTTGTGTTGGTGTGTGTGAACTACAGTGGCCTGTTTCACTGCAGCAAATGGAAAGAAATGGCTCCAATCCATTAAGGGCAGAAAGCGGCAGTGTCTCTGGCAAAGGCAGGGCTGGGAGAGGCTTTCCCAGACGCTAGCTGACTCATGAATGAGGGCTATTCACAGCCAGCCAGTGCCTTTAAATCCAACTGGACTCGAGCTAAGGATCCATGAGATACTTTCAACTCCACGGTGCCATGAAGGTGAGTTTCACACTCAGGGAAACAGACAGTGTCCTGACACAGGGTGTGCTTTAGTGGTCAGTCTTTGCTTTCTGACTTGCTGCTTGATAAAGTGTGGAGTGGCTTAACACATTCCAGGAAGAACCTGCTGAGTAACTAGGGACCTAGAGAACACACATCATACAACAAATACCTAATCAAATAAAACAATGACAAACATACACCTTAATGAAATATTAGGATTACCCTGAGCCCTGAATATAAAAACACACACACACTCTCACACACACACACACACACACAATCACAACAACTTGTGTGGCCCAAAAGACAGCCTTCTGAAAAATAACTTGGATTAAACACACACACACACACACACACAAACCATCACAACAACTTGTGTGGCCCAAAAGACAGCCTTCTGAAAAATAACTTGGATTAAAAAAAACACACAAACACACGCTAAATCCAGACAGGGCACATGTATCAGTGAAATCCCAGGCACCTGCGGAGGCACAGCGGCATGTCCCTGACAAAAGCCTGGGTGGTTGGCAAGAAGGCTGGACACTGGGCCTGCCAAAGCTCACTAGATCCCTCATCCTCTCAGTCAGTCTTAAGCTGTCCAACCCACAAAGCCCCAGGACATCACACACACAGCCAGCCTCTCTCACAGCCAAACACAGTCACTCAGACATAAGGGGACAGGGAGACACTCAGATGAGATGAGAAACACAAGGGAGAAGGAAGAAGACAAAAAAAGAGAGAGAGAGAAAGAGAGATATAGAACGATAGAGCAAGTGTGAAAGAGAGCTAGAGGCTATTTGTTCATTTGTTTTATCAGCACATCAGTGCATGCATGAAGGAACATTGTCAGGACAGCATTCAAATCAGCCGCGAGCCACAGACTTCCTTTTCCCCCAAACACATGGCTTTGGTCTCAGCTAGGAGAGATAGGCAAATCCCTGTACCTCTCCACTGTCCAAAACACACTACAGCACTAGAGAGATATGGGGGCCAAGCAGTGGGAGAGTGCTGGGAAATTAACATCACCTCAACTTTCTCTTGTCCCCCTGAAGCCTGAGGGTGTACTGGGTTCCTGCTGATGACATTCATTGTGTGTGTGGAAGGAGCAGGCATGTTCAGCTCTGTGGTTACCGTACCTGCGGTGGGTTTGCGTTCACTCTTGTCCTGCTTGGAGTTGGAGGATGTTCTGCTCTTCACCTCCGTGTGATCCCGTTTCTTGGACTCGGATGACTTAACACCAATCTGCAGCTGGCTGGTGTACTTCTCATGCTAGAATTAAACACACACACACACACACACACACACACACATAAATAAAAAGTCCTGAGTGTAAGTACCGATAAAACACCCATCATTTCACACATTCAGAGGGATATGAATCGACACAACCATGGCTACTAATACAGTACAGCCTTTCATGATACCTCAACACAGAGAGGAACACAATACCCCCACACACACATTAGTGAATAAACACGAGCAACCTACCATACATAAACATACACTACATTACCAAAAGTATTCGCTCACCCATCCAAATGACCAGAATCAGGTGTCCTAATCACTTGGCCTGGCCACAGGTGTATAAAATCAAGCACTTGGGCATGCAGACTGTTTTTACAAACATTTGTGAAAGAATGGGCCGTTCTCAGAAGCTCAGTGAATTCCAGCGTGGAACTGTCATAGGATGCCACCTGTTCAACAAATCCAGTCGTGAAATTCCCTCGCTCCTAAATATTCCACAGTCAACTGTCAGCTCTATCATAACGAAATGGAAGAGTTTGGGAACAACAGCAACTCAGCCACGAAGTGGTAGGCCATGTAAACTGACGGAGAGGGGTCAGCGGATGCTGAAGTGCATAGTGCAAAGAGGTCGCCGACTTTCATCGTCAATTGCTAGAGCTCCAAACTTCATGTGACCCAAGTCCAAGTACAGTACACAGAGAGCTTCATGGAATGGGTTTCCATGGCTGAGCAGCTGCATCCATCACCAAGTGCAATGCGAAGCGTCAGATGGAGTGGTGTAAAGCATGCCGCCACTGGACTCTAGAGCAGTGGAGACGCGTTCTCTGGAGTGATTAATCACGCTTTTCCATCTGGCAATCTTATGGACGAGTCTGGGTTTGGACGTTGCCAGGGGAATGATACATTTCGGACTGCATTGTGCCGACTGTGAAATTTGGTGGAGGAGGAATTATGGTGTGGGGTTGTTTTTCAGGAGTTGGGCCCCTTAGTTCCAGTGAAAGGAACTTTGAATGATTCAGGATACCAAAGCATTTTGGACAATTCCATGCTCCCAACCTTGTGGGAACAGTTTGGAGCGGGGTCCCTTCCTCTTCCAACATGACTGTGCACCAGTGCACAAAGCAAGGTCCATAAAGATATGGATGACAGAGTCTGGTGTGGATGAACTTGACTGGCCTGCACAGAGTCCTGACCTGAACCCGATAGATCACCTTTGGGATGAATTAGAGCGGAGACTGAAAGCCAGGCCTTCTTGACCAACATCACTGTGTGACCTCACCAATGCGCTTTTGGAAGAATGGTCAAAAATTCCTATAAACACACTCCTCAACCTTGTGGACAGCCTTCCCAGAAGAGTTGAAGCTGTAATAGCTGCAAAAGGTGGACCGACATTATATTGAACCCTATGGGTTAGGAATGAGATGGCACTTAAGTTCACATGTGACTCAAGGCAGGTGAGCGAATACTTTTGGTAATATTGTGTAAATCAAATAGCCATACAACACATACACATACGCGCACGCACACACACACACACACACACAACAGATAGTATTAACACATTCTAAAGCTCGAACACCACTAATTAGGCATTTACAAGATACAAATACTCTCACACACACACACACACACACATTACCTTGAGAGCCTCCTCTGGTACCTTGTGCTGGCTCTTCTCCAGGATGTACACGTGAGCATGTGGGCACTAATAAGGACCTTAAACACCAGTGCTGATGCCGCCATGCTATTAAAGGGAAGACCTGAGACCCAGTGCAATTCAGCTGAGCACAGACCCTCAACTCACAAGCATCTACGGCGACCTTAAGACTGCTACTCTACACAAGCATCTAGACTATTCCAGAACACTATTCTAGAACATGGTTGCTTCCTTGGAATTTAACCCAAAGATCATTTATATGGAAACCAACAGCTTTGTGTGTTTAGATCATGTCTGGCATACTTTCCTTTCAGAACATGGGGAACATTCAGTGGCTCATGAAGGACAAAGCGGCTTTGCTGCCAGTGATCCAAGATGGAATTTGAGTGGGTCTAGTTTTTTTCCGGGTGAGGAAATATAAGGATTTTCTAGTAAACACAAAGATTTAATCTGAACATGATTTACAGAGACATTTCCTTCCTGATTATAAAAGTGGAAAAAAAAGAGATCCCATGAGCAGATGCGTCTGAAAAGATATCATATCCAAAGCGGATGACGTCAGAGAGCTTGAGCGTGATGTAAGTTTGGTCCGGGATTCGGAGGTCGTTGACAAACGTCTGGGAGGAGAAATAAGAAGACACAAACACAAACCCATGAAGACACCCACAGAACAACACAAATAAGCTTAGTCAGTGGTATCAAT
Source organism: Tenualosa thibaudeaui (assembly GCA_027481765.1). NCBI lineage: Eukaryota > Metazoa > Chordata > Actinopteri > Clupeiformes > Clupeidae > Tenualosa > Tenualosa thibaudeaui. Next base: position 1,468,941 of record JAIFZK010000013.1, on the reverse strand, counting down.
GAAGTTATTGTGCGCCCTAGGAAATCAGCTCTGCTTGTTCCTCTCCACAGGTCTGCCTTGCTGTCTAGTGGCCTGGCCAGCATGTTGGAGCCAGTGGAGGCTCTAAGGTGCCCCTAAGAGGTACGACAGCCCCCCCCCCCATGAAAGTTAAGCTTTCACCAGTGTAAGACTGTAATAAGATTGCAGGGGTTATGCAATGAGGGTGTCTAAGCTGGGACACATGGGGAGCCCCAAAAAGCCTACAAGACTGGGTCCATTCATCCATTCTCATTGCAGGACACACACATATTTCTAGACAAATTAATTTTGCATTTCACAATTTTCAATTTTCACAAATGACCCTCATAGGCTGTGTATTGTATTCTCATATAGAACATTTCAGCTGGGCTTAGCAACTAAACAAATGTGCTAGTTGGGTGGCAAGAACCGCGTATTCTCCAATGGAACTGAATAGCATCACCCTTTATGTTGATTTAACCAAGATAAAAAAACTATTTGTTACCATGATCTTGTTGACTGAGATGTATGTTTTAGAGCAGGGGTGGCCAAACCTTTCTGTATGCAGGCCACTTACTGAAAAATCTAATTTCCCATGGGCCAATGCAAAATTTCAACCAAGTGAAGTTTAGATCAGAAAACCCTCATACTGTCCAAAACAGTCCATATGCATTATATAGTGCTTAATGATGCAATTGACAAACATGTCACACTAACTTAGATGGTACTTGTATCCATGGCAAATCAATGTGACAATGCAGAGACTATGATGTGTGATTATATAATATTAGATTAATGTAACAATGGGCCACATTACATTTTGTATTCAGACTTCATGGCGGGCCACTTGAAAGAGAGCTAGGAGTTGAAATTGTCCTCCGGGCCTTAGTTTGGCCACCCCTGTTTAAGAGGTTGTTGCTGTTTGTTAGACAATAGCTAGGCTACAATCATCTGCTTCACTTAGTTAGTTAATAGCTTAATTACAATCGTCTGCTAACTGGCACACACATAGGGATAGCGATAAGATACTTCTGGGTGGAAGAACACTACTGTTTACCAACATTCTAAACTCCCCTATTCTATTCCTCCTCTCAGACTCATCATTCATGTTCTGCATTCCGAGACTAACCAACTAATGTTAGTAACAGACACTGCTAAACATATGAATTCATCCTTAGGCAAAACAAAGGCAACACAATACACAATGCAGAGAGAGGTAAGCTGTTGGGCCAGTTTCTACTGTAACTAAAACAGATATGTTGTAACCATAGTTTACAGTTTGGTCCAAATGAGCACTGTGTGTTTCTGTTGAATGACGTGTTTAAGCTGCTTGTTCCATGAACAGCACTATTCAAATGGAACCAGTTGTGCACTGTACTGAGTACAGACTGAGTCCAGGGAGCAGGATTAGTCAAGAGAGCAGGAGGCCATTAGGGCCTCCACCATCAGGGTTAGATAGGGTTACATCTAAGAGGGTGTCTGGAGCAGGGGAACTGCTTGTACAGTGGCTTATATGTTTGACAACTGGCCTCTGATCAGTGTTGAGTGCTTTGGGGGCACTGAAGCTTTCGACCAAAAGAAACAGGCGATCTTGGAGCAGAGAGACATTGTGCTTGAAACTACTGAGCCAGCAGTTCCCTGTGGAGAGTAGGTGCAGGTGCAGACCAAAAAAGTCAGAGAGAGACAAGAGGGGTTAGAGAGAAAGATGAGGGACAAAGAGTGAGAGGAAAAGAGAGGAACGGGGATGGGAAAGAGCAGGACAACATGAGAGAGATGTGCAGATAAATGACAGAAGAAACAAAGAGACAGAGGAATACAAACAACAGAGAGAGAGAAGAGAGAGAGAGAGAGGGAGAGAGGGATTAAGGGACACAGGGAGAAAGAGGAAGACACAAAGTGACAGAAAGAAAAAGAGAGAATGAAAGAGCAAGAGGGAGGGGGATGGAGAAAAAAAAGAGTGTGGCGAATAGAATGGGATCAAAGCAGCAGAAGAATGCAGAGCTCTCTGCATGTAGCCAATCAAGCCATAGTGGCGTTGACAAACAGTTCTTTTGTGCTCAGGGGCCCAAGCTGGTGGCAGGCTCCATAATGACTGGAGCTGGGATGGGCCAGCTACCTGCTCCTGCTCTCTACTCTCAGTGAACATCACTGCCCCTCACTGCCCCCCGCTGACCCCCACTCCCTCACACAGAGTGAGCATGTCTGTTCCAGACACAACATTAGCTTGCATTACACCTACTGGTTTACCTCACATGTCACTGGTGAGGTACTTCAGGACTAGCAGTCTGCTGACAGTCAAGCTTATCAACTCTTAGTTGACAGCTTTTATTGCGCCAACACCAGGCTGAGGGTTGGATGTCTGATAAGAGTCAGGCCTGTCAATGAGTTTCTGATGTCAGCAGACCTCTGCCTGCATGTTTGCGGCCGATTCAGCACTGGCAACAGAGCCATCAGCAGTGGCAGCGGTCAGTTGGTAACACAGTCTGTTGTCTGCATTCAGTCCTATTAGCAAAGAGGGTTCATGTGGAGTGAGGGGGTTGGGGAGGGTTGGATTCCCCTGTTATGCAGACCAGAGTCGAAAAGTTAGATTGTGTGACACTCCCACATCTGCCCACCAGGGGGGTATTCCAAAAACTGGGTTTACTAGCTTAACTGGGTATGTTAACCCACAGTAAGTGGTAAACCTGGATTTTCAGTTTCAAAATGGTCAGATTAAGTAAGTCACTATGCTTTGAACATGACCTGGCAGTGGATAGGTTTTGTTCAGGTTATATTCTGGTTATCGGTTATGTTCTGGTACTTCAAATGCATGTTTAAGCAAGGCTTAAAACTTGCTACACAATAGTCTTTCCTTTTCAGAAAGCTTGCAATATTGAGGTTGAAGCCTAAATTGTTCACGCTGTTTACCTTGAGAGTATAGTAGGACAATGATTTGACATCATGGCTTTTAACAACTATTTGCCAGTGTGCAACCGTTGGCAGCGTAATCTGTAGGACCAGTATTTAACCTTATCCATCCCGATATTTCTATGTTTATGCAAAAACAATGTGCACTGCTCTGTCTTTTTGTGACTGGGAGTTTTTGCAAAGTCTGGTCGGTACGCAAAGTGTGCCTTACACTAAACCAATTCATGCGCATCTTCATTCATTTTTCTGGATATTAAGATTAAATTAATAGATGGCATTTAGGATTCTCAAGGAAAAGTTTCAGTGTACGCATGGGCTGAGACTCAGTCCTTAAAGCGCCTGTGACATACAGTAACTGTTCATCTACCAATGTGCCATATGCTATTGCATGATATTATGACGTTGCGCAATGAATCTCCCTTAATTGAGGAGCCTGTTCTGAGGAACTCATTTACTAGGATGATGTGAGTACATGATTAAATCCATCAAAAGCACTTTGATTTAAATAATACATACACCACTTTTAATTGTTTCCATTGCATGCGTCATTGTCTGAAAAGACAAATACTGCTTTATAGTTCCAATAATGCCATAATTAACTGACAGGCTGCTCTTCTAAGCATAGCAGTTCTATCTCAAGTTTTAAATAGTTAATCACCATCCTCTATTTAAGAACGGCAACGAGAATGTGCGCTTAACTAATAGCCTATAACAATAAAATAACGACTGAACAATATTTTTGCTATTACAATTCTCTTCTCGTTGGCCTTGAAAAAACCTGTGTTGCTCCGCCCCTGAGAAATACGGTGCACGTCGTTTAGTCATTTTCACTCATGGTTTCGACTCTCAATAGATGAGGTCTTTAAAAGTTTGCCATTAACGTGAACAACTCTAGGTTACCCAACACGGGGTTAGCTGAGCTAATTCCAAGCCAGAATTTTGGAACCGACTTATTAGGTTCAGTCGTCATGGGTTCAGTCAACCTCGAGTTCAGACATTAACTCAATTGTTTGTTAAACCTCCTTTTTGGAATATTTTACGGAACTATTCACATTTGCTCCCACTGTAACGTATTATGTTGCTCTATCTTGGTCAGTATTCAATGATCTTTGCTATTAGTGCAGGGGGCAGTGAACTAAACTGGACACACCTCCCTCTCTGCACCTCAGATTTCATTTTCTGTCTCAGTCCTGCCCTGAGTGACACAAAAACACAGCTCTCTGTGTGTGTGTGTGTGTGTGTGTGTGTGTGCTAATGTAACCAGCACTGAAGGGTGACATCTTGAAAGAAGATTACCAGATCTCTCTTAGACCTGAACCTGCAGCTTCAATAACTGAGCAGTAACAGTGACTAGCACAAAGCCATCCATAATGACACAACAGGCTGCATAAAGCACTACACACCTGTGTGACTGGCCAGCCCATGCCAAAGAAAGGCTTTAGAAGTGGTGGGAGGAGGCAGACCCTTATGGCTGGAGAGCCTTCTGACCCTTATGCCTTATGGCTTTAACTCACCCCATTAAGGCTGCCAAGATCCTTCACCAGGTGCTCGTCTGTGGTAGGGTCATAGTTAATGACGGCGTGCTGCTTGTCCACACTGCGGGACTGTGAGAGAGACAGAGAGAGAGAGAGAGAGAGAGAGAGACTTGAAGGCATAATTTTTATGGAGTACACATCAAATTCAACTAGAGAGCCACATCATTACTGAACCATCCTTCCAGTCCCACATGAAACCTCATGTTGGAAAACAGATCTGTCTTCATTGAGTTATGCACTGGAATCAACGCAGCAGAAACACATACCCCTTGGCCTTTCCCTCATGTCATTATTATCCACTCAAGGTCTCCCTCTCCTCTCCTCCTCCTCCATCTTCACCTCCCTACGTCTCCTCCTCCTTCATCTTCAACACTCCCTGCATCGCTAGCTGAAGTTCAAAGGCTCAGCTCTGGACAGACGAGCTTGTTTGCAGAGGTCTCGTTAAGGCCCATCAACGAGGCCGTTTCATGGCTCTGTCACATCACATCTACAACACTGCCAATTCTCCAGCCCAGAGGGGGGGGGGGGGCAGAGAGAGGGGGAGGGAGAGAGAGACAAAGAGAGAGAAAGAGAGAGATGTTGGGAGGCATGCCCCTCTCTAGTGCACACCGTGTTCTCACAGCACTGAAAAGACCCGAGATCAGGTCAGTGGACTTGACCACTCTGTGGCCTCAGTGCAGACTGAAATGCTTCAGCAGATTAAGGGCCAAACTAGGGGGCTTGAGAGCTCAAGTGCGTGTCCTCTCTTTCCCAGTCTCTCATGCTCTCAGCCCCTCTTACTAGAATCCACAAAATAGCCAAGCGATTCATCAAATGATTAAGGTACAGTAAACTACAAACAAATCCAACTTCGGAGTTAATCCCACACCTCCTTCAGAGAAACCCTTGTTTGTTTGTGGTTTTCTGGATTCACTAAACACGTCTTGTGTGTTATTCCCATAAGGAGCCAGTGCGGGTCTTATCAGTGAGATGGCAGATAGGAGCCCTCTGTCCCTGTGGCCACGGTCTGCAGAGAGAGCACGCCACGCCTCGCCTCGCCTATTTATACAGCAGGAGGAGCAGGCCTACCCTATGTGCTACAGATGTCCTCATAGGGGAAATTTTACTAGTGGCCCTACAAGATGTTATCACACACACGAGTCAGCAAAACAAAACATGATTACACTTACCACTACACACACACACACACAAGCGCATGTGCACTTACATACACACACACTTACACAAACACACATCACTGGTTGCAGATGCACTGGTTTATATACCAATGAGGTAAGCAAGCAAAACAACTAAAGAGCATCCGAACTGTGGTTTAGACTTGATTCCAAGCCAGAAGCATTGTTGCCAGTTCACATCAACCCTCCCATACCTCCTTGTATCAACACTGCGAGAAACAGTACACACACACACACACACACACACACAGACAACCACTCTATGAGCCAACAGGGGAGGAGGGGAAGGAAAAACACGAGTGAGGTTTTTTAAAGAGGCAGACACAGATGATAAGGCACTCATCATACTAAATGGGTGAGGCATAGACAGTGTGGACATGCAGCCAAGTCCCTTGAATGTGCACAAGAGGAACTTTTGAATTCTGCTGGCTAACCATTGCAGTAGGGCAGGGCATTCAGAGCAAAGCCACAGGCCAAAAAAGCCACATAAACAATCTGCTGGGCTGTTGTGTTGTGGTGTTGTGTTTCTAGGGGCCCTACAGAAAGGGATGGAAGGAGGATTGGGGAGAGTAGAGGAGGAGCAGGAGAGGAAGAGGAGCTTGCAAGTGAGGAACATTCCAGAGACTCTCAGTGAATGGCCAGAGATATTGTGCACAACTGGAGGAAATGCATTGTGGTGACTGCATTTTGAGACGCTGCCAAAAAGGAAGTCTCCCTACAGGCAAAGTACAGGCCCTCAGGAATCGTCTACACACACACACACACACACACATACACATACACACACTAACACTTTCAAGAAAACATCGTATTATAAATTACACACTTCAACAGAACAGTACAGAAAAGTAAGAGGACACACAGAAACTCATTTTAGATCAGGAAAAGTTTTAGCTTTTCCAAACCACAGGTCAAGTAGGCTACATGAGAATGAAGCCCACTAGCATCCACACAGACACAGGCCCCAGCCCCACCCTGTCTTTATCACAGAAGCACATAGAAGTATCTCACATTCAGTATACCACAGCTCCACACCCATGAGGAAGGGTGCTACTGGACAAGAGACAAGGGCACAGTTAGAGTGGAAAAAGCTTAATTTCTGAAAAGGCATCTATCAGGACGACTATGTATGTTGTGCTGGTGGCTTTAGGACCCTCACCTGCAGCATGAGCTCACAATCATCCCGGCCCACGAAGATCATCTCCCGTGGCAACCGGTGCCGTGTCCCTGAGCTGCTCACCAGGAACCATGAGGTCACACTCATTTTGGCTGTTCACAGCTCCAACATCCTGGGTAAAACACACACCACAAAATTCCACATTGACTTCCTGCTGTCATCTTTTCCTCAAATGATTCACAACATGTTTTAATAAAAAAGTAACCACTAGACAGAAAACAATGTCTGCACTGGATTAGAGTGCACGTAACCATCCACTACTGTTGGTAGTTATCCTGATGAGATTAACTCAAACATATAGTGTAAAGGCAAGATCTGTGTCTGCTTGATCCATTTCTTCTGTTATCTTTCATCTGTTTTTCCAATCAAAAATGAATTTCTCTGAGGCACTGGCAGAAATTACACTGTTGCTGCCATGTTTGTTTAGACAGCTTGTGGCAGACACAGCAGCCGGTCGCATAAAAACAACATAGCATCTAATCAGCCCTGTGGACGCTGCACTGTAGGCACCCGCAATTTCACTGATTGACTCACAGACTACGCACACACACACTGAATGCAGTGTTATCCACTGAGAGACTTAATCCACGAAAACAACAGATTTAACACGTGACTTCAACGACAATGTGACTGTTGGTGGGCTATCGACCATAAAACACTTAGAAGAGACTGTAATGCGGTAATCAGTGCCCTAATGAAATCACCGATGGTGGAAAATATTAAATTACACAGCTGGGGATGAGGTAGACACGGTGAAATGAATAGTAACGTTAGAATATTTACATAAACATTTTTTTCTGACCTAGATAACTCAAGGCTGGTGAGCTGAAAGCATCATCATTAACGTTTTGACATCAACAGCTGTGCAGGTCAAAGGGATTTTTTCTATTGTAAAGAGCACTTTCAGTGGTCATCTAAGAGACTAGTTGAAGTTAATAACACCACCTAAATAAAAATTGTCATCCCCAAAACATTATTTACTTCAGAGGCGAGCGCAATATTTTCATAAGTATGACAGAGAAATGACAGTTAGGAAGTCTCACAACATTGTGAGCCATGTCTGGAGGTAGAGCGATGAATTTATCAACACGTTAGCAAGCTAGCTAACCTAGCAAACTAGCAAGCAAGAATTTCGTTAGAAGCTAGGTAGGTCATCTCACAAAATAAGTTATTTTAGCAGTTCTATATCGACAAGCAAATATATTTGGCATCCTACGTTACTTTTACAATTGTTCTGAACTTTTCTCCGCTCATGGTAAGACCACGCATGATTACGAGACTTTACAGGAACTTCCAACGGTGAGACAAGCTTCCTTCTGACATTCCCAACCCATTCCATTTGACAACCACATAAGTTAGCAGCTAGCTACCTTGAATCCAGATTCCTTTCGCTGAAAGTGACAGCCAGCGTTGCTCTCAGCAAATCTGATCACTTTTACCTGGCAATGGTTTATCTTCTTTCAAACAAGTTATAAATCTGTTTGACATACGACGAGAAAAGGGAAATCCAAATGTCGGTTGTCCAGGTGGATGCAAAACACACCCTCTGTTGAACTGGCTTTGACTTCCAAAGTAGAGCGGAGCCACCAACAGCGCCTCTGGATTACAATACAGCTTGGTGACGCAACTGTCCCAGACGTCAAGTGAAACGCTTTGGCACCTGCCCGAAACTCAGGAAGAACCCTACCTTTTACGAAAGGTGAGCTCAGTTGAATCACAGAATCCTCATACCGGGTAGGTCAGGCAAGATTTTCTCTAACACCGTCAAACAAGTCTTCAGTAATAACTTTAATAGGCCTATGCCTTTGTGGGTAAGATAGGCCTATAGATTTTACATTTCTCGAAATTGATCCTCATAATTTGTTTAGCCAGATCATAATGTGCGTCTCAGGAATGAATGCTCCCATATTAATCAGAACATCATGGCGCATTTATTTAATTCATTTATTTTTTTATTCATTTCAAACATTTTCCAAAAATATATTGCAACTTCATGGCGAGGCAGGCGGGACACAGGCTGTTCAAGTATTAACCACTAGATGGAGCGCTTGATCAATCTTTCTCAGAGCCGTAGCAACCTAGTAGTTGCTTTACCGTAGGGTAAGCGTCTCTTTTTAGGAGTCACTGGCTAACTTAATTTGTGTTACACAGACAAGGACACCCAAACAAGGCCAACTAGGCTATTCCTAGAAAATCAAGACTATTGGGAACAAGCTAGGGTTTCAGAGAAAGCAACATAGAGGAAGACATCTTATTTTATAAATTGGGAGGAATTTTCTTTCAAATTATTACAGAATTAGTACAGAAGAGACCTTCAAAGGAAATTCAAAAAGCCTGTATTGGTATTGTCAATCAACCAAAAATTGTTTTAAATTAATGACATCAGCAGAAATACAGTTCCACACATGGACTCGAGCATCACTGATTTAACAATGCCCTAAGGAAACTTTGCATTAAACACAAAATATTTCTCCTTTAAGTATACACTGATTTATCACCATTGAGATAATCAAAACAGATCTGGGAGATGCCTTGACAATACAATTTACATCGCAAAAGTTATTTTTTCCTGGAAGTTTGAATATCACTGATACATTGGACAATAACCTGCCATCACCTTCCACCTCTTATTTTACCACTGTAGCCCTGGTGATGATGCTTGCTTTTTAATTGACTTATTTTGCAAAACAGTCATGTGATATTTAATATAATCAGAACATTATATCAGCATTAATTATTTCAGAACACATAGCCAAAGGGTTGAGCTCTGACCAATGTAGGAAAAAGGTGGGTGGAGAAAATGATTGAACACTGTTCACCCATACCCACATCCACAGCTGACGTGCTCTTGAGCATAGTTGCTGCCCCCTCCTCCACACTTATAGTGTGTGCAGTCACTCACTGTGTGTTCACTATGTGCTGTATATGTCACTAATTCACGGATGGGATAAATACAGAGACTGAATTTCCTTCACGGGATCAGAAGAGTACATACAGGCTACATCTACTCCTCATCCCTACAGTGGTCCTGTGGCCTGTCAGATCAGCTCGCTACAGAGAGAAGCTGCGTGTCTGGTCACTGCTCTGTAGTGAGACTCTCAGTGAGAAGCACTTGTTTCCCCCTCAGCTCAAAGAAAGGTGAGCCTCTCTCAGGGAGGTGCCATTGTTCTCATGTAGCCCACACAGCTGGCTGTCAACATCTGCTCCTCACAATGCACCAGATGGGCTTGCTAGGGCTGGGGGCAGGGAGGGTTCTTCCTACCTCATCTCATTAGAGTCACAAAGAATGCAAAGATATAAAGCCAATTACATGTACACAAACTCTGTCTCTCAGATGCACATGGACATGCGCACACACACACACACACACACACACCTCCCTTTTTATCTGTTTCATTATTCATTAATACTTAAAATGGGTTGGTACGTGTTTTTTTGTGTCAGTTAAGTTTTTTTTTTTTTACAATTCCAAAGTATTTGTAAATGATTCTATGATCCTATGTGTGAGTTTTGCTCTCTTTAAAGTATTATCTTTTCCTGGCTGACTCATGACTTATGTCAGCAGACACAAACATACTTGGAAATGAATTGAAGCAAGTCTGCCACCACTGGAGAACAAGAAAAGAACTCTGATCTCTGTTCTCTTTAATACATTATCCCAGTGTGCCTCAACTGTCTTGCAAGGTTTGTTTGTTTACTGAGCATTGCTTTTCCCTCATGACCACAAATCCCATGTATTTCAGACAAATAGGCTCTTTCTCATTCTTCATGATTTGTTTCAATTAACTAGCACATGGGTGTTCATATTTATTCACGTTACCTAACTATAAACACAAGCTGTGCTACAGCAAAAAGTACAACACAAATTGTAAGACCATTTTAGTCAAACTGTTTATTTGATCAATTCCAAGGAAAACATTCTAAACCGTAAAAACAGCTGAACAGTGTGTACAAAGTTTATATTATTCATTACTAAAGCTGGTGTCTTCAGTTTAAGGGAAGGGTTCAGAGTAACAAATAAAAATCATACAAATAAAATAAAATTGTAAAACTTCTCCCTATTTTCAGAAGAGGTGATGGGGAAGGCTGAGTGGGCATATGCATAGAAGACAATCAGAACTAAAATGTGAACATTGCTTACAAAGAAGGAATTGAACTCAATAGAAATAAAAAAAGTTAAAAGCCATTACATTCATTAGAGTACATTGAATGAGTTATTTATTGAAATTGCCGTTTGTAATCTGAACACTGATCAGAGTGCTGTGTTTGTATTTTCTTTTTGTATGTATCTTTTAAAAAAGCAAGGCATGGTCAAAAACTTTTCCATAAATCTTTACCTACAGATTGAACTATCTGTACATGGTTAAGTCAGATGGTCCTTGCATTTCAATCGCTGTAAAAAAAGAATTTGAATGGTATGTACACCCAATTTCAGTCAACATTTAAGGAAATGCAGAATAAATTGCCTTCAACGACAAAGAGTAACAAAGTACAGAGATGTGTACAAATGCATCAAACATTTCTCTTTAATCAGGGAGGCAGAGGGATGCAAAGTGCATGTCATGGCCACGACCCACCCTCCTATTCCCACCCATTGCTTCTGGCATATAAATAAGAACAACGGAATCTTAGAGGCCCTCTGCTGTGAGTGAGATTGAAGGCGTGAATCATGATTTGATGTGAGTGTGTCTCCCCTGAACCAAAAGAGCCAGTTTGTCTCAGAGAGAGAGAGAGAGAGGGAGGAAGAGTGTGCTATAATGGTGACCTCACTGAGGCTGTGGTGAAGGCACTGGGACCGTGGTGTCCCAATACAGGAAAAACCCGGTTAAGAATGAGAGAGAGAGAGAGAGAGAGAGAGAGAGATTCAGAAAAGTACCTGAACAGGCAGTTGCTGGGGGTAGCAAATTTCAGGAAGAACAGAAACACACAAGTACTGAATTCAAGTTTGTGTGTGCGTGTGTGTGTGTGTGTGTGTGTGTGAAGGGTGTCGGTTTGTGTGTGTGTGTGAAGGGTGTCGGTGTGTGTGTGTGTCCGTGTGTCTGTGTGTGTGTGTGTGTGTGTGTCTGTGTGTGAAGGGTGTCGGTTAGGTCCAAACAAAGAATCTTGGTGCTAACATTATTTATCATAAGACCAATAACTGTGCGCTGGCCCCATACACTTGGTCCCACTTTTTAAGTGACATTCATAACAACTGACTAGACAAGGTTGTTTCATACTGGTATAACATCAGGTCCTTCTAGGAACTGGGGTTCTGATACCTCTGCTTTGTCTGTTACTGTATTGCACAATTCTATGTGGTACAGAAAGAGCATTTTAAGGTGGATGGTCCACTGTGGGGGCAAACTGATACAAGCAGTCGAGACTGCATCAATACAATTCATTGGTCAGATTTTTGTAGGTTTTGATTAAACTCCCATCATTAGGCATACATCTTCAGAGTAGGACAGGGGGCAGTCAGTCTCAATGAGTGGATCAGTACATGAACAGAGACTGGTGTCAGACTAACACAGAGGGCTTCTACTTGTAGTCTGACTGTTTCAAGGGCAACAGATCGAATAGAACCCTCAAAAAAAAAAATTGGGGGGGGGGGGGGGGGGGTTTGAGGAACAAGTAAAAACTCTCCACATTAAAGGTCATGATTGGTCCATAGCAATATATATATTTTAGCTTTCAGTCCATTCATTCTAGTTGAATTCAGACTCAGGAAATCTAATTTCGCCTCTTTATCCTGACATTTAATATTTGTTCTCTTTCAGTACAGTAATCCATCCCATCAGCTGAATCTTAATGAACATTAGGATTGTCTGATCAAGGCGATTCGGCTTGGAAACGCAATGTAGTGTAACCTCTCTTACATCCTCGGATACGACGGGAAGAAAAAAATCTAAGGCCACAAAAATAAGTTCTTTGTTCTTTTTTTTCTTTTCTTGTTTCTTTCGTATCTTCTCCTTAGGCAAGGTCTTTTTAAAACATTGGGAAGGAGGGGGGAGACAGAAAGAGATGTTGGTACTAGAAAGAAAGAATAAAAGAGAGAAAGGAAGAAGAAAAAGGAGAGTTGGTGAACGTGCCACAGTCCTGGAGCGTGCAGTCTGCTGGGATGGCTGGGAAACGCAGAGGAATGTGGGCAGGGCTGTCTAGGCTGTGCCGCTCGCCGAGTAGGAGAACTGGGGAAAGTGAGGTCTCCGTTCACTGTCAAAAGACTCCATGCTCTCGTCCACTAGAAAGAGATGGGGAGAAAGAATGATGTTTAAAGAGTAACTTGGAAGTTGAAATTTATAAGTGAATTTACGCACAATGTTGCTCATAAATGAATATGGAAATATTTAGGAATGGTTTTGTATTATTTATGAGACCTAACGCCAGAAAATCTTTCGAAAAAGTTATCATTTTAAGCAATCCTTTTGAGCGTTCTATGCATGGCATTTGTATGGCAAGCATCATAAGAGGCAGTGGTCTCTGTCTTTCACTAGCTGTCCCTTGTTGGAGCATGGAGCATCAGGCACATCTGTCTCATCTACAATCATGTCCCATCATATTTAAAATACATAGAACATCGCCATCATTGTTTGCTTTTCCTACGAAATGCAACACAGTAACCTGCTATTCAAATCTCAATAGTCAAATTACATCCTCAAGTACATTCACTAATATTCCCATCACAATGAGGGATATTTACTAGCAGTACAGTTTGTTATCTTACTCTTATGCCTTCTCTCCTCAACCAAATTAACTTGCTGGTGGTCGACATTGTCTGTTTGATGCCAAAGAGGCTCATAATTATTAGGCTTAAAAAAAAATTTATTTTCTTAAATATGCTATTATAGTGCATCATTCCTTATGAATGTTATCAAGTCCTTGGAATCCCTCTAGTGATGTTGTGCTGAACATTCTAAAACAAAATTTGTTTATCAAGTAAGTTATAAAAAACACTGAAAATACTACCAAAGTGTGTCTATAATTGAAAATAGTTTTGAAAAATTAGTTCTTCCTTTATTTCTCCTCACATTTGCTACTACTACATGACAGTGTGCCTCTTTTGCACTGCACCGGTTTCCTCTGATTCAATGATTCAGATGAAGAACACCTAGCAGGTGTGGAGATTCACATTTGACTCTGACATATTTCAGAGCACCTGCTAACCACTAGCTATATAGACCATGCTGCACTTAGTCCCCACTGTGCCCCCACTCAAATAAGAAAAAAATAAGCAGAGCCAATCAGTAGCCCCTTTCATCAGTTCCTCCTGCAGAAGCAGCCCTATGAGCCTCCGCCTCGTTTGAGTCATTTCCTGTTACACTTGACTTGGAAGTTTCAAAAACATTCCTAATTATCAAATATCACCAACAAAGTGAATACCAACAAGCATTCAAGTGCATTCCAGTATAGTAAGGACACCTTATGTAATGTAGTTTTAAGAAGATCTCCGGCTACTAAGACATGTAGGCCTTATAATATTGATGTTATCGTAAGCTATGTAACTTAAAAACACTTAAAATGTTTTCTGTTTCATTAAAAGTTTTAGAAAATTCTGCCATTGTTTTTGCATCTTATTCTTTCTGGCTGAGTGGGTGTAGGCCTAAGCTGCTGTTGCACCATTGCTATTGTTCCACTCTCGGTTCTTCACTTTTCTGATCATCCTCCTTTTCGTAGAAACTTTGAGTATTGGCTTGTGCTTGGCCACCCTGAATTATGATGTGCTCAGGTTAAAACGGCAATGGCTGAACAGAAGTTTTAATTTTGCCGTAGTCTCTGACTTCTGTAATATCACATTTTACCCAGAGACCATTGTAACATTTTACATCACTTTAAATATAGCTGACACAAACGTCAATCTTATAAGGCCAACATGTCTTAGCAGTTGGGAATGCTTTTAAGGTGCTACTAGCAAGGTAGAAGGGGGCCACTGTGTGTGTGAGTGCATATGACAGAGAGAAGAGATGACCTCCATACCTTGTCCAGGTGGCGTGATCGTGATGGTCTGTGCAGTGAACTCCTCGTCAAAATACCGTGTGTCCGTCTCTGAGGTTACCTGGGGCTTGAAAGGCGGGACCAACTGTAGAGTGGAGTGGAGATGCATGAGATTTCAGGCCCACACACTCCCCCTTCTGGCAGCCTCAGGTACATGACAGTAGGGGAAGCCATAAACAACTTGGGAACATGTAACGCTTTGTGTAACATTCAGCAGATATATCTAGCTCTTCATATGCTGGGAACCGGACCCAAACACTGTGGGGGCAGTGTGCCCCTCAAACTGTACCAACCCCCTGCTTCACTGATGATTGCACTGAGAAGAGGGCTGAGCTACCTCTCAAGTGTTAGTGTCTCTTGGTTTGGGCTTTGGTGAGAAACTCAATAAGAAACATAAACAGATATGCTGTTGTCCACTTTTAAGTAATGCAGCAAAACAGCTCAATTTTGAAAACTCTAATTAAATGTTTATGTAAACAAGGACTGCACAAAACAAGCTATTGTTTACAAAAATTAATCTATTTTGCATGTTATCGTCTTAACTCTAAATAGCAATCCAGAAAGCCTCATAGCATTCTTCATGGAAAAAAAAAATCAGTGAAGGCAAATGTCTTACTTTCTTTTCATAGACGTCTTGCCACACAATGCCAGCAAAGAATTTGTGCTGCATGATCTCCTTGGCGTCATCAGGTCCACCTCCTAACCTACATGTCCAAATGCAAATACAGTATGTCAAGCAGACGATGGACACATACATCAAGATCAATACACAGGGCCCAACATTCATGGACATTAATATACTGATAGTATTTAGACTAATGTCCATAAGGCCCACGAGTTACAGCTTAGCATGATGACATTTCACAGAATGGTGATTTATGAAATCTAGAGTGTCCCAGGATCATGTGCTGATGCCTGGGGATGGACAGAGAGGGAGAGAGGGAAAAAATGAGCTGATGAAAGAAAGAATGGATGGAAATAATGATGGGTAAACTTTGATGACAGAGTGAATGAAAAATGAACAAATAAATAAATGTGAGTGAGTGAAGGACTGAGCCAGGTGAGTGAGTTGGCTGTGTATACCTCTGCTTGGGGTCCTTCTTGAGCAGGCCAGAGAGGAGGGACTTGGCCTCTGGGGAGAGGGTGCGTGGGAAGCGGATGTCCTCCATCAGGATGAGCTCAAACAGCTTCTCATGGTCCTGGTTGTAGAAGGGCAGCCGCCCACACATCATCTCATACATGACCACACCCAGACCCCACCAGTCCACCGCACGGCCATAGTCATTATCCTCCAGCACCTGGGCGGGCGCGCGCACACACACACACACACACACACACACACAAAATAAATATGTTACACATTAATTACACACACACAAAACATACACTCAATGAACATGCATGTTATACATTCATTAAACACAAACCCTACCATCCTGACCACAAATGACCACAATCAGAGCGCACCAGTCAACATCAAAGCTGTTGTCAAAATGCTCCAACAATCAGAAGTTGCAGACACCGCCCTCTACCCTCTGCCTACAGACACACACACAATAATTATATACACATCACACATACACATTGCCACACATATCTTTGGTCAGTCTCACCAGTTAACAACACTAGTCATTATCTTACAGTACCTGGGGGAGACACTTATTCTACCAACATACTCATCAACCTCACCTCCCACATGTAGAACCAAGCCCAACATGACAGACTCCACCATCCATGCCATCTACAGGGCTTAGTGCTGACCAATCACCGTACCAACCATCACACACTATAAAGTATATATGACCATAGACTGTGGTCACTGTCACTCCTTAACTCTCTCAGCTTCAGTAGCAGCACAGTGCAGACCCTGAAGTATGCATACTGCAGCACTAGATGTACTCAAAAGGACCAAGTGCAAGGACACAAGGGAAAGAGGGACTAATTGGTCTTAAGGATGTTTCTTAAAGACACACAGTAGCCAATGTACACTAGGGCTGCACGATATATCTAAAACGTATTGTTATCGCGATATCAACGCTTGCGATAGACGTACCGCAAAGATGACTTACATTTCGATAAAAAGCGTAGCCTACATTTTCTGTGCATTCACACTCTGAGTGGCAACATATTTGACCAATCAGATGCTGTCATGCTGCCCAAGAAGCCCGCCCCCTACCCGTTTAACTGCGTGGTGTTGGGTGTTTCAGCCAGGTGTTGTGAGAGCGTCGTCGTGATGGCAGAGTGTAGCGAGTTGAGCGAGTCAAAGTTGGGTGAAGGTGAATTGGTGACTAAAAGAAAAAGCACGTCTGTTATTTGGAAACATTTTGGTTTCAGGAAGGATGACGTGTTACAAACACAGGTACTTTGCAAGACATGTCGAGCAGTGGTTGCAACTAGCAGATGCAACACGACCAATTTCCACAGCGACCTACAACACAACCACAAACAACTGTATGAAGAAGTCCAAAAAGCTAGCACTGACAGGAAACCCGCTAATGCTATGCCATGTCCAGCATTTAGCAGTACAGTTAAAGTGACTTCAATTCAGCAGAGTTTTGCTAGTGTAACCCCTTATGAGAAATCATCAAAGCGCCACAAAGATATAACGGGGGCCATCGCACGTTATTTGGCGAAAGACATGATGCCTGTGAATACAGTGAGCAGAGATGGCTTTGTGGGTATGGTTGAGAAACTTGAACAAAGATATCAAATTCCATCACGGACCTATTTCTCTCAAGTCGCCATTCCACAAATGTATGGCATGTCTTGGCTCAGTAAATTACTGGTTATAAAAAAGGTTACCAGTTTAAGTTGAGACATTGCAGTTAAATAATTATGTTTAAATGTAGTATACATTTTGAGTTTAAGTAGTTTTTAGGTTTTTATTTCTTTCAACCTAATTTTGGTGACAGTAGCAGAAAATGTTTTTAAGGGCGCAAGATGATTTATGGCCAGCATTGCAGGTGTAGCCACATTTTTCCCAATAAAAATTATGTTGGAATGGAAACAGTGCATTTCTTTTTTAATAGTCTGCATCAGTCTATGCTGGTAGCAAGTGAAGAAAAACATGATATACTTAAATATCGCAAGTCATATCGTTATTGCAGTAATCAACAGTGATATTACATATCGCATATTTTCCTAATATCGTGCAGCCCTAATGTACACACACACTAGACAGATCACATACACACATACAGAGTATGTGGCCACATCCCTGCATACAGCATCTCTCTGCCAGCGCATCACACACGCATGCCCGCACAGACACAGACAAAAACATGCAGACAAAAACATGCACACACGCATGCAAACACACACAGACAAAAACACGCAGACACAGACAAAAAAAACACACACACACACACCTGCATAATATTTAAAAAGGAAGCACAGACACAAAGACAGACACAAACAACTTCCTTTTCATCATGACAGCAATTCCCTTTTCTGCTGAAGAGCTTTATTACGCATAGGAGCTTGAGCTATGAGGGCCGCTTCACATAAATACCCAAGTCACGCAACACAATTACAGCCAAGCAAGACACATGGAAACACTGGACACAGCCCATCTCATATCAGGAAATAAGTAGCTCTATCTCTTATGTGTGTGTGTAATGCTATGTTTGCATGTTTGGAGGGTGAGAATTTCTGATGAGAGAGAGAGAGTGAGTGTGGGTGAGTGAGTGTGTGAGAGAGAAGACAGTGTCTGTTCCAGTGGAGGAGGCAGGACTGTCCAAACTGCATCTGATATTAGTTGCACAGATAGAGTTTCCTCTGGGGCTCTGCATATTTAATCAGTGTGGACCTGGTACACACACACACACACACACACGCACACACACACACACACACACACTCTGGATCACACACAATTCACATTCTCTTTCTCTTTTGTACAGACACAAACACAATCACACACACACACACACACCAGGCAGAGGCAGAAACAGAAACAGACACATGACCACAAACACAGACACACACTCACACATGAACAGCACTGTCATGGAGTTCAAAGCTGATATCTCATATCTCATAGACAGAGACTGACTGCAAACTAGCCCTGAGTTGCACAAGTGCAAAACTCTCTCATGCCTCCCCTGCACTCACACAGCCTTTCCTGCCTTGCCCACTGGAGCAAGATGCTTGCGTGAGCCCAGTGCACTCAACACTGACCACAACAGCTCACAATCCTCCACAGCACAAGTACACAGCAGAGCAACAGGCATTCATGTAATACAGAGAACATGACACTGATGTTATCCCTTCAGTGTCCAATGATTTGAAAGTCTTTGTTTTTAAAATGAACTTTTGAATGACTCCCCACTGTCAAGAAACACAAATGGTGCTTGAAGGTCCTCGATTAAAGGTCTCCCTGGAGGTAAACAGATTGTGCAGGCCAGGAATAGACTGAGATGGGACTGGATGGGACAGCGCTGGCTTCAAATACAGAGCCAGTGAGAGGTAGAGTTGGATGGGGGACAGTGTGGCCAACAGATGGGGCGGAATGCCCCGGAAGGGAAGAGGAATGGTTAACCGTGGCGACCATAGCGGACGTGCCGTGTGGTTTATGCACACAAGTGTTGGGTCTGCGAGCGCTTGGCATCCAACTGCCCAGACAGAGAGAAAGGGGGGAAAGAAAGAGCGAGAGAGAGAGAAAAGAGGGAGGCAGAGGAGGAGAGAAATCTGAGACACAAAGAGAGAAAGTCAGAGATATAAAAATTGGTGAACAGAAAGCAGAGATGGAGAAGCGGAAAGGAAAGCCAGTGGCATACACTGGGAACAGTGGGGACACCCAGAGACAAAAGGGGAGTGAGTGTGTGTGTGTGTGTGTGTACAGAGGAGGAGAGCTGGTCGTTGGCTGTGGTAACGTGAAGCCGGTGCGCTGCTAGGATTACTCGGCGGTCTCTATTTGCAGCGCTGCTGTCGTGTGATTCACGCCGGGCGACAGCTGGCCACGCAGCTGCCCCATATATGTAGAAGAGCCACACAGCTGTGAAGCTGCCAGGACCACGAGAGCCAGGACCACAAACACACACACACACACACACACACACACACACACACACACACACACACACACACACACACACACTACCAGCACAATCATGAGCAGCGAGGTGCTTGCTGACACCATCCTCCTCTTTAACACCACAAAACCTTTGGGCCCCACCAGAGAGTTCTTCCTTTCTCACCCTTTAAGAGTGTACACACACACACAGGTGCACGCACACGCACACGCACGCACACACACACACACGCATGCACGCACACACACAGTAACCAATACTGAGACTTGCTGGTTGTCAGTTGACGCTACCAAAACCTTTACTCTTCAGACCCTAAGGACTTGGCTAGGGACCTCTCTCCCTCCCTCCCTCCCTCCCAATGAAACATGCACAATCACATCTGACATAAATCTAAGCTGTGTATGGATTTATTCTGAAACCAGCATACAAGCGCGCACACACACACACACACACACACACACACACACAAACACACACACACACACACAAACACACACAAAAACAAGGCACTGACACCAGAGGGCCAGACTATCCAATTTATACATACTGAAAACAGTACTGCTAATAAAGCTAGAGTGTGTGTGCACACACACACACACACATACAGCGAGAGAGCAACAACTCTATTTCTGTGATGTGCTGTGGCCCAGATGGAACTTTTCCTGTATGTGCACAAACACACACAGCACGTAAGCCCAAACACTCCAGGGCTGCTAGCAGCACACACACACACACACAGGCTCTCCTCTGGTTCCCCATTTCACCCTCAGTCCACTCAGGCACTCCAAAATAACCTGCTGGCTCCTTCTGCCTTCTCTCTCCCTCTCGAACTCTCGTTCCCTCTATCTCTCTCTCTGTGTCCCTCTCTCCATCTCCCACCCTGGAATGCTTCTTTCTGTCTCTCTCAATCTCTGCATCTCTCCCTCCTTCTCTACCACCCCCCCCTTTTCTCTTGGCCTGCTGTTTGAGAGTTTTGGCCCCTGGAAGGGTGTGGCTGGGGACATCTAGTTTCACTCCCCTCCCCTCCTCTCCAGGCTGGATGGTTCCCAGACGCGACAGCATTCCAGAGCGCTGTGGGGGAAAAACACACACGCACACACACACACGCACACACACACACACACAACACCAGCATTGTTTACCCCCGCTGAACAACCTGTAACACGGCCCGGGCCCTCGCCCGGGAGAGCCGACCCCGTTGCCATGGCAACGCGGTCTCTGAAGCCTGTGATGGCGTCGCTGATGATGGTGTTATCATGTCAACAAGTTCAGCGGCCATTAAGGGGGTTGGTAGGGGTGAGGGTGGGGGCAGTAGCTGGAGAGTTTTAATATTCTTATAGCTGCTCACCTCACATAACACCACTGACACATGACACTGCTATGCACTGTGTATGTGTGTGTGTGTGTGTGGGGGGGCGCTAATGATCAGGTTTGAACAATAGCTTTGTACACAGAGTGAGAGGGAGGTAGAAAGGGAGGGAGGGGAGGGGGAGGGAGGGAGAGAGAGAAAGAGAGAGAGAGAGGAGGGGGCAGAGGAGAGGAGAGAGAGAGAAGAGAGACCGGCAGCAACTCCTGGTGTTAGCATTCTTTCTCTCTTGTGAGAGGGGTGCCATTGCCGTGGTAACATGGCACCAAAAGTGAAGAGGATTACATGAGAACTCCATGAGTGGTGAGATCCCCTTCCCTCACATCAGGAACAATGGACACACACACACACACACACAAACACTCACATTCAACATCATCACACTCACTTAAAATACTTAAAACTCTTCAATGTATGTATAGTAACAAACCAAACCATACTAAACTCAAACTGACACACACACACACACACACACACATCAACCACGTCCTTTCAATGTATGTACAGGGACAGCCACACCCTACTGAGCTTATGCACACTCAACTGCACATACCACAAACACACACAAAGACACAAGCACCTGCCACAGGTTAGTGGCGTGGAGTGTTAGAGTTCATAAAAAGTATGTGTGTGTGCATGCGTGAGTGTATGTGTGTATGTGTGTGTGTGTGTGTGCACGCATGCTGAGGTCTGGCAAGGGGTCCGGTGTGGGGCCAGGGGCCAGAGAGGTACCGCGTGGCCCACCCTGAGCCCAGGTCAAGGGGGAGGAATGGCAAGCAGCTGTGCCCCCCCCAGCACCCAGGACCCAGCCCACAGGCAGCTGCACACGCCCTGGCTTTTTCCTCATGGGACGGAAGCTCACGTTTCCTTAGGAGGTGCCAAGCCAGTACACACACACACACACACACACACACCACACCCCTGACACACACCACAACCATGACAATATTCACACACACTGCAATCACTGCAACATCCCTCAACACACACACACACAGACACACACACACACACACACATCACCACACCCACTTCCCCCCCCAAGACACACACACACACACACACACACACACACAAACATCATCACAGCCCACCCCCAGGATAGATTCCATAAGGGGGCTAAAAACAACGAGACGGCAACTGTGTCAACATGGGCACCCTTCTCCCGGAAAACATTCCTCTGAGAGCACACACACACACACACACACACAATGCCCTATCATGTTACACTCAACACATGTCATACCTGCACGCCATGGGGACTACCACACCCTACTAATGTAGCCTAGTCTTGAAAATGGGGTGTGGGTGGTTATGCCTTGGAGAGTCACACACACACACACACACACACACACACAAACATGACTCTGTGGCACAGGTTTCTTTGGTGGGGTAAACTATTATATATTAAGGAGGCATAAACAAACAGCTGCTAGAAGCCACACACACACACACACACACACACACACACACATACACACACCACCACCACCACCAAGTGGGCAAGCCTAGTCTGGTCAGTTCTGACCAGTAAACACAAGCTGCATGGTGGAAAGATCTAGATTACTGACATAGTCTAACCAGTTTGTGGGTTTCTCCTCTTTATTACCCCTAAAGAGTAAGTGATAGAGCATGTAAGAGAGAAAGAAAGACAGTAGAGAGAAAAGGACGTGTGGAAGTAAGAATAAACGCCCCTCTCATCCTTCTCCTCTTATTCTTCCATTCCTCTGTTCCTTTCCTCAGTGACGGTGCCCAGAGTTTCATGACGAGGGCCTCACTCTACTGAAACTCAGCACTCAGGGGCTGAATGAGGGAATATTTAAGCAGGGCACTTGGCGTGCTCCTCTGGGCTCCAATTGTCAATTATGGAACATGGGGGGAGAGAAGTGAAACTGCTTCTCCATTACACCTGATGCTGTGAGCAGGACAGAGTCCCAGTGAGAACGTCAAGCTGACTAAAGTGCATTCAACAAAACACCCTCAATCTGACCCTTCAAGGTCATGAAGACCCAAGATGGAGGATGGCAGGTGTGGAGGGGATTGTGTGGCCTGGCTGTGAGCTCAGATGGGCAGCCAACTAGAGGGGGAAAGCTAACCAGCACAGCTGCAGCACCTCAGTGAGACCCTCTCCAGTCTCAACACCTCACTTGGGCTTTGCACTGTAACCGTCCTAAAACCAGCTAGTCATGACCGTCTCACACACACACATACACACACACACACACCAACTTTTCAAGGTCACTGACACAGGTGCTGACTCCTGAGCAAAAGGATCTGGCCCCGATCAGGTCCCGGATAACCTGATCTCACGGACACACAAGGCTGCTCATGTGCTGTGCTCTGGGGGGCGGCGGGGTGTGTACCTCTGGTGCCAGGTACTCGGGGGTTCCACAGAAGGTCTTCATGGTGGCGCCGTCCGTGATGCCCTCTTTGCACAAGCCAAAGTCGGTGATCTTGATGTGTCCGTCTTTATCCAGCATTAGGTTTTCCAGCTATGGAGAGATGGGGAGCGGGGTGGAGACAGACAGACACAGTTAATTACATTGCAAATGCACACGTGAGCAATGCATGCACATCAACTCATGATCCCACTGTTAGTAAACTCCTTGTTTGCTTTAGACTGGGGACTTCACACTGCAGCTGGTCAAGCCTAACTGAAGACAATCAACCACATGGTGCAGACAGTGTGGGCATCTCGACATGTGCTTAGTGGGTTACTGAACTATGACCTCTAACACTTTGACCTTTCTTTCCCTATAGCGCTAGTTAAGGCTAAAGTCTAATACACCTCAAGCATGGGCATGCTAATGAAAGATGAAGAAACATTTGCATGTGTTTGCATATGTGCATGTGTGTGTGTGATTATGGATGTGTCTGCATTTGTGTGTATGTGTGTGCCTATGTGCATATGTGTATATGTGTGTGTGTTTGTTTATGGATGTGTCTCCGTGTGTTTGATTATGTATGTGTGTGCGTGTGTGCATATGTGTGTGTGTGTTTGATTATGTATGTGTCTGCATGTGTGTATGTGTGTGCATGTGTATGATTATGTATGTGGCCTGTGACTAAGCGCTGGCAGCTAGCATGGGCAGGCAGGCAGCTCCCCCCTGCTTGTGCTAATCTTGTCCTGTGTCCTCTGGGCTGGGAGAAGTCACCTGACAGCTGGGAGACCCACGTGGGCAGCAGCAGCAGCAGCAACAGCAGCAGAGCGCAGGAACACCCCACACCACCCCTCTGCCCCCACCCACAGGCCCGCAGTCAGCAGTCAGCAGTCAGCACATCCTAGCCGCCCCATCCTGCTACCCTGGCACTTTAGCCACAACCGTAGCGGCCTGGGAGCTGAGCTCATGCACCCCGATAAGGAGAGGAGGAGGTGTGTGTGTGTGTGTGTGTGTGTGATCTGGAGCTTTGGTTTCATCATCTGGAGGAAATGGAGGCAGCGGATTCCCCCCATCAACACCTCTGCCCCAGTCCCTTTCTCTCTCTCTCTCTCTCTCTCTCACTCACACACACATACACACACACACACACACACGCACACACACACATCCACTGCCATCAATCACCCAGATCCGACTGCTGCCCTGATACAGCTGACTGCCTGCTGGGAAGGCAAGGTTGCGGCTGCAGTCTGCTCCTGCTCCTGCTCCTGCCAGAGCCCAGTCTCCCAAGAAGAGCAAACGCCCAGAGCAGCACAATCTGCAGGCCAGCGCCCAGCCAAAGAGAGCTTCCTGCCTGCCTGCCTGCCTGCCTCAGTCCCCAAATTCCCCGACACTGCTCTTTAAAGAGTTGGCCTGTGGCTTTCTGTTTTTATTTCTGAAAGGAATGCATGCAAAGGTGATAACATAGCAGACATACAGAGAGTAAGCACAATATGCAAACTAAATATAAATCTGAGGTGGCTGCTCTTTTGCCTTGGCTACATTGGAGTCATCAGTCAGCTGTGTGTGTGTGTGTATGTGTGTGTGTGCGTGCATGTGTTTATGTGTGTTTGCTTGCATGTGTCTGTGTGTGTGGGGGGTGTGTGTGTGTGTGTGTGTGTGTGTGTGTGAGAGAGAGAGAGAGAGAGAGAGACACTTAAAGAGTTTTTTTTTCAGGTGTGTGCGTCTCAGGCCCAGCTGCTATGGAGGTCTGAGTCAGGACATGGCTGAGCGGAATGTAGCCCAGAAGCTGGCCTGAGCCTGATGCAAACTGCAGCCATGCCGCAAGACCGCAAACAACAAACAAAACGCCTTTTCCCAGGGAGGGAGGGAGAGAGAGAGAGAGAGAGAGGGTGAGTTATGGATGGCTGAGAGGGTGAACTGCAGATGTGCAGACTCAGCAAACAGGACAAGGGGCAGTGGACTGTGTGTGTGTGTGTGTGTGTGTGTGTGTGTGTGTGTGTGTGTGTGTGTGGGTGGGTGGGAGAAGGGGATATAATACTGAGACTTACACATATAGACATGGGCCATATACACAAGCATACACACACACA
This sequence comes from Tenualosa thibaudeaui, assembly GCA_027481765.1. Classification (NCBI taxonomy): domain Eukaryota; kingdom Metazoa; phylum Chordata; class Actinopteri; order Clupeiformes; family Clupeidae; genus Tenualosa; species Tenualosa thibaudeaui. The sequence goes on along the minus strand of JAIFZK010000013.1, from coordinate 1,443,309 downwards.
CACACACATAAGATTCCCTTAAAACGAGCACATGCACACAAGTGCATTTAGTGGGCTGCAGATTACCTTCAGGTCCCTGTAGACCACATTTCTCTCAGCATGCAGGTAGTCAAGCGCCGAGACGATCTCTGCCCCGTAGAACCGAGCACGTTCCTCAGAGAACACACGTTCTCGTGAGAGATGGAAGAAGAGCTGCAGAGAGGAGGAGGAGGGGGGAGAGGAGGAAGAACAACTGGCTAAAGTTGTGCAGTTTGCAAAGGGAGAGGACAGGTTTCATACTTTGACCCTTTCTCAATGCACTGTATTGCTTCATTTTCTGTGGACAACAGGCTCTGAGGAAAATGACAGAATTACTGCTTAAAGATGTCAACACAATGATGATAAATAGATAATGATAAATAATGTAATATTTCTTTCTTTCTTTTTCCATCACTATAGTACTCCTATACAGGCCAAAACATTAAAAATAAAACAAAAAAAAATTAAAAATAAAAATAAAAAAACTTTCTGTGAGGCGAGTCAACCAATACCCATTCTCACCTCTCCACCGTTGGCGTACTCCATGACGAAACACAAGCGGTCGTGGGTCTGGAAGGAGTATTTCAGGCCCTGAGGACAGGAGGGAACAGAAAAACCCCATAAACACATCAATAAACCAGAACTAAAATCAGAGTGAAGGGCTCTTGTGCCACAGTGCATCATCTATCATACTCTACCATTTTTTCATTTCTACTCTGAAGTTAAGAAGCAACAAAGCAGAAAAAGAACTGTTCACCCTTTGGTGGTGGGTGTGTGTTGAGGGTGTACACAGAGAAACCACCTGAAGGAAAGACGGATGCATTCAAAAACAAAACAGTGGCAATGACTTCATGTCATCTAAGGCATCACTAAAAGCCCCGTGGACAGTGAACTTTATTGTCCAATCAGAAGTAGGATTATGTGGAGGTAGGCGGAGTAGAGAGAGAGGCAAAGGGTGATAGGATGACATAAACTAAAAGGCCTCCCTCCCACTCACCCCTCTCTGCCCTGTAGGAAGTGCTGCTCTAGCGCTCCTAAAACAAACGGACTCCAGGCTGATGGCTGAATGGAGACTCCGAGGCCAGAGAGGAGAGGAGAGGAGAGGAGTAGAGAGACAGGAAAAGAGAGGAGAGAAAGAGAAGGAGAAGAGAGGAGAGGAGTAGGAGCATTCACAGGCATGTGGAACACTTCATACTCACTCAGTCACTCATTCATTGTGACTGTTGAGTGGTGGGGAGTGTTTGGAGCTGGGGAGAGAGAGAGAAAGAGAAAAAGAGAGAGAGAGAGAAATAGAGAATGAGTGTGTGGGAGGGGGAGAGAGGGGTGTGGGTTTGAGAGGCGTCTCTCACCGTCAAGAACGGGTGCTTGGAGTTCTGGAGCACTCGGTTTTCTGTAAGAGTGTGTGCCACTTCATCCTGTGTGAGAGAGGGACACAGAGAGAAAGAGGAAGAGAAGAGGGGGAGAGAGAAACCACAGAAAAAGTTTATGAGAGTGGTGTGTCCCACTAACACACACAGACACACACAAACGCACACACAAACATTGCTTTGCTTCCTTCAGTTTCCCATCAGGCCACTGTCACTAGACTTCACACAACACACATTCATCAACAACAGCCCCCCCAACACACACACACACACACACACACTCACTAACTCCATCTCTGTATCTCTGAGTCAATATGTGGGTCCTTGGCTCTACTCACTTTGGCCACAATGACTTCCTTCTTGAGGATCTTCATGGCGTAGTACCTCCCCGTGGCCTTCTCCTTCACCAGGATCACTTTCCCAAATGTGCCTTTGCCCAGGAGCTTCAGGTATTCAAAGTCATGCATAGTCTAATGGCAGGGAGAGGGACATTCACAAACACACACCAGGGCTCCAGGGTGCAACCAATGTGGACACACAAGCCACTGGTTAATAAGACCATATTTGGTAGGCGGGAAATCACAAGCGAAAAACAGAACCAAAACGTGTGAGGTGACGGGACGCTATTTGTAATGATGCACATGTGGTCTTAGTTACACTTCAGTGGTGAGAAAAGGCAGCAAAATATTGACGGTGTTGCTATCGTGGGTTGGTATGCTTTTCCATTGTGGATAGCTGAGTGAGTGCACTGCTAGACGACAGTGGTCTTTGACATGGGCTCTAACAATGCTAAAAAAGGGCACATGTGCATGTTAAGCTGTGTGTGTGTGTTAGGGGTTATGCATATTTGTATCTGTTGGCATGCACATATGTTAGCGGATGCCTACATGCACATATGAGCAACAGAAGCCAATAAGGACCTCAGGGTTTCCACTGATGGCAACAGATCTTCACAGAATCCTTGCCAGTACCTGCCCCTTGATAATCACCAATGCTATACATCAGTGAGTAACATTGTATTGGTGATGTGCATGGGTGATGTCATAGCTGCAACTATGTGGGAGTGTTAATTATACTCATGGTATTATACTTATGCTCTCTGCTCTCCCTGTGAGCCCTGCATGACGCTGCGTTGGTCCAATCACTGTTTTATACTAATGTATGAAAACAATTCCAATTGGGCAATGCAAATCTATGTGATCAGCTCCAGTGCTGGCTATCAGGAGAAGTAATCGTGTGAGTGTCTGAGTGTAGACCTGCAGCAGGTGGCTCACCACTTTGAGGCGGGGTTTGGTCAGGTACATCTCCATGTCCATGGGGTCCGGCTCCGAGTCCATCATCTCCTCCTCCTGCTTCTGGAGGCCATCCGCTACCGCCTGGATGGCCTTCGTCCACTCCTCCCTAGGCAAGGACACAGGGGTCAAGGGTCACATCAGATCAGGTCAAGGGTCAGATCGTTTCACCAATATTGAGCATTACTGAAATTGTAGTCAGATTGCAGTACATTCAGTAGATTACATGTATGAGTGTATATGAAATAATGCCCAAGCGAGAAAAAAAGGGAGATGGAAAAGAAGCTGGGAAATAAGAGTAGAGGCCAAGTGAGTGTGTACACAACTAGCAGCAAGACTCATGGATTATTAATGCAATTCAGCAGCTCCAGGCAGAGGAACCTTTGGGGATGTCAAACAGGAGTTGGGAAACAAGGGAATTGCCTTCTCTGCTGGCAATGGTTACAATTATCAGTAGGTCTCTCTTGCGCTCCAGACTAACTTGTTTCATTTAGGTGCACCAGCACAATATTGACATCGTTTGCAATAGTTTACTGTATGGCATTACACCTTCCACCTCTTTGAAAATGAACACCGATACTAGTAGTTGAAATAGGGACAAGGTTTTATCTACACATTCATACATGTTTATCAGGGGCCCAGATATATGTGTGCACATCTGTGTGACTTGAGTACTAGTATGTGTATGTGTGCAGAGGTGTGTGTGTGTGTGTGTGTGTGTGTGTGTGTGTGTGTGTGTGTGTGTGTGTGTGTGTGTGTGTCTGACCTCTCCTCGGGAGTCTCCACGTGGAAGGTGCGCTCGATGACAGTGGTCCACTGCAGGCAGCGGATAATAAATGTGTTGGGCTTGGGCCGCTCCGTCTTCATCAGCTGGCACTCTGCTGCCGCGCACACAGGACCCCCACACCAGGGAGAGCACAGGGTGGAGCACACAGGACCCCCACACCAGGGAGAGCACAGGGTGGAGCACACAGCAGGAGCAGCACAGGGGGGAGAGACGGGAGAGCAGCACTGTTACACTCACATTTATCTTCATCACCATACACTCTCTCTTTCTCTCTTTCACACTCTCTCATTCACTCCTTTTCTGTATCACACTGTCATTTTCTCATTCTCACCCACCTCTCTCATTCGTGCTCACTTCTCTCCTTCACCCCTCTCTCTCTCTCTCTCTCTCTCACACACACACACACACACACACACACACACAAAAACACAAACACACACACTTTGGTCTTGGTGTTTTATCTGTGTCTCCATCACTGTATTTCTGTTGCAGTTACCATAATGCCACACAGATGCATTTATCCACCTGCAATTCCCAAAATTCTCACACACACACACACACACACACACACTCACACACACACACACACAGAGCAGAGCAGAGCAGGTGTACTGTGTGATCCACAGGAGGCTAAGATAGGTCTCTCTCTGATGCTCTGATGCACCACTTTCTTATGGAACTAAAATAAGCTCCTGCGTGACACACTTACACAAGGTTACTACCTACACTACTGCTAACACTGTAAAGCCAGAGTGTGGAATTCAGTTTCAACTCTCAGTTTCAACTGTCTCCACACCAATTCACTCCTAAAGGATCATATCAATTAAGGTGTATATTGACATCATCAATTGTACATCTTGCAGGTGTCAAAATGTATAGTGGCCATTTCCACGCTCTTGACCACATACTATACACGATCTCCAGCGCATTGGGAGCAGGCCGATACTGATAAGTGCTTGGGGGAATGACTAAGCTCTTCCTCCTCCCACCTCCTCTGACAGGTAGCTATTACAGCGCTGAGCTCACAACTCAACTCACAGCGCAAGTTTGCTAAACATCTGTGAACAGCAGACGGCAGAGAGAGAGAGAGAGAGAAAGAAACAGACAGACAGACAAAAAATGAGGCATTTGGAGGTTGGAGAGAGGAGGCTTGGTGTCAGGAACAGTACACACACACACACACACACACACACACACACACACTCAGATGGGCTGGCTGTCGCGGAGATGGAGCATCTCTGCGTGGGACACCACTGAGCTCCAACACGGCTCATCAGCGGAGCAAAGACGAGCAGCAGCCACAGCCGTCTGCAGCTTCTCCATCACACACACACACACACTCACTCTTACCACTCACAATCAGAAGAACTTTACAAATACACAAACACACACACACACACACACACAGGCACTCAACAGACAGACACACACAAACACCACACAAACCTAGTATTGCTGACAGGCTGACACACATACACACACACACACAAACACACACACACAAAAAACACACACACACACACACAACGTTCACACATATGCACTCTTATACATTCGGACACACACACCCTCCCACAAACAAACACATACTCACACACACACGCCCTCACACACCAGACGCACAAATAAATAATTCCGATCAGGCACTTAATAACCACAATAACTCACAAGTGTCAGGAGGAAGCGTTTTGTTTAACAAACAATATGCTGTCTAATTAGCGTGCTCAATCATTTCCCCACAGCACAGCGCAGATCTGTCCTGTTCTGTTCGCCCTGCCTGCCGGGTTCTGCTGAGCCCTGCCATCTAGAACGTGCTGGAACGTGACGGAACACGGACAACAAGTCCAGGCATATGTTTGGGGTCTGAGTCTATGTGTGTGTGTGTGTGTGTGCTGAGAGGGCGTGTGAGGGTATTGGCCCTCTAGGAGTGCACAGACAGGGGGGCTCTAATTCTCAGTAGGGAAAGAGGGGTGACTATCATATTTAAGCTGAGGCTTGTCTTTCAGTCTTCCTGGCCCTACTGTGAGCCCAGAGGTCTGTACACCAATGCAGCAGTGGACTGCGCTCGTTTAAATGATGAATTTACAAAAAACAAAAATTTCTTGCTGTCAATGGTTAGAAATAATTAAAAAAAAAAAAAACATTCTTTTCCTAAAAAAATCCTCTTTTCTGCCAACATCTGGCAGCAAGTAGTCAGACAGTGCGGTATGACCGTAAGGAGAGCACGGTAATACATATAACACTGTGTGTGTGTGTGTGTGTGTGTGTGTGCGTGCGTGGGTGGTCTAATTTCCAAGCCAAGGTGTGCCTAGTGTCAGGTGCGTGAGTGTGATTCCTCGATCCTATTGTTTTGGCTAATTACTGATCCATATCTAACCTCGTGTTTGTATCAAAAAGTCTCTAAACAAATCTGTAGCTTCCTAAATTAAAATAATATTCAGGAAACCTTCCAGTCAGGTTTCAGAGCTAATCACAGTACAGAATCAACCCTAGTTAAAGTCTTCAATGACCTCATTATTTTATCTGATAATGGACATATCAATATTAATCCTATTGGATCTTAGTGCTGCATTTCACACTATTGACCATGGCATCCTACTACACATGATAGGCATCAAAGATTCTGTCTTAGCCTGGCTGAAATCATACCTCTCTTGTCACTACCAGTTTGTACATGCTCATACTGAATCATCATGCCAAGTATGGTGTACCCCAAGGCTCAATGCCAGGGCCCCCGTTATTGTTCCTCCACATGCTCCCTTTGAATTCTGTTATAAAGAAACATGGGATTACTTTCCACTTCTATGTGGACGACATCCAGCTTTACCTTTCCATAAAACCTAATAATTGTACACCAATAACTAAACTTGATGCCTGCTTCCAAGATATTAACATCTGGATGACCAATAATTTCTTATGGTTTAAACTCTGATAAAACTGAAGTTACGATGATAGGCCCTAGACAGCTGAATAAAATTTTACCTCACCACCAAAACTTACTTAGTGGCCTTTCACTCTAATTTAGCACAAGAGTGAGAGACCTCAGGGTCATCACTGACTAGGACCTCTCTCTGAATAGTCATGTAAAACATATTTCCTGAACATTCACTAGGACTAAAAAATATGAACATATCTCTCCTATCCTCGCTTCCTTACACTGGCTTCTTATTAAAAGTCGATTTTAATAGATTTTAAAATATTCCTCCTAACCTATAAAACCTCCATTGGCCTTGCTTCAACATATATCACAGACTTACTTGTCCCTTGCTGCCCTGCTAGACCCTGCTACATGCTAGTCTCCTTGTAATTCCAAGAATGTCCATAAAACGAAAAATGAAAATCCACAATAGGAGGAAGAGCTTTTTGCTACTCTGCGGCTCTCTTGTGGAATAATCCCCACCACACACATTCAACAAGAGGACACTCTCAATACCTTTAAGTCTAGACTTAAAACCTTCCTCTTTACTGCTCCTCATAGTTAGGGATGGTGCATGGTGAATCATCACTCCTCATAGGTCTTTTGGGGAGGTCTGCCTCTGCTGCTGGCATGGTTGCCACCGAGCACCCCTGCAATAGTGTTGGGTTGCCATGCACCATACCTTAGTTAGGCTGCTATAGCCTTGTGCCACCACAAGCCTATCATGTATCATGCCGTACAACTCTCTCTCATATACATACAGTTAATATATATGTGTGTGTGTGTGTGTGTGTGTGTGTATATATATGTATATATATATATGTGTGTGTGTGTGTGTGTGTGTACATATGTATATATGTATATATTTGGGTGCTCCTTGTTGTGAAGCGCAGACAGTACTATTGTAAAAGGCGCTATATAAATATAATTGAATTGAATTGAACTGATTCTCCGCTTGACTCACGGGCCACAGAAAAGTTGTTCAGAGGCGTCTCCAGCTGATCTACATCCTGTGGCCGCTCCTTGTAGCCGATAAACGTACCGTCACTCTTCAGCAGGAAATACCTTGGCCGCCATGTCTTGATGTACTCTCCTGGAGAAGCAGAAACAGAGAGAGGTTGAGACAGTGTTCACAGGTCACAGTGAAGGTGACATTCTAGCTCTTTCCACTGCTCAGACTGAGAGCACAATGGGAGAATAATGGTTGCTGCTGACAGTTGCAACAGCACATCATCTCTTGTGCAGAGAGCCCAAATCTTAGAGCACACTCAGACTTTGAGAGGTGGGAGTGGATGAGGGTTTCACTAAGTCTCAGTATTTGTGTGAAATGAGTTCACATCATCTCAACTCTGTTTGAAGGGAGGTCTGGGTTGCAACCCGGTCTCACGACTCTTCGTGAAGCTGTCACGAAATAAAAAAAAAAAAATTTCATCATTTTTATTTTGTGACGGCTTCACGAAAAGTCGTGAAACTGGGTTGCGAGACTACACACACACACACACCAAACACCCACACAAAAACGCACCCACACATGCACACTGAAAAGAAACACTCAACCTCACAGGATGGGTGGTTACATAGGTGAATCTGTGTACTGGACAATGGAGAAGAAGTTGGGACAGCTTACACAATCACAAATAAACAAACAAAGCAAAAACCACACAGCACAATGTAGAGATGAGTAGGCCTGAACCTTTTCGGCAGGGGAGCAAGAGAGAGAGAGAATGAAGAGGGGGAAAAAATGTAATTTATTTTTAATTACTAGTGCTGGATATTAACCCCATGCTGAGATGGAGCAAGCTGTCCCTAATTGCCCCCATTTCCTGTCGCACACTTGCTCCCAACACAAACTCTGACAGAGAGGAAGATTAGTCAACCCACACGTCTGTTCCTGTCTACAAGACACAGACTTCCCACATTAGTGGATAGAATCTCACACACATACACACACACACACACACACACACACACACACACACACACACACACACACACACACACACACAGGCAGCCACAGGCCATCAGCCAAACAGATAGGTCAAATGGTCATGATATAGAGGGTAGAGGCCAAGCAGAATGGGTGCATAGCTGCAGGGGTCTACAAGATATACAGCCATTGAAGCTCTGTGATGGAGCCATGTGTGAGGCTATACAGCGGGAAACTACAGTATGTGAACCAATGCAACAAAAACATCAAAATACATACATGTGCTGTATGAGGAGGGGGTTTCACATAGTGAAATCTGAAGATAGGATGTTAGCATTAACTCATGTCCAACTCGGAAACTTTCATGTCAATTTTGTTGCTTTGAGGGCGCTACTGAAAGCCATACACGCTGCCTATAGGTCTGGGGAAGAGACAGCTCTGAGAAAAGTGAGAGCCAAGCTGTCCCAACAGCAAAGCGCACTCACGCTAAGAAAATCCACAACCACTTCACAGACACCATAGGCACACCACGCCTGTGGCAGGGAATACACATGATCACCAACTACAGGCCAGCTCCACTCTCCTGTGATGAGATGGTTCTCTCTCTAAAGCACTGAATCAGTTCTACTTCAGTTCAACCCATGGAAAGCTGCTGGACCAGACCAAATACCAGGATGTGTGCTGAGAGAATGTGCAGGCCAACTAGCTGATGTCTTGACCGATGTACCACTGTTGTCCCTACCTGCTTCATGACCAAAAAAATCCACAGTGACCTGTCTCAATGGCTACTGCCCAGTTGCACTTACAACCAACATCATGAAGTGCTTCGAAAGGCTAGTCATGAAGCACATCAGCTGCCTGTCACACTGGACCCCATACAGTTTGCATTTCGTCCCAACTGCTCCATGGATGATGCCATCACCACTGCCGTTCACTTGACACTCACACATCTGGATGCAAAGGATGTGTCAGAATGCTTATGTTCATCGACTTCAGCTCAGCATTCAGCACCATCATTCCTCAGCAGCTGGTAAAAAAACTTGTCTGAACACCACCCTCTGCAACTGGATCCTGGACTTCCTAATAGAAAGACCACAGGTAGTCAGGACAGGAAACAGGATCTCCAACACTACCATGCTGAACACAGGGGCCCCCCATGGCTGTGTACTTAGCCCCCTGCTGTTCACACTTCTAACCCAAGACTGTGCAGCAACAGATTGTTCAGAGCACAGGTTTCTGGGCGTTCATATCACAGACAACCTCACATGGATTTAGAACACATCACAAAGTAAGCCCAGCAACACCTCTACTTTCTACAGAGGGACTATTGAGAGTATACTCAGCATGGTTTGGTAACTGCACTGCTACAGGACAAAAGGCCCTGCAGCGTACTGTGAGGACAGCTGAAGAGATCACAGGGGCCTCTCTTTCCTCCCTCTCTGACATCTATAACACCCACTGTCTGTGCAAAGCCCGCACTGTGCGTGTTGCAGGTTAACAACTACTGATTAATGTGTAGAGAAATGGACCAATAACTTCTTTCATCTTTTAATGAGATAAATATTTGAAATACAGAAATGAAACATTTACAGCAGTTTTTCGTGACTGACTTTATGAACATTCCAAAATAGAATTAAGTTAAATTTGAAGATTCCTCATAAAGAATAATAGCTCTATTTATAGCTCATTAGATTCAAGCTCGTTAGATTGTGTTGGCAGCCACAAAGCTCTCAGAATGTGTTTATTGTACAAGACATTTCAGGATCCTAAGCCTTTCAAAGGTGTCATGAAAACTCATGTTTAACATTGATAGAGAGAAGAGATGGGTTTAATGGTGGCTGCTGCACAAAAGTGATGAATCTGAGCTGCCCTGCCCCACGAATCTGAACAACCTTTACACCAATTTACAACTGAATGATACACCTGTTCCATGTCCAAACTCATTTTCAATGATAAAGAGTTGGAGTGCATTAGTGCGAGGCTTTCGTCTGTCGACAATTTAACATCAAACCATTACAAATGGGCCGCCTGCAAACTACCAGCAAAACACCGGATTTACTGCAACTTGTTAAGAGCTTGTGTGTGGTGTTATGAGGTGTGTATGTGTGTGTGCATGTGTTGGGGGTGGGGTGCACAAACATCTGCCCTAACCAAAGCACTGTACACTTCACACTTCAATTTGCAGCAGATGCCCAATATGTTATTACTGCTGTTGCCATTACTCATTGTGGCACAAGGGGGAGATTTTTCATGGCCGTGACTATTCTGCGGAGTAAGTATTTCTCCATAAAAGACTAACTTAATTTAGGAATTACTTCTACTTTGTCAGCCCCTGCCTTTGGAGTGCTTACAGCTCGGAAACACCACTGCTGATGACACACACCAGACTGTTTTTATTTATCAGCTGTTTTGGCCACACACACATTGCTGATATATCTCCATTCAGTGTTTGCTGTCTCAAATAACAGAGACTTAAATTAGAGTTGATGAGAGTTTGAACATTAGTTAATGCCTGCTTGATAATGATTGCTGTCTGTGTATTGTATGATTAGTCCACTGAATGACACATGATGATACACAATGCTTGGCAGAAGCATTCATTAAATCTATTTATCTATCTATCTACCACTCATTACTCTCTTTTTTTCTTTTTGCATCTGTCAGTGGTGTGTTATAGCTGGTGCTACTCCTGAGAGTGAGGAGAGCTGTGAGCCCAGTGCTCAGTGGTGGGAACCAGCCCCAAAACCGCAACCCACCCCCTCCAGTTGGCCTGGGCTGGGTGGCTGGTTGGTTGGCTGGGACAGGGACTTGTGAGAACAGAGGACAGTATGTCCACAATGCAGGACAGGGTGGGTTTAAGGGTAAGGTGGTGTGTGTGTGTGTGTGTGTGTGTGTGTGTGTCTGTGTGAGTGGAGAGGATGTGACTGGAGCTGTGCGTGTACACTCGTCACTGCTGTGCCATGAGTGAAGACACCTTGCCCCTCAAATGCCCCCTGTGCCTATCCACTGCACAGCCCAACACTGACCTCCCCACGTCCTTAAATGCACTCACTTCAGCGACTACCTATAATTGTTTTTCTGTAGTCATTTTCCTATTTCAAACTGGAAATAAATGTGTTCATGAATGAGAGTGAAATGTTTGACGTGGTTTAAGAGTATGTGTGCGCACCCATCTGTTTAGACCCCCGTAACCCAACATTAACCACACAGCATTAAGCATGGTAATGGAGAACATGACAGGATCAGTAAATGGCGTCTGAAAGGTCAAAGCGGACGCCATTAGAACACGCCAATAAGTTGCAGCGTCACAGTCCCCTCTGTGGGAATCAAACTACCAACATCAGAGGTGTAGTACAGTGGATTATATAGCAATTTCATTTCATGTAACTAAACTAAGCTACTGCTTTTGTCTTATTGTACAATAATTTGGGCTGATAAGTTGCACTTACAACATTTGTACAACATTCTTACAACATTTGTAAAACATGGATTCCTCAAAGCTGAACATGTCTAGTGTATTATGGTTTGATTTACTAATTTACCATTCATGGCTATCAACAATGTATGAGGAAGTATGTGTGTGTGTGTGTGTGTGTGGGCGTGTGGGTGGGAGTGAGGGTATTTAAGGTATACAGTGAGAGGCTGAGTCATACTGACGCCTGCTGGGTCCTATAAACCCACCTCAATAGTCTTCAACTTGTGCTTGTGCTCTGTGCCCTGTTGCTCTTAAAGGCTGTGTATGTGTATGTGTGTGTGCGTGCGTGTGTGAGAGAGAGAGAGAGAGAAAGAGAGAGTGTTCTTCGTGACTAAGCACGGCTAAGGTGACAGGCGGTCCTGAAAGCCAAGTCCGTGGGGGGCAGCAGCAGAGCCGACGGACACATTACAGCTGATAGGCAGGGGCAGATGTGAGATGGGGGGGGGGGTTATTGTATATGCATATGTGTGTCTGTGTGTGTGTGTGTGTGTGTGGTATAGGTACAGTTTACAGTATGCCTACAATATTCTACTGTCTAATATATATATAAATATATATAAATAAAATATATAGAATTTCTTCTTCTAGCATTTCTTGCAGGTGTGTAGGTGTGTGTGAGTGTACCTTTTGCGTGTATGTCCATATGTGCTTGTGCAAGCGTGTGCACATGTGTGTTTGTGTTGGTGTATGCATGCAAGCATTTGTTGTAAACAGAATTAGCCTCCATCCCTGGGGAGGTGCGGGGGTGTGCATGGGGGTGGGGGGATCCGGCTGTCGTGTGCCAACACCTCTGACGCACGCTGTCCACCCCAGCCTCCATGGCTGGCACCGACCAGCAGATCAGCGCGTGTTCCCACCAACCAGTGACGCCACCCCACATGCCAGCCTCTGGAGTGACACTAACAGCAGATCACTCTGGACAGAGGCGACTGCTGCGTGTGTGTGTGTGGGTGTGAAATGAACCTACGTTGATGTGTCATTACGTTCCCTGAAAGATACTGACTCACAGAGTGACCTCTCCAGAAATGGCCACTGTATTGTCAATGCCAAATCAAGAGAGATGAGATATTAGTTGCCTGCATTAAATATAAAGGTCTACATAAAATACACTAGACATATAATAAATATACACCAAATCTTTTATCCCAATTATGGAGGTAATGAATAAGCAATGCTTTTAAGTTCAACACCTTTTCATTTCATCCATCCTGGTTGGTTCCCCCAGAGGAGGGGAGTCCTGTGCACTCTAAAGAGGGGAGCACAGTGCACGCTGGCTCACCACTCAGCCCTGTGGAATGTGACACCAGAGGTCTAGCAACCCACGTGCCTCCCAGCTGCTGCGCCTGCCCGGCTCCTAAGCCTTTCCTCTGTCAGCATTAGCAATGGGGGCTATACAGCCAAAACTATACTCTTAGCCATAGCGTTAGTTAGGGCGGCAAGGCTAGCCCGTGGCAGACCTCAGATCTCAAAAGGGACTTCCACGTGTCAAAGACACCCATGCTGACATTACATAGGTGAGTGAAGCATTTTTCCATGTGTATGAACTGTGTATGAACTGAAGAGGGAAGAGAGAGAGCTGGGGGAATACAGGCCCAACTCAAAAGGATGTGTGACACACACACACACACACACTCACAAAGCAATACGAGGGTACGTGTACTCAACACCTGGATGAGCAGCAGGGGAGAGCTCTGAGCCAGGTAACCTGTGAGCAATTCATACCAGCAGCGAGTCGACACACTTTTGTAAAAGTGAAAAAAAACACACACACACACACACACACACACACACACACAGCCAGAGGCTCTCTTACACACATACATACACACAAATATACACAGACAAATGTGTGTTTGTTTTCACAAAGATTAACACACACACACAAATGCACACACAAATACACACACCTACTCAGATACACACGGCTTTGCTGCCTCTATGCTGTGATCTCACACGCACAGATGTGTAACTGGACTCATCACCCAATCGCTTTCTCACACGCACACCAACACACTCATATACACACACTAACACTCTCTCTCACACACACACACACAAACACATACTCCCACACGACCATACAACAGTCGCTACGGCCACATCCACCTGGCTGACAAGTCACTCTTACACCTTCCTCTTCTGTCTGTAAAAAACACAAATTGTGGCACAAAGCACAATATACAGTGCTCTCTCTCACCCACACTTTATAAACACACACACACACACACACACACACACACACACAGTCTTCCCCTTCAGCCATCGCTTTTCCTTTTAATCTGTCTTCCTCTTTTTCTTCTCGGCAGTTCTACTTTATTTTTGGAGGGCACTGACTTTCCCTCTCAGACACACACACACACGGAGAGAGAGAGAAAGAGAGAATGAAGGGGAGAGAGAGAGAGAATGGGGGGGGGGGGAGAAGGAAACAGACATTAAAAAGGTGAAAGGGTGAGAGAAAGGTCAGGTGAAGCTGAGACAGAAAATGAGAGAGAGAGGGAGGGAGAGAGAGAGAGATGTGTTGTGTTGTGGTGTACTGTGCTGTGTTTTTCCACTTGGCTGTCTGAGCACTCCTCTCTCTCTCCCTCAGTAGTGGACAGAGCTGTGCTGCACTCACCCACAGCCGTGAGCACCGAAGAGAGAAAGAGATGGAGGAAGTGAGGGAGGGAGGAGAGAAAAACGATTTTTAACCTACAGAGAAAGGAAGAGAGACAAAGTAGTGAGAAGAAGAGAGATAAAGAAAGAGAGAGAAAACAGATGTACAGAAAGGAGAGCAGATTGAGACAGCAAGAGAGAGAGAGAGGGCCAAAAGGCAAGACAAAGGGTGGAGAAAGAATAGAAAGAGAGAGAGAGGGAGCACAGCTAAAGCCACAAGAGGAAAGAGAGATAGAGACAGACAATGAGTGAAAAGTGAGACATGGACAACAAGAGAGAGAGAGAGAGAGAGCATGGTTGAGTGAGAGAGAGAGAGTGAGTGAGTGAGTGGGAGAGAGAGAGAGAGCACAGGCAGGGTGGGTGGAGGGGATAAAGGCCTGCCTGACACACCTGTCAGCAGGGGCATTGCCATGGAAATGGGATGCAAATGTATGTGGCCACACCTGACCCACCTCATCCCCGGGCAGCGGGCCGAGAGAGGTGCCAGAGCAGTGCCAGTCAGCGAGAGAGGGAGCAAGGGGGAGGTGGTGAGAGAGCACTGCCCGCTCCTGCCACTGCTTTAACATGGCACACAGCACACACATTGGCTTTCTGAACTGACTTCAAACATGCTGTCAAAAGCACCAAAGCAAATATTTATGCCACTGAAATGGTCTGTAGTTAAAAATTCTTTTGAAAGTATTACAAAAAAGTACAAGGTTAAAGTGTGCAAGAGAAGAAAAGAATCTAATACCCAAAAGGATTCGGCACATGTTTAAGAGAGAGACAGAGAGAGAGAGAGAGTGAGGCTATACACATTTGGTATGAGCAATATCTCAAATGTCCATCAGTTTCGTTGACTATTTACTGTTGGTTGTACGGCTCCGTTAAACCCGGCTTCTGTGAAAAAGGAAGAAGAGTGCCGATGTCTGGGCTGAAAGGCAGAAGTCAGTCATCGTGAGCAAAGACAGACACTGGGCTGCCCTATCGCACCACATCATCAGACTCACACATGTGCACTGCGCTCCACGGTGGCTGCAACAGCAACCAGACTCTTCTAATTAGAGCAACTCTGCTTCGTGCAAAACAGGAAGGAATGGAACAGATAAGGCTGACCGCGGCGCCGCTGATAAGAGCCGCGGGGAAAGCGGCTTTGGCGCGGCCCTGGTCCTCACGGGGCTCTCTGTCCATGAGGCCCAGAGCGATCGATACAGCGGGGGAGTTGGGGAGTGGGTGAATGAGGAAGCATGCAGCGTAGTGTCAACCCACAGCCAAGTTTCTGTAGGGCCCTGGACAAAAACAGCACACGCCATGGGGAGGGGAGGCCCTATGAATGTTGTGTGTGTGTCTGTATACATGTGTGGACACATCGTATTCAAGGTGGTGTGAAAAAAGAGCTAAATACAAGCTGTGCAGTCTATGCAGACTTAGTTGAGTTGTGTTGTGCTGTAGGGTGTGTGTGTGTGTGTGTGTGTGTGTGTGTACGTGCATGTGACTGTGCATGCGAGTGCATGTGTGTGTGTGCAGCTGTCAGAGACTGATGGAGTGTCTTAACATGACAAACAGCTGCTGAAAAGCAGGCGGGGGACGCTCGCTGATCAAAGTGGAAAATGATGAACGCACTGCGCCTGCAACCCCCACAGACAAGAATTCATCTTGATTAAGCAACTTCTGCACCGCCCAGATCAAGAAAACCACTGGGCTTCTCCACACACACAGACACACACACACCTTTAGAATCATAAAGAGAATCCACCAGTAACCACCAGTAATAACATCCACTGTTTGCATGTGCCAAAATCTTATACTTAATATACTATTATATTATACTTATATTCTACTTTATACTTATATTAGACTTTGCTTCGTTATTTAATGTTCGACTGCTCTTTGTTAAACCATAATTCAACTCATTTCCTTCATCCTTGTTACCTTTCTGAAACATAACTGAACCACATCCACATGCGTTGATTTTAAGCTAATGATTTTGTTGTTGGTTGGACGTGCAGTCGGCCTAAGATCATAACACTCTCTGCCTGCACCATTCTACTGACTGTAGGAGTCTGCTTCAGGTTCTTCATCAGAGCTTTCAGTTAGGCGTCCCAGGCCTTCAGCAGTTGGAGATCCCTAGATTTGAACCTCTGACCCCCGGCGTCTGAGGGAGGGGAGTTGGGGGATGGGGTGAACACAGAAGCTTCAAAAAAGCTGCGACCCCAAGTGGTTCTATCAGTGTGCCTTTGGAGAGGTTGGATGTCATCAGAAGATGTGGACAAGGAAATCCTTCTGAGCATTGGGCGAGGCTTAGCCAGTCAGTGGTCAGTTGGGCGAGGCTCATCAGGGCTTAAACTGGCATCTCTGGAGCATTTAGACAGAGCTTCATCATCATTCAATTTCTACCAGCCACCACAACAGGGAGCTAACCGGGCAGCATTTGAGGGCCTTTCAGAGACGCTGGTGTCGACACCCCCATACACATGTACAAACGCTCGTACACATATACACACATATACACACATACACATGCGCGCGCGCACGCACGCGCACGCTCACACACACACACACACACACACACACACACACACACACACACACACACAGTCCTCACCCAGCTTGAGGCTCTGATCTGTATTAATGGTGCCTTTTGACACTCTGACCATTTTGTGGGCAGCCAGGCCGGCTTAGGAGGCCCAGCTGAACCGCTGGGAAGAAAAGCTGAACAAAAGCAAGAGGAGAAAAGAGAGAAAAGCTAAAATTTTTAGGGGGAGAGACACAGAAGACACACGCGGGGCGCAGGGAGACACAGGCTTTGCATTCTCCATCTGCTGCTCTGGACTTGGCTGTTGGTCTGCTGTGCTCTGTCTGTCTCTCTTGTGGTCTGTCAGCCGCTTGGTCCGTCCGTCCATCCATCTGTCTGTCTGTCTGGTCTTTCTATCTATCTCTGTTCTACCTCTAAGATTGGCGCCTTAAGCCCAAGGATGACATTAATAAACAGAAAGGGGGATGGATATGGAGGGACAGACAAACAAGAGCAAAGAGGATCCCCTACTCCTGTTTGGAGATGGGAGAGGAGGGACAAGAAACAGAAAAGTGGAAGAAGAAAGGAAGGAAGATGGGAACAGAAAGAATAGAAGAGAAGTGGGTAAGAGAAGAGAGGAAGGAGAAGAAATAGAAAAAAAGAGGAGAAGAGGGGAGTCTGCTTACTGCCCACACCCAGTGGGAGGACTTCCTGAAGAGAGCGGTCACTGCATACGGAAAGAGAGACAGAGAGAGAGAAGTGTGAATAAGGAAGAGAGAGAGCATGAGGTTTAGGGGTGCATACAATCCCTGTTCATTCATACCACTCCAGAGGAAAGGAAGAAAAAAAGAGATAGGGAGGAAGGGAGAGAGAGAGAAAGAGAGGAGGGGGAGTGGGCAGAAAGAGGAAGAGTTGAGAGAGGCCGCATGCCCTGGTGACAGAGAGTGTGTGTGTGTGAGGCAGAGGGAATGAGAGAGGGGGAAATGGAGAGTGTGTGTGTGTAGGGGGAGCCTTTTAGAGGCTCTAAGGGTTGGGATTAGGGAATTAAAATGTGTGTGTGTGTGTGTGTGTGTGTGTGTGTGTGTGTGTGTGGGAGAGAGTGGGTTCAGTGGTGGCAGTGTTTCTGGGCTGGAGGTTGATGGCAGACTTGAGTTTGTGGGGGGGTGGGTGCTTTTGTTAGTTTTTCTTCTTCCCCCCTCCCTCCCTGCTGTGGGTGAGCTCTGGCCAGTGGACTGCAGCTGCAGAGGCAGAATCTGCACTGTGCTCTGCATCCTAACGAGACAGCGGTCATCCATCCACTCCCCCCCCCCCAGGTGTGTCAACCAATGGTGTCCCCCAGATACAGAGATGGACAGGCAGAGAGGGGCCCGCTGCACCCCCGTGCCCATATAAGGCAGCACCGCCTGGTTGTAGCATCGCTCAAATGCCAGCCAGCTCGCTCACCCACTTTGGGCTGCTGCCGCCGCCCCCTTTCCACCACACACACACACACACACACACACACGCACACGCACACTTTCTTCCTAGTTGTCCTAGTCTTTTTCTCTCCTCCTCTCTTTTGCTTGCCCCCCCCTTCTTTTTTTCCATCTTTTTTTGCTGTCATCCTTCTCTTCTCTCCTCTTTTGCTGCTCCCCCTCTTTCTCTCCCATGCAGCTGGATGGGGCTGCACTGCTGAGAGTTTGGCAGGTCATGAGGGGGACCAGGAAGGTCCAGTTGCCACTCTTTTTTTTTCTTTTCTTTTCTCTCTCTTTCTTTCTCTGCCACTGCTTGGGTTGCTGCTGCCACCACTACAGAAAAAGGGGGCCCAGAGACAGAGAGGGAGGGGAGAGTGTGTGCATGTGTGTGTGTATGTGAGTGAGTGTGTGTCGAGTCAGCCCCCTCTTTCTCACGCTCACAAGAAAGAACTCACTTCTTCTCTGAGGCTACTGGCACCTGCTGATTACCATAGAGACACTGTGGGAAGCCCCCCCTCCCAACCACCCCCCATTTTTTGTGTTTCAGATTCAACTCCCAGACCTACACCCCTGCAGCCCCCACACACACACCCCAACCCTCCAATCCCACCCCCTGGTCTCAGTAAACAAGCACACCATGGATTAGTTAACCGGGCTACTGCATGAGCAACAAACAAACAAACACATACTACTGGCCCTGCTTACATAACATAGGCAGAGCTGGGCAGAAGCTGGCTGGCCTATGGAGGCCCAACAAGAATGGCGGATGGCATCCAGAAGAGAGCATTATCTTAATGGGATTAGTGCCATGCTCTGCCAATTAAGGAGCCTATTAGCGTTATCACAGAATAGCAAATGAGATAAACATGCAGGCCAGCAAAAAATCATTCCAGCTTGAATGATGAATGAAAGGCATGAATAGCTCTTTCACACAAGGTGCATTCAGAGACAAAACAACTGAAGACTACAATAGACTTTCCAGAAGATTCCACTGTCTCAGGCCCAGGGTTAATCCCGGTTATATCCTCTCACTATGTGCCAGTCATCCTCGCTATATGCTCGCTATATGCTCTTCAGTTGCTTTTTGCATCCGATACTGAGGAATGTCTTGCTCACTGGAAAATGGCTTAGCCTAAATGCCTCTGAGCTCTACATGCACAGACACATGTTGCTCATTTGATTACGTTCTATAGCTGTGAGCATGATATGAGCAGGTCTTTCAAATGCTTCAGCAGTTTCTAACCTTTATCATCAGGAATATATCAGCATTCAGTATTCAAGTCAGAATGGATCCAGCTGGCAAAAAGGCCAGGGAACCAAGAGCCTTATGAAGATATAACAGAGACAAGCAAAAATACACAGCAGCTCTTTTTGTTCTGGGGGTGTGTATGTAAAGCAAATATTGTTATGCTGTGTGTGTGTATGTGAGGCGGATGTCAGCGCTCTCCTAATGGTCCTGCTGTCAGGAGCCAGCCAGTGCATCCAGCCCCACACTGACAGACAGCTGACTGGCCAGCTCTGCTCTGTGATCAAGTGCCGGAACATTCTCTCACTTGGCCTCTCCCTCTCTGCCTCACTCGTCTCTCTCTCACTCGATCAGTGACTCTCTTTCTCTCCCTTTCTTTTCCCACTCTCTCATTTTGCCATCCTTTCTCTCTCTTTCTCTTTTTTCACTCTCTCATTTGCCACCCTTTCGCTCTCTCTCCATCTAGCTGCCTCCTGCTCTGTTTCTTTGCTCATTTATTTCTCCATCCCTCCTCTCTCCTTTCTTTTACCCCCCCCCCCCCACACACACACACACACTGCCCATTAGTCTCTAGCCCTCCACCTCCCTCTCTTTCTCTCCTTTCATCCCTCGCTCCTTCACCAGTTGCGAGGGGATCACCACCCCATTGATTGATGGCAGAGAGCGGGAGCTCCCCTCCAGAGGCCGCCAGCTTCCGCCACCGGTCTGCAGCCTCTCTGTGTGTGTGTGTGTGTGTGTGTGTGTGTGAGAGAGAGAGAGAGACAGAGAGAGTGGGGGTTTTGTGGATGTAAGTGAGAAAGAGTGAGAGTAAGTGTTATGTGCGTTGCCATAGCCCTGTGTCCTCTGTGTAAGCGTGTGCGTGTGTGTGTGTGCATATGAAGAGAAAGAACATTTATTTTGTTGCCATGGCTCTGTATCCAGTGTGTGTGTGTGTGTGTGTGTGTGTGTAAGTAGGCACTTACAGATGCCACAAGTCTACATCCTGCGTGTGTGTGTGTGTGTGTGTGTTGGTGGGCACTGAGAGCTGGCAGAGAGAAGGGTGGTGAGAGAGAGTATAGGGGGAGGTCAACACAGAAAGCGGAGGGGGAGAAGAGAGAAAAGAGAAAACGAAGAAGAGAAAGAGGGAGGGAGGAGTGTTAGAGAGACTAATGGGAGTAGACTGGAGAGTGAAAGAGAAAGAAAGAGAGAGGGAGAGAGAGACAGGGAGAGACAGAGAGAGAAAGAGAGAGAGAGCCAAGTAAAACAGAGGCACAGGATGTGAGGCAACACAAAGGTGGTGTGAGGGAGGAGGACGGACGTCCCGTGCAGGAGAAATAACAGGCAGCAAGCAAAGGACTTAGAGAAGCAGTGAGGTGCTGTGTGGAGCGATGAGAAAAGAGATGGCAGAGGAGAAAACACAAACACACAGATGGCTAGATGGATAGATAGACAGACAGATGAGACTCACTTCTACAAAACAAAGAGACAAGACTAGAGAGAGAGAGAGTGTGTGTGTGTGTGTGTGTGTGTGTGTGTATGTATGTATGTGTGTGTGTGTGTGTGTGTGTGTGTGTGTGTGTGTGTGTGTGTGTGTGTGTGTGGGAGGTGCAGCTCATTTCCCAGTGAGAGGGCACAGTTGCACATGCTGTGGAGCAGGAGGATTCTCCACAGCAAAGTAAGCACACAGCATGCACCACCACAACACACACACACACACACATACACACACACACACCAGTGATAGCCTGCTCACATCCCTCCAAGACAGACAGCTGCACTTGGGCAATTTACTTCTCTTCAGCACATTTAGCAGGAATCTGCCTGCCATCTCCCAGGGCACAGGCCCCCCACCGGCTGCCAGACACCCAGCCAGAGGGTTCTCCGCGTGGGAGGCATCATGCTGACAGGCCCCCTCTCTCTGGTGCTGGAGCTCCAGAGCCTAGAGCGCCATTTCTGTCAGTATGGACTGTAAGTAAGGTTGGACCAGGATTCTCAAGGGTCAACTCTTTTCAAATCTTCGTTTCATCGTAAATATTGAGGGAGATACAAATGCATGAAGCAGCTGTTGTGTTTATTAAACACTGCTCCAGTTTGAAGTTTCATTCTTTGATAAAATAGTAAGGATAGTATGTTTGTGAATTCTGTGTTTCTGAAATGTGTAGCAACACAAGAGAGTGGTAGTAGGACTGCGTCTTTAAACCATGCGCTTGGATTAACCCAGCAATATCACAATATGGCAACACACAACAGACACACATACCAGTTACTGACCCAAAACCCACTACACAGGTTTAGCACAGCAGCTGCCTCACGAGCAGGACAGCTGCATCTCTTCTACTGGGAGGGGTGGGGGGTTAAGGCTTTATAAGGTATTATAAGCCCATCCTAAAGAACAACCTCTAGCCGAGGACGTCTTAAAGCCAGTTGATGTTTACAGTAATTCTCAAGGTGAGGTGGTGGTGTTTTTGTTTTGTGTGTGTTTGTGTGTGTGTGTGTGGGGGGGGGAGCAGGTTAAGCTGGTGAGGGACAGCTGCAGGCTACTGTTGGAAAGAGTGAGATGCTGAGCTGCATCACCAGACGCAGACGCTTGTCAGCGTGGTTGACTGGAGTTTTGCGGTGAGGATCTCTTCTCTTAGCACTTAGCTGTGACAGGAGTTATCATGTGTCTGGCCACCTCTATTCTCTTTACACCACTCCTGCTATTCATCCTGTCATCCCTTACCATTTCTTCTCTTGGCTGGCATCTATTTATTATAAACCCAGCGCTCCAAAGAGCAGCAAGCTACACTGACCTCACTCATTTTCATCTCTGCCATGCAGACATTGGCTTCATCGATGTCCAGCATAGTCCAGCCAGGTAGAGGCTTACTTGTTGCTACCACCTCACAGGGTGGCACGCCATCCTTCAGACAGCGTATGGGCATGCAGGGGGGCAAGGGACTGGGAACTGGGCATGGCTGGCCGCCAGAGAGACTCCCAGAGTGGGCTGTGTGCAGCGTCCTGGGTTGGTACTAATCAGGTGCTCTGGGCCCTTTGAAGACTCAAAGACTGAATGGAAGGACAGACAAAAGAAAGACGTGCCAAGATCCCTCTTAATGGTTTAATGGTGCAGGAGAGTCTGATGACTTAGTCAGGATCAGGCTTTCCTTCAGATGTTTTTTTTTTTTACTTTGAATCAACTGAGGGAGGTGAGAAGACCTAAAAGCTCAGGGGTACACCCATGTTCACCTGCAAGCAAACAGACACAGACCCAAATAAAACACACACGCACTCACACATGCATAACGTACATACATATACGTGTGTGCGTGTGCTGCAGGCCAACAAAGAGAACATACACATACACACACTTTAGCAGCTCTACAGGGTCAAGACCAGAGGCCAGAAACAGGAGAGGGAGAGAAGGAAGAATGGGAAAGAACAAACAAGAGAGAGAGATGAGAGGGGATGCAGGGGAGGAAAAGAGAAGAAATACAGATAAATGGAGAGAACCTGACAGGAAAGAATGACAAAGAAAAACAGTGAAAGGACAGACAATGTGAGTGAGAGAGAGAGAGAGAGACAGGGAGGGGAACAGGGCCACAGAGAGTGAGGTGACTGGCTTCATTAAAAAATTGTTTAGACTTTTTAATGAAGTCCCCACTCCCTTCTCTCTCTGCCTCCACACCACTGCCCCCCTCCCAAACACACACACATACACATACGAACACACACACACACATCAGTCCCATCGACCCCAACCCCATCACTCCCCCATATCCCACACACACACACACACACACCACACACACACACACACACACACCACTCACATCAACCCCCCCGTCCCTCCTGGCCAGCTGGGCATCTCTCCCACAGCCCCGCGTGTTGTGGACTTCGTTAGGCTAACGAAGGGAACAGCCTTGTCAGAGAGAAAATGACCTGAGCAGAGGCTCTGAATGCCAGGACAACAACGCCATTCTGTTCCCCACTGTTCCCTTCCGCACGTCACTGGGTTCTTGGCTGCCACTGCCCAAACTGGATTCAGCCCCTTTGATGTCCGATAATGTTCTGTCTTTGCTTTGAAAGACTGTGGTGAGTGTATGTGTGAGTGTATGTGTGTGTGTGTGTGTGTGTGTGTGTGTGTGTGTGTGTGTGTGTGTGTGTCTTTACATTTGAAGAATGTGTGTTTTTTCCCCCTCTTTTGTTAAACCCCTTGCAGACTTTGATCTCCTGGGAGAATGCTGCCATGCTCCAGGTATGAGGGTGATGTAATGTAACAGACGGGACTTTTCCGGAATGATGGGAAAGAATGGAGATCACACACACACACACACACACACACACACACACACACACACACACACACACACACACACACACACACACACACACACAAACACAGAACATTGAGCCATTATCTGAGGGTCAGAGAGAGCTTCCTTGTGAAGCCTTAAGAGCTGTGTGTACATCTGGGATGGAGTGTGTGACAGACACACAGCTGACCACCAGGACAAAGGAGAGGATGATTGAAGGGGGGGGGGGGCAGACAGACAGATAGGCAGACAGATAGACAGACAAAAAGGGAGAGAGTGAGGACACAAGAGAGAAAGACATTCAGATGAGATCAGTCTGCTTAGATGCTGCCTATCTTGGTTCATGAATGGACATCAGTGGACATCAGTGGCCTTTTGAGAGCAGCAACACTGGATCAGTGGGGGCAGTTAGAGAGAAAGAGAAAGTGAAAGACAAGAGAGGGTGAAAAAAACAAGAGGTAGAGAAGGAGAGAAAGAGAAAGTCAGAGACAGAAAGAGAAAGCAAGAGAAAATGAAAAGGAAAAAGTGACAGAAAGAAAGATTGAAAGAGAGAGGGAGAGAAACTGGCCAGGGGGCTTGTGTCCTGGAAAACAGGGTGGCACACTGCATGCCTCGATCAGAGTGTATCCTACTTCTTTTGTTCACACAACTCACTGTACAGAGGTGTGTGTGTTTGTGTGTGTGTGTGCGTGTGTGTGTCGGTAGTAGTGGTGGTGAGAGGGGTGCAGCAAATTCACTCATGCACGTGAGCCAGACATGACTAATCAGAGAGGAATCACAAAGCCCTCTCGACATAGCAGGCCAACTTGTGTGTGTGTGTGTGGGGGGGGGGGGGCGTGAGTGAGCGAGTTAGTGAAAGGGAGATGTGAGATCAAGCGAGCGAGCAAACGGTACAAATGTTCTCAGCCCTGAGCCGTGGCGTGTGACGGAACGACGCACAGCAGTGTCTGAGACAGGGATTGACTTGGCCCCGCTGACGTGGGCTGTGTTCACCTCAGGGCTGGACCAGAGGCTAGTGCACACTATACTCTTTCTCTAAGCTAGTCAGAGAGAGAGAGACTCAAGGCCTCGCATGCCATGCACACAAACACACACACACACACACACTCAAACGCATGTGCGCGCAGGCAGCCTAGCACCCTTTCTCTGCGACCCCCCTCTCTGAAATAAGGCAGCAGCCAGCTGAGCGCCAGAGAACAGTATTTAGCCTACACTGCACAATGGCATTTACACTCACAAACAACCTCACCCTACTACCTAACCCATACCTTACTACACACACACACACACACACATATACAGAAACACAGAAACCAGCACAACTGGGGGCAACTACATTACATGAGTCTGTCTTTCACAGACACAAAGGAGAGGAGGGGATGAGAGGAGAGAGGAAAGGCGAGATGAGGAGGACACTGAGTGTGTGTGTGTCTGTGTGTGTGTCTAAGAGAGAGAGATGGACAGATTGACTGAGAGACTGGGAGAAAAAGAGTGAATATTAAACTTTTCACATTACATGTACATGTACATTAGAAATAAATGAGTGTGTCAGTGTGTGTGTTAGAAGGGTGAGAAAAGCCCTCCAATCAGATCACAGTACACCAAGGTGACACTACCCAACATGCACAGCTGCTGCTGCAGGCATGTTTGTTTTGAGTGACTGAGTTTGTGTGTGTGTCTGTGTGTGTGTGTCTGTGTGTGTGTGTCTCTGTGTGTGTGTGTGTGTGTGTGGTACCTGTTTGGTAAGGGTTGTTGGATCTTCACATAACATTTTCCTAGACTGAGATAAATCAACTAGTACTAAATTGGTTGCCTTTAGCCTACTGAAAAGAGACAGCTTAAGGGTAAAGGGTTATGCACTGCAAGTTTCCATTAATTTCATTATTCCTTTTAGACCATTTCTGGCCTATTTACTAAAAAAGTCAACCTGTGTTTGGTAAAATTTCTCTGCTTTCTCCAGATATAATTTGTCATGACTGGAAATAAAACTGGTTCCAGTGTCTGTCCGTCCACAGCAGTGATGGGCAGGGAGAGAGGCAATCAAAGCAAAGGAGAAAGCGATCGGCTCAGTCAGGCCCCAGTTAGGCTCCAGAGGCACTGGAATAGAAGAGTCTCCTGTGAGTGAGTCCATGTTCTTTTGAGGGTCAAGGAGAGATCAAAACAAGCCAGCGACACTGAGCAACAAACAGTGTGTGAGTGTGTGGCCTTATCTGTTTCTGTGTGTGTGCATGTTGAGTTGACCTACTTTTATGGTTTTATGGTTCTCTTTGTTAGTGTGCATGCACACAGGTGTGTGTGTGTGTTTGTGTGGCTGAGTGCACTCAAAGATGAACACATGTTGTGTCAGGGCTCTCTCCATTGCAATAGTTTCTCACACACACACACTTACACACACTCACACTAAGGCTCCATTCATAAGGCTCCCTATCAGTGCTAATCTAAATAACGCTCTTCCTCTCGTAAACAGAGAAGTCCCCCACTTCCTGTTCTGCTTGGGTGCACAGTGCGATGCAGCACAACACAGGCCAGCTGAGCGCAGCCTCGCATCTACGTCACCGGATGCCGGACAGTCTCTCCCAGGGATAGCATATGCATGACTACACCAGAGACTCTACCACCCTTACCCAAATAAAGAGGGTGGGTGTGTGTGTGTGTGAGTGAATACAACTGCATCTATGTGTTTATGAGTGTGTGTGTGTGTGGCTGTGTCTTTTTGTATGTGTATGTCTTTTTGTGTTTGTGTGTGTGTGTTTCTGAGCACACACCGATGTGTCTGCAGCACTCAGGTCAGACAGAGCAGGGGTTTCCTGTCATCACTGAGAGGTTCCTCAGAGGCTGGGGCAATGCCTTACCCCAGGGAACTTCTACCGGAACGGGCGGCTCCAAGGAATCTGAGGATTTTATACACAGCCTCCATTACCATTTATCTGAGCCGTCAACCCACACACACACAAATGGAATGAAAGGCACTAAGGAATGTGAGGACTCCAACTTAATGCCCAGCCTCTGTTAAGATTTGTTAGGTGGAAAGAAACAACAGTGTTTGTGCCTGACTCATCCAAGTGCCTAAGCATACACATACACACACGTGTGTGCACACAAACACACACATACACACACACACGCACAAACAAGGCAGGAATAGATAAGTCCATGATCACACTGAAGATCTGCACACACACACATGCGCGCGCACACACACACACACACACACTATCCATCAAGTAACACACACAAACCCTGAGGGCTGCCTTGATCTTTCACCTTTTAAAAGAAAAACTTCCTTGAAGTCCAGCTCATGGATGTGCACACACTCTCACACGCACGCACGCACACACACTCACAAACACATCCTTAAATTATACACAAAGACCCTCAATCTCTCACCTTAGAAAAAAAACACCAAACACACTCAAACACACACACACACAAATGTGTACATATATACCATCCTTCAACATCTTCACTGCCATGCTCCCATGTACCTCTGGGCTCTGGAAATAGCTGTGTGTGCCTTCCTGCCAGTGTGCCTGCAATAGTGCACTGGGGTGTCTGGGGATGGGTGGGATGCTAGTGGGGCTAGTTCTACTTCTTCTGGGGCTCCTAGGCTGTGTCTCTACAGGCCTGTCTTATCTTCCCAGCCCACAGACAGCTGTGGTGGTGTGGTGGCAGTCAGGGCTAGTTCTGGCCACGGCTGCTGCAGGGTGGGGTGGGGTGGGGTGTGGTGGTCGGGGGTAGTCGGAGTCAGGCTTTAGGGCTGTGGGGTTTACAGACTGCGGCTGCACCACCACATCAACTATTCCAAGAATGTCACAGCAGCCCAGCACAGGCCACTAAGCCTTCGGTGTTATCTGAAATCTAAGCGCTCAAGAATGCAGAGAAAGGGCTTTGGACGACACTGTGTTTTGTTGTGTGTGTGTGTGCGCGCATCTGTGTGTGTGAATGAGTTAAGTGAGCGTGTTTTCAAACATAAGGCTGAATACAATTTTGTCAAATTCTCAAATTCAAAAGTGTATTGCAAAAGTATAAGTTTTATGGTTCCTGTTTTTAGTCCAATAGTCAACACAAGCCAACACAAACAACAAGAACACAGAGAGTTTACTTCTCTGAAAAGGGGAAATCCACTTCTTAAAAATACAAAATGTCAGATTAGAAAAAGACAGATCTCACATCTCCATCAATCTCTCTCCAAAAGCAACTGTAAGACACAACTATCCGGAAGCAAACACTTCCCCCCACTTCATCCCCAAACTGTTTATGAACTGGAAGACCAAGATGCATTGATCCAGCCCTTCCCTCCCGTACAATCCCAATGCTGTCTGCAAGGAGCCTGTCCAACGACACATGCAGTAAGTGGTAAGATAGTGTATATGTAAAGAATGTAAATCCTGTCTCAGTGGCCAGTATCACCCACCCACCCACCCACACACACACACACACACACAGACAGACAGACAGACAGACACACACACACACACACACACACACACACACACACACACACACACACACACACGTAATGAGGCACTAACACACACTCAGAGCACTGGTCAGCCACTGCTGTGGCACTCAGGGACCGGCTGAGGAATGGAAGCCTTTCTCAAGGGCCCTTAAGCCACGGCTGTGCACACAAAAGAGTGCGAGCGCTATTTACTCACATGGTCACAAGTCAAACGCTCTCAGTGGTAGCCTATGCATGGCTGACGTACAGTCTGTGCCATGTGCCACGGCTGCTACTCTTTAGCATGTGACCTAAAACTAAAACTCATTCATGAATCTAGTGGAGATGGGACAGTGGAATGCTAGAGTGGGTAGGAAAAGTCTTGATTCCAGCCTGCAGCCCTAGGCAATGCTGCCCATCCCATGTGTGCAGAATTAGAAAATAACACACTAGATCTGTGTGGCTGAGATATGCTCACCTCGTTTGTGCAGCCATCCCTCCTTGACGATCACCACGCCGTCCGACATGCTGGCTCAGAGCGGCGGCTGCCAGGCACTTGATCCAGGGGTGCCAGACGGAGAAGCGCTACTGCGGCTGCTGGTGCCCCGGTGCCCCCCGAGAGAGACAGACAGAGACAAAGACAAAGACAGAGAGAGAGAGAGTAAGAGAGTGTGTGTGTGTGCTTTCCAGAGCAGCCAGGAGTCAACTGGGGAGTCTTCTTCACTCACAGGTGATCTATGGAAGAGAGAGAGGAGACTAAAGATTAGCCCCACAGACTCTCAAACATTAATCTAGCACGTAAACAACTCGCCACTGAACTCGCTGCTGGAAGGAAAAAGAGAGAGAGAGAGAGAGAAAGACTGAGAGAGACGGATGCCGCTCCTCTATTTCCACTGGGGCAAACAACACACAGTGGAAAAAACGCAGGGAGAAAAATAGATAAATAAATGATTACGTGCCAGACGGAGGATCATTGAGTTCAGCCGGCCGGCGGATGTGTGGATACCCGACCAGGATTACCTATTGGCTTATTATTTCCTTATCGGCTTGATATGGGCCTGTTGCAAGTCTATTTCATGTCAGAGTCAATCACACAAACCAAGCACGGGTATTGGGGGGTGGGGTCCTTTTCCAATTGGCCCATCTCTAATATGAGGAGATTCTGTCTTGAGTCTGTGGGCCAGATGTTGTCCATATGATCAGATCAGATGCGCTTGCTCACAATGGCACCACCACAGGCCGAACAATGCAGCATCAGTACTAAGACGACCACACCCATAGGGAAATACGTGTCAGAGAAAAAGAGTGGAGAGCTGAGGCCCTTTGAAGCTGCATGGGAACCACGTGGCTCAGAGGATCCTGGTTCACCCTGCTGGCCTGGAGAGAGAGCAAGACAGCGAGAGCACAAGATGGAGAGAACGAAAGAGAGAAAGAGAGAGGGAGGAAGTCCTGCATCTATCCCATGGACTAGCTGTGAACGAGTCACACATGACAAGGTGCCCTGAGGGGTTAATACATCGGCCATTAAACGGGACAAAGAAACGC
This sequence comes from Tenualosa thibaudeaui, assembly GCA_027481765.1. Classification (NCBI taxonomy): domain Eukaryota; kingdom Metazoa; phylum Chordata; class Actinopteri; order Clupeiformes; family Clupeidae; genus Tenualosa; species Tenualosa thibaudeaui. The sequence goes on along the minus strand of JAIFZK010000013.1, from coordinate 1,413,420 downwards.
CTTTAATGACACCGCCTAGCCTTCCACCCCCCCGCCACACACACACACACATGCACACTCCCCCACACCTCTCCTCCTCCCAAATCATTGTATTTACTGGGCAAATCATTACACACTGCAGGTTCATGCTCAGTCAAAACAGTGGAGCATGCTATTTTTACCCAGTGGAAAAAATCTACTCAATTACCGTGCTGGCTTTGAGTGCTAGCTAGACTAAATCCCAGGGCTGGCGGCAGTGCAGCAGTTGTTGCCACAGGTCGAACTGTGGCTGAATCAGCCGGCATGTTGCCCTGCAGTGGCTGGATGTGTGTGTGTGTGTGTGTGCGTGTGTGTGTGTGTGTGTGTGTAGTCACAGCTGCACTGTAAAAGGAGGGAGAGAGGAGAGGGTCTCTAAGACGCTTGAACCTCAGAGTCTCCTTGTTTCCTTCTTAAAGACATTCCAGAGATTGATTTGGCTCACAGTGTGACAACTTTGTGAAAAAGTCAATATCATAGTACACAGATACACATAAATATAAAATAAATAAGCCTAAGGACTATGCTGTACAATACTTATTCTTCACATGCCTTTCTATTCTGTATATTACTTACAAAGGTATAAATCTGGAAGCATGCCTGCAGTGTGGGTGAACCTACTAGGCTATAGAGTGAGTGAAGAGTACACACTACTGGCTACTGCATGGCTTTGCCTTTAAGGAGAGCAGTGCTTAGCTGACTGTGCCTACCAAAGGCGGTGCATGAGGTGAGGTCACAGACAGGAAACAGCAGCCCAGATGCACCGTCAGCTCCGGCCTAGACTAGGGAAGCCGGCAGTGGGCAGCTGCACCTCTCTCTCACACACACACACACACACTATACTGGGGGACTAAAAAGACCTGGTGGGCAGCAGCAAACACACTGTGCCTGAGAAAAGAAATGTACAGTATTTATTTTGCAGCATTTCCCTCTTTACACCCATTTTTCTGTCTCCTACTGAGAGCGGTATCCACCATGTCCACATTCCTCCACTTCTCTCAACCCACCCACCCTAAAACACACAGCACAAACACTAACTCTCTAACTCAATCAAGAACAGTGCAGGTATTGGGGGTTGCAGGGGTTGGGGGGCTGACCACACCTGGCACTTGAAACTTCCCGAGTGAAACAGGCTTCCAAGAAGGATTCCTCAGGGCTTCATGGTGCCACGATCAGCCTGAAGTCTCCTTCACCTACCCCGCTACTGGATACCATTTCCAAATGCCCTCCCATCCTACTCTAATGGTTAGCACCATCAAAGTGCGTCAGGGAGTATGTGTGCTCTGTCCTTTTGTCTGTCTGTCTGTCTACTGCACACACATATTATCATTTATCTGTATTGTTTTGTTTTGTTGTTTGCTATATGTCTGTCAGTTCCAAACACAGACAACAGTTTCCTTTTAAATAGTCATGCCAAAAAAATGCTGAATTGAATTGAGAAAGAACTTTTAACAACAAGTTTTCAGAGGAATGTGAATTTTATGAAGTAATCTAGTTAAGTAGGATAGCACCACCACCACCACCACCACCACTACCAACTTAAAACAAACAAAAAAATGAAAGAGGAAGGAAAAACAGCTGGGCGTGGTCACTGGTCATAAACAAACAGGCTGTCAGCCAGGTCAGTCGTGAGCAGAGTGTCCTTTTACAGAACTGAGATGAACCAGTGGTGTTGCAGATCCTGAGCCTGGGTGGGTGACAGAAGAGGACAGAGAGACAGAGATGAAGGGAGAGAGAAAGACAGATATAGATGGAGAGGAAGAGAAGAAGGGGAGAGGAAGACAGATATAGATAGTGAGGGAGAGAGGAAGAGGGGCAGGAACAGAGAGAGGAAGAGGGCATCTTCATGCCCATCAGAAATTCTGCCCCTCCATGTGTAAATGCCAACACCCCCCTGCTAGCACTGAGGGCCATGAGGCAGGTGTTAGAGGGAGAGAAAGACAGGAAGAGTGGAGAGAAAGCAGAAGAGGCAGAGAGAAAGAAAAGGACAAGAGGAAGAGGCTGAAGCTGAGGGACAGGTAGGAAGAAAGGAGAGGTCAGGGTAGGTGGCCATGAGAGAGGACAAGTGAGAGGAGAGGAGAAGAGGTGCAGGGAGGGGGGAGGAGAGAGAGAGAGAGAGGAAAGGCAGAGAAGAGGAAAAGACAAGGTGAGAAGAGAAGAGAGAAGAGAGAGGCAACCCAAGAGTGACTGTGAGGCCCCAGGCAGACTCAGACACACCCCCTGCAACCTCCTTCCCTCAACCCTCAGCACCCTCTCAGACATGGCCACTCATCCAGAGGTGTGTGTGCTACTCACAGACATAACATTTACAGCTATCTCTACTGACTGTGTAAAGCTGACAGCGTACTGCAGACGAACACATGGCCTCTGTCTCTCTCCATGCAGTCCTTTTCCTTTCCACAGATGAAAAAAAATTTGGTTTCTCACTTTCTCACACGCATAGACTCATACAAGCAAAGCATTAGTGTGCACATGTGCACTCACTCTCTCTCTCTCTCACAAACACACACAGCTTAAGACTGTGGTAGTTACAACACAGCAGAGTACCAATACCTCAGCATAGGCCCAGGACTGGCTGGGGAAAAAGATAGAGGAAGAGGAAGAAGAAGAAGAAGAAGCAGAAGAGGAGGAGGAGGAAGAAAAAGTAAAGGAGGAGGAGGAAGAAGAAAAAAAAAAGAAGAAAGGGGAAAAAAGTTGGCCAGTGGCCAGCAGCAACTGAATGAACCCGATACCCCGAGTGAGTGAGAGCAGGTCACATGGGCGCTGAGAAGGAGAGCCGAGGCCCAAGGGCTCCGCCCACCTGCTGGGACAGACCAGCCTCTCAAAGATCATTCATCCTTCCGACCTGGCTGGACCAGTTAAAGCATTCAATGCAAATCAGTGTCATGCGACACAGAGGCCACACGCACAAACAGCAGCACTCACACAAACACACAGAGAAAGATGGACAGACAGATAGAGCATGAGGGGAGATGAAAGGGGGGGGGGGGGGGAGAAGGAGGGGTGGAGAGTGACGGTTTCAATGATACTGTTATGTTGTGATGTTTTCTGCATTTCTGTTTCATATGTGCTTTGCCAACATGGTTTCTTTTTCTGAATGGTCATGTTCACAAAACATACTGGATTGAACAGAGAGAGAGAGATAGAGAAAAGGACACGGACAAACAGACACAGGACTGAAATCCAAAAGAGAGACAGGGGGACAGACAAAGCAATGTGGGACAAACAGAGAAGCAGACAGACAACTAGAAAAGCAGACAGAGGGACAGAGGGAGAAAACAGCAAGATGAACAGACAGTGAGGGGGAGGAGGAGGAAAGAGGCCAGAGAGAAAGAAGTGAGAGAACAGTGGTGGTGGTGGTGGTGGTGGTGGGGGGGGGGGGCAGTAAGGCTAGCCTGATGGGCAGCCACATCAGCCTACGCTCCTCTCATGTTTTCTTCTCTTCTATCCTCCTCCTACGTTCTTTTTTATTTCCTCTCTTCCAAGAGGTGCGTAGCCACACAGCTCTGAGTGGGCGCTGCTGCTGCTGCTCCCACTGTGGACATGACAAGAGACACAAGCCTCTTGCTCTGGGCCCCCTCTGCATCATACATGACATGCAGTCACATTCAGCTTCCCACTCCTCATCATGGGTACCTTCACTGGCACTGCCACAGGAAGCAAAGGGGCATAGAGTGAAGGACAGGCCAAGATGAGTGACCCTGTATTCATCTTCATCATCAACTTGATCATCATCTGATGAGGTCTTTGCTGAGTGACCCCCAGGTATCTTTCCTCAGACAGAACTTAAGTCTAGTTTGTATTACCTGTCCATGCATAAGTGGATATCCATGTTTTTCCGTAAATGTAAGAAAGAAATGAACAAACAAAGTGACCCAGAGATGGAAGCCCTGTCAATGTCTGGGTTTTTTTTTTACATTGAGCATAAATTAGGCTTCAGATAAACTCCACCCTCTAAAATGTGGTTAGTCAAAGCAGAAAACACATTTACAGACACACACACACACTCTCACAGATATGAGTAAATGTGAAGTCTATGTGAGTGAATGGAAAAACCAGTGCTATTAACATAGTCCAATTCAAACATAGGCTCTCCCTGTGCATGCACACACACTATATCTAATCCTTCCATTACAATCACAATGGCCTGCCTGACACAGACAAAAGCTAGCGCTCTGAGGCACTGGCATAGAGAAGAATGCAGGTCTGCGCTCAGGTTAGTATGAATCAACTTGTGGGCAAGAGACATCTCATTCAGAAAGACTCAAATGGGCGTGTGTGGAACAAGAACCACCCACCTACACAGCTTCCTCTTTCTGTGTTTGGTCTCGCTTCCTGTCTGTCAAACAGCTGAGCTGCACTGATTGGCAAGTGGGATTTTCAGATGTGCTAAAGGGTCTGAGTAGCTTCCTGTTTCACCATGCCAATGGCCATTCTGGGAGAGAAACTGCACAGACCAGACACAAGAGTCTCTTCCTCACTTTTACATGCGCACACACGCACACTTGCCCTCTCTCTGGCAGACATATATACACACATAAACACACACACAACAACAACAAAATCCTCTCTATACTCTTGCGTGCTTAACACACCTTACTTTTAGCCTCTTTACTGAAGATTCATTAAACATATAGTCATCAAATATCAAGGCAAGAAAAACAGAAGGTAAATAATGAAGCAGGTTAAATAGATACTGGTTGTTGTTTTTGTTTGCTGTTCTTTATCAGACACAGAGCCAGACAGATAAACACAGGCAAAGGAAGAGCAGTGTGAGTCAGGTGATGCATGGTTAACGCTGATGCTGATGTTGTGTCCCAGGGATGACTCTGAGGGGGGAGGTGGGGGTAGTGGCTTTCACGCAGGCACCTCTGTGACGCACGCACAACAAGGCAGCCTGTGCTAGAGAAGAGCTTTCCAACAACATTCCTGGGATTCTGGACGCTACTGGGGACAGTTTTTGCGTCAACAGGGCAGGCTGGAGTCTTGAAGGACGACACAAAAATCATTTTGCATACTAGGGAGGGGAGGGGGGAGGGTTCCTTAGCATCTTCCAAGAAGAACAAAATGAGTAGATCAGTAACATCACATAACCATCCCCTGCCAACACCCACCCCTGTCCCACTAAACCCTTGTCACATGCCATATCTAACAATGGTCCAGCATGGTCTCATGACCATGACAAGAAACATTTATTCTGAACTGATTCTGATTAGATGCCAAACCGCATTTTGTTACCTGTATTTATACATGAGTAATGACAATAAAGTTCAATCTAATATAAAAAAAGAAACTATCCTCAATAAGATAAACATGTAAACCTATGGAGGCAAAACAGGACTCCTGGTCTGGACTGCTGTTGACCACTGTACGCTTGTTGACCACTGTTATCTACTGTACCAAGAGAGGTTCGCAAATATTATTCAACAACGAGCACAGCCACATCTGTTGATAGTTGACCAAAGGCTTTGCCGTCTGACGTTTTCATTCAAGCGAGAAAATATTTTCAGGAAACGGTCCCTACTTGTAGCCTCGAGTCAGATCATCCTGTTGTTCAACATAAAAACAATCGATATTTTCAGGAAAGGATCCCTACTTGCAGCAAAGGGCCAAACCATCCTGTTGTTCATCACGAACACCGCCATACATCGAAGTGTGTGTACAGAAAAACAATCAATCACATGAAAACAACAAAAAAGAAAAAGCGAGAACAAAACGTGGCATGGCTCTTAAAAACAAGCTACTTTACTGCACTCGAGGGCACCATGTGGACAAGGTGAGCTGAAACAGGGGCAGTGCAAATGGGAACACGTCATCCAGAGGGGGAAAAGGCCCATCTCACAACAGTGTACGTACAGTGGGCCCACGCAAAAGTCGGAAACATGGCACTAAACTCATTACCTCATCGTGCACTGATGAATAGTTACATTTAACAGCAGTTAAAAAGTAACGGCTTGGCTACTTTCTTTCACGTTTATATAACTGAACTGAGCGAAATGTTATTCCTTCCTCATCACTTTCGTGACCATGGACATGAGCAGAGGGCTTGGGCCATGCAGTAAATCATTAACATTACCAACAAGTAGGCTTTACGCCTCTCTAAGCTATTACACAATGATAGATACATGATTATATATATTTTTTTCTTCTTATTATTATTATTATTATTATTAATAATAATAATGTATTACTATGCATACATTACTGGAGCCTATAAAACAGAACGCCATACCACACAGTAGTCTAATATTTTCACATGCACCGTGTGTCTTTCAAGTAGGCTGTACGGAACTATGATCATAAAAAGAGAGCTTTGTTGATTTACAACAGGTCAAATCCGAAGTGCCCGTGTAAATATGTGTAAACTGAAGAAAACTGCGGCCTATAAATCGTTATGGCAAACAAGGCGTGCAATTCAACAAGAAGACAGGCTACTACTACATACCTCAACAGTCACTTTAAGGCATTTGTAGCCTTTCTCGTGTTTTTGAAGTACAGATTGGAAGTGAAGTTCACAAGGTTCAGAAAGTTCCAAAACCCATGCAATATAATGCCGAGGTGATTAAGCCGTGGTTGTCGTCTATATCTCGGCGATTTCTGTGAAAATTTTGGGCTGGATCTGGGGCCTAGTCTGGGCAGATTTGGTGAGAATAACCGCATCCTATTTAATACAATGGGACCTTCCCTCTCAGTTTACAGTCGGACATACAGTCAACGTGTGAGGAGAAATGCGAGACTTTACCTGGACAAGGGTTCAGAAGGGACTCCGGAACATTGCTGAGGACTATTTCGATTACTTATATGGCAGATAAATCCCACAATAACCTCGGAAAAAGTGTTTTCATTTACTCCGTTTCTCTTGCCTTTCTTCCACTACACCTCCCAGTCGTTCTGTCTGCAATGCTTCTGTAGCATGGTCGTTCTCCCAGGTCCTAACGCCTACCCTTTTCGGCGTCGTGGCCTCAATGACCGAGGGGTCTTGTAGGCTGGCCCGGATCACTGTTGACTTAAGTTTGAGAGATGTGCATTATTAACAGTCACTAAGCCAGACAGTTAGAGCGACCACATCATGCAAAGTTTTTTTTTTTTCCTGAAACACATTTAATAGTGTGCAAGCACACTATTTTTCACTCTTGTTCAACAACGGGTCTATAACATACACACACTCAAAATGGCATGGACACAGCTATATAATTCAGTTTAATTTATTTTATTTACTGTTTCCAATTCAGTTCAGTCTGTTTAGTTTTAATTAGTCCACTGTATATTTTCACTGAAATAGCCTGGAGGTGATTTATTTTGCCTTTTTTAGTTGCCTGTATAATTACACGGTGTAGAGTAGCCAAAAGCATCAACCTATAGACACAATGTGTATGATTTCCCCCTGTCAATTTTATACTGCGCTTATTTAACACTTAACATGTTGCGGTTCTACCCATGACAACAGCGTGTGTGCTCCAGGCACACATCCAAGTCATAGAGACACCATTCGCCTCTGTGTCTTTATTCCTATTGAAATAAAGACAGTTTAGTCAGAATCAGATTAAAGCCATACCTGTGTGACTACTCATTGCTTTAATAGCGTGCACACACCAGGATGACCTCAGAGAACTGACCGCAAAACCGACTGTCAACCAATTATCAGTTGTCTTTCAACTTATATTTATGTATCTGTGTCGTCCTGCTCAATTTACAGTACAGTTTAGACAGGTGCACAAACACACAACTGGCCTTTTGCCAGGACTCCTTGAGGTTTAATGTGCATGAGCTTACTGTTGCAGAGGCCTAAGGCACTGCGCTTGGTGTATAGCCTAGATGAATGGCTATGTGTAAGCGTGTGAGGGGTTCATAATAAGGGCCCTTTCACCTTGTTCTTTTGATGTCCATGAAGTGGTGGCTCCCTCAGACAAATGGCAAACAATGAGGCTGCGTCCGACTAATGCGGAATGGAATGATTCTGCAACAACTTTGTTGCATTTGTGCGCCTCACCTATATTAATCCCCTGGTTTCATTTTCGTGAAGCGTAACAGTTTAAAAACACTGAATGGTTCTGTACTGTTAAGTGCAGCCTGAAGACAACCTTTCACAGACATGGATTCAAGACCCATGTGTGGACAAAGATCATTTCTGTTTTAAGGCTTTGTTTTTTTAGGTAGCTATCTTCTAGTTTTAGACCAAGAACTCCATATTGTTGCTCTAAGATGCAATAGACCAGTGTAGATGTAGTCTGAGCTGTTTTGTTAGTGGTGTCAGATGCTGAGTTGTGTATGGAATATAGGTGGCTCACTAATAAATTGCAAAGCTTTAATGTATTCAGCACTTAATTTCTGGATTGGTCACAAACTTGCACACTGCTGCAATTCATGTCATGTCGTCTCAGTTTTTTTAAAAACATATACATCATTATTTGATTGTTTTCACTGTCTTAGGCCTACCTAACATCAAATATGTCTGCAGTATATTGTCTGTTTGGTCATGAAAATACTGAAAATAACATGCAGAAATAAATGTAAATACTTCCTTCAAAAGTTCTGCCCTAGACAAATCAAGTGATGGCCAATTGTATAACTTCCCCTATGTATGGCCAGTGTGGTGACTAAAGATAATACAGTTTGTATTTATGAATAATTATATATATTCTTTTGTCTGGGCTATTTGTAAGGCCAAGGACAGTGGGGTCATATTTATTCAGCTAGTGCTTCAGCTTGTTGTAGCCAGTAAGCATAAATTCTAAAACTCGCATTCACTCACACAGAGAGAGAGAGAGAGAGTCTGTTTCTTAACCTACTGAAGCTGCATCTGCTACAGACTGTCTCTGATTCCCAGGTCAGCACTCTGAGGCCTTTAGGTTGCAATAAAAACTTCAGATCTGTGTTAAGCGCCTCCATGTGTGGTTTGCATGTGAACTAAATGTTTCAATGTTTGTGTGCGAGCTAAATGTTTAAAAGAATGTTAGGTTAATAAATATATTTATTTTGGGAATAAAAAATTGCTTTCTTCTTTTGAGAAATGGATTAGGGTTGAACCAAAGCCCAAAACACATGAGAGAGGTAGCTCTCCTTTCAGTGCTGCCCAAGAAACAGCCCACCGTGTTTTATGATTATTTCAGGGGTAGCTGCCTCCACTTTGACTACAGTTTGTAGAGCAATGGCTGTGTAAGAGGACAGGATTTTGCTCTCCGAGTGCTTTTCTAGTTTCTGAATGTTCTGAAAGTGTTTTATGGTTTTTGAAGAGCTTACCATCCCTTACTCTACCTTTTATTTGTTTTAAAGGTTCAAGTCAATTCTACCTTATAAGGAACCTTTGGGAACCACATTCTCATGAGGGTATTCATTTGTTTCTTTAAAATATAATTTTTTAAAAATCTAAACTAAATCAAAATTACACAGAGAAACTACACCTGTACTGTACAAAACTATGAAGTCCATTTAAAATACAATAATTTCTCCTCAATGTTCCTTTTTGCATCAGATGAGACAGGCATGATCATCAGCAAACAGTAAGTCATAACAACACAATGTATTGTATGTATGTATTTGGCTTCCCATCCAGGCTTTAGAGTAAAAAGGAATAGATTAGTGTCTGATTTTTATGTTTCAAAAAAGAAAATATTTCCTGGTTTTGAAAACTGAGTTATACAGTAGATTTGATGTGTGCCTTCTGAGTGACAGGTTTCATTTGACATATAAACTTTCTGTACCATACAAAGTAAAAAGTAATTGTAAAACCATTTTCTAGATATTCAGAGACAATAATTAATAGAAGATACAACCTGCTACCAAGAAAATGATTCATAAAAGCAAATACACAGCGCTGGTATGACATGTTTACAATGAGATTATATTCATCATTAAACAGCTGCTCTGTGTCCTTTTTACTATTGTGTCTCCCCTTTACCATTCACTTCAATTCATTCTATGCTAATAGTAATGGAGAGAACCACCAGAAAGAGGGGGAAATAACCAGCATTCAATCAACAATAAACATTTGAATCTTAACAAGCAGACACATATCCAGTGTTTATAAGCAGCTTGTGGCAGGGAGAGCAGAGAGAGAGAGAGAAGAGAGGGTGGGAGGGAGAGAGAGAGGCACCCTGAAGTAATGAATGACATGGAGGAAGCCTGGCCTTGCTGGCCTGGAAGGCTGCAAAGGAATGTGAGGCCTTTGTCTGTTTGAGTAAAGAGCGGGTCAGAGGGGGGAGTACCCATTGATGAGCGCAGAGAGAAAGAGAAACAGAGAGAGAGAGAAAGAATGAGAATGAACCTCCAGGAAGCTCTGTTTCCATCTCTCTCTCTCTCTCTCTCTCTCTCACTGTGTCCTGTGAGAACCTCTTGCAGTCATCAGCATACAGAGGCACTCTCGGGAGCCCAAGTCCCAGGGCACACAACAACTGCTTTGTCTAACCCATAAACACACACCCCACCACTGCCGTCGCCCTCTCCCACCCCAGAGAAGCCCAGAGGCCCATGTCCTGGTTCTCACTCACTCACTCACTCACTCCACTGCCAATACACTTCCATGTCCACAAGGCACTGAGCAACACTGAACAACATCTTCACTTCGGACAATATCAGGGTTTTGAATTACAAATTGTCCTTTGACTTGATGGAGACTAAAATCAGATAGTTAAAAAAAAATTCAAGTGTAATTGCAGTATTTCTATGCCTACAGTCTTAAAAACAGGTCATAAGTTGTAAGATAAAAGACAAAGTGGTTGATGTGAGGATGTGTACTTGATTTCAATTAGTGAACACCTACATGATTGTTGATTCTGTTTGTTGGTGTTCAAAGTACTGAATGTGTGGTAACAAACATTTTTTTTTCTCTCACAAAAAAAAGAACATTGTAAAACACATTTTGTTTACTGGTTCTGTGCTTGCTGTCCTTTGGACCATTACAAGAAAGATTTGGAGAGGATGCCATAGCAATTACAGATTAATGTCAACAGGGCCCTAAAAATGGAAGAGAAAAATACCCACAACTGGATAAGAGTCTCACATCACCGGAGGGCCCATACGACCAGAGTCACCCAGGCCCCCCGCACCCGTCATTCTGCTCAATCCAGCACACCCGCCTGTCTCCCGGGGCAAAGAGGAGCCGCAAATGGCCCTTTCAAAGCCAACGACAGCTGGAGCCCGGGGCAAAGGTGACCCAAGCAGTTGCAGAGAGCAACAACCATGGCAGCTGCAGCCTACAGCCCCCTTGTCTCCTCTGGGTCTAAACTGCTCTAACAATTAGAGGTCTTAGCCAGGGTGTCCTCAAAATAGCTTCGCCATTGATATGTGTTTACATGAGTACAGATGAGTCTCCATGACTTCAACATCTGTAGAAATCACCAAAGACAGTTCTATTTTCTTGCATACAAAAATACTCACCACATGGGCCTTGGATTTGTCTAATTAAATATAAATATGCTGTGCTGATGATTTCTAAAAACCCAAGGAGTTTATAAAACAGCAGATGTGTTGGAATATGTCCTTCAGGACTCCACACTCTACTGAGGGATTTCAAATTCAAACAGTCTGATCGTGGGATATTTTTCACACCTGATGAGGAGCTACACATTTCTGCTAAGCAGCAGGTGAATTAGGAGAGAGGTTCTTACAATCACAACTGTCTTTCCATCATTCTTTCTCTCTGTCTGTCAGTGTCTCAAATCCTGTCATGAATATGGTGGACTGTTCTATATGATAAACAGCTTCTTAATATGTAAGGGACCAACTCCAGAAGTTGGTGGGGGACTGGAGAAGGAACAATGGTTGGGTGTGCATGTATGTGTGTGTGTGTGTGTGTGTGTGTTGGGGGGGGGGGGTCGGGGGTGGATGCATTGGTGCCAGGGCATTTTGCCCCAGCTTGGGATTAGTCTTCAGCCTGTTACAAGATCCCTCCTACCTCCCCTGTCCGCCCCCCAGACGTGAAACACATCAGTCTCCACAACAAAGAGCATGAAAAGAGAGGGGGGAAGTGTCTGAGAAAAGCCCACTAATTATACTCCTAAATAAAGCTGAAAGGGAAGTTTGTGATGGCCTCTTTCGTAAAATACTGTATTATAAGAAAAAAAAAAATTATTAATTTCCTTTCCATTAAAATCAATTTGTACCTGGAAATTAGTTTTGTGAATGTCTGTGGTCTGTTCTGTCTTAGCTTAATTGAACTGGTCTAAAGTTATTGAAACATAAATGCAGTGATGAGTCAGGGACCAATACACGGAGGAGGGTATGCCATTCATTTTGGAAGTAGAGTTACATCTTTGAAACGTTGCTGTAGATTGAGACATCAGTATCCAAGTGTTGTTGTTGTTGTTGTCATTTGCCTTAAATACATTTCTTCGAAAGTCTTCGAAAAGTTAACACTTAAAAACCCTTTACCCATTTGGTAAGTAGAGCTGAAAGTGGTCAGATGTTTCGATGTGGCCTATGAAACTTGGAGTTAAACACAGCTACTGCCACAGTGTGAGTTGATGCAGTAGTACAGTACAATTGTGCTCGACGTTATCGCGAGACTGGACCATTAACAACCTGCTTGACACAGTACCGAGTGCTGCCTGCCCACTGCCAGGGTCGAACTGTGCTGAATAAACGAAGGGATACGCCAACATCTGGCAACACATCATGAAAGGACGACGGAGCCAATAGAGGACTATTGTGGCTTGCCATTTTATGTAAGTATCACGTTCGACCGTCGAGAAACACAGGGCTGAAAGTTGGGATACCTTAGCTACCTCCGCGCACTGCAGTTGTCGCGGTCAGCGACAGTTGCCGAGTTCCTTTGCTGTTTAAGGTTCTTAGTTAGCTCGATCCGGTTCATGAGTGTGTGCAACCTTGTTGTCGCTACGATCGCGGTGTTCAGTCCTAGCTCCTGTAGTTTTGTGTTCGCTCTTTGACTTATTATTTGAATTTCTCTCTATCCTAAATATGAAACCGAGAAGTTTTCAAAAGTGAAAACATCGATGTAGCTACTCCTTGTTGATGTTACTCGGCGTTTTTTCTGCGTATTTTCTTGTGTTTGCCCTCATCACCACATAATCTTTTAACTACTTACGCGAAGGTGTCGATTCGGTGCGTTACTTGTAATAAACAATCAGGTTGGATATAAGATGCGGAAAAGTAGCTGTTCGATTATTCATAAAGTTTCTTATTGTGTGACATACGCACAAACGAAAGAGACAATACTTCGGTGGAGTTCTGAGACAAGTTGTGGTGTCTAGTCTCGAGATTTGAAGGAACATATGGCATAAAGGGGAGCACAGCTGGAGGTAGCGTTTCCACTGCGGTGATGTCAGAGCAGCTGACTCCACAGCTTGCAGTGTAATTAGCAAACAGGGCACCAGTTTACTCACTCGCCTGCCTTTTCCCTAACCTTGCTCGGTGGGCAAGAGAGCTGGAGATCGGAGAGCCTGCGTTTCTGTCAGGCGTTTATGTGAGGCTTGTCTGTGTGTGCGTGCGTGCTTGATAAATGAACGGATTCATGAATGTTAGATATACACGAAGAGTTGAATAACGAACGTTTTTTTCCGTGTGGTAGCGTGTGTAGGACTGCTTGCACCCGCCTCGTCCTTTACACAGTTCCATGGGAAGCGCAAAAAGTAGCGATCAACTAATCGGACTGTTGCGACACGGAGAGGAAGGTAACTACGCTCGGACGATGGCAGCGTATGTTTATTCTAGCTTTGCTACGTTCTAAGTTGTACTCTGAAATATTTATTACCTTTTTAAGACTTTGTCGAGACTTCTATTTTAATGTGCAGAAAAAAATGTTCCAATTTGCTGCTCTAACTATTAGACTTTGATGGCATCTTATTAGTTGGTAAGATGGATATAGTTTTTATGAAAGAAACCATGCGGTCCTCTACCAGTTTCTACGTCAGTAACATGTATTACATATATTGAACATGTATTGAAAAGCATAAAGTCCCCCAAACTAACAGTGAGATCGTTAATTTTGTTCTACTTTTTAATTAGGTCTTTTGTGTGGCCTTGTAACATCGTCCGCATCGCTTACCCCCCCCCCCACACACACACACACACACACACACACACTGCACTCTGAATGGCCTCCCAACGTTTATTTAATATCCAGTTTTTCCTGTTTTGTCCGTCAGGTTATGAAGGAAGAATGGAGTTCCCAGACCATAGCCGCCAGTTGCTGCAGTGCCTGAGTCAGCAACGTCACCAAGGTTTCCTCTGTGACTGCACTGTTCTCGTCGGCGAGGCGCGTTTCAAAGCGCACAGAGCAGTGCTGGCCTCCTGCAGCATGTACTTCCACCTCTTCTACAGGGACCAGCTAGACAAAAGGGACGTTGTGCATCTGAACAGTGACATTGTGACGGCCCCGGCTTTCAGCCTGCTCCTTGAATTTATGTATGAGGGGAAGCTGGAGTTCAGTGCCCTGCCAGTGGAGGACGTCCTGGCTGCTGCCAGCTACCTTCACATGTATGACATCGTCAAAGTGTGCAAAGGCAAGCTGAAAGACAAGGAGTTGTCATCGCTGGACGAGCGTTTGGGCGAGGGGATGGGCATGGACATGGTGGCGCTGGGCTGTCTGGACAGGGACAGCTCCTCTGATGGGGAGACACAGCAGCACGGTGGTGGTGGCAGCAGCAACAGCAACCACAAACAGGCTTCCACACGGCGGCAGCCCCAGTCCCAGCAGTCTGCCCCGAGGGCCCCCCTAGCTGACGACTGTGACATGGACAGCAGCAAGGGCCGGCTGGCTGTCACAGATTGTGATAGGTCTGCCGTGGCGGTGGCGGGCAGGCAGAAGGCGAACGGTCACCCCACCAGGTCCCCGGACCTTGTAGGTGTCAATTATGTGTCAGCCGAGGCCGAGGCCAGCGTCCAAACAGCTGGAAAAACAAAAGCTGATGTCAGTGGTCCGCCGTGTGCACCCTCCCAGAGGTCCCGGGCGTCGGATGACATGGACTGCGCTCTGGATTTGTCTCTCAAGCCTCTGCCGGCCTGCCGCGACGCCTTCCACCCCTCCCATGTCTCGGGACAGCTGGCCCTCGACAGCCAGCAGCAGGGCTCTGAGCCACTTGTTAAAGACGAACACGACTTGCTGTCAGAGCAGGGGGACAGTGAGCCGACGAGCCCGGAGGGCCAGCGCTTTGGGAATAGCGCCAGGAGCGCGGCCGT
Source organism: Tenualosa thibaudeaui (assembly GCA_027481765.1). Lineage (NCBI taxonomy): Eukaryota > Metazoa > Chordata > Actinopteri > Clupeiformes > Clupeidae > Tenualosa > Tenualosa thibaudeaui. The sequence continues at coordinate 1,398,270 of JAIFZK010000013.1, read as the reverse complement.
GACAGGGTTCGCTGCCCTCTTCCCATGCAACAACGGCTCCAACGCCACCCTGCTAGCCCCAGAGGAGGAACTGATGGAGGGGGAGGGGGCAGAGGGGCTGCTGGTGGGGGCTGGAGGAGGGGGAGGGGGATTGGGGGAGCGGGGCCAGACGAGAGGCCGAGAGGCAGAGAGCGAGGGAGGGGGGAGAGGAGTGGGACTCAGCCTGGTTGTGGGAGGAGGAGGAGGGGGAAGGAGGCTGCTAGGGGACAGCGAGGAGGAGGAAGAGGACGACCTGGCGTCTTCGGACATCTCCACGTCCAGCGGGGTCTTGCTGCCGCCGGGCCAGCAGGTGTGTGTGTGCCCACTGTGCAGCAAGGTCTTCCCCAGCCCACACGTGCTCCAGCTGCACCTCAGCTCGCACTTCCGCGAGAAGGACGGCGCCGTGCGCTCCAAGCTCTCGCCCGACGGCTCTGTGCCCACCTGCTCGCTCTGCGGCAAGACCTTCTCGTGCATGTACACACTCAAGCGGCATGAGCGCACACACTCTGGCGAGAAACCCTACACCTGCGGCCAATGTGGCAAGAGCTTCCAATACTCACACAACCTGAGCCGCCACGCCGTGGTGCACACTCGCGAGAAGCCGCATGCCTGCAAGTGGTGTGAGCGGCGCTTCACACAGTCCGGGGATCTCTACCGACACATACGCAAGTTCCACTGTGGCCTTGTCAAGACGCTTGCCATCGGCTAGGCACCTAGGAGTCCGAAACAAATCAAGACACACAAGAGCAAAACACACACACAAAAATAAACACAAAAAACGAAGACACAAAACATATAGCACTCATGCCATGATGATATCGACACAACAAAAAGAAATGTCTGTATCCACTCTAGACTACTCAAGGCTACTGTACAGGTCTCTGAATCTCCTGCTGTTGCTGCACATGAACATGTAGCCTAATTTGAGTGCACTGAGGGGCATCCTTTTGCATTACTGCTCACTGAGGCTTTGCTAATTTCTAATGCACATAAGTGTGTTTAATTAGTGGTTGCCCACAGTGTTAATCTCTCTCTCTCTCATTCTTTCTCTCTCTGTCTGGGTGTGTGCATGGTTGAAATAATAGACAGCTTAAGGTAGTGGAGAGACTTGAGGCCTTGGGCTCAAATATGTTTTTATCACCTCTGTATGCGGAACGGATGGTAACGCTGGAAGACTGGATGCACTTGTGGTTCCTCTATGTGCACTGTGGGTCTCCTGGGAGAAAACAAATCACTTGTGTAGACACACAAACACATTCTATTCTAAGTGAGCAACTGATACAACCTTTTTTTGCATTTTGAGTAGTAGAACTTTATATGTTCAGCCTATAGGCTCTCAGTCTTTACTCAAGGCTTCCTGTCCCGGTCTTGGACTCTCAGTGATAGACCTGCATTATTCTTTAGACAGTGAAAATAGTCTGAAGTTTGACAACTACTGAGTATTTTTGTTTGTTAGAATAGTGGGAGATGTCATTTCTGACAGGCGTTTGTTAGCACATCAGAAAACGATTCTGTTATTTGTGAAATAGTAACTCCATTTGCGGCTGGACCAGATCTGTTTGTTTTGTACATATCTACTGTAGAAGGCGCAGGCTTTGTTTAAGATGGAAGCGTGTTTATCAGGACTGTCACTTCACCATGACAGCTCTCTGAAAGATTTGTCTCATAATTGCGTATTCAAATTTACCAGTTTACTGCTGAACATCTTAGGAGGTTTAAGAGGAGGAACAGTGGTCAGGTTTCTGTTAAGATGGGGACATGGTGACACTTAGCTTCCCATGCCGCTGTGCTCTCCTCCTGTACAGTCAAGAAAGCACTGGAATGGACAGCGAGGTGGAGGCAGCTATCTCTGATGTGCTCCTGGGCTGCATGCTGGAATGACCTCTAATGATGTGTGTGAATGCCATACACTGGACGGAGTTGAACCCTGAGCTGTGCACTGCTGAAGGAAACTAGATTAGTGCTGTAAGACTTCCCTAGGAAGAGCTTGACTGTACTGCAGATGAGGTCATGCCATGGCACAAGGTGGTCTGTTCAGATGAGCATACTCTTACTGTTCTAAGACCAGTTTTCTGTCAATCCCACACCTTTTTATCTTTCTCCATCCCTTTTGTTAAGTAGGTGAATGTGAAACAAGATCAGACGGCAAGCTTAAAGAGCCGGCTCTGTGGTGGTAGAACTCCTAGAAGGTTCTTCTCTCTTATTTATTTGGTTTCTACTTGATTTGGACATAGCATTATACTGTATGCATCAGCATGAAAGCAGGTAGCACTAAAACTCCAACTTCTGTATGATTTTCATCTCTCCTGAGAAAACTTGATTAGGACTATTTATTAGTATTTTTATTTGGTTCAGGGTTTTATTATATGTTTAATTCTTGAAGTTTTAGAGGGCTCCTTTCTTTTGCTGGTACTATTTCAGTTGTTAAATGGGGTCATTTCAACCTTGTATTGCAGGTGTAGGTACTGTTTATGTTCATAAAGTGAAGTTTTGTAACTTTTTGTCCAAGGAAAAAAAAAAAAAACAAGCTATCTTAAATGATTTTTTCTTTCTCACAAGATACTGAGAAGCACTTGTTTTGAGCATACATACTGTAGTTTTGACACTGATACTATGTAGGCTGCTATTTCTAACTGTTTGTATATTTAATGTAAATATGTATTTTATTTATCAAAATGATTTTGTCATTTGGTGTGTCAGACACAAGCTGAGCTGAGAAAAAAAAGATGCCTCTCAAAATAACCTTTTTGCAATCCTTTAAATTGAAGGTATTTTTAACTCTCAGATATTGTTTTCCTCCTTGAGAGGTCTTCTCTTTTTTGTTTATGTTGATTTGGTTGATGAGCAACATTAAGTGGCATAGAGCTCAAAGAACTACTTATTTTGCCTTGTGTGAAGGGCGTGGTGTATCTCTGGTGCTAACACTCCAATGTTCCGCCGAGCACCAACAGTATCGAAATCAAACGAGTCAAACTACTGTTCATTCTGCTGTTTATCTCCTGTCCAGGGGATATATCCCTGGAAGAATCACGTGTCTTCCCCACTCCGTCTCTCTACTGAAGGAGAATTGAGTCTCGCGTTGCACTTTTTTTGTATTGACCATTATGCTGGTATGTGAGAAATGTACGGAGGGAGAATTTATGCAGGTGCATAGCGTATGTGTGTCAGCGCAGAAGGCAATGGCTTATGCATAGGAAAGAGTACTGTATGTTTCTATTGTTTTCCCATCCACACAGACAGGACTGCATATGTTTTTTTTAGCACATTTAATTTTATATGAACCTCTGCAGAATAGTATTTTGTCTTTTCTTTTATTATTATACAGACTCAGTTCAGATATTGTGATTTGGCTTTGTTGTAATACTTAAGTATTTGATACAGAGTGTTGGAAAAGAAGAACATACCCTTCAATCACCATAATCATTTTTGGCTTTTGAATGAACTGCTTAATGTTTTGCCATGCGTTTCAGTTCTGCATCTTGTTTTTCTGGTTGTAACAAACTCATGGTATCAAATGAATGTCCCATTGTATATTTATCAAAGCCGAACATGGAGGAATGTAGTTTGTGTTGTCTTTCTCATTAACTCAAAATGAGACATCATTTCACGCAGCTCTTGTCAAGAGATTGTCCATCATCTTCTTGATGTATGCATTTAGCTATTCCAAGGTAGTGTAAATGACTACAATGTACTATTTCTGGTTTAGGCTAATGCAATTGTATTTATATTTCCAGAATCATTTGACTGCATCTATGCGTTAAAAAAATGTTAACCCAACCCTATCGACAGTCCATTTTTGGTTGTGAAATGGCACGGACTGCACAAATACTGTTTTCAGTGCTAAATTGACTCACACCCACGCTCCTTATTGATAGATGTCACAGTTAACTACCTAGGTACACAGTGACAAAATATGACAAACCATTGCAGCGCCTCTGTCTGGTGTATATTCCTCATCATTCTCGTTGTGCATGTGTAGGGTTGGCAGAGAAACACCAGCATGGAACATGGTCCCAAGAGCCAATGGTACGCATTGCAAGTCTTGTGGTTCTGGAAGTGCTGAACGGGAGAGGCTGAATTTAAGGTTTGGAGGAAAAACCTCCCCCTCTCGAGTGCATGGATGTGTAATTCAGTTTAGAGTCCAATAAGAGTATGCATTAATACTGGAATATTGTCTTTTACAGGTGCAGACTGTGAAATTGTGTATAATCATAAAAATATTTATTGATTCCTTGTGCAAAATTTTACTGTATCTCACAATTTTGACTTGTAAAATGACAGATACTACTAAATACAGAACTTTTTCATAGACTTTGTAGAAGTGCCATTAGATTTAATATAATTTTTTTAATAAGAAAGGTATATTTTATAGGAATCAAATGCTTCAGTGATAGTGCTTTAGAAACTATAGGGGACAATCTCTTTGATTTGACACTTGATAGATTTTGATGATCTGGAATATTGTGTGTTTTTTTTGTTAGTTCTTTTGATGTGTGTGCCTGCGTGTGTGTGCTGTGAAAATGTGACAATCTCCATTAGGTCTTTTATTTAGAATGTGCATACATTAAAAGATCATTTTCTGTGACTGTGTATGTTTCATTACAAAAAATTCCACTGAGTAATATATATAGATAATTTCTACAAACAATTGTAAAAATAAATTTTCAGATTCTATATTTACACATATACAGTACATTTGTCTATTCATGTGATGGCTAAGTAAATTTTGCCTACAAGATACCTATTTAATTCATAAAGAAAATATGATTGTCATTTGATCCGAATTTTAGCAACTGGACAAAAAAAAAGTCCGTTACCAAGCAGTAATTTGTATTAAGCAGGCAAACAAACAAAACAAAGAAAAACAAAAGCGATAAATGCATGTCTAATTCGGAATCTGAGCCAATCCCTTGTCATTCTCTAGAGCACCCTGCACCCTGTACATCTAAAAGAAATCCAGCTGCTTGCCTGTGTGGTTCCTACCCCCTACCCCCACAAAGTTCACACTCATCCACAGCAGAGAAGGGGACAAGGCAAGAAAGACAAGGCCCCCCACCCCAAAAAAAAGAAAAAGGAAAAAAACATCCCAGCCTCTGGCTCATCCTACGGACTCCATTGTGTTTGGGGTCCAGGGGTAGTACTTTGGTCGGGCCCATTGTCCGCATCCCCCAGCCCCCAAACCCAACCCCCTTCAAGCAAACCAGCTCTCACTTTTGGGACACAAATACCACACAGTGACACAGGCTGTGTATGCCTGAAGCACAGGAATAAAACATCATGGAACATACACAGAATGTCTGCACCGCTATGTGGAAGCATCAGACTGTGGTTCCAGAAAGCTGGTGGTTATTCCCATGACAATCACAAAATTCAAACTGCTCCATTTTTACTGTAATCATCATAATCCAACAACAGTTTTGGTGATTAGAACCAATAAACAGTATAGCCACTATGTAGCTTGCATACTGCATGATCAATGCATCATGAAAGACTGCAAAAGGAATATATTCTTTTTTTTGCTTACTTTTAAATTCATTTCATATTCCATATTCCTCCATGTTTTTAAAGGTGCCTGTAAACGTGATTCTACAGGTGACTACATACTGATAGTGAAAGGCAACACCACTCTCTTCTACAGTCATGACAATAGTGTGTGCACAGTGCAAGTGTGTGTGTCTATGTCATTTACAACATGTTTATGGTGTACACTTCAAGTAGCGCATGCCTCCATTTACATGTTTTGCGTTCCTCTGGTTATTTTTCATAACTGAAAAGAAACCTTTACAGATGCTTGACTTCTTTCCACTTTTACAAACAATGTGTGTGTGAGAGAGAGAGAGACGGAGAGAGGGAGGGAGGCGAGGGAGCTGTATGGTTTGATATTTGCATGCAGTCCCCAGGTAATAGGAAGACTTTGGAGAAGTGAAGTGGAAAGTTGCACGTCTTCACCTCCCAAGGCCAGCGGTGGGAGCCCTTGACCTCTGCTCACGGCACCCGAGACAGCTGGTGCTCCACCGTGTTTACTTCTTTATTTATTTATTTGCTAACAAAAGACAGGTGGTCACACTTGAAAATGAGAGGTGCTTGTAGTGCAGGCGCGCACACACACACACAAGCACAAACACATAAGACATAAGACATGCACACACGCAGAGGCATAAACACACGACACACACACACAGACACCAAATCATGCATATAAAAATATATATATATATATATATATATATATATATATATATACAGTAGCACATTCTTGGGGGCCCGTGCCAGGACACACAACCAGTTTCCAGCAGCGCTGATGAGAAGCACAAGCATGCACCAGCCATGACAATTCCATCCCTCAATCTCAAACGAGCTGTGCTTATAATTTGGGAACATCACTGCCATTGAAAAGTATGTAGTTAAAATGATTCAACTATATTTTTATATTTTATATTTTATCTACTGTATGTGTTCAAGAAATTTTTTATAAATGTGTTTGTAAAACACCACTAGATTTACCTTATTTTGGACCTGAAAAAGTGTAGGGTATTGAATCCTGGAAATCAGACATTCTTCCTTTCAAGGATACAGGACCAATGCTTTAGCTGGGCCATCACGAATAAAATTTGGTCAAAATTCTTTGTCCTCGTTCAATGATTCATGTTTCACCATACACCATACTCATGAACAGTGGAATCACAGAACTTGGGTGAATCATTAGACTAGCACATAAGACTTATACATTAGCAAAAAAACTTGTTTCTTCTAAAGCTTTGTAAAGGCTTGGCATCCCTTTCATCTCTTTCTCTTTCGTAACATTCTTTGATGCCAAAAGATAATGATGTCATGGGCAGGTACCAAGTGCACACAAACAAAAACATGTCAAAGATAAATGATCTCTGTTTGTAGTCAATGGCTGTCACTGCCTGAGAGTCAAGCAGAGTTCTGAGAGCCAATTCAACTCAAACCAGCAGAATTTAGGGATTCTCAGCAGACCCTGCTTACAGTAAAAATCTGGAGTAAATCAGCACATATCCCTATTCTTTGAGGCTGCCAAGTGCTGTTGGTAGGTAACAGCTTTTGGTACAATGTTGATTATATTTGTGAACTGGCAGCTAAGGCTAATTAATGGGGGCACAGGAAAACAAAACATCCTTGCCCACATCAGTTAGCATCCCCTATCACAGTGCTGAAATTCTATTGTTTCCCTATGATGTCATTTCCCATGCTGGAAGAAAAACACAAGAACACGACATCACTCTATGGCTATGTGGCCTCAGCACTTAGTAATAGGCCTCAGGAGAGAAGATACAGCAGGTGTTTTACACCTCTGCCACCTGCGTTATCACCATCCACCTCACCTGGCCTCTGCTGGATTAATTCAACAGTAGGCATCTATAACAGTTTGAAGTAGTGGGGTTGGTCTCTCAGTGTTGGGCTGTGGTTGTCTCCTAGAGCTGAGTCTGAGCCACTGCTGTTAAAGCGTCCTTGGTCCAGTGCACAGCTGTCACTTCCTCATCCCAGCTAACTCATATTTATAGCAACAGCATCACTGAGAAAGGCGCTCTTTCCCTCGACTACTCAACCCCCCACCCAACACACAAACACACACACACACATAGTAAGACACTCCCACAGACACACTCATACCCTCTCTCTAGGCACAGCTGGTCCTTACAAGAAAGAGAGCGAGACAAAGCCTCACGCCTGGTCTTAAGTCAGTCCAGCAGTCAGCAGGCCCACTCCAGAGCAGGCAGGCCTTGGCATGTGCCCCCGGGAGGAGGAGGAGGGGAGGTGGGCGTGGGGAGAGGAGAGGAGAGGGAGGAGGACCCCAGCCTGGAAGACTGCGCATGACCTTTTTCAGTAAATCGCCAGGGCTCTGGGGCTTGCATTGAAAACCCACAACAGCTGCATGCGTGGTGCCGTTTTTTAAAAAAATCACTTCAACACTTCACCATTCAGACAATGTGCCACTCAGACTCAGACTTGGAGGATGGGGCTTGACAGACAACTAATCAGAATGTACCGTCGAAGATCACCTGACGACTCAGCTAACACCTGCCTGACTAGCCCAAACCCAAAAACCAAAGTCCAAATTACATTACCAATCTCACACTAATTATTCTTCACACAGAGAAAGTTGAAACAGTCACCATGTCTCTAAGTCACTGTAGCTCCCCCCCACACCCCCTACTTCACCTCACCCCACCCTGGCAGGACCCCACTGTGTGAGGCCCAACAGGCTGGCTCTAATGTAGGCCCATTATTTAAGACAGGCTGCCTGAGACCCGCAGACGCCTCCTCCCCACCATCAGCAGCAGCTGCTTGCTCACTCAGCCAGAAATCAAGCGTCGTCTCGCAGATACCAACTGCAGCGAACTCCCTGCAGACTGGTCACAACTGGCCAAGCAGATCATGAACGGGTGGCCCAACTGTTGTCAAGGGCTGCCACCATGATACCCAATCATTGTGCCCTTTTCTCCATTCTCCAACATGTGCAATATGACATTAGGTTTGAAATAACATTAGAGATGCATTTGATATTAGATTTGTTTGCTTTTTTTAAACTTGGACTAAAGCGGAGAGGCTCTATTGTGCCTTCAGAGCTTTTCCCAGTGGAAAGAAGTAAACAGGATCCAAATGATCAGAGCGCACCTTACCATCATGAAGGCTCACATGGACAATGCATCCATTATTTAACTGACAATCCTTCCAGTGAGCGGCCAAGTTAATTGATAATTGGTTTGGGATTTTGGGCCAGTGTTGCCCTCTGTTGGTCAATGTTTGTTATGAGCAGTGGTCCTCATCTTAGGACAGTTATGTGCCAACTGGAGCCTCATCCATTGGACCAGTACCTAATGCAAGCCTCTACTGCTCCACACTGATCACAGAATTGGAGCTGAAATGTCAAGTCAGGCTATGAACTGCCAGAACTGAGTCACTTTCCCCAGAGTCACTTTTCCCAAATTTCCCAGAATGCAGAATCCTTTACCATGATGTCCACTGGCTGACACTACACAGTATGGACTAACACAGTTAATTGGTAGACTGATGCCATTCACCCGGTTCATGTAGCATGCAATCTCTAGGAGGAAGTCCTAAAAGGTCAGTGTGGCACATGAGTGTGTGTGAAGAATAGATAAGGGGATTTCCCAAGAAAGCTGCACATGAATGTGCTATAAAATCGTGGACTTGCTCAGTCATTTTAGAAGCAGTTTTGCTGGATCTGCACAGCTTGTACATGTTTGAGGGTTGCAATGCAATTGCCATTGGTAACCATTGGTAATTAAGGTGTTAACTGGTTAGCAACTATGGTTTTAGGAAATGCACCCCAGACTAGTTACACAGGACAAAAGACTTTGGAAAATAAAGCTACAAGCCTGAACAAGTGGCAACTGATTTCCAGCAACTTAAGCTGCACATCCAAAGAGCTCCATGTAGTCTTAAACAACAAAGCACACTAACAGATATTGGACATGCATGTTTCAGGGTTCCTACCCAGACAAAAGTGTAAAATTTTTCTATGACCCTGAATGAAAAAAACACCACTTCTTGCAATTGACATGACAGAATAGTGTATTTGATGCCATGGGTTCTCAAATCTTAAAGTTTGTTCTAAAAATGTGTTCACTTCCACAATTCCATATGTATTGTAATGTTTAAGAGGTAAAGGGAATAGTCAAATTCTACTGTGGCATATCAAAAACACACAGCAGCAAAAGACATGTTGGAAGTCTGTCTCCTACCGGAACTCAAAAAAAAAATCAAATGTCATGACTTTCAAAACTTTCTATGAAACTAAATTCAATATTTCCAAGCCAGGAAAAATGGGCTTCCATGATTGTAGGAACCCAGAGGTTTACAATTTTATATTAACTTTATATTTCCAAGGCAAAAAACAAGAGAACTACGGTGATTAGTAATCCATACTAGAGGCGTGGGCATGAAAAAGTACAACAAATCTACATGTGAAGTTGATAAAGGATTTATTGGACATAGATATAAAACTTTGGCACACACATACATTTCAAGGAATTTCAAGTCTTGTCCTGCAGATACACTCAAAGGCCAAAGGTAGCAGGAGGGGAATACAAAGCCAGTCACTTTTTGAATATGAACAATCAACATTCAATTGTATTTAAAAATAACAGGTTCTATGTTTTCCCTCCACCAGTAACAAAATGTATGGGACAACTTCCATAACGGACAAAGTTGGCTGCCAACACAGCAAATGCAACGAAGACTTTATTAGGCACACAAATGTTCACAATCATACAGAAGTACTGCAGTAAAAAGTAAATATGCATATAAAATGTAGTCAGTTCATACTTGATTTGAATGCATCAATACAGTTTTTAAGAGTTCAAGCATATTCCACAGTCCTTCAGTTGGTTTCTTGGTCCTCCTGTATTCCATTAGGATGAGCAGCTACAGCAGAAGGCTTTGTCATAGCGATCAGTGTAACTGCAGAGATAGAAGAGGCAACATTTGAGTTGGTCTTCAGTGCTATTGACACACACCAGTGGATCTTTCCAGCAATGGACTTGGGCTTCAGGAGGATGCAATAAAGAGTACCACACTCAAAGCAGATAGTTTAACATAATAATGAAAGGATCCTAAAGAGTGCAAGTGTGCTTAGCATTCTTTCCTGGTCAGTCAGCCTGCATACAGTATATGCAAATCATACTTTGGCATTACTTCAGCAATTTTAAGCAATAATTTTACTAAAGCAATTTTAAGATAATAATCTGTGGTGAAATACCTGCATGAAGTTAAGAGAGCTCTGAAATTGTCTGACCTAGATCTTGTTATTAGAGGGCTTCCCATGCTTTCCATTTGGTACAAAAATGCTAACAGATTAGGGCTTTTATTTTGACATATAGAACCTGCCCTTTCAGTGGCGTTTTGTAGGCGCTTACAATATTAGCAAGTTCACCAATTTCTTAACAGCATTTCATCAGTATGGTACCAAATTAAAAGACATGAAGGCAGACCTGACCTGAAAGCAAGACCAGGTTTAAATGTGCCAGAATTCTCCTTTAGCCTGTGAGCCTATGCTTCAGTGTTCACAAACTAAATACAGGCAGCTAAAGAGCTTACAGCATCCCCTTGTGGCCAAGAGCTTAAGCTTACACATTTTCTCAATACCCAATCACTACCCAAAGGTATTCTCTCTTAGCCATCAGGTACAATTCCATATATGAACACACATTGTCTGGTCATGAACCAAAAAAAAAAAAACAATGCTCAGGTAGTGGGCTACAGTTTGCATGTTCAATGTCAAGAAACAACCGTATTGACTATGCTACAAACAGAAAGCTAGGTGCGCTTGGAGAAAGCTAGGAGACAATCTGACATTGACCAGTTTCAAAAGCCACAATAAAAAAAACATAAATCTGGATACAGAGCCAGAAGTGGAAAATCCTGTGTGTTTGTCTTTGGATTCACAGATTATGATGCTGAACCACTATATCGCCATAGTGGTGGAGGGATGCAAGTCCAGCTTGAAAATGCTTGTTTGGAATTCTGAGAAAATAAGTACTAGACATCGGCTGGGAGAAACAGAAACTAAACGAGACAGCTGCCTTGCATTTTTCATACAGGAACAACCCTGAGCACTTGAGTGCACAGTAGATACTCCATGGTAATGCAGAGCATGTGTGTATGTGTAGTAGTCTACCGTATTTTCCGATTATAAATCACGGTTAACATATGAATTTTGCAAAATAACAGCAGATCTGAAGTTAATACTTCAATTATTTCATTATCCTCACTGATCAATAACTTTTAGCGCTTTCTTAATCGATCTGTCTCTTGCTTACTTGCAAATGACTTAGGCATTGCAACACGCTTATTTAACCTAACATGTAGAAGATGTCTCATACTAGTTAATGTTACAGTCTACAAAAGTTCATGTATTCAACCCATTTGTGCGTATTTGGTTCATTTGGTGTCAGTTAGTTCCCTGAAGTTCTGATCTTACTTTGATTTAATATATAGCTTTACAACTACATGCACAAGCAATGACACGGTCCCATTAATGGGTGGTGTCATCCTGGACGCAGTTCTAAAACATCACAACATATTGTTCTATTCGGCATTCTAACCTTTTTAATAATTCTCTACAGCCATGTGGCATTTAGTTTCATCTGAAAAGGGGTAACATACTCTCTGTAAATTATATTAACCTATGTGGGACTTCAGGAGGTGTATCTTTCTGTAGTGAAGACGTGATGGTGGATGTGGAGTGGAGGTCTGAGCAGCCAGCAGTGCAGATGGACGACTACCGTAAACTTATCAGTAGCAGAGCTCTGCAGAAATGTCACTAATAACCACTGCTATTGAACAATGTTTTTTGACATTAACATTTTTGAAGTGTGGTTAATACACAATTGCAGTTAATATACAAATCACATTTTTTATATTTATATTAAAAATTGCATGCGTGCGTGCACACTTACTCAATAGTAATGCAGAAGGTGCAGCAGACATTTGAGCAGCTGATGCACTGCTGGGTGCAGGAGGAGCAGACAGGGCGTTCACATTGGGAGCAGGGCTTTCTGGATGCACCAACCTTCAGACACACACAGCAACCAGCAGGAGCCGCTGCACCACCCATGGGCACGCACACTTACACACAAACACAATCAGACCACTAGTTTAGAAACAACACCACACAATCTAATAATAGTTTCATACAGGTAATGACACAAAAAAGTACTGGTGGTTGGTAGTAGGTAGACACAGGGCACCAAATGTAGCTAGCCAAGTATACCAAGACCACAGCATTACCCGGTGCAGCAGTTGCCTTCTTGAGTTTGCCATCAAATCCAATCACAGTCTGTCCCTTGAGGAGAGTGGAGCTTCCATTTGGCATTGGAGCATCTGAGTCAGGGCTATTACATGATTTGTCCTCCCCGTCCACTTTCCATAGCCTGCCCATTACAGCTTTGGTCCCATTGAAAAGCAAGCTCTTAGTCTTTTCTAAGGATGGGGGGGGGGGGGGGGGGGGTGGTAAATATAGCATGCCAATTATTTAGAGCTGGAAAAGCTTCTGAAGTTAAGCTAAATCTAAAATATTGCCATCATGCCATCCTCGAGTTTCAACACTTTAGACTAAAGGTCACTGGGATCAAAATGTACACAGCAGCACTTAGGCCTAAGGGATGTTGCCAACACGAGTTCCCAAAGTGAATTGTTAGGGCTGGCGACACCGCACTGAAACCGGTCCTCTTAGATCACAGAAATCGCAATATGCAAAGGGTTGCTCGGTTATGGCAAGACGTGGAAATAAAACTCAAATCCAGGCCTGATTCTTCAACACGCGAGTTGCCCATGTTGATTACCTGGTATTTATCAGGTTTAAACAGATGCAACTTCCTCCACATTTTAAACGAAGGTAAAACATCGCCAATTTGTGAATCAACTAGGCAACGCAATTTACACGAACTCGATCAAGAGAAAGTTGAACGATTTACAACTCGCCTAATCGTCAATAACACGCACACCGTGGATGCGGAAACGGAAATGGATTTGCATCCAGAGACAGGCAAGCAAACTAGGCTAACACAAGATGTAAATTATAATCTCAACAAGTGTGTCTGGCAGCTGGGTTTTAGCTGCTAAATTGCAGCTAACGTTAGATTAGCTGGATAACAAGCTCAACCTGTTAATTTCGCCAACGTTGTCGTAATACTGTCGCTTCAGAAAAGCATTTAGTTTATACACTGCTCAATAAAAATCAACGCTATCTTTGGAGATTATGAAGAACAAAGAAACCATTCAGGAATCACTTCTAGTCTCACCATATATTTCTTGTCGGTACTTGTTCCCAAACACTCCTTGATTGCTCAATTCCTTTTGACTAACATGGATTTTATATTGTGAGGAGAATGTCTCCGCAAACGGACAAGACCTCTTAGGCATATCTTAGAAATATAAAATAGCTTGTTGCAGGCGTTTGAAAACACAAACAAAACTCTTAAAATGACTGGCAAAAGCTTGACGTTGAGGTATAAACACGATTTCGCGGGAACTTCCTTCGTTTTGGACATAGGTCAGCCTGTGCTCTTTATCACATGCCACCCGTCCCTTTTCGTTTCCTGTTTTGGGAAGATTTCCACCTACTGGTTTGGAGTGGAAATTCATTACCTACACCGCAAGTTGTGCAAGGAGCAACGAACTGATAAAAACAGACCGACAGACACTATTTCACTAAATTTTTTACACCCAGCGACTATATATATGTGACAGTAAACTTTCCTTGTATCCTTGTAATTTATTGCAAACCAAAATACTTTCTTTTTCCAATTGAGACCAAATTAGTAACAACATAATCATTAACAGGAAAAATTAACAGCATACGTTAAAACATTCCTATTAAACATAATTCATGCATATGTAAAGTAAACCACCCCATTTAATTCTATTAAGGAAAACCTTAACCTTAACTCTCTAACACCAAACACAAAGTAACAATGAGGAGGATGCCAGCGATACATCTTGTTTTGACACTTTAATGTCAAGATAATGCCACATCAAAAGTGGAAAAATGATAACACTTCAATAGAAATCTCAACATTTTTCCTCAGTCACAATACACTAATTCAGTAACTGTCCCACTCATTTATGGTGCAAACAAGCAACAGGATTAACAGAAAACTGGTTCCACAACAACTGTGTGCCTTCTGTAAAACTTTACACAGTTCCTTATCAGATCAGCCACTGTAGTGTTGTTGCGTCCGTAACTCTGATTCCAGGATGAGGTCATATGTACATATGCCATGCCCACTGAAAACAGTTTAAGATGAAATGACAGCCAATGAAGGCTTATGTAGGCTTATAGTGTGTGTAATGTTTAATTCTGCCTGGTGTTTAGATGGTGAAGGCAGACAGGACTTGAGGTGTTTCTGAGATGGGTCAGCTTCAAGTGTCATCTTGAAGAACTTGAGAACCTTTGGATAATGCAAAGCCGTTCCAGAACATCTGGATGATGTAGAGACATTCTAGAACATTTGGATCATGCACTCTCTGGCCGGTCCAACACCAACCCACTTAACTGTTTGAAATACAGAAAAAGGGAAAGATGTCATGCATGAACAAGGATAAAAAGATTTTGAAAATAAAAATCTTGATTTTCTTTCACTTTGTACATTTGCAGTACTTGTTTAACATAAACAAATACTTGGTGAATAGATAAGATTGATAATCTTGCACATCTACTTGTGAGGCTTAAAGCTCTGATTGGTTTCACTTACTAGGAACACCAATTTGGTTCTCCACAAAGCGGATGTAGTTTTGGGCTTTTTGTGGAAGGTCAGCCCATTTCCTAGCAGCTGATGTGTCTGTCTTCCAACCGGGGAAGGTCTCATACTCCACCTCCACTTTGTTTAAAACATCCATGTTTGCTGTGGAAAAGAGGGGACATTAAAGGGGAGATTAAACTTTGTGTGCTATGTAACTAGGAATATCATAATAGCTCTAGGGCATCATAATTACATGGGAAATGGGGGATCCGTTTTCCATTGAGCTTATAGGCCACACCAACTTTGATCTCATCCAGAACATCCA
Organism: Tenualosa thibaudeaui; assembly: GCA_027481765.1. Classification (NCBI taxonomy): domain Eukaryota; kingdom Metazoa; phylum Chordata; class Actinopteri; order Clupeiformes; family Clupeidae; genus Tenualosa; species Tenualosa thibaudeaui. Next base: position 1,382,697 of record JAIFZK010000013.1, on the reverse strand, counting down.
GGATATCCAGTTTAGTTAGTGCAATACTGTACAAGGCAACAGAAAAAAATCTTTAATTTTGTATTAATTATTTTGTTAAGATAGCTGTTCAATGTTCTTATTCTATTGTTTGTAGGTTTTTGTTTTTATCTTACATCATTTAGCTTAGATGACATTGCATCTTAACAGCAGAGGGTGCAATTTCCCCATTTAGAACACTTTAACAGGCAAATGAGACAAATTCCACTCACGCTGTGAACCCATTGATCATGTGGGCATATCTCAGGATGACCAGGTCCAGCCAGCCGCAGCGTCTCTTCCTGCCTGTGGTCACACCCACCTCATGACCTCGTGTCTGCAAAAGCTCTCCTATTTGCTGAGGAAGAAAAACATGACATGTTTTGGGTGGGTGCATTTGTCTTCAGACAGCCACTTCTGAGTGCTGCCAAAGCACAGCATGCTGCTGGACTTCACTGAAAAGTGGAAAGACTGTTATGAGCTATGAACTGAACCCATTCTTAATACATACCGTCAGGAGCCTGGGTAATCTGAGACCCATATCAATCAAGATTAAGATTGAGACTGGAAACTAGTGAATTACCTTCCATTTCCAGACACTTAACCAGCATGAAATTTACTGTTAAATTGAAGCATTAAACATATAACAAAACTCTTTGGAAGTGCAGCAAGTGCATCTTTTATCATGATGGTTACAAATTTTTCCCTCAGTTTGTTTCCTCAATTCGAAAGAAAATATTTATCCATAGTTTAAGCATAGACAGTCTAAGCATAGACACAGACATTTTTGCAGAGCAATTTCAAATTTGCTAGTGGTTAATCTGGGTTTACCCAGGCTAACCTACAACAACATAGTCTGTGTCAACAGTCAACAATCAAGGATCTCATTCCATTCCTGACTAGACACCACATTGAACTGATATGCTGCATGAATATTGAGGCCTTGCCTTATAATTTCCATCATATGTCCTGCATGTTGCAGTAATCCAATCCCTGACCCGGCCGTAAAACTATCCGTGACCCCAGAACTGGCCCTAAATTTATCTGTTGCCCATGTGACCATTGGCAGAGCTATCAGGTTTTTTAACAGTTCCCTCATGCATTCTGACAGCTGGTCCAGTGGGTTAATCCATAGCAAAAGGTCACAACCCATGCAATGGGAGTCGCTGTGAAATACATGTCAAATTCTATATGCTGATTCCTGTGAATCTTGGCTCACGTACAGTTTTTAGTAAGGTTTGAAATTAAAATCATGGTATTTACATTAGTCAGAAACAGGAGGAATTTTAGGATCATATAATCGGAATAAGAATCGCAGACTCAAATTAGAGTCGGAATCAGATTGACCATCCGGCCATAAGACACTTACATTGAGTTGCTCTGTGGGGAATGCCCCGATGCCTACTCTTGTGGTGTAAGCTTTAGATACCCCATACACATCTCCAATATTTGCAGGAGGAATGCCCAGTCCAGTACATACACCTCCCACAGTGCAGTTCGATGAGGTAACAAAGGGATAGGTACCTGAGAATAGACAAGATACATTTGCTCTCAAGCTATTTGTTGTCTGTCTCTTTGATGGGTTCTGCAGGGGAACAGTATTAGGGTCTTGACATGCTATAGCACATTGCACATGTTGTAAAAGCTAGATAGTGGTTTGTCTAAACAACAAACTATTCTACCATGAATTACAGATATGGAGCAGAAACATTCATCTACACTCTAAAATAGGTGAAATACATTTTTCTGCCTTAGGTCAAGTAACTATTCTCTAACTATATTGCCTGCTACCCATATCACAACTAAACAACAAAATATTATATTCACTCAGTTTTGTCTATTTAATGGACTATATATTCACTTGCAAAATGCACTTGGTGGTCTAATGCCTGAAGAAGATGCCGCTGTTGCTGTTGGTGATGATGATGATGATGGCAATGAGAGTGAGGAGGGAGAGGGCACTAATGATGATTACAACACTGCTCTTACCAAAGTCAATGTCAAGGAGAGCGGCATTGGCCCCTTCAACAAGAATTTTCTTTGGTGGTCCATGGAGTGCCTCGAACATGAAATGAACACCATCTCTCACCATGGGTCTAAGCTTCTCTGCATACTCCTAAAATCCACAAAATAACACACTGCTGTTAAATGCACCTCATAAAAACTTTTCATCATTGCTCATAACATGACCATTGAACTGAACAAACCTTAAGCTTTTTCAGCTGGCTCTCAGTATCAACTTTAAGAGCAGGATACATAGATTGGTACTGCTGAACAAGATGCTTGAACCTGGGGACAACAATGATGTCTTTGTATTTTTCCTTTGTGTATTTCAACACCACCCGGTTTCTCCAATGAAAATGTCAAGAAATCAGTACAGTCTGTTAAATGCTCTTACTTGGCCGAGAACTCTTTGAAGTCAGCTAACAGGTCACACACACGAAGCCCAGTGCGCGATGCCTTGCTTGTGTATGTGGGTCCAATGCCTTTCTTTGTTGTACCAATGCTGTGAAAGAAAATCTGTTACATTTTACTGGCTACATGACACTAGTAGTAGAGAGTTATTTACACTGCATGACTTGGTATGAGGGAGAGTGTGAGCACACCTGTGTGTGGATGTGATGTGTGTGTGTGTCAGTGTGTGTGTGTGTGTGTTTGTGAGTATTGAAGTATTTGTATCTAGTTGTAAAGATCAGAAAGACAGTAAGCATGGTTTGTCCTCCCACTCTCACCTCTTCCCCTCTTGAGCTTGTCTCTGGGCCTCCAGCATACCGTCTACTTCCTGGTGGAAGTCAAACACTACAGCAAAGAACAAAGACAGATAGGCAGAGATAACATGCAGAAATCAGATTTGGATCATCTATCATAGAACTGTACGACATAACCTATTCAATAGAACTGTACAACATAACCTATTTAATAGAACTGTATGACATAACCCATTCAATAGAACTGTATGACATAACCTATTCATTTGAATGGAGCCTTGTGCACTATACCTATGTGGGCCCGATCAGAAATTACCAGTCGCTTCTCCCAGCCTTTGAGACCTTGCAGCAGAAAAGAAACACATGGCAGGCATTTGAAATATGACTAACCACAGCCTTTATGCTTTGGGTAAAGCATATGGGTAGATATACAATGAGTGGGTTCGACATCTTGCTTTACCTTTCTTCTCGTTCTTGTCTCCCTCTTCAAACAAACCAGGTAAATGGATGACCACACCATTACCTAAACACAAACAAGACATCTGGGGTATAAAGTGGACTCCACACATTACAACGGTAATGACAAGTGGATTCAGATCTAGGTGACAGAAGGCTACACAAACTCTATGTGCAAATAAGCAACACTAACCAATGAGGGAAATGCATTTGGGGTTGATGATTCCGCTTGGAAGAAGATGAAAGTCATAAGCTTGACCGTCTACTACCACTGTGTGGCCAGCATTGTTACCACCCTGCCAATCAAGAATGAAACAGCAATAACATCTCTCAGTAACATTGCCAGGTGAACCATCTATTGACCATTTTCAAATCCACACAGGTTTTAGGCCTGGTTTATGATGTATTCTGGAATGACCCAGAGTTGAACTCCTTGTTCTGAGGACTTCAGCCCTGTCACAAACTTCAGAGGTCTAGGTACACTCCACTTCCCTCCCTCCCTCTGTAACAAACAGGCTTGCCCTTTTCCCACATGTGACTGGCATGTGAATGCTGTACTACCCCCTCAAGTGGTGCCGAGCCCCTTTAGCAGGAGAGGGAGCTATTTTAACAGTCTTGGCTTTGGTCTGTTCCATCTTCTGCCTTGGTTCATGGGGGGATCTGGCCTTCTCACATGTCGAGACAGCCTGGGAATGTGACCCTGCCTCGCTGAGGTGGGGTGAAGCTTGAGACTGACATTTACTGAGGACATGGACAAACCCCTGAGAATTTTGGGGCAAAGATGTACTTTTTTAAGCTAAACTGCCCATAATTTTAATAACTTTTTAAATATACAGTACTGAACTAATGCATTATGGGTTACACCTACTGTACGAATTTAACATTACTGCTAGTAAGCTAATTTGCATCCCTTCAAAGCTAGCAATATGCCTGAAAACACCTGAAAACACTCACTTACAGTAGTTTTCTGTACTGAACTCTTCTAAAGCGCTCGTAAATTTGGATGGATGATAATGTATACAAGTTTGAAAAATCCTCACACCAACAGGCCATGTACACACACGACGTATTTGAGAAAAAAAGAAACAAACTGAAAATAGGAAGAGCCGACAAACAAGCAGAGTAATGCACAGTACCTGACACCTGCAAACCATGTCGGACTCCGTCGCCAACAAGTCGACAACTTTTCCCTTGCCCTCATCACCCCATTGCGCACCAAGAACTACCGTAACTTTGTTCCCTGTCTCGCTCCGCGGCCGCTTCTGCCCTGAAGCTGGAGGATTTGTGTAATTCTTATGATCGTTTACTGACCAGCCGGACATCTTCGTAGACTTCAGACTACTGATGTAGCCGCGGAATGGGTCAACGGGCGCACAGCCTGTCTTGACAGCAACTGGTGTCAGACGGTCTGCGTCAACCCGGCAGGGTGATCTCGAGAATGGGGGCGTCACACGATCTCTCTAGTCAAGACGGTGCGTAATTATATAGTCAGTGAAGTTTGTCTTGGAAAAATTCACATTGTCTCACATCCGGATTAATCAAAAGCTGTTGGCAATAGTTGGCAACACTCGTTTTGTCTACACTTTCGAGCGGAACACACAACACAAAACTTTTTCAAATTTGCTTTATTTGAAGACATATAGCATTTGTTAATGTACATTCGTAAATGACTATACTTTCAAAAGTATATTCCATCTTATTTTTAAATAAATATGTAAAGTTTCATTAAAAATTTCTAAAGGGAACCAGATTAGAATAACAAAATTCATTTTGCATTCAAAACCACTCACATTGTTAGTTTATGCTTTGCGCTTTTAGTTTTGGCTTTCATTCCACGTACCATACTGCTATTTCGCATTACCATAATACATAAAACAAAAGCTAATATCGTCCAACATATAAAAAATAATTAATTTATAACAACATTCAAAAACTCTTGTCTGCACACACAATGCCTGCAACAGCACACTCCCAATAATGATAATACAATCCAGGAAGCCAGTCTGATGAAGGTGGACAGGAAATTAGGAGCCTCCAGAGAAATAGAAGATCCTCAGCTTTTCCGCTTCCCTTTTGTTCGCTTTCTCTTTGACGCACCTGTGGGAAAGGGAAGGACAGTGAGCAGAAGCACTTGGACGCATCTACTGAATAAGCTAAGGACTCACACTCTGAAGAAATGGATATCTGAGCAGGCACCGATCGGGTCACCGATCAGGTAGAATAGATTGAAAACAGATTGACTGATACTGTGTGACGATGGAAGGCTGGGTTGTGAATGTGTTGTCCACTATACAGAAGACTAACCTTACATATTCTGCCCAAGCAATGTAATAAAGATTTAGTATTTATTTCTAAATCTCTATTAGAATATAGAAAATACATACAGTGTTTTTTTGTTCTGAGCCTGATTTAAGAGATGATGCTACATTCTCTTGTATGATTAAATAGCAACCAACTATGATGTTAGAATGATGTTGAGACACACAGCAATCTTAAACTATAGATTAAAATTTCGAAATAAAAATTTAAGAGAGGCATGTCAAAAACAATGTGCTAATCCCCATGTAGATACACACACGTCACATCAACATAGTCGACTCAAACAGAAACAGGAGGACACTCCCATCCAAAGACATGGTTCCTTGGTCAGCGGTCAAATTGATGAGGACACATAATCAGTGGTCAACAGACCCTCATGAGACACACAGACATAATTGAGTTATGATTCCCATCTGATTAGCACTGAAGGACAAAGACACTCGGAGGAGCAGAGGGTTAAGGACACCAAACACCACAGAGAGATTAAAAAAAAAGCATCTGCATGTTTAAAGGCATCTGCAGTTTTTTTGGTTAGTCAAAGACAGTTCTCTAGGGTTAGGGGAGAATATGGTTGGTTTGCATTGTTGCAATTGGGGGCGTTAGTTTTGGGAGTCGGTCGACCTACCTCACTGCAAAACACATGCAGTTTTATTTTTAGTGCGTCCTTTCACTTTGACTCTTTCTGTTTTTGAACCAAAGAAAAGAACACAAATGAAAGATGTTTCTGCCCAAGAGGCCACGACTGGCCTTGAACCAGTAAAAATGCAAGATTTCATGCTTTCATTTTATTGATTTAATGTTTTAATTTCATTTTAGGCTTTCAAAATACAATACAGTTACACAGAAAGACTCAGTGGGCAGTATCTGCAGATGTGAATTTAGCTGTGGCATTGATACAATATCTGGAACTGTGCATTAAAAAGCACCCATTAAACCAATGTGATGAAAAAGCTTTGTACTGAAAATGACAATACATTACCTTCTTGGCTACTCTTTTTGTTCCTGCGGAAGAGCTTGTGTTTTTTAGGCTGGGGATTGGGGGTTGCGGTGGCAGATGTGGGCACTGGGTCAAGAGGCACTGGTTCAGGCACGAGAGGCCCTGAGGGGGGCAAAGGGGCAGCTTCCTGAACAGCAGCCAATCCATCAGGAACATCAAAGCCCCCCTCACTCTTACCCACAGAGTCTGCAACGTCGTCTCCATTCACCTTTCCCTGCCCATTGCTCGGATGCGTCTCTTCAAGGCAAGAGAGGGCTTTGGAGGCCGTTCCCAGCTCTGCACTCATGCCCATGCAGCACTTTGTGTTTGACGGTTCTGGGGTTGAGAAAGCAGCTCCATCTCCAACATGATTCTTGGATGATGTAGCGCTGTCTGCTTCCCCTTGTTCCTCGTCCATGACCTGGCTGCTGATGCTGCCATTCTGGAGGAGTGTGTCCTGCTGGGATGCTGTCGCGTTGGGATCCTTCTCTTCCTCTATGGCCCGGCTGCTGTTCCCATCCTGCAGAGCATCCATGACAGAAGAAAGCAGTGCCTCTTCCTGTTTAGCTGGGCAACAGAGAGCAATGCTTTCTTCCTGGCTACTGTCGGATTTCTGGATGGCTCCCTGTCTTACCAGATGGGGGTGATGATCCTTCTCCTCGCCTGTGTGTGCACTGTTGCATTTCTGGACTACATCCTGCATAGGTGAGCAGGCTTTGACATCTTTCTCAGGTATTACTTGGCTATTGTTGCCGTTCTGATTGTGCTCAGCTCCAGCATCAACTCCATTTACATCTATGGTGGTTGACAGGACCTTGGGGACTGTGTGTGTTTCTGAAATGTTCTGTGTCAATGTCTTGTCAGATGAAAGACCTAAATGGCATTTTCCATCTTTTTTCTTTTGGCTCTCGTGCTTGGGCCCTGGCGTGAGGGTGACCTCACAAGACAAAGCTGGACTTCCTGCGTTTCTGTGGGGTGACCCAAGAGTGCCTCCTCTGGCTTCTGCTGCTGACAGAAGGGAGAGTGGATGCTGAGGAGGTCCTGCCTCGTCTTTTTCGGTATTTGAAACTAGAAATGTAAAGGCAGATATGGTTGTGTTAGCATAGTTGAGAGCATCACATTATATGACTACTGAATTAGGGGAGAATGGGAGATAGTTGGACAATTGAGCAATTGGGTATTTTTACCACATAAAGAATACATTTTAAGAAATGTTTCAGAGGTGACAGGAACAGATAGGATGATGTTAGTAATTTGAAAGACATCGTCAATCAATTATATCGTCATCAATTATACAACCTTCTGTTGTGTGAGAATGTCAATGTGCAGTAGCATCATCACTTCAGAGCAACCAGCAATGTGAAAAAAAATCAAGAGACAACAGATGAGAGTGAAACAGCAAAGCCTTGGTTACTGTTGCTATGGAGCCATGCACAGACGCGGAGGCGGGTTGGTGGCACTGCACTTAACCATGCTTTCCTTACCAGGCCTCTCGTTATCCCTATGTGTTTCGCTAGAGGGCGCACTGTCTGTTTCGCACCTGGGACGAGTCTTCCTCAACTGGAAGCCTTTGCGGATGTCAGCCAATAGGTGGTCGATAATACAGCAATCATCTTGTGGCACACTGCCTCTGCAGACTACATAAACAGGGAAAACTATACAGTACAGAAAATTACTCCAGTACAGTGGATGCATTTTTGTATTCATGCATTTCCCTCTACAATACAGTTCTGTAACAGAAAACAACAACCACAACAAAGAAAAGAGAAAAGAGCGTGAGGATGACTGATGTGCAGGTGTAACTCACTGATCTTCCCATTCTCCCCCTTCTGTCTCTTGGACTCCTCCTCAGCAAGTTGCTTCTTCCGCTTCTCAGCCTTGGCAGCCTGCTCCTTCCAGCTCTTATTCTCCTGAGAGTGCAGAGCCAGAGGTGAAAATCACGGCTGGGGAAATTAAGACCACTGCAGCAGCTCCCAACAGCCCTGCAAGGACCCACGCAATTAAACTAAGCAACTCAGCTGCATTTGGAAATAACCGATTCAACAAGAACACTGAGCTTGATCATACAAAAGGGGAATGAAGGTTATGATGTAGCAGCTTTGGAGCAAGCGCACTATTTACCATGGAGTATTTATTCTTCACCTTCAAGGAGCAATGAAGGTCTTCATAGGACAGAATCAAATTTAGTGAGGGCCCCCTGAAAGAACCTGACATCTCACTTCATTACTCTTCACTTGCCATTCAAAGGTGGGTAATGTTTTATTCATCAGTCTTTGTGTTAGCGAGTGGAGCAGCTCACCTTTAATGCCTTAATGAAGAGGCCCCTGAAGGTCTTGATGTTACTGAAGAGCTCCTCCAGAGACAGCTTTGATGGGTCCTCACACAAGTATAGAGCCAGCTCAGCCTTCTTCCTATCAATGGAAGCAAAGCGCTCCTCCAGGGTCTTGCATGCACTCACATTTTCCTACAAAAAATGATTGCAGCGTGATCAAAGATTCATCATACACACATATACATATTTTTCATTCAGCTTCTCTTGTGCATACTGTATACAACACATACAGATAAACCAAACTGATACCTCCATGACTTTCTGGAATTGATCCTTTACATCGTCTGTTGAGGAGACCTTATTTGAGGTCCCAGTTAGGCGCTTGAGCAGTGCACTTGCCTCTGCCTGAATGGTGTCCAGGTTCACTCTGAAAGGTTGATTGGATATTTCACACCCACAGAAAAGCACAGAGAAGCCCACACAGGCTGCATATCAAACATGAAAGAAAAATAAATTACACACACACACATATATATATAAGCCTTACCCTGCCGCTTTCTCACAGGTCTCAATGTCATCTGCAAGGTTAAGCAGCTCAGGATGATTCAGCTCTGCCTCCTGGAATGGGTGAGAGAGAGATATCCTAATAAACAGGATGCGAAGACTTGGAAAAAGGCACTTGATACACCTGAGGGGCTGGATAATGGCTGAAACACTTTAACTGATGGTACAGGGTGCCTTACACTGCTCCCCAATGCATGTTACATAACAACCTTTGTGAACCAATTACGAGTTTAATTGAATCTATTAAACTGCTTTCTGTGCTCAAGATATAGGTCAATCGAATAAGGCTGCAAATAAGCTCCTGGGACTAGAACAAGGCCACAGTAAGCAACCCAGAGTAGATAACAGTCCTTCCCAGTGCAGTACCTCAAGGATGTGGTGGAGCAGAGTTATCCTGCTCTTATTGGCTTTGGTCTCAGTCAGCTTTAGCAGAGAGCTGATCTTGAACCCCTCTGCATTGCCTGTGTGACTTCCCTGTAGGAGGAGACACATTTGACTTGGAACTTGCAGGAAACATATCAGACACTGCAGATTATGTCACTGACCTCTCTAGGATGTACACTAGTCTAGGACGAAAGTATTTCGAGAGGGCAGGTCATACTGGAGCCTAAGGCAAAGGCACACCACTACCAACAGAGAATAGAGAAGAGAAACTGTTGTTGTAAGGCACCACACTTACGTAATTGAGGAAGTTCCCAACATCCAAGATTAGCTTGCAGAATTTTGGTAGAAGAGTGCTGATTCTAAGACCTTCACACACACAGAGAAGGAAATAAGGTGAGGCCAAAACCATGAGTGGGTGGTAGCAGCATCACCAAGAGAGGTCCAAAACAGCAAGCCTCTTTCACTTACTATCACAGGCTGCCTCAACCATTGCAGCTTTGGGGTTGAGCATATCCAGCACAGAGGCAGTCTCCTCACACAGCAACATACACTCTATCCTCAAATGGTAACTGTGTGGGCAGGAGGGAGGGTGAAAGAACAGTCAGGGCAAGAGAAAAAGAGAGAGATAAACAGAAAGAAAAACAGACACACAAACATTAGCGAGAGAGAGAGAGAGAGAGAGAAACAAAATATATCATTGCAAAGTGATATACCAGCTGAGTGATGGTTTAACCCATATTTCCCATGTCTGAGTTTATTATAGAAATGTTTAAATAACACCAGATAGCCTAAGATAGACTAAGTCCTTTATATCCTGTCAGATTGTGTACAGATGAAGTATATTAGTTACCACTGAACAGCCAGAAGCTGGAGATAAAATCGGTCCACATTAGCCAGTTTGTCAGCCTCCCCCTGGTAAGACTTCAAATTCTCAATCTAGAAATCAGACACCAAAATACTGGCGATGACAACCCTACATAAACACACATTTAAGAGATCCAATGTAATGTATTGGCCTTCCTTAGTGGCTCTTATTCCTGGCAACAGTAATGGCATACCTCATGTTTTTCTGGCAGCAGCTTCAAGAGCTGTTTTAGCACCTCCACATCAAACTTGGACCGATCCCCATTTTGAATCATGGCCACAAATTCTTCATTGGAGCTGACAGAGGATAACAAAAGATGATGATGGTAACAGATAACAGCCTATTGAATAGCAATTCTTAATATGCCAAAAGACAAATGGAGGCAGCCATTATAGTCTCTCTTCTATTTAAAAAAATCTAACAAAACAAAATAAAACAAAAAAGACAAAAGTATTCAATATAGGCCCATGGGAGCTTACCATTTGAATTGCTTTAAGAATATGTTCAAATTTAGATTCTTTTTTGGATCAATGAAGGAGATCTGAGAGATGAACACAAGGAGGATCACCATGGTTAACACACCAAACATGAATATCCATCATATCTAACCACAAGTGCGACATTGAGGATGGCAAAGCAACCTCTTTGGGTTCTTTCTTGGCGGGGGCGGCCACCGTCTTGTCTTTGGTCTGAGCCACGGGCAGACAGAAGAGCTGCTCGATGCTGGAGTAGTCTGGCTCCCGAGGGGTTTCTATCTGCACAGACGTCCACATGGACTTGCCATCTGAGAGAGAGGAGCAAAGAGCAGAGGAGCAGGCGTGTGCATCAGAGCGGGAGCTGAAACCGAAGATGGATGTTGCACAGGAATGACTCAAGCATGCTCTCAAACACCACCAGGAAATCCCAGACTGTTCCAGAATACATCATTTCAATCCACAGATTTTGGAGGTCCCAGTATTGTTGTTGTGTTCAAGGAGTTAGAATAACATACATATACTATGTTCAGCTGTTCTTGAAACATTAACTGGAATACCTGCATTACCAGACACAACTATGTTGTCAAGTCTTGATCAATGCAATTTATGTAAATGTCTGACAAGGTGAGACATAGAGAATATAATACATATCCCATAATAGCTCCTCCATGAGTCATCATTTGAGAAGTGCCTACATAATTCACCCTCAAGTATGTTGGAAAGGCTATGCTCGTCTTACAGGTGTGTTTGATTCAAATGAAATTAAAGACACATACAAGAAAACAGAAAATCTATGATGTAGTTGTGGCTACATTTGAATTTGTTTACCAATTCAAGCTAATTGAAATAGTTTCTGTACTTGTACTTCTAATTGATGACTTTCAATTACATGATGCCATATTTTCAGTATTTACATTCCTATTGCTCAGCTCCATATTATTTATTTCCCTACAGTTTTGTCTGGATACTCTTCAAAAACACTGGAATCAGACCTGTAGGAAGACTATCCGTCCATTCTGAAAACAGGAGGGAGAAGCTGGAGAGCTCAAATCCAATGCCTACAGTCCCAATAGTTATAAAGTTGTGAGGTGAATTCCACCAGGCTATGCTTTTGTCTTACCAGTGACTGCTTTGGTGTTGAGCTTCTGCCAGTTTAACTTCTTCATCCTCAGGGTAGGACAGCGACTAGCCTTCATGGATGTGCTGGGTGCACATCCCAGAGACTGGCTGGTGTGGGCCACCACAAAGTCCCCCATGGCAGGGGGTGGAGGTGGGCCAGGGGGACCAGCCATCCCTGGTAAGGGAGGCGGAGGTGGAGGACCTCCAGAGCCCATCCCTGATAAAGGTGGAGGGAGTGGAGGACCACCATGCCCCATGCCAGGTAGCGGAGGTGGGGGAGGGGGTGATCCTGAAAGTCCAAGTGGAGGAGGAGGTGGTGGTGGTGGTGGTGGTGGTGGAGGAGAAGGAGGAGGTGCTGGTGGGTCTGCTGCCAGTGGGAGAGGAGGGGCTGGGGGTGGTGCAGGTGGGCCTACCGTGCTGGTGGGCAGAGGAGGTGGAGGTGGGGGTGGAGGTGGTGCAGGAGCAGGGGTTACTGGTATAGATGAGCTGTGTGGATGTGGAAATGGGGGCCTAGTGCCACTGGTAGGACCCTTGCATGACAACAGCTGCTCCCAGTCCAAGGATTCCGTCTGAACTGCTTTGTCCAGCCTTTTGGGAGGGGGGCCGTCTACGGTGTGATATCCGGCAGTCTGCCTCTTGGAGAAAATCAGTCGCTGCATGATATTCTCCCAAGAATCCATCTGGGCTAAGGTGCACAACACAGAAATGGGAATCACTGACCTAAATCTGAGATAACTGAATCTGCACACAACAAACCACAGAGACGAAAAAGAAAAGAAATATAAAATCCAACTGAGACGATATCTAAACATCTTTATTCAGTTACTGTAGATCATTCACACATCCATATGTAAGCTAATATAAGCTAGTTAGACCTGGACACTTTTGAGGCACTGAGATTAGTTTCATTTTAACATAAACAGTGCTCAATCACTATACAGTGAGATAAATCAATGAATCATTCTTAGTCTACCTAAAAAAAAAAAATAATAAAAAAAAACAACAAATCATCGAACTGCCATTACATCACAAATGACACTCAGAGCTGAACATGACCCTCCACTGCCATCTCCAGTGCAAATGCTAACACAAAGCTTAGGGAATTGAAGGCTATTGCCATAAAGACAATCAGATCATCGCCTGAGAAACTCACAATCTTGAGCCACCATGACGGCGCGGTTTGAGACAGCCTCCAGCGCCTGCCAGATGTCGACACGGTCTGGACCCAGCAGCAGCAGAGACTGTAGCACAGACAGTAGCTGCTGGGATGAAGGGGAACTACTAATCTGAGGAGGAGAATGATGAGAGGAGGGGAGAGAAGACACAAGGATCATAAGATGCTGCACAAAATGTTTGTGATGAATGAATGAATGAAGAAATGCTATTAGACAAACCTTTGGCTGAGACAGAAATACATGTTCAGAATGTTCACAAAGAGCCAGCACACTGCTGTATGTTCCAAACAATGTAATCCACAAGTTTTAGCCAGTTGCCTTCTCCAAATGGACAATGTATAAACTAAGTAGGCTGACATTTAGCATTTGGTCTTTATTCAGAGTGACTTTTTTAGTCATTTTCTCTATGGTCATTTAGTAGAGAGTACAGTGATTAAGTTTGGAAATGTTTAAAACTCTGCTCTCCAGCCATACTAGAACTCACTTTGTTGAAGAGTGTGGTGAATACTTCTTGGTGCGAGCTCATGTCTATACCACCATATACTCTTTGAAGCTCCTCCTCATCCTCTGCCATGGCCTCTTCAAATGACTCACACTGAATGATCAGGTCTTCATCCTCCTTTTCCCTTCCATGACAATGCACAACCCATTTGACACACACCAAAGCCATTTAAAACCTACTTTCTAATATAACAAAACATTTAAAAACCAAAACTTCATTTTCAGTCTCAGCATATCTGATGCATGTGAACAACAATGAGCTGATGGGATTTGTAGGTTTACTCCCATCAGCCACGCACAAATGTCTTACCTCAATTTAGGGAGAAGGCAGAGCAACTGAAGCCCTGTTAAGAATAGATACAGTCGATTTACAAAACTGAGAAAAACGTCATGCCAAATATATGCTAGTAACCTACCCGACTATTGTCATTCAGAAAAGGTGTGTAAGCAAGCTACGTTTATCCCCGCCCTAAAAACACTTAGGCCTACCGAAAGCAAAGAGGTGAGCCAGAAGAATCATCAAGAATCTGCAAAAATACGTCGTCCTCTAAAAACAATTAGCCTACATCTGATAATTAAACGATGGTAGTTTTATCAGTTTACTTCCCTCTGTTCAAGAGGTAACACCCTATGATTGCACAAAGTAGCCAAAGAGTATTAAAAACTTTAAAACAAACCCAAACCTAGGAGTTAAAACAAACGTGTTTTAACGTTTGGAGTAGATGATAAAATATTTTTTTTTAAAAGCGAAAACCGGGGCGTAACGTTACGCTCAATACACCTGAGCTCTCTTCCACAGATATCACCAGAAAACTAGGTTTATTTTAGGTTTTTGCTTCTCACATAAAGTCAGCTGTAACAGATTTTGGACGTCATCAAGGAAGGTTACGCCAATTGCCCAAATTGGGTCTTCTCAGGACCATATATCAAAATAGAAGTTTACTAAGAACGTACTGTAGGCCAACAGGACTTCAGTATGGCAGTATAGGCGACTGCTCTATGCTTCTTATTTATCATTTTCAGACATGAGCATATAGGCTACATTATATTAGCCTATACTATTACTATATTTGGGTACATTTATAAAATGCCATATAAGACTAGATCGAGCAACCTAATTATCTTATCTAAAAAAATAGATTTCCCCTACACCCAAGATGCTTTGAGAATTGAAGAAGGAACAGAGGTGAGACCCCACATACACACATACCTATGAACTCCTTGCGCATTTTGTCCCTCTGACGCAGGTCTTCAGTGCCAAAGATGACAGCATTGATGACACTGAGCAATGTAACCATATATGGTACGTTGTCTGTAGACTGCAGCTCATTCATAATCACACTGAAGCGATATTGCTGGGTCTTAACACCCTGCCAAAGGATATACGTAACAATAAATACATGCTGGATACAATAGGTCTGTGCTATTAGTGGGATGCTGACAACATTTCTTACTTTGGTTATAGGCTATTTGATTAACTAGTTAGGCTATATTTAATAACGTGTCACTACACTGTGGTGGACTACAGGGTACATCACATATACACACTGCAATACAGAGACAGTAAAAATATGTTGTTTTTTTAAGTAACAATATTTATCAAGAAAATACTATTCATCAAGAGTATTTAAATATTTGATCCAGATATCTGTCTTGAATAACAGTCACCTCTCAACAGAAGAAGAAGTGTGCAAACATTTTCTTAAATCCATTCTATTTTTATTTCTGTTAGGTATAACTGCCTTTTAGTTAATGACACTTGCCTTATAGTGGTCCAAGGCATCCAGGGCCAGGCGGTACCCATCTGTCGAGAAAATACTGAGAGCAGCCAACAGTTCAAACACCTGCTTCTTCACCATAGTATTGGAGGTATCCAGAGCTGAAACAGACCATCATCTTTGTCATCACTTTGTTGTATGTCCCATGTCTTCTTGCTTCAAGGCCTTGCAGCAGTATGTTGACTTCTTTATCTGACCTGACTCGTGTGACCTCTCTACCTCTGAGTGTGTGACTCAGATAATGAGTTGTGGGGATGCAACCTGAACTTTGAACTTTTAGCATGTGATAAAGGTAGAGGGGCAACAAAGCTACTAACTACTTAGATTTCAGCAACATGGAGGATTGCAGCATGGTACCTTAGACATTCTCATCAAATAATGTGACACATACTGTATCTTTTAAGGGGAAGTAACATGATCACTTTCTTTCTGCCTCTCTTGCTTGCTCTGTCTTTCTCCTTCGCACACTCGAATGCATACACATACACACAGAGAGATGTGTTTGTTTGTTACAGGACCTATCTAGCAACAATTCATCTCCATTAATCTGCTATGTAGGAACTATGTACATTCATTCATCTGAACCCATCGTATCACAGATCATTGGCAGAAAATGAAGTTTTGCTTTCTTACTTACATAACACCATTGCCCCTAAGCACAAACAATATAGCAAACAGGCTGTGACAGTAGTAATCCACAAACAATGAGGGAGGGGAATGAAAAGTGGTTCAGCAACAGATACAGACTAAGAGACTCAGATAAGCCCAATCTCACCTTGAGACAGCTTGCGGATGTAGCCCTCGTTCTCAATGATGAAGTGAATCCCTGTGGAGGAGTTCATGACGGCACGCACGCAGTTGACGCAGGTGAGCTGCAGGAGAGCATCAGCGATGCGGGAGCAGCCTCGGCCCGACAGCCGGTCCAGGGCCTCCAGCAGCAGGTCTAGGCCGCTTAACTCCAGGAACTGGACCATCCAGGTGTGATCGCTGCCCTCAAGGCGCTTCTTCAGGCCAGAATAGTTGACCACGGTTGGGACCTGTAGCAGGCGGATGCACAACTCTGGGTCGGCGCTTTCCAGGTTAGCATCCTGAGATGATTCGGAGTCCTGAGAGGAACCCAGGCGGCCCCGGACAGCCGCCCATTTCCTCTTGCCACTATCAGAGCTCACTGCCATGATGATGATTGATGATCTGGGTCTGCAGGGAAACAAGGGACTGCTTGTGATACAGTTTATGGATACAGATGTACCATGACCGCAATTCATCTTGGCAACTTGATATTGAAATTCAGTCATTACAACCCCAGACCAGTTCTCATTTGATTAGACTTTTATTGTTTATTATTATATTATTAGCAGGGTAGAATAGTACAATACTGAGGTTTGGATTGTTTCCTTCAGCTTCCTTCAGCACAATGACAGAAGTCATCCATGAGCTCTGCTGCCTTGGCACCATTTTAGAATTACTATGATATGTGAAACTCACATACCATACAGTGACTGAAACAACATCCATTGTATTTTGGACCATAAAAGGTTGCCACTGGGTAAATTGCCTTCCACTTATTTGTCATTAATGGTGCTATATATGTTAATTTCTGCAAATTATTCACTTAAAAGGAAGTACCGGTAGTTTTACCTCTGATCTTGTATGTGCGTTCTATTTTACTGTCAAATTAAAAGCACTACAGCACTAAAAGCACTACTAAAATAAATTGACTCCTTTTCATTTTCAAGACATACTGCAGCATTGTATCATGTTGTCATATGCTGATGTTACTTCCAGAGGCCAAGAAGGTGACCCTCTAAAAGCCTTATGACCAAACTTATACCAACTTTTCACTTCTGTTTAAGTAAACAGTGGACAAACCAGTCTGCTATCATACAGCGACACATTCAGGGGAAGTGACAGCTCAACACAATTTGGTGAATGTGAGATAAGTCAGCATTCTTTGCCCCTGACTGATACTGCTGCCAAACATCCATTGGCCTAATCCAGTGTGAATAGGAGAGAGAAAGACACAGACCCACCCTGTCAGCTAATCTACTACAAATGAAAAACAAGGCAAATGTTTCATTCTGCATCACAACAGACAGATCCAGCAATGCAACAACATGATTACCAGACTGGGATACTTGCTGTGTAGACCTTTATATGCAGGACAGAAAGTTGTATGAGTATGAGTGTGTGAGAGAGAGAGACAAAGAAAGATTACGTTTGTCAGTCTGTCAGTGTGTGTTTGTGTAACATATGCATGTCACAAATATAGGATGTACAACATCAAAGCCATACCAGTCTCACTGTAGGTAGTTAGATCATCTACTGTATAGACAGTGGCATGAAAATAAAAGACCCTGAACTGTACCCTGGACAATGTATATACAGCCTACGGAAATGTTATTGCAAATAGAATACATTCCCACCATATAAGGATCTTTTTGTCCCTTTGGGATATTGACACACACACACACTTTTGTGCAGTCATTTAAGAAACTGGACATGTATTCATCCAGTCCAATTCAATGGCCTCAAAAAACACCCCATCTGTAAATACAGAGAACCACAAATAACACTTAAAAGTAAACATTGGAAAAATACACATCTTAAAACAATCCTCTGTATGTTGTCCTTTGAAGCTGAACATATTAACATTTTCAGCTTCTTTTACGACACATTTATACACATATAAACTAAAGGAATTTTATGTGTATGTAGTATTTGTGAATCGGTAAGTATGTTTTGGCTACAAGTCATAACCTTGGCTCTCATCCTGACACTGTTTTCATGAATTGCCTTTATACAAAACCAAACATCCAGCCATCGGAATCCACAAAATATCAACAATGTCCTCTTTTTCCAAACCAACACCAACATCTCAGCAAAACAAACACACTGATTTACAGGTGGAGCTTCTCCTAGACTGCAAAATCCAGAAGTGAGACTGGTGATGTTGTGAGCATGGTTTGAGCCAGGAGTACTAACACAGAGCTAGAGCTTTGGACAGCTTCTAATGTTATCCATGACTATCGTGTCGTGTATAAAAACAAACCTACAAGTCAAAGCGCTGTTTTTCTTCATTCCCATGGCTCATCAATGAATAATCAGGGAACTCTCCGGCTAATCCCACTAACAAAAGGCTGCCTCATTCTAGGACCGCCTGGAGAGTTGCCAATGCTTTCTATTGTCAGGACATCTCTTGTACTCTCGCCTCTGCCAGTTTGTGCTTGATGCAAGCTGCATGCTCGGCCATCAAAGAATTTTGCCCTGCAAGGCCTGCATACGACCATCTCCTTTGATTACTTAGCAGAAGAATTATGGGAATGTCTGCGGACCACTGTGACTGCATAACTCCTTTTGTCTGCTGAAACAACAGGCTCTCAGCAGGGGCTCGCATTTAAGATCTTTTCAACTGTTACTTCTCATCCAAATGCTGTAAGCACAAAAACTCAGTAACAGGGACAAGAGAATGGAAGGACTGTGATAAAGGCATGTCTAAGCAGCAAAAACAGTGATGTGTGAACTTTCTCTAAAGTTGATAATTATATTTGAAACCCTCCTCTGCTTTCCAACAAGTCAAGAGCTTAGCTGCAGGAAGGAAAGACAATTCCTGAGTCAGGAAGTGTCACCATAACAAGCATTGTTTTTGACGCTTACATTTTATCTTGGAGAGTCTTAATATGGCTATGTTTCTCTGGAAAACAACAGTTCCTACACTCTCGCTACACTCTCTCCCTTTCTGAGAAAGCAAGGCTTTCCTCATCTGAGACACTAAGTCTGTAATAACAGTCTGGAGCTGTGGCAAACCAACAGCTGTATCAAATAATAATCACAAAGGTCTTGTACTTAGCAGTCGAGACACATAGTTTGTTTGCTATTCCTGTTCATTCCCCATCTTTAATATCCTGACCTCAATAGGAAAACTCCCTTGCTCCCAAGTATTTGCCCTAGTCACAGATTGCCCTATCTACAGCAGGAGCCTAGTCTCAAGGGATACAGCCTACATTTGAAAAAGAAAATACAATAGATTGTTTAATGTTGGAAATATCATGGTGTGGTTTAACAATCATGATTGTTATCCAAAACTTTCCAGGTGGTCTGAATCAAGATGTAACCTAAAATTATTGCTAATAGGCTATTACTAGTGTGTTTGTGGAGCTTCCTGAAGCAATGTTTAACTGTGGAATGTGTAATTTGGCACAGATATTTAAAAAATAACAAATGTTTGTCATGGTTTCCATTGGTGCTGCGAGAGGGACAAAGACATTCTCACTTTCCATTGACCATCATCAAACATAAGGTCCTCGTCACAACTTCACATTTGTAATGTTCAGTAAGCAGCTCATGTGACAGTTCTCTGATGCAACAGCAAGCCATTGACTTTCAGACAGCACTAAGTGTTTTTTTCTGACCCTTTCCATTATTTCAACAGGATTCCTGCTCCACATATTCTGACATTGTGACAACATTCTCACATGTACATCTCGTCAGTTGATCACTACAGTATGCTTACTTTAACAGGAAATTATATCAAAATCTATTGCATGATTCAGTTGATGAGTGTGGTGACAAAGACATGTATTTTGTGATTTGTCCTTCGGTGACATTTCAAAACCACGGGAATCACGGTGCGCGCAGAATGCTGAATGTGCAAAAATAATCACATGCTTGAGCTTGTTGTCACATGTAACATCAGAGTGGCTTCGTGCAGATGAATCATATGTAATATTTTGTAATATTACATAACTGATTTGTTCTGTTTCACTCACTGCATTTCTCTACAACAAGCGTGGGCGTTCAATTTGAGATGGGGTAGTCTGCATCACCCATTGTCTACGCTCCAGGGAAGGAAGGAAGACAGGGGGAAAAAACTATGATCCGATAAAAGGTGGAGTCACATTCGTAAATGTGGCAAATCTATTAAACCTACGCTTTCATTACTTAAATCTGACATAGCCTGACCTACCTCGATCAGAAACGGGTATTGCCCCTCTGTGTATATGAAGGATTGCCGCTGAGTCCGGCAGCAATTGACGCTCAACAGAGTAGTCTAAAAAGGTCTAATTTGGGTTCATCACTTCTCGATGCAGCATTGCAACTCCATCGATAACAGATATTTAAACGTAGGCTATACAATATTGTGAGAAAACTCTATTCCGTGTCATTTCAATTCCGTAGTTTGAGCTTCGCACCTGAAGAACTAAGATTCATAGCCCGTGGTGTAGAAATAACGGGAATCTCTGCCATCTAAACATGGCGAGTTAACGCAGGACACCGATGTTTCTTGCAAAATTCACCGTGGTCAGTGCAAAAATGATCAACGCTTACGCCGATCGCCTGTAAAATAATGTGATTTTCTTGATAATATTATAATATCCTAGGGTACTTTGGTTACCTACTGTTATGCCATAAGTGAGCGCTGCAAATATTCCCTTAAAGTTGGTTGCATTCAGTTCCAGTTGGTTTTAAGTCCACTTCTAATGTCACTTTTCTTCAAAGCGCTGAAATACAGGCACGCATCTACGCCGCCACATCAGCTGTGAGAGCCCACTGTGGTGATACCATTTCAGTTCCCGGGAGTTTACACACAGATATGACGATGCTTCGGATTAACCCCTCCCTCCCTCTTTTGACTGGACGCAGCAGGTCGTTCACCCGCTCAACAAAAAATCCCAGCACAGAGGAGGCTGAAGAAACCATGCAGCGAAACCTTTGACACTAGAGATATTATTTTGGACAACTGAGCAAATAATTTCACCTTCGGACATAATTTTCTTGCTACCTCGACCTGACTCTTCAAATACTAAACTTTCACAACGTTGACTTGCAGTGTTTTGGAACTGCAGATACATTTTAAATGACATAAATTCAGGCGAAATCAAATTAATTTGGACAAAAACTATATTAATTGAAATATTCATAATGTTTGAAATCTGCTGTTCCATACCAGAGTCACCAGGTGCTGAAAACATAACCCCAAGCTTTGGAGATGCATGGGTGTGAGCAGGCATAAGCAACATTTTTATGATAGGCCTACATGTAGGCCTAATATAAAATTACATTTTTAAACAACATTTCCATTTGTATTTTATTGTACTGAAGGAAAACATTGTATACCAAAACCTAACAACTGACCTTACTTAGAGTGGTTAATAAATTAAACTCACATTTTGTCTTTTGTTGAGTTTACTTGCTCAAACTAGCAAAACGTCAACTTCCTTATTCAAATCAAGTAAACTATAATTGAATTACATAAGTTTGTGATATGTTTGTGCTAAGTTCACAATAAATGTGAACTAGGAGTTAGTTAAATATGAAACTTTCCCCTTTATTTTTCAGATTCATGAGTGATAAGAAAGATCAGCTTATCCAACACCACCATTCAAATAAACTGAAAAATGTATTATACAGAAAAAGTAGGCTATAGCCTTTATGTAGCAGAACAAAGCAGCAATCCGTATGAGACTACTGTTTTTAGTCCATAGATATATGCTCGCTTTAGACAGAACAACTTTTCTTCACCCTCAGTCTCTTATATTCCCACTCTATGCAGCATTTATGATCAGCAACTACTATAATCATTTTCATTCTTCCTAAATTTACGCCTTGAATGTTTTCGAATGACGTCGAAGGCGAGGTTGCATGTATTTTTTCAAAACCTGAACTGATTATGGAACTCGTTTGGATTGACACAAGACTACTCTCATGACATTGTGGTGGTAATTTGGAATCGGACTTCTGGATGATACATGATTTCACCACTGTTGGTAAGTGATAAGCTCATTAACAGTTGAACAGAGGTAGTTGTACTGCCACTTTTTTGTGGTTTGCTTTTAAATGCGGATGAAATTGCCGGTAGCGGACTTTAGCATAATGATTAGCCAAGGAGCTTTGCCTGAGCTTGTTAACAGTTGATGTGAATTTAGCAGATGTAGATTAGATTATATATTGAAAGATACTCGGTATTTTTGTTGTAAACTTACAAGTGAGCTGGATAAAATTGCTTTTCTGACTCAGCTGCCCATAAATCATTCAGTGTTAATGATTAGCTAAACTATCGATATTATACAGCACCAGACAGCAAATAATGTTAGCTAACGTTTAGTGGTATGCCATTAATGTGAGCAACACAGTTTGTCGTTAAAATGGGTTTGTAGCTTCATAGTGTGTAACATGTACTCTGTTGTAAGCTATGAATGAAACAATTGGGTCGCAAGGCAAATTATTAGCTCCACTAGATTGCTAGCTGAGGTTTGATTAGCTTGCCATCTGGTCAAACGTAATGCTTAACTTCACTTTCGGCCCCAAAAGACGGCTCAAAAGGTTTAGTGAGTGGGCTCTCCGATGTTGGCAGATTCAATCAAGTCTACATCTAATACATGCAAGTATGCTCATTTTACTTGCAGTTAAGTAGCTATATTAGTGTAAATGTGCTTTGACTGTTATATGTTAGGTCACATTAACTGTTCACAATAGTAAATTTAGATTTAGCCAAGCTAAATGGGGACTCATCAAGCAGCAACATCAAGAGGCCTAAAAGGAGCAAAACAAACTTCTTGTCTAATTTTCCAGATGTGCAGCTTTCTAAGCATTTTATATAAGCATTGAGCTTGAGATGGAGGCTAAAAAACATTTACCTAATGCGGTTAGTGTGAAAAAGAAGATGGACCAGATATTCTCACTGAGAAGAGATCGTGGAAGAGCAACCTTCTATGGTAGAGCGTTGGCCATCACTCTTCACAGAAACTCAAGTAAATGGGTAGGCATCAGGATTTGAGCCAAAATTTGTCTTGGTCACTCTCTATCAAAAGTGGTCCAAGGAAGGAACAATAGTGAACTGGTAACAGGGTCATGGATAGCCAAGGCACATTGATGCACACGGGGAGCTAAGTACCTATTGCAATGCAATCATTTTAGCACCAGTAGGTTGTCTGTTGGATTGAAACACACAGATCAACCTTCAACCTTCAATGGGCCTTGGCAATGGCCCTTTTACTGTACAACCTTGGACCACTTATGGTACTGGTCCACTGCAGATACTAGGTAGGTAGGTAGATTTTAGGTGCTGACCACTGCAGACTGGGAACACCCTACAAAAGCTGCAGTTTTGGAAATGCTCTGGCCCATGTCCTGCTTCTAACACATAATTTTAAGGACATGTTCACTTGCTGCCTAATGTCTCAGCCACTATCAAGTGCTATGAGGAGGAAGGAATTGGTGTCAACACAATATTATGCAGGTGGTCTTAATATTATGCTTGGTCGATGTATACATTATTTACCTCTGCTTTTGACTTTGTATTTAGTGAACGAATCTCTCTGATGAATCCCTCTCTTGCTTACTTGTCCACACACCCTTACACAGTTGTTGTAATTTACACAAAGATTTACAGCTTCACTCACTCTCACTGTGATTCTATATCTTCATCCAGTCACTCATCTGTCGTGTTTTCATTTCAGTGCAGGATTCGGACACAGAGGACTTTGCCCAGGTGCCAGTGGGCATACTCACAGTCATCCCTGAGGACGACCCAAATCTGTCTGACCAGTCTGCATCTCCAACCTGCTAGCATTGCAGTAATTCTTGAGCGTAACAGTCTTGGATGACTATCTTCATAACCTGAAGCTTTTTGACTATTATTTGGCCTGATGTATGCTTTGCACCTTGATTACCCAAAATCAGTGAAGTATTCATTTGAGTTCATTCAGAAGATATTAAGAAGTTATTTTTGCAAACTTGTTGTCAGACAGTATATTTTCAAATGTTGGCAAAACTAGCTTTCTTAGTTAAATAAACTTGAGTTTTTCCAGGCTATTGGTTTCCTGATTTTATTCAACTTCACAGAACTTTTCACAGACTTATGATGCCAAGTTCACATTACTGAAATATAGTAAGTGTACTGAAATATAGTAAGTGTACTTAAATTAGTTTTTTTTTACATTTTCTTAATCAAAGTAAACTGTGTACTGCTTACAATAAGCATTTTAGTTTATTCAAAATGAAAAAGTACTTGTTCCTTTACTTATTTTTTTCCAGGCAATCGGTTTCCAATTTTTTTTAAGTAAAGTCAACTTGTCAGGTTTTACAGTGAGGTTTGTAGTTCAAATACTTTAGATGAAACATTTATTTGTTTGGAGGGTGCCTATAAACTTTAAATGTCTGGCAATTTGTCATCATCATTTATTCAAATAACGTTTGAATAACACAACACTTAAAAGGGCTTATTGTGATGAAAAGACAGAAAACCCATAACACATAACCCAGTGCAAGATGATGAAAGTGTAGGCAGGGTAGCGTTGCCTAGTGCTTCCACTCAATATCATATTTGGCTACACCACATCATCAGGTAGGCCTACCTAGGTTTCCTCTGTCGAAGGACTCTACCAACCAATCAGTGAACAGAGTGAGGGCTATTGCACAAAGTGAAAGGATGTGAAAGAATCTAGTTCAGCACTGGAAATGCTGAAGTATCATACCAAAGGTTCAAAATGATTGGGTTTGGAAGAAAATTATCGTACATGAATCAAATGGATAAAATACAGCTATTTTTCAAACAATTTCACAGACACAATAATAATTCATGGTATTTTAACCTAATGTTTTTTGCAAGGGGGTGGGGTTTGGCTGCATGTTGACAATCCAGAGAACACCTATGTAAGCTCCCCCTACAGTCTGTGATTTAAAAAAAAAATAGCAACAGCATTGTACATTCTAAACAATACATGGGGTGCTCTGTACTTAAAAAAAGAAAAAAAAAAAACTTGCCTTGTGTCCCTTGGCCTTTAGTGACACTATGTAATTTCTTTTATCAGACTATTCATTTTGACACCATCTCCAAATGTACTCAGGTGGCACAAAGCCACATATGAAGAGTGACTAAATTCCCACCAGCCCTCTATATGGATATGCACTGTCAGTTCTGCATGCAGGGTATAAACCACCAATAAAAAAAAATCAAGCCATTGCCGTCAAGTTTTTGTTCATGTTTTAGGTACCTAGTTCACTAGTTTTACATCAAAAACTAAATAGTGTTGCTTTAACACACCCCACTATTGCAGCATTGTGGAAGAACTGCATGTGGCAACACTCTGAGTTGGAGTTGTAGAACAGAGAAGAGCACAATTCCCTGTGGAAGACCACAGACCACATTCTCAGATTTACAGTCCCCCAGTCTGATGAACTCAGGTGAGGTAGTCTGTTATCCAGGACATCAACTGTCATCTGCAACAGTTTATAATTGACCTCTCAGGAAGGGTTGTATAGTGTTGAGAACTTTAATCATGATCTGTTGATGAATGTTCAGTTGTTGCTCTGGCATGTTGATATTTGGCAACTGAATATAATTGAAATTATATTTTCGTGAGAACTTCTCAGTAAGCAAATTATCATCAATTGTATCAATTGTAATCCACTCAGAACACAGGTTGAGCAATGTGCCCTGCCGCGATGCTCAACTGTAGCTCAACTGTAGCTCAACTTGATGTACAGTGACCAGACCTCTCAGTTGAAAATCGGTTCCCTGAATTTTCCTCGGCAACACTATTTCCACAGTCAATATCATTAAAATAAGTAATGTTTTAGCTTGAAAAATCTGGGACAAAGTGGGTTTTCTTGTATTTTACTGGGAACAGACCACCAAAATCTGGTCACCCTAGTTTGATGATTAGTTTGTAAGCTACAACTTTGTTCTGACGGGGGTGCAGAGTTTGAAGGTATACTTTTCAGAATCATTTTTAGAAAATAAAATATATTGTATACTTGTCAAAAATCCAGGACTTACTTAATTGTCATCTTATTAAGGAAACATTTAAAGGAAACATAGAATGGAAAAAAACGTTTTTGTTATAGCTTTGTTGAATTAGGAGAGGTTATGCATGGCCAAAGAGCTATCATGAACATGAGGCATAGTTGTGCCTTTCTTCATATGAAAATCTTGAATTTAGAAAAAGTCACTAAAACATGTGTGAATTAGAACAAAGCCTACAAGTGATGTCAAATAGCACAAAGCAATTTTAGTTCAATTGTGGTTGACAAAGAGGGCTCCATTTAGCTAGAAGGACCATTTCAATACCCAGCCTAAATATAAGGTTTTTCTTTTTTCTTTTGAGAACGCTGTCTCATTGATTTTGAGTAGGCTGTACAGGTTCTTATATATAGTCATTATAGTCATATATGACACAACTGCTATTCTCTGCAGGCATAATTTTTCAGCTGATGTGTATAGGCTAACAGCTATTTTCTGTGTTACACAATAGGTCAGGGCCTACTGCTTGAAGACTGCTGAAGGCATCAAGTTCACTGTTGTCCTTTTGGGAAACCCAATGCCCACATGCAAATGTGACTTTGTAAGATATCCACATAAAACTACACAGTCATTGTAGTTTTTGTCCCTGTTCTTCCTGTCAGGCTTGGAGTGATAAAATAGCATCCAAATAAGATAGCCTAAACAAGTCTGGGAATGTAGGTCCTAGCTTAGGCTACTATAAACAAATAAAAATAATGTATCTCAAGGCTTATAGTATAGTATAGTAGCTTATAAGTAAGAGTTACTGAAGCTAAAAATATTACTCATTTTAATGATAGGCCTATTGACTGTAAAAATAAGAATGTCCCCGGTTCTCAAGAAAAATTCAGGGAAACGTCTTCTGTTTTCATCTCAGAGATCTGGTCCCCCTATTGTAGTGTCAGTCTGATTAGTCAAAGACAACAAGCTTTTGTCACTCAAAATTTCCACTGAGGTTTTCTTTAAGTCTTGGACTGTTAATCAGTGAAGTTTTGCAGTGACCTTTCAGTTTTGTATATATTCAGTGCTACATACACAGCCTCATGTTTTCATGAAGTGAAAAGGTCTATTTAGAGACAAAGCCTATAATAGACAAAAATACGAGGACAAACCTGGTATGAAGTTCATGTCTTTCAGTAGACAATTTCCATTTGTCTCATTAGTTAAAGGGGGCATAGAATGGATGAATGGAGTATTTTTGTATAAACTGTGATTTATCTAAAATAAACTCAAGTGCAATTTTACAAGCCCAATTGAAATTTTATATTTATGCTGAGTATTGAAATGGTCCTTTTAACTAAATGACACCCTCATTGGCAACCACAATTGAACTACAATTGCTTTGTGCTATTTGACATCACACAAATAATAATCTATACTCATTTGATCCCGTGAGGGAAATTTGGTCTCTACATTTAACCCAATTGTGAATTATTAAAAACACACACAGCAAAGTGAAGTACACACTAACCTGAAAAGTTGGCTGCCCGAAGAACAGTGAGGTGTTAGGTACCTTCCTCAAAGGCACTACAGCCATGGTCCACTGGTCGGGGATCAAACTGGCAACCCTTCAGTTACAAGTCAGAAGCCCTAATCAGTAGGCCATGGCTGCCCACACATGTAGGCTTTGTTCTAATTTGCCCATGTTTTAGTGGCCATATTTAAGTTTAAGATTTTCATATGAAGAAGGGCACAACCAGTCTCATGTTATGCATAATCTCTATCATCAATATAGACAGATTGCTATAGCAAAAATGTTTTTCCATTCAATGTCTGCTTTAAATGTCTACTTAATATGACGTAAATATGAGTAAATACTGGATTTTTAACAAGTATATAGTACATTTCATTTTTTAAAAAACATGCTGAGAAGTATGCCTCCACCCACTGCCCCTTGCCCAATTGTGACCTATTGTGTAACACTGAGAATAGGTGTTAGTCTATATGCACACTAACAACAACCAAAACATTATGCTTGCAGAGAATAGCAGATGTGTTTTCTATTGACTACATATATGACTAATGACTATTTATAACTATAGGCCTACAATTTGGTATAAGTCTAGGAAAGATGTAAGATGAAGAAGAACTACAACTCCCAGCGTGCATCACACAGGAAAAGAGGCGATTTCATCCGAGTTGAAAGTTGAAAAACCAAAACGCTCTGAAAGCGCAATATTTACACTGTATATCAACTTTTCGTACAGTCATGGCAGCGACGAAAGAACTTTTACAAATGGACCTGTATGGCCTACTCGAAATCGATGAGACAGCGTCCTCAAAAGACGTGAGTGATTTTGAAAGCATTATCTCCAAACAGACTGGAGTTATGCTACACATTTTAATGTATCATTAGCGTTTTAGCCATGGTAACTGCTTGCTGCTTCCTCTATAAAGAGGTAGATCAGAGAAATATTTTAGGTCTAATATAGATTGGCCTTTTCTATCATTGCTGAAGTGAAGCGTGAAATTCAGAATTATAGGCTATCGATTCACTTACGTGCGCAGTCAGTGTGCATACAGTGACCCAAAATGCAATGCAATGGGAATTTGAAGGTTTGTAGGTTATCTACCAAAGTTACAATTAAAAAGTTAAAGTTGATAAAGTAAAAACCAGGTAGGCAGTAAGAACACGAGGCGGCGTGATGGGACATCCAGACCACAATGACTCACTGATGGTGTCTGTTCTCTGGGATTAATACATGATGCGACAAACATGCATAACTCTGTCAAGGCAATCACAAATAAGCATCACTTTGTATATGGCATGGCTGTTTTGCTATAGGCCTACATTCGTTGTAAACACAAGTAAGCCTAGGTTATTAGGTTAAAAGTATAGTTTTGCCTTTGTCTTTATCACTCAAAGCAATAATGATATGTCCCTATCGGTGTCAACTGCGCCAGATAAAAGACATGCCACTTGGTTTGATGTCATACCTCTCTTCCACAGAAGTATCAAATAGACAGGCAATAAAATAGACACAAGGAGCTTTGGGAAGTGTCTATGTAGTACCCCATAGATGACCACAGGGTGGCAGTGTTGTCATATGCCTCCTGGCTCTGATGAAAATCTTTTTTGTTTTCTTTTTTTCCTACCAAAATCAGTATTATGCATCCCTGGGTCTACTAAAATTTAAGTTGTAAAGGATTTGTATGGAGTTAATGGTGTTTAAATTGGTTAATGGATGTTTGGCATTTGCAAGTACAGCCAATAGAAAGACATGTACATGTGCATCTAAATCGAGCTATTGGCCATAACCGAGCTAATGATTTACTTTAATACTGTACTTTTCATTGTTTTGCGCGTGAGACACACACACTTTACATGTACACAAGCCAGCAGCTGTTGCCAGCAACTGTCCTTACCAGAGCCCGTTAACCGACCTCGCCTTGTCTTCGTCATTCGAGGGAGGTGTGTCAGTCAGATCTTAGTTTCTGTATGCCTGCTGAGAGAAATGTGATTCCAGTCTGATTTTACCCAGACTAAGGCAAAATTTCGGTTTTCTGTAAGTGCAAGACTGTGACTGTGACTTGCTGACTGTGAGAGTATTTGCTTGTTAATCGAAGGTCTGATTTGTTTGACACAATATGCACAGTGTATTCACATTTACAGCACAAACTAATTCTACTTGAATTGGTGGGCAAAACATTTACATTAGCACACACTAAAACACTAGTGGATTAATGCGCAGACAAGGGAGTTCAGCTGGGACCAATATTGGCAACAAGTGTTGCAAGGTGATGCAGAAATCAGTAACATAATTTGAAGTTTTTTGTTTATCTAGCAAGAAACATGACAGAAGTTTACTTTAAATGAGACTTTGTTGTCTGTTATGTTAAAATGTTTACTGAAAATGATTCTCGCTGAATTTATGTGCAAAGTATAGCCATGCACACTGCATATTAGTGACATTACAGAAACAAATTAGCACCCCCCTTACTGTTTTGCAATTGTGTATTGAGTACTCTGGTAGTCAGTAATATCATGTGGCATGCATCAGCAGAGAGCTTAAGTTTGTCCCAAACACTGTGTCCCAAACACAGCTGAGTATAAATACAAATGACGTGCAGGGAAACCACAGGACAGTTTTCCCAGAGGGAAGATGAAGATGATGCTCATGGTCTCTCCTCTCCTCCCTGCGCTCAAAGCTGCCGCACGCAGGGCTCACGGAGGGGAGAAGCGGTCGGAAATGGACACACTCTCTTAATCTATTCATCCCCATCCCGCTCTCACCCCCTCCAACTTCCCTACTTGGAATCCCTGGGTCGGAATGGCACAAAGCCAACCACGACAGCCAAAATTAAAAGCGGCATGGCAGAGCAGGAGTGGGGTTTTGGGGGAGTTTACTTCTTAAATGGCTTTCCGAGTCCCCAGAGCGCTGCCTTGAAAGAGCACGCTGAGGCAACAGGTTTGCCAGGCCAGCCGGTTGAGACTGCCAACCAGTGTGAGGTCTAGCGATGGTCACAGATGGTTAGCTTAATTCAGCGTAGTTCACCACGCCGTTAGTCTAATGTGAACACAAATCCATGCTGAAAGGAAGGTCACAGGCAACCAGACGCGGCCTTGCCGTCTTCCACGTGGCCTTGCTGCCTTCCACGCGGCCTTGCTTTTTCTAGTCAGATGTCAACACTAACACCCCAGGTTTCTTTAGTTGCCATAAAGGTTGTAGGCTTTTATAAAGTGGCATCTTGTCTTTTTTAGTTGTCCTTCAACCCCCCCATTGGAGGAAGTGTAGCAGTGTACCGCTTGTCATTTGTTGTTTGTTGGAAAGCCTTTTCTGGAGTCTGTTAATCCAAGTGTGAGCTGTGCTCCAAACTCATTTAGGTCAGGTTTGCAGGTAATGCTGAGCCCAGGCTGTCCATTTGGAAGGCAGCTGGGCTCTGGGCTGAGACTTGGAGTCCCACTGGGCTCTGTGGGATGTTGGGAGTGAACACCAGAAACCACTCTACTATGGGCAATTGCACACTTTTATTGAAATAATTTGTTTCATTGATATGGCATTCCCTCTGGCCATTTAAGAACAGAAAACTATCAAATCAACTAAGCAGCAAAATGGCACTAACTCAGCAGCCTGTGGGATCCTGTTGGACTATGATGGTGTGTGGCAACCACTGATGCTTTTTCACTGTGTGCTGAGTCTTCCATGTGTGAGGATGAAGGGGAGAATGGAGCTGATGCATGTCCAGACATGTCTACATCTCACTCTATCTCTCCACCCGCCCCCACATCCTCTCTTCAGTGGACTGGGGACACATTTGCATCACTCAGCAGACCCAACACACACGCACACCAGTGGCCTGCCCTGCCCTGTCCCGCACACTCTCCCCAGTCCTCCATCCAGTTTGATTAGCTGAATTGGGTGTGTATGTGCCAAGGTAATTCTGATTGGAGGAGTTGTGTGTGTGTGTGTGTGTGTGTGTGGGGGGAGCAAAGTTATTGTGTGTCAGGCATCCTCATGGAGCCTAACAGACCCCAAGACCCAGTGCAGTCACATTGAACCTGAAACAGACCTTATCGGCAGGATTGTTTTGGGAGGAGAAGGCTCGTCCCTGTCCCTACTCTTCTCTTTTGTATTTACAGCACTTAGAATACTTCCTATGGGGGAGTGTGATCTTCATGTGCATATTAGAGGGAGTGAACAGTTCACCGACTTAGTTACACTCTCTCTCTCTCTCTCGCTCGCTCTCCGATTCTTAGATTAGGTTATTCTCACACCTGTCAGTTTGTGTTAAGAGTCCTCCTTAGTTTATTTTCTCTCTCCATGGTTTTCTCCTCTTTTTCTTCCCCTCCAGTTTTCTCACTCCA
This sequence comes from Tenualosa thibaudeaui, assembly GCA_027481765.1. Classification (NCBI taxonomy): domain Eukaryota; kingdom Metazoa; phylum Chordata; class Actinopteri; order Clupeiformes; family Clupeidae; genus Tenualosa; species Tenualosa thibaudeaui. The sequence continues at coordinate 1,350,521 of JAIFZK010000013.1, read as the reverse complement.
TGTCTGTTTGTCATTCTCCATTCTTTATGTTTTTCCCTTCCGGTTCATCTCACTGTCACATAGATAGTGAGAGGATGGAGAGTCTTTGGAGATTCTGGTTTTGTGTGTGCTTGTGCTTGCATTTTACTGCCTGTGTAGGCTAATCTGGCTTTGTGGATTTGAACTCCTCTTCACTTGTGTACTCTCTCTGTCTCTCCCTCTTTCTCTGTTTCCTGCTTTCCTCTGCTCCTGTGTGTCCCTGCCTGTGGTCTGTGGTGCATGTTTCCTGTACGCTCTGATAAAGTCTGTGTCTGGTGGCGGACTGGGGCTAGATCAGACGCCCCAACGGCCAATCAGCCACCCATGTGGCCCTCGCTGTGGTGAGCCCACCAACAGCACTGGGAGGGGCACGCGCTAAGGAGCCTAATGAGCTAAAGATGTGTGTGTGTGTCTGTGTTTGTGTTTGAAAGGGAGAGAAATAGAGAGAGAGCACATCTGCGTGGAAGTGTGTATCTGTGTGTTTTTTTCTATGAGGACTGTATTTGTCAATGACTGTGTGTGAGTATCTGTGTCTGTCGGTGTACACTTGAATGTCTGCATGCCTGTGTGTGTGTGTGGTTGGTTGGTTGGGTTGTGGGCTCATCAGCCCAACCGAATGAGGATGCCAAGGGTGGCACACTGGGCTGAGATGGCATGTCACCTGGCCAGGCATGCTTGGAGCTGCTCTGACCTGGTGTGGCCTGGCTGGGCCCAGCTTGGCCTGCCACAGACTACCCTGGGTTTGTTTGTCTCACGGGTGGGCAGTGTTGGCATTGTAAACAGTATGGCCAGTTTAGCTGCCATGAAATGCGTCCAGCGCATCCCTGGAGGCCTCTTATGAGGACAGCAGTGATGCCGAGGCATTTTGCTGTGGTGTCTACAGTGGGTTGACTGCACACCCAGCCTGTTTTTCCATTTACAAGGTAGCAGAGCGGGGATTTATAGCAGATCTCAGCAAAGCCATTTCCCAAGCAGTCTTTGAGTAGCTGGCACTGAGGAATGCAGGCAAATATATAAAGCCCTCCAAATCATTCAGTAAAGGAAGCAAATTGGTAAACAAGGTAAATGGTAGCCTAAATAATGAAATAAGCCTCACTGAAGTAATAAGTCTTAACACACTGATGGAAGTCATTAGGCCTGCTGTTGAGAGAGGGGGGCCTGCTTGAAACCTGTCGGAGTATGGGTGTATTGATATTGCATAGCAGCTAGTATGAAACTCGTTCTGTCAGAAACTCTTGGACTATTGTCTTGAGCTGCTGGTGTGGATATGACAGTTGCACACACACTAAACCCCTGGGAAGATATCTGTATCTGATCTGATGTCTGTAATGGCCTCACCTACTGCATTACCATAGCAGCTTTGAGCTGGTTTGGACAATATTACAGTAAATGATAGAATAGTCTATCCTAGTTGAGAAGATTAGCACTTAGGCCTGCACACAGGCCATGTTTAAAGACACACAGTACCTTTAACATACATCTGCATTTCTTGCATGAGAAGTGGAAGTGTTTGAGATTACCTGTGTCAGTGATTACCTGTCTTGGAGGTATGAAGCTAAGGGTGAAGGTTGTTTAACCAGATGACTACACACACACACACACACACACACACACACAGAGCCAAGGGATGTACACTGGAGGCTAAAGTGATCTGTTAGACTTAAGGACTTCAGCTGCTATATAACAGTCAGGATATTTAGTCTCAGAGAAGTGGTGTCTGTCTGTGTTTGTGTGTCTGCAACTATGTCTGTGAATCCTAACATGACAATCAGGATGAAATGAAGAGTTCAGAATCTGAGAGGACTCTGCGCATGTGTGTGTGTGTGTGTGTGTGTGTGTGTGTGTGTGTGTGTGTGTGTGTGTGTGTGTGTGTGTGTGTGTGTGTGTGTGTGTGTGTGTGTGTGTATATGTGTGAGTGCGTGCGTACGTGTATGCGTGTCTATGTATGTGTTTCAGAAGCTGTCTGTGTTTATGTCTGTGTATATTAGTTGAACAGAAGGTGATTGACTGGAGACTGGAGAATCTTAAATAAATTCTGGGCTTGCAAAGCCTATATAAGTGCCTTTGTCTTGAACTTGAACACATGTGAACTTCCCTTCACTTGGTATGTGTACATTTCTCTCTCTCTTTTGCTTTGTTTAGTGTGCCTGTTCTTGTGTTTGTGTGTGTATGTCTTAGTGTTTGCATGCGAGCATGCATTTTTTTCTGTGAGTGTGTGTGCGAGTGTGTGTGTGTGCGCGCATGTGCATACATTTCTGTGTGTGTGTGTGTGTGTGTGTGTCTTTCTTTGTGTCTGGCCTTGTGCCACGTGCGTGCGTGTCAACGCGGACTCCTGAGGCCCTGGGTGGTGCCAGGCAGCCTGGCTGACGGAGCGCTGCAGCCCCCTAATGATGTTTAGCTTTGGAAAGCCCCGCAGCTGAACCATAGCCCAGCTATTATTAGGGTACGGCCGCACGTGCTCCCTGTGCTGCCAGATTCAGCCCCCTCTCTTCCCCCTTCTCCTCCTCTCCTCTCCTCCTCTGCCCCCCACTCTATCCCCCCCTTCCTTTTCCTCTTGATGGCTCTGGGAGCCAGCAAACCCTCACATTCAACCCCCAGCAGTGGCTGCTTACTTGTGGCCAGCCTGGCAGGACATCCTCTAGAGATTCGCAGGCCATGGGTTATGCAACACGTCTTCGAGTGCTATTTGTCTCACAGTAGACTGTGTTCTTTTGGGTTTTGCCTGAAACTTCATTTTAACCATCGTCTTACAATTTCCAACAGCTGTTAACTCTTCTTGTGTTCTGCCTGAAGTCACTTTGGGTATAAAAGTAGCCTAAATCAGGGAGCCCTGGTACTCAACACCACCTGCTCTGTGTATGTGTTCCTTTGCGTTTCTGGTGCCAGGCTGTGTATAAATCACAGGACAGTGTGTTGGGCAAAAAACAACAAAATTGTTATTGACTTATTGGTGTGTATTAACCACAACCATGTAGTAAACACAGTTTATTACACAGTCCTTGTAATGAATAAGAATTAGATTGTGATGTAATGAACAGGTAACACAAAGAAAAGAAAGTCGTTCCTATGTATTGCGATCTCCTCACAGCTGAAGAGATTTAGCAAAATCAATGACGGCTAACTAGTTTTGATGAGATTCTAGCTACCTAGCGAGGGCCTCCTGGCCAAGTTCTTTTGTATATTTTTTGTTTATTGTTGCCAACATCCACAGATCTAAACTTTACCTTTGAGTCATGTTTCCCAAAAGTGTTGCTAACATCCCAGTTGAGTTATGGACCGGAGAGACTGAAGAGTTCTACTCTAAAGCCCAGGGAGCTATCCTGAGAACCCAGAGATAGTGGAGAAGTGAGAGTGAAGGCCAGAAGTATTTGCTCCTCACAAAGCCTTGCAGTCTTTCTCCTCTAAATGAAAACACACACACACACACACACACACACATATGAGCCTTTTGCTTCTGGTGTGCCCAGCTTTTTAATCTAGGTTTACCAGTACACAATTTAGATGCAGCAAAATTTTTGTCACGGCATTGCTGTGGGGTGAGAGGTGTGGGTTGGTGAGAGAGAGAGAGACAGAGAGGATGAGCAGATTTTCACAAAAGTCTGAGCGGACATCTTTGATATAGTCACTGGCATGTTTGAGATGGCCTGTGAACAAGATGTGCCACGCATGCAAGAACTCACAGAAGTACAGATACCACTAACACAAAGATGTATGTACACACACGCACACACACACGGCTTTTCTGCATGGTAGTAGGCAGGGGTCATAATGAGAACCATCCATCATTAACTCCATGCAGGACCCGAGAATGTGCGGTTCACATTCCGGAAGAATAGCACAGGAACAACTGGGGATTAACTTAAAAAAAAAAGCAATCATCTTTCTTTTTTGTTTACCAAACAATATGGGAGAACGCCATTCAATATTTTGCCAAGATATACAGTTTTCAGGAGTAAATTGAGTGAAGTTTGGTCTCTCAATAAGGTCTCTGTGCAAGACAGCTATTATCTAATGCAGACAGCGGTTTATGGCACAAAGTGGAGACTGCATATTGTGTCCTCAGGTGGTTTTCTTGACAGAAACCATTTTGTGGGGCTCCTAAGTAATTTTTTTAGGTGAGACAAAGGAGCTCGCTTAACCTCCCCATCCTCCTGACCTCTCCATACAACCAACTTGTGGTGGGCTTGTTGTTGGTCCATTCTTCTGTTTGGCTTGTAGTGTGTGTGTGTGTCTGTGTGTGTGTGTGTGTGTGTGTGTATGTGTGTAAGTGTCGGTGTGTTGTAGGGGAGGGGGAACATAGTTTTTGCATTTTCTTGCTCCTCGTTTTACCCCAGCATTCCGGTGTTGTTGATGCTCAGGCCAAGAAAGACATGAAGCACAATGGAGGTTTTGAAATTGTATCGCAGTACTGTTTGCCAAGAACGCCCCACAGCGACCCAGCGGCTAGCGAACCAGATGGACCCCCTAGTGAAGGCGATGACACGATAAGAGATGGGCTCGACAAGCACTGGTGAAAAAGAAATCTATGTGGGGACCAAGTTGCCCCGTTGCTTGGGCAGATGGGCCGCTGCTTTTATGATGCCTTGAGACACTGATGATGCTTTCTGAAAGCACCCAGATGGAAGTGAGGAGGAGGAAGACACCACACACTGCCTGCTATGGTTTTGGAGGAAATGGCTTTAATTGGTCATTACCGTTGGCTAATGGCTTTAGTGAACCCAGGGATCTGAGCTGTGCTGAGATCAGGCTGTGCCGGCTTGTGCCGCAGTTAACAGAGGAGGGCAACTAAGGCCATGCAGAGAGACTTTTCTAGTTCAAATTTGATTAGTCACTTACACACAGCCATACAATACAGCATGCAGGGAAAAGCCTAATGCCCTCCTCAATTGAGAGTTTCCTGAGGGGTTAGGTAAGTAATCCTTAGCATAGTGCCTTTCACTGGTACATGTTCTTCAGAATAGTCAGGGCTTATGCAGTGGCTGTTGTTTACCTTGAACAGGACTAAACAAATGCTTTTTCACTGCATTGGAGAAGCATCTGTTACAGTTTGAAACCACATTTGTTTGGTTGTCCTACAAATACATTTCTACATCCTCAGTGTAGTACTCTTTTATGACTCTTTTTCTTCCCTTCATTCTGCTTTCTCTCTGTCTCTCTTGTTCACTGTCTCTTCTCTTTCTGTCTTAACCCAACAGATTAAAAAAGCATACAGACAGAAAGCGCTAAAGTGCCATCCAGACAAGAATCCTGATAACCCTAAAGCAGGTAATGTTGGCCGTGCCATTATGACACAGTACTTTGCTCTGGATTTAATGATGTTTAATTATGACATTTTACTATTTTTATCAAAGGCCGTTGTTAATACTGTAGGTATGCTACTTTATGAGGGAAAAGGCTACTAAGCTAATATTACTGGATTGACTAATAACACCTCGTTCTTCCAGTGTTGATTGGACTTGACAGTCAGAAGAGTTGTAGGCTTACAAGTGATGGTGAAGGCAGCTGTTGTAAAGGTTTATAGGTTAGATAAATTGTTCTGTATTCATTGGCCCTGTTATCTGGGTTATTATTGGAACTGTTCTGGGCCTGCACTGTCTGGATATTATCCTGATCTGTGTGGACTCTGGTTGTAGTCTTTGGCCAGTGTCTGGGCCAAACTGAAAATGCTACTTTCACCACATGCTACTCTTACAGTCATGCTACAGTCACTAGAGAAACACTCCATTGCCATGGCAACTTGCCCAGGTCATCCGTATCATCTGCATCAACTAAATGAACCCCTAATTTTGTACTGTGGATCACTCTCATTCTAATTCCTAATCTTAATCACTAGATAATTCTCATTCTAATCCCTAATCTTAATCACTAGATCATTCTCATTCTAACCCATACTGTTAAACGCATAAATTATGTGCAGTGGAAGTGCTCAGTCTCACTGAGCAAGTGTGCTCAAGAGTGCGAGAGAAAGTGAATCCACCTGTTGCTGTTGGTAGGATAGAAGTAACGAAGTAACGAGCCTATTTAAACGACATGGATTTCTGCAACTGTTCATGGAAACAGCATTGAAACATAGGCTAGCCTTTCTGGTGTAGACTGAGAGAGGGCACGGTGTATGGGCATGTGAGTGTAGGAGAGCATGTGGCTTGGGCCCTCTGACCCCAATAACATCTGAAATGACTGGGCCTCAAATCAAATGTATTTTAGAGAGGTTTAAAAGCCCAGAATCCGAAACAGCAAAAAATAAATGCGGAATATGTGAAAAAAATAAAACAGAATTTGAGATAAAATAAAATGGATTTGATAGGCATCATTCTCATTCTAACCCCTAATACCTAGTCACTAGATCATTAGCATTCTAACCCCTAAGCTCTAGTCACTGAATCGTTAGGATCCTAACCCCTAATTCCTAGTCACTGTATCATTATCATGACCACATTAGGAGCAGCAGGTCCATAGCAGTGTTACCAACCTGGAAGGAAGATCCCCATTGGAGGTGCATGTTGCAGTCGGGCCACATGCTTTTTGCTCACTGAAGCCTCTGAAGTTGCAGCTGGCCAGCATATAGGCATCCACACTTGGGCCAGATCTGGTCCATATCTGGCCTCATCAGTCTGGCAGCCATTAGCCTCCCCCTCTGCTGCTTCTGGCACTGGTGGTCAGCAATCCAGACGGACAGACAGACAGACAGACAGACTGTGTGACAGGGACTAACTCTTAGCAACCCCCCTGTTGTGGCTTCCTCGATTTCTCCCTGTGCCTCCCCCCATACCCTTACACTGCCAACACCCCTCCCACCATCTGAAAACCAAAAAAACAAACATGTATTTAATCAACACTGGCAGTGCAGCTCAGCACCATAGACAGGCCAAGAGGACAGCGCTGGAAGTCTACAAGCACATACCTTGGAGGAGGAGCTGTGATGGCATGTTTTGGAGAGAGGTTTGTTCTGTGGTCTCTGGATGCTGCACACAATTCCTGATTAAGTCAGAGATGGGGAGAGGGGGACAGGGGGAGGGAGACGAGGGATAATCGGGGACTGAGTGGAATAAAGCGGCTCCATTTCCCAGAAATGAAAACATAGCCGGGGTAAGGAGTGAACTCGTATGTGCTCACGCACTTACGGACGCACACATACACACACACACACACACACGCACCCAAGCAAACATGCATGCCCACATGCATGGCTCTGCTGCTGCTCACACGAAAGGAGTAGAAAACCACTATTCTTTAAACGAAAGGAAGGGGGGGGGTATAAGTGTGTGAGCGTGCGTGCGTGCGTGTGTGCGCGTGCGTGCGAGTGTGCTTTTTGAGAGGGTCATGTTACACGAGAGACACCCCCTTGCGTGCGTACGCCTCGTGTAGCCATACACACACATACACTCCCATCACGCTTGTAAGCCCCCGTGGACCCCCAGTAGACGGCACTGTGCCCTTAGCCCCTCTGGTTGCCCAAACAAGCCTATTAGGAGTGCGCCAGGACCTGCAACCTGAGACTACCCCCTCCGCAGGGGGCTTGGGCCCTTAAGATGGGGGCTCTGTTTTTCACATCCGCTCTTACTCTCTTTCTCGCTCTCTGTCTTTCGCTCCCTCTCTTGCTCTTTGTCTCTCCTTTGCTCTCTTTCAGTCTACCTTTTGCATTGTCTCTCTTTTTCTTCTGTCATCTTTCATACACTCACTCTCTCTCCCTCTCTTGTCTCTTCCTCTTTTGCTTCCTCCCTGTCTCTTTCTTTCACTCCTTTTCTCTCTGGGGTCTCTCTATTTCACCTGCTCCTTCTTTCACAGTGTACAACAAGGTGGGACTGGCTGGAGATGTGTGTGTCTGTGTGTGTGTGTGTGTGATGTGAAGAGGAGGCATTGCGTGCGTTGTAGCCCTGACTGCTGTGCTGGGCCCCTCAGGGAGCCCTTATGGGGGAGTATTTGTGTGTGTGTGTCTGGGAGGCCATGCTGTTGGAGGAAACGGTTTTCGTGAGTCTGTAGGCACCCACGGCTAATGTAGGACATGTGTCCGATAATCCCCCCCCCCCCACACACACACACACACCACGGCACACAACACACACACACGTACTGGCACACACATGCACCCCACAGAAGTAAGCACACATGTAGACTTCCACATGTGCTAGCCCAGAGTCTGCTGCCAGATCGGCACGCTCCTGTCCTATACATAGACCATGACACAAAAACAGAACCAGAAGCACGCACGCAACCCTCACATTTATACACACGCTGAAACATGCAAAAATATACAGATTAGAACTTCAGCTCACAATCAAGTCTGGCACCTTCCGTGACCCCTGTCATGTGACGGCCCTTGGCAATCGCTCATGATTAGGTTTCTCTCTTGTTTACCTGTCCATAGCTCCGACTTTTCTCTCCTTCGCTAAACTCCACTTGACTTGCTGAAATATGTTCTTATACAAACCTGTTTCAAATTTTGCCATTGCCTCCTCCTCCTCTCTCTGCCGTTGCCTTCCTATTGTCTCTTGCTTTTTGTTGTTTTCTGTTGTTGCCTGTATGCTGTGGAGGATTTGATTTCAGCCTGACATGATCAAGCCTCACTGAGAGGAGTTGGGCGCAGACTGAAGCAGTGGTTTTAGCGGCGTCATTCTGAGTGGCGAGTGATTTCCGACCGACCGCAGCTTTGGTCAGTCACAGACAGCCCTAGAGCTCAGCCATCCATAGGCACACGGGTGGTTTCATGTGTGGTGCTGTCGCCAGGCTCGCATGTCTGTAGTGTTTGCAGTTGATGTGGGCTGCTGGCAATTGGGATCTGAGTGTAACATTGTCTTCTCTTTCTCTCCTCTTGTCTGTCTGTTTCCCTTCTCCTGTACTTACTTCTTCCTCGCTTTCTCTCTCTCTCTCTCTTTCTCTCTCTCTCCAGTGGAACTCTTCCATCAGCTCTCTCAGGCTTTAGAGGTTCTGACGGATGCTGCAGCTCGGGTGAGTTTCCAGGCTGAAGTCATTTTTGAGCCATTCTGCTTGCCGTAGAGGTGAGCCCCCACGAATCCAATGAAACCTTATCTCCTCCTCACATCTCTCACGCTTACCTGTGTGGTTTTCAAATCCTTTCCATCCTTTCCTTTTACCACTCTCTCCCTTCTTTCCTGCTTCTCTCCCTTTTTCTCCACCCTTCATCTGTCCATTCTCAGGCTGCCTATGATAAAGTGCGTGCAGCGAAGAGGCAGGCAGAGGAGAGGACACGCAGACTTGATGACAAGCGCAAGAAAATCAAACTCGGTAAGATTAGAAACACTACACAATAAGGTTGTGCCTGTACGGCCTGTGAGGAATTGTTTTTGAAGTATGTGTGCGTGCGTGTGTGCGTGCGTGCGGATGTTCTGTTTCACAGACTTGGAGGCACGTGAGAGACAAGCTGAGGCCCAGAGTGCAGAAGAGGTCAAAATTACACGAACACTGGAAGAGGAGGTATGAGTAGCACACACACACACAATCACAATACACACACACACAGACACCCACACCCACACACACTTCAGGTTTCCTGTGCTTTCACATACATCCTCCATGGCTCTGTAGCACCTGTGCTGACAGGTAGGCAGTAGAGTTCAGCACCATAGGTATCAGGACAGCTCCGCCAGGAAGGGCTAAGTGGTACAGTGTGCCCTCCAAGTGTTACGACTCCTACCCAGGGAGCTGCTGAACCGGGCTTGATCTGGCAGTGGAACAGTCAAAGATTGTTTACAACTTGAGCATTCCAATCCACCCTAGTAACTTCTTGAATGGAATAAGATAAACCAGGGAAATGTTCCTTTGTTTGTCCGTCACGAAGCCCATTAAATGCAGATATGGAGTAAGACCCGTTCCAATCCTTCTGGAATGCTGTGCCCAGAGCCTTATCTTTTTTGCGTGCTCCTGCCTTATTTTACTCTCTCTGACACCTCCACCCAGTGCACCTTGGGCCCACAACAAAGGGCCAGTTACCAGATTACTGGATTACTGGGCTTCTCTTGCCATATCACAATTAGAGCTAATCCCATTAGATTAGCCTGCAAACGCCTAATGAACCATACTCATAAAGCAAGGGGAGTACTTGCAGTGCCTTTTTGGTGAGTCATAGGTTTGCTCTAAATGAGTGTGTGTGTGTGTGTGAGAGAGAGAGAGGGAGTGCGTGCGTGCATAAGAGCATGTCTGTAAGTTTACATGAGTGTGGTTGTGTGTGCGTGCCCGTGCCCAAGAGAGTATCTTTCTGTGTGTGAGTTTGTATGAGTGCCTGTATGCATACAAGTATGCAAGGCCATGTGTTTGTGCCCATTGTATTTCTGTCTTTGAGTGTGTTCACATGCACAAATGTCTGTGCACGTGTGCGTCTGTGTGTTCAGGAGGCAGGCCCAGTCTTCTCCAGTAGGTGGCAGTGTTTTATTTGAATAGGCCTATTTGGACCACAGATTAATGATCCTCCCTCAGGCTCAAGCTGCCCCCACCTGTGTTCAGGCTTTGACACGCAACTTGGCCGCTGTTTACTTGTTTACATGATGTCATGACGGATGGATTCATTTTCCATGAATGGCTCTGAGCACATGGTTTTCACTTTATGCGGTCAATTTCCATGTTTGTACATGACATTAATGTTCCGTTAGATAAGATGTGTGTGGCTGTGTGGAAGTATTTTGTGTGTGATGTTGAGGATATTGCAGTGTTGACTGTGTGTGTGTGTGTGTGTTTCCCCTGCTTGTAGATTATTCGTTTGCGAGAGGAAGGTTCCAGACAACTCGAGGAGGAGCAGAAACTTATACAAGAGCAGATTGAGCGTGAGAAAGCAGCCAGACTTTACACAGATGGCTCTCACACAGGTAACACACATGCGTGCACACACACACACAAAGGCATCTGAATGACTGAATCTGGTATTGAAATGGATATTTGTCTTCAAAATACAGGTGTCTGGTATATCTGCAGCTGTTGCAACATGACAGCGTAATATGTCTTTATTTAACTCCTGGTCGAAGACATTTACAGTGTGATTTAGTAAACTCCTACACTTCTTTAAACTTCCATCATATAGGACCATGACTAGAATGATCAAGCAACTGTGTTAAGTGTTGTTCTAGTTGATATGAGTGTCAGTGTCCACTCCACACACTGGATTGATAATGACCTATTACAACATGAAGAGCAACATCTTTGGGAATCACCAAAACAATTGTCAGCCTTTCAGTATTCACTGAATTTTATTTTTATTTATAAGGAGAGACTTTCCTTATTGTTTGTTCATATTTGTATGTTTTTCCTGATTTTTTTTATTTTTTTGAAGATGGCCATAGCCACCCAGATCCATAAGATATAACAACACAGAATTTAGTTGCTGAAACCAAACTAGAAGCAGAAGAAGATAAACAAGAGTAAGGGCGGTGAATTTCATAACGGCAGACTCTTATGATCAAGCAATACTCATATCATTATATTTTAACAGTAAATTTAGGAGCCTATTAGCATATTTCTCACTAACAGTTTTATTTATACATCTCATAAAGAAATCAACCAATGGCAAAAATTTTGTTATCTTAATTGTTCATCACGTCATTGGACAGACATGATTAATTCTCCTCGCACTGAATTTTCCTGCTTATGTGATGAGTTGGTCAAGGCTGTCAGGAAGCCATGTGTGACCTCATCTCACTACCTTTTCCCATAAACATCAAGCCCCATTGGCCATGTGTGCTCTCAAACCCTCCAGAGCGGTGAAAAGATGGTTAATTAGAGCTCTAGTGAAGTGAAGGCCTCACATACCAGAGGCTTAGAATTGGAAAGTCATTCATTGCTTACAGGTGTGTTACCGGTGAGATTAAGTGAATGTGTCGGGCTGGACTTCCCCTGAATAATGTATTCTTCTAGACTGGATTACTGTAAAGTGACTCAAGGGGGACAGGTTGTGTAATGCTATCGTAGTAAAAATACTGAAATAGCAACATGTTAGAGTTTGAACAAAAAAATTCTCTCTGTCAAAATGTTTTTGTCATTTAAACCATTGGTTCTCAAACTGGGATCCGGGGACCCCCAAGGGTCCATGGGGTCCATGAAAAAGTTTGCTACAAAGTATAAACTTGTCTTATGGGGAGCAAAATACTAGAGATCAGTATAGAGCCTAATCGCATTGTGTTCATTACTCCCACTGGCATAACATTAGTGACAAATTAGCCTACGTGATGCATTACATCAGTATGTCAAAACACTTCCCTAACTGCAAGCAAAATGAATATTAGTTATTACTAGTTATGTGAAACAAACAGTATTTTTTAACACAGAAGGCCTTGATTTGACAAAAAAAAGACTGTGCCAGTTTTAAAACTGTTCCTGCACTATCAAGTTTTGACAAATGCAATAACATGCTTATTAAAACTGTTGTTGAGTTCAAAGGCATCTGAAAGAACAAATGGTTATAATCTTGTATGGTTACATTTTTTTTGTGATTATGAGGAGTCCTTGAAATAATTTCGGCTCCATGAGGGGTACCCAGCCCAATAAAGTCTGAGAACCCCTCATCTAGACCACTGAAGAGTTGTTAGACCTGGATGATTTTTTTCAGTTGATGGTTTTACATTGTAATTTTTGAGCACGGGACTGTCCAAGTGTGCTGTTTGTTTGTGCTCTCTCATGGTTCCTCTGTGCTTTGACATACCCCAGATGATACGGCTGACTTTTAGTGTTTAGTGGCAAAGTACCGGCTTAGGGAGGAAAAAATCAGTGTGCCTGTTGTTGCAGAGCTACGGCAGAAATAATAATGGAGGGTGTCAGAGAGGTGTGTGTGTGTGTGTGCGTGCGCGTGTGCGCGTGCGTGTGTGAGTGATGGAGGCAGGGAGAGAGAGAGGAAGAAAGTACGAAGGGCAGAAAGATGAAAAACAAGAGAGGGAATGAAATGGTGCTGAAAAGACATGCAGAGAGGAGAGACATGGAATGATAGAAGAGATGTGGGGGGGGGTAGAAATTAAAGGGAGAAAGAGAGGGAAACGCATATGAAGAAACGACATGGAAGAAAATGAAATGGAGAGAGTGTGTGTGAGGATAGAGCTACGGAGGGAGTGAAAAGGAGAGGTGGTGGGGTGAAGGCAGGTTGTGGGGGTGGGGAGGAAAATGAGACGAGCATTGGGAGAGATTGTGCGTCCTGGCCGGGACCCCTGGTGTGTCGGCATGCAGCCACACGGGGAGGCACGCAAAAGAACAGCTCAACCTCACCCAGACACCAGTGCTCTCGCACGCTACTGGGGGTTTGGGGCTTGGGGTGTGATCCCAGCTCCTCTGGCCCTTTTCCTCAGCATTTGTAAGGGGTGCTCTGTGAGCCTGGGGACACTCAACACTGGGTGCAGACAAAGGACAACTCTGGAGTGGAGGCCAAAATTGATGGTGTGTCTGTGTGCATGCATGTGTGTGTGTTAAAAGAACAAAAATGTCAAATAACCACCCCACCAGCACCATTTACAAGGCTGCCCTGTGTTAGATGGCCAGGTGTGTAGTTCCCACTTTTCCACCATCTCTTGTAATGTTGGCAAAGTCTTTGGTTGTGTTTAAGAAGGAAAAGGGTAGAGCGCTGGTCACTTTGCTTATTAAAGTTCCTTTCATTGCCCTTGTGTGGATATGTTTTATTCCCTCTTGCTGTCAGCACCAAATCCCACCAAACCCAAATCCACTTTGAGTGCTCTTTCCCCATTTCTTACAGAAGTATTGCTATTTCTCTACCCCCCCCCCCCCCTCACTCTCTCACTTTCTCTGTGTCTTTGTTACTGTTTTGCACAGTTTAGTGATGTGTGCAGAAAAAATATTGTTCATTCTATTTTCTTACTCTCTCGCTCTGTTGTGTCCATAGATGGTAGTGCTGGAAACCAGGGAAGTGGCAGTGTGACCCCAAAACTAAAGGTAAGAATTCACCTCCCTCTCCAAGGATTTTTTTTTTAATTAACATATAACCTTCTCAAAGATAAGTTTTAAAAAAGCAGTTCACCTTTTCTTCTGAGGTCTTTTGGAAAAGGTAGTTAAGCAGTCTCAGTGACACTGAGATTGTGTTGCTCTGAGGGCCATTTTATAGAACAATCCAAAACCTTTTGGATGTGATACATACAGTAAAATGAATCTGCAGACCCACCTGCATCTCTCCTCCTCGTCCTCCTCCTCATCCCAAAAATGAATCTTCACCCCTAGATCCCAGCCATTACTTCTTCCCAGCTCTGGTCAATTGTCAAGAATTTGAGCTGCATAAAATGGAGCGCTGATATATTTCGTTTGGCAATTATTCAGTTTTGACTTATTGAAGAACATGCGTGGAAGGTGGGGGTGGGGTGATAGGTTAGATAATGTGTTTATGTGTTTAATCTCATTAATATGTCTCATACACATTAAGCTCTTTCTTTTCCCCAGTGAGACAGTCTGACGTTTGTGTGTTCATTCAGGGAAAATAAATAAAGTTATCGGCAACCTGGGAAGTCCCGTGCCTGTTTTACATGAGTCTTTGTGAGCGATGTTCCAGTCAGCCCTCCTCAAGGGATGTGGTTGGACCCAGACGTTTGCTCCTTAACCGTTTTTGAGTGGCAACTCTGCGATGATTACCCTCCAAACTTTGTCATTTCTCTTACGGATCCTTTTGGTGTTGGTTAACAGAACATTGCTGTGCGTGAACAGGCGGTGCTTTTAGCAGCTCGGGTTGATTGCAGCTCATGCTGCGCCAAGAACTCCTTGTGCTGCTGTCTTTGATATTTACGTGACCCTGTCCATCTGGCCCGAATGAAATTGATTGGAGGCATATCTCCAGCCAGAGAAGTGATGGTCAGGGGAAACCTCAGGTCGACCTGGGCTGGTCGCCTCCACATGCCCCCGGCAGTAAGACGATCGGCCTATTAAGGCTCTATTAGTTTTTGTGTAAGCTTATACACATTGGATTGACCAAGAAAAATCCTTCCTTACCCCTCTATTGAAAATCTGTTGACTTCAGTGTACTGAAGCACTTCGGGAGCCTGCCAAAGAATACCGTTTGGAGGCTCTGAAAAAGCACTTAAGTGATGTTTAGACTAGTATTAATATGCACCACAGGCTGGCCGCTTTCAAGGGCCCGGTCCTTGGGCACAACCCAAATTCTGATCTGCCTCGTTAGAAGATTAATGGCAGAGGAGGTTATCGTTGGGTAGAAGAGGCGCTTCTTGGGAAATAGGAGAGCACATTTTTGGAATAACTCTTCACAGAAAGACATTTCAATGATGGGCTATTCCCAGAAATGTTCTTTATCTTTTTTTTTTCCTTGACAGTTAGCAGAACTTTGGGCCTGGACTAGGCTTTCGTTCTTCTGTCTCCTTCTCCCACACTCCTGCTCTCTCTTTCTACAATCTCTCTCTTTCTGTCTTTCTCTCTTTCTCTCTCTCTCCCCCCCTCCCACTCTGTGTTTGTTGTACTTTGTGAGATGGCTAGTGAGATAAGGAGTGTGAACCCACCATGCTAATTCATAGTCATTTCACATGAGAAAAGCAAGGAAAGCTTGTGATTTTAGAGCATGTTCGCGTGAGTATTTTGATTGCTTCTCCACTCTCCTTCCATCTTCAAAAAAGTGCAACACTTATTCACGCCTCAGTGTAATAATTCATTTTCTCTATGGTAGACAGACGTTCCTTTTTTTTTTGTTTTTTCTCCCACAACCCCCTTCACAGACACCCATCCACTCTCCCTTGTCTAGTCTGTGCTGAACGGATGTGTCTGTTTTGTGTTACACCTTCATTAGGAAAAGACCAAGAGGTGAGTGCCACTTGGCAGGTGAAGTGGTGCTGTCAGTCCTGTCAACACTCCAAGTACCCCCCATCCCCCTCCCCCCAACCGCAGTTCCTTGGGCCTCTACATCCCACCCGTTAATTTTAGCTCCACTCTCTGAGTGCTGCACGTAAAGCTGCATGTAAATTGACTGCAGGACTCCCAGGTGGTGATGGGTGGGCTCCAAGTATTTAGAATGGAAGGAGGATGAGTGAAGGGGTGAGGGAGTTACAGTGGAAAAAAGGAGGAATAACTGAAGAAAACAACAAGCTTCCCTTCCCTAATCTAAGTCACAATGCTGGTCTGGAGACACACACAGTCTTCAGTCTAATAGTCATGTGTGCTGGTGCCAACAGAGTGAAGAGGTGTGCTTGCCCTCGCCTACCCTGCCAGGCTGTGAAAGCCATCTCATCTTATTGCTTTCTTTCTAATGACATTGTGACAAGTGATAGTGATCCAGTCTGTGGGATATGGATGCATGATTGCGGACGTGGCATGACAGGCGTTTCCCATCCCATACATTTTTAACATGTTGGGGAGATTTATTGAGGGTACTTCCTTGGCGAAAAGAGTCAAAAGAGCAAAACATTCAGAGTGCACATCAAGACTCTTCTCCTTTTTTGTAAGTTTGAGTGGCATTAAAATAACTGTTTTTTTGTCACTGTTTGAAGGTGGAAGGACCACATTTTGTTGCTTTAATTCCTGTACTGCCTTTTGTCTTTTGTCTTTTCCAAGGTGTAGGCCATGGGTTTGGTTAAGTGCCAGGAGACGGTGTTTATTTTTAATGGCGGTATATAAATCAATAAAATTAGGTTTAACAAAATTGAAAATTGATAGAAATTGAAAGAAAATTACTGTTATTTCTAAGGTAAAATCCCAGACTCCAGGATACCTCACTTCTGCTTGGCTATGTTTGTATCCCTTGATTAAGTTAATAAGTGTAAGGGGCCTCATGCAGTAATACTCATTCTTTGAAGAGGAAAAGTAAAAGAACTTAACTCTGGATGCAACACATTCAATCCAGGTTAATTTTGTTGATTTATATAATGTCATTAACAATAGACATAGTCTTGCATGAACTGAATTGAGAATTGCTTTGTCTTTCTAAGGTGAAACACCAGACCTCAGGATGCTTTGCTTGTGTTTGGCGAAGTCAGCAGACCTTGATTAGCTTATTATACGGCTTCTGCTCCTGTCACAGTCCTTATGAATGCAGACCTGGAGCCATAGAAATGAGGGGAAGAAAACTGAAGTAGCTGAATGATGAGAATGATTTCTGTTGATGGGCTTTTCATCTTTGCTGATGTTCTCTTCTGTGTGACCTCTCCTCTCCAGCTCAAGTGGAAGAGTAAAAAAGATGATGACAATGGCGGCTATTCACAGGAGTTTCTGTTTAGCCTGCTCAAAAAGGTGAGTGACCTTCTGGGCTTGAATAAGATGCTGCTCAGCTTTGAATAATACAACGATCCTCTGACTGTCCCGGTGTTTTTGTGTCCAACCTGGTTGACCTTACCACCCACAGTAAGGCACTCATCCCAGTGTTGTCTCTGGATGTCAGGCTAATCAAATTAGTCTCACAGAAATCATCCATGCCTGTTGAACAATATTATCTCCTGCAACTAAATCTGAGAAAGTGTCCACCTCTGTTTGGAAGGCCATGAGCTGTTTTTTCCCCAAACACACACCCATAATGAGACTCGCACAGTGTCCATAGAAGGCAGGTTTGTGGCCTGGATGACATCACCAAATCCTGCTTTAGAGGCATTTGTTTAGTGTTTGATTTATTTATATATTTTCTTTTTCTAATTTTCCCCCTCATGCAAGATTCATTAAGTTTTGTAGCAGCAGAAGTGCTAAGGGCGATGTGGCTGCCCTGTTAAAAGAGCTGCACGCCATAGTCAGTGCCCCCCTCTCTCCCTGTCAGGGCGTGTGTTTTACCGGTGCCAGGGGAGCCATCAGGAAATACGCTCTTCTCATGCAATGCTGCATCGTTGCACACCTTCCCCTGTCCTTTTCTCTCTCCTCTCTTCACTCACTCACTCACTCCCGCTCCAGGACAGAGAGTGGAGGGGCTGCAGGTTTTTTAGGAGGAGGGAAACGATGCAGACAGATTTTTTTTTTTCTTCCAGGGTTTGGGGATTAGGGGTGGTATGGTCGTGGAGGGGTATGTCACTGACGTCAAACCCGTTCCATGAAGGTCAAGGGCTCAATCCTTCCTCCGCACGCTACTCCAGCAGGGTGGCTCATCGGTATGGATACAGGAGGCTGGGTCAAAGGATTGTGGGAAAATGAAGTGTTTCTCTTTACTTTTTTAAATTCTCCCCTGACTTTCTATTAACTGATGCAAGAGGCAGAAAATAGCCCCCACTCTGCCTCGAAAAAGGCAAGATGTCACTGGAAAGGCCAAATGGCAGGAGATGTCAGGTGAGGGCCTGCTGGTAGAGCTGCTTGCTCTTTTCCAGAGGGAGCAGTCACTCTGTGTGAATCTTGGCCCCTCCATCACTTCTGACCCTGTAGGACGCGTTTGGAAAAAAAAATGTTAACTAAACCGCAAAATACTTGGACATATGAAATACGTCTCCACTGGGACTCACTGTGCTGTCACTGCTGCCAAACTGTTCCTCATTCGATTGTTTGTTTTGAGAAATCCTTGCCTGTTCTGTTTTCCCAGACGAACGAACTGAGATACTGATTTTAATGGGAGGCATTTTGGCATTGTTATCATTGCTGTCACCACTGTCCAAAGCTACCTACACCCTGCCCAGGTATCCTGTCTGAATCCAGGTGATAGATTGATGAGGCCCCTTCAGTGTTGGGCTGTGTGTGTGTGTCTGTCTCTCTGTGTGTATGTGTTTGGTTTGCTGGAAGGTGTAATGTTTTTTTCCCTGAGTACATTCAGTCCAAGTTAGAAATTGGCCCTGTCCAACCCGTCACTCAATACCCTCCCATCCACCCACTCCCCTACTCTCCCCACCCACTCAGCGTCCTGGCTGTGTCGGGGGTCAGTGAGTGACCCACAATGCACCTCTCCTCTCATGCTCCCCCATAAGCCAAGTCCTACTGGCAGTTGTCTGGCTGGGGGCCATGGGGACTAATTTGGGCTCGGCACCAGAAACTGCTTAAACAGCATGTTCTCACATCTACTGTGCAGAGTGGAGGCTGAGGAAGTCCAGAGTGCTGGTCCTCTGACTTACAGGCTAAACATTACCCTCAGCACTCCCAAGCTTTCTGCATGCTGCAGCACAAGCAAAAGCAAACTGGTTTTGTCTGTGAACCTTCACTGGGGTTGCTGACTCTCATGGGCTCTGAGCCCTGAGCTGTCATGGAGATTCATGTCCCCTCGAGTTGGATCACTCAAGCCTATATGCGTTTGTTTTTTGTTCCATTTATAATATATTTTTCTCGCTGTAGAGGGGACCATGTTAAAGTTCACATTTATCTCTCTCTAGGAACCTCAGTACTTTTTGCTGTTGGCTAAAGTTTACAGTTTGCTGAAGCCACTTTGTAGGCTTAGTAAACAATAAAGTAAAGAAAACCAAAGTTGACTGGTATTTAGCAAATGCTTTTATCAAAAGCATCACAGACTTGCAATGTGGGGCTCGGGAAACAAACCCAGGTCGCCAGATTGTCACTCGATGGTATGCCCATAGCAACCCAGGAGGAGCCATCTGTGTTGATTGCCTACAAATTATACGCTGTCTGTGTTAATGTGCTGAATGTAAATGCCTTTGTTGTCATAGGAAGCATATTTAACTTCTCCCTCTTTCTCTCTTTCTCTCTCTCTCTTTCTCTCGTGCAACAGTATGGTGATGTGCTGAATGTTGTCATGTCAAACAAGAAGAAAGGGAGTGCGGTGGTGGAGTTTGCATCTGTCAAAGCTGCGGTAGGTATTCAGTCCTTCAGTCCAGAATGCTGTCATCTCTTCAGATCTTGTCAAAACAATGCTTCCTGATGGCTACATTTTTACTGTGCTCTTTGGGGAAAAGAAAAGGGAAAGCAAGCAGGGCGCAAGTATACAATGTTTTTGGTTTCCAGTATAATTAATTATAAATCACAGTAAACATACAACTTCTTTGGTGATTTAGATCTTCTGGTTTTTGCTCGGCAGATTTTATCTGCACATTTAACATTGAAAACTCTAAAGCTAAAATGGTCTGCAATCGCCCTTTAACCAAAATGCAGTTCATTTAGCCCTGCACATCAAGGGTGTGGGCATGTCTACACCGGCTCAGGGAGTTGAAAGGATACACAGGCTCTGCATGCATCCCTGTTGAACTGGGGAGCAGTGCAGATGAGCAGAGACACACACTAATGGGGACCAGAGCCTCTCACATTGTTTTCCTGTTGTCTGGGTTTCACGGCCCTCTCTTTGTCCTTCACCCGGCTCCATTCAGCTCAGCTCAGCCACAGAGTGGGGCACTGCACGGGGCTTTTGTGAGATTTGCTTGGAGATCCCTGCTGGCTCACGCGGTTACTTTCTTGCAGGCGTGCCTGACGGCCCCAGACGGACCCAAAAACGTGTTACAGTGGGACGGGAAATTCGGGGGTATGGGGTGGTTGGCCTGGGGGCTGACAGAAAGCCTGATGTTCTCCACACAAGCGTATGTGTCTTGTCTCAAGCCAGGGATAACACATGCACACAAACACAAACATAAATGAGGGCCGGGTGAGAACAAGCAAGAGCGGGCCTTGGGTTCTGACTCAAGCAAGATCCTTTGAGCAGAGGCACATTTGCCATATGTCTTGCATTTTGGAGCATGTGAAAAACATTTACACCCAAAAGGCTCTGACACAAGGGTGCCGACCAACTGTACAGCCTCGCGGTAATATATGGGGTGAGAGATCGGCGAGAAAAACTCTGTAAATAATGACATGAATTCTTCAGATGAAGAGGTATTGAGACAGTAAACAGCTCTGTTGTTGTGGTGTAGTTTAAGATTTACACCTCATATGTTATTGTTGTGTGATGTAACTGAGTTGATGTGTAATTTTTGACTTTTAATGTGCTACATCTCAGGACTTGGCGTTTAAGAATGAGAGTGGTCTGATGGGGAACCCTCTGAAAATCTCCTGGCTTGAAGGGCAGCCCCAAGCCCCACCCGTAACCACACACACCTCAGACCCTGGCAGTATGTTCACACTCTCACAGGTAAGACTGTGGTGTGATGACATTTTGACTGTGATGACGATTGGTCATTGTTTGACCTTCTGGATATGCTGTGTTCTATTCAGTTTTCTTGAGTTCTCAACCTTCCAAATGACATGTTATGCTTTAAATTACCTTTTAAGAGACCTCTTAATGGATAAGGCATGATTTTTTTTTCTGCAACCTCAAACCAAACACCATTTTTATAAACACTGTACCCTTAAAGACAAAGTATGTGTACTTTTGAAATTTTCTTTTTGCATTGACATACAAAATGTATCGGCCCGGGTTGCTTACTTTGCCATCATTGGGTTTCGTGAGCAAAGTATTTGGGGAAAAGGGGGAGGTTGAGTTTGTTTGGCTTGGACCGTGTCTCTGCGCATACTCAGAGTCCGAAAGAAACAAGCCGCTCGTCGCCTATTATGGGCTGACCCAGGAGACCATAGGAATTCTCGGGAACTCGAAATTATTGGACCCAATCAGAGCAGGGGAGCACCAGGGAGATGTAATGGGCAACTGGCACGAGAAGCTCCGCTCCCATCTTGCCTCCTGTGTGTTCCTTTACAGAGAGCAGTTCTTTTACCCTCTATGGTTTTTACCGTTCAGACATTCTGGTCTCGTCATCTTTTTATCTTACACTTCATCTCACACCTGTGATATTTACCGTGTATACACATCTGTACGTCTTGTCTCCTGTCTACTGAATGAGTGGCCGTAGTTACTCTGAGTGTAAAACATAGGACCATGTCTCCTACACTGTCTTCTCCAAAAAGGGTCTGTCATTTGCCTCTTGTCTTGCGAAGCCGAGGCATTTTTTTCCTTTCTCTCGCTGTGTTCACCCCTCTTGCAATGGCCTGTGGCGCAGCCTGCACCGAGACAGCATCTGGGATATTTCAGTCATCATTCATGGAGCAGACCCAAACAGGAGTCTGTGAGGAATACTGTCTATACATGGTGTTTGGCAAGCATTTGACCCAAGGAGGATATTAGATAATCAGAAATTGTGCAAGACTAAATAAGGATCAAGTCAAGCCCTTTGTCTGAATGATATTACAAATGATGTGTTGCACCATGGAGGATTTACTCTGCCAATTTTGCTTCTACTATAATTCCAAAAAAACATATGCTCATATCCATTTGTGACACTTCATCTAATTAGATATGTGGATGTCTCTTGATTTTAAGCATTTTTTTAAGCCTACTGGCACCAAGAGAAGCACTTTAATATGTCTAAACAATAAAATGAGAGGGGGAACATGAAAAATTATGTCCATAATGGCTTTTATTGAAATAATTTCCTGTTTTTTTTCTGCTTTTACTTAGTTGAAACTGAGACTGCATGTCTTTGTAACACCCTGTCTCTCCGGGGCTTTTCGCTGCTACAACATTTCACCTGTTAGGCTGCCTCACTGGGACTCAGAGTCTGGTCAGTCTACATGTGTCAGTTCACAGTTTTCCAAAAGCATGGTTGAACAATGACCATTGGTTTATTTTTCCATTTTTTTACCCATTTCCATTTATTTGCTATTTAAAAAACACTTTAGGGGAACAGCTGAACAGAGCAGAGATGAGCTGTGAATGTAGTGAAAGGCCTCTGGCTACATTCACACTGTCATTATCCCTCCGATTGTCTCATCGCAAAAATGTGGGTGAGAAGGAACAATATGTTATTCCAACATCATCTATTTTCCCTGATCCTCTTTCAGTGGATTGTCATCCCCAGAGGAGGCTGAGGTTTCACTGCTGGGGGTGAGGAGAGAGTCAGTGCTAGGAGTGCAGTCACACATTCATACGTTGGAGGCCACTGTGAAGGTCCACTCTGTGGGTCTCTGCTAGTGCTGTAACCTTAGCTTGCTTGGCCTACCTAATGTCAATCCCACTGCGATTCCATCTGAGTTGAGATGACAACAAATAACAAAGATAAGATAACAAAGACAATTTTGAACCCATCCATCAACCTCCCCTCTTCACTGTGGTATCAAGGACTAGACTGGACCCCACAATATTGTTGAGCCCAGAGCATTACCTCAGTGCTCTCCTTGTTCTGTTTCAATAATATGAGCCTGACACTGGTGGTGGCTAGGGACCTGGAGCACAGCTGGGTCCCCCAGTGACCCCAGGCCAGGGCCCCAGAGCATGGGCTGAGCATGAGCTTGTCTGGCTTATCTGGGCCCTCTTTGGCCTGGCCTCCAATGCACCCGTTGAAGGGGAGGAGGTTGGGGAGCATAAGGTGCTCGATCTCGATGTAGTTTATATTGCTGATTTATGAGGTCTCTCTGCCGTGGGACCTATCGCTGGGCCTAACATTCCACTGGGAGGTGTCCCACCCTGAAGGACCATGAGATTTGTGGCAAACAAAAACCTGACAGGTCTTGCTTGTGTGCATGCATGCGTGTGTGGCAATGTAGAGCTATGGCAGTACATTCTATACTCAGCTTTTTTATGCGCTGTTCATAAATTGCAAGATAAAGAGGGTTAACTCATATTGAACAGCCTATTCTCACAGCTCCTAACCTAATTTTTTTGCCTCCCACTTTGCTTCCCACTGCACTGTACAGAGAAACCCCCTCCAGTCTCCTGCCCCCCACACATAAAACGCAGTATGTGTACATCTGTAAGAATGCATCTGAAATAAAGAACCCTCTGTCCAAGTCTTGCTGTGTCCATGAAATGCATAAAAAACTGTTACTTCTCACAGCCATTGGGTTATTTATGCTGCAAACGCAGGCTGAGTCAAGGGGCCGTGGTGTCTAACGGCTCCCGAAGGTCCACAATAATAATAAATTCCTAATATTTGGAAAGGATTTGATTTCATCCTTCACAGTTTGTGTGTTGTTGTGCATCAGTGCCGAGGAGTGTAATAAATTGGGAACCCTGAGAGCTTGTGAAATTAGAAGGTTTATGTGGCGTGCGAATAACAAGGCAGCTTGGTTCGAGTGAGATCCACCCTCACCAAAATGCACAGCTAGCTAAGCTTGCAAAATGCTGTCTTGTGCCGTGATCCACAGGACATGTCATATTAGGTTTACCTTGCGTGTGTTGATTTTGACTGTTTGTGACTTTTCACCAGTAACCACAGTGCGATTAAGTCATAAATTCACGGAAGTAATAGTAATCCTGTCAAGTGCACTGAGACTCACTGAGTGAAAATGGAACTGTCTTACTCTGTATTAGAGATGGTCGGCGTCATGCTGTAACCTTCTACTCTATGCATCTCCATATCTGTGGCCAGGCATTGTTGAAACCACACGCTGCAGATGTGATGTGATAGATTACACCTCTCTCTTTTCGTAGAATTGCACATTAAGCCATCCCTCTGTCTATATCAATCATCCCCATTCGCACGTCTAGCATATTCAGGTTCGACACACACAGCAGATCTTGGTGTTCTGTAAGACAAATATGACAGTGAGTCGTTAGGGCTCTGGGATGGCCTCCTATGAAGCTGAATTGGAACAGTGTAACTTTTTTTTCCTTGCTGTCAAAGGTCATTGACCAGTTGTAAAATAAGAAAATTTTAGGGAGCTTTCTCGTTTTCCACATAGACTTTATCTGATGCAGATGCACAGTTTGAACAAAAGAAACTGAAAAATTAAAATGGTGGATGAGACTAAATATATATATATATATATTTTTTTTTTTCCAAGGGGTGACTTGAGTTTTTGGGAAGATCCGTGAGACATCAGTTTCATATTAACATAAAAGCCAAGGAGGCATTGTCTTGAATGCCTAAAGTACTGATTAATGGCATTGAGTCATAGTGTTAATGACAGGATGGGAATGCACACATGGAAAGGAGAGTCTGTTTTCTTCCCTTTGTATCTCCTGTAAAGCCCTGAAATCCAGTGCATCTAGTGGTGTTAATTTCTTGCTTCTGTGCACTTCTCCAAGCTACATTCTTGGCAAGTCAGCCCTGAAAGAAGTTGTTCTAAACTGAGTGTCACTTATGCACATTTTTTCCTTCCTCCAAGATGTCAAAGTTGTCACACGCGAGCCAAAACACTGTTAGTAGGCTTGGCCCTGAACTT
Organism: Tenualosa thibaudeaui; assembly: GCA_027481765.1. NCBI lineage: Eukaryota > Metazoa > Chordata > Actinopteri > Clupeiformes > Clupeidae > Tenualosa > Tenualosa thibaudeaui. The sequence continues at coordinate 1,325,582 of JAIFZK010000013.1, read as the reverse complement.
GTGTGAATGTGCGAGAAAATGGAAAGGTAATCCTTAGTTAGTCACTCCTTAATTTGTTCTGACACAATCCAGAGCATGCAGACAATATCGGTTTCATGGACAGCCGTTTACTCAGCAAACCCCCTGTGAAATTGTCTTGCATATTTTCAGTAGCATTGAGCTTGACTGCCAGACAGTATTACACCAGAGATAGGAATGTTTCTGTTGTCAAAATCGTATTACAAAAAATGAATCTTTTGGAGGGGATGAAAAATGTATACTTTTTTTTCGTTGTGTGAGATGGCAAGTCTCTAGTATTTGGCTTGATAGCAGGTCTGGAATTTTTGGGGAAAGGAAAAGTGGTTGCAGATGTTGTGTGTGGGGGGGAGGGGTACCTTGCAGTCTGGTCCCAGTCTTTTCAGCGCCAAGATAATTTGTCTTCCAATTACTGTCTCTTTCTTCTCACATGAGTCGTGAGGGTTCAGTCGGCTTGGCGGGTCTTGCCGAGAATAACGTGAGTCCTTGTGTGGAGCAGACCTGAGCGTGCATAGCGTGTGGAGGAGTCCAAGGACAATCTTCCGGGCTACACGGATGTTAGGGGTGCTGTGTTGTGGAGCACAGTGTGTCCCTGTGGATGGATCCTTCCCTCGTTTGTGTTTCTCAGCCGGAGCCAGGAGAAGGAGGTGGCTCGTAGTGCAGTGGTACTGCCTGTCTATTGGCTGTCTGTTGGTCTCGTGTCTGTCTTTCAAACGGCTTTGCTCACCAAAAGCCACAATGAGGCAATGTGAGACATTAAGTATCCTGAAGGCCTGGTGGCAGCTTTATGTTGTGTGAGCTGGCTAGAGAGAAATAGGCTTCCAGGATGATTTTAACAGGCTAATTTGCCATGTTTGTGGAATCTGTGGGTTGGTTTGGAGCCCTGATGGCAGCTGGTTCTGGCATAGGTCTAGACCTGACCCGGGTTGGGCCAGGTTCTATTCAAACCTAGTTGCTACATGATATAGTGCATTCACACAGTGTTCAAATCTAAGTATGTGGATTCTAAAGAGGAGGATGTACTGCACATACAATTGTGTAAGGATCAATCACACACTGTGCATGACGTGATCCCTAAGCATACTACAGCGCATTTCAGCGAAATGGCAAGGCGACTACCAGCCCTGATCTCCATGTGCGGATCTAGTTTCTCCCAGGTTCTACATGTACAACATATTCAGAAAATGGCAATATTCTGGTTAAAACAATCTCAAAAAGGGGGTTTACAAGTTGGTAAAGTACAGGAATATTCCCATTTACATGCTGATCAATTTTCTGAATCAACCAGCAACAGACAGCGACATGATGACAATGTCATTAATGCGAAAAAACATGAATAAATGGCAAGCTGAACAGACGCGTATGAGAAGCCCCATGATGGTTAACAAAAATGATCTAAATGATCCTTTGTGGTTCATTCACAAAGTGACCAGGATGTCTTTGGATGGTCGCATAAGCCACTTTTCATTTTGCAGATCTTTAATGAGTTGAATAAGTTATGATGTGCAGAAATGTTCTCTCGGTCTACACCTGTGCACTCTTCAAAGGTGCAGACTACTAAATATTACTACATTTTACTAAATATTCAGGGTGTTCGTGGGCATATGACTACCAAACCTAGTTGAGGTTACCATTTCATCAAGTTTCATCAAAATAAAATGTTAGTTTATTAACATTCACTCCCTGCTCAGAATATTGCATTGCTGTGCAGGGAAATAAGTCATTGAGAGAAACTGGATAGAAATATGTTTTCACCTTAGGTACAGACCACAGAGCGCATTGGCTACACAATGCCAAAAATAAACAACAGTTTTGTTGTTTCCCAGGAAAGGCCAACATGTCTTACTAGTCAGGGATCCCTAGTCAGGGATCAGGGATTTAACAGCGTGTTATATCTTCCTTTTGGAATTGAGGAGATTTACAGTAATACCTACATGTTACCTACAAATTGCCATTTGGACCAACTGGTTCTCAGCCAGGGTATGTTGGAGCAGCATGAATGATGCCTCAACAGTTGTTGCAGGGAGTTTCAAAGCTGTACATTACATGCAGGGGTTTCCTGTTCATGTTTAATTCTATGCTAAAATTTCTGATGTCAAAATGACAGCAAACCAAAACAAACAGCCTTCTACCAGAATCCATGTCTCCTTTAGCTATGTAAACAAGAAAAAAAGTAGATTCTGACGCAGTCAATTAAATGTCTTTGTTTATTTGTTTGTTGTCTGGCTTTGAAAAGTGGTGTCACAAGTGTACAGTCACAGCATATAAAGAATACCCACAGGACAGTAGACAGTTTATTTGTACATTCTAAGGTTCAGTTTTAAGTAGAATTTGATTGTGCATTTTGAACTTGTTGATTGAACACTTTAGATGATATCTGGCCATCACGGATCTGAAATTATTGATGTCATCATTCGAGTAAGCAGAAAATGCGTCCACATTATTTTAAAGATCCATCAATTTATAAAAACACTTTTTAGATTCTATAATTGTTCAGGTTCAATTGTTGACAGGACTACCTTGTTCCTGTCCATCTTTCTGTTCGTCCTCTATGTCTTCCCATCATTCCCCATTCTATCTTTCTCTTTCCTTTTCTTTTTCTCTTTCCTTATCTGTCTTTCTCTTCCTCTTCTTAGGCCCTGTGTACACGTATCTAGACATTTACAAGCTCATTTTTTCTTTTATGCATAATTGGAGTTTTAGCCACCTCAAATGGATGAAAACGCTGAATTCTGTGGATTCCGCTGGATTATGTGTAAACATAATAAAAAAATTAAACAAATAAAAAAAACATTTGTTTATAAATATATCTAGATATGTGTATACAAGTCTTTAGTCTTGTTCCCTATTATTTATTTCGCTCTTCTCTCTTGTTACCGGCCCCCCCTTAGACCCCCTGTCATGCTGCTCCTCTCTCCCTCTCTGGCTGCTGCTCCTGGCAGACCGGTCAGCCCAGGCGTCGGGTGTTGGGACCATGTTTGTTCAGCAGGTAGCGTTTAAAACCCCCTCATCTGGAGCCTGACTAGCTAGTGGTGGCCAGCCACCACGGCCCTCAGTCCAGCAGCCCAGCACATGTGGAAGTATCGCGTTACCTCCCTAGTGCTTGTTAGGACCGCTGCGCTGATTTACAGCTAAGAAAATAGTGGTGGCAAGGATGCGGAGAGAACGACCTGTAACTTGGGTTTGACTGCTGCCCACTGCTGTTGCCCAAGGCAGTGGTAAAAGCGTAGCTGAAGGCAGCACTTTTAACACAAACAGATCTGTGGACAGTGAACTGACTAGGCTCTTGCCTCGGCAAATTAAAAAGGTGGCCTTGTCATATAGACTAGACTTGACATAGATCCTGTTGTGCGTTCACAGCTGAGGTTACCCAGGAGAAGGACTTTTTTCAGTAACAAAAGCTTTGAGATAGAAAAAGGAGAATTTAATGTGTTTGTTCACTATTAATCTCACCAGTACAGTACATAGCAGCAGTGGGAGTACAGCAAACAGATCAAGTTCACCAAGGCTTTCTAAAAGGTCCATTTTACTTCTGAGGAAGCTGTGTAATTATTAACTAGGTCTTATCCCATGTGTCTAATGCTGTGACTAGAAAGTAATTACTTTGTATTCCTCTCGCTTATCAGGGACAGCTCATGTGAAGTTATAGTATGATCAGTTTGTGCTAACCCTTACTTCTCACTGTGAAATGTACTGTGAATGACCAAAATCTAGGCTCCTTGGTACTCAGGAAACCACAGGACCCAAATGTATCCTAAGGTCACTGGTTAAAATATTGCCTAATATTGTGGAATTAGGCTATTGCCTAATTCCACACTTCCAGGAAGAAATAACTCAATAGTAAGTTGCACAATACAAGCAGTAGTGTGCGCTTTGTTATTGCTGTCTGCTTTTCAGATGACCTCCCATTCACACAGAGGAGGAACGTGTGTGTGTGTGGGAGAGGGTGTGTGTGTGTGTGTGTGTGTGTGTGTGTTTATTCAGGCGAGCATGTGGGTCCTCTTGTGTCAGCAACTCTGAGCTTAAGATACGCATCAGGGCTGATATTCATCTATCCGTGCTTAGTTCCGGTGAAGGTCCAATGATCCGAGATGATGTGGGGAGAGCAACTTCTGCTGCAGCAGCTTCTGGAAGCCTCCATGGGTGCAATGGTCGCTTTTGTCACATGATGTGTTTGGTCCTGATCAGCAGCATTCTGATTACCACAAATAGTTTTTATGACGGATAAAAATTTAGATCTGGGTTTGGTGTGAGAGTTCCAGGATGGGTCTTGAGGTCATTATATTTTGTCTACTGGTGATGTTTGTCCATCACCTGAAGCACATCATCCAGTATGGATGGTCCGAGGTCAAGGCTGAAGGAGAATGCTGAGTCAATCTCGTCAAGTTGTGAAATGTCCATGGAAGCCTGACTGTAGTCTCTCCCTGAGGTCAGGCTCCCATGCCTGGGGCTTGTGCTGATGGTGGTCCGCTCTGACCCAGTGGGCTCATCCTCAATCATATCACCTTCCTCACTGTCTAGCAGTGGGAGGGAACTGCACTTCTTCTGCCTCTGCACCGAGGTCTGCTGTCGGGTTGACCACTGGGGACTTTCTGGGTCCTCTGCCTCATCCAGGTTGAGGCGAGGAGGCTTCGGTGGTGGTGGCAGCGAACAGGCCAGGAAGACGTTCTGTTCACTCTGGGAACTATGGAGCAGCAGGCTGTGTCCGTGCTTCAGGAATGATAGATCACCAAAGCGGTCATCCTGACCATCCTGGCCAATGTGGGAGAGATGCCGGAAGTCTCCCAGCGGAAGGCTGATCATGTTGACAGAGATGACATCCCGGCGCTTGGACAGCCGTCTGGGCCAGCGACCCGATGTAGGCTTCCGGTACAGTGAGGTCTTTAATGGCATTTTGCGGGCAATGTCGCTAGAATGCTTCTCAGTCTGGTTATCACTGTTTGGTGGAGTTGATGCTTTCTGCTCTGGTTTAAGTGGAAGGCATGGTCATTGAAATGGTCCTGTCTTCTCTCTGAGAAGAAAAGAAAAGAGAAAGACTTTAATAAAAGCAATGAAAATGGTGAAGGCAATCCAGCTTTTGACACTGATATCTGTCAGCAATACCCTGTAAATCAACCAGCTAATTGTCATCTTGGACTAACATGACTGCTCTCTGTAGACATTGAATGCACATTCGTGCGATTTCCCCAGCACCAGATGCAGAGTTTGGCTCAAGTTGTGCTGCCCTTGAAATGGAGAAAAAGTTATTGTTTAAGCAGCGCACCTGTTCACTGTGCATTATTCACAATAGCTCTGAAACACATGCTTTTTATAAAGCAGTTTTAATGAAGTGCTTTCTGATAGTTATCATTTTTTTAAATACAATTTATCTTTTCATTTATCCACTTATGTGTGCTGTTGAAACCCAACATTTATTGGCTTTTAAAATCCCCATTCTCATTCATTTTCCAGATTTTTCCCATCAGGGATACATGGCAGCTCCACATACTCAGGTTTTATTATTTCAACACACTACCAGCATGTTTGTCAGCTTGGTCCTTTAGCAGCCAGAAACAGAGCTAATGGTGTCCACGAAGCGACTGGGGGCCTTAGGCCTGACGCTTGTGGAGCTGAAGACCAGAAACCATGAGAGGATGGGCTGGCTACATGCCTGTGGAATGGCAGAAGCTAGAACCAGGCCCTCTATGAGAGATGGGCCACTATCAAAGTTGCCGTTGAGAGTCCTCAGGGCTTTAGTAGATGGCAGTGGCTGAAAGATGTGGCTCAGGTCTGTTTAGAGACAGACTTATAAGGCAGAGAGATTTTCTCATCTCCCTCTCCCTCTCATCAGCTTTGGCATGCTGAGCCATCAATTAAGATCTATTATACCTCATAAATTATACCTAATCAACCAGGAAACGAAAGGGATTCAGTATGCTATCCAACAGCAGATGCAATCTGGTTTGAATGCCCTCTGAAGACATCTGCTGGCTGGGATTGTAATCTGGCAAGTGCTGGTGTATTGTACAATGCAAACAAATCGCTGTCATTTCACTCTGCTATTTCCTTTTAATGTCTGGGGGTGGTTCAAGAAAAAAAAATCTGTTGGGTTTCAAATCAGCCCTGATAATTTGCTCCCATTCGTCTCTCTGAACTTGTTAAAGACAGACTTCATCATTGTTGGCTTGTCAAGTGAATTGTCTTATTTTATTTATTTAATTCAGATTTTTCCTTAATAGTATCTTCTCAGGCTCAGTTCGATGTAAGATGTGTGTTCGTGACTCGAAACACTCAGTATTTAAATTTGTAAGGCACTACAGAAAACATGTTTTGTTGGCCAATAAAGGTTTTATCGGCACTTCAACAGCAGCGGGAGGTGCAAGTGTGTGGACACAACAGCATTCCTTTCACAACATGTAACGCTACAGAGGGAAGGTGGAGCTCAATCTCTCTCTCTCTCTCTCTCTCCCTCTCTCCCCTTCTCTCACTTCTTTTCCCTCACTGCCCCCCTCTGAAGTGAGGATCAGAATTAAAGAACATTTTCCCTTCAAGCTCAAATTTAGCCTTTGTGTAAACCAACCATGCTTGTTTCTTCTATAAATGGCTGCCAAAACGAACAGTAACAACAATCATTCGCACTGCACCTACCTCTCACAACACCTCCTAATGTGTCATCAAATACCTGTGCTACCTGAATCTCTTCCGTTTTGGCCGTTACTAATACAGTTGTCATAACTTGGGTTTTGAAGACAGAATGACGCCTAGTAGATTCGAGGCCATTCTACGCAATGGAAAAATCTAGAAGAAGTGGGTTAGGTTTGATGATCTTACCTGGCTGGTGTTTGGTGCACCATCCACTCTCTGTCTGCTCTCTTGTCTAGATCCCAAGTCAGGAAGCACAGCAGGTACATATAACTGCACTCCTCGATGATAACACACCTGACATGACAAGACTTGCTCTGCTGTGAAACAACACTAAGAGAGAGAATGAAAGGAAGGGAATGAAAGATTGAAAGAAAAAGGGGAAGACTTTATGAGACTGTTAGAGTCCTGGCTCTCCAAGCACTCCTTTTAACTCAAGGAAACTCCAGATGCATACTTGAAGGATCAATCATTTACTTGCTGTGCTACGAAGTGCTACGATGCTTTGCCAGCATTATGCTATAAAATGAAAGACTCTGTGTAGACAGGTATGTCAGCCAGAACTCATGCTTAACCATTCTCAAACCATTTTACGACCGCCAGTTGTAGTTTACAGACAGTATTTTTTATAAACTATCAATTGGGCCTCTTACTTCTTTTTGCGGTTGGTAACTAAGCTCCACTAACACAACACTAACACAACACTAACACAACACTAACACTACACTAACACTACACTAACACTACACAAACTAAGTTTATCATTGGGCCAGAAAAAGAGCCATACATTTCCCCTGTTTAATCATTTTTATAAGTTACCTGTCATCCCAGAGTCTGAGAATGACTCACCTGGTCAGAGAGTTTAGTGCAGACGCCAGGAGAGTGGTCTCTTCGCTCCAGTAGTGCCGATCAGGTGTCTGGATCTCCTGTTATCTCCTGTGTTGAGGCTCCTCTACTTCCTTTGGGTGCCTTACTGTTGGTGTCTAGCCTAAGGTGTGGCACTTAGGTTGCCTTGGTGAGGTTGAGGTGAATGAATCTTTGTGTACCAAGCAGGTGGAGTTTGGTGAGGCCACACAACCTTCAGTCAGATGCAGTAAATCTGAACCTTTATTTCCCTCAGTCTGTTCATTCAGCTTATTGTCTCTATACCTACTCTCTCTATTCTCTACTCCTATTCTTCTTATGCCACTCGCTCTCTCACTCTTTCACCCTCTCTTTCTCCCTCTTTCTATGTGTGGGTCTTTATACATTCACTCTATTCTGTTCTTTGTCTCCATTTACTCTGTCTCGTATTCTTTCTTGTCTCTCTCTCTGTCTTTCTCGCTCATGTGTCCCTGACTGTCCCTCTTTTCAGGGAAGCAGCTCCTGTATGGACACACACACAGCACATTCCTCATCCTCTCTCGGTGTGTGTGAGTGTGTGTCTGTCTGTCTCTGTGTGTGTGTGTGTGTGTGTTTCAGTAGAGCTTAGGGGTTAACTGATTCCTAATCTCTGTGTCATTGTCCTCACACTGCTGATTTCCTGTGTGCTCTAAGCCCTTCATCTACACCATCCACCAAGCCACACAGCTCCTGCTAAGCACACGAAAGAGGGATGGAGAATTGAGAGAACAATCAGCATAGTTGCAGTAGTGAAACAACTTTGCTATAAAACAACAGGTGACTGACTTGAAATTGAATCGATTGATTTGGATAGAATTGAATGAGATTGAAATGTGGATTTGATTTGAATTTAAAGATGCTGTATTTTGTGTCGGGCTTTCCAACAACAATAGTTTAATCATAAGAAGCCTCTCACACGAGACAAGCATGTACAGGCCTCTCTGAGTTGTGCAAGCCTTTATCGGTCAGGACTGTAGCCATGCGTAAGTTCTCACGCCTCCAGCCGTAAAGTGTTTGTAGGTCGTACAAAGACAAGAGAGGTTCCCCCTCCCTCTTCCCAACTGTTACCACATTCCTTGGCGTGATGTCAAGGGTGAAACAATGCGTTTTAAAAAGATGAATGGTACAGAAATATTTACCTGCTGGTGTTTTGCTGTAAGAACGCCCAGAGTGCCATTGCACGCAAAGCTCTAGGACCTTTGCCTAAATGTGTTGTTTCTCATTTCTTTTACAAATAAATAGACAAAGCAGAGAATAAGTTAGGGGGTTGTGTTGCCCTGGTGCTCTTGTGAATAGTTTGTCAATGTTTGCAATGTAGCACCTGACTTAAACATTTGCAGCCTTGATTAGAATTTGATAAATGCAGCAAATATATGTTTTATGAATAACTGTCTGGTTTGTCTAGAAAACAAGGCCAAGACTGAAGTTTACTTTTGTTTCAGGTACACTATTTCAGGTATGTATGCAAGTCAGTCATACCTTCATTCCTTTTCATCAAGATAAAAGAACACTTTGCTGCACCATTTCTCAGTTTGACTTGTAGACAGTAGGGTATATAGGGTATAGGTCTCTCTGCCTCTGTATGTCCCAGATTTAGAAAACAAATAACAACTGATTTAAGCACTTAATCACTTTTCAGTCATTCTCTTAGGGCTTTACAACCTTAGACACAACTGTTATTTGGATTCAGATTTCTGCAGGTCCGTCTGGAGTTTGAGCCCATTGCAGCCCATATCTGAATCATCAGAAATCCATGAACCAATCACATAACCACTTATCCAGCAAAGAGTAGCTTTATGTGATGCACCACCAATGATGGTGCTGCAGCTTTAGATTAAACTGTAGATGTGTTTTATGGAAAGTGAACAGTCACAAAGGTGCAAGGAAAAGTAATTGTAAAGGGGAGGATGGTCAGCTTTGCTCCTTTGAAAGTCCATGACTACCTCCTTGGTCTCCTGGTGGGTGGTGGGGACCAGCATGGCTATGAGGATGTTTGGGATGTTGGTATTGAAGGCTGAACTGAAATTGATGAAGAGCATCTGTACTGAGGTCCCTGGGTCTCCAGGTGGTGCAGGGCAGTGGAGAAGGTGTCCTCAATGGACCTGTTTGCCAAACTGGTGGGGGTTGAAGCTTTTCCTTAGCCTTGGTAAATCCAGCATAACCCACAACCTCTCTTGGGTTATTGCTTACATTTACATAAAAAGTAAGTCAACTCTTCCTCCTCCAGGTGTGCTCTGGGTTTACCCTGCAGGCTATTGCAACCTATAGTATATCTCAGAAATGTTTAGAGAGAACCCTTGAGAACCCCTGATGGTTTCCCTTGGGATCTGAAGCATTTCCCACCTTATATTAAAAAAATGGTATCCCCGAGGGTTAGGGGTATTCAGGGGTGCTGAATTCAAATCTGCTGTGTACTGCTGTGACTCCCATGAATACCCCTAAAAAAGTTGTATACCAAAAATTACCACAATTTACCTTTGGGTACTTAAATAAGCCCATGTTTTGAAATCCTGCCTAGTCTATTTTATCAGATCAGGGCTGTACTTGGTGAAGAATATTTTGAAGATACTTGGGTGCACCCTGTTTCAATAGCACTATGATTGTAGTTTGGTGCAGCATGTCTGAAGGCATTGGGGCTGCAGTTGAGCATATTGTGTAAGGGAGCAGACTCTGAGGCTGCTTGGTGGTATAGTGTGTCATGTTTAGAAGAGGCTGGACCCTGTTCTCCCTGCAGGCCTGTGCACAGACACAGTCCACGGGCGGGAGACAGCAGGACCAGGCCCAGCCTTGTCCCCAGCCTCAGCCTCAGCCTCATCCTCATATACATCCGGATCCCCAGCCCCAGCCCCAGCTGTCTGGCAGGCAGTGGTGCTCCATCTGCTCTGCTCTGTTCAGCATCACCACCACAGTCCTGTTCCCCCACCTCTTCCCTGAGATGGTGTCGTACATCTGGAGCAAACTGGTGGAACACAGCTGTCTCTGCATGTATTGTCAGTTTATTTGTCAGCTTGCTTAATTGTATTGGTTTGGTGTCCTTAGTGCTAGACTGTCCTAGAAGCTGTGCATCAATGTATATTTTTGAATTTTTGTGTGTGTGTAGTTTGTGTCCTTGTTTGTCCATGCGTGCATTTTCTTTGTGTTTGTGTGTGTGGTTTGCCTGTGTAATTCATTTTGGAATCACAAGACACAATGTTCCTCGTGTGGCGAATAGCTCAACAGGGGTCCTTTCTCTCGTTCTCTTACACACACTCACTCTCTCTCTCTCTCTCTCTCTCTCTCCCTCTCCCTTACACTCTCCCTTACACACACACACCCTCTCTCTGTCACATACACTCTTAATCTCTCCTCTCTTTCTGGGCCTGTCAGGTCAGCTCTGGCCTGCAGCAGAACCGCTTCCTGTTGGGCCGGGCTGAGGTTAATCGGACTGGGCCTAAAGGGGATAGTGGTTGGAAGGTGGGGGTGTTGTCCCCCCTGATTGCTGCTTTCTTGATGAGCTCCTTTCAAATGGGTCCAACGAATGAAAATCCTCATTGCGCCTTAGCACAAGCAATTACTCACGCAAATGAAATAACATGAGCCCCATCATAACATTTACTCAAGCCCTGGAACCTCACACAACAACAGAGAAATACATTTCTATTTAGTATAAACTTTCATTTCTGCTCCTCTCCTCTCTGTGTAACACCAGCCTTCTCTTTTTGTCCAGCCAGCACTTCTACAGGTCAGGTTTGGTGCTAGTAGATAACCTAAGGGCCGATGGTATTGCTTGGTGTAACCTGTGGTGACTGGCCTAGCAAAAGGGCTTTTGTCCTCTGACCAGAGGTGCGAGGTGGGGATTGCTCTTCATGATTTGGTACGTCTCTCTGCCTGTGAATTGATTGCTTTTGTCTTGACTGCAGAGAGACAGAGAGCACAACCAGCTGGTTCATTGTTCTCCCTAGGCCAATTGGGTAGACCACTGCTGGGGTTGCTGTACTGCTGTTGCACCGTTTGTGCGCCTTCATTCTGGATCTCAACAGAATGCAGTGTTTCTTCACCGGCGTTGGGAAAGTGTTTCCAGACCTAGTGTGGACTGGCACTCTTTGAGCAACAATGTTGAGGCTTTTTGTTTGCCTGAGTGTTCTTGTTCATTGTGTGCCTCCTTCTGTGTGCTCAGTCTTAGGGACTTGCCCCACCCAACTCTACCCCCAAACAAACACACAAACTCACACACACACAGCAAAGCATAAAATAAGCTTTGCCGAGTGGGAGGGGTGAGTGGGTCACATGACTCAGTCCTAAACATGCACAGGCTCGTCCCCTGCGTGAGCTCTGCAAGGGGGCCAAGTGGCTGTATGTAGTCTGGCTGGTGATTTAGTGCTGTTTGGAGTAGGATGAGCTTCTGTGCAGCCAGCTCCTCTGTGTCTGCCACTCAGTGAGTTACTCTGAAGCGCAGTGGCGGGATTTCAATGGAAACTCACCTGTTGGTTAGAACACCTATATGACCCATATCAGAGGCATGGCGCAATGCAAGGCAGAATGATTTCATACTGAACGTCCACGGCCAGTACAAAGTTCTGCTCATTCATGTGATCACGTCAATTATGACACCGTACATCAGATACTCTGCTGAGAGCAAGACTTCTGCTGGGAGGAAAGCCTCTGATATCAGTTGTTGAAGGAACTGATAGAGTAATAGTTGAGATCATGAAGCCACTCTTGAGCCACATCTCATTCTCATCACACAGAAGCCAGTTATATGTAGTGAGCCTTATCAAGCTCTAATACTACTGTTGATGTCCGATTGTATTTCTGCTTATATTCCCCATGCTGATATCTTAAAACTCATTTTAGCTGGTGGCAATAAAGATACAGTATAATTATGAAAACCTTTGAATTTCCTTGAAGTCTTAACTGTACTCAAAATGACATTGCAGTAATTGTAACCGTCTGAAATGCTATAAGAAATTTAGACGTTCACTCAAGAAAAAAAACAAGGAAATCATTGCAATACGGTATATAAATGGAATTACCTTATCGTATTAAATGTAGTTCTCATCCAGTTTGAATCCAAAGGATTTGTGATATTTCCTCTGAAACTGAAAGTTTCAAGTTTAGTGTAGCTGATAAATCTACCAGATATATGTGAAGAATTTTTCAAATCTAACCATTAATTCAGTTCTGAAGCCAATGTCTGACAATGCCGATGAGGACATTGGGCATCCCAAAATACTACATGTTACATCTACTTTGAGAGAGAGTAGTAACAAACTACTCTATTTAGCATGCTACATGAAATAGGGTATATTTGAATGACTTTACACACCAAGTCAAAATAACATTGTACTTAATGGAGGAAAATGCATATTAGCTTGATATTTAATCAGATTAAATCAATATTGCTAAATTGAAAATTGTATTTGATCAGCAGAATTATGTGTGTTATTTGCCCTAAGTGGAAAAAAATGTCTGCTAAATGCCTAAATGTAAATGTCTGTAGACTTTGACTATCAGAGACTGGGTAAGACACATGTTCACCATTCATGTGCAGTGTGAATATGCTCTTACTGAGCGCCATAATCATTTTTCTCTGGACATGCTTGATTACTGACCTCCCATAAAAAGTCTGATTTCATTAGAACTTGCTTAGATCTGAAGGGGAAAATGGACAAAGAGAGGGGAAAAAAGCAACTAGCGCTCAATTTGATATGTTTGCAGACTCGCCTGTTTGTGTGGGTGTGAGTGTGTTTGTACCTCACAAGTTGTGGGAGTACGGGAAATTGGTCTGAAAATGTGCACTGCCTGATGTCCTCTGGCACACAGCGATTTGTAATTATTAAATCAAGGGCCTCAAAATGTGGGTTTCTTTGAAGGTCCAGACGAAGCAAACATGGAGGTGGGGGCAGTGGGGGAGCTCTTTGACCAACATAGAAATGTGATAAGATGCCAGTTATTCTCCGTGTGCCAACACTGCCACTCTTGCCACTTTTACATGGTGCTCAGGATGACTTCCAGGAACCAAGTGCGTGTAAATGTGAATGAGATGGCAAACAGCCCTAACAGACTCTCCTAATGCCTTTTAGGCTGATATGGCTCTTTTGTTTTGCATTTATATCGTGGCATTGCACATACAAACCCCACTGTGGGAATAGTTTTTTTCTTTTCTCAGTTTTTTGTACACCCAGCTACCTAGGACATGCACTCCCATTACTTATTTGGCTCTAAGCCTCATGAGCATTTTGTCTTTTAAATCTTAGGTTGTGAGCATGTTAATCACCTTTTAATTACCATTTCTCGCCAACCTGGAGTTTATTTTGTGGGTTGTCCAACTATCACAAGCTGTCAGGGTAATTTCAGTTTCTAGGCCTGGGTTCCTCGCCAAGTTCTTTGATGCTGCATGTCGGACAGATGTGTTAGGAAATTGAATCTCTGTTCTGGCCTGCATCTTAGCCACCCCTTAGCGTCAGGTCACTGAGGCAGAGAGCCGCATCGCATCAATCATGACGTTTAGAAAGCCCCGGGTACCACAATATATCTGCTCCTCTTCCATTTTTCTTTCTTTCTGTTTATTTGCCATCACTGGACAGCAGAGAAGAAGGCCCAGAACACTGGCTCTTTGTCCAGCTGCTTCTTCTCCTGTCCAAACACATCCATCTATCCTGTTTTACTGTCGTTTAGAACTGATTTGATTTAGTCATTCTAAAAAATAATTTAAAAACACATAAAATGATCAGTGGATTGGAGTCTTTCACTGAAGTGTGCAGAATGGATAAATGTCTAAAGGCAAATGAAGATGGTGTGCTCATTATTTGACTTGATTAATCATATTGAGTATTATTTTTGTTTTCTGCCTGGGTGTTTTTTTTCTTGGCTTCTTAGTATATCTTTTGCATTTTTGCAGGTTACCTTTTTGCATGTACTGTAATAAAGGAGTCTTGAATCTACTTCACTCCCTCTTTTCTGTTTGGGCCTCTCTTTCTCTCTACCTCATGTATCCCCCTTGCATCTTGTCTCTCTCTTTCTTTATTGTCCTTTTCTGTTCCTTTCATTCAAGTTTCCCGTCTGATCCTCCTCTCCAAATGTGACCGTGTGCTTTAGCCTTTTTATACATGACACTGGAGCCAGGTGTTCTGCTTGATGCACACAACAGATTCTGCATCTGTCCTTAACAAAGCACAGGAAGTTTGCTACAGAATCTGTGCCATAAAAACTCATGCAGATTCAGGAAGGGGAGTCTTAAACCCTACTTCAGACTCTAGCCACTCGCTCTCTCATTGTCATCCTATCATACACACACACACACACACACACACACACACACACACACACACACACACACACTTCTGTCCTTTCCCTTGATCTGAATGCTCAGAATCTCCTCTTGTCACCTCCTCCCAACAAACACAAATCTAAACATCCCCACATGGACACATCACCATCCCATCGTTTACTCACCCATAGCATGCTTGTGAAAAGAATAAAAAGTCATCTTTTCTCTATCTTTGCTGAAGTGTTGAATTTCATCTTTGCTCTCAGGCCCTCTGGCTGTGCTTATGTGTGTTTGTTTGAGCTTGTGGAGAACACTGGGCACGCAGCTCGCACGGACGTTTTTGAATGCTGTCTTAATGAGCTCTAAAGAAGTGTTTGGGCCCCATTTATCACCCCTGCCACATCACACTGACACAAATTAGAGAGATGAAGTGGGTGTGCATGCGTGTATGTAGTGTGCATGCGTGTGCTTTTGTGTGTGCGTGTGATTGAGGATAGGAGAGGTTGGAGAAAATGAGGTTGAAGGTTTAAAAAATGAAGACTAAGACTTAGCACCTAACCAAATGTGAAACAGACTACGAGAGACTAAAGGACAGCTATCTGCCTATGAAGGCCAGCTTAAGTATTAATTCCTATGAGTTGTTAGTTCCTGGTGCTGAGGTGTTGTGGTGTGGTCTGTTGCTATGGTGCATCCCTGCCAGGATGGAGTGTGGTTGACCACAATCTGACTTAGGAAGTGTGGATTTCAGAAATGGCAAACATCACATTTCATGTGTAGCTCCCACACAGTGAGTAAAACCAAGACAAAAAATCAGAGAAACAAATAGCTAAACTATTGTACAAATAGTAGTGTCTTTTACATTTCTAATTTAATTATCAGTAAGATCCAAAACATGAAAAATTCCCACTGCGTCCCATTTCTTAATTTCAGTCACCCTTCCTTCCTTCCTTCCTCCCTTCCTCCTTACATATACAAAGAACATGTGCCATTAGGCAACGCACTTAAATCATTAAGACATTTGAAACAAAATATGGATCACATCAGTCTTCTTTAGTCCAAAATCCCCTCTCTGCTCTCATTCTTCTACTCTTATAGACAGATAAGCTATCCTTCTAATGATTTTTGGGTAACAAGGACGTAGGACAGAGGATGGGTGACCGAGGGAACATATTGAGAACCACCCACTGTCTTTCTCAAACTGCGATAAAGACTGTGTTTTCATGGCTTGATCAATTTGTTCAAACATGCTTCAGCATCTACCTCTCATCAGGTATTCAGAAGCCAAAAGTTTTACTCCCAAATGATGGTGTCATGATAAAAATTATTACAGATTACAGGGGTTTGAAAGGCTTTTATCAGTGTGTGCCGTGGTGTGCATTGTTTTAGATCTCCAGTGTTACCCATCCAAAGAGTACATCAGACATGCAGATATCTGAATGCATGAAGCTGATAACGTAATAGCCTCCAATTATGTAAGAACATAAATGTATTAAATAAAACCAGATACACTCAATTGTTGTATTTCTGGAAGTTTTGTTACCTACAGGCAACAACTTCATATAAATCATTGTACTAAAGCACTAAATGGTGGGCAAATGGTCACCCATTCACCCCCTAAGAGTGAATGTAAAGTGAGTGGAGTGTAAAGGTGCCCACCCTAGCTACAACAGAAACATCACCACATAACCCTGCGCTGAACCTCTGCCAATGGTGTCTGCCAAGGGGTGCAGAGGTGAAGATAACAAGACTAAGCAGTCTGCCATTGGCCTGTTGACAGTTGCTGATTGTAACCTGGGATCTCTTGGTATCTATCTTCTGAAGACTCAAACACACCAGCCAAACCAAGGGCCGTGTTCAGAGAGGATACACGCCATTCTGCATGTGTCCTCATCGTCTGACATCATTTGTCTCTGGCACATTTGTTTGTCAGTTTGAGAATAGACGCAAAGATATGTGTGTACACACACACACACAGACTCGCACACTATGGGCGCATGCGTTTAAGTTTTGTGCGATGTGTTTCGTTCTTTGTTGGACAGCCCAAAGTGCCCTCATGTGTTTGCGTTCCATCTGTACTCTGGTACACTCTTAGTCCATCTGCCTCCCGGTGTAGTCCAAGCCAGAAAGCGAGGGCAGACATGCATGCCTTCTGGAAGTGGGTACTCACAGACTTCCCTTAAGTCAAACAGACTGTTTGAATGTTTCAAATTGAAAAGGACAGTGCTGTTGAACTCTCTGGAGGGAAACAGATCCAAGGATAACAGGATTGTATGATGTCATTCAAGTCACTGGCATACTAATGTGACCTGTCATCAACAGCTGTGACATCAAGGGTTTGTTCCATGCCAGGTTTAGAAACTCACTTTCACTCTGCAGTTAGTTGGAGTCCATGATGTGCAAATGGCAGCTCTGCTGCATGTTCAGGGGGTAAGACAGAGTGAAGGTGCATAAATTTGGGGGGGTGAAGAAGGTGGGCAAGAGTGATGAGGCTGGAGGTTGCGGCTAAAAGTGACTAAATTAACAAGGTGTGTGTGAGTGTGTCTGAGAGAGAGACATCAGCCTTGTTTATGCCCCCCTTTCTTGCTGTCCCAGGGATGAATGATGTTATTCCTCCAGCTCTGCTCCTGTAGTCTCCTCATCATTGAGTCAACCAACCCCCTGCCTCTCTTGTAGTGAGTGAGGTGACTCAGGTGCTGTGGTCTGAGTTAGTAGGCCATCTTCTGCGGTTTTCCATCTGCTTAAATCTTCCTCCCATCCCCTCTGCTAACTGAGTTCTAATGATTCACAGACCAAACACACACACACACAATAGACCAGACACCATAACACCTTGTCACCCTGGAATACATGCCTCCATGCACAGAGATATTGTGTGAGTTATTGTGATTCACAGGCTACATACACACACTTACACTTACGCAAACAATGTACATCTTGCACAGACTGAGAAATACCCCTCAGTGTTTGAGCGCTAATGTCGTCTTGCTTAGTAACACCTGGCGAGACAGCACCTAACTGTTACCTCATCATTCTTACACAGCTGCATCAGCCTGTGGGATGAACAAACAGACGTAGGGCTCTAATTAGTTTGAAGCGGTATGCACAAGTCAGCATATTAATACCAGCAAGTACAAACTAATGCTGATTTGATTAACTGAGCTAAATGTTTTATATATTTAATACCATGTAACATAACAGCTTTGGTGGAACAGTGCACAGCAAGGTTCTCAGTAAATGAATTCAATTAGAAAACCAGAGAAACGGGAAGTCATAGAAAACAAACTTTTATTTCAAGTAAACATATAATTTTTGTTTAAAATGCTACAGATTATTCAAATGCTCCAATTTCTCAACTGCTTTGTTGGGCCATGTGTTGTGTCAGTAAACTAATAATTGTAGCCATGGGAACCCATAAGGTTTTTAATGATGCACACTGTCTGTAAACACTGTGAAGTGTTTTGTCTATATATGGTAGGGTTATGTATGTCGTTCTGTGTGTGAGCAGATAGAATTGATATTTGTTTTGTCAAACCCTTATTGATGTAGGATTACCTCAGAGAGAGTTCTGAATAACTCTTAAAGTTGTGCTGGTCCCATACATCATGACATCTTGAAATAGACAGAACGCTGGCAACACAAGCCTCTAGTTGCATATGATCGACGTTTGTGGATGATAATAACTAACATAAAAACTGTACAGTAGAATATAGTCTTACTACTCACACCTTGATAAAAATGCATTTGAGGTGTGTAGCTTCCACTTCTGATATATTTTTGACCAGTAGAGGGCATGCTGGAGCTGAGGTAGGGTAGGTGGGAGGCGCGGAATGGGTGGGGATGCTGACAGCACACTTTCTCTTTCACTATCTGTCCCTCTTTTTTTTTTCTTTAATTGAATGTGCAACAGTTGTTTATTTACTTAATTGAACTTGTGTGATATTTCATGGTCACCTGTTTGGATCAAGATGGCCTAATGTTTCACATCCTCCTCTCCTCTCTGTTCTCCTCCCTTCTCTTTCTATCCCTTGTGCTTACTTTTTCCCTCACTCCCTCTCTTTATTCACATGGCGGTTGATCAGCCTTCATCATCTCTTCCAGATGGTTTACTTTACAGAATTCCTGTTCTTTGCTATTTTTTGCTTATCCTTAACGGATGTGCACACATACGTGTACACATGTAAGTGCACATACAAAAAACATTTCTTCTCCTTACTTTCCTTTCCCTTCTCTCAAAGGCCGAGGATGGGAGTGTGTGAGAACGAGCAAGCCGTAAACACACCTCAGTGCCTCCTGTCTCTACCCTCGCGCTCTTGTTATGGACACTTCCTTGGCACAGCAGCGCCCCACCCACTAATCTTCCACACCAACAGTTTTTGTCCTGGCCCACAGAGTGCTGGGCCTTAAGCTCAGAGACTGCAGCTCAGCAGCCTGCTCCTGCCGCCGCTGCAGAGCTTAGTGCCCCAGCAACCCAAGGGCTTTGTGTCTGGGTTGGCTTGTCTGTAGCTTTATAGTGTCTGAAAGGCTCTTGAGAAACCTTACCCAGCAGTCTAATTGCTATCAGTTCTACCATCACATTGGTGCAGTCTTGGAATCATAAAGATACTACTGATGCAAAACAGAAAGTTGTTAGTTTGGCCTTTGTAACAACACTATGAGGACTCTTAAAGCCCTGAAGCCTGTGACTGCTTCAGTTTTACAGTGATCAAGAGGCTCTGGAATTAACTTTGGAACTCCTCTCTGTCATCTATCATGGTTATTATCTGTCTCTTTCTTTTTTTCTTTTTCTGGCATGAGATGTATACTGTGTTGTACTGT
The DNA here is from genome assembly GCA_027481765.1 of Tenualosa thibaudeaui. Lineage (NCBI taxonomy): Eukaryota > Metazoa > Chordata > Actinopteri > Clupeiformes > Clupeidae > Tenualosa > Tenualosa thibaudeaui. Next base: position 1,306,000 of record JAIFZK010000013.1, on the reverse strand, counting down.
AGTTTGTGGTTTGTGTTAATGTTAAACTGTAAGTGTAAAATGATATGCATTCTCTAATAAAAAAAAAAATATTACAAAAAAGAGGCGCTGGAGCACTCCATGTTCCATGTGTTATATAGAATTTCAATTCAATCAAACTCAATTATATTTATACAGCACCTTTTACAATGGTATTGTCTTGGAGCTTTATAGCGAGGAGCACCCAATAACAACTGGGGCAAGGAAAAACTCCCTTGTGGTAGATAGTCTAGGAACAAACCTTGGGAAGATCCACGGCTTAAGGGGATACTGCCAAGGGTCATGCTGGAAAAAATCTGTAGTTACTATGATTCTATGAATTACCATGAATTTCGGCTCTTGTGACAAGTGGAGTATAATGCTAATGACCTCAATATGAGACTTTCATGCCCAGAGAGCACACATGTACATTTGTGCTGTATAAAATAAATAGAGTGATATGAAACTATAAGCAAATATAATATGTGAATCTAAGTTGTAGATGGTCATTCCAAGGGTTTCATCTCAATCCAACTGGTATGAAATACAGTTTCCTCCTGGAGTCTGTGTGTCCCCTGTTGTCTTCATGTCTGTGGGACTGGCGGCAGTGTCACTTAGGCACTGTACAAAATCTGAAATCATGGCGCCATTTCAAATTGAGCTCCAGCACTGAAAATATTTGTTCCAGCTCTTTTTTTAAATATGCATTTTAATTTCCAAACATGCATGGAATTAACCGTGAAAGACAAGCAGCTAACAACAAACAAGGCATGTTGTCTCGGTGACGTCAGCTTTGGAAGCCTGACAGACCATTGAGGCTGAGGAACCGTGTTTGTGGCTCCAACCGGCTCTGGCACCGTGTTGACCAGCGGTAGAGACAAGACATGGCAACGTCTTGGCCACAGCCTCATCAAATGTCCTATAATCTCTCAGACACAGCAACATTTTCACCAGTCCTAGCCTAGCTCTGAAAATTCCAGTGCTGAACGCTGCTCTCTCTTTTTCTCGCTCTCGCTGTCAATCTTGCTCACTCTCAAATTCACACTGCCATCATGCATGTTTACGAGGAGAGTCTCCTTAAAAAAATTCTGGAAATATTGTTTTGACCCTGTGTGTATTTTGAGCTTTGCAGAGACAAACATTTGCAGGCTCCTGTCTGTTTGCCAAGTGAAGGCGTTGGAGGCACACTCAGTGTTTTTCCTACCAAATGCACAGAGCTGATTTCATTGTTTTGACATTCACATTGAGTACAGCTTTGAGGTCATATGCTTAGGAACAGCATGCAAATGTTGACCAACTATGCTGATGGAAAAAAAGCAATGTGATTACTGATGGATGTCTGTGTCCATGTTCCTGTGCCCATGTATGTGTTTGTTTCCATATATAGACATCTATGTGTGTGTGTGTGTGTGTGTGTGTGTGTGTGTGTGTGTGTGTGTTGTCAGTGTGTCTTTGTGTGTTCTTATGTATGTATATATATATATATATATATATATATATATATATCATTTGTGTGTGTGTTTGCTCCCATGTAATTGGACACATCTAGGTCCACAGGACATCCTGTGTGTGTGCTCTTTCCAGGTCACATCCATGTACATAACATCCTGTGTCTGGTCATTTCATTGTATATGGCCACATCCATGTAAATATGTGTGTATATAACATTCTTTGCTTGTGTGTGTGTGTTTGCTTTCCATGTAAATGGACACATCTAGGTCCATGTGTGCGTGTATGACTTTGTGTGTCTGTCTGTCTGTCCCATCCGTGCTCATTGTATGTGACGTGTACGTGTGTGAATGTTTTTGTGTCTCCATGTTTGTTCCCACACATGCGCATATGTATATGGGTACATCTATATGTATGCATGTTTATGTATTACATTAACATCCCTGTGTCCTGTCACCTTGTGCAGGCTTCCCTCACCTCTGGCCGTGACTATGAGAGCCTGGTGCTGATGAGGATGCGGCAAGCTGCCGAGCGTCAGAGGCTCATCGAGGAGATGCAGAGGGAAGACGAGGAGGAGCAGGACGCAGCCACTGCCAAGGCCAAAGTATGACCCTAACACTGGAAAACACTGACCCACTTGGGACAATGAATGAGTAACAAGGTTCTTTGTTGGTTGACATGTTGCCCCAGTCAATATGGACAACTTATTTCTTACCATGGTGTAATGTTCAGTAAAAATTTGAGACTAGACCAGTGGCTTTAGTTTCATAAAGCCATCCCGTTTACCTTCTGGACAATTTAAATGTGTATTTTTATTGTAATTTAAGTTGAAGGACTGAAATAAATCTTTTTCTTTTTTTTTTAAAGAAGTTTCTGTGATGTGTTATTCTGACTTGTGATTATACCAGGTGACACTGTCTACCAGTGCTCACCCTAAGCAAATGAAAGAGAATATACACGTTGCATTTTTACATTGCTTCAATATAATAAAACATGAAAAAATAAACAATAGCATTCACACACATCCAAAATGTTCCCCATACTAACAGCTGCCAAACCGCTGACCTTGTCCCTTCTGGTAAAATGTTTTTCATTGACAAATTCTCTCTGGCCCATTGTTTAAGTGTCAGTTCCAGCTGTGGGCCCAGTGGATATGGTGCTGCTGTCACTATGTGTAGGGGAACTATGGCTCCTAAGGACTAGAGTTTGTCTGTACAACAAGCTGAGCGTTGTCCAAACCCTACGTGCTGGGACAGTGGAGGTAATGTTGATTCCCAAAATGCAGTGAGGGTCTTACAGAAAGTCAAGACTGGTTAATTGAAGCAGAGTACATTAACATGTATCCTACACACATATTGAAACCTTTGCACCTTCAGTTACAGGAATGACTGTAGACAGGACAGTAAACTTGCTGTCCAGTTATTTTCAGCCTCTCAACCAACCTGCCAAATCTTCACTGACTGTAAACTTCACACTAGAATTCAAACAACTTGGACTTCCATTCTTCTCCAGACTCTTGGACCTTGATTTAAAATGCTTTCATTTAAAGTATTTCAGACTTCATCCAAAAAGAGCATTTTTGAGCACTGAGCAACAAAGCAATATTGGTAGTTTTGGCAGTGTGGGCAGGTGTTACTAATACTACTGCTAATGGATGAATGAAGTCTACATCTCCACAGTTTCTTACTAGAAAGAAGCACGAAATGCTCTAAAATTTGGAACAAAAAGCTTTGAAGAAAAAGAACATGGTTTAATGACTGTAAAATTTCAATTTTGTGAGACAGTGAATGTGGGGTTTTCTTTAGCTGTAAGCAATAATCATCAAAATTAACACAAATAATGGCTAGAAATATTTCACTTACTCTCTAATAAATCTATATAATGTATTAGTTTCATGTTTTACATTGAGTTACTGAAATTAAAGAACTTTTCCACAATATTCTATTTTTTTAGGCCTACCTGTGTAAAGCAGTGTTCATAACCAGTATGAATGAGAATCAACAAACTAAATTGGTTATGGCAACAAGAAAAAATAACAATGTGAAGAAAAGATGTACAGATGTACGTGATGGTTCCATTTTATCAATTAGATTCAACCCTCTCCTGACCACTGTTTTGGGCCCTTGTCTCTCCACAGATCCTTTTGGGACCACATCAGGGTTTGATCTTTGGGGTGTTCTGCAACATCTCCCTGTGTGATATCAACTAAACGGAACAGAATGGTTATGGTGTGTCCCAGAGTGCCGTGCTCTAACATTGTGTCTATCCATGGCTCTTCTGGCCCATTTCCTGCTGTCATTTCATTATATAGGCGCCCAAGTTAATCACCTGAGTTCTGTGGTGACTGTTTCGCTGCTGCCACACAATGGTGTTACACAACACTGGACTGTAGCTAGACAATCCCCCCCCCACACACACACACACCTTCTGTTTAAAATTTTCGTCCGTCACATGTTTCTGTTTACAAACGCTGCTCTTGTCACATCCCTGGAAAATGTAGGGAAAATAAACAATAATAATATTAAAACCTATAACAAACCATGTCTACCCAAATTACAACTCCGGAAATATAATTACAGTTTCAGATCTTAAGGAAAGCAGAGAAGCAGGGCTAGCACAGCCTAACAGAGGGGTTAGCTGACAGGCAGATCTGCTCCCAATTCATGTGAGATAGATAAAAACTGGCTCTTTGATGAGGTTATGAAAATAAATGCAAAATCAGTGTGCTTGTTTGCATGTAGCAGCCTTGCTATGGACACCTCGGGTTCCTGACGGATCGTCAGCCAAAAACTTTGATTAAATAAAAAGGGCCCCAAGATCTAAAGACTGGAGCATTTAGGGGGTGATCCAACATAAACAGATGTGGATGTCTGTCGGGGACCCCTTGCAGTATGTGACCCCTGGTAACCTCAGAAAGGTGGCAAAAATGCACTTGATTAAAGACGGAGTGGTACCATCTCAAACCAATTCCAAATAACAGGTGGGTACCCTTTTTATTTAATCAAAGCTCTGGGTTGCTGGTCTAGTAAGTGTATACTGCCAAAGTCATCAAACCACCCATAGAGACACTAGGAGCAGACCAATTCACAAACACACAATCACATAAAATGTCTGATACAGAAACGTGTGTTATATATGTATTATATTGGCAACATACCGGTTTGCTGGGCAAGTTTCACTGATGAACACTGCCCAGCCAACTCTACTGGGCCTTTCTCAGAATAAATGTGGAGAAAGCCATTTTCCCCCAAAGAGCAAATACTGATCTGATATAGTATGAATCCTATATGCTGTTCACTCATTTGTTTTGAGCCAATACATTTTCATTTTCAATTTCAATTTCGATTTTATTTATACAGCGCCTTTTACAATAGTATTGTCTCGTGGCGCTTCACAGAAGGGGCACCAATTTTCTTTGTGTAGAATACAGAAGCTAGTCATTTGGCAAGTGTGTTTCACATCATACAGTGCATACAAATAAAAATCATTATACAATATGATACAATATAATAGTCTGTCATGAACTGTACCTAGCCCCCTCCATCTCCTCTCTTCTCACAATGTGTTGCAAAGCCCTAAACTTTGCTTGCTTTCCAACTTCTTAAAATGCTTCTAAAGCTTGCTAAGAGTAAATACTAAATGACTGGATGTAACTACACTTTGGTGAATGCTAATCACTTCAGTGACATGTTTTCCAGCACACACAAACAACAAGGCAGCATCTGTTTAAGTATTGTCTAAAGCAGCATGATCCACAGGAGATGGTTTGGAGCCGTTCTGAGCTGCCACAAGCCATATCATTAATGCTGTCCTTCTTGCTCATTATCCCATAAGATGCCTGAAGCCTTTGACAAAACAAATCGTTTGCAGTCATTTCCACCTTTCACATAGATGTTTTCATGCAAGAGAGGGTGATTTTGGTTGATATGAGGAAAAAAAGAAGCAGAACTGGTCTTCATTATGACAATATTGTTATTTTATTACAGAATCCAATTTGGCAGTATCAGTACAATAGGATACACAATGTACAAACCAACTCACAGTCACACTATATATTATATTAGGACCATCTAGTCACTCTAGTGCACTACATAGAGAATAACCTCCCTATTCACTATATAGTGCAGCATATATTAAATGAGGGGTGCTTTGAACAGTTAAAGATGTAAACTAATTTATCAGGATACAACTAGTTTCCTTGATTCCAAGCACTAGTGTAGTATAAGGAATGATCAGAGATCACAGCCAACGAGTACAATTTTGTTGTTGTAACAGACCCCCCTGCTCAACTTTTCACAGACATAAAAACACTGCAAATATAATTGTTTCATCAATAAGAAGAGTCACAGTGATGTTGCTGACCACTTAGCCTGTCAGTTTGTAACTTAATGATCAGGATCAAGAATGTTCAGCATAATACTGACTCCTTAATTGATCAACTGTATATACTTTGAATTGTATTACAGTATATGGAATGTGTGTTTTTGTTTTCATTTGGTATCAAGGTACTTTATATACATTCACATAAGTAATCCTAATTTAACTTATAATAGCTTGAGATAAACAAAAATGCCACTTTTATAAAGTACATTTGTAAGACATAATTCAGAACCAGAACAAAATAGTATGCAAATAATGACAGGATCCTTGGACCACAGGATCAAGTTAAGTGCAGCACAGGACTTTGCAGTCACTTGATTGATCATGAGGACATGTGCCAGTATCTATGTGTATTTGTGTGGATGTGTTATCACGAGGTCTCCTTGTGCAAGCACCACACCAGGGTTTGGCCCACGCCTGTCATGGACACGACACGGTAGCCCAGCTTCTCCAGCTTGTCCAGAACCAATCTGGGAGGCTCATCCACGTGATACTCCGAGCTGTTAAAAAACACCCCCCACCATACACCCCAACATATAGTTATCTTTCCTAATGTAGGCTACCACAGTGTTTTTTATGATATAGCTAGCCACAACAGCCCTTCAATAAATCAAATTGTATAGAGGGATGTGGGACATTTCATTTGTTCAGCACATTGCTTGCAAGTGCAGGTGGTCATTTCTCTCATGAAAAACCAAACTAATTTATTCAAATACTGCTGGAGATAACAGCTTCCATGGAGACAGGCAAACATAGATAAAGACAGCTGAGGCTGGGCTGGATTTTTTTTTCAGCTAACAGGGCCAGACAACTACTTCACACTTACAAGTTGTTTCCGAGAATTGTTGTTTTCCTGGCCCCAAGGTAGGTCATTATTGCTGGATCAGAGTACTCATCTCCAACCATGGTTGGACCAGTCTCCTAAAACATGACAATTACTTAGGCCAGTCACCTGATAACTAGTGGGCTAATGTTACTACATCATCATACATCAATCTACAATTCCATACAAGCATAATGATAATCATAACATTAAGATATGACGATATTTAGTAAGTTGATGATCAATTAAGCTAACTACATTCATGGGAGTCAATTTAGTTTCCCTAGATATTCGTTAAGCAAAACTGGTGAACATAAATAAATTATTTGATAATGTAAGCTACTAATATGTGCAATTTGAATGTATTCTCATGCCCTTTGAATACGCACATTCTAAAGTGGCTACGAGTTCGATAAGTGATCTCACAGGTCCAAAACTCACAGCTGACCCACTGAAAAACAGAGCTCACAACCAATTGTCTGGCGCAAGGTCAAAAAACATTGCATAATCCTGGTGATATTCTGGTGAACATCATATTTCTCAAAGGTGAGTCATAGGTTATTGATAGTGCATTATAAATAGCCTACTACAAAGAAGCTTAAAGTAGCCCATCTGATAGCTTCTGATGTAATTAAAGGATGCTACAAATGTGCAAGTTTCAACAAACGTGTTTTCAATTAACGACAGAACTGAACGTATTGCATTCTCTGACAATGTCAAAATTACTGTTTCCGTGAACTTAACAAAAGACCCCCGTCAGATATATGATATATCTTTAGATATATATATCTTGAAGCGTCTTGAAATGTACATAATTAAATGGCTATAGTTAACAGCACTTCCAAATGCCTGTTAGTGAAAGGTTTACTTGCGTCAGCATGTATGCTTCTAACATGAGCGTGCAGAGATACGCACCAGCCGAATCTGGGTACTGATGAGAACGTATGGCATCCTGAACCACCAAGTTATGTGCCAGTTAGTCCCCAGGGGAGCGGTTTATCAAGCAGCAGTTATTTTCCTCAGACGCGACTGTTTTCTCACGATTTTGCCTCTGCTGACAGCTACTGGGCGGAATGCGGAAACACCCATCGAAACGGACCAATCACAGGAGGATCACTGTATCCGTCAACATAACGAGCTCATAACAATGCTTGTTGCAAGCCAGAGATTCAAAAACTTTTACTGCCACGTAGGCTACCCCTTGAGACACTCTGAGTTGGCTATCCCCTGCACTAAGGGCTGCTTGCTATAACAATTCAGGCATTCTTGAGATAAGGAACAAAACTACTTTTTAAATCTTAAAAAAAAAGGTAATGATTCATGAATTTTGAATAGATAGGCCTACATGTATAAACACATGTCTTAGCTAACAAACCATGTAATGGAACTAATCATTAATCATAGCAAATTAAATTAGTAAAATGCATTTTATACATTTATGTAATGATTTTTATGACCCACTTTTGAAACATTTGAATTTTTACATTCCATATTAGAAATATCCATATATTATTTTAGTTCCTTTGCAAATAAGATATTGTTAATGTAGTTCAACTTTAATGTCAAAACAGTAAACTGAAAGTGATTTTTTTTTTCTTTCGAAAAACACAACAATGTTGACAAAGAACTGTAGAAGGGGAAACTGAAGCATTGGAAATGCTTACTTGTGAAGTTGGGGATGTCCATTCTGATTATCCATCACAAAAATAGTTTTTAGGAGGACCTTTCAACTTCATTACTATGAATGTCAACACTGCCCACCGTCAAATTCTGATGGAGTTGATGCCCGTCAGAGTTGACATAATGGTTATTTTTTCATCTTGCACACTGTTGTTGCTGTTTCAGACTTGTACACTGATGACATCTTGCTTTTCCTGAGCAGACAGATGACACTATAACCTAAACTAAAATGTCTGCAATCACATCAACACTGTTTGTTCAAAATATTTGAGGAAATTCAATTCCACCTGTGCTACTTTTGCATCCACCAAAAGCAGGAAGTACATAAGGGGCCCTCTGGTTTACAGTTTACCATAATATGCCGAATTTATTGAGGATTGAAAAAAATACTCAGTTGACTCAAAGTGAGGGCACAGCTTTGATAAGCAAATTTTTATAGAAAATAAAATTTGAAGTTCACTAATTTTTACATTTAATGCATTTTCATCATTTTACACTGATTTAGGCCTACATGATAAATTGCATGCACTTTCAGCACACAGTGGCAGTATTTTAACTAAAAAAGATCAAATGATTTTGAAATACATTAAATTAATGCCATGATTATACACAGAACCTCAAGACAAGAACTTTTGCGAAAGGTGGCTGCCCGAATGGATATGGCAGATAAGTGCAGGGAAAGTTGCGGACAGCATACTGGTTATGGTTTCTGTGTTGAAAACACAATGTTTTTTTGTTGTTAACACCAAAAAATAGACTGCAGCATGTGTGTAAAGCTGGTTAGACCAAATCATCATTTGAACAAATGACCAAACGCAAGATCTCATGAAGGAACACCCTAAAATAAAGCAGAAAACAGTATGTTTTTTTTTGTTGTTGTTCCTTATATCAGGAAGAGGAAGAGTTATATCAGAAGTAGCCTCAATTGCAACACAATTATATGGGGAAGTGTTCCCCTTTGCCCACCTCTTAAATAGGATCTAGTAATCTCAACGTGTAGGCAAGACAGGAGAGTGCCTAATTAAATCAAGACAAAAAACTATTATTATAACATAACACATAGGCCTAAATGCAAGTGGATGATGCAGATGGCACCTGTCACCATTTGATATAGGCAATATATGACATTCTCGCCCAAAACTTTTTCTGGATCGGTGGTAGCAAGTAGCCTGAAAAGTTGTGGGTTCGAATCCCAGCTGCCACCATTGTGCCCTTGAGCAAGGCACTTGACCCTAAGTTGCTCTTGGGGAGACTGGCCCTGAACAGTTGATAGTTGACAAAATGTAAGTCGCTTTGGATAAAAGCGTCTGCTAAATGCATAAATATAATAGCTTGATATTACCTTGCGTAATTTTGGTCCGACCGATCCATACAAAAAATCCTCACTTGGGCCCAATTCAGTTAGCTAGTCTTGACTGCCATGGCAAAGAAGCTGGGGGTTTAGAATCGGGTAATAGTGTTTTGCTAAATGTATTGCGATCCAAGTATGAGGTTGTGTATCCAACAGTGGAACAGGCTACATGGTAAATTTAGCCCAGTGCATTTGGGCTGTGTTTTGGCAAGCTGTGAATTTCTCTCGTCTGCGAATATTTCCAAAAAATCCCCGGGAAGAAACCCACTGATGCCCATCATAGTCGACAACACCCATAATTAGAAATCTCGTTCTCGTGCGCAACAAACGTTAACATGTGTTGGGACTTAACGATCAAACAGGATAAACTAATGAAGACACCAGTCCGTATGTATCAATGGGTAAATCATCACCCAGTAACTTCAATTGCCCGTGTGTTTCATAATACTGCCTCTAAATATGCGTAAAACCACATTATTTAATCTAAGAAGAAAAATCATCTGCCCGGTTATTTTTTTCATGCATTAACTGCGTTACATTAAAAATACACCCACCCAAAACTAAATTCCTGGCGCCGTGCCTGGTGTGCCATTAACTATATATACACAAAAGTTTAAAAAAAAAAAAAAAAAAAAACTTGAAGACAAAAGAGATTGAAGTTGAAAAATTGTCCTCACAGGCAAAAAGATAGAAAGTATTGACCATACCGGCAATCTAGCAAGTTGCTAATGGCTAATACAGCCAGTAAGGGAGTTTAAAGCTCAATTTATACTCGTCTCTTTCCGACAATATGTAGATGCTCTATTTCAATAAAGTTTTGAAATCAGCACTTTGTCAGCAGGCATTACGTTGCAGGCAGGTATGTGAGAAGTTCACAAGCTAACAGAAAAATTGGCTGGCAGAAAACTTGTAATTGCTTGTAAATAAATAACAATAACTACTGAGAAGTGCTATGTCTCTATTAGCAACATTAACAGGGTATGTGTAGAAATCTTAGAGTTGAATTTACTACCTTTTTTACAACCTCCAAGATTGAACTGAAATAGGATTATAAACCCTTTCCCTCTTCAATTCATGTGTGTTACGGTGTGTTATAGTGCATGTCACCAGTGATTTTTCATTTGTTGCGTGTGTGTAGGCTACTTTGGACTGCAATTTCTTAGCTGTGCGCTGTAATAAAGGCAGGATCATAAATATGAAGACGTATGAATACATATTTATATCTTTGGGCCTGATCACCTGTTTATGCTACCCCTGAACATTGTCATCACACTATGTAGCCTGATGCTTCAAAGGCTTTCATATCATTTCACTTTGTGCAAAGTGTCTGAAACCACGGAACCCACTGGCATATGTTTGCTCCACGGTGGGCAAGTACTTTCTGATTCAATCAGTCGCTACTGTTTGGTCGTGACGCAGCCTATGTTACATGCTAGCCTGATAACAATAATAATAAAACCAGACCCTTATTCTACACTAAAGCACAGAGGGTCTGGACATTTGGAGTGAGATTTGATTGCTTGCTTGAGGTGTTTATGTTTAAAATGATTGGACAGGTGGGTATAACTGAGACAAGCAAACAATTTCCAAAAGCTCAAAGATCCAGAGTTAATGTCTGTCCAGGGTCTTAAAAAAGGCAAGGCAACAATATCCAGGGAACAGGGGATCCAATACAAACGAGTCAGCAAGGTCAAACAGTTCCGTGCGTAGACAGACTCAGGAAGCAAACAAAGAACACTTACAGGGAACGTGGTCAGTAGGGAGACAATCCAAGACTCAGCAACAGACACAAAACTGAGGAGGCTTATAAAGGAAACCAAACGTGACTTAGGTGGGACTAATGATCAGGTAAGTGCAAAACATGGAACATGGAACAGGAAAATGACTCAGTAAAACAAAGGAAGAATGAGGACCCCTAGTGGGGTTCACACTGGGACGATTAGGGTGAGTCCGGTGGAAATCTGTAATGAGGAATCCAGCAGGCGACGACGGATGGTGTAAACTGGCCCACCATCAACGATCCTTGGGGCTGGAGGTGTCCTCATGGGGGGCAAGTGAGATGGATGGATTGAGATGCTTGGCCCCCTGCACGTATTCTAGGTTCTTGTGGTCCCTCCAATCCACAAAAAGATTCTGGGCTCCCTCGAGCCAGTGGCGCCACTTTTACAACGCTCCCTGTCCCCCAAGTCATAGCCTCTGAGAGTCGCAAAGAAAAAGAAGGGGCAGGGGTGAAGCTTTCCATCAGCACATTGTTGAGACAAGACTGCTCCCACAGCCACATCCGAGGCATCTACCTCCACAACAAAAGGAAGAGAGGGGTCAGGCAAAGTTAGTATCGGAGCAGCCGTGAACCTCACCTTCAAATCCTGGAACGCCCTCTCTGCCTCAGCCGTCCAGGTAAAAGGACCAGACAGCTTCTTGGTCAGGTTGGTCAGTGGGGCAGCAACAGAGCTGAAGTTCCTGATGAACTTCCGATAGAAGTTGGAAAAGCCAATAAAGCGTTGCACTTCCTTGACTGATGAGGGTCGTGGCCACTTGCCTACAGCCTCGGTCTTTCTGGGATCCATCTGGAGACCCCCCTCCTCCAGGACAAAGCCCAAGAAGGAAACCATGGAAACATGAAATTCACACTTCTCTGGCTTGACAAAAAGGTTGTTGTCCAGGAGGCACCAGAGAACCGTTCTAACATGATATACATGTTCATGGAGGGACCTAGAGAAAATCTAAATATCATCTAAATAAACAAAAACATAACGATTTAACATATCTCTGAGGACTTTGTTAATTAGAGCCTGAAAAACTGCTGGGGCATTAGTCAATCCAAAAGGCATGATGAGGTATCCATAGTGCCCGGTAGGAGTGTTGAAGGCTGTCTTCCATTTATCGAATCCGAACTAGGTGGTATGCGTTACGGAGATCCAGTTTGGTAAAAATGGTTGCCCCCTGGAGCAGCTCGAAGGCAGAAGACATCAAGGGCAAGGGATAATGGTTCCTGACAGTTACCTTGTTCAGACCCCTATAACCCAGGCTACACAGCGGCAGTGTAGCCCCTCTCGCTGAGTCCTCTTCCATGGCTCAGTCTTGCTGTTGGTCTTCCAACAGCTTCCAACCTCCGCAGGTCTTCCGGGTTGCAGGCAGAAGCCTTACCACTAGACCACAGGGGAGAGGGAGACTCAAGGTGCAGAGAGAGGCAGACAAGGCTCAAATCAGCTGGGAAGTCTTTACTGGGATCAAAACAGGTATAATAACATAATACGAATAGAAAGCACAGGAGTTCTGGGGAGCACATACAAGCAGGGTACAACTGAGACAAGCAAACAATTTCCAAAAGCTCAAAAGATCCAGAGAGTTAATGTCCGTCCAGGGTCTTAAAAAAGACAAGGCAACAATATTCAGGGAACAGGTCATACAAATGAGTCAGCAAGGTCAAACTGTTCTGTGCGTAGATAGACTCAGGAAGCAAACAAAGAACACTTACAGGGAACGTGGTCAGTAGGGAGACAATCCAAGACTGAGCAACAGGCACGAAACTGTGGAGGCTTATAAAGGAAACCAAACAAGACTCAGGTGGGACTAACGATCAGGTAAATGCAAAACAAGGAACATGGAACATGGAATAGGAAAATGACTCAGTAAAACAAAGGAAGAATGAGGACCCCTAGTGGCAAAAGTCCAAAAAGGTCCCAGATCCTCACAGAAATAACAATGGATAGGTAATGCACAATTTTAGCCGCTTGTAACGCACAGGGAGGGTTGCCACCCATGCCTGGAAATATTGATGACCTGTGCAATGGCCCATGATCTGAGGACTGTGCACTCTATGTTAGTCTACACAGTGAAAGAAAGCATAGAGCTGTACAAATGCAAAACTGTTCTTATTGCCATTTATATTTATGCACTTAGCAGACGCTTTTATCCAAAGCGACTTTTTTTTTCAACTATCAATTGTTCAGTGCCAGTCTCCCCTAGAGCAACTTAGGGTTAAGTGCCTTGCTCAGGGGCACAACGGTGGCAGCTGGGATTCGAACCCACAGTGGTTTACTGTGATGCATGTTTGCGTGAGATAAACTGGCCCTAAAAGAAACTAAAAGATTACATCCAAATTGGGACAAAACCTTTTATAAGACATCAGAATCAAAGCTCTACATAGTCCTGATCTCAATCCATGGAAAATCTGTGTTGGATATTCCATGATTGAAAACCCCACCATCTAGATGAGATGGAATAATTTTCCATGGAAGAATGACATATGATCCCACAAGTTAGGAGGCAGAAAGGTTACATTATTGACTCTTGATTGCTAGGGAGCAAATAATTCTGACCTTGTCCTTTTTCCATTTTATTACTAATTATTTGTTACCACTAGGGTACGTCTAGATCTCTAGGCTAGAACCCAGGAACATGATTGAGGACTGAGGACCAGGCTGAGGCATCAACACATTTATATATTTGGAAAAATCCTTAGTCCCCAGCATGGATGCTGCATGAGAAATCCTGCAGAAATCCTGGGAGCAGATTATGTGTAAGTGCTAAAAGAGAGAGAGGAGAAAGAAATCTGGATGGAGAGGAACAGACAAATCTAACCTTGCACTTAATATATCCATATGTAATCTTTGGAGGGAGAGTGGTTCTAGATTTGTCTTGCTCGTGTAGGATTAGTTGAGGCAGGTTAAGGAGGTGTCCTCTGATTGTTCCAGTTTCTGTTAGACAGATGGGAACTCTTCCCTATCATGTCAGTTTTCTTTTCTTTTGTAAAATCCTAGCTCCTGTTCCCAGTGTTAGTTAGGTGTCTCCCTGGATCATCCCCTTTCCCATTCCTACAGTTTCTTCATGTCATGTATGTATGTATATATTAATATTCATATTATGACAATTGCTTTGTTTTTTGTGTCTTTCTGTTTGTTTCTGTGTGCACATGATGATGTGTGACACATCAAACACACATAGGGGTGTGTGTGTCTGTATCTATGAATGAATGCTTGTGTGTTGTGGTGGGTAAATGTTACGCTCGGCTTTGCCTTGCTGCTGGACGGCCTTTTCTTTTGTCTGCATTGCTAATGGGTTGCTGTCTGACTGTCTGTCTCTCTGTGTGTCCAGGACCTGCAGTTGGAGCTGTAACCTGGCTGTGCTGGTTAATAGATAACTGACTTGTGAGGCCTTTTAAAATAGGCCTTTCTGCCTGCTCCCTCTCTGCTGCTCTAGACGTTCTTCTACAGCCTTGTTCCCTTTCATTGGCCTTTACTTACATCACGCTTCATTGGATATTGATACACATTACACATTTGGCTCATCACTGTATGTACTGATATGTCTTTGTTTCATCTAATAAACACTTATTGATAAGTCGTAGAAATTGGTGTGGTCTCCCTTTTATGTCATTACCGCTGTATGAGCCAGGTGGTTCTGACAGTAAATGTGCTTGTATGCATGAGCTACATTAACATTTGCTGAGTGTGTGTGTCTATATTAGTGTGTAGTGTGTGTGGGTGTGCAGTTTCAATAAACATTCATCCTGGTAGTGGCCTGGAGTGGGATCTATTTGTCTAGTATACTGAGGGCCTTAGTGAGGTGCATTATCCTTGACCTCATTTCTCTGTCTTATTTTCCTAATTACTCTAGACAGCTTACATAAAGCCCCTGTCCACCCCCACCCCCCCTCCCATCTCACACACACACATACACACTCCTGCCTCTGATCTTATATTTCATTGTAGTTGCCTGCAGGAACTTAGAGGCGCTTACCTGTACTCTGTTTCAACTTTGGCTCTAAACACCATTGGCTTGGATTCTGGATGTCCTATCCAACTGTCTTGGGTTTGTCTCTGTGTATGTCTCTGTTTTTGGGCTGTTTTTTTCCTGCATCTGTCTCTGTCAACACTCTCTCTCACTTCTTTCACTCATATTGCTGTCTTTGCCTATTATTGGTCTATTATGGTCCTGCTCTCTCTGCTCCTCATACATACATGCACGCACGCACACACCAAGAAAATCTTTGGTTAGGAAAACAGCAACAGATGCACATTTGTGCTGAGAGCTTGCTCCAAATTAGCAGCTAATGAGCTAGCATGGTGAAAGGTAGAAATATACTGATTCCAGCTGAGCTATAGATGTCTATGGTGATCAGATGCTCCATAGGAAAGCTATTCTGATGAGGGTCGGGGCTGCAGAAGAAGTCCAGGGTGGGTTAAAAACAGCTGCAGTGGGCAAACAGCTCCATCAGACTTATTTCAGTAGTGTGCATTTTGGAGGTGATCAGTGCCAGTTTCATGTGCAGATTGTTTCAAGGGCTCCTAGTGTTTGGCAAGTGTTAAGATGTGTATCAGATTTGGATCACTTTTGAGAGTAGATGTCAACTGTAAACATGTGGTCAAAGAAATCAGATATACTATGTACTGTATATCAGATGTGCACAGTGTATACAGGACCTATCAGGCAGACAGACACATGCTTGCACATGCTGGGTCTTGGTGTTCCTGTGTTCTAAGCCATGGACTACCCACTTGCCCAGGGCAAGGGCCTGACCTGCATTCACTTTGACTAATTATCCACAGTCTGCTCTGCACTGGGTGTCTCCACCTGTTGAGCAGAGCACTGTAGAGCAGAACAGAGCAGAGTGGAGCACACAGGCTTCACATCTGTTTGGACACAGAAGCCATGAAGTCTCAGGCCAGTTCAAAACACTGGCTTCCATTGCAATGAAGCTTGTTTGCTCCTATGTTCTCTGGACAGCATAACCAAAGGTATTTATTTGCTATCTCTCTCTCTCCCTTTTTTGAGACAGGCACTTATCAGGGTGGAGGGGTAGAATAAGGACTGGAGCAAAACACATTTGTTTCTTTGAGGGTAGAGACAGGGGGAAATGTGGTCCAAAACTGGGTCAAGTAATTATTTGGAAGTAAACATTTCCTTTTTGTTTGCGGCTTTCGATGCCTAGGAAAAACTAATTTTCATGCTTTTATTGAGAACACTTGTTGCTGCTGAAGTCAGAGAAAGATCTGGGATGTCCTGTACTGTGAAAACTGCGGAGATGTCTTTTCTACAGCTTGAAAATAAAACTGCATAAAACAACAAAACAAATTTCTCTGCCAAAGGATGCAACAAAATCACAATGACATGATGCAAGTTATAAATGTTCCTCCTGGGGCCATTGCATTGTTGTTTCTGGAAGTGTTTCTTGTTTTGTCACTTGCATCTCAAATGCACATTAAAACATCTTCAGAAACTTGACAAAATAACACCAAACAACAAACAGAAATTTCATGGAACCACTTTGAATTGTTTTCCAAGAAGCAATTAAAATGACTATATCTAGGTCAGAGTGACATTTCACAGGCATGGCTGCTTGGTAGGGCAGTGGACCCAGCCCTTCTGGGCTCCCAGGCTCTAAGCCAGTTTTCTGGTGTCCAGTCGCAGTGGGAAACCTTCAATTACAGTGTTCGGAAACCACCAACCAATCTGCTGACAGGAGGAAACGTTCCAGACCCAGGCGCTCCAACCAACACTCCAGTGACTGACAGCAGGATCTGCAGCAGCACGACAACCAGTGCACTCCTACTGATTATTGTCACAAACAGTCCTCTTATTTCTAATATATATGTAGCATACACATGTTTTTTTCTTTTTTCAGCATTGGTTTGTCCAGCTTACCATATTTATATTGACAATACAATCATTGTAAAATTGATACTGTAATATTAATACCTGCAAAACAATGACAATTTTTAATGAAAAAAAACAATTGCAATTTCTGCAATTGTAGTCAATTTATGGTGTATGGACGGACAATATAGTGAGTAGTTAGTCATACTAATAGCACTAGGATTTTTATTTTGCAACAAGGCCTGTGAACAGATTATGGTTTCTTTTACAAAAAGGATTGTGTAGTTAGCTTTCAGCTGTGAGTAGTTTCAAATGGTCAAGAGTCGAGCACTGTTACAGAGATGCTGTGCCATTTTTAGTCACAGGATTCTCAGGAAATTACCTGGGATTACATCATAGATTGTGATATATTGCAGGCTGCTGTTATTGTTTATTTATGAACATGCTGGTACAGTTAATTTGTTTGTCTTATGTTGTGCTGATTGGAAATGCTCCCACAGAACAATAAATCAAATATGTATGTATGCACAGACACACAGAGCCATAGACATAAGAGCATACACACACGCACACGTGTAAACACACACACACACATTTGCATGCATGCACTCACACACAAATGTTTTTCATTTACACTTACATGTCCTCACATGTACGCTACACATTTACAAAGGGCATCACACCACTGGCCAGAATGATGTAGTTCAATGGTGACACAGGATAGCACAAACATGGCTGTCAAGAGTGCAGACCCACAACAGGAAGCCAAGCAGTCAACAAGTACGTGTTGAGGGCAACATTCTCCCATGGACTCCAGCACTTGAGGTAAGGCATGTTGTTTCTCAATGACTGCTGTAGACAGCTGGTGTGCTTACATTTGGCGGCTGCTTTTAATATTCAAAATGTCCCGGAAAAACATTCCGGATGCACTCCTCATCTTGGAAGGTACTAATTAACATTTTCCCATGGCTGCTGACATCATTCACACAAAGGCTGCAAGTTATTGCAATCTTGCGCTGCGGCTTCACATCACATAAACCACTGAAGCATATGTACAGATTAGAAATGTTCAGTGCAATGAAACACAATTGCCCTGCTTGTCTACACTTGTAAATGGAGATCACACTTGGCTGTAACAACATGGCTCTCCAATGCAGTTTTTAATCCATACTGAAGGATTTAGAAGCTATTTGGTAAAGGTGAAGAGAAATAAATACGAATGGTCTTCAGCTAGGCTGGTATGTGACTTGAAGCGAAAGGCTGGGTAAATTTGTCTAGATGGAAATCAATTACTTGACAATGATGTCATTGTGGCTACTGGTACTGATAGTTTCCATGTGTCTTCAGGGGTCTTGTAAAGCCCCCCATCTGTCCCCCACTCTTTTCCAGTGTGAAATGAGAAGCAGAGAGGAGAGAGGAGACCCAGCTCAGGGAGGGAGCCCAGCAGCAGCAGCAGCAGCAGCAGGGCCTCAGCCTCCACGGACCTCCTGTCAGATTCATATCTTCATCTGATTAGTGCTTTCAGCATGTTGCAGAGTGAGAGACCAGATGCAGATCCTTTGTGCTGATTCCTACATGGATTCTTCTCAATGAGCTCACTATGGAGCACTATGGAGCTATATTTCAGCTGACCCCCCCCCGCCACCAGCTCGAAAGAGATGGAGATTCCTCTTTTCTCATCCTCTATCTCCCAGCTTGAGCTCTGAATCCAAACTTTAGGCACTACAGAGATTCCAGCTAGATGTAAATTATAAATGACAAATGTTAGATGAAAAAAATGAAAAAAAAAAACATGTTTTGACAGTGTTTTGTATAGAACCCTGTTCGTTTCAGTCAAGTGGTTCCTTTCTAGAGTCCTCAGACCACAGAATTCCATCCTCATGCTCCCCTTTCAAGTGCACTGTCCTCGGCTGCAGGCTATTGCTGTGGCTCACGTCTCCTGTCTTTGACTGTCGCCCCTTGACTCAGTTTGACCACCACAGTCTCTCTTTTTGTTTTACACACACACACACACACACACACACTATTGGTAGCTGTGACAGACACACAAACTAAGCCTCGCAGGGATGAGTCGTGCCTGGTGGAGAGCACCGCAGAGAGCACTCTGACTCAGACGTGTATTTTGTCTCTGTGGGCTGCCTGTTCACTGTGTCCTGCAGGTCTCCATCTCCGCCAGCAGAACAATCGCAGCCTAGTCACCACACACTCGCACGCAACGTTGTCTGTCTGTGGTCGTGCGGTGGGGTCTTCCTGGAGACGCTCTGGGGCTTTGGTAGAAGTTTGCTTTGTGCTTTTCACGTGTGTTTCGCACTTTGGCCCAGTCCTGTTACGCTGTTTTTTGAATTCTGTGTTGTGTCTGTGTGTCATTATACCACTGCACTTGCATCTACATTTGAAAAAAAGCCTCAACACAACACGTGACGTGCACTATACACTTCCACTATTCTGGGAAAAATGTGAGCGTGAATGTGGAAATTTATAGCCTCTGTTTGTGGTTTATGGTATGACACATACATATCACTTAGGCCTGGGCAGGTCACACACACACATTTTCTCCTCATGCAATATTGGCTGGATCAGAGCACCGCATGCACACCCTCACCAACACTTATCTCACGCAAACTCCACAGACATTTTACAAGCAAGAGGGGAGATATATACGCCCAACTCCCCCCTTTGGCCTCAAAGTGTGAGGAGAAGAGGAGGAGGAGGAGGTGATGGAGGAGGGGTAGGCATAAGTGTATCCATGGCTTTCATATTTCAGGCATTCCTGGCCTCCCCTCCTTCCCTATCTATGCCCATTCTCACTCACACTTCACTCGTCTGGGTGGGAGGCCAGCTCAACTCCCCATCCTTCATACGACCTCAGCTAATATTAACATTCCTCAGTGCCATCAATCCAAACAAAGCTGTCAGGGCCGTGAAGTCTACTAATCATGGAAGCTTTTGACTGAGGGACTAGGCTGGCTCAAGTAATCTCTCTGGCAGACATATTACATGTGACAGCAGACATGAGAGGAGCTTCACTTTGTCTGGGCTGGTGGAAAAACCTCCCCAAACTGGGGCTCTGAATCCCCAGGTGAGGCTGGAGAAAGGGTGGCAGACACTTAAACACATGAGGCGCATGCCACAGATCTTCATATACTAGGAGTTTTTCAAATTATATTTAGATATCATTGTGCTGCACCAGTTGTGGCTACACATGAACACATCTATCTATAAATACAAGAAACATCTGTCTTTGTCCCAGGAATCGCTCTTGAACCATTTATGTGACTGACAATTTGGTGTAGTACTGAATCAGTGTGGAGGTAATCTGTCGACTCCTGTGCTCAGTAGCCCATCATGTTTTGGTGTCTACGACCGCATTTACATTGTCAGTTAAAAATTCAGTTTTTTTTTGTTTTGTTTTGTTTTGTTTTGTTTCGAACCATTGTTCCAATCTGTGTCAGGAGAGAGTAAACAGTAAAAAATGGGTGGATCACATGGATTCCGGCCAGATCGGATTTAGGCCTTTTCATATGTGGTAATATATCAGATATGGATTGGATATATTTTTATTTGACTGCAGTCTAAACAGACAGATAGAATATTCCCTATCAATGTGTTTCATACATGATAAATGTGAGAAGGAAGTTATATTCTATGTTTTGACACAGTAATGTTGTTTATCTTCATTGCACTCAGAGAAAAACTGAATGCTTAATTTGCCCTGGTTCTCCTCATACACACAAAGAAGCCGACATGCGCTTTCACTTTTAACAACTAACTTGAAGCTGCTCATAGTCCTACCTCGAACTTTCCTCCGCACTGGGTGATGTCAGTTTCCTATTGTTATGTTTCCCCTTCACATCCTCAAGCTTCATTTCGCACGGCTATCTGATTCACGCAACAGGGCAAATGGGTGGACCAGTAATTGTGCCTGAACTTCCTTATGTATGGATATGATTTGTTACTTTGTTATCATGTACCTAATATTTTAAATTATCAGACTTTATATAGTTATGAGAAAAACTAAGCGTACATAATAGGCATACACGATCAGAGTATCTCAATGCATGTAGGCTGCGATAACAGCCTATGGTTCTAAAAGTCACCAGCAGGATTACTTCAGTTCTCTATCTGGGGAGTGAGCAGTACCTTCTACACATGCAGGTTGTTTCAGGACTTCCAAGTCTCTGGCAAGTGTAAATAGGCGAAAATCGCGTTTTGGACACTTTTGAAAATACTGTATTGGCCCGAATATAAGACGATCCCGAATATAAGACAACCCCCCCTTTCTAAACCCATTTTGGGGAAAAAAGAAAACTTTTTTTGTGGACCAAATTTTGCCTTATATAGTATATTATTTTATTTGAAAGTGCTGGTGACAACTCATTGGAAAATATCAGCATTTTTTAACATCATTACTATAAATTAAAGCATGAGATCAATTCATGTGGATAAATTTGTCACATTTAAATTGAATGAATACTAGGCTACCATATGAATGATAATTTTTCATGAAAGTGCAAACAATACACTATAGGCTTTCTGCCAGGCAGTAAACCGTATGCATTAGGTTACTAACTATAGAGGTCTGCATAGAGGCAACAGCCTTGCGTGTCAAAGGGGGAGTTGGCCCTGACTGCGATACATAACGGTGATTCGCTTCTTTCATTTCCACCGCACAATTGATTTTCAACATTTGATTTTCAACCTTTTTGAGAAAATGTAACCGGTGTTGTCGGAAAACACGTCTGCTCAGCATTGCCTATCTGTATGAATGAGTTTTCCTTAGTTTGATCATAGACTACAGCTGAAAAGACCATTTTTCCTTGAAGTCTGTGCAGGCGTTGGGCAAGACTCATTCAGTCACGCAGTCACAGTCCATTGCGCCGCATTGGGGACTTCTGTATACCGAATACGATCGGATATGAAGTGCTGGCTTTGTGCGCATCTAAACACCGTATCCCGAATATTATCAACACCGTGTCAAAGAATAGGAAGTGCATGTAAACCCAGTCATTCTTCTACACCACTCGTTGCACACATATTCATAACCATATTCATAACCAGCGGTGGTTGTACTACTGCCTTAAAAGCCCCATACTAACCAAGGCATATTAAGATCAACAACTAACTTACTCACTGTGAATAAACAGTAATTAGGAGTTCATATGGAGAAATTCTTAGTTAATGGTCTATTATGGGTAGACAAATAGCCAACAAATGGTTAGCACGTTACTAATTTGCATGTTAATAAGCTGCTAGTTAATAGAGAATATGTGTGCCCTAATCTAAAGTGTTATATATGCACATACTACACATATCATCAGTGAAATATGAATCATCCAGACTGGCCTAACTCATTTGCTTCCTCTGTCCACATACACCACAATCATCTCTGCTGAGTGTCATCCCTGCCTTTTACTTGCTGACTTCTTTATCACTAATCTTCCTTAGTGGACTGTGACCAACTTCACGCGAGGCCCATGCCAGGATCGACTCTCCTTCCTAGAATATCTGTGACTTACCCCTCTATGCCACTGTGGTGGGTTTGACTTCTTATATTAATTTAACCTCCTAACCTGAGACCAGAAAGTAGAGTGGCTGCTCCGCTCAAAGAGCAAACCAAAAACACAAGTAGTACCTGTGATCCTGAAGTGATGCAAAGATCTGTTGTGGTAGAATCCAGGGAGCCCTTATGTTCCTTGTGGACCTGGCAGCACTGTCAATTAATTTCTCTTCCATTCACCTTATTCAGCTAAACGGCAAATTCTCTTTCATCCTAGTGAACACAGTCCACAGTCCTTGCACACTCAGGACTATGTCAGCTGATACCGTGTCTAAAACATGTTCAGCCAAGAGCGGGCTTCTCACCGTACAAAAATTGAGAAAAACTCAAAATACACAGCAACTGATAACGTAGTTCTCAGGCTGACAACTTCTGTCAGTTAAATTTCACTTCTATAGCCTAGAAATGGACAATACCTGCATGGTTTTGTAACTTTCTGTATCAGGGAGAGACTAGCCGTCTGTACTCTGCCATCATCTCTTTCTCTCTCCCTTAACTCCCCTCCTTCTGTTCTAATAGCTTTTAGCTCAAAGGTCACTACACATTCAACCAATAAAATGTACAGAAAAAAGATAATGAAAATGAATATATTCCAGCAAAACACATTCAAATTTCAATACAAATTTCAACACAAAAATATAGCACAAGGCTACACACATATGGCCTGACTACCATATAATGTTGTTGAACAATATTATGGATATATTATTATATAAATATATTATCATATTTGGCTCAGCCAAAACCATGGACAAATGGTAGTCTATCATTTATCCTAACTACTTTTCCTGCATGACCCCTGGCTGTTGGGTTGGCCCCTTGAGCTGTGGATCTGCCCAAGGTTTCTTCCTTGAACAACTACCATAAGGGAGTTGTTCCTTGCCCCAGTTGCACTTGGGTGCTCCTTTTTCATGTCTGTAAAGCACCATGAGACAATACTATTGTAATGGCGCTGTATTAATATAAATGAATTGAATTTAATTTAATATTGGCTGTCATTAGTAGCACCTCCACCTGGCTGGAATCTATATCATCACAAATTCAAGGAACCCTCACATATGTAACTGGGCTACCAGAACCCTGGAAGTCATAGTTTGTATGCAACTGCCCTACTTAGTATAAAATATTAAAAGCATTAAATATCAATGAAGAAAGCTAACTAAAAGCAATACCTCTGTCTCTCTTACACACACACACACACACACATATACACACACACACACGCACACACAAAAATTCACTCACTCATTCACTCACTCATACATACGCACAAACTCACACACATACATATTCTTTCAGTTAGTTTACATCACCCCAGGCTGAGAAGCTGCTTCTCATTGAGACAGATGCCAGTTCAAGTCCAGCCACATTTTATAAATGAATCATTTCCTCAACTCCAGCCTCTCAGTGGGAGAAGCACATGCAGATCCTCATGTAGATCCTCACATCAGCCCTCCATCTATCTGAATTCTTTTGCCTAAATACAAAGAATGATTTACACCCAGGAAGAGATGGACAGATGGCCTGGCTTCTCCTTTACATAACACATTCAGCTTTACTTTAAGAATTCATCATGAGTAGCAGTTACTGATTTCAAAACAGGACAAGATGACTGTAAGTGGAGTATATCCACCTATCACTATCCCCAGTTATTCTTCAGAAAGTGTCATCCTGTGGTTGAATGTTTTGTCTCAGTCCATCTGGCTGTTAATTACCACTGTTTGTAGTTCATTTGTTCTGGTTTTATTTGATAGCCTTAGCTTTGATATTGTAAAGATTTGATGCGACTATAAATAATGAATTGCTTGCTATTCAAAAGAAGCTTTTCAGATACAGTCATAAGACTGAGTCCTAAGATTGAGCTGTACATCATTGTGAAATATGGCAATTAAAGAAGTATACAGTAAGTTTGTGTCCCCTCTCTAGTTTGTTTTGCTCTGAGTGGCTCTCTGAGCTCTAGAAAGGGTCTCTGCAGGGTATAATTACTAAATAGTACACTGTGCTGAACTTATGTAAAATATATGCCTGTCACTAAGCAATGTTTGAGTCATACTTGGCTCTACTGGCAGTGACTCACGTTACTCTGGATTGTCTTTGTGGCCTGGTAGCCCAGCAGGAGCAGATTACCACAAGGATTTAGTGGATCTGAGAAAATGAGTTAGCTAAACTTGTTGCAGTTTTATTGGCTGTCTCAAGCCGCTTCTCCTTCCTTATTCTACTTAGCACTCTTACGAGCTGCTTCCCCACACATGGGGTTGTTTCTTGCTATGCATCCATAGTCCTAACCCTTGCCCCCATCCTCATCAATTTAAGGTTTTATTTTTTTCATTTTGTGGTTTCGTAGCTTTAATGCAGAACAACAAGTGAGATGCAACAGTCAATCTAAAGTTAGTCTCACTGAGTTCTCATGACAGTAAACACCACTGAACTACTACATGCTCACTTACATCACGTTATTTACAAAGTGTTTATGTGGTGCTCTTGTGTGGTAAAGCATGGTGAAGTCTATTCAAGTCGAATCCTTAATCTATCTTCTGATGGCCTGATACATTACAGTTTCTTTCAATTACTTTAGCACAATTTGAAAAATGTTTATTTTTCAAAAGACTGTACACTATTAACACAGTACTGAGTAGTAAGATACCCCCACATGCTTTGCAAGCTTCAGACCCATCCAGTTATTTATACACTTTTTTGTTGTCATGTCACAAACAGACCTGATAACTGTGGAATTCTTTTGGTTTTGTTGTTGAAAACAATTGGGAAATGACAGTTGTCTGACAGTGCCTTGTGGTAATGAGAGCAATGTCAAAAAGCAAGAGTGCATTCTAAGGGAATGTGAACTTTTTCTGGCGTAGCCCCCACCCTACCCCCAGCTTTACCCCAGCTCACCCTAATAAGTGCAGGCCTGTTCTCCGGCACGTACCCCTCCTCCCCTGGACCTCTGTGCAGCTGGGCCTGCAGGACTTGGCAGCTCTCCTCTGATGCCCTGCTACAGCACAGTGTGTGTGTGTGTGTGTGTGTTTGTGTGTGTGTGTGTGTGTGTGTAAGAGGGGGGGGCGTGTGTGTGTGTGAGTGTGAGTGTGAGTGCGTGTGTATTAGTGTGTATGTAAGAGAGAGAGGGAGTGTGTGTGAGTGTGTGTGTGATTGGTGGGTCACAAGGCCAGAGCCATTACACAGGTGTGCTAGTGTCTGCATGTAACTGGACCCTGCCAAGCACCCTAGGGAGGGTCATTCTTTACGCTCGACTGTTCTTCTCCCCCGCTGTCCTCTGTCTGCTCTGACTCAACACACAGAGCTGCTTTCTCCTTTTCTGCTTTTCTGCATCACTCCATCACCCCTTATCTCTGCCTTCTTTTATCAGTCCCTCCATTTCTTCCTATCACTTAATTTTTTCTCTCTTTCTTTCTTATTCTTGTTCTTTTACTCTAATCTTCCTGTTTACAGTAACCTTCCTCTTTTTCTTCTCTTTCAAACTTTCATCTCTGTCTCTCTTTTTTCTTTTACTTTGTGGTAATTTCTTTCTACCCCCCCTCCGTCATTCACTGTCTGTCCTTCCTTCCTCCCCATCTTTCTCTATCTGTTTCTCTCTTTCTCCACTGGAGTGTGGAAGTGGCCCTACAGTCTGCATGTGCAGTAACCGTGGTCGTGTTCTTTGGCCCCTAATCCGCTTTCCTAGGGCTGTTTGGCTTGGCAGCAGGCCCTCATGTGTGGAGAGGCAGCTCCCTGCATCGGCTGGCCTGCAGGGCCCACTGTTAGGACTGCTTTCATGTAGGTTCTGCTTAACTTCTCCAGGATGCCTGACCTTTCATCACTGGTGTTCACACACACACACACACACACACACACACACACACATGCACGCACATGCACATGCACACGCACACGCACATGCACACGCACACAAACAAAACCACATGCACACACACACACACAGTATGTACGTACATACATACCTACTACACAAACAAACCCTCCCTCTCACACAAGGACAAGCACATGTGAAAGAAGAATCAAACTCTGGGGAATATTTGAAAGAGGAAATGTCTTTTTTTCTAAATCCCCTTTTACTGGTGGCTCACAGATCACAGATCTCCTTACATCCAATTCAGAGGCTGTTCAGGTCTAGCAAAATTGTCCTGAAAATTGGATTGTTGCTACATCACTGCCTCACTCTCCTATTCATACAGCCATTCTGTAGGGTTAACCCTGTGGTGCTGAAACACAAGGTGTTCTATGTGGTTAGGCACACAGAGGTGTGAGTACTGAAGTAAGCCTTTGGGAGGCCTTTCATTTGGATGCAAATGTGACCAGAGATGTATAGTAACTAAGAAAAAATACTTCACTAAAATACTTTCCATCAATCTGTCAGCTTTACTCCTCTACATTTTTTGATTGGAAGCGTAGTCGCATGTAGATGAAATTGAATTTGGTGGTCGAAAGAGTGACTGCAACAAAGTTTTGGGGTAGCTGACTTGTGCTGACATGTGCAAACAACAAATTCTCCAATAAACCTGTAGATGTGATGCAGGCACCATTTTCCATTCTTACTGTGCGTGTGTGTTATGTTTTTAGGTTTCTTCTAAAGTTTGATGAAAGCTACATCTTTTAAACTTTTTTTTGTTACCCTAGTTGTACTTTTACTTTCATTACTTAAGCCCATTTGATTATAGATTACTTCTCGTACTTAAATACAGTTAATACAGGATATTTTTAGACCATTACTCGAGTAACATGCTAGTGGGTGACTTGGACTTGTAGCAAAGTAATTCTTTGGTAGGGTATTTGTACTTTTGCTCAAGTGGGATTTTC
Source organism: Tenualosa thibaudeaui (assembly GCA_027481765.1). NCBI lineage: Eukaryota > Metazoa > Chordata > Actinopteri > Clupeiformes > Clupeidae > Tenualosa > Tenualosa thibaudeaui. Next base: position 1,278,352 of record JAIFZK010000013.1, on the reverse strand, counting down.
GGGTACTTTATACAACACCGCATGTGAGAGTATCGGCTTCCTTGATTGAATCTAATTGTGGTCATGTGCTCAGGGTTCCTGAATTGATTCAGTCGAGGCAGCTGGCCTAGCAGAATGTTCAGTGCCATCATTGTGCCGACTGCCAACTGCGCAAAGCATTTGAGCTATGTGCATTCTGAGGGCACTGGTTTTTCACTAGTCTTCCATTAAGAGTTTGGGGGCGAGCCTCTGCCAAGCACTAGAGTGGAGCAGATGCTTTAGGTTCCCTCCATTCCAATTCTAGAAAAAAGTGCAAAAGTCACTCTGTGCTCCCATGCCCACATTTGCTTGCGCACTCAGTTCAGCATTTGACACAAAGTGTTTATTTAAGATTCATTCTGGCATAGCTTTGCTGGATGTCCATGCTACAATTGCCATTCATCACATTCCCCTCAATTCACTATTTACAGGCACAGTATTTTTTGTTAGGATCAATTTGCTTATGAAAGTAAATAATGATCTAACTGGCTCTCGTATAAAATCTCATCTGCCATCTGTCATCAACTTTCAGAAACACACTTCTGATTAACCATGGGGAATTTTGAAACAGCACGTACAGTATCATTATTTGGAATAGCCACATAGCTAAGTGAAAATTGTACAATGTTTAACATGAGAAATATAGTCGGGAATGTAAACAGAATCATATAGACACAGACTGCATTTGCTCAAATATAGTGCAGAGTTCTATGTTGGATCGTTTCTGGAAGCACACAAGGTCCGGGATTGCACTCGCTGTCTCACTGTCTTGCTGTGATACGTCCAAGGCTGGTCTGTGCTCGGGCCAGTTCCGAGGTTTGTCATGAATCTCCGCTCAGACTGCGCTGGCTGGCTTGGTAATTCTTTTGTGCCTGGGCCAACTCCTTGTGTATTGTATTTTGCGCTCGTCCAAGAGGCAGCTTGGTTGCCAGTACTTGTCCCAGTTCACCAGAGGAAGGCCTCTGCACACACACACACACACACACACACACACATACACACATACAATGTACAAAAAAGAATAATGGTGATTAGCTGATAGACTAAGACAAAACTAGTTGCACTGAAGTGATAACATTTTCTTGAACGAGAGGCAAATCTTTTTAATTGATACTTAGCACCACGGACACTTAACACATCAGAAATACATCAGGTGGATATGTGGCCAGTGTGAGTTTTTCCTGGTGTTGAACTGGACTGTGTGTGACAGCTTGTGTGTGTCACTGGTGCTGACGACAGAAGCTTGATGAACTTGAACACATCTAGAACTTTCAGGGGAGGTTATGAGGTTACTTAAACAACTGCCTTGTCACAGTTCCTCTCTTCTCCCTGCCTCTCTCTTTACTCTCTTTTTCCTCTCCATCCTGCCCTTCTTCTCTGTCCGCAGCTGGCTGCACTTTGAGCTCCTAAGTGACCGTGAGCTGGTGGTGACATCACTGGCCCTCCAGGGGGGATATCTTAGGAGCAGATCTACAGGCGAAACATTACGCACTTAATCCTCTCATTAGCTCGCACGTGGGAGCACAGGGCAGGAGAGGGTCAAGCAGAGGCCTCTTTCTCTCTCTTTCCATCTCTCTTTCTCTCACTTATTCCTTTTTCTCTCTCATTGCTTCTCTTTCTATTGCCACTCTCTCCACATTCCTCCTGTTACCCTTTTTCTTTTTCTAACTCTCCTTTCTTTACTCTCTCTGATCACCTCTCAAGCTCTCTCTTGCTCTCCTTGTTTCATATTTTCGCTCCCCAGCTCTCTCCACTGTCTTCCCTCCTGCCCCTTGCTTTCCCTCAGTCATGGGGCAACTCTGCATTAAACTGACACTGATTTCTTGCTGGTGAATTTTGACCGTGACAAAAGACCAAGTGTTCAGAGTTAGCTAAAAAGACACACTGCAATCACTGCACTGCACACGTGTATGCCTGTGTGTGTGTGTGTGTGTGTGTGTGTGTATGTGTGCTTATGTATGTGTGTATTACTCAAATGATTAGTGCTACCCAGAGTCTCCACTACCCCCCTCTCTCTTTTCCTCCTTCTTCCTCCTTGTGCACATGCATAGACTTGTGTAACTGACAAAGTTTGGGACAAAAATGTGAAGACATCTTGATCTTGGTCCAGTTACAACTGGCAACTGTTTTAGATTATGACAGATTGGAGGAGGGTTGCCACCAACCAACAGGACATTCACTTTCCTTTTGCTCCTCATTTATCACACAGCTCCCTCCAACTCTGTGGTTTTGAGGCTAAATAGGGTTGGTAAGGAGTTTGAATATAAAAAGTGGAAATGATGTGTGCAAATGTGAGGTTAGTTCATAAATGCATTATCTAAATGCATTCAAAACAATCAGTTGCAGTAATTAAACATTGCAGTAATTTGCTCATTTGAAGAATACTGCTGTGTAGCAGGAGAATACTGTTTTAGTGTAGTCTTATTGCACACCAGCCATTTAGGGTTCATTGGGGTTTTTCCAGGTTTGCCTCCCGGGGTCAGTGGACATCACAATGTCTGTCCACTGTGTCCTTTGATGTGGGTGGTAAAATGGGCTTTGGGGTCATTGCTGGGGGACGCAGTGGGAGAGCGGAGACATCCATGGCCTGTGTTTGGGAATGTTTGGTCCTGTGGTGAGACCATTATCTCTCACTATCTTACCATTGTTTTCTCAGCTGGGTGAACCAATGGATAGGAGGAGCTGAAGGTCCTGGTGTGTGTGTGTGTGTGTGTGTGTGTGAGGGCAGTGGATGTGAATTGGGTTGTTTGTTACCTAACATATCATAGTATAGGTAATCTCATATCACAATAACAGTACTTCTCCCAGAAATAAAATATAAATATTATATAAAATACAAATATTTAATACGCATGCGAAATATAAAAGTTATTTGAATAGAAAAGTCTTTGGTGTAGGCCCAGTCTGTGGTCCAGGATTTTGAGAATATTGACCTAGCATATCCTACCTGAGTTAGGCTGGCAGGAGCGGAGGCTACCCCTCCTGGACAGGAGGACAGGGACCCAACTGGCGGTGGTGGGGAGGGAGGTGGGGATTTCAGAATGCAGGTACCTAGGGCAGCAAGAGCATGAATGTTAGACGGGTCTGTATAAGACAGGTAAGTACAAGTGACTGGACAAGCTGTGAATGACATAAGTCTTCCAGGTGGAACTTATGCTAAAGCTTTCATATATCAATTACCAAGCCGTGGTATAAGACAATAGCCTATAGACAATAGAATATGGCATACATGTATGTGCCCATGCTTGTGTGATTGTCCATTTGCATGTGGTTTGTATATTTGTGTGTGTTTTTATATGTGTTTGTTTGTCTGTTTCTGTTCGTGTGTGAGTGAGTGATTGTTTTTACTGTTTGCATAAGCACTAGAGATTCTTTCCAAAAGAACAACTGGAGAGCGTCTCCAAAAGAATAAACTGCAGACTGTCAGGTCTCATGCACACATGTCCACGGCCGTGCAGAGTTCTCTCACGGAAACTCTTTCTCTTGGGCTTGGTTCAGTGCCTTTGCTTTTTGTTTGTCTTGTGTGATGTCCCTCCCTGTCTCCAATTCATCAGCCTCTTCATACCCCACCCCCTTATGTTCTCTCTATGACAGGCTCAGACATAGTCAGACACATCCTCTAAATGTTTGTGGTCATATTCAAAATCACACCAGAAATATTTCTAAAAACATCACTCAATAGAGTCAATATATCTGTATTGTGATGAGATCAATCCAAGACCTTACTTCTCTGCCCTTAAAGTAATATCATATCAGTTTAGAATTTGTTGTATAGGCTCTCCATCATGTATGTCACACTGATAAAATGTCACCACAAATGGTCTTTGTGTGTGTGAGTGTGTGTGTGTGTTGGTTGTTTTGTGCATCCTGAGTCAAACAAGAGTGATGCTGGGCACACGAGGATATGTGATTTTCCATTTGCACACAGTGGTCTCCTTACTGAGGTGTATGTCTCTGCATGTTTGCATTATGTATTTACATATATTTATTTATCATTTATCAAGTAAATAGAGGTTTCAGTCACCGAAAACGTTTGAAAACTCTGAAAACTCTGGCTTCAGACACCATGTTTAGATGTTTAGTGTAGTTTCAGCACTGTGACGTGATGATCTCTCCTTGGTTTTCAGATCGCTGGTTGGGTGTCTATATGTTTGACAGCCTTCCTTGGCTGTTTTTGAGCATTGTGTAAATGGAATTATTTTCTAATACGAAGGAGAATATACCCGTTTTCATAAATAACCAGGTACGTGTAAACAGAGCGTCTCTCTCTCTCTCTCTCTCTCTCTCTCACACACACACACACATACACACTCATTCCCTTCTTCTTAAATCTGCTGCCCTTCTCTCCCCATAAATTTCACAAAAGAAAATTTGGTTTAGAGGCTCTGTTGTTTTTAAAGCACATTACCCCCGCACCCCCTTCACTCCCTGTCTCTTACCCCCACCCTCTGTAGCTGTTGGCAATGGCCTCTGGCAGCTCCCAGCAGCTCTGGGATGCAGAGCAGCTTTGGTGGGACAGAAGGGCATGTGTGTGTGTGTGTGTGTGTGTGTGTGTATGTGTAGGGGGGAGTTTATTTGTACTGGCAGTCCAGAGGAGCTCTACCTTGGAGGCTTTAGGCCACAGAGGCCCATATATCTTACCTTCTGGCAGCTTGGGCAAGGCTGGAGTTGTAGGGGTACAGGTTGTCCTGAGTGCGTGTTTGTGTGTGTGGAGGGGTGGAGGGCAGTAGTGGGGAGGGGGTGGTGATGAACCAACCAGGGGAAAAGATGAAGGGACTCGGAGAAGGATGGTGATTTGGAGAGAGAGAGAGAGAGAGAATAAAAGAGGGAATGAGAGTGAGTGAGGATAGAAGGATGGAGAGAGGCAAGGGCCCTTCAAAAGGAAGGAAAAAGGAGAGAGCAAGCGAGACAGAGGGAGGGAGAGAGGAAAGGGCCCTTCACAAGCAGGGAGTCAGCCAAAGTCCAGGCCTCCCTTTATGGCTTATCCACTGTTCTGCACTCTGAGAGCTGAGATCCACAGCACACACTTGGACTCATGGGTCTCTCTGTGACCACTTCATTTGGTGTGGAGTAGTGTGCGTCTGTGTGTGAGTGTGTGTGTGTGTGTGTGTGTGTGTGTGTGTGTGTGTGTGTGTGTGTGTGTGTGTATTTCTGTGCTTGGTGTGATCTGTGGGCCATTGAGACATGAACGGTCCCCCTCAGCCTCATTAGTGAAACCACTGGCACCTGCAACCATGATTGCACTGCTGGTACTGGATGGATGGATAGATGGATAGATAGATGGATGGATGGATACATTGGCTTCTTGGAGAAAATCACGAGATATGAGATTTATTACTTTTTTCATATACATAAATCCCCTTGTTATTGAATGCTTTCAACCAAATAAGAAAAACTGTTATTCTTTGATTGAGTGCCACTCATTTTGAAAGCTTTGCAGTGGTTAAGTGGCCCCCTTCAGTTGAAAAAAGTCAGAAAAGAGTTCCAGCAGATACTTTCAAAGCACACCAGTCCTGTGTGCCAATTCGGATACCACAGTCCCCGAGACAAAGAACAGTTTGCGGATACAGGCTCTCACCAGACCACTATTCACTGCTATTTATTTGATTAGGTTCGAGTGGGAAACGGAAACATAGTAAACACAGAATGGAGTTTTGTCATCAAATTCCTCTGAAATGGTTTGGACTCTTGGCTCAGGATGGTCTTGGAGCCCCCACAAATGTGCTCTCTACTGATTCTCCTCACCCTCCCCAGTCCCCAGATTCCATCTTTGTTTTCAGAAAGGATTCGCTTCCCCTTTAAGCGTTTAACATTGTATAGAGAGCCATCTATTAGAGCAATTAAAAGAAAGCCAGCAATTAATTCTCCATCCTGCCATCCAGCCTGACTCAGTCATTTGTCTTCATCTGAAATTCTTGGGATTGGATTCCCTTTTTCACACTCTTTGTGAAGTGTGCTATAGGTCTGGGAGAGGCTAAGAAAAGACTTGATAGCAGGTATTAGTCCTGTAACGTCACTCTGTTGTACTATCGCTTTTCCTCTTGCTCCCCCTCATCCCCTGGAATGAAATGGAGGGAAAATATAAAACTGATAAGAATACCATTAAAGACACTGATTTTTGTCAGCAACAGATGCATAGTGTGGGCCTTTCAACACCGTCTGAAACTGCTGTGCAAGCAGGTGGTAAATAGTTGTCTGCACTTTGTTTGCACTGAAATTCCATCATTGAATTCTTCCTCTCTTCCAAATCTCGGGGTGTCTGAGTGGAAGCTGTCGGGATGTTTGAGGACGGACTCATGGTGTGCAAGGTTGTTAATGTGGCCATCATGATCCAGGTGGATAGTCAGGCCTTGCTGTCTGAGTTTAAAGATTAATGATGGTGCTCACTGCTCTCTGAGTGGCTAAACCGCTTTCCATGCAAGCGCTGGAACTTTCAAGCGTTAAATACACATGCAATAAATGAATGCTATTTTCCAACCTTGTGTAAATATCTACTGTTTACTGCCAGAACATGCAAATGTGCAACAGAGAGAGAGTTGGGGAAAAAGGGGAAGGGACAGACATACTTTCTTCCCTCTTTCTCTGTCTTGTTCTCACGCACACTCACACATACACATACACACACAAGGTTTCTCTCCCTTTCATTCTCTCTGTGTCACTCAATTTCTTTGTCTCACCCTTACTGTGAGCAACAAGGCTAGACCGTGCGTGACCACCGCTTGGTTTCATACTGCACCTTTCAGGCAGTAAAGGTCTAATTATCTTATGTAATGAAATGGCATCATCCAGGGACAACCAGCACAATGCCATTACCATTTGTTGTTATGAGCCACGTCCCACAGCTTTGAATCTTGAGTTGAGTTTGTGCTGACACCGGAGCAAGCTAAAGCTTTTACTGTAGTACAAGCTCACTTCATCTTGAAATGAAAACTTTGTTATGTATTTGTTATGTTATGTAAGGTTGGTTTTATGTATGTGTAAAAGTTATAAATCAGTGATGTGTGAGCAATTCAAATTCAGATATGTTCTTCATATTTCATAAAGTCATACTTATTTTATTCTAATGAATTTAACCAAGTGCACTGAAATACTGTCAACGACCTTTGTATGATAAATTTAGATAACAGCTCAAATGCAAAAATGACATGGAATCACAAAGTTAAAATTGTTATTTTAAAAGTATCATTTTGAACATTTCTGTAATAACATTTTGGAAAGATTTTTGTTTAGGTCAAAACCTGTCATTAACTATAAACTTTAAAATTGCAATTACTAAAAAACATTTTTACTTTTTTAATTTCTTATCTCTATCAACGTTATAAAAACGCTGTAAAAAGTGCTAAATAAGTAAATGTGATGTGACATGACTTGATGTGTCATTTTACTGTAACTAAAATATTTCAAATTCAGCACCAGTCCTATGACTGACTTACAGAGCTCTGTCCAAAGCCCGCTGGCCTGAAGTCCTCCTGCTGTGAATGCAGGGATTGGAGAGGATCCGTGTGACTGTTGACTGCTTCCCACCTCAGCAACAAACACCCTCTTGAGGGCCATGGTCTACCTATCCAACTCACGTACATTCCTTTGGCCTCCGAACTAGCCCAAATCCAGTGGAAGCCAGAGAAGAGCATAAATTCAATAAACTCTTAAACCCATAAAAACAGACATTCTCTCAGCTTTAGTGGTGAGATCTGCCTGAGAGGACGTCACAGGAGCACAGGACTTTGCAGTAATGCCAACAGCCTGAGTAAAGCATGTCTCCAGAACCGTGCGCTTTTCCCCAGCTTTCCGCACTGGAACCCCTTCATCCCCTCTGCTGTTTGTGTTGTGGGATCCACACCTCCGCTACACTTTAGCCACTTCCAGGTTCTCCCGGTCCCTTCCGGGGGCCTCTGACCTGAGCCGGCCCCAGGTCTTCCTCGCACGAGGGTACTCCACATGTGGCTGGCCTCCCCCTCTCTTTTATGTTCAAACGCACCACATCCTGCTGAGCAGAACAGAATTCCACCTCATACTGGCCATTGGTGGCTGGCTTTGCTTGATAACAGAAACGAAGAACAGACAGCAAAATGAAGAATGACAGACAGATAGATTCATTTCAGGGGAGAGAGACAGCAGCTCTGTCCATTCCTTTTTCTCTCCTTTTGTTCTATTGCTCGGTCTCTCGCACAAGCCTCTCTCATCATCTTCCTGGTCTCTACATGACTAAAGATCCCAGGCTTTAAATTGAAATGAAAAAACTTTTGCTTGTCCTTACTTTCATTTTATTATTTTGAAATGTATTACAATGTAACAAATGGCAACATTTGTGTTTTAAATTGCACATGGTTATTCTTGGTTATTCTCTGTCATCTATTGCTCCAGTCATGTTTATAGGCAAACAGCATGGTGAGTCTACCTCCTCTCTTCTCCTGCACACATAAGCTCCATGTGATGTCTCTCTCTACCCCCCCATCTCTGCGTGTCTGTGCGCCCTGTGAGCACAGCAGGAGGCTTGTGTGCTGCCATGAAGCTAATGACTGCTGAATAAAGCATGGGCCTTGGGAGCCTGCTGACACACACACACACACACACACACACACACCTCCTTCAGGCAGTAGGACCTGCATCCACTGCACAGGTGTGGCTTTGAGGCCAAGCCATCAATATTCATACTTTTTCCTTCTCACAGCACATACACACACACACACACTCACACACACTCACACTCACACACACTCACACTCACACACACACACACACACACACACACACACACACACACACACACACACACACACACACACGCACATACACATGCACACACCAGGCAATTGCACACTCTCACATAAGCAAACAAACTCATCAGACATGGCCCAGATCTGGTAACAGTCAGCTATATACAGCTATACAGTTCAAGGTCAGGTCCATTTCTCCTTTTTCCTTGACATGTATGTGTTGCTTGGGGTGGACCTTGCTAATATTGCTTTTTTGTGTGTGTATGTGGGGAGGCAGGGAAGGGGGGCACTTAAATGTTAAGTGACTAAATGTAAATTTAATGACCAAATCTAGTCAACGAGCATCTGGGTTTGAACTTTTCCCTTCTTTGACTAAGTATGCAATCAGGAAGAGAGAGGGGAGAAAGAGCAGATCCCAATGATAACATCTGCACTGCCCTACCCCAGTCGGCCCATCCAAATCTTAGATGGCCTAATCAGAAGCATTGTGCGGTTAGCCAAAGCCTCTTTAGTCAGTCTTGTAGACCTGTGTTTAGCGGTATTTGAGTATATGTGTGTGAGTGTGTGTGTGTGTGTGTGTGTGTGTGTGTGTCTCTGCAGGAGGCCATACGATTGTGTGTGATTTCTGGCATGTCTAATGGGCTACTAATGATATGCAGTTGCACAGAGCCTAATGGGAGTGCTGTTTCTGTGAATCCAGCTCAGTGATCTGTGTGAGATTTTCTCGCCTCTTGTATTCTGGAAGGGGAAGTAATGGGCAGACAGTGTAACTTTAAAGTTCAGCCTACTGTGTCAAAAGCAAAGAAGAGAAGCCCAAAGGAACTCTAACACCTGTAACTTTTTTCTTCCAGAACTTTCTGTTCCTATGCGCTTGCCCAATACACTTAAACTCCTCTCGAGCGGAACACAGTGAAACACATGTGGCCAATTCAACATTTCATCACCTTCATCATGTCCTTTCCTGTCCTTTCCTTTTTAGAATTTCAACATCAGATTTTCTTTATTTCCAAAAATGAACATAGAATTAAGGAAAAGTCTAATTTCAATTGACTCAGTTAAAATTAGATCATGGCTAAAATAACACTGCCTTCAGGAAAAAATAGGAATGAGGTTAGTGTTTCAGATGACTGAATGCGTGTCATGAGTCACACTGAATCCAGGCTGCTCGGCCGCCTACTCCAAACTTCAGGTCGTATGAATCACTTGTTGCTGAAAAGCGTTCTTGCGTCCAGGTGCTGACACCACCATCTCTTTACACTCATCAGCAATCAGGTGTGACTGATTGTTACCTATTGTCCTCTGTTTAAATTATGTTTACTTCTAATTTACAGCTTTGGACACTTGGGCTGTGCATGAAACTTTGCTGGGCAAAACATTTATAGTCATCAGAAGGTAAACTGGCAACAAGCCAAATACAGTGCTAATATTTCTTTAAATGGTTTCAGTGGAAACCCTATCTGAGGGTCGTGCTAATTGCAGGAGGTTTATGCATTACTATTAAGTTAGCTCTCTGTAATTTGGGGCTCCAGTGCTAAGGCATAGCCCAGTCTGATGGGAGAGGCTCTCTGTTGCTGTGGTAAGGGAACCGTCTGTGGAAATCTAATTATAAGATCACCCTTAGTGCCATGCCCTGTAAAACACACTGAAGTCCACTGCCAAGCTAGCGTAGCCACAGGATGTGTTTAGGCAAACCATAGCCCTTGCATGTAGCCTTCCACCTCACTCTTTCCATCACAGAAGTCACTTGCAAACAGGCAGTGTTTATGGTTCTGAGCATGGCATACATCACTGATATTCCTGAATGCAGTGGACAAAGACACAGTGAAACAATTTTAGTTTGCCACGTACACATGTCCCTCACATAACATCATTCAGCAGAATGAAAATATCTGATGTTAAAAGAACTCTTGTACATATACGGATGAGACTTTTTGCCTCACCATTTCCTGCATTACAATGAATATTTAATGAGGCCTATTTATAGACAAAAAAGCTTATAAGCTGCCATTACACACACACACACAGACAGATTCACCTACATGAGAGTGTGTAAGCACAAACACATTGCATTTTAGCAATTTAGCAGTTGTTGTTCTGGTGACATTTAGTAAAAGCATGCAACTAGTGCTTTGTGTTATCTGGGTGCTGATGAGGTCCGTCCTGCGGTGGTCACAGGGCTTGCCCGAGTGTGTCATGATGTCATAGGTCACATCAAACGCCTCTCATGACACACACATCAATGTGACTCCATACAAGGGTGGAGAATCAGGTGGTGTTCATGTGTGTGTGTGTGTATGTCTGTTAGTGTTGTGTGTGCATATGTGGTGTATGTTCTTGTGCTTGTAGGGGGGTTACTCAGCGGTGTGACACAGCAGGGTGGAGTGGTAAATATAGCAAGTGTCCGTGTGAGTGTTTTGTGTACGTAATATGTTGGTTTGTGTGTGGGGTGAGGATGCATGTGTGCAAATGCAGAAATTCTTATGTGTGGATGTTCTCATGACTGAAATTGTGTATATATGTGTGTGTGCATGCAAAAGTGTGTGTGTTGGGCTGCGTGCGAGACTCCTGTCATTTCTGAGAAATTCTCTTGCAAAATGCTGAGTTCATGAAACCACAGAAATCCCCTCATATAAAACCGTTCTGTATCCAAATGATAGATTAATTAGGTTAGGTCAAACCTAGCACCCAGAAAGAATGTGGCCTTGCTTTCTAGCCAGGAATAATAGTGCTTTCAGATGTAATGCTATATCCATTCATTGGTAATGTACCACAACAAACGTCTAAAATGATGTATTTTTGCATGTTCACTAAATTATGTTATTGATAGTTACACATTATGTGGGCACACAGTTATCTTTGTGTTGTACCTCTGTGCCTCCTTTCAATCTGGTGTCCACTTACTTCAGCCACGGTGAGGTTCTAACTCGTTTAAGCACCTCTGGACTGTATGGGGGTGGTGACCAGCACACAGAGAGAAACACTGGATAGAGGAACTGTAGCTTCGGGGTCAGTGAAAGAGCCCTGCATGTTGTCATATCTGAAAAAGACAGGACAGGAGGAAGTGGCTTCATTTGATTTTAATTTCGTTTTGGAGAGACTAGTGCATCTTATCTTGGTGTTTTTTTTTTGTTGTTTTTATCCATTCGTTTTTATCTTGTGCATTTTCTATTGTCACAAAAGCATTATGTCCCTTAGTTTGAGCCAAAACAGCTCCTTTTTTCTATCACACATCATCTCTTTACTTATCATTACAATAACAAACAGAGAGCACAGCTAACACAATCCCCTTTTCTAAGAATTCTGTTCTCATCTCTGTGAAAGCACCCCCCTCTGCCTGCACTAGATGGATATGTGTGTGTGTCTGTGTGTAGAGAGGGAAGTTTTTTGGCCTGAGTTGTTCTGCTTTTAGAGGCTTGCCTCCCCTCTCTCCCCTCTTCTATGGGACACCAAACTGATAGCCTTATGGTTTCCATGGGGGCCAGTATGTCTTGCATCTCGAGGCCCCCACTCTGCAAGAGTTACATGGGGACCTGGCGCTTCTCATGGGGTGTCTTTATGTTCACTCACATAACAGAGGAGGAAACTGCGTAGCGCATAAAGATAGGCCCTAGATTCTTAAAACAGCTTATACACTTCCATGAAAAAGAATCTGAATATCAAATTACCCGAAAGACCCAGCACACTGGACTACAAGCCAGACAGCAGAAGTGTATGGGTAGCAGTGTTCAGAGACAAAAAAGGTGTAGGTCTAGAAAAGGAATAGAAAAACACAGTCATCGTGTTGCGATGAGATTGAATGATTAGCTTAAGTATATTGTAGTATATTACAAGAGATATACTGTACACTTGCAAACTAGCGCTAAAGTCTTTAACATGCAAAACAAGAAAAAAGGGAAACATCTGGGGGGAGAGCCAGTGAGAGAGAGAGCTCTTTGCAATCCAGTCATTGCAGTCTTGTGTAATTCTGATTCCAATCCAGTCATTCCAATAAAACTAGTCTTGATTTTTGTCATAGAGAGAAAAGACTCCAGAGAACAAAAGGGAAAGAAAAAGAGAATGCAAGTGCTTAGTGTCACTGACTTTCCGAGATTGTTTTGGAAATTATTGTTTGTTTGTCATGAGACAACATGAGTGTGCTAAACACTCCTCTGAAATAGCTGTTGACAACCACAAAGGTGATGTTGCCACACAGCCTGTACCATTGCCATAGAGACCAAAGTCAAATGTTTGGTGACCAGGGTTAAGTCATACACTTTCTTTCTTTCCTGTTTAGAAATATTGGTAATTATGAGTAGTCAGAGAGCTAATTGCTAACACGCTTCCTATACCAGTGCCATCTTGTGACCACCCAGTGTGCAGAATCATTCTGCACAGCATTACAGGAAAATATGTATTAGGAGGTTTATAAAAATATGCCTTTGTGGCATAATTGTAGAATAATACATCATGGATGACAGGGCCCTTACCGTGATGTCAGTTGGAACAATCATGTAAGTCTGTCTTTGTGTTTATGGTTATGACATTATTCAACGAGGCTTTTAGACAGAGAGAGAGTGAGAGAAAGATAGAGAGAGAGAGAGAGAGAGAGAGAGAGGAGGACTAAGAGGATGAAGGGAGCATCACTGGGCTGGTTATTCTGGAATAGATTACAGTCAATCAGGATGGAGCAGAAAGAAGGGCTCTGCTTTCTTAGAGCTACACACAAATAAGTCCTTTGTCCTTGTGCAGAAGTGCTCTGATGAGAGACTGACATCTGTGAGGACTGCACAGACCCAGGAGCACATGTGCACATGAGGACGGATGGATCATTGCCTTCAACTCCACTGCCAGAAGCTGACAGTGTCTTGTTAGCATGTGAGATTGACAGCAAGACGACCTCTTAGTTTTTTATGGTCTGGATCCATGCAAGCTCCATATTACTACCAGAACCCTTTCTGAACACTCTTCACTTGGCAGGACATAGAAGAGCTTCATCACTGTCATTATTCCACCAATCCCTTATCACATTACCTCTTTTATGAGCACTCTTCAAGAGAAACAGGAATACATGAATTTCATCAAATATGTGGATGATGTTTGAGAACAACTGGTAATTGCTTTTGTAATGCATATAGTTTTAAGGCTTGATGACACTTCACATTACACAGTGACAGCAAGAGCTCTTAAAAGTGTCAGATGACAAATTAATTTGCCTCTGCTTGTTATCAGTGCTGAGTTTATGGCTTGTGAAAAGAACTAATACATCAATTCTGAGTTTCACAGTCAATTTTTGTGGCTGTGTGTGTATTGCTGTGTCTGTAGTGTAAAGATGTGTGTTAAAGTGTGTGTATGTATGTGTGTGTGTGTGTGTGTGTGTGTGTGCGTGTGTATGAGTGTGTGCATTTGTTAGTGTATTTGTTTTCAGTGTCTGAATGTGTGAGAGTGTATGGGTGTGTCTGAAGTACCACACTACTATATCCACTGTCTCAAAGTTTCCTAGAAATTATATTTTGTTTTGAAGCCTTTTAGGATTGGAAACAATTGGCAACCCAACAGATTTGGAAAAAAGTCAGAGGGTGTCCTTTTATGGAAACAGAATGTATGTTTGTTGCTTAGATGTGTCTTTTCCTTGGTGACTTTTCCAGAACAGGGTGGGCGTTGGGCCTTTAGGGCGTCTGAATGTATTTACTCTGTCTATGCTTCAAACAGTCATAAAGTTTTATAAGGGAAATGTGAGAATGGGTGCAGAATGTATTTGGAGAGAACATCGATCACATGTATGTCAATCATGTGTGTGTGTTTGTGTGTGTCTGTGTAAAGCAGCTTGACCTGAGGTAGTCTCTTTATGTGTAAAAATAAGCATGAGTAAGTTAGCGTATGTGTGTGTGCGTGAGTGTGTGTGTGCATGTATGTGAACGAGAGAGAGAGAGAGTAAATGTGGCTGCACTGTTTCACACTGAGCTCTGTCAAGGGCTTCTTTTTATGCTGAACTATGACAGAATGTTTTTTTTCTTTATTTATTTGACACCCTGGGCCGATGAAGAGTGGGTTAGTGTTGGGAAGAAGGGAGGATAGGAGAGGGAGAGAGAGAAGGTGGAGAGAGGCTGAGGTCATTCTAGGGCTGTGCGTACGTGCACGACATGTAGAAACAACGCTTAGTGGGAAAACATTAAAAGCTCTGTCAGGACAGCTTCTTTTTCCAGCTAGGAATGAAACTCACCAGACCCCTGGGCCACTGCTGGAGCCGCTCTCTGGAAAGACAAAGTGCGTGTGTGTGTGTGTGTGTGTGAGTGTGCGTGAATGCGTGCATATTTGTGTGTGTGTGCGTGTGTGTGTTTGTGAGTGTGTGAGCATGCATGAATGCGTGCGGTTGTGTGAATGTGCATGTGCATGTGTGTGTGCGTGTGTGTGTTTCAGGGACAGAGAGAGATTGAGTATGGGACAAAGTATGCGCATGCTCTTGAATGGAGTTAGGGGGTCACGTGTCATCTGCATATTACTGTAACCATGTAGTCAAGCCACTCCGTGCCCTGTGCCCTTTGACCTTTCCTTCTCTTGCAACCGACTCTTTAGGGCACTGTTGAAAGTATCTCTCTCACACACTCTTTTTTTCTCTGTCTGTCCCAGCCTCTCTTCCTCTCTCTCACTCTGTTTTGCATTAGGGCCAGTGTAAAACAAGCCTCCCTCAGAGTTCAACAGCAGTGCTGCTTTGCTCCTGTGGCCAGTGAAGCAACACGTAACTCCTGCTAAGTGTGTGTGTGTGTCAGTGTGCATGTGCGAGCGCGCGTACACTCAGTGGCATGTGTGGACACACACGCACACACACATACTCATGTACATCTACATACATCTATGTGTGTATGTTTATGAATGTTTGAGTGTGTTGTTTGTTATTCTTGTTGTGTGCATCTGTATGTGTATACACAGTGATGTATTTTCACAAATATTAAAGTGTGTGTGTGTGTGTGTGTGTATGTGTGTGTGTGTATGTGTATGTGTGTGTGTGTGTGTGGTGGTGTTAGGGGCTGGTTTCTTTCGGAAATGAAATCTCTGTGCTCGCTGTCCCTGACTTGTGGAAATGTCAACTTGTTGAGGGCATTTAGGATTCCTGAGCTGATACATTGGGATTGCTGTTTCAGTGCTGTGTTTGCTTTAGCGAAGCTCACACAGCTACTGTGAGCACCCCAAAACAAGTTTGACTCTCGTACAAAATTAGCCATTTAACCAGGGCTTAGTGTCAACACCCAGAGCACAAGATACATTTCCTTTACGGCTTTAGGCTTTTCTGTCGTGTCTGAGCCGTGTCAGGCTGGGATCAGAGTCAGGTAAACCCATAAATTACACACTTGCCTTTGCTTTCACAGCTAAATGTATGTGACCAGACTGACCCATGGCCTGCCATTAAGCGTGACAGTGGGAGAATATATGCTTCAATGTGGTCCTCAATCTGTCATGTGGACAGTCGGGTGCAACACTGTGAGCTATCACTACACACCCCAAACCCTTTCACTACTCTTCTGCATCAGCTTGGAGGTGACTTTGGTATTCAGCATTTCATATGCACACTGTACTTTTATGTCAACCAAACTGTAAGTCATTTTGTTGATATTTTGTAGTATTGTTAATCTTACATCTATGTACACTTTAATCTAAAATATACTTGAATTAATTTATTAATGATGTCTGTGTGGAGAAATTTCCAAGGACAAAAACATTTGAAGTCAACCACTACAGACCTATATTTCACACATCACAATGGCCATGATTTTCATTGCCACATTTCTTAAGACTTTTATATATTCAAAATTGGTGTTTCTAAACCACAAACCCCCAATCTACTTAACAATAGATCATTTAGATTTATTGTACATTGTGTTTTTAGGCGACCACATGACAGCATTTGGTTGATATTGCATTTCATTCCAAATAGCATTGAATCACGTTTTTGATACCCCCTGGAATGCTCTTTTTGGTCATTTAACAAATGCTTGCCTGCTGCAGTGTCTAAGATCTTGGACAATGACAAACGACTCAAAAATAAACTCACTAACTCTGAATAAAGATACTGTGTTAACATTAGTTGACATATATGTGTTTATTTTTGTAAAACATAGATTATGAGCTCAAAAGAAATTGAACTAATATCTCAAAGAGATATTAATACACAATATATAGTAAAGACAATTCAATATTTCATTACAAAATCACAAGTGACAAATGACCTTCATTATATTAATAATTCAGTAAAGTATATGCTTATATTTAGCTACACCGGTGACAAATATTCAGAGACAGTTACATGGCTACATACCATACTTGATGTGCACTCACTGTTTGCCTTGAGTGGAGGTAAGTGTTATTTAGAGATGGATATTATGGCACATTAACTGGTTCTCCTCTGAGTTTGGCACAGATCCTGTAGTCGAGTGGTTTTAGAGTTAACCCATATGAGCAGTTTAAATTCAGCTCCTGTGTGGGGTCGCTCTCAAAAGTGAACTGGTGCAGAAGAATGGCCGAAAACAAGAAGACCTCGACTTTGGCTATCTGATCTCCAATGCATCGTCTTTTGCCTGCTGAGAAGATCATGACACTACCAGTGAGGTCTTTGTCAAGGCTGCCATCCTCATTCAGAAACCGTGAGGGGTTGAACACATGGGGATCCTTCCATTTTTGAGAGTCATGGTTGACAGACCACTGGTTGATGAACACAACAGTGTCCTTGGGGATGTGGAGACCCTCAAAGGTGACATCAGTGGTGGTCGAATGTGGGATGGTGACAGGCACGAAACTGGTATATCGCATGGTCTCATAGATGAAGGCGTCCAGGCATGCCAGACTGTTCTTGTCCTCAATGGAAGGCAGACGGTCACGGCCGACCACCCTGTCAATGCTCTCTTGGAGCTTCGCCTGGATGTCAGGGTGTTTGGTGAGTAGAAGGAGACTCCAGTGAAGGCAGGTGGAAACAGTGTCCAGCCCTGCCCCAATCAAATCGGACACTGTGCCCTCGGTGTGAGCCTGAGTAAGACCGATAATGCCTTCCTGCATATCAATCACCTCTATGATGGCATCACTCATATCCCTAGTCACGCCAGGGCTGTAGGTCTCTCGATGGTGCACCACCTTGTCCCTGACAAAGGAGAAGAACTCCTCGTTCAGATCCTTGAAGCTTTGGAAGATGCTGCGCACTGGATTGGGGAAGGACTGCAGCCAGGGCATGACGTCCACCAGACTCCCAGCACCCACCGTCTCCCCAAACCTGTCCACTCGGCTGAGGAGGGTCCGGAACTCTTGGTCATCATGGCCATAGCGCTTCCCAAAGCAGAGGGCACAGATGACATTGGCAGCCGCTACTGTCAGAGGGTGGCCAGGGTTGAAGTACTGCCCATTGTGGCTCAGTTTTAAGAAGGACTTCACCAGGTCCATTGCCTCAGCTATGATGTGCTGCTCAAATGCTTTCTTTGTTTCACTGTTTGCTGAGGAGAATGCCCGGATTGTGGACTGGGCGATCTTGCGGTGTGTTTTCCACTGTTTGCTGTAGTTGCTGAAAGTCATACTGTTGCCTCCCGACACAAATTGAAAAGACAGAAAGTTTGGTCGGCCTGCAAACTCTGCACCATGCTGGAGCAAAGCCTTCCTGATGGCGGCGTGGCCGTTCAGAACCACAATGTCACTAGACCCAAGCCGGATCTGGTAGACGTTGCCATACTTCTTAGCCAGCTTGGAGAAGGTGATGTGGGGCATCTGGCCCAGCTGCATGGCATTGCCCACCAGTGGCCATGCGAAGGGTCCTGGCAGCCTCCTCTTGAGTCTCAGGTTGCGCACCCACAGACAAGCCTCCAAGCAGAAGAGGAACACCAAGGAGGCAATGAGAGCTGGCTGAACCTGCCCACCCCATTCCCTGATGATGCTGCTGCTGCCTTTCACAGCATAATCTGGATCCAGCAAAGCCATGACAATCCAGTCACAAGACCCCTGTTAAAAACCTGCTATCTCAAACACATCAACCTCAAACAAATTTCTACAAATCCAAAAAATAGCTGAGTGGGTGGACAAAGTTTCTTAGTAATGTCCTCAACCACACACGTATTTTCTCTCTGTCTGTCCCTCTCACATTATCTCTCACACCTCACTCCTCCGCCTTGGCTTGTGCTTTGGGCAGATGAGGGTGAGTGGTTTGCAGTGAGTGGAGCGGTGTGTCCGCAGATGACCAAATTAGAGGAATGTAGATCTCGGCCTTGACACTCTCCCTTATATATCTTGGCTGTGGGAGTGGTCAAGCGCTCAGGTTTTCGTAGTATCTTGTTCTTCCCTCTCTCTCTCTTACTCTTTTTTTATGTTTCTCTCTATCGTTTGCTCTTTCTCTCCCTCTCTCCTCCCATTGTGGCTATGGTAAGGACCCCAGGAGTCCCATATCACTCTATTTCGCCTGCTTTCTCGCTCTCTCTCCCTCTGTCTCACACTCTTGTTATATCCACCCCTCACTCCTTAAATTATTTTTTTGCTTCTCACCTTCTGTCCTGCCAGAATGTGGCTGGCTGTGGGGAGGGCCCCCATATGTCCAACGCTCTGTCAGGCCCCTAAAAGTTTTCCCTGGCTGGAGAATGAAGGTGAGAAGCGCAGAGGTGGGAAGCAGAGGAAAAGTCACACTGCTGGAGCCAAGGCTGGGGAGTAGCATAGGAAGTCTTGTTTGGTTTTTGGGAACACAGCTCACAAACAGCTCTCAGGCTGGGTGAGTTTCTTGCCATAACGAAGACATTGTGTGTCCAAATAGAACACAGAGTAGGAGCAGGGCCTTTGGGGAAAGTCTGGAAATGTGTAGTGCCTCCCGTTTGAAAAAGTCTATTATGCTGGAGATTTGAACTTGGAAAGAGTTCAAGTGTAAATGTTTCACTTTATCATTTTGGCACCTTATGAGTAATGTGGCTCCGATATAGGGACTTACTTTGAAAAACATAGGGGTTCTGAACTCTTGAAATTTCACCTCAGGTATCCAGGCCTATTTCTGTGGTTCTGTTTACTCATTGATATGTGGCATCAAATGTAAATGGTGGTGTGGACTGCAGATTGAAGATTAAAGGCACATTAGGTAATAATTGCACACAATTCAGTGCTTTGTGCTGTTAATGACTATTTTAGTGTTCAGGGCCTATTTTAGATTATAGCTAAATCTGGCTTTGTTTACAATCAGATATGCAGCAATAAACAATCGTGTGCTGCTAATAGTTCAGTTTAGGACAAATACACTTAAGTATAATGTGCTTTAACATCCTTGGTAGTGTGACTACGCAGTATAACATATATAAGATTAACAATATAATTTCACTCTAAGCATTGAGGTTTCATTAAAATGACTTTGGAAGGCAAAGCTAAACATTTTAGTAAGTTATGCATGACAAAATACAAAGGGAAAGAAAGCAGTGAATAATCTAATTAGGCCTGCTTGGTCTTGGACAGTTAAAGACTAAAAGAGCTCAAATAATACAGAAATGCCACATCAGAGTGTACAAAACAAAAGTGCTGGCGAAAATGGCTGAACACTAACACTAAATTACTGTGTTTATGGATGAAAAAGATGTCAGACTTTCAGAAATCAGAACAGAAATATATGGAGCAGTTAACTATTTGTGAGGATTTCATGACTGCAGTGTGGTGAAAGTGTCATACATTACTTTGCTAAACTGTACTTTGTACAATGTATGTCAATCCAACTACAAAGATAGACAGGTATGTTTCTCCTTTCAGAACTGAAAATGAGAGAGAGAACGAGAGAGAGACAGAATCTTCAAGTAGTTTTAAACACCATTTTATTCACTCCAGACCTATATAGCTTATTTCCAAAGAGTAAAATAACAAACAACAATAATATAATCAAAATTCTCTTTTGTGGTGACTGCTTGCCTTGGACATTCAATCAGTGGATGGGTTTACTGGCTTCAAAGACAAGTTTATGAATTCCTGAATGCATGCAATTCAGCATAGGTGAAATGACTTTCAGATAGCTTGCAAAGCCCCAAGGGTCTAAACAAAAGCAAAAGCACATTTGTGAAAACACATGTAAGTTGTGCCTGACATTTCCTGGGAAGGATTTTTCTTCCTTTTCTTCTTTTGCAAGTTGAGCTTAGGCTGTGGTTTGAAGTGAGAACTGTTTGGATAGGAAACAAGGGACTATAGATTTGGTGCCTGGGTTCTCTCTCCACTTCTCACTCTCTGTCTCTCTCTCTCTCTTTTCCTTTCCCAGAACACCGTTCATTCATAACTGGCTATTCAATGAGTTGGCTCACTTTTCAAGGCACAGTAATTTCCTAGCCAAATGATTCACAAGTCAAGACATTTTCTTGTGGTTTGTTCTTCATTTCCATTATCCTCTACTTCCTCTCCACCCAATCTAAATCAGGTCGTAAGATACGGAGTGGGTGACCTATGAGACTCTCCCCACACAAGGAAAACACTCTCTGTGGTTTGACATGTGCTCTTGAGTGTACAGTAGACAAATCAAACATTTTATAAAAGTACATTTTCAATACATGACATATAAACCATTCCACAGATTGAATAGACATGCAGCTCTCACATTAAGTATAAATGCAGTTTACATGACTTGCTTTGTATGAGTCTCTTCTTTGCAACATGCACACCCCTAGGTGTAGCCTAACAATTTTCACAAACACCTGATTGCAAAACAAATGCAGGTTTATTTTAACCTTTTTCACACTTCACATATAAATCCTGCAAATATTTTAGATGCATGCAGGATGATGAATAAACACACAATGCTTTAAATTGTATAGAATCAGCATATACTTCATCTGCACTTACTCCCCTTGGTGGCAACCCACAACATAGAAAATCCAGGTTTTATTGCTTGAGATGCTTGAAATATTTCACCTGACTTGATATGTCATGTAAATAAGCTTTCATCCACGTAAAATCATATATTTCACAACACAATCATATAAACTGCGATATTACATTTAACATCTTTAAATATGACACAGCATTCAGTGCAGATTTGCTAATACTCACTGTTATGGGATTTGCAATAAGAGCAACTTAAAGAGTTTCAGCTCCTCTCTGGCTTGTAACGACTTGAGCTGCATGGCTCTCTGCAATTTTCATGCCGGGGACACCAGACCTAGCAGCTTGCCTCGGAGTTTGGCAGTGATGGTGAACTGGAGGGGCTTCAGAGTCAGACCGTAGGAGCAGTCCATGGTCAAGGCTTGTGCAGGGTTGTGCTCGAATGTGCACTGGTGCAGCAAGATGGCCGCGAATAAAAAGATCTCCACTTTGGCAATCTGGTCCCCGATGCACCTCCTCTTGCCCGTGGAGAAAATCATGACGCCGTTAGTCAGGTCTCTGTCCAAGTTGCCATGTGCATCTAGGAAGCGTGAGGGGTTGAATACGTGGGGATCCTTCCACTTCTGAGGGTCGTGATTGACAGACCACTGGTTGATGAACACGACAGTGTCCTTGGGGATGTGGAGACCCTTGAAGGTAACATCGGTGGTGGTCGAATGTGGGATGGTGACAGGCACGAAACTGGTATATCTCATGGTCTCATAGATGAAGGCATCCAGGTATGCCAGGCTGCTCTTGTCCTCAACTGATGGCAGACGGTCACGGCCGACCACTTTATCAATGTGTTCCTGTAGCTTAGTTTGGTGGTGCGGGTATTTAACTAACAACAGCACTATCCAGTTCAAAGCAGTTGATATAGTGTCCTGCCCTGCACCTACAATATCAGTCACAGTGCCTTCTACATGGTCTTTCGTTAGTGTGCTTTCTTTCCCATGCTCTATGACATTGATGATGGCATCGCTAATGTCCCTGGTCACCTCAGGGTTAAAGGTGTTCCTGTGCTGCACCACCTTGCTCTTCACATAGGCAAAGAACTCCTCGTTGATGTTTTTGAAGTTCTGATAGACGCTGCGCACTGGGTTAGGAAAAGACTGCAGCCAGGGCATGACGTCCACCAGACTCCCAGCTCCCACTGTCTCTCCAAACTTGTCCAACCGGCTCAGCAGGGTCCTGAATTCCGGGTCATCGTGCCCGTAGCGCTTGCCGAAGCAGAGGGCGCAGATGATGTTGGCAGCGGCTACTGTGAAGTCGTGTGAAGGATCAAAGTAGCGTCCATCTCTGCTGAGGCGTAGAAAGCTCTGCACAAGCTCCATGGCCTCACCTGCCACGTGTTGCTCAAATACCTTCTTGGTCTGGCTGTTGGCTGAGGAGAAGGCTCGCAAAGTGGAGTGGGCCACTCTGCGATGCATCTTCCACTGCTTGCTGTAGCTGCTGAACACCATGCTCTTGCCGCCAGAGATTGCCTGAAAGGAAGTGAAGTTAGGTCTGCCAGCAAACTCAGTGCTATACTGAATGAGTGCCTGGCGGATGGCATAGTCACCGTTCAGAACCACAATATCATTGCAACCCAGCCGGATCTGGTAGACGTTGCCGTACTTCTTAGCCAGCTTGGAGAAGGTGATGTGGGGCATCTGGCCCAGCTGCATGGCATTGCCCACCAGTGGCCAGGCGAAGGGTCCTGGCAGCCTCCTCTTGAGTCTCAGGTTGCGCACCCACAGACAAGCCTCCAAGCAGAAGAGGAACACCAAGGAGGCGATGAGAGCTGGCTGAACCTGCCCACTCCATTCCCTGATGATGCTGCTGCTGCCTTTCACAGCATAATCTGGATCCAGCAAAGCCATCTGGACTTGTAAACCTCTTGTAAGTGTCTGAAAGTGGAGCAAATGTTCTTCTTCTTTGAGATTAAACAATATGATAGAGAAAAAAGTTATTTAGAAACAAATCTCATGAGTTTTTAATCAACGTTTAAATTGTAAAAGCCAAGCAGAAAAATCCATTTAGTAAAATTGTAAAGTCTTAGTTGCTTTATATCTTGGTGTTTTAGAATTTAAAAAAATGGTTTCCACTGGTCAGTTGCCATTACAGAAATTCTAATAGAAATGGCCAAGAAAGCAAAACTTAACGTTTTTTAAGCTGTTTCGTTTCACAGAGGCACTTTTCTGTGCCTGGTTTGTTTTACCACCCTCTTTTATATATGTTAGCAGCGCAGGGGGGACGGACTCGGTATTATTCTCATACTCCTCCCATTGTAGGAGACCTTGAGACCCCATTACACTGTCTGTTAGTGCCTCTGCGTCTTCGGCGCGCACCGAAAGTGAGCGACAGCGTAACACCTGAAGTGGGAGACTTCAGACTATAGACTGAAACCCTTGTGCGATTCCCACTGGAGAGACAGACGTGGATAGCTTATATGATTGGAAAACGGGCTACTCTTAGTAGTGGTTTATCATAACATTGGACGCAGAGAATTTTGGGCACGTTTAGGAAAGGAGAATTCTTAAGGTTTGTTTAACAAGTTCAGTCAATTTGCGGGGCAAGGGCACCGTAGGTTAAAAGCAACGAACAGTTTCAACATGCCTTATTTTCTATGCGCAAATCGATTTGTCCATATAAAGTTAACTTTACTGCATATTGCGTAATCACTTCACGGCGACTGTGTTGCTCCATTAATTGGCTGTTACTGGCAAACAGGCTACTTTCAAAACCGAATCCTGAAAGTCAAATGCATGATTTGCATTTAATGCGTTGAAGGCAATCAAACAGTAGTCAAGTGAAATGAATACATGTGCATCACGCTGGAAAATTCTTTTTTTTATATACAGAGGAATGCTACTTGTAGAATAGAAAAGCTGTGCTGTGTCCAATAGCTGAACACAAACAAAGCAGCTAAGCTGTACTCTGAAAGTAAAAGTCCTGAAAAAAATAGCTCTATAATGTAGTTTAAAATTTTGTTTAGTTTAAAAATTTTTGGACACATGAATCACTTTTGCAACACTTAATTTGAATACAGACAGATACAGCACAACAGCAATACCAACTATAGCAACTATGATACAATATTACAATCAATAGAATAAAAATACTGTCATAATATCTCTGTATTGTCTTCCTTGACCTACAGATATTTTAGTGATGTACTCTCCTGCATATCCAATAAAATGTGTAAAGTAGTCTATTGGCTTACTTTTGAACTTACTAATGAAATGTAATTGGTAATAAATAAACCTTCAACTACACCCTTACCATTCTTTACCATCTTTTATTTGTTTACCTTGCTCACATGCACCTCTAATTATATGTTAATGAAGAAACTCCAAAAGCACATTCTTAACATTACTTGAAATAGGAATTTTGTTAGGAATGTACAAGATGGCAAAAAGGACAATCTTCATTTGCAGAAGTGTATGTGAGTGTGAAAAGAATGCCTTGAGCTCCAACCATATTTGTTTATTAAACAAAACTGTGAAGCAATGGCTCTGGGCTCATGGCACTATTTTGAAATGAATGGTTAACACACATGCACACACACGCACGCACACACACACACACACACACACACAAGCACACAGTGCATACAGCAAACATTGCATGAGAAATCCATTAAAAATTCATCTGCGCATTCTTAGTCTCCTGCTCTCTTTTTCTCTCTGCTTTTCTCTCACTGTGTGTTTCTCTCTCTTTCAAACACACAGATACACTGATACGCACATGCATGCATGCTCACTCACACGCACACACACACACACACACAGGCAAAAAAGGGGTATGAGAAGGAGTGTGACGTGAAAGTGTGTCAACTTCCCAGGGAAATGCTGCTTTACATAATTCCACAGGTCAGGCCAGGTCCCTCACTCCTCCAGCTGGCGCATCTTTGGACTGTCTACCACAAGGGAGTTTTTGTTCTTGCCCCTGTTGCTCTTGGTGCTCCTTGCTGTAAAGCGCCATGACACAATACAACTGTAAAAGACGCTGCATAAATAAAATTGAATTTAAATTGAATCTTCAGGGCCTGCCTGGCTGGCTAGCTCTCCAGAGATGAGCGATATGATGATGGCAATGCTGGGGTGATAGTGGACCGTGTGGGGATTGAGCAAGCCTGAGGTGTTTGCTGCATGTTTAGTCTGCGGCTGGTCACAGTTGCAGGGCCTTACGACTACACAATTATCCTGGAATGCTCTCTCAAACAACTATGCTGGCCCCACGCCGCCTTGTGCTGCCCCTGACAGCAACTGTCTGTCCGATCTTCTGAACATCCAAGCATCTTGTGCAAGGAGATGTGTGTGGCTTGGATCTCTTCTACATCCACCCTGTTTGTCAGTGCATACCAATGGGGCCAAAGATGGGTCAACAGTCTTGGCAGAGCAGTGATAGTCAGCTTTACTGCTGAAGGAAACAGCTGCTCAATTGATTTGATTAACCTTTTCAATCTGACCATTACCTCAGGTTCCTCAGGCGACCATTTGTGCAGCTTGATGCCAGAAAATAAATGTGTGCTTCTTGTACACCCCCTCGCCCCAAAGTTTGCAGCAGGGGAGTTTATTTTTGTAGCAGGGTAATGAGCCTAACTGAAACACATCAGTGGGCTCCAAGCACAGAGATCTCTAAGAAATGTACAGTTCCTCATTCAGTACTTACAGTATATATAGAGAGAGTATGGGTGATCACGTCTCTTTGTGTCTCAATGTGTGTGTGTGTGTGTGTTCCCTATATAAGTGTCCCTGCTGCTGGGGGTCAGTTCAACATTTCCTCTGGTGGGAAAAAAGAGTTCTTTTGATCACAAAGCACATCAGAAGATCAAGTGAGAAATCCCCCTCTGAACAGTTCTGGTAAGTGATTGATCTTTGCCTTGAGCACACACTTTAGAGTTTATCTCTTGAGCCAGCTGGCCAGTGCTCACTCAGCTACTGTATGGTATCACACCACCTGGATGGTCTAACTGAGCGCAAAAGAGGCTACTTTAAAGACCTGCCTACTGAGCCACTGACCTCTCTCATCTTAAAAAGGACATTGAGTACTAACGAGAATGTGTGTGTGTGTGTGAGAGAGAGAGTTGGGAATCAGTGTGAATGTCCCAGGGGATGTCTTTAGTTCCAAAATCACTAGAAGAGTGGTTGTTGAGAGCAAAAAGAAAAGAACATTTATTTTTGTAGCTTTAAGTGCCTGAAACAGAATCCAGGTAAAAGGCAAGTCCAAAACATAAAGGAACATGTGTCAGAAGAGATGTTGGCCATGCACTTTTCCTGTGTATTTATTTCTGGGGTGTTTAATTGGTAACTAATCACAATTGGTTGACAAAATAGGAAGTTCACGCAGTTCACATTTTTTTCACATTTATTTTTTTTTTAACTCTGAACGCCACAGCAGACTTTACAGCACAGCTGTTACAGTTCAAGTATATGCTTCTTAATCAAGTGAAGTAAACCTGAAGTTGGTCTGATCTACCATCGAACTTAGGATTCTATTTTACTCACCTATCAGAAAAACTGAAAGTAAACTTGCATTGCATTGTGGGTGGCCTGCAGAAACCAGTTGGACATGTTGCAGATTCACTTGACAGGTGGTAGGGATACATTTGACCACAAAGTTAATGTTATAACTAATTTGATTTTGCATGCCAGTCATTGTGGAAAATCTGTGTGGCTTCCTTACTAATGTGATAGTCTCCACTGTTGCCCATTTTCATGATCATTAGTGCATTGTGTGAAGTCTGACACGTAAGTTCTTTTGGTGCGGTCCTGGGGCAATGCCATATTTTGACAGTGGGAAAAGTAAAATTGTGGCTGGTACATGGTTCAAAAGGGTTGGTCTTGAGTTAATTCATCATGGGTGTTGTTTTAGCCATAACATTCAATAAACCAATGAGACTGCTATGTCCCATTTCCTTTAAGAGCCAGCAGTGCTAGGTCTTGGCTGGTTGGTATTTTAACAGCAGCTTTGCCAAGTAACATACCACCATGCATAAAATGAACAGAGACAATTTCAAACATCAGGCAACTTGTATAGTGTACAGTGTATGGTATGGTAGTTTTCCTTTGAGCAGTCATTAACATTTCAACAAAATGAAACATAATGGGGATTGAAAGTAAAATGAACATGACCTGTGTTGGTCAACAATAAAATTAGCAAAAAGAAAAATCCAATTACAATATTATATTCCACTCCAAGATCAGGGTTTGTTTATTGTTCATTTGATATAGCCTATCCAGTTAAGGCAGAAGGCTATGTATCCATTTGCAATCTTTTTTTCTTATCGCAGTTAACACTTTTAATGCATTAACATAAACACGCACACACACGTACATACTTTCACTCTCACACAGCACGCACACATATATATATACACACACACATGTACACACATACACACACTTTAATTAGAGCCAGCTTTTGTGGTAAGGGGCTGGCAAGAGTTTTGTCTGTGTGTGTGTGTATGTATTAGGGGGTGGAGTTTATGTATGTGTGTGTGCTTTTTGCTTGTGGCTTCCATGTTTGCCTGTGATTAGCCCTTCTAACCTGGCTGTGAAAGGTTGGCCCTGACCCCACAGTGACTCTGAGTGGAAGGTGATGAGGTGGTGTGTGTGTGTGTGTGTGTGTGTGTGTGTGTGTGTGTGTGTGTGTGTGTGTGTGTGCGTGCGTGCGTGTATTTGGGGGGATGGGGTGGTAGTTTGGGAGGTGCAGAAACCAGAAACAGGTCTAACAGTGGATACAGCCCACTAGGCTGGAGAGCTAATCACTGTTTACTAGACTCATTTCCACTGCTCAGTGAGCTACTGTCACGCATGGCCCGGAGAGAGAAAGGGAGAGAGAGAGGAGGGGTGGAAAGAATTAAGGAAAAAGGGGTAGGAGGGCAAAATCAGAGGTCAATAAGAGGAAAAGGAGGGAAGGAGAATTAGAATGTGGTCAACATAACTGAGACTGAGAAATACTGACGGATTTGTTTTCTTTTTGCACTTAATCCACTGTTGAAATGTTTGTAATGACAGTAAGACAAACAAATAAACAAACAGATATTCCTGTAATGCATAAACACTAAATAACCAAACGTACACAATACACATACACAAAGACAATGCAGCACCAACATACCTCACTGGTTGCACAAAAAAACAATGAGGGAACAACATACCAAATCTTAAGTCTGTGTAAAACAAGATGTTACTTCTCAACAAGTGCAAGCCATTAAATGAATCAACATAATTTACAAACATATTATAATACTATACAAACCATTATACATTTTATACGTTATATAATAACAAATTTACATTCCATGAATGACAAAACAAAATAAACAAAAAAATTTACTTAACCTTTTGGCAGTTACAATAAATATCCTGGCAGACAGACCTATTGGAAAAGTATCCACAGAAATACATCCCCTATCACAAATCATAGGAAATGACAATTACACCCAGTAAAAGTTATCTGATGCTCTGAATCCAAAAACAATTTCTGCGTTCAGAAACAGCAGGCTGTGTGGGAAATAAAGACTGGACTCATTTTAATTCAGCTTCATATACCACAACTAAGAAAACACAGAAAAGACAAAAAAAATTATGTCCATCTTTAACCAATAAAGGGACAATTGAGTTATTCTCAAGCTGTGTCTGATGAAAACAAACCAACTAAAGGTGCCTGTGGGCATACCAGCAGTAGACACATGAATTACTGACCCCTTCCACCCACTTGTTTACATTTTTAGCACCAGTGGGTGCTCAACTGTTGAGTGACTTCTGGTTGCTGAAGAAGTACCTCAGCGTATGAACCTTTTTTAACTGTTAGTCCCTTTGAAGGAGGCAAGGTGGACACAACTCTGAGGTGCATCTAACACCTCCTGACATTTAAGTGAGTGTAACTTTCATAACTTGATATATCCATTCATGCCCCACTACATCGTGACCTTATGTGACCTGGGAACACTATGTTCTCTGATGTGTTAATGAAGAATCATGACAGAGATGACAGATGATAGATGACACCAGATGATAGGCTTGCTTTAGGCAAACCTGAAAGACCATTAAATGTGTTCACTCTGAATAGACTAGCTTCTATGTCAGAGCCTATGGCGTGTTATTATTTCCATTTGGTGAGGAGACGTGTGTATTTTTCTTCACTGTGTGTTTGTGTGCTGTATTGTTATTATATGTTGCTGCAGTAGTATGTCTGCCGCTTGATTAGACCCATGCATAGTGCGCACTTTACCTGGAAATTACCTGGAGTTACTCCACTGCAAATGAACTGCAGATCCAATTTTTACTGTATAACCAATCACCGTCTGCACCCCCACCACTGCTAGACATGTGTTTGCATGATCTGCCTCTCAAGGGACTTTCAAATAGTAAAAAAAAAAACTGAAGCAATAGTTCAAACGTTTGTACTTTTCTGTGTAGACTACACAGAAACAGTGTGGAATAAGCCAAGTCAGTAAAGTGATATTGGTAAATTTTGTGTGTTTATGAGGGAGAGTTTCTTATAGCCAAAATGTTTTGGTTAGCAGTTAAAACATGCTTTTCACCTGTTTCTGAATAAAGCCCTATAGTCCTATTTAAACTGTGAATTTTAATAGATTTTAATAAAACAGATTATAGTTTTGAACTTAATTAATATATTTATAGTTGTTGGTTAAATGTTGCTTAGCATATCTACAAGCCAAACATGCCAATAATACACACCCTTCATCCATATGAAAGAATGCGTGACCTTCCTCACTCAGACGCCGATATGTGGCGGAGCCATGCATTATGCAGAATTATTTGTTTCTTTTCCTGTCGGAATTTGCGTGCTACGGAGCAGGCCCAGGATGAGCTTGCGTGCCATGCAGAGCTAGCGTGCGCAGATCTTGGTCACTGGGCCCCGGCCTCTCTGGGGAGCAGGGGGTGGAGATTCTGCTAAGAGATTAAAATGAGACGGGATAGGGAGGGGAAAAAAAAGAACTCACAGAAATGGCTTCCAGATGACCCCGATTTTCATTTTTAGTTAGCTCATCCGTAGCTGGCTGACGGGCTGGCCAGGACACACTTAATTAGGCTTTCCTCACTCCCGCAGCCTCATCTGCGTAATGATGTCCTGAATAGTGTGATCGGCTGCTATGATCTCTGCCAAGGCCTGCTCAAAGAAACAACAGTGTTTCTGTTGCATGCATGCAGGCGAAATGCTATTCATCAAGCATTAGCGGAAACAGTGATCATAGCATTGACATTCAAAAGCATACAAATGACTAATTCAATTAGGCTATAAATATACGCATTAATATGCTGTTTTAGGATATGTGCATAGCATAGTACCGCACAAATAATTTATGCTGTAAAGAGGTCCTTGGTCATACACTGAAGTATTTCCATCTATGTGTTTTAAAGACAAAGTCAGACAATGACAACATTTTCTATTTTGAGATACATTTGTTTTCAGTTTTGCTCATTCAATATTTTACGATGCATAAAATATGAAATGAGCTAAAAAGAAGCCGAACGCAGTTAATTACTCTTACTTCTACCCATCCTGGAGCCCAAATCACTGGCCCAGATTGCCCCTTTCCCTTTTGTCCTGTAATCTCCTCTTCTGTAAAATGAGGTCAAATGACTTGCTCTATTCTCCCACCATGTTTGGTGGTGAGTGATGAGTGAATCATCTTACAAGGATTGGGGGGTAGAGAGCAGGTGTGGCTGGTCCCTTGTCCTCTTGCTCCCTCCCTATGCCAACACCAGGGGTGTTACGTGCATCCTGGACTGGACGAATGGGCTGCTCCTCTCATTGGGTAATTGGGCGGATAATGTTCCGTGATTCCCTCTCTTTTGCACCTCCATATTCTTTTAGGATCCTGAAAACGGCCTCTTTCAGAGCACACACACACACATACACACACACACACACAGTGCACTGCATTCGCAGCACCAGGTCAATGTGTTGAAGCCTCTAGTTGTCCCCAGCAAATGGTAACCTCCAAGGATTCATTAAGGATTTAGGGTTCATTCACAAAAGACCATTTGTGGGCTGATTACTCATCAGAATTGGCATGAGTATCTATGCTTTTGCATGTGTGTTTGCGTTTGTTACCAGCAGCAGAGTGTGAAAGAGGGAGGCCTGGGCTCAGAATTGGCATGAGTATCTATGCTTTTGCATGTGTGTTTGCGTTTGTTACCAGCAGCAGAGTGTGAAAGAGGGAGGCCTGGGCTCCGTCCTATGACAGGACCCAAAAACCAAGAGACACCCGCTCTGTCCTCATACATGCAAGGAGTTTATGTCTCTCATAAATCACAGTGCTAATTGGCTGAATGGTTTGCATCTCTGTCTCTTGCTCTTCTTCTCTGTCTGCCTGACTGTTTTTGTTTCTTTTAGCCATTTCTCAGCGTCTTCTTGGAGACAATTTGAAGAGGGTGCCTGTTTATTCCAGCTGTGGGTGGCCCCCATGTCATGCTTGCCTCATCACGCAGGGAACACCACAGCCATTTACATTTGTTGAGAGCAAACCCAAGAGGGGCAATTAGAGCTCCAAAACTAAAAAAACTGTTGCTAATGTTTGTGTGATACATTCAGATTTATTACATTATACTGTGCTGCTTTGTCAATACAATTGATCCATTTGTCAACAGTATTTTGAATCTGTTTTTGGGAGACAGACAGATGACAGTAGCCAGGCAGTCTTTCCCTTGTCCACTTTCTAACAGCAGGCAAATAGCTCCATCACCCCCCCTGGTAGAAGCGTGAGGGGATCAGACTGTTGTTGTTCTCACCCCAGCCCACCCCACTAGAAGGCGTGGGACATGCCTGTTTCATTCATCTCTGTGTGGGTGTTTCTGTGTGTGTGTGTGTGTGGTGGGGGTAATAGGGATGACAGAGTGACAGTCTGGGAACATGCTACTCTCTCGTGGCTGCTCTGAGCATGTTTACAGTTGGAGGAGGAGGAGGAGGGGAGAAGAAGTGGGGTCGGAAAGGTTGCAGATGGAGCAACCTCACTTTCCCATGTGTGAAGAATAAAGAAGCGGGCGTTGCAAACTGCTTGTGTGAGTGAGCGTGCTACACACATAAGCATGAGCATGAGAGCTAGCACCATGGGCTTTGCACCTGTGGAGCTGTGTTGCCTGAGAAGATCCTCCAACTATTCAGCAAAGCAGCAGATGGGCCCACAGGCATGATGGATACACACATTACTGGCTCCATTGTGTGGCTTTAACCAAACAAACCAAACTCCATGCCACACTCCAGGCCCTTGCTGGCTGAACTAAATTGCTCTCTATCCGACAGAAACAGGAACATCTCTAGATGGGGTGGACCATGTGCTGAACTTCTACAGGTGAGAATAGTTGCTGCTACTGCAGGGTGCTAAATCTGTGGAGCATGCAGTTATCAGTGCAACTTATTCCACTTTGTTTAAAATAAGTCCCATGAGTCAGTGACATCTTGAGACTGATGTCAGTGAGATATGTGCAGTTGTCTTCCATGTGTCTCTAACTCACAGATCAATTGCGTTTGCCAAGGGCTTAAATGCATGGCTGTGTGTGTGTGTGTGTGTGTGTTTGTGTGTGTGTGTGTGAGAGAGAGAGGATTGTGTGTGTATGTGACTGTGTGAGTATGTAAATGCTGCGAGCCAGTCCTGTGCATAGAATGGACTCTTCCTCTCCTCATCTTGTTGCATTGTAGGCCTTGTGCAACTTCCAAGCGGGGGTACTGACAGATCGTCAAGACAAAAAAAGAAGACCAAGATGAATTTGATGAAGCTGAGCGTTCCATTGTTCTGTAATTAGGAAACTTTGCAGAACTCTTTTTAATGAACTATTTCCACAAGCTGAACCCGATTTCCTGTGTTGCCTAACATGTAATAAAATAGTCATTCCATCATTGTCATTAAGACTTTCCTACTAATCCATTTACTTCTCCTTTTTTTCTCTGACACAAACTCTCATCTCTGACACTCAGGGCTTACTAAGGGTATACTGCACATCACATAGTTTATTTTGTCCTGGGTGCCATTTGATGGTGATTATGGCTACCACTAACGGAGGTCAGTTGATGAAGTGAGGACCTTGCCAAGGGGAAATTCAGACAGATTGAAAGCCTGAGAACCTGGACACACTGCTAGCAAATTTGGATAGGTCTGTCTGGAAATTTGCTTTTTTTTGCTTATCAGCTCATTACTAATTCTCTAAAAACTGTCAAATACATAATGAATTTCAGGTTAAGTTTACACTACTCAAAAAGGCAAGAATGTTCAAACTTCATGTGCAAAGCATGTTCATGTTAATGTAATACTGTATATGACGAAAAACAAATCCCGTTTCAAAGATTCAAACATTGGTGTAAAGAGAAACGTCACTACCTGCCTTTTATAGTTTTACCATTGTTTGCATTTTCAGCCCAATTGCTTTCAATGAGTAAGCCCAAGGCACTTAGGCAGAAGCATTGAAAACGCTACTTTTAAAACACTTAGAAGTCTCAACATTGCATGACACTTCGGGCACAGTATTATCAGGGTCTCTTCACATGAACTTGAGCATAAAGAACATTGTTGGTGTACACAGAGTTTAGTAAAACTTATGTTTCTGAAGACAGCACATTACCTATTCTGCCACTTCTTGCCACCATCTTGAAGAATAAAAGTCCATCTCCAAGTCCACTCTGAAACTGAGTGAACAGAGAGGGAAATGATTAGCCTACGTAGCTGTTCGTGGAAGTAGCTTTGCAAAAAATTTTTCTCTACTAAACAGAGACAATTTAACAGGAATTTGTGCTACATTGATGTTGGGTTCGGTGATGGATCACATCCGTAAGTTTTCACAATTCACTTTCCTATTGCTTTGCAAAACCCATACAAAACAGCTGAAACTCAACAATAATGTGTTGCAGGTGATGTGTATCAGCTTCCCTTCAAGTTTCAGTGAAATGAAGTCCAGGACAAGAATCACAATAATGGCTATATAACTATACAACTGCAATACCCAATTGACAATGTTGTTCCCAACGTTGTTATGTGCGCAGATTCACTGGTCCATGCATACAATAAAGCAATAATTAGCCTGTCATTTACAACTGATGAGATGTTGACATTTAGTGCGTAATTCCCAAAACACGGCAAGCACCTTGGATATCACTCATAGCCTTTTATTTTTGCTGGCCTACAATTTCGAGGACTGCATGCTTTCTTGCAGAAAAACTTGTGACTTGTTTTGGGTGAAGTGAAGCACAGGTGAGCTGCTGCGCAATAGCTTTAAATGCGGATAGTCTTACTCTATGGTTACTGTCAATCTGTAACATTTTCATTTGCTTAAGGTTTGCTTGAGATCCTCTCCTGTTTTTAGAATGCCTATTACGTTTTTTGAGCTCCTCTTGAAAAGACAACCTTTAAGTTACATGCCCAGTTGCCCACCCAGGCATAAGACCTACTATTTCAATCATTACAGGTTTAAATTCATAATTCACACTTATAGCGTATAGTTTTTGAAAACCTGGCTCAGACATGTCAAATCCATGATGCATTTTTTTCTGTGTTTGCTCAGGTGTCCTGCTTGGTATAAAGCAAATGATTTCAAAGCTTCTCTGTGAACTTCACAGACTTAGAAACTGTGATGTCCCATAGAAGCTTGTGCATTCTATCACCTCCATGAAGCACCTGAAAAGGCAAATTTTCTTATGATGTAAATCATGATATGGATTTTGTGAGTTTGCCTGTATTCAGCTATGGGGTTTGCATAATAAAATAAACAAACCTATGAAATACTTATCTGCTTGCCAAAGTTGTGTGGCATTTTGTTCATCAATAAGAGTGCAAATAGAATGCTGGAATTGCTCATATATATATTACACAATAATTAGTCACAAATCAGACACAAAAAAATACAAAAATTCAGCTGTTTTTATAATAATGTTATTATCATGTAAAAACAAATCAAGTCAAAACAATCCAATTAAAGTTATCAAAATGATATAAATAAATTTCTGTACATTCATTGCAATTGGACTTGGTTTCCATCTGAAACTCTTCATATACAGTAGGTAGCTACATTCTGGAGTGTAATTACAGGATTCCCCTCATGATCATGTCAAAGCCCAAACCCTGTCCCCGTCTCACCTCCTTGGTCAGCCCCTTATGTTGCATCATCTCTCATTCCTTTGGGAGAGGGTTGATCTCATGAGTCCACATTTGCGTCGACACTAACAGTGTTTTGTTATGTTTTCTAGGTAACGCGCTGTAGGTGACGTCCAGTTCGTGGCTCAGACCTTTGGTGGGATAAAATGCTCCTGGATCTTTTTACACACTGATTGTCTCCTAGTGCATATGCCAGTTGTCAGCTTGGGAAAAGGGCTCAGCCTTTTCAGATCCCATTATTACCTGCAGTCCATTGTGAAAAGACAAAGAAGATCCAAGTGCATCTGTCTGTCTGTCTGTCTCTACTCCACACACACACACACACACACACACACACACACACACACACACACACACACACACACACACACACACACACAACATCTGGCTCTGCTTTCCAGGAAAAAGGGAGAGAAACAGTGGAGAGAGAGAGAAGGAGACAGAGTTAAAGGACTACTCTTTTTATTTGCAGACAGACAGAGAAGCCAGAGAGTATAAAGAGCCCTATGGGAGGTGTTGCAGATCAAGAACTTAACCTGCGTGCTAAAGGCAATTTTTGCGCTACACGTCCCGCACCCACATAGACCATTTCACACAAACCACAGAGAGTTACGGGGCAAAACAATGCACCGCAACCACCAATGCCATTCCAGTGCTTGTGTATTTCATTCCTAGGAATGCTGACTCAGACCCAGCCAAGGTCTAACGAAGCTACTACAGCGATTGGCCACGGCTAGGAGCAATCCCCAAAGGCAGCTGTGGTGAAGGAGGTTAATGTGGGAAGCAGGCAATCTGAGGGAGAAGCATTCACTGTGGACTTAAGCTGCCATAACAGCCCATCTTCACATGTGTGTGGTGATAAACAGCCACGCACGGGAATCAGTGCAACTATGCTATATATGCACTCTCTCTCTCTCACACACACACATATTTATACAAACACTCACATACACACACACATACACTCACACATTGCAAAATACTCCAGAATCTGCTTGAGGCCTCAGGCTCTGAGTGACATTGCATGTACTTGTGTATATACTTTATGTGTGTGTGTTTATTGTAATATACCAGATAAATACACTACTTTTGATGTTTTGCAGTGTATTTGTGCATGAGCATACTTTCTCCTGCTGTAGTGCACTCAGAAGCCTGTTGAGAGACTACTGTAGTGTATAACTTTATAAGGCTTTTGGTGTGATGGAGAATGTGATGGTGGTGGCTGATGTCATGTAAACATGGGAACTGTTGTCATGACAGCAGACAGACAGCAGTTTAATGCTATTTACTGTTAGTGCTGATGGACGCCAGGATCCAGGGACTTTATCCAGCGTTTGAGTTCAACCCCCAAGTGTTTACACAGGGCAAAACTTTAGAACTTAAATATCAAGCTCAACTGTCAGTGAGGTCAAACCCTTGCTGGACAGTGTTGACTGGAGACACTAATTGTTTGTTCACTTTTGTTTATTGGAAAGTGAGAGATGAGGGATCAAAGCAAAGCAAAGCAAATGTCAAATGCTCTTTTGCGCTGGAGCAAACACAACATGTAATGGGGAAAAAAGACTGCTAGCGTTACATCCGCAAAGCCTGGGAGTTTGCTTTGTTTGCCCAGATCAAACAACAATGATAGATATATATTATAGGGTACACTCTATATAGGGTACACATTTTGGGATTATTGTTGTTAATGTCTCATCTGTTTCCACTAGAAGAAATAAATACCTTAATGTGTTAAGTGTGTGTATTATGGCTGCCATTCTTTTGTAGTAAGTTACCTTGGTAAACGAGTTAGTTGAGTTCTACACAATGGCAGTAGCCTTTTGACTAAATGACAACTCTTTGACAACCAAAATTGAACTACAATTGCTTTGTGCTATTTGTAGGGTTTGTTGTAATTCACCCACTATATGTTTTAATGGCTATTTCTAAGGCCAAGATTCTCACATGAAGGGGCACGAAACCATGCTTCATGTTCATGATAGCTCTTTGGCCATGTACAACTTCTCCTAATTTATCAAAACCAATGCAAAAATAGGTTTCCATTCTGTGTCTCCTTTAAAAATCTTGGCCTTGCTCATTCAAGTGTGCCAACACATCACTCAGCCAGTGAGGGTGTTGTCCAAGGTACTAGATTCTACCTCAAACTGTGGTGTGTAAAGTGGTGACTAGAATGAAAGTCATTATTATGGATCTAATAGGCTTTAGCAAAACTTGCTTACACTGCACATTGATGGCCATTTCCCAAAGAGTGTAACCACCCTGCTCTCACTTTCTGCTGTTGGATGGAAACATCTTTTAAATGACTAAATGTTAATGTTAGCTTGAAGGGACATCTTGAATCTATTGTCTTTTTGAAAAACAAGGTAGTTTGCTTGGTTTCCAGCAGTTATCTGACACATACTGTATGTTTCAAATCTACAGTGTCCCATTTTAACCACTGCAGGTTGGAACATTAGAACATTTTCAAGCAGTGAAAGTCATAATTTTGCCAAACTATTTGGCAGTTACCGAAAAGCATCATCACTTTCACTAACAGTTTTTCTGATTGCCTAGGCACAATTTTTGAAACTATTGGCTACTTTTGCAAAACTCTACACATAAATCACAAAATCTTCCACCTAACCAACAAACTACTTGAAAACTGCACTCTTTGCAAAAACATTCTGTTAAACTGCTCACACTCTTTTTAAAAAAGATATTTTGTACACAACAGTACATACAACCCCAATATTAATAAGCACACAAAGCACCAATGGCACACTGACAGTAAGAATGGAATACACATTTGGCTTTTGCATACCTTGTGTGAAGGGCATATCAGTTTTCAGTGGCTTATAACTTTGCAATACATGTAGCCTGGTCTCATGCATATATACAGGTATTTAAAGGTGCAAATTATGGATGTTTACATGTAATTCAGTATAGACCTACAGTATATAAGAGAGAGGGCATCAAAAGTGCAGAACAGCTTTTTTCTTTTTCTACAGATTTCGTCTTGATATTTGAAATATTTGATATATTTTGTTTTTGATATTTGAAGTTTTCGTAGTTCACCCTTCTCAACCTTTTCTCTTCATCACCTCTTCCGTTATTCTAATTCTTTCACCTCTTTCAATCTCTGTCCAAAATTCTCCTATGTGGTAATCCAGACCAAATATGTATTGGTCTTTTTTGCTAATGGTCTGAATGTTAAGTGAAGTAATTTTCAAAAAGTACTTTGACATGTGTCAGTGTTGGAAAGCAATTGTGACAATAGTATAAGAAGACACCAATGTGTACGTTTTTTCTTGAAGTGTGCGTCTAAGCAGTGAGTTGTGTTTATAATTTAGGACAAAGTGTGCTCCAAAATTTCAAATGGAGTGCAATGTTGATTGGGCTTTTAGTTTGGCAGACTTTGTGAATAGATTGGCTAAGTTTCAGAAATTGTGCCAAAAGAATCACTATTAGTGTTTAAGCATTCTGAAAAAAACCCTGTAACTATTACAAAAACACAGGGATGTGTATGTGCAAGTCTGTGTATGTGTGTGTGTGCATGCTTTTGTGTCTGTGTGTGTGTGTGTGTGACATGATGGCCCAGCACCATAAGCATCAGGAGAGTAAAGGGAGGCCTTGGCTGCCTGATGGGCGAGTTTTCTGAGTGTGCCCCTCAGGATGCCAGGTGCTCCTAATGATTCAGTCGGGGGCCCGTTCATCATCTCCAGCTCAGAGGCCATGAGGTGGAGAGGAGAGCGAGTGAGCAAGTGAGTGCCTTACATCTGGAGAGGCGGACCAACGCTGCCGCTTCCTCCCACCACCACACTGGTGACTCCTCTCAACCCTAGGGCCCATGTCCCTGGCTCCAGCACTGCATCCATTTGGATGACTGGAAACAAGGCCGTGTTCAAATATCTGAGAGTAGTGGAGTTCAGAAACTGATGAAAAAACTAAGCCTATAGTTTAAATGGCTCTAAATAGTGCACTGCCTGACCACTCACCCATACTTATATAATTTCTCATGTACCTACACTATATGAATCATTATATATCATTTTCACACTTAACACCTTATCTTGTAGTGCGTCAGGTCATGGTGTAATGGGCCACCTCTACACTTTGCAGTCTGCAAGACTGGATTGTTCACGTTACTGGTAAACTATTCGTTAACACTTTAGATTACAACCCATGAATGATCTGTGATATTAGGATGAAATTGTTTGAGACACACTGACAAATTTTTGTAGTCAATTAAATTGACTAGTTGATAAATCGATTGATTTTGTACTTGACTAGTCGGTGCATCATCCAGCTCATATGCATGTACAGTGTGTATGCATCTATGTATGCATCTCTCCATCTATCGATCTATAAATGCAAGGAATATGTCTGTTTCTGTTCTCATATCTCATGTGTCACATTGGTAGCCTCTGTATCACTTGTGAAAAGCCACTACTGAGTTCAGGTGAGTACATCGCGTAAATGTGGCAGCGGCCATATTTAGGGACAATGAATATTATAATACAGTGATTACTAATTGGAACATTAATTGACACAGAGAGGTGAACAAAAGTAACAGATAGCTATGCCTGTGCCATACCTAGGTGCTCAATATAAGGACAAACGAGCAATATCTTCATAAAATAAAGTCAATTAATATCATAGATGGGCTTCTGTGAGCTATATATGTGCTGTGCACTATAATGCTGAGTCAATGGCGTTACAGACTGCAAATGCTGGTTGGACAAACACTTCTATTCAGTTTATTTACATCTGCTGGGGTAAATGGGATCATCGTAGAGATCATTTCCATGTAAGATGACATTAAAGTACCAGTATAATCTGGCATTGGACATCACCTCTGTGATGAAAATCGGACCAGACCACCAAAATCTTGACTGTCCCTGGAAATCGGGTCGTCTGGTCACACTACTCTAAGATGCAAGACTTGATTTAAGAATAAAGTACTGAAATCCACATATTCACTTGGCTATCGGTCAGTAAAGCCCTTTTGAAACTCTCACTTGGTTGTAGGCCAAGAACTCCACATTCTTGAACAAACATGAAAAACGCAAATCCCTGATTTGTTATGCTCTCATTGTCACCTGTGTAACCACTCCTCATGCAAAATAACCAATGCCTAGGACACAGAAGAATCACAGGGAAAAAACTTCATTTTAATAAATAGTTAAAGTAAATAGATTTTATAAAGTACTAAAGTGTTTATCCTATAAAAGTAATTAAACTACAGTCTTTGTTGATTACAGGTCACACACAGAAAGCCAGCAGTTAGCAGTTGTGGTGAGCCATTCTCACGGGCCCTTCTATACCACAGAGAAGGGTGTAGGGAGCCAGTGGGGTGCCAGCTTACCTTGGGCCTGTCAGAGAAAGTGCCCAAGCAGAACATGCTTACCTGGGAGGAGTTGGTTGGGTTCCCATTTCCATCCAGTCCACCAGTTGACACAGGTCTGGGTGTCGCTGTTGCTGACATGCCTAATCCTCTCCCTCTGTCTGGGTTCTGTCCTCTGCTTGTAGGAGTCCCACGGTGCCGTCTGTTCCCTGGGCAGCCTGAACAGGATATGAGCATGGTTAACTGGTTAACCCTCCCTGGTCAGTATCTTATGGTGCAATTGTAGTTGGGTAACTCTGACATCCAACGCTGCTCCACGGCAAGTGGACAAGGGGATTATTATCTGTGAATACCTCAATAGTAGCACGAACAACAAAAATTTCAATTCAATTCAGTTTTATTTATACAGCGCCTTTTACAATAGTATTGTCTCGTGGCGCTTCACAGAAGGAGCACCCAAGAGCAACAGGGGCAAGGAAAAACTCCCTTATGTTCTGTTAATCTAGGAAGAAACCTTGGGCAGATCCACGACTCAAGGGGCTAACCCCTTGTAGTAGTAGTAGTAACCACGACACTATAAGTTGACTATGTTTTTAGCTAACATTCATAATAGTTCATAATAGAGTATTATCCCACTTTTACATTACATGGTAGTCAGTCTATATGTGGTTATCAGGAATTATGGCTGGACAATGTAGCAGCGGCCAGGCATAGTGACAAACTCAAAGGAATGAGATGGGTCATGGGGGTAACAGTAAGGGTCCATTTGACAGCGCAATTGTGAGGGGGGGTCAATCACAAAGCCTCAGGAAGGGGAGTCGGGCCCAGCATCGGCGTCCAAGAAGGTCCTCTGTGATGGGGAGTCGGTCCACAGGAGCGGTGCACGGTAACAGAAGGCTCTTCCTCCTATCGTAGGTTTTGATATTCTTGGGATTACAAGGAGACCAGCATTTTGGGATCTTAGGGTTCTAGGAGGGTGGTAAGGGACAAGTAAGTCTTTAATATATGTTGGTGCATCACCCTTGAGGGCTTTGTAGGTTAGGAGGAGTATTTTAAAATCAATTCGACTTTTAATAGGGAGCCAATGTAGGGAAGCAAGGATAGGAGAGATATGTTCATATTTTTTAGTCCTGGTGAGTGTTCGGTGCTTAGTGTTTTAGTCCTGGTGAGTGCTCAATCTTGCAGTGTTCACTTGCAATGCTCAAGGGACATTGTTCACTTGCAATGCTCGATGGACATTTTATAGGCCTATAATATTGCCACTAAATATGTTGAAAACTAATTATTTAGTCACAAAGGAGAAATTCTGAGCCCTGTTATTTTTCCATGTGTTAACTGTGTTAAATTAAAACTGATTTGCAGCAAAGCTTACATTAATCATAGGCATCAATGCCAATCTGCACCTATCCAAACCGGGATGCAATGGTGTGTAATCTGTTGTCTTGTCTACTTCTGATGGGCTGATGAATCTAGACAAGCTAATAAAAAGTACATTGCAACACCATTTGGAAAGAACAGCACAGACTTTCACATTCCAATAGTGCCAATTGTATGGAGATGAGCCATAGCGAAGATAGCCATATTTAAATCTGTTAATGATGGCATAATCAAAGGTCAGGGTGATAGTTGAAGAAAAATATTAATATATATTTTACAAACAGTTACAAAAAAGTACACTCGTGGGTCTTTGTTTCATATATAAAATTTCTTTTAAAAATCTGATCTGTTGAACATATATCGGCATTATAATTTACTTGGACATCATGCTCAATGCATCGTACAAATATTCCGACAGCTCTTTAAAGAGACTTAGAGAGAGAGCTTGGAAGACTGACCACTGCGAGTCATCACCACTTTGCGCGTCACCAAAAGTAGGCGACGGTGGCAGAGCTGCGTATAGGATGTGAAGTAGCCTAAACCGAAATGCTGGCAGCCCTAAATATGTTAATGGTTACTTGGTAGTTTCATTTGTGTTTTTGTGCATAACGCATTGTCCTGCTGATGTCAAGATTTTAAAAAATATATTTTTTTACGCACTGTGCGTACAGGATCCATGGGCTGCTGACGCCCATGTCAGACACAGTCTTAGCTAGCTTTCGGCCAGGAATAGTTCACTAGCTTTTAGTTAACTTTAGCTAACAATACCAGCTTTCAGCTAGTGTTAGCCATCTCTACAGTTCCAGCAACAAGCTACCTTCCATGCTTAGCAGGTACACCTATCACAAGTCCTGTAAATTCAATTTTTTGTCACTGAATTCAAACCACACCCAGAAAATTAAATCTGAGCTGTTAAAATAATCTTTGAAATGTCCCATGTGCAGTTCTTAATGCTGCATTCAGACAGGTCGGAGGGTCGGAATTTAAAAATCCCGACTCTCAATAAGTGTTAAGTGTGTTTCCCCCTGCCACGCTCGCATTTTCGAGGAAGCATAAATAAGTTATTAGAGCTGCTTACCATGGTTGAGCAAGAACCAGAATATTTCAGGCAAAAGTTTCATGTGTGTAGCCTTGCTGTAGTGATTGGTAACCTCACTAGATTTGTAATTGGAGTGAAGTCTGCCTTCTTATTGTTGTTGTCTTGCCTGCTGCAGTGATTGGTTTACGTAGGTTGTGTCGGTCGGAGTTCCGAATTTCCGATGTGCCTGAACGACATATTAAGGCGCCCTATGACATCACCATCAAGAAGTGCCACTGATTGGTTGATTATAACGTAAATCCTGGACAAACAACTTAACAGTTGATCCTGGAAATCTAATTACTTGGTGATGGATTGTGTGCTAGTTCGCTATTCTGTCTTTGTTGTACCAAATTTTAAAATTTCCTGTGGTCAGCTTGAACAACAGGGCTATAGTTAGCAGCACTCCTGAGTATTGGTGGGAGTTTTGGTGTAAAACTAGTGGACTACCTACCTAAAAGGCACACACAACATTCCAAACATGTCTCAGAACTTTACCCGCACTGCTATAACTTGTTAATTGGTGTTTAATGGAAATAGCAACGTTAACAATGTCATGCTGTAAAGGTTTCCTTTCATTTTGTGGTGGTTGTCTACCCTCTAGACATGCATAGAGCAAATCCTGGATAGGCAGAGCTTACAGATTGGAAGTGGCGCTTTCTCTAATTTCATCCAAAATCTTTATCCTGTTCTCTTCTGTCTTCTGTTTACCTCTCCTCTCCTTTCTCTCACTGTTTCACCTCTGCTGGTAATGTGGCTTGATGGGCCGGCTGTTGCACAAGAAGACACACGCCGAGAGCCCTGCGTGAGAAGGCCAAGGCGTCCGCGGCGTTGCCCGTTTGTGTTGCGTGACCACGTCCCTCCCCCTGCCACTGGTGG
This sequence comes from Tenualosa thibaudeaui, assembly GCA_027481765.1. Taxonomy (NCBI): domain Eukaryota; kingdom Metazoa; phylum Chordata; class Actinopteri; order Clupeiformes; family Clupeidae; genus Tenualosa; species Tenualosa thibaudeaui. The sequence goes on along the minus strand of JAIFZK010000013.1, from coordinate 1,234,046 downwards.
TGAGCCCCTTCTGACCTCTTTCACACCCTCGTTAGCCGGACCACTGCTGGTTTATTTGCTTTGGACGGCAGCCTGTGTAGAAAGGCACATTTGGACCACACTTTGGGGGGCAGGGTGAGGGCGAGGAGAGGGAGATTGAGCAGGATTGTGTTGAACCAAAAAGTGGTAGAGAGAACAAGAGAGAACATGCGTTGTGGGAGAGAGATAAGCAGAGGAGGAGGAAGAGAGAGAGGGAGGGAGGAGTGGAGGGGGGGCGTATAGCAGAGAGAGGGAGAGGGAAACAGACAGACAAGAGAGAGGGAGAGCCCACCACCTCTCATATGCTTTCATCTCGCTACACTTGCCCCAATCTCTACAATGCTGTGCTGAGTGTGCGTGTGTTTCAGTGTGTGTGTGTGTCCATGTGAGTGAATGTGTGTGACCCAGCTGCCAGGGAAATGCGGATGGCTTTTGAGGAAAGACATGCACATGCAAGGGTCACCCAGAGTTTACGGAGCCATCCAATATTACTGGAGCTGGCTGATTAAGCTCACACACACACACACACACATACACACACACACACACACACACAGAGCCTCCAACCTCAGTCCTCCGCCCATCGCTGGGAGTGTGTGCCCTGATATGAACTCCTCAGGCACTAGGCCTGTGTTTACAAGAGATACAGTGTGCAGGCATAGCTGCACATTACACACACGCACATAAAGAACAGCATGTATCTGTCAAACTTGTCGACAGATTGCCCTGTCTTGCAGAGCAGGATGTTTTTTGTGTTACTGCATGCATAGGATGTGTGTCCTCAATCAGTGACAATCAGTGGCATTAATGGATTGGGGAAAAAAAACATGTATCAAACTATGTGACAGCAAACTATGTCACATATAGCCTATGAATATGTGTAGATACCTGATAGAAAAGGCTCTGTTTATGTATTAGTAATGCATGTCAAGTCAAATCTTTATTTATATAGCACATCTAACACAACAGAGTTGATTCCAAATGCATATGGCAACATGTATGGCATATGGCATAAGGCAAAACATGTGGCATACTGTATGTATGGTAATCTTCTCCAGATGACCAAAACAATTCAAAATGACTAATAAAAGTATATTAAGTCATTATATTAGTCATTGTATTTATTTGCCTTTTTCAAAATGTATCTATCTTATTTTTTCTTTGTAAATTTGGGGAAGCACCTTGAATTAATGCGTTTTACAAAAGGTGCTATACAAATAGAATTGGATTGGTTTGATTAAATAGACAAAATAAATATTCTTATTTGTCCCAAATGTCCCAAATTTAGGCAGCAAGGTGGATGGAGATGGAAGGAGAGTGAGTCTAGCCAGGCTAAGAATGAGGAGACTGTCCATTCCCATGGAGAGAAGACAGGTTGGCTCATGGGATAGCTTTGACTGGGCATGGAGCCCTGCTGGGCAGGGTGGAACTGAGCACAATAAATCAGATCTGAGTCCTGACAACACGGTCACCTCCCTGCCAGATGTTCTTGACAGAGACAACTATGCTGGACACACACACACACACACACATACACACACACACACATAAAACACATTAAATACAATACATCCAAAATATTCCTTAATTATCTCCTGGATTCTATTTGTTCTGTGAAAAGTGCAGAAAAGTGCAAAATGAGTGCTTTTAAAGGTGCCCTATGCAAGTTTGGAATTTTATACAGTAACTGCAGAGCTCCCCTTACAGTCAATAATATTTTTGGTAACTTGCACAAAGACCCTAAATTCTCACATGGATTTGTTTACAAACCAAAGGACAGGGAGTCCAAACCAAAGTCATGTTCACTGACAAGGTAATAAACACAATTTCATGAGTTACTTTCAGTTTCGTTGTTTGGTGAGGCACAGGAGGAAGAATAGGAGGAATTCCCCAACGGGGGGATAATAGGGGCACACATAAGCCTCTCAGTCAGTCATTTAGCTTTGAGTGACTGAAGCTGATTCCTGGAAAGTGTATGTCTCAATATCTGCTTTTCTTTTCGCTATGAGTGGCATTTCCTGAGTCCGTGTCTGAAACTTCCAGACAGTGATGAATGAGTGAGGGGTCGGAGCGATGACTGCAAGGTGATTTATGACTCAGAAATGATGCAGCTGCAGTGGCAGATTGTGTGGTTTGCCCATCGTCACTCTGGGACAGTCTACCACATATTTCACTGGTCCCCTGGTGGCCTGGTTTCCTTGACCACATCCGAATGACATCCATGGATGGGACAAATGAGCTGTATTTAAGGATGGCTACCATTTCACAAAACTCCCCTCAACACCAGTGTCCTCTCAGAAGTCTCTGGTGGTCCTTTGGAATTAAATTGCCAATGATTCAAAATGCAAACACACATACACACCCAGGCGTATACACGTATGCAGACACACGCATGCAAACTCTGGGACACTTCATCACACAGGCAAACACTGTCATTAGGACTGAATGCTTGAGTACTGCCTCTGCCAGTTAAAAGCAGGATTGGCTTGTTTGTAAGATGTGGAGATGCTTACAGACCAGTGTTAGTTATACTCTCTCTGACACACACACACACACACACACACAAGGAGAAAGATGCCACCATTCCCAACAGAACTGGACAAACTACAAAGACATTCCCCACACCACTTCCTTCATTGCACACTCCCAAGTCATCCTCATCACTCAAATCATCCACCACACACACGCAACACACACACACACACAGCCTTAGAATGTCTAAGACGGAGCAAAGTGACAAAGTCATTATGGGAGGCATATGCCACAATGGATTATGGGTAGATCGGAATACATAGTTCCAAGCTGTTCAATTCATGGTGAGAAATGGGTTGGGATGACTGTAGAATCCCCTTCCCATGAAGTCCATGTTGTCACTATCCTCTTGTGTTCTTTAAGATGTGTATAGTATGGATTGTCATTACCCTCTTGTGTTCTTTAAGATGTGTATAGTATGGATTGTCATTACCCTCTTGTGTTCTTTAAGATGTGTAAAGTATGGATTGTCATTACCCTCTTGTGTTCTTTAAGATGTGTATAGTATGGAATGGAAAAGAATTAAAGTAGAAATAGCTGTGTTCACTCTTCAGTAGATGACAGTGTGAACCTAGGATTGGCTCTTAATGCTTTGTGAAAATGTTTGTAAGGTGTATGAGTGAACAGTGTAACTGCTGAAATGATGTCTCTGGCACATACAGTATCAATTACCTTTTTTCTTGCATGCATTTACACACACACACACACACACACACACACACGGACTAAGTCACACACAGTGACAAACATTCCTGGACTATCATCCTTCTGTTGGAACTATGTGGACTGTGGTCAAAGTGGTGATTGTCAGCTGCTCATGTTGTCTTTTTCTGAATGGCCACTGGACATGACTCATCACTGCTCTGACAACCAATAATGAAGTTGAGAGCGTCTGAGGAGTATGAAACATCAAATGACAAAGATGTTTGCAGTTGACTAGCTCAGTTTTATGGGTGCTCATAAACACTGTGATGTAACCAACATAACTCCATGTAGATTTCAAGAGAATGTCTCACCCAAGCCTAAAGCTGTAGTCCAAGAAGGGAATGTATGAAGAGGTCCATCCTAATGCTCATCCTACTTAATTCATCCTCCCTGCCTGGAGGCATTAGGAGCTTTAGGAAACTCTGCATCAGATCAAACAACCAGATAGATTAACCGAAGAGATTAATTACAGTAAGAAGAATATCGAAAGAAGTCCAGTTCAGGTTTCCTGTGGCATAGGACAGTATTTTGTTTTAAAATTAACAAGTAAGATGACCAACAAGGTTAATCTGGACAGAATTGCCCAACTATACAAAGTCCAAATCCAAATCCAGGGAAGGTGCCTTAAATAAATGAAATGGATTATCGGATGGCTCTTGGTGATGGCATGGCTCATGATGATGTTTCTCATGGCATGAAGTGGCTGTGAAGCTGTGGGTAATTTTGTGGGCAGATGCGAGTTTACTTCCTCATTACTGTGCTCTGATTGATGCACTCATGGAGTTGGAAATAATGATAATGTTACTAGACCAAATTAGTGTTAGCTGAAGTGTAGAGATCATAATACATATTGTATTATTATTAGATATGTGGAAAGGTGTTATAGGTAGGTAATGAACATGCAGGTGAATTAGAATTTTTTAATAATTTATTTTCATATCCACTTATGTAATGCACATTTGTCTTATCGCCAAGTTACTGCAATATTATACTGGTCCTAATACACATGAAATACAGGCCCACAAGGATTTTCTGTCATACTGTTTAGGACTAAATGTATTGCCCAGCGGCAATAGAAGAAATCATCCCAAATGTCAGATCTTGTCACAAGTACATTGTGCCATGTTTCCCAGAGATGGATCTTTCCTGTTTCATTTGTGGGTCATATCTGTGCAGAACAATGAGCAAGTGGGCTTTGTGAAGAATGGGCCTGCATGTGTGTGTGTGTGGTTTACTAGGCCACAGGTGGGAGACAGAGGTCTGTGAGTGTGACCTCTTCTGGCATGTCCTTTTTTGTTAGTCACGTCTGGTGTACTGGCTGTGTTTGTATTTGTTGTTGATACTGTGAGTGTGTGTGTGTGTGTGTGTGTGTGTGTGTGTGTGTGTGTGTGTGTGTGTGTGTGTGTAAAGTGAAGGGGGTCAGGTAGAGGGCGCTGGGGGAGTAGGATGGGGGATGTTTCGTGACACGGAGTGAAAGAGGGGGACCCCCACTGCTCTCCCTGACGTGAGAAGAGCAGAGGGGTTCTGTGTTGAAGGAGAGGCAGGAGACCAGAGGTCAGCGCGCCAGCTGAATGCTTTTACAGGTTTACACACACACACACACACACACACACACACACACACACATACATCACTAACTCGCACATGCACAAGCACATATTCAGTAATATACACTTACTTACACGTGCACAGGTTAGACAGATAAAGTTAAACTCTCTCTCTCTCTCTCTCACCCACCAACACAATCACTCACAAACACTCTGCTCTCCTCTCCTGTTGCTGTGGTGGCAGAGCTTGATGAATGACAGAGGTTAGTGGAGAGCTGGGGCCACCTCATGCCATGACATGATGTGCTGGTCCTGTCTGTCATCCCCACTCTGCTCTCTCCTCTCTCTCATCTTCAAACAGCAGTGGCAGGACAGTAGCAGCAGCTGCAGCATTTGTGAAAACTGAGTGTTAGAGTGTTAGAACTGCATTTAACAGCAGATTCATCATTATCCAGAGATGTCACTCCTAAAAAGGCTCATGGACAGCCCATTTGGATGGCCCATCTACAGAACTTCAGCAGAAGTTCCTGCGGCATGACAGCATGTTCCTGAAACACCTTAAGACAGATGCTCCATTATGCCAATGTATTAATGAGGGTTAAATGAACTGAACTGTACAATAGGTCACATGTGATTAAAAGACTTAGTCTTGTCTGAATTATCCTCAGAAATCCTCTGACTGAACCAGACCCGGGGCAGATTTGGGCCAGCATCAGCTGCTTCCCAGGCCATATAGGGTTGTTTCCTGCTCTTATTGGCTCCAGGCTGTTAAGAGCTCATGTTACGCCAACTGATGTTTCTCCTCAGTGACCTTAAACCTTTGAGCACCTTTCCTCTTCCTCTAGTCCATCCCCCCAGGTCATTCCTGTGGGGTTGACGGGGGCGCAAGTGGTTTTTGTGGTGTTGGCAGCAGTTGTTAGGGATGGTTAGAGATAACACTTGCTCACGTGGGGCTCATGCTTTGATAATTTAACTGCAATGAATTCACCACTTACATCTCAAGCACCCCTCACACCCTCCCCGCTGCACCCACCCTAAAGCTCAGCACCCCACACATTTGAATTTACCTGACCCTTACGCTCTGTCTGGAGGCGCCATGGTGACATGCTAAGGGGGAGTACCCCTTGGCGTACGGCAACCCCCTTACACCCCCTCCCATACACACACATGTACGCACACACACACACATCTCAGCTCCCACTTCCCTCCGAAAGCTGCAGTCACGCAAGGCCTGCCCTGCGCCAGGACCTTGGCTGAGTTTTTACGGCATTCGGCGCAGAAACCAGACACTACAAAGGCCCCAGATCCACATCAATTTCACAAGGAGACTTACTGGGAAATAAATCACTCCAAGGATGTATGGGGTAAGAGTGGGGGGTTGTGTGTGTGTGTTTGTGTGTGTGTGTGTGTGTGTGCGGTGAGGGTGTAGAAGGAATGGAAACAAGGGTGAATAGTGTGCTTCCAAGATCTGAAAAAAAATGCTGAATGCTGAATGTAATATAGAATCCATGTCTGGCCTCCGACCATCTGCATTTTTGTCATTGAGGAACAGTTGTGTGTCCAAGTTCATTTTGCTGTTGACAAAATTCCTTTTCTTGATTCCTCCATCCCTTTTTTCTCACCTCCCAAAGCAATAAAAGACATGACATACATGTATTCAGATCCAAGGCCAATCATGTATGTTTTAGAATTTAGAATGCTATGCATTTGAGTCAGTGTGATGCAGAGGGATCCAATCTGGTATGAAATACAGAATATGTCTCCTTGCTCGCCCTTCTTGTGACATCTCTTTACTTCCAGGCAGATATGAGGATGTGGAAAAGTCCTCTCTGCTAATGATCAACTTTTTGTAAGCTGGAGATTGAAGCCACAGCTGCATCATCTGCTTGTGCTCACTCTGAGGCACCATAGTACATTTGAGGTTGCACAACATTGATTCAATGCAATTAAAAGTGTTTCTTTCACTTTATTTTGCTGAGAGGTTTCCATATATTAGTTTTATTGTCGTGACTGTTGTTTCACAAGCCTGCAAGGGAAATTAGAGAGTCAATCATGTAGAATTACGGCTAATGTTTTTATTGATTTCCTTTTATGTGTTTTTTTCTCTCTTTTCCTTTCCATGGTTGCATTGGTCAGGCAGGAAAACAGAAACATTTGGACATACAGTAATTGTATGACCAAATTGCCCATGACCATGGGCTCTGAAATACAAGTTGAATGGTATCTTTTGCCAACTTAGAAGACAGTTGCATTTAGTCTGCCAGCCAATATGGCTGAAATTTACCTGGGACAAAATACCAGACAAGAGAGATGTGTTTGTGTGCTTGTGTGTGTGTGTTGCAATAACGGCAGGCTCAATGTGCAACACCTCCTTTCAATTCACTCAACTCCCCTGCATCTTTACAGTTTGGCGGTGAAGCATCTAATGTGAATAGCCTGACATTACTATTGATTACATAGACTGTGCTTCTTACTAATTTGTACCTCACATCTCAGTCCCTTGAATAAGTCAGATCTACAGTATGTCTACACATGTGTGTACAGGAGAGTGTGTGTGTGTGTATGTGTGTGAGTGTTATAATGTTTTCTATTATATATTTTCAAAATTGATGAAGAATTTTCAATATTGATGTTTCTTTGTTCCTATTTTCTATGACAACAATTTTAATCCTTAAAAAACTGTAGTATAGTCTCAAATCTTCATCTCATCAGTGAGATCTCATCAGTGAGAATGCCCGCCACATTTATTTTCATATGCAGACTGCACTTCTGCCATATCAAAATGCCAATATGATACACACAATCTGTAGTGGTTCAACCTGAGCACATTTGTGTGCATGTTCATGCCTACATTCCAGACTGAATCTCCTCTGTCCTTTCTTTCTTGTTTTTAACCAAGTTAAATCAAAGCAATAATACCGACAAACAGAATTACTGCGCGACTGACCACACTCTTCACGCTGTGTTCCGTTAAGTTCACTGTGTGACTCCTCAGGAATGCCTTTTTTAAAGCATCTGAACGTGGGTATGGCAAAATGGTGGTCATCACAGGACAGATGCTGTGGCTCCAAAGATAGCAACAGAAAAAGATGTATTCTTTTTCAAATGGTTTGGTCCATATTCAAGGTGGTCCATTTGGCTTTCTTGAAATTTGTTCCGGACATGATTTTATTTTAGCCTTACATCCACGCAGCCTCAGCTGCTAAACAAGTAAAAAATAAAACCGTTAAAAGGAAATCCATCTTCTCCAAGCCTCAGAGTCATACAAATAATACAATTCAGCTATGGGTTTGTAGAGCTGTTTTACTTTTTATTGAGCTGCCATACTACATTAAATGCTATTTGTGCATGTTATTACAATAAAGATAGATAATTAGCATAAAGACATATACTACTGATCTACTGAGCTACTGATCACTACTGAGTTCAACCAGTGGTTCTTCTGCTGCCTCTTATCGCAGCAGGAAGCCATGAGATCACTTCTCCCCTGTAAAAGCGCACATGCTGCTAGATAGGCCTACAAGCCTCAGCAGCCCGATAATTATGCACAGGCACGCAACGCGGGCTCAGGTCGAGTTCCTATCTCTGCAGTGAGTCAAGCCGCAAGACATCGTTCATTTATCGCGCCTGTCATTTTACACACCGCCATATAGTAATCTCACTGTGAAACATTTGTGTTTTGACCAGCAAATTAGAGAGGTATTTCGGTTTAAGGCTCTTGCTGTGGACATGCATAAATCTCATTAGCCTACTAACGTGAAGGAATCATGAGTATTTGCAAAACAGAAAAATAAAACCTATTGGAAGTACCGTTCTAGCACTTTTTGGGGGGATGCTATTAGACATAGCCAAATAGTCAACACATAGTCAAAGGTTTGCTGTCGAGCTCATGCATAAATCCACCCATATTAACTCAACACTACGACTAGCCTACGTATTTGCAGAACAGATGTGTCCCTCATCTCCATGACAATGGGCGACAGCCAAGGCGACTCGGCATTTCAGTCTTGGTGTCGAGGTGACAGAAATCTATCCAACACTGCGCCCTAGTGTTAGTTAAATTACATAACGTAAATCCTATTTCCAACCTCATTAGATTGTATAGTGAAGATATTAGGTAATTCTACACACAGAGTACATTTAAAATACAATAATAATACACACCAAATAATAGGGCAAATAATAATAGGGTGTAATAGGGCAAATAGGCCTATGGGCCTAGCAGCACTACAGCACATAAAAACTACAGCACATGATATGGGCTTTGGTTAAATTATTATGTTCAGTTATTAATACAAATAATAATTTGAATTGAAACATACAAATCATCACAAATTAGATTAGACTTTTTGTTAGATTACAAAAAGTATCAAGCCATTTGGAAATTTTGCTAAATTAATTTTTTAAAACCGTAGCTTATATTCTCTTTGAAATAAGCTTCTGTAATCCATAAGAGTAAACTATTTTTTTATGTGGCCTAAACTAGGACACAACTTTTTGTCTGATGAGAGTTACTCCTTTGCACATTTTCTTGGCTCATCCACACAAGATTATAAAACATAGTTTTATGTCTAGATCTCTTTCCCAAGACTATCTAAAGTCTACTATCTGACTTTCTCCATAGATGAGCTGTAGTCTTTTAGCAGACTTTCATGGAGTCCCACACTTAAAGTTTTTCAAATGCTTAATGCTTAATTTCATTACCATCCATTGCCAATTAGGATCCTAGCCAGGCCATGCCATAGTATCTCTGTTCAATATTGTATTTCGTCACAGTACTACATCATGGAACTTTCCTAAGGCTTTGGTTTCCCCTGACTAAATTTTTGGCATTCAATCTGTGAACAGAGATTGAAGGCAGAACCAAACACAGAAATCTACCCACCAGGAATCAAATGTATGCCTATTGAGAGTGAAAAAGTCTTGTCTACCAGGCTGTCAGGATCCATGTCTCAGTGGGGGGAAATTATGTAAAACCTAAAAATATTTCAAATAACTATATTTCTAAAACTGAACTGTAGAACCTCAGGAGAACTGGCCAGTCTTCCGAAGAGCTTTGTTTTGTTTTAACACGTGTCCTTAGCCATTAGTTACAAAGGTGTTGCTTGTAGCTGTATTTGAGGATGTGCTGTTCTTAAATAGGTTCTCAGAATTCAAGTCTTCATTGAGTTCCTTGCTGTTCTTGTAGTAGTAGATGAAAAGGAAAAATCCTGGGTTGAGCAAGGAAAAGAGGCAAAACTTTACTTCTTCATGCTGTTCAGAAATGTCCTGTAATTTTCATAACATTTTATTATTTTTTCTGCCAGGATGTTTTTTTTTTATCATGAATGTACACATATTCCCTCTCATGGCTTTCCCTGTGTCTTTTATTTTAGAACATACTATATGACCTGTTGCTAGCTACTACTGTTCTATAGGTTTTTAACAAACTGTGAGGTGCTATCTTTACAAGGTCATTATTTAGGATAGCACCGGCTAGTCTCACTAGTGGGGTTTCTAATGCCTGTTCCATGATCATTCAAGGCCTGTAACATTGGCTAATACCACTGCCACCTAGCTCCTGTCTGTTAACAAAAAGTACAGGCTACTGAAAGCACTTATATTAAGTGTTTAGCATTTCATAACAAACACATTGAGATATTTTATTGTAAAAAAATGGCATGTCAGTTTACCACAGATACAGAAATGGCCCTCAGCATCATAAAGGCCAAACTGCAGTTCTTATTTTGTTTATGCAAATATCATATTATAAGATAATGATGGGTTGGGAACCTCCTTAGACATACCATACTGTTTATTTTCTGATGACATATTGCATCACTGGCAGCACCCTGGCAAATAAAGGCAGACCTAATAGACCTAACACAACCACAAACCACTGGTGTGTTTTGAATGCATGTTTGAGTGTTAACTGTGTAACGTCCAACCATCTGGAACTTTTTTATGGGTTTGCAGGTCTTGTTTTGTATCATCTCTCTATTACAGAAAGCGATTTAAACTTGGCAGAAGTTGACTCTAGCACTGGTTCTAATGTTCTTTTAAATCCATGTCAAAGCATCAAATCATGTCAAAGCTCATCATTGGTTGTTTGCAGTTACCTTGAAAGGCGTTGAGGAAGCAGAAGATGTAGTAAGATGGTATAACCATGGGCCCATAGCTAAAGAAGGCCACTCCCCAGGTGAGACCCAGCAGGGCCAGCAGACTCATGATGGCCATCAGGTTCTTGGAGGTGGAGGGGGTTTTAGCATCCTTAACCTTCAGATTTCTGGTCATGAGGATCCTATGTACCACCACAACAAAGATGCCCATTGTGAAGACGAACACTACAGCATAATAGCCAATGTTTACCACGTAGTGCACCGCTGTGTCTTTGATCCAGCACCTGGTGATGGTGGGACAGCAAACAGGATTAGTGACAGGGTTGAGTTATCAAACACATGGCCTGTCAGTGAGTTTTCAACATGATGATCTCTATGTCACAAATTTTAATTTGATTATTATACTTTTTAGTAGATACAGTCAGTATGTAATTATGTTAGAAACATGGCTCCTTGAACTGACAGGGTTTACTTCTCAAACTTACATTTTTGCCTGATATCCGGTGGTGGTAATGATTATTAGATGGTACTTTCCCAGAACAGCAATAGTGATGACAACCACGGCTGGACAAACTTCAGGGGGACACAGAGTACAGATGGATGATGTTATTGTCAAGGCCAAATGACCCATGTTGTGTTGCTATCACTAATATGAATGTGTTTCTCTGATACTGCTGCTGTAAGGTGCTATTTTTTTTTAAAGGTTCTTTTTTTTATTTTTAGGCTTATGATAACCAAACCCATCTACCAGCCTGACTCTGCCTTACCCCAGGCCGGGATGCACATCTTCACCATGTAGCTTTTGTTGCTTTTGGTGTTGCTCATCTTGATCAGGCGCAGGTACATGTGGAGAGCTTGCAAGGCGAACCAGGTGAACGTGGTTAGCATGAAATAGTGCATGAGTGCAGCTATAATGGTGCAGCCCGGGATGCTGCCTGTGCTGGCTACCCACTCATTGCTCAAAAAGGTCAAATTGAGGAAGAAGAGAGCTGTGAAGAGGTTCATGAGGATCTGGATGCTTTGGCTGGACTTGGCTTTGCTGAGATGAATCAAACAATGCATGTCTTAGGACAACAAACAGCAACAACAACAAGAGAACAACAACAAGTAATACAGCCAGACACAGTAACATGACAATTCTAGGTGCAACAGACCCCAGTGAAAGTAATACAACCAGACGCAGTAACATGACAATTCTAGGTGAAACAGACAATTCTAGGTGCTTTTTGCTTCTCTTGTTAGCCTTCTTCTCCCTTTTTCCTATAGCAGTTTAGCTTGGATGTAGTTTCTCACTGCTTTGGATAAGAAAGCAAACTAGATGAATATGAGTGTGAAAATTAGTAGACCAGTTTGAAAAGTTCTGGGACTGGACCAGGTTGTTAAATAGGGTAGAATAGTGCCAGTGTACCGTAGCAGATAATGAGTGAAGAGAGCCACCCCCAAGAAAAACATGGAAAGGCCACAGCCGATGTAGCTGATGTATGTCAGGGAGTTGAGGTCAGCTGTTGACATGGTGCCATTGGGTTGTTGAGCACTCTGGGATAAGATGAGGAAAGAAGTAGAAGAGATAAGAAAAACAGTTTTTTGACATGTACTACAAGATAGCTCAACACCACATATAACAAATATACTTCACCCGCATGTAAGTACAGATTCCATCCAAAGACAAATTGCAACAGAACGTACAGATAGGCACAACGCCACCTTTAATATAAGCCAGATAACAGACAGGAGCAATACTTCATCTTGAGTTTATTCAGTGCAGTGATTTTTACCTACAGACCTCCCACTACAGTTGCCAATGTCACACAAAAAAGTCAACAATGTCATACATTTTCAATACATGTGGATTTGTTAACCATGGTCATTTGAAGAGTTATGTTGACTGACAAGCTAATAAACGCGGTTTCAGTTTCATTCAGTTTTGGTTTCATTTGACATCAGGGCGCCATGGGGGGAGCCGAGAGAGTTCTCATTCACCTCATAATGCGCAATTTAACCATTAAAGTGACTACGAAGCTGGTAAATTAACCTAAACAGCATTAAATGTTGCCTGTTGTGTGTTTAATGTTTTCAGGTCAAAATTTTCTTTCTTTATTCCCTTACTCTACTCATTTATCGGACGGTAGTAAACAAGAGGCACACTGAACTATCTATCTATCTATATCAAACCACTGAGATTAAGAAGACACCTATGTAGTCACAAGGCCAGAACTGAGAGACTCAAGAGAAGTTTCTATCTTCAGGCCATCTGAACCGTAAACACACTCTATACTGACACCACTCACAAACACATACTAACACATTGCACACACACACACACACACACACACACACACCTGGCTTGCAACTTTAAACTTCCCTCACTACTCCACGGGCCTGTCTTACATCTCTCCACACATACATTCACACATCTCCACCCCCCCCTCAACCCAAAGACCTGACAAGATCTTGTTTGCCTTGCCCCTCTGTCCCCCCACCCCTGCATACATACAGCACACTGTTTATCCCCACCGCTATCACCAGTAAGTCCCCCTGCACAGACCCAACACAGTACACTGCACCCAATCCCTCCCCTATTGCAATATGCACTTTATCTATCTATCTATGTGTGTGCGTGTGTATATATATATAGCTTTTTTTCTTCAGAACCTGAAGGACTGAGTGTATTTGTTTCCTGAGAGAAAGAGATGTGGGGAAAAATATGTCAAAAATGCTCAAGGAAATGCAAATAGCATTGCAGGCCAACAGCTCTCATTCAAACAAATGAGAGAGAGAGAAAATGCACATGCAAACCCAGATGCACACTAGAAAATGTAATTGCTCTGCAGGTCCGTCTGGCCACCAGACCACTGCAGCTCATACCAATTCACCCGAAAACTTTATATGATTCAGAACCAATGAAGGTATCTGCATTACTGTCTGTGGTTAAATATAGAATTGTTTTTTCCCCTTTGAATTGTGTATGTCTATGCAACAAATGCAATAAAAACAACATGAAACAACAGGACATTTTTTAACTTCTAAGTTTTGTTAAAAGATTAATACTTCAATTAAATCTCATACTGGTTAAATCTCATACTGGTTGTGTCCCTGGAAATGGGAGGTAAGCTACTCACTGCATACCCTACACTGGGACTGTTGTGGGTCTGGTTCCCAGGCTAGAGTGGCTTGCAATATTGCAAGGAGTTTACTAGCTTTCATTTCATATAAACAGCGCTCATCTTGTAACCACCCTATTTTAGCTAATTTAATTTCATAACAAAAAGGAAAGTGGATGGCAAGTTAAAAATGATAGAGACAAACAAAGGTTAAAACAACTCAATGAAGCAAAACTGGTTCTCTGAATAGAGAATTTGTTATCTCTGGAGTTTTTTTCTTATTTGCCCATTATAATGTTGAAGTACACCTGCTTTTAAAAGACATAAATGTTTCAGCATACCAAACATTTCACTAGACTTTGAACTTTGTATAATTATATGTGACAATAATAAAAAAAGGTTTCTCCTAGCATTATTTACACACCCTTTCCCCACGACCTTCCCATAAATGCATATGTATAGGTCAGCCATAAGTCTCTACAAGAATTAGATTCTCAGGTAGCCTATGTGTGAGAGGCTTGATGCCATCATGTTTATGTTATACTGAAGTTCATAATTTGAACTAAGCACATATGTGTTGAGCTAGATAATCCTCTTAGACCTACTAATGCTTCAGTGTATGTGTATGGTCTGATCTATAGGGTCTGTCTGTATTTTTCACCTTACCAATAGAATGGCAAAGAAGGTCAGATGGCTACAATTGCATATGATGGTAAGGTTGCCTTTGACTGTCTCGCAGCCGTGCTCCGTCCAGATGGGCTGACTCCCTCCAAAGTGACAATGGGAGCAAGAGAGAGGGAGAGAGTGAGACAGAGATAGAGGCACAGAGAGAGAGAGAGAGAGTGTGAGACAGAGATAGAGGCAGAGAGAGAGAGAGACAGAGATAGCAGCACAGAGAGAGGGAGAGAGAGAGTGAGAGTGATAGAGGCACAGAGAGAAGGAGAGTGTGACAGGAATAGAGGCTTACAGAAGGCATTTTCACACTGATGAATATCCTATGATTATTACCCACATTTCGCATGTCAAGATGGTAAAAGTGGAGCGAGAGGCACATTCCAAGTTCTATTTTCGCAAGGGGGAAAGGGGAATATCCCCTTTTATGCAGACCAAAGTCAAGCCCTCATACAGAAGATCATTGAAAAGTTTATAGTGATGTTACGTGACACTCCTATGTATGCTAAGGCGAATCAAATTGGAAGCAAATTGGGGACATTTTGTTGTTCAGCGGAGAAAATATCTTTTTTTTTTACTCTTTACAATGAAAAGGGGGGGTAATTCTGTTTTTTTTAAAGTTTGTCCATAAATAGCTTATGAAGTGTGTGTGTGGGGGGGTTGGGATCTCACTGTAATGCAAGGCAACTGAATAGGCCTAGGCCAGTATTTGTCAAATTGGGGTACAAGTACGCCCTGGGGGTTCTTGGGATCAAGGGGTACACAAAATAAAACTGTGACTGGGTTCACAGCTCTCACCAGCATAAAGATACGGTTAAACAGCTGTTTAAATTGTGCTCAAACACATTTCATGGAAAATGTTAGTTCTGAACATCACAGCAGACTTTATGTACACAGTTGTTTAATCTCTTGAATATATGCTTGCATATTCATGTCAATTATGATAAGGATTAACTTCTCTATGATAGACAATTGTACAGATTATGGTGTGTCAATATTTGGAATTTGAGTTTTGATTTTATTCTTCCCAAAATAATGATATTTCTGACATATGTAGACAATGCGATTTGGAACTGTCATGGCTGCAAGCTTGGCACTCACGAGCCTGTTCACCATCAACCACGGGACTCTGCATTTCACATGGAAAAAGTGAAAGTACACTCGTACCACATCCATAACAGGCTACATAACTGATCATGTTCATTTGACAATTTGTAGAACTTGTCAAGATCTTGCTCCCTGGGACCTTGGCCACCTGCTGGACTTATGCTGCACTGCAGCTTCTTTGACTGTTTTGTCCATGTGCTTCTGTTCTGTTTGCCTGCCCTGCCCCTTTCTTCTCCCCTGCTCCACACCTGTGCCCCATGATCCTCTTTTCCCGTAATGAGTATCAGCTGCCTCTTGTTTGTCCCAGTGTTCCTGTTCCCTATATAAACCCCAGTCTGTTCTGTTCCTTGTCTGATTTTCTGATCATGTACCTTGCGTTTGTAAGTCCCTTGCGTTGTACCTTGCGGTTTTTTGTGCTTGCCTTTGTTCTCGTTTACTAGTTTGCCTCTTCGAATTCTTTTGAGTTTTGTATCCCTGCATCTTTTGGATATTTTTGGATTTGAACTGCCTTCATTACAACCTGGATGTTTAGTTCTTCTGTGATTTCTCCTTGCCTGTTTGATCCCTGACTGGTGTTGTACCCTGCTGAAGTTTTTGTGTTTTTGGAAACCTTTTGTTGGATTACTTGTGTTTTTTGTTAACCAAGATGATCTGAGCTTTTTCCCCTTTTTGTACTGTATCTGATCATTAAGAATATAACTTCCTGCACTGATCTGCATTTGGGTCTCAGTCTGAATCTTACAGAGCTACATTTTACAGAAGGTTCATGTTATAACTAGCTTTATTTTGCATGCTCATCAACCACGAAAATGTGAGTTCCTTGCCAAAATGAGCCAAGTTCACTGTTTAAATGTACTGTGTTAATGCTGACATTTTTGTAATCGCGATAAAGTGAGATTGAATACATACACATGTACTACAAATTCAGTTAATCTAGGAAGAAAAAAATTTAAAAAAGCCAAGGTAAACATGGTTTTCCATTCTATGTCCCCGTAAAAGGAGGGATATGAAATGGTACAGGCAAGTTGGTGTAACTGCACCCCAACATATGTTTTTTGAACCGCTGACTGAATGAAATTACTTATATGTGTCAGACAGGGCATTTTGTGGCATTTTTCATGGGAAAAAATGCTCCCCACGCCCCCTACAGTCACAACTGCGCTACTACATTTGATGATGAAAAGGATGCCAGTGTGTCCCAAAAGCACATCGCTAGGTCATATCTCCCCTATGTCTATGTCCCTAGGTTGAAGTAAGGTAATTTGAGACACTTTTTGGTTGATCACAAATAAAACCATTTAAAATTCTTAACAGCTGGGTGACTGAATACTTTTATCACTTCATATGAGTCCCCGCTACATGTACAAAAAATATGATGCCAGTTATAAATGGGACACCTAGTAACGTAAGATGTAAAATCAAGATATAAAAACAATTTGAGGAATAATCATATTTTTTTCAATATCTAATCATGTAAAGACATACATCAAATTTGTATAGACAGGCTATCAAAAGTGTGTGTGAGTGTGTTTGTGTGGTGTATGTGTACAGGGTAGCCTACTATGAATGTGAGATGGCTAACATGTCATGGGGTCCACTGATTTTTTTAAAATCTTGACTCCTCCAATTAATGATACAATAGACTAATCCAATTTTCTGTCTCTTGTTAAGGACATTTGCAGAGTAACAATATAATAACATGGTTTCTGTTTGGCTGCAATTATTTAAAGAGATAAAGGTCTATAACCATATTCATAGCATTTAAAGCATATGGCTTTAATAGCCTTGGCTAGGCCTGTTGTGATTATCAAAAATAGGCAGCAGTGTTGTATGTTTTGTTGTTCTCCATGTTTCAGACCCATATAGCATCACCTGTTTCAAGTTGGAGTTGAAGATGCGTATCTTAGTGGTGGTGGAGATGTTCTTTAAGCTCCGCATCCGTGGTGTCCACCACACTGCCTAGGTAGGTAAAGGATTCTACCTCCTCTAGGGGAGTGTTATTCAAGGAAACTGGGTTGTTGGTCTTGGAGTGGATCTTGATCACTTGTGTTTTTGTTGTATTGGGAGTAAGTCCAAGTTTTATTGAAGTTTGTGCAAGCTCCCATAATGTCCACTGGATCCCGTTTCCCTTTCTTTCTGTTGTTTCTCTCATGACCCAAACGATGGCGAGGAGGAAGAGGAATGGTGAGAGAAGACATCCCTGCTTGACGCCCGTCTTAACTTCAAAGGTCTGTGGTGGTCTGTCTGTGTTTTTTCATCCTGCCAAATTCTATCAAAGAGGCTGTACGGCATGTCTGTAGATGTGTTTGTGTCAGCTTTGAGCGCTTCAGGTGTCGGAGACAGCAGCCTTGCCTGTTTTCAGTTGTTTGATGTCAGCTTTTATTTCAGTTTTTGTTGGTTTGTCACACTTGGTCTTTAGCTGTGTCTGGGCCATAGGAATCTGTGGCTTCTCTTCTGGTGGTGGCCTATTCAGAACCTCTTTAAAGTGTTCTACCCATGTATTGAGCTGGTCTTCTGGGGTTGAGAGGAGTTGGCCATTCTTGTCCATGATCAGTTTATTACTTTGTCGATGTGTCCCAGCCAGTTTCCTTGTGATGTCAAACAGTTCTTTCATGTTTCTTTGGGATGTTGCAAGTTCTGCCTCCTTAGCTAGTCTCTCTGCTTGTAATCTCTTGTCCTTCCTGATGTTTTTGCGCACTTCTTTGTGGCAATGGTTGTATTCCTTTACAGCTGCTGCTTTTTCAGATCATGTTTTTGTGTTGTTTACTTTTTCCTTCAGCTGTCTCCTCTGGTGGATTCTATTCAGGGTTTCTGGTGTTATCCAGTCTTTGTGGTTTTGTGATCTTCTCCCCAAGACCTCCTCACATGTTGAGCTCCAAGCAGTTGTTAAACTATTAGTATTTGGCAATTTTATTCCCTACCTCAGTTACAGGTGTCCCACTTCACTAGTGTGCGCCAAAAAAAAAAGCAATTTGGCCACTTTTTTTGAAGTGTTATAATTTTTTCTATATGTATAATTTTTCCTTTTGTATGTTTACACTGTGTAAAAGACAAGCTGAACTTTCTAAAAATAAGCTGTGTTGCATTTATACAACATTTGGTTCATTGTCAAAAGTAGCGGAGAACGTTCACCCTACTGTGCAAGCCCACTGCTCTAAAGGCAATCAGGCTCATTTGGAGTTAATTTTTTCCCACTTATGTAAAGTAGTCTGTGATCGCGCTGATTACACATAGTTGGATAGTGTTTTCTGATATTCAAACTGTAAGCTACAGTGCAGATATTGTTGACTGACAGGCGTGGATGTTTGAAATCGCCATAAATGAGCCAAGTCAAAAAGTTCTAGATTGAAACAAATTACGAAGACCCAGGAGGTTCTGTACAAAATGCACTGAGCTGGAACTGAGGATTTCCATCCTGGAATCAAAGATTGATTCTCTTCAATCAAAGACTGAAGAATTACGCAAGACCCACAGCCCATAAGGAAAACCCACAACCCATAAGGCTTCAGAACACATTTAAATGCCTCAGAGATCTGGAGATAGAACCTTCCTGAGATAAGGTTCACCGTAGACAAAGACCAAACCATAAGAAAAACGGAGTGGGCCAAGGTGAGAGGCAACACCTCAACATCTGTTCATTCTACAACCCTTGTTCTATCTCCACTGACTCCACTGTAAGAAATTTAAAAGGAGAAGGATGATTGTATGCTGCCATCTATCTCTGAAACAACAAAGAGGCTTTCAGGGACAGTGTCAGAACACAGAACTACCAATCATTGTGCATGTTGAAGCGAATGTCAACTCGATGTGCAATGTAATTTAAGGGAACTTTTCTTTGCCCTAAATTCTTCAGACCAAATAGTACTAAACTCAGCTGGCTAGGGGCCAAAGTTTAGTCGACTACTATTGCCTCTCTCTCCACCATGATACCTTCTATCTGCCAATTATTGGTTAGTTGGTTAGTACTCTGTAATGGCACAGACAGAAGCTGTTGTGATCAACAATAACTTTGATAAGCAATCCAAAGCTGCACAGCCTGATCCAGCCATGGTCATCAACAATCACTCTGTGCCTAAACACCAGTCACCTGCATCACATGGCCATAGTGACATGGAAACTGCTGGAATAACTCAAGGCCAACCCTCTAAGTCATGCTTTCCAGGACCCCAGCTTTCAAATGGAGATTATGAGCATGTAGCGCCAGATAACAACGGAACACTGCAGACATCTGCACCACCCATTCTGACTGATGACAGACCATCAAATGAGCAGGAACAGGTGGACATGTCAGATTCAATCACATAGAGTCAGGGAGATTCACTAATATCCTCTGATTTGGTTTTACCATGCCCATCACCACTCTGCTTGAAATTCCCTGCAAGTTTGCAGAGGATGCTGCCAATTGCTAGGCTGTCCTTTTCTAGTCCAAGACACTCAGAAGAAATAGAGTACACAGCTCTTCCCCTCTTACCCACTCTTTGCTAGCCCACAGACTCCAGCATTTCTGTGAATAAACTTGCCTTGCCTTTCCATGGGATAGGCCATGAAGAGTTTAACTCTATAATCATGCTTATAATCAAATAGCTTGTTTAAGTCAAATAACAAAACGTATGTCAAATAACAAAACCCATACAGTGCATTTTTACATTCTGTTTCTTGTTATGATAACCTGCACTGATAGGTGTAACCAACATGTGTTTTTGTACGGGTGCCATCAGCGTTTTGTAATAATTTGTCTTTACATTAAATGGAATAGGACCATATTTGTATGTTAATAGTGCGTTAGACTTAATGCAATCTCTGATCAGAAAAAATGTTAGGATATTTAAAAACAGTTAACTGGGTTCATATTGGCAATTTGGTAATTCAATTCAATTCAATTCAATTTTATTTATACAGCGCCTTTAATAATAGTATTGTCTCGTGGCGCTTCACAGAAGGAGCACCCAAGAGCAACAGGGGCAAGGAAAAACTCCCTTATGTTCAGTTAATCTAGGAAGAAACCTTGGGCAGATCCAGGACTCAAGGGGCTGACCCAACTGCCGCTGCAACTGCAACTGCCAACTGTCACATACATACACATATATAAATAAATAAATATATATATATATATATATATATATATATATATAGAAGAAGACCAGACCGAACAATAACTATGGAGACACAGAATCTCGAGTCTGTCCGAATGCCGGTCAACATCTTCACCACTACTCAATATCCTTTTTTTTTCTCCGGGGACTCAGAGACATGTGATAGGTTCCTGCTGCAGTGCATTCTCGCCCTGGAGATGGACCCGCGCCGCTTCTCCACTGAGCGTGGCAACGTGGCGTTTGGGTCAGCGAGTCCCTGGGCGCCGAGTCCCCGGCCAGCGAGTCCCTGGGCGCCGAGTCCCCGGCCAGCGAGTCCCTGGGCGCCGAGTCCCCGGCCAGCGAGTCCCTGGGCGCCGAGTCCCTGGCCAGCGAGTCCCTGGGCGCCGAGTCCCCGACCAGCGAGTTCCGGGACGGCGAGTCCACGACCAGCAAATCCCTGGGCGCCGAACCCCCCGTCCAGTGAATCCCCGTCCAGTGAGTTCCCGTCCAGTGAGTTCCCGTCCAGTGAATCCCCGTCCAGTGAGTTCCCGTCCAGTGAGTTCCCGTCCAGTAAGCTCCCGTCCAGTAAGCCCCAGTCTGGCGAGCCCCAGTCCGGCGAGAGCCCTCCAGTGTCTCCGGCCCGCGCGAGCCCTCCAGTGTCTCCGGCCCGCGCGAGCCCTCCAGTGTCTCCGGCCCGCGCGCGCCCTCCAGTGTCTCCGGCCCGCGGTCTCCCTCCAGAGTCTCCTGCCCGCGGTCTCCCTCCAGAGTCTCCTGCCCGCAGTCTCCCTCCAGAGTTCCCGGCCCGCGGGCTCCCTCCAGAGTTCCCGGTCCGCGGGCTCCCTACAGAGTCTCCTGCCTGCGGCCGCCCTCCAGAGTCTCCGACCCGCGGCCGCCCTCCTGAGTCTCCGACCCGAGGCCGTCCCCAGAATCTCTGACCCGTGGGCGCCCCCCCAGAATCTCCGGCTCGTGAGCTCTCTCCAGAGTCTCCAACCCGTGGACGCCCCCCAGAACCTCCGGCCCGTGGACACCCTCCGGAGTCTGATGCACGGCCGGGCCTGCCTTTGCCACTCCTGGTAGATGACGGCCCGGCTTATTCGGTCGATGTCTGCCTTAGCGGCATGCCCGACGCCCGGACCGCCGTCCCCCAGGAGCGGCCCCTGAAGGGGGGGGTAATGTCAGGTCGCCATCGGATCTGGTCACGGCCACGCCCCCTCACTCAGACTCACTGCTTGTCTCCCCGTTTGCAATCATTTGAGTTATAATTGCTTTCACCTGATCCCCACCTTATTTAAACCTCCCTGCCACATCACTCAGCGTCTGGTCTCGTCAATTGCACTTCAAAGTCACGTCTATGTTCCATCATTGTTTCCTGGACTCTTTGCCCGTGTTTCCTTCGTCTCCGTTCTCTTCCGCGTACCTCCTCGTTCCCTCAGTTTGTATTTCTGCTCCTTTGATTTGTTCTAGTGTTTTCCCTGCTAGTGTAGCTGACGTTATTTTATTAGTTTACTTCTGAGCTTTATTATTTACCACGTTATTTTATGAGTTAACTTCTGAGCTTTATCATTTACCCTTCTCCTGCGTTGTTTATTTGAACCTATTAGTTTTCCCCGACTGTCATCGTCATTACTTCCTCAGACTCCTCACTTGTCTTTTTGTATCCCGTGTATTCCCGTATTCTCCGCTCCGTAAGTTTTGATTCCCTGTTTGGTTTGTTTACCCTAGTCCTTTCAGATCTCCCTCGTTAGTTTCTAGTATTTTCTAGTTTTCTGTTAATCTTAGTACTTGGTGATTTTCTGTTTCCTCCACTTGAGAAGTGGACGTGACTTTTGTTTATTCTTTGATTTATTTCAATAAATACCTCCTTGTTTATCTACCCCTGCCTCCATCCGTCTGTGTCTGACAGGTACTAGGCTATAGCAGCATAACTAAGGTATGATGTGTGGCAACCCAGCACCACTGCAGGGATGGTCAGTGACCACCATACCTCGCAACTGGGGGCACAGCAGAGGCAGTCCCTCCCAAAAGACCCATGAGAAGTGATGATTTGCCACGCACCATCCCTAACTATGGGAAACAGTAAAGAGGAAGGTTTTAAGTCTAGACTTAAAGGCATTGAGAGTGTCCGCTTGTCAAATGTGGGGGGGAGATTATTCCACAGGAGGGGTGCACGGTAACAAAAGGCTCTTCCTCCTATTGAAGATTTTGATGTTCTTGGGATTACAAGGAGACCAGCATTTTGAGATCTTAGGGTTCTAGGAGGGCGGTAAGGGACAAGTAATTCTTTAATATATGTTGGTGCATCGCCCTTGATAGCTTTGTAGGTTAGGAGGAGTATTTTAAAATCAACTTGACTTTTAATAGGGAGCCAATGTAAGGAAGCAAGGATAGGAGACATATGTTCATATTTTGTAGTCCTGGTGAGTGTTTGGGCTGCAGCATTTTGTGTTAGTTGTAGGTTTTTGATACAGGTATTACTACACCCAGAGAACAGAGCATTGCAGTAATCGAGCCTGGAAGTAATAAATGCGTGTATAAATTTTTCAGCATCCTCAAAGGATAGGAACTTTCTAACCTTAGCAATATTTCGTAGGTGGAAAAAAGATGTTTTTGAAATGTGTTTTACATGACTATTTAGAGAGAGGTCCTGGTCAATAATTACCCCGAGGTCTTTAACTTTTGCGGTGCATGACGGTGACAGGCCACTGAGTAAGTTTTGGTGAATGGATAGAGTGTTGGTCAGCTGTTTAGGGCCAATCATCAACTTCAGTTTTATCAGAATTTAAACATAGGAAATTATTAGTCATCCAGGTTTTTATGTCTAGGAGACAGGCGTAAAAAAGGTAAAGCTGGGTATCATCAGCATAGGAGTGGAAGGTAATGCCATGTTTCCTTATAACAGATCCTAAAGGTAACATGTACAGGGTAAGAAAACAAGACAAGCATGCAAAATAAAGCTAGTTATAATATTAACTTTAATAATGCTACTTTCACATATATCAGTGAAATATGAAACCCTGTGTATTTTTGATGGCTGATCTCTGTTAGCTACATTGCTAAAACTGCACAAGCTCAGCTTTCATTAATGATAGTTGTTTGTCACTGCAATAAATTTTTTTTTTTTTATTGATAAAACCATATGTGTCCAATAAGTCTGATGGCATATGATACATTAGCAGTGTACGCGACTCAGTTTCTCTGCAGACTATACCTGCACCTTGACCAGTTTGTGTTGTTTTATACTGTACAACTTTGTGCTTTGTTGTGTTTGATATATAGGCTAGATAAAAGCAACAAGTTGCCTCGACAAGGGATGAAGAATTGTGGGACATGGAGTTTTTTAATTACCGCAAATGGCCATGCTTTTGTTGGCACTGTAGATTACAACTGACAGAGCTCTGCATAAACGTCACTGTTTAAATTATTTATTTTTTTGGGAGAAAACAAGTGTCATGCTATGTAATTGCTCAATCTAACCACTGCTATTTGTTTTTCCAGTTTACAGTGCAAAAAATCTCATTATTCCTTCTTGAAAGAGCTTTACCTATGCTGTTCTACGCAGCTTCTGCCTCTTACGTGCATGTGCTTTTTTGTGTGATGTTGCCCTGGAATCCATGAATACATACATACCAACACCACTCCAGGAGTTGCATCGAGGCAAAGCAAGGTCCTGTTGGTACACACACAGAGAAACTTGTTTCATGTCTTTTCCTTTCCTTCTGCATTCAGTATTTTCTGGTGTGCCAAAAAACTTTGAACATCCTTTGTCCACTAATACACACTCACCTGACTGGCATTGTTGAAGTGAATGCTGATTTTGTTTTTCAAATGGGAGATTTTGGCAGACATAGTTATACCAAACACTTCATTATTTAAAAGGCTGCTTTTTTTGTCATCCTGTGTTAAATTAAAAATGTTCAATTAAATGAGAGCCTTGCTCACTGGATGCTGGAGTACTGTTATTTCCCTTCACCCAATGACAAAATGCTCTTTAATAAACTTACCTCCCTAATGTACTGGTATCTACAACAATCAAATCGATTACCAATCTTACATTGCCTTAATTACCATGGTCATGTTAGTGAAACGCAGTATTCCTGCAAACCCTTTTGCACCATTCTCTGACTGGGATAGGTTCACTGCCTCAGTGGGAATGTTGACACCCCAATGGTATACTTCCTTCAGTGCATTTGGGTTGGACACCAGCTGTGAAGTAGGGAGTTAATAGTTCACAGTTGTTATGGCTATAATCTTAGCTGTCTCTAGATTACACACAGATCTCATTTTACATTTTCTACTTTGAAAACTCAAACTGATTGACTAGAAATTAATACTCACAACCATCCCCTTTCCTTCTGAGTATGCAACATAAAATGGCTTTTTCTCTTTAAGCCGCAGGACAGCTCCCGTAACGTTGCCAACAACTACAGCGGCAATGGACGTGTTTCCCATTTTATCCACTACAGAGGCCAAGGATTCCATTACTTTGCTATGTCGAAGAGAGAGAGAGAGAGAGAGAGAGAGAGAGAGAGAGAGAGAGAAGGACATGATGAATATAATTACTTATTACTTGTGATTTTTAAGAATTTGTTACAATTATCCATAGGCAAGGAGATAAACAGAGACTAAGGACTAGATGTGGCCTGCAAAGACTGGCACTGTTAACGGTGTGTTTGCCTCAATGACTGCATATATACAGTCATTGGTTTGCCTTTACGAGTTGAAGAAACTGCATGCATGACATGCATGATGTGATGTGACATGCAAGATATGAAACAGCAAACCAAACTAAACTTTCCCCATGAATGCATATGCATGAGTGGGACAAGCGCAACTGGCCTGTATAGGAGGTGAAAAAGGAAGCAACTTGTGCTTTTAGTTGCTTTGTTGTTAATAGCAAAGATTTATCATCTAGAACAGGCACAAAAATGCTGACTGGCTACAGTATTAATTCATCAAAAAGCAGACAACATGGAACCCTCTTAGGGTGCATGCTATAAAAATATCCATGGATCCACCTGGATATCTTAAGACAAAATTATAAGCAAAGAAAACCATGGCTACTGTATGTTCAGATTAACACAAAATCCTAGTTCCTGCAAAATCAAGCATTTAGCCTTTGTCTATATAACTTTGTTAGGCTTCCCCTCACATTTCGATTTTTCCTCTTTATTTTCATTCTGGAACTAAAATAAATTGGCAAGAGATAATAGTCACATCTCTTTTTACAGAGCTTTACCAGAGGTGCTAATAAATGTTGACAGCAATGTGTAACCTACACTGTTTTGATCAACCATGTCTCACGAAATGGTGGTGAAAGTGATCTAATTTAGGTGTCTATTTAAGGTTTATGATCCATTGATGATCCAATCTTTATGATCCAATCCATACAATTCTTACAGAACCATTTCCCCATCTTTTCTTCACAAAAACATAACAAATGTGTTTTTGTGCATTGTGTCCACAATGAGGATTATGAATGGAACAGAAGAATTTAACTATGTCAACTGGCCTTTTTACAAAAATCTGTATTGCTGAAACAATAGTGTGAACAAGAATAATTGATCCATATGTTCAGTAAGAGGTAATGTTAATGCTGTAGGTAATGCTGTATACAAATAAAATCATGTTTTTGCACTTGCACTCTTACTTTGTGTGTCACATGTGGGGTTTTGGCCATACTTACTTGGCTTTGGAGGCACTCACGCTTCCATCATCATTAACTGGGTCATAACTTTTATCCAGTGTCAGTGTAATTTCGGGTTCTTTCACCGGGTTTGTGCAAGTCACACATCTTTCATCGTTCAGGCCTACTCTCAGTATGAAGAAGCCACTGGTGATATTCATTTCTTCAGTAAAACAATCAGTTATTAAACTGCTGCTCTACACACACAATCATCTTAAACACTGTATTTTTGTAACAAGACAGACAGAGTCCACAAAGTCACATAATAAATAGTACAAAAAAATCTCCCTCCATGATCTTACCATTACACATATCTTTTTCATAAAGTGATTGATATCCACACAAAGATAAATCAATGGGAATTGTGCTGCCTGTAAAAAAAAGGTTCAAGGTCAGTTACTAGAGAATGACCAAATTTAGATGTACAACCTAATTCAAAATGCTGCAGTGCGAACACTCACTAGGACTAATAAAAATAGCCCTCAATGGCCTTACTCCAACACATATTACAGACTTACTTGTCCCTTACTGCCATGCTAGACACCTGAGATCCAAGAATGCAGGTCTACTTGTAATCCCAAGAATATCAAAATCCTCAATAGGAGGATGAGCTTTTTGCTACCTTGCGCCTCTCTTGTGGATAATATTGACACTCTCAATACCTTTAAGTCTAGACTTAAAACCTTCCTCTTTACTGCTCCCATAGTTAGGGATCATGTGGGGTAGATCATCACACCTCATGGGTCTTCTGGGAAGGACTGCCTCTGCTGTTATCCCCAACATCTGTTGCTGCGAGGCATGGCGGCCACTGACCATCCCTGCAGTAGACTGCCATGCACCATACCTTAGTTATGCCACCTACACCACAATCATCCCTGCCCTGACACCTGTCACCTTCTCCCCCTGAGAAGAATGCAACAAACTTCGTGGGGGCCCATGCCAGGACCAATTGTCCCTACTAGTCCCTTCCTTGACGCCAAGTCAGGATTGGCTCCCCTTTCTAGAGGCCCTCCTCACAATGGCACTGTAAAAATGGACCCTCCCAATCTTATCCCCATGATCGATCCCACTCCTTGACTTTAACACAATGCCTGGCTGCTATTACACTGTCCAGCCATAACTTTTGATAACCACCTATAGCTTGACTACCATATAATGTTGTGGGACAATATTTTGGAATTATTATGATGCTCAGCTAAAATAATGGACAAATTGCAGTCTGTCATGATAACCATTGTTGTACTTTTCCTGTATGACCCCTGGCAGTTGGGTCGGCCCCTTGAGCTGTGGATCTGCCCAAGGTTTCTTCCTCTACTAACTACCACAAGGGAGGTTTTTCTTTGCCCCTGTTGTACTTGGGCGCTCCTTGCTGTAAAGCGGCATGAGACAGTACTATTGTAAAAGGGGCTGTATAAATATAATTTAATTGAATTGAATTGCCCAGATTTCAGGTTGCTCCACCTGAAGTGCATAACCCACATTATTGAAGATGTTGGGCGCTGGAATCTAGTGTCTGACCTTGCATTGTAGGGGCGTGACTTGCCAAAAAACGAAAAACCAAAACCAAAACAAACCAAAACTAAACCAAAACTTTTCAGAAGTGCAGCAAACATATCATTCATGTAAACAGTGGTTTACATTGCAGTTTGCAGCCTTGTGTCAGCCTGCATTGACAAGTAACAAATATATAATTTATATAAATGTTTAAAATGTTTAAATTAATATGATTGTTATTACTACTACTACTAACTTACAAGTAAAAAAGGGAAAACAACATAGAAGGGTCAGTTTAGCTTTAATCCGCCCCTGAGTATAATGCCCACTCCATGCTATATAAGTGGATATGATTGGTTTCTGGGATTTTTGCTGCACAACTAATGAGCTCCAATGGTTCATCCCCAGGTAGGCCTGCAGAGCAAATTCTAATTTAACAGCGGTGCATCTGGCTTCTCAGGCTACTTAACTATGTTAGTCCCCCCACTTCTGGGGACAGAGGCTATTTCTCGCTTTTTGACATGATATTGCATATCCCCACTATAAAAATCCCAACTACCCCAACTACCCCTCTGGAAGAGAAAAGAGAAAAGTTTTGTTGGCTTCCAGTCTCGTCCATGATGTACTGTAGTACTGGTGAAGGTGTCATGCCTACCTGGCAGTATCACCCGGTAACTTCCCGATCACTTGCCCCTCCCACTCACTCATGCTTCCCTGTTCACTCAATTACGTTTCCACCTGCTGCTTGTTGCCTGTTGTCTTGCTGTGTACTTAATCCCTTGTCTCCCAGTGTTCTCTGTCAGACCATCTGCGAACCTACAGCTCTTCACGCTCGGCAAGCATTAAGACCCTGACTCCCGTTTCTGTTCCCTAAGCCTGTTTCCTGAAGTTACCTGTGTTTCTGTCATCCGCCTGTTCCCCTGTCTGCGTCCTGTTCTCCTGCCCCGGCTTCTACCTGCTGCCTGCCCACGACCTACGCTCCGCTCTCCAGCCCCGGCTCCTGATTCGCTACCTGCCCACGACCTCCGCTCTGCTCTCCAGCCCCGGCTATCGAACCACAGTCTGCCCACAACCAATGCTCTGCTCCCCAGTCCCGGTTACCCGACTCATCGTTCGAAGAGCATCCACACACTCCCTTTACCCCTTTACCCCAAATAAACTGTTATTACGTGACGCTTCTCGCTCTGTATTGTGACAGAGTGGTCTGACCAGACATGGACCCAGCGCACGTACCCGCTCCCACTGATCAGGACATGTCAGAGCCTCCCACCGCCATGCGGCATTTGGAGCATACGGAGGGGGAGATAAACCGCATGACCGGGGACATCGCCTCCCTGTTACAGATCGGGCACCAGCAGCACCAGCAATTCCAACAACAACAGCGCCTGTTCCAGGAACAACAGCAGCAGATCCAGCAGCAACAACAACAGCTGATGGTGCTCACGCAACTCATGACCCGGATGATGTCACCGGTCACCAACCCTCCTGTCATCTCACCAGCAACACCAGCCCTTGCAACTCCAGCCCCGACTCCAGAACTCGCCACAGAAAGCTTCTCTGAACACCGGGTAGGAAGCCCGGAAAGATTTAGTGGTGACCCCACCCAGGTCTGGGCGTTCATTACAAATTGCCGGCTGTTATTCAACCTGCAGCCGAGGAACTTCGCCACTGAGGATGCCAAGGTGGCTTACACCATCAATTACCTGTCTGGACGAGCCCGGCTGTGGGGAACGGCTGAGTTTGAGCACCACACGCCTGCGTGTGCATCTTTCAGCCTGTTCGCTGACGAACTTTTAAAAGTCTTTGACACGGGGTCTTCTTCTGCTGAGGCTTCCTGTGATCTTATGAGCATCCGGCAGGGGAGCGGACGATCGCGGATTTCTCCATAGATTTCCTAACTTTGGCCAGCCGAAGCAGCTGGAATATGGAGGCCCTGGTAGACGCGTACCTCCATAGCCTGGTGGACTATATGAAAGACGAGCTGGTTTCCCATGCTCCGCCGCCGACCCTCGACGAAGCAATTGCCCTGACTGTCCGCATCGACTGAAGAGTCCAGCCGCGTCACTGTGAGAGAGGGCGGCCGACCTGACCATCCACCAGCTTGTCTGGAGGACCCATCGCCTCACCACAGTCCGCAGCCACATCTTCCTGTGGGCTAGTCGTTCCTGAGCCTATGGAGGTTGGGTGTGCCTCCCTGTCCCCAGCTGAACACCAACGCCGGTTTGCCTCCAATCTCTGTCTGTATTGTGGAGGAGATGGACATAGAGTTTCTTCTTGCCCATTAAAAGGTCAAGCTCACCGGACGTAGGAGGAGTCTGGTTGAGCTCGATTAACACTCAGTCCTCCAAAGATGGTAAACCCTTGCTCCGAGCAACACTTCACCTCCAGGGCTCCACACACACTCTGGCCGCCCTTGTAGACTCAGGCACGGAAGCCAATATCCTGGAGTCCAACCTCACTCAACGGCTGGGTCTGCAGGATCATCCGCTCCCTGTCCCGGTGTCTGCCCGAGCCCTGGATGGTCACCTGTTGGGCACGGTAACTCGTATCACGGTGAAGATGAGTTCATCTGGTAACCATCAGGAGGCTATCCGTTTCCACCTGCTTAACTCTCCGGGTTAGCCCCTCATCCTGGGCTACCCCTGGCTACGCCAGCACAATCCACACCTGGACTGGCGAACCGGGGTGGTCTAGGAGTGGGGGGTGGACTGCCACCAGACCTGCCTGTTTGCTGCGTCTTCTTCTGCCCACTCCGAACCCACAAGTTCCGCTCCTGACCTGTCCGGCGTACCCAGGTGTTATCATCACCTACGGGATGTCTTCAGCAAGACCAAGGCCACCTCACTAAGGCCGCACCGACTGTATGACTGCTCCATTGACCTTCTCCCCGGCACTGCTCCCCCCCGGGGCCGTCTCTACTCTATCTCCACTCCTGAAAGACGGGCCATGGAAGAATACATCTCTGACGCCTTGGCAGCGGGCATCATTCGGCCATCCTCTTCTCGTGCTGGGGCCGGCTTCTTCTTTGTGGGCAAGAAGGACGGATCGTTACGCCCTTGCATCAACTACCGTGGCCTGAATGAAATAACGGTAAAGAACCGGTACCCTCTGCCAGTGATTGCCTCTGCTTTCGAGCTGCTCTAGGGGGCCACGATCTTTACAAAACTCAATCTCCGCAATGCCTACCATCTGGTGCGGATCCGGGAGGGAGACGAATGGAAGACGGCGTTTAACACACCTACTGGACATTATGAATATCTGGTAATGCCGTTCGGGTTAACTAATGCCCCAGGAGTTTTCCAAGCCCTAGTAAATGATGTGCTGCGTGACGTGCTGAACCGGTTTGTGTATGTTTACCTGTACGACATCCTCATCTTCTCCCGGACTCTGACAGAGCACACGCAGCACGTCCAACTGGTCCTTTGTCGCCTCCTGGAGAACTCGCTCTATGTCAAAGGCGGAGAAATGTGAGTTTCATGCAAAGACCGTGTCCTTCCTGGGGTACATCGTGGCAGAGGGGAGTGTTCAGATGGATCCAGCCAAGGTGTCACCTCCTGGCCCGTTCCCGAGAACAGAAAGAAGCTGCAGCAGTTGCTGGGCTTTGAGAATTTTTATAGACGTTTTATTAGGATTTATAGTTCCATTGCTGCTCCCCTGACTGCCCTTACCAGCAGCAAGAGAACGTTCCAGTGGTCCCCGGCAGCCAACGACGCCTTCGCCACCCTCAAGGCTCGTTTCACTTCGCCTCCAGATGCCAGACATCAATCGACAACTTGTTGTTGAAGTTGACACCTCAGATGTGGGGATGGGCGCTGTCATGTCGCAGCGATCGATCGATGACAACAAACTCCATTAATGCGCGTTCTTCTCCCAGATACTTTCACCAGCCGAATGCTATTACGATATTGGGAACCAGGAGTTGCTGGCAGTAAAACTTGCATTGCAGGAGTGGCGTCATTGGAGGGGGCCGCTGTTCCATTCCTGGTGTGGACAGACCATAAAAACCTGGAGTACATCCGATCGGCGAAGCGCCTGAATTCCAGACAGTCCCGGTGGTCCTTATTCTTCACCAAGTTTAATTTCACCCTCTCCTACCAACATAAAACCTGATGCCCTGTCTCGTCAGTTTCAAAGGGAGGACGCCACACAGGAGCCTGTGTCCATTCTGCCCAGCTCGGAAGGTGTTCTGCCGCCTTCTGGGAGCCACAGTGAGTCTGACCTCTGGTTTTCACCCTCAATCTAATGGCCAGATGGAGCGCATGAATCAAGAACTGGAAAAGGCGCTCCGCTGCATGGCATCCCGCAACCCAACCTCCTGGGCCCAGCAACTGGTGGGGGTCGAATACGGCCACAATTCCCTCGCCTGCTCTGCCACTGGAATGTCCAGTGCGTATATGGCTACCAACCACCTCTGTTCCCTAGCCAGGAAGAAGATGCCTCATGCCCATCTGCTTTTGCCTCCGCACGCCACTGTCGCCGCACATGGGCCCGAGCCCGGGCTACCCTCCTACGATCGGTGTCCAGATACTCAGTTGGGGCCAACCGTCAACGGAGACCTGCTTCGGCTTACCAGGTGGGCCAGAAGGTGTGGCTTTCCGCCAAGGATCTTCCCCTTCGTGTAGAGTCTCGGAAGTTGGCGCCTCGTTTCATTGGTCCCTTCACTATTGAGTGGGTGGTCTGGCTTCGTCTACCTAGCTCGATGAAGATACACCCCACCTTCCATGTCTCTAAGGTAAAGCCAGTTTTTAATAACCCAATTATTCCTGCAGCTCCACCACCCCCCGCATGGTCCATCGCCTGCTTCAGTCTCGGCGGAGGGGACGTGGCATCCAGTACCTGGTGGACTGGGAGGGTTATGGACCGGAGGAAAGATCATGGGTCCCCGCCAGAAGGATTGTGGACCGGACCCTCATTGCGGAGTTCCATCATCTACACCCTGACCAGCCTGCTCTCTGCCGGGGCCGTCCAAGAGGTGCCCGGCAGGTCACCCATCCAGCTCCTCGTCCTGCACCTGCTCCAGTCCAGATTGCCTCTGCTTTCGAGCTGCTCTAGGGGGCCACGATCTTTACAAAACTCAATCTCCGCAATGCCTACCATCTGGTGCGGATCCGGGAGGGAGACGAATGGAAGACGGCGTTTAACACACCTACTGGACATTATGAATATCTGGTAATGCCGTTCGGGTTAACTAATGCCCCAGGAGTTTTCCAAGCCCTAGTAAATGATGTGCTGCGTGACGTGCTGAACCGGTTTGTGTATGTTTACCTGTACGACATCCTCATCTTCTCCCGGACTCTGACAGAGCACACGCAGCACGTCCAACTGGTCTGGCTTCGTCTACCTAGCTCGATGAAGATACACCCCACCTTCCATGTCTCTAAGGTAAAGCCAGTTTTTAATAACCCAATTATTCCTGCAGCTCCACCACCCCCCGCATGGTCCATCGCCTGCTTCAGTCTCGGCGGAGGGGACGTGGCATCCAGTACCTTGTGGACTGGGAGGGTTATGGACCGGAGGAAAGATCATGGGTCCCCGCCATTGTGGACCGGACCCTCATTGCGGAGTTCCATCATCTACACCCTGACCAGCCTGCTCTCTGCCGGGGCCGTCCAAGAGGTGCCCGGCAGGTCACCCATCCAGCTCCTCGTCCTGCACCTGCTCCAGTCCTGCCCCCCGATGGTGACAAGTCCCAGGCTTCATCCGGGGAGGAGGCGAACCTACAGCTCTTCACGCTCGGCAAGCATTAGGACCCTGACTCCCGTTTCTGTTCCCCAAGCCTGTTTCCTGAAGTTACCTGTGTTTCTGTCATCCGCCTGTTCCCGTGTCTCCGTCCTGTTCTCCTGCCTGTCCTTGTTCTCTGTTCTCCCTTTCCTGACCGATTGCCTTCCCACTGATGACCCCGGACTGATTCGACCTCCGCTCTGCTCTCCAGCCCCTCATTTCGACCTCTGCCTGTCCACGACCTACGCTCAGCTCTCCAGTCCCGGCTTTCGACCTCCACCTGTCCACGACCTCTGCTCAGCTCTCCAGTCCCGGCTTCCGATCTCCGCCTGTCCACAACCTACGCTCAGCTCTCCAGCCCCGGCTTCTACCCACTGCCTGCCCACGACCTACGCTCCGCTCTCCAGCCCCGGCTATCGAACCACAGTCTGCCCTTGACCAATGCTCTGCTCCCCAGTCCCGGTTACCCGTCGTTCGAAGAGCATCCACACACTCCCTTTACCCCTTTACCCCAAAAAAAACTGTTATTACGTGACGCTTTTGGGTCCGACTCGCTCTGTATTGTGACAGAAGGGTTATTGATATTTAAATTTAATAGCTGTTTAAATGACCCTCCCTTACACTTCCCCTAAACAATGTACTGATTGGCTGGAAAAGTGTTGGGCTCAACCTAAGCCACTTTGTTTGTTTCCCATTTACATAGTGTGGACTGTGCCAAGCCAGAGTGGCTTTGAAAGTACATACAGAATAGATGTCTAGTTCACTGTCTGTGAAAAGTAACTCACTGGGCTCTCATTTTAGTCCAAGTCTGTTACCATCAAGTGGAAGCACTGAGCACAGACATTACACCTCGTTATTAGTCCCATTCAGTCCGGTGAGAAATGTATAGAGGTAACTCATATAGAACTACTAGATTATGGCCAAAATAATAATGATAAATACTGAAAATTATTAAATTGTATTGAAATTTAATTTTAAATGTAATTCAACTAAAAATAATTAAGTAAAAAGAGTTACCACTTCAAAACAAAGAGGTGTGCTGAATTTACAACACAAGACAAAAGCAGAATGTTGGATAATGTGGCAACTAATTGTATCTCAATTAGGTTGATTTAAAAAATAAGTCACTGAGTCATTGAATTTAATGCAATTAATTTCATTAATTGTGCAGACACAAAATTATGGAGTGAACTCTTAAGTCATGTTATCTGTCATATTATAGTAATCTAAAAGTACATCTATCAATTAAGTATACATAAAAATATATTTTTTCAAAATGTAATTTTACTTGTGCTAAATACTTTACCACATGACGATGGCTTGCATGTCATGTTTCTGAAAATCCAGACAGATATGTTAGGAGATTGAGAGAGACTTTCACTTTCGTTGAGGATTATGTGGTACGTTTCGTTGTACTTCTTAAACTTAAATTCTCGGCTACAGTGGCTGCATCCTGTGCATGACATGAAGATTAAATAGTTATATTATATAATATATAAATTATATTAGTATCAGTCATACATTGAGTGAAAAAATACATTTGTACTGGTGCACAACATACCAGCGATTTGCGTTCCATTAGAGTGAACATTATAAATACACAGATTGCTGAAAGCTGAAGAACAGCTGCAGTTGCCTTGAGAACAGACAGATGCCATTTAGTGTGGTTTCAACATATCTAGCTGTTTCATCTAATTAAGTATAGTTATGTGAAGATATGGATGATTTTCTTTACAGTACCTTGACTTGAGTTAGGCCCACTACCGTTAGACAGGAGTTCGTTGATGACAACTATTTCTGAACAAGCTAGGCGAAGAAAACATACAAATTAAAGTAAAAAATGTACAAAAAACAAGAATGAAACATTGCATTTGTTTGGTTTTGAACAAAGACCATACATTTTGAATTGCTGCCACATAGTATATTGAAATAAGGTGAGCTAGTGTTAAGCAGTATAACCAACAAGTTCTTCTAATGTGAATCAAGGAACATTTTAATCACGTAATCAGTGGTAGTGGCTCTGGTAATCCTATAACGTGAATCTGACATTTCAGTGAAACATACCTTTGGTTTTCTTTGCAGACCAGCAAGTTTGAACAGCAAATGACATTGCTATTGCCATCCACAAGACACCCCCAGTGTAGCCTAACTGAACAGTCATTTTGCCTGTGATTCAAGCAAATTTGACATAATTTTATATTGAAAGTCAGAATGTTTCCTCTTAGTAATCATCCATGGACTCAAAAAGAATCCATTTTATATGACTGAAATACTGACTACTCCTCAATTGCATTTTCATCATATAAAATTTATATGTTAAACAGATGAGAAAACCCAGTGAGGTACAGTGAGCTGACCCAGAGGACATGCAGCTTTGTCTTTGGCTATTTCAAAAATAAAACGTTAATATCCCAACACCAGAACAATCTTACCTGTCAGAGAGATACAGATACCTTCAGTCTACAGTGAGAGTTTTCCTCCAATTGAAACCGAAGATGAACCATCTAGAGGTCTATATTTAACTTGCAAATTAGAGATGTGTGTATCTACAAGCAATCCATTGTCTAATTCCTGAGGCAAAGTCCATATTTGCCTGCTGAAACAAATTGCCTAAAAAAACACTGCAATAGGAAGTCCATTATGCATATTATATGTTTCTTTAGAAAAGGATGATCTTCCTGTATGTCTTATATTAAATAGATTTAACATAATGGTTAAAAGTGAAATCATGTTTTTGTGTCATGAGTAAGCCCTATAATATGAAACGCAGTGAGCATGTATGTTAATTTTCATGCCAAACACCTCATGAGTGAAAGGAAGTCACTGTGTGACGATGCTGTACTGCACACCATTTTGGTACTGGAGACTAATGATACAACAAATATTGAAAGAATAACTTATAAGAAATGTGGAAGGTGCACCACTGACAGACAACTCCCTTTTTTAGTATTTTGATGTATGCATGCAAATTGTGTACAGTTTCTTTGTAAAATTCCAAACAAATGCAAATTCTTATTCAAAGAGAGTAGCTGCCTGTATATCAACATTCCCTATAACCTGTTGGACATGCTGGGCGTGTGCGGAGGACTATCTGTGCGGAGGACTGTCAGAAACCAGCGTGTCATTTTGGTGTTGAACAGTGGTGTTACAAATGCTGTTACTACAAATGTATGGTTTTAGCTAAGGTTCATAATAGTTAGAGTATTATAGAGTATATAGTATAGAGTATTATCCCACTTTACATTACATGGCAGTCAGTGTAAGCAGAGCACAGTGTGAAGTACAGAGGAGCGTTCATGCCAGAGGTGTGACCTGAATGATATGTGGGGGGGCAGAAAAAAATACCTGCAAAATAAGTAGAAAAACACCACTTACTACTACTAATACTACTACTCAGCCTAAAAAGCTACTACTACTACAACTGCTACTACTACTACTACCACTACTACTACTTCACTGAATGTGAATATGAATGTTAATATTAAACATGTTTGAATGCACAATGTACTGGTCTAATGAATAGCTGTTAACTGTAAATCAGTATGTTTTAATGCTACTGATTACAGTACAAAACTATCCCTAGTGTGGATGAAAACTGAGCTGTCTCTGAGAGCATGTCAAACCACATTGAGATGGTGAAGGCTGAAAACACAGTTTATGCTGTTTAACTCAATTCAATTCAATTCTTTTTTTTTTTATACAGCGCCTTTTACAATAGTATTGTCTCGTGGCACTTCACAGAAGGAGCACCCAAGAGCAACAGGGGCAAGGAAAAACTCCCTTATGTTCAGTTAATCTAGAAAGAAACCTTGGGCAGATCCACGACTCAAGGGGCTAACCCAACTGCCAGGGGTCATGGAGAAAAATTACAATCAGTAGTAACCATGACAGACTATAAGTTGCCTATGGTTTTAGCTAAGGTTCATAATAGTTCATAATAGAGTATTATCCCACTTTTACAATACATGGTAGTCAGTCTATAGGTGGTTATCAGGAATTATGGCTGGACAATGTAGCAGCGGCCAGGCATAGTGACAAACTCAAAGGAATGAGATGGGTCATGGGGGTAACAGTAAGGGTCCATTTGACAGCGCCATTGTGAGGGGGGGTCAATCACAAAGCCTCAGAAAGGGGAGTCGGGCCCAGCATCGGCGTCCAGGAAGGTCCTCTGTGATGGGGAGTCGATCGTGAGATGTGCCTCCCGTAGTGTTGGTTGTAGTCCACTCAGGAGGGGAGGGTGAGAGGAGTCCGCCGGAATGAGGCAGGGATGACACTCAGCAAAGATAATTGTGGACAGAGGAAAATAGTGAATTAGGCCAGGCTCGCACATCAGAAGCAAAAAGCAGAAAGCAGTAATTTGGGCATACCTATATGCGCATAAATATATATATATATATATATATACACATACACACACACACATATATAAATAGAGAGAGAGCTGAAAGAGAGAGAGAGAGAGTTGTACAGCATGACACATGAAGGTTGTGTGGCGGCACTAGGCTATAGCAGCATAACTAAGGTATGATGCATGGTAACCCAGCACCACTGCAGGGATGGTCAGTGGCTGCCATGCCTCGCAAGTGGGGGCAACAGCAGAGGCAGTCCCTTCCAAAAGACCCATGAGAAGTGATGATTTGCCATGCACCATCCCTAACTATGGGAAACAGTAAAGAGGAAGGTTTTAAGTCTAGACTTAAAGGTATTGAGAGTGTCCGCTTGTCGAATGTGGGGGGGGGGGGACTATTCCACAGGAGGGGTGCACGGTAACAGAAGGCTCTTCCTCCTATCATAGATTTTGATATTCTTGGGATTACAAGGAGACCAGCATTTTGGGATCTTAGGGTTCTGGGAGGGTGTTAAGGGACAAGAAAGTCTTTAATATATGTTGGTGCATCGCCCTTGAGGGCTTTGTAGGTTAGGAGGAGTATTTTAAAATCAATTCGACTTTTAATAGGGAGCCAATGTAGGGAAGCAAGAATAGGAGAGATATGTTCATATTTTTTAGTCCAGCATTTTGTATTAGTTGTAGGTTTTTGATGCAAGTATTGCTACACCCAGAGAACAGAGCATTGCAATAATCGAGCCTGGAAGTAATAAATGCGTGTATTAATTTTTCAGCATCCTCAAAGGATAGGAACTTTCTAACCTTAGCAATATTTCGTAGGTGGAAAAAAGATGTTTTTGAAATGTGTTTTACATGACTATTTAGAGACAGGTCCTGGTCAATAATTACCCCGAGGTCTTTAACTTTTGCATTACATGACAGTGACAGGTCACTGAGTAAGTTTTGGTGATGGGGTAGAGTGTTGGTCAGCTGCTTAGGGCCAATCATCATAACTTCAGTTTTATCAGAATTTAAACAAAGGAAATTATTAGTCATCCAGGTTTTGATGTCTAGGAGACATGCATCAAGTTTAGTCATTGGCATATAGTCATTAGGCTTCATAGAAAGGTAAAGCTGGGTATCATCAGCATAGGAGTGGAAAGTAATACCATGTTTCCTTATAACAGATCCTAAAGGTAACATGTACAGGGAGAACAGCAGGGGACCTAGCACTGAGCCTTGGGGTACACCAAACTTTACTTTAGTATGGGTTGATGACTCATTATGAGCGTGTACAAACTGGTAGCGACCAGAGAGGTATGATTTGAACCAGGCTAATGCAGTGTCTTTGATGCCTATCATGTGTTCAAGTCTGTGTAGTAGGATACCATGGTCAATTGTGTCAAAGGCAGCACTAAGATCAAGTAGGATTAATATTGATATATATCCATTATCAGATGTGATAAGGAGGTCATTGAAGACTTTAACTAGGGCTGATTCTGTGCTATGATTAGTTCTAAAGCCTGACTGGAAGGTTTCCTGGATATTATTGTCATTTAAGAAGCTACAGATTTGCTTAGACACTATTTTCTCAAGTATTTTTGAAACAAATGGGAGGTTAGATATGGGTCTGTAATTAGCAAGGACATCAGGATCAAGGTTTGGTTTTTTAATTGATGGTTTAATAACAGATGTCTTGAAAGATTTTGGGACATGCCCAGCTATGAGTGACTCATTTATAATTTTAAGAATCGTCTCAGCCAATAGAGGGAGAGCTGCCTTAAGAAGATCAGTTGGGATAGGGTCCAATAAGCATGTTGAGGCTTTAGCTGAAGAGATCAAAGACGTAATTTCTGATATATTGGTGGGTGTGAATGAATCAAAGTATGCTACAGGTTGACTAGAGCTAGCTGTAACCATTACATGTGGTCCAACTGGATTTGAGGTTACAAGGGAGTTGTTTATTTTAAGTCTAATAGATTCAATTTTGTCATTAAAATAGTCCATGAAGTCCTTGCTGCTTAGACTTATTGGAATGGAATGGGACACCTCAATCCTGCTTTTTGTTAAACGGGATATAGTGTTAAAAAGGAATTTGGGATTATCTTTATTATTGTGCATTAGTGAGGAATAATATGCTGATTTGGCATTGTTAAGTGCTGTCTTGTACTCTTTTAAGCTATCTTTCCAAGCAAGGAGGAACACTTCAAGTTTAGTGGCATACCATTTCCTTTCAAGTCTACGAGCAGCTTGTTTCAGTAAGCGAGTCTGTGTGGTATACCATGGGGCAATTTTTTCTTGTTTCCTAGTTTTCTTTTTGAGTGGTGCAATTGTGTTGAATGTGGAGTATAGTACATTTACAACACTCAGTTAATTGATCAACTTGGGTTGGGCTTGGCATAGAGCCTTCTAATAAAGGGCTATATTGGCTCAGCAGAGACTCAAGGAGAGATGGAATTTTTGCTATGAAGTCATCTGTAGTTTTGGGAGTTATGTTTCTAGTGTAGTAGTAGACTGAGTTAGGTGCTACATAGTCTAATGTGACCTGTTGGTCATAGGGGCCAAATCTGTATTCAGTACATAAGTATGAGTAAATAATTGATGTGTCATATCTAGATATCTTAAATAAAATATAGTATAGTTAAATATATGTAATTGAATATAGTATAGTTATTTAATCACCCTCCCCCTACATGTAGGCCTATTAATGTACTGTTTGGTCACAAATCACAAATATAGATGTAATCATCTTCCCCTTAAATCTATTAATG
The DNA here is from genome assembly GCA_027481765.1 of Tenualosa thibaudeaui. Taxonomy (NCBI): domain Eukaryota; kingdom Metazoa; phylum Chordata; class Actinopteri; order Clupeiformes; family Clupeidae; genus Tenualosa; species Tenualosa thibaudeaui. Next base: position 1,193,198 of record JAIFZK010000013.1, on the reverse strand, counting down.
TAGACCTACTGTTTGGTCACAAATTACAAATACAGCAATCCTATGTATGAACAAACTCGGCAAAAACTACAGGGAAACTGTGAACAAGAACAAGATAACTACTAAATAGATAGGAACAGGAATCAAAATTAGACGTTTTATTTCTGATATAAGACTCAAGCTCTCGACAGACGACACATGTATAGGGTCAGTGAACTGATAATGCGTAGTCAAGCGGAGAAGGCACTGACAGACACACCCACACATTCAAACGAACCAATTGGAAAGAAGTGAAGTTTTGATGATCGTTCTGTAGATAAAAGTTAAAGATAAAAGATAAAAAGCAGATAAAAGTTTGTAATTATTCCCAACTGTCTTTTTAAGCATGGATACATTATAGAAGCACAGCAGCTGATAAATAGTGGCAATCCCGTTTTTCCTCCGACCAGTTTCTCAGGGGGGCGCAGCTTCTCCCAAGGGGGAAGAGCTTCTCCCTCGGGGGGGCAATGACCCCCCCCCCCTTATGTATCAAGAGGAAGTTCTGGGTTAAAGGAGTAGTGTCTTATTTACACCTGACTCAGCACTTAAATTATTGTGTTTGGGTTGCCCTCTAGTGTTCACAAAGACAAGTGACATATTGGGTAGCACTCAAAGTCCTTAAAAACACAGTGGAAAAGCAACAAATATCCAATGTTTACTGGCAGTCTATCAATTTGCCATCATCTCTGTGAAGCCCTTTATTAGGGTGACTGATTTCTGCAAAATACATGAAACCTCACTTTGTCCCCAATTTTTGAAGCTAAAACATTACCTACGGTATTTTAATGAAACTGACTGTAGAAATAGGAATGTCCCAGGTTCCCAAGGATGATTCAGGGATCTGATCATCTTACCTTATATGGAAGTAGCCTAAAACCACACAACATACTGTTTAACACCCAGGTGGGACGGAGGAGCTAAATGTACAGGCACGGTGAAGGCCCTTGGGCTCTTTTTAGGCGACATGCAGTTTGGAGTTAACCTCTGGGATCATTCAGGATTGTTCAAAAGTGTGATATCATTGACACTGTAACTTGCTGGAGAGTCTTAAACCCCTGCTTGAACTTTTATAATTTCAAACCACATAAAGCTGATTCAGGAAGGTACACAGGGGCCTTGGAGTGAATAGTGTTAACAGTGTTGACAGTTTCATTTAATCATTCTTACCTACAACAATAGCCTATACGATTGTTAAGAACAGGCATCGCCTCAATTATCTCTAGAAATTGCCGAACTGCACCATTAGATGCATATCAAAAAGCTTTTGTACCCAACAGGACAGTGTGATGACCAGTCAGAGCAACAAAATGCATAATAACAAAGAAGCCTTTCTTGCACATGAGGATTTGTTTGCCGCATTTTGTTAGTTTTAATTTTCAAACTCGTTGATGCGAAGTTCTCAGTGCCTAATTTTAATTGTTAGGACCCTCATTATACTACCAACGAGGTGTGGGGCTACTTTGAGTCATGTTTATGGTTTAAAAATGGTAATTTCTAACACCCTGCATGACGCCTCTAACACTAGCATTGTGAGCCTTTGGCAAGAATAAGATTAAATAGAAAGCGTTGTTGTTCTAGCCTAGAAATCTAGACATAAGCTAGTGGTAGCAAATAGTTCTGCTCAGCCAATATTTGTAGCCATGCACCATAGGGTCTCAGTAGGTCTTCTACTGCATAGCGCTATCCCATTGCATGCAAAGGCAGTTTGAAAGAGAACCGCTGATTTCGATCTAACGATTGAGCCCGGTCTATACATTTACTGTAGATGTAGATGTAGTCTGGCTTGTCAGGCTAGTGTTGTTTGGCATGCTTATCAGAAATCTGCTACCTGACCTAAAACTTTTTTGGTCCATTTCACTCTGGACTTCTCCCTTAATTGGCGCGAGAGGAATCCCTTATAAATGCACTTTCTTTTCTCATTAGCCTAGCACCGACCAGTGGTGGCCTGAAGAGGGCATCAGGGATTGTAACAGCAGCTTCAGTGAGGCTGAAAAATGAACCATTAGAAAGTTGAAGGACGACTAATATAGGCTTCTCAGGATAACGGCCATTGCCATAGAGCTGCAAAGATGAGATTACATTTATATTTTGTCAGTACCCAAAACATTTTCAGTTCATTGTCATAGAGAGACAGAAAAGAGAATCCCTTGAAGATTCAAGATTTAGAATTTTATATTCATGCATTTAAGTTTAACATTGTAGGGTACCATAGCACAGAAAAATGCAGTAACTTTTAAAACAGTCTAACCTGAATTGTAGTCCGCACTGTAAAAAAGAATGAATAATACTCACTTGAAAAATGTGTGGAAACTCGTTGCCTCAAAAAGCTTAAGTAATGTAACTGTTCTCTTTCTAATTATGTTTACTTTACATCTATCAGTAACCTTTACTTATAAGAAAGTAAACCCTACTTAAGAATGTTTAGGTTACTTAACACCCACTAGTAATGTTTACTTCATAACATCCAGTAAAGCTTACTTGAAACAAATTTGCCTTTACTACTGTTAAATGAGTCATTCTTACTTTAAGTTGTGTAAAGGATACTTACATGTATGATAGTCAATTTTATAATGCAGAATATACACATTCATAAGTTTCTAAATACTGACAAGTTAAACAACTTTCTTACATAATGGAATAAAGTAAACTGAAAGTTCAGATTTTTTATTGTTAAAATATATGTTGTACACTTGTAAAAACAGTCAAATGCACTTTGGTCAATGATTTTATTTTCTTCCTGTGCATGTATACTCGAATTACTTGGATACTATGGTTATATCATTAGCTCAATTATTGCCACTAGCTCTATTGATGTGCATGTAAATGCACTGCCTGTAATAGGCTGTGGGCCAGTGACCTCCAGTGTGACACCCCTCCCCCCAAAACACACATGCACACACACCTCCCGAAAGGGCTGACTATGGTGTAAATGTATTTGAAAAGTAACATTGTGAAATTTGGAATGCACTACCAATTTTAACCCCATGAATAGTACTTTGAAAATCAATGTAATTCAATACAGTGCAGATACAATAAGTTTCATCTATGCCTTCACATCTAGGAGATAATGTCTTTTAACTGCTGTTTAACTGGTCTATACTTAGGTAACTATAGGTACTATGCTGTACATACTGATAATATGATTAATATTCAGTACATGATTGTTCACAGTAAAGAGGAAGATGGAAAGGTTTCCATTAACTTAATATCACATCTAGAATGTATATGCTTTCAGCAATTATTTTGTATGCTGTTTGATCCACTCCCCTTAAATGGTAAGGGCCAAAATGTATTGATGTACACTTGGTTTACAAATACAATGCAAGTCTATGTATGGGCCATGGTCCACCAAAGTATTCAAACTGCCTAAATGATTCATATCCCCTCTAGATGTGATATAACATTAATTCAGATATGTAACATTTTCCTCCATTCCTTACACGGTTGCCCTGTATTCTGTGAATTAAGGTGAATCAAGTGGACAGCTGAAACACTTTGGCCACTTTGACCCTACATACAGCTATATTGCACAAGAGTCAGACTCACAGGGACCCCATTGCATATTTGACTCTTTGTCACTCTGGTAGCTCCTCACAACTAGCCAGAAGAGGCACCTTACAAGCATGCAATTGTAAACAGTAAATGACAGTGTGGGGTTAAAGGCATGAAACAGGGTTTTAGGGTTGTTACTGAATGCTTCAGTAATCTTCAGCAGTGTAGCACTTATAGCAGTAATAATCACCATTCATCATCCTTGAGATAGGCAACAGCCATTTTACTCAGTAAGCATCAGTAGGTAGTCACAGGACTTGTTTATGAGGGACACCAAAATGCCCTGGGCACTTGTGCTCCACACTGACAGGCACAGCAAGTTGTGGCCAGCTCTGCACCCAACTCAGCTGCGTCCCAGCGGGCCTCTATGGCCCAGTGGCATGTGGCAGATGAATATTTGATTGGACATAATGGAGGCCCTGGCATGCATTGGTAGCACAGTGTGGCACACTGGCTGGCTCATGCGGGCATGAGGGAGGGAGAGGAGGACATACTGTTGGCCTCACTGACTGAGATGCTCTCGTCTAATCTGCTGCCCCTCTCACTGAATGTGGCACCCTCTTGGCCACGGCATTGAAAAACAACAGCTGCTGGCTGTTTCATCATTAAGACCAGTCCGCAAAATTCACTAGGCCACTGGGCAACAGTAGGGCGTAAAGAATGTTCACATCAATGTGCCCTCCATTAGATTTTAATTACAGTATGCCTCATGTTCTCATAACACAGCACATAGGACAATTAACAGTCAAAGTTGATGTTGGTGTTTAAATCAGGCAGTATGTATGTAAGCAGTATGTATGTAAGCAGTATGTATGTAAGCAGTATGTAAAGAGTGTATAGTGAATGCACTGCATTGTATGGATTTTGTGAGCGGCCATATTCCTTGGCTGGGTTTGGCAGTGCTTTCCAGCAAGTAGTTCTGCATAGCCCGGCAGAATGCGATGATACATTGTTGCAAGCATTCCAGGGGAGTCAAGAGGTCAAGGTCTTTCAGCCATCTGTCTACGGGTTGATGTGAGGTCATTCTCTGGCGATCATTCAGAATGCCCGCCATGTCGTAATCCCATGTATGGCCAATGACAACACTTAGAAATGGCATGGCATGGTGTGGATGACTTAACATAGCTGACATGATACTGTAGATGTGTTTAATATTTAAATGTTTCCTGGATCTATTGAACAAATATAAGCAGTAGCAAATTTGAAACCTCATTAAAAACAAAATACAACTAAATGTAGGAATGAATATAAGTTGGTGAGAAAGCTATACATTTTCTTAGTCAGTTCTATTTTATATTTTTAACTGTCCAAAAGTGCTGCATAAATAACATACTCTAATGGAATGTGTGTGTGTGTGTGTGTGTGTGTGTGTAAAGGGTTTGAATGGGCATTGAGTGACAGGGTCATTTCAGAGGTGTGTTCGGCATGCATGTAGGGAGCCTGTGGAGGCGAGAGGACGGCAGTGTTGGCAGTGCAACAAGTAAAGAGCTCTCCTTGTGTTCTCTGTCTAACTATCACAGCACCTGTCATTTAGAGGCAGCACTGTAGCCCCCCAACCCCCCCCCCCCCCACACACACACACACACATACACACACACACACACACACACACACACACACACACGCACACTCCACACCTCGTCTCTGTGTGTTTACCTCTTTCCACCACTGCTTTTTAGCCCCTTGTCTACACCTGTTTTCCCTCCACAACCACTTCCTTTTCCTCCCTCACTCTTCCCTTATCTTTAAGTCCACCCAGCACCCCACCCACAGCCTAGATGCACACACACACACACACACACACACACACACACACACACACACACACACACACAAACACACACTATCATTATTTGAGCGTAGAAACTGTCTGTCTTGTCTCCCTCTCTTCTCTCTCTCTCTCTCTCTCTCTGTGTATGTGTATGTGTTTGTGTGTGTATGTGTGTTTGGGTAATGTGTCGCTGTGGAATGGCAGGCAGTGAGAGGAGAGCAAGTGCAGCTGGTGGTGTGGTGCTTTGGAGCTACAGGCAGCAACATGTCCCTCTGAGCCCATCTCCGAAGCCAACCGGTGCCTGTCATAGTCCACCCATCCCAACAGCCCTCCCTGCACCACCACCATTCCCACCACCTCCTCTTTTCTCCACCCATTCAACCTCTACCCCTCCTGCCTTCCCTCCCCTCCACCCAGTCCCATTCACCACCCCCCCACACCCCATGCACCCTTCTCAAAATAGCACTGCCTTGTCTGCACACAGGTGCACTTTCTCGGCTTCCTTAATTGTGTGCTTGCTTGCTTGGCAACTGTCGGCCCAAGACATGGCCAAAGTGCTCCTCTCTCCTCAGAATGACCACTGAGCCCCCTAGGCCTCACTTGGTTTCAGAGGCCATTAACTCTGCAAGCCTATTACAGTAAGTGTTAGATTCCTGAGATGCCCCATCTCATCCTCCATGCTTGTTTACATTGAGTGGATACACTATTGATCGCTCCAGCCAGCCTGGCCAAGGCCCCTCTCTTGGTCTTCTTTCTGAATACCATAGCACTGCTCTCAATGTTAAAAGGGTTATTAGCCTAATTATAAGAGGATAGAGAGAATATGACTGAGCACTGGGGGGGATGGCAAGTAAAGATTTTTTGGCTTCCATCTTTCCTCCCCAGACTGATTTTAATGTCACACATGCGAGGGTATGATGAATGTGACCGGCTCGGGTGAGGTCACCAATTGGTTTACTGCCACTCTGTAAAACTCGATCGGCATCTGGGTGAAATATTTCACATTGCTGAAAGTAAATCAGCACCAACCACTAATCTCCCTTCCTCTCCTGTTACCTCTAAATTACCGCGTGGCCAGCCACTAGCTCCACATAGCATCCATTTACCACCTCATGCCCCAGGCCAGAGGCAGAGAAATACCTATACACTGTCAAGACATGGGCATATAGAGAGATGTAAGCGAGGAAAGATACACAAGCAACACATGACAGAGAGAGAGGGTTGGGGGTTGTTTGGACTACTAGCCATCCATCCATGCACTTTTATACCAAGGCAGCAGGAGGGAGCGAGAGAAGAGAAGGAAGGGTAAGTTAGACACACAAATGGAGTGAAGACAAGGCAGATAGAGAGGGAGTGAGAGAGTGAGACTGACCGACTGACAGAAAAAAATAGCGTAAACATAATTTATGACCCTGAGGGCTTTGAAATGGCCGAAGCAAACCAGACGGTCGTATTTCTGGCATTAATTTTTCATTGGTTTACTTTACAAGGTCAGGGGTGGCACCTTGCACTGGCCAGAGCACAGCCTGCTGCTCGGCCACACAGCCAGTGACAAACAAAACAAAACAGAGGATCCGAAACATCACACATACACACATATGCATGCGCGCACATGCACACACACACACACACATACAGGTAGAAAAGTTCCACAATGGTGTTTGTGTTAGAAACCACCCTGTCACAGGATAGGACATCCCTATCTTACCATTACCACACACACACACACACACACACACACACACACACACACACACACACACACACACACACACACACACACGGACATGCACACACACACACGCGCGTACCAGATAGATACAGTGGTCATGTGTTGTATCGTGTGTTTATTTGTGGCTAACACTTCATGTGCTTTGAAGTTATGACTAATAAACACACAGACAGGAGTGACCATGGAAATGGGAACAGGCCAAATCATACACAGTATTTCCCACTTATTTGTCACTTTTACTGGTGACTCAGTTCAGCTGGAGCCATGTCCACAGAACCATCCCCTTACTGAATGAAACAACTCAATGCGTTGGCTAAGTAGCCTATATGAGGGAAAGAGCTTAAGACTAATAGGGCATTATGCTAATGAATAGTCTAATAAATACAAGTGGATGGATAGAGGTGTGCATACAGTAGAGGGAGGAGAGAGGGGAGTGTGTTTTAGAATGCCATGGCCATGATCTCACTCACTCCCTCATAGTGGCACTGCAGGGTGTGACATCACCCATCTGAGCTGCCTCAAGGGAAGTAGACACAAGTACACGGATATGTAGGTGCGTGCGCGCACACACACACACACACACTCACACTCTCTCTCTCACACACACATACACACACACACACACACAAAATATTTTTTTTTATTTGAATGAGCATGTAGAATACATACCATGAGAGTCAAAATACTGTTAACCTTTCTTATGGTCCACCAAGGATTACAGCTTATTTGTACATCTGTACCACAGTTGTTTACTGCATACACTGGGATTTGTATTTTAGCTGGTGTAATGCGCACGCGCGCACACACACACACACACACACACACACACACACACACACACAGAGGCAAACGGAGCCCAGGTGTGTTAGGCAGATGTGTGCAGCTGACAGACAGCAGCAGGCTCCTGGAGCCCCAGGTTAAGAGCTGCAGTCAGAGATGAGAGGAGGTGCAGGTGAGTCCAGTCGGCAAGCTCAGGGAAAGGCCACACTGGCACTCAAGAACAACCAGGAAGGAAGGAAAGAAAGTCCGCAGCCATTGGGAGCCAACAGTCAGATAATTCTATCAAAAGCTACAGTGTGTGTGTGTGTGTTCCTGTAAAGCTCTAGTTTTATGTATGTAAGTGTGTGACATGCGGACACATTTTTGCATTAATTTTGAATTTCAAATTCACATTTTGTGTAAATGTATGGGTGAGCGAGCAATTGCGTACACTATGTGTGTGTGTGTGTGTGTGTGTGTGTGTGTGTGTGTGTGTATGTGTATGTGTGTGTCTATGAGAGAGAGAGAGAGCCTGTGTGTGACATATAGGACATATAGCATCCCATGCATCCCTATCTTATTACCACACACACAAACACACACACACATACGGACATGCACACACACACACGAGCACCAGATACATACAGTGGTCATGTGTTGCATCATGTTATGATCGGGAAGGAGTGGAGATTTGTGCTATGTGTGTGAGGAATGTATGTGTATGGTGGTTTGACATTTGAAACCACAGAGAGAAGAGGACAGTTAACAGGAACCATCCCCATAACGTGCAAGACCTCTCAAGAAGGATCTGATTTTCTCCTGTAATCGCCGGTAATCTGAATTTGTGTGGTCAGGTTACTTTGGTTTGAGAAAGAGCCCAGTATCCTTCTTTCATTTTACATCTAAATGTTTTTCTACAAAATTTCAATGAATAAAATCAAATCCATTTGTGTGGAAAAAAGGAAAGATTTTTTTTTGTTTTGTAATTCTTTATTGCAGACTTCTCATTTCCCTAACAAATACTTCAAAATACTGTTCAAACCAACTTCAATAAATTAAAGAGAATTGAGAACATAAAATTAACAATGAAATTAAAGGAACTGCATTCATATCATTAAAAAAACAGATTTCTAAACATGTAAGCTTCACATGTTTAGAAATCTTTTTTTTTAATTGACAGTTCTCATTTTCTAAATGTAAACATCTGACATAACAATAGTTCACTTGCGGACATTAGAGTTATGTCATTCATCTGTCATTAGACTGTCACTGGATGCTTCTCACGTGCTACCTCCATTTGTTCATTTGTGGCTAACACTTCATGTGCTTTGAAGTTATGACTAATAAACACACAGACAGGAGTGACCATGGAAATGGGAACAGGCCAAATCATACACAGTATTTCCCACTTATTTGTCACTTTTACTGGTGACTCAGTTCAGCTGGAGCCATGTCCACAGAACCATCCCCTTACTGAATGAAACAACTCAATGCGTTGGCTAAGTAGCCTATATGAGGGAAAGAGCTTAAGACTAATAGGGCATTATGCTAATGAATAGTCTAATAAATACAAGTGGATGGATAGAGGTGTGCATACAGTAGAGGGAGGAGAGAGGGGAGTGTGTTTTAGAATGCCATGGCCATGATCTCACTCACTCCCTCATAGTGGCACTGCAGGGTGTGACATCACCCATCTGAGCTGCCTCAAGGGAAGTAGACACAAGTACACGGATATGTAGGTGCGTGCGCACACATACACACACACACACTCACACTCTCTCTCTCTCACACACATACACACACACACACACACAAAATATTTTTTTTTATTTGAATGAGCATGTAGAATACATACCATGAGAGTCAAAATACTGTTAACCTTTCTTATGGTCCACCAACGATTACAGCTTATTTGTACATCTGTACCACAGTTGTTTACTGCATTACACTGGGATTTGTATTTTAGCTGGTGTAATGCGCACGCGCGCACACACACACACACACACACACACACACACACACACAGAGGCAAACGGAGCCCAGGTGTGTTAGGCAGATGTGTGCAGCTGACAGACAGCAGCAGGCTCCTGGAGCCCCAGGTTAAGAGCTGCAGTCAGAGATGAGAGGAGGTGCAGGTGAGTCCAGTCGGCAAGCTCAGGGAAAGGCCACACTGGCACTCAAGAACAACCAGGAAGGAAGGAAAGAAAGTCCGCAGCCATTGGGAGCCAACAGTCAGATAATTCTATCAAAAGCTACAGTGTGTGTGTGTGTGTTCCTGTAAAGCTCTAGTTTTATGTATGTAAGTGTGTGACATGCGGACACATTTTTGCATTAATTTTGAATTTCAAATTCACATTTTGTGTAAATTTATGGGTGAGCGAGCAATTGCGTACACTATGTGTGTGTGTGTGTGTGTGTGTGTCTATGAGAGAGAGCCTGTGTGTGTCTGTGTGTGTGTTTGTGTGTGTGTAAGAATGAATGATGGCATCACACTGAGGTGTGAAGAGACTGAATAGGAGTTGAGATGACAAGAGTCCAAACCTGTTCAGGCTGCATAACAATAGAGGAGTGGGGTCCAGGGGACTTGTGGTCCTGGGGTGGTAAAAGTAGCACACAAAAGCCAAGGAATGTGGAGCTTGTTCTGCCTCACAGGGGGTCCATCAGAGCCACACAGAGCACAGCATTAGGATGTCTTTCTCAAGCCAAACTGTTAATCTAGATATTAAAGGCAGACTAATGACTACTTCGATTTTTTATGTCCTTTATTTCAGGTTAAAGTGTTTCTTTCTAAAATGCACAGGGCTGCTTTAACTACTACTTGAAAGGTGAGTCTGTTAGGTCTGTAAATGCAAAAAAGCCAATGGGAGAGAATAGGAGACAAATGGGACTATCAAGAGGACCAATGACCTCATTCGCATGGCAAAGTTATGTGGCAATATAGAATATTAAAAGGGTCATTACTTCAAAATGCATTGGCCATAATGATTTATGTCACTCTACATTAGGGCTTCAACTTCCTGTCACAAAAGGGCTTGGGCTTTGGGGTAAATTTGGAAGGGGGAGCAGCAAACACACCGTGATGATCTCATCCTTGGGAAAAAGGAGTTTGGTCCTGTCCTCTGTTCACGTATCCTCTTTCATTATAATGCAAAGATGTCATCATGCAGGTTTATTTTGCATGCCGGCGGAAGCATGCCAAACCTGCCATTTTATTACTAGATGTCCCTCTGGTTTTTGGTTAGCCTCAGTGATGAGTAAGTTACTAGTTGCAGTTCCTCAGGGAGTGCTCCTGTGCCACTGGTGAAGATTTATGTATGCCATGCCAGAGTGGTGCACATTGTGATGAAAGTGATCCATCATGAGGTCATGCCAGTGCCAGGCCATGATCTCATATGCCAGGGTTGGCATTGGAGAGCCTGTCCGTCTGGATGCTTTATTAGCTGCCTGATCTGTCAGACCAGTGGGCAATGAGGCGTCCCCTACCTAACACTTCACACTTTGCTCCTTTCTCCTCTCTCTGTGTCCTGTCAGACTAACACACACACTCTCTCTCTCCCTCTGTCATCTCATCAACCTGTCTCTACCTCTTTCCCTCCCCTCTTTATTTCTCTTTCCCTCTCTGTGTTTCTCTATTCCATTTTTTCTCTCTCATTAGTCTTCCCCAGTCTCTCTCTCTCCCTCTGTCCCTCTCTCTGGGGAATGCCTGCTGTCTTACCGTCTGATTTCCATGCTGTGTTCCTGTTCCAGGGCAGTGGTCCAGGCTCTCTGGAGGACAGGGCTGCAGACCGGCCGTGACAGACGCCAGCAGGGCAGGGGGTGCTAAACATGGGCACTGACAGCCGACAGCTCCCTGCCAAGGTGGAGGAGAGTTCACATGCACGCACACACACACACACACACACACACACACACACACACACACACACACACACACACACTCACAATAACAAAAAATACTGTTACAAAACATCATCTTACAGGCACAAACTATGAGCACCTACAGAGAGGTAACTATGTGACATTAAAATCCCATTTAAGTCAATGTAAACACAGCATATAGTGAGATTGTTGATGCACTACACAACGTCAAGCAACGTCAACGTCCAGTAGCACTGTACAGTACACAATATCTTCCTTATTCCTCTCACACATTTTACTCCCTGTCTCCAAGCTGTTGTCCAGTGTATAATACATGTCCAGCAACAAAAGGGGTCAGAGGTGAGGACTTGTCAGATAATCCTGACAGGTTCTCCCAGCTGGCTCTACAGCAGGGAGCCATTCCAGAGGAGATGATGTCATTATAGCCTCCCCCTCCTCACCCAAGCCCAGCTGCAGGTGGTCTGGAAGTCTCCAGAATGACAATGTCAGCACATTAGCCTGTGAAAGGGCCTGATTAAAAGGCCAGTGCTCTGAGGTGAGAGGTCCCCTGTGGAGTTCAGGCAGTGACAGGGAAGGGCCGGAGGATCTCTTTCCCACCTGGGTGCAGCCTGAGATGGCCTAATGTAAAGGGTGTCTCCTGTCCACTTTATAGACCTCTCTCTAAAGGTCAGCACAGTGTGAAAATTGTCCACACTACCTTGGCTGGCTGGCCAGTGCACAGAGTTCACTGAGACACTGAATGCCAATCAGAGGATGCTCTGGGTAGTAATCCTGTACAATGGCTTGAATGAGAGAAATTACAATATCGAAATAGTTGCCTATTTCTTAATATTCTGTCATATCTTTGGTAAAAAAGGGTTATGAACATGTCAATCAGACAAAATAATTCCTTTACCAGTTCATTTATCATCAAATTATTTGCTACACATTTGCTTAGATATATTCTGTTTGACTACCTCTCTAGCAACAGCAGGTTTAATCCAATTGAAAATGTTTAATGCAAGCTGCACATCCTGTCTGACTGCATGAGTAACAAGACGCGTTATAGATGACTGGCTGACTCTCATCCATGTTCATGAAGGTTTGAAGACCTCATTCTGTGTGTCATATGCGTTGTACTTTGTCATTTTCCCTCTAACTGTACAGAGAGATATATTATGTCTTTTGTCAGGATTTATGTGTGTGCAGCATTTAGGCTATTTCATGAGGATTATGTTTTTTACCTACTGTTGGAACATTTGGAAAGAATCCAAAGTGACTACAAATTAGTAGGCTAAAATTGTTATCATTATTTTAATAAACTCTAATACAATACTGGTAAAATAATGATGTGCATGTTTTGCACACACACATTACCCCATCTGGTTGCACAATGTAATCACAAATTAAAAAAAAAAATGCTATTTACATGCATGTGAGAGTTGTTGTATGGTCCTTAGCAGGAGAAAATATGGTAACACTTTATCTTTACACACATATTCACCTTTAACTTGCTGCTTATTAACATGGAAATAGAGAACATGAGCCATTTCTTAGTTATTACAAATAATTTATTAATACCTTATTCTACATGACCTTATTCTACCCATAATAGATCATTAACTAAGCATTTCTCCAATATAAACTCCTAATTACTGCTTATTCGCGGTTAGTGAATTCGTGGAGGTTAATTGCTGTAAATGAATTATGATCTTAATATGCTTTGGTTAGTAGGCTATAAGGCAGTAGTACAACTGGAACATTCTCCTTCAGTAATACTTAGAAAAGATGGTCTATTCATTGGAACAAAACCCAAAGCTATGTGCTAACAGTGTCCAAATAAGTCCTAATTATATCTTTTTAATTGAGAATAACTGTTCTTGCTGTACTACCACTTTATAAGCCCTTACTGAGCAAAGCATCATAATTCATATACAACTAACTTACTATAAATACACAGTAATTAGGTAATATTGGAGAAATTCTTACTTAATGGTCTATTATGGGTTGAATAGACTCATGCAGAATAAAGTATTAATAAATAATTTGCAATGACTAGCAAATGGCTATTATGTCAGTAATATGCATAATAATGAGCAGTTAGTTAATGGCAAATATTTGTGTGCTGATATGAAGTGTCACCAAATGTATTTCATTTTAAGTGTAATGTTGGTGCTTTTGTAAAAGTCACATGACATTAGAAAGTATAATATAGACAAAATGCATGCATAATGGAACAGAATGTGTCTCAGTGAATTGTACAAAATTGTGCAGCATCGATGTTTTTACCTGCTGTGCATGCCCTCACAGACAAACACACACACACACACACACACACATATGACACACACACATACACACATACACACACATACACACATACACACACACACACACTTCATTAAATGAAAGCATTACAGTATGTTAACAAATATGACTGAGTAGTGGATTAGACCAAATAATATTTCACAAATATCTTGTGTTGCACATATCTTCACTTTGTTTCATGCATTTATTGTATGTAGGGATTTAAAAAAGCATTTAAAAAGCATTTAAAAGCATTTAAAAACATGATTTTTGCCACGATCAAGTATGCCTATTTTCATGCTTACGCTTTCTTTTGTTTGGTCTAGAAAGCATGTTTAAGTGCAGTCTAAACTCATCTTGTTTGTTTTTAATTCCAGACATAAATCAGAACCCTCAGTACGACTTCATGTCAACACATGTCCATTCCAGCGCACACAAGTGGACAAACAGTTGGACAAACATGTGGAGACGTTCAGCTGCACTTTGCGGGAAACCTATTTGTTGGGAGGGATAGGGAGGAGCTGACTCCAGATTGGGTGAGTGTGTATGTGTGCATGAATGTGTGTGTGTGTGTGTGTGTGACTGTCTGGGTGCATGTGTTTGTTAGAGGGGTGTTTGCGAGAGGGGGGATGCGCACACGTGCACAAGCATCTAGACTTGACAGTGGGGGCAGGAGTCTGCGTATGTGTGTGGTGTGTGTTGGGGGAAGGGGTGGGGGTATACAGACAGACTGTAGCTCTCCTCAGCTCACGTTTTCTTTTTCTCCAAAGATCAATAAAGCAGCTTTCATCTTGCTTCTCGGGCCAGAGTGACCTAGAAACACGAACTGTCTCATTAGACAATGTGATGAGACTTGCACTGCTGGCACTGGAGGGAGGCTCTACCCAGTAGCATACACTGAAAGAGGATTAGTACTCTGTTTTCATTCTGTATGCTGCTGGCACGTGGAGAAGAGAACTTAGCTTGCCATTCGCTCCCTCGACGAGCATGCATTATGAATACAATCCATATGTTCCAGGGGTTTTTAAATGCATCAATATTTACGACAGAGCATACATTCTTACATGTATACATGTATATGCAGTCTGCGGTGACTTCACCAATCCCATTAATGACCACATAGCTCTGGGGCAACAAGTTATTTTTACTATAAGGAGGAGGAGGGAGGTAGGTGGCTTTTGCATGGGACAACACTTCAAAACCTGTTATCACCAACAAAAATAAAACAGGGTGTGGTGTGTGTGCGTGATGGGGGGTGGTCGTGACTGCTAAACAAGTTTACTGCAGAACAGGTTTGATGTAGGACATCAAACACAGTGTACTGTAAGTCCAGTGAGAGACAGTATTGATTGGCTGGGTAAAAACAGGAAGGTGTGAAAAGCTCAGGTAGACATAGATCATTCCCTGCTGTTGGACACACACTGAGCTGCTTTATTTGTTGTGGACCACTGAGAATGCTGGAGTGATACACACCAAGGAACCAAAGGGTTGCAGTGTAGCCATCAGGAGGGGTGTGATTGTGTGTGTATGTGTGTGTTTGGAGGGGGGGGGGGGTTGCAAAGGGCTTACACTTCTCAAAATGTTACAACTCTAGGCTGCCCACTGTGGCCCAATCTAGCCTGCTAGTTTGGATGCAGGACCACCCCTGAGAAGCATGATGGGAGTGGGCACTAATTAAAGCTCACTGATCTGCTCCACTCTCGACAACAAAGATATGAAATCGAACAGCCAGGGCTCACCACGGAGGTCACATCCATGGCCTTAGAGTGATTAAAAATTGAAGAATTATCTTCTTTTTTGTGTTTAAACTCAATATCCGAGGGGTTCAGATACACTGTAAAGATTTTGAATGCCTCTGTGGACCTTTTCATTTTCATTTTGAAGAAGTTTTGCCAAAGCTTTAACAAGCAACTTTAACATAATCAGAGGCACAATTAGTCAGTATGAGTCAAGGTAGCTCCATGGCATTGTCCAGGGGAAGTCAATAATTATCCTTTGTATTCATTCCACCCTCCTAACTCCTATCCTAAATTATTTCAAACCTGCTTCTTTATGTTCATAAAAACAGCATGACTGCCAAAACCTCCCCGTGAATCCACTTTCCTACAGTGGAAGTGAAAAAAAAAATTAAGACACTAATCAATTCATCTCCATTAAAATTAAAAAATATAAAACAAAATTGCCCTGAAGTTGTCATGCAACTTGTCTGTAGAATGTGTGTAAACAATATTATGTCCTTTGATAACTTGGTCCCTCAAGGAGCGTGCAGTAGAACTATATAGACAGTTATTCATAAAGTTGTGCTTAGAAAGTTATTAAAAATACATTAATCAGTGCGCCAAAACGGACCCACTGAACCCCTCAATGAGAGTAGCATTATTAATTAAATGCTGGAGGAAAGATACCATGATAGGCTTGCAATTCTCTCTCTCTCTCTTTCACTCACTCACTCTGCCTTTTTTGTTTCACTATCAAAGAAAGCCCTTTGCCTCTGCATTAATAAAACACAAGCATGTGGTACGGTAACTCGTGGATCCCGTTTGCTTTGATGTTAGCTGTATTTTTTTTTACCCACAGACACATTGATTGTTTAGCAGATAAGCCAGAAACATCAAAGAGATCTTGTCTGGAGAGACTGTCTAAACTTTGTCACCTCATGGTCTGTGATTGTATCCTGGTCAACCTCACCGTACCCCCACCCTGCAAAACCGCTCTACCTCAAGCCTCATGTCTCTAAGAAGCACTCAGCCCCCCACTGTAATCCTTTCAAACATGTTTTTTTAAATACACGCAGAGGGTGTCTTTTTCATTCCACTTTAGCTGTAATATAGCAAAACAACCACCATAGCAATTATTTCCCATGACTGTTATTCTCATAGGTTGGATGCTGTTGAATAAAACTTGAATAGACATTTTGGACTCTCCGAGCAATTAAGGCAAACAACCAGTGTTACTGATTTTAAAGCCATTCTAACCACTGTGTTTCTGATGGTGAGATTTAATCAGTAGCCTGTTTTTGTTTGTTAGCTCAAGGGAACATCTGCTGCACTTCACCATATGTGCTAATGTCATAGTGGAACCACTCTTGTCATTCAGAGAGAGAATGAGAGAGAGAGAAAAAAAGAAAAAGAAAAAAAAATGAGATGAACACACGTGTTCAGACTACAGGCTATAGAATGCTATTCAGTTCACCACATTAACTTCAGATAAACAATAGCTGGGTCATTCAGGAGCAAAACACATTAGATCATCCGGTCATGACTAAGAGCGTGTGGGATTTCCCCTAGAGAGCTCTACCACTGTCAAAGGAATTATGGGAGTATAGAATTAAGAAGATTTCTATGATCTGAACTGCTAACCTTTCACATATATTTTCACTTGAAGGGATATTTTGGTTAATGTACACAAATGCAAAGAAGCAATACTTTTAAAATCACTTATGACATTACACATAACACTTGACAAAGAATTAACTGAGAAACAACATTGGCACAACAACATTGGTAAATGGATGGACTGCATTTATATAGTGCTTTTCTACTCCTATAAGTACTCAAAGCGCTTTACAATGTAAGCCTCACATTCACCCTCTCTCAAGCCTCATTCTAATGTATGCATTCTTTATGCTTTCCAGGTTAAATTGGTTTTTCAGAAAAACTCAGAGGAAATGCACTTACTTCCCCCTGGTTATCAATGTCATCAAACCAATAGAAGACAAAATGGGTTTGAGCTTGCTTTACGGGCTTTCAGCCTTTTGTGCTGCTGTGGGATAACTGGTGCTTGTGTGTGGTTTGTTGATATGCTATCTGGCTCTGTGATTGGCATCACTTTTGTTTTCCGCGTGTTAGGGAATCTGACTTCACCCTCAGCCCACATGGGGGTGGGGTGGGGTGGGGGGTTCACGTAACCTTGGCCACAGGTCATCCAATGCCAATGACCCCTCCTCCACTGGACAGACAGAATGGTTAAGGATGAGATGTGTAGCGTTTCTTCATCTAACCCAGACTGCGCCATTAATGACTACTCACACACACACACACACACACATACACACAGACACTCAGTGTGAGGTCAGTGTAGATGCAGACAGTCCATTGCTTAGTATTCAAGGGGCCATGGGGCTCACTGTCCTGTGTTCTCCTTGGGAAAGGTCTCAATTATTCATGGCATATACATTAAGGGGGCCTGCCTAACTTTGCTATATTGTTCTCAAGTCCGGCTTGGATTTCACCACAGTCTGCTTCAGAAATGGGGGGACGGGGGGATTGATTTTTCTATCATTTTGCCTCTTCTCCAGCACGGGGATGAATAATTCACGCTCATACCTTGCGACACCTTGCGCATATTCATTACCGTAACTCAACTCATGTTTTCTTTGGCGTCCCGTTTTGATTGGCACAGCCGTGATTGTATGACCATTATTTGAAACAGATGGGGATAAATAATGAAGCGCTGCCCAAGATCACCCAGGGAGATAATAGGGCATTATGTTGCCATGACGCCATGATGGGTGCCCATCGCTCATAGTCTAGGGCGTGTTATTGACAGCCTGGAGAGGAATGCGTGTGTATTTGTGTGGGCCTGTGCATGTGTGTATTTGCAGAACTCTGTGTGTATCAGTGTGTATAAATGTGGTAATGTGGATGTGTCTATGTTCATATATTTATGAATGAGTACATTTAGAGTGAGTACTTGTGACAGTGTGAGTCCTTTCTCTCTCTCTCTCTGTGTGTGTGTATGTGTGTTTGAAGAGGGTGAGGGTGAAACAGGAGACAGACATGTCTGATGTCACCTACTGATTACCTGTCCCACCATGGGTCAGATGACTTTCATATGTTTTGGTCATAAATATTCCCCTTTGCCTTTTAGTTTCACCATTTTATATTCAATACACAGAAAATATAGAGAGCATCAATAGTAATAGCAGCCATAATATCATCCATACTATCAGAAGCAGACTGAGCATAATTTTGTCTGCTCTTTTGTCAGCTATTTAAGTTACAAACACATTCTGTTGCATTTGAAGGGCATTGCCATCACATTACTAGGCCTGCAGTTATTTTGCTAATCACACATAACATGCAAAACAAACCTGACAACAACCAGCAAAGAAAGAGATCTTTATCATTCTGAAGGAAGATGGCTATTTCAGGGCTCTCTCTGTCCCTTGTGACGCCTTTGACGTCTCGCGCTCTTACCACACAGGAAACGCCCTCTTGCAGTGTGTTCAGCAGCAGCGCCGGTCACAGACCCACATATCCATGACATCACCTCCAAGTGTTGCATCAGCCATCTACAGACTGCGTGGCACCTTCGTTCAGGGAAGGCCTGATGGTTCCCTGGCCATACCCTGACCGACCAGGAGCACTGAGAGTAAACCAAATAAGACAAATAAATTTTGTCCACCGTGTTGGGGTGATTAACACCTGGTAAGTGAGAGGAGATGGGTGCTCCAAATAGAGAAGTACATAATTGATATTCTGAACTTGTAAGTGTGCAATAGAATGGCATGTATCCAATAACCGTTATACCCTAAAACTTTTGAAATCACAAAACCACAAGCATCAATTCAATTCAATTCAATTCAGTTTTATTTATACTCAACAGATGGTGTCACCAAGATTAAAAACCAACATCAAGAGCATGACAAGCAACAACGAATCTACTATTTCTATTCTGTGCTAAACTGTGTGCACAAGCCCCAAGTGGACGACTTCACCAACATACTACACATCAAGTGCAGTAAAATCACTAACATATCATTATGACTCCAGCTGTTCGAAACTTAATGAAAAGTCAAATCAGGAAAGGTAGCACCAAAAAACCAAACCAAACAAACAAAAGGCAGCTGTGTCAGGGAGACCTGTTGGTTCACAGCTCTCGGCAGCAGCGAGGCGATATCAAAGTGGTTTGGGCTTAATAGGCCCTGCATCTTTCAGGAGCAGCTATAAGGTTACAGTTGGCTGAGGGCCTGGAGCTGCCCTGGCGGCTAGAGGATAATTATACTGGCCGCTGTAAGTACAAATTGCTCCGGAGGAACTGCTCAAAGGGCTTGCTGGTGCATGTCAGCCATCTCTGAGCTGCCTGGCACCTGGAGGGTGCCAAGCTGGCCAGGCTGGGCCAGGTGTCCCCACACATTGCGTCAAGGCTCAATGGCAAAGACACATGGGATAGCACATCTGGCAAGCTTCCTCCACAAAGCAACCATGCCACTGGCACAAACACACTACTTACCAATGACTCAGAGGAAGATGTAGTAAACATGAAAATGTTGTGTCTGCAGTTTTTTACACAAGAAGGTATATTTCAATGTCTGTGTGCTGTAAGTATATTGCTGGTGTGTGGGTTTGAATATGTGAGGCTAGCTTGAGTGTGCCGTCTCTGGGTCAGTCTTGTGTCTCAGACAGCCAAGGGCCAACAGGGCTGGGTCACAGTGGGACAAGCCCTGCTCATTTCTCCAGTGCTTACACCTGTATCAGGTTCACCTACACACACTGTTCTACAAGTCCTTTCTCTCTCTCTATCTCAGTCTCTGTGTGTCTGTTTCTCTGCAATGTTTCCATCCTTTCTGAACTAATCCTGACTTGTGTTTATATTTAAAACCTATTCACATGTATTAGATATTTCTTTGCTACCTTTTAGGCATGAATGGCACTTTGCCTAGACAGATATTCCAGTTCAACCATCAGAGTAAAACCATGCAAACCAAAGTGTGCACAAAAGTGCTGACAAAGCACACATCTGCTCATCCCTCAGGTGAGTCACTTATTCAACTCCAAGATGGATGTGTGTTTTTGGACCTGCATGTCTCTGTGCAAGTGTTTGTGCGACTGTGATGCCACATTTTTGGCACAAAGGTGTTAGGTGTTGATGTGTGAGATGTCTTTATCTCTCTCTCTCCCTTCTTTTTATAGACTCTGCACTGTGTCAGGTGTCACGTAAGGGTCTGTCTGCTTCCTACATTGTAGCCAGATAATTGATGTTGGTTAAATATGGATGATGGCAGATAAATGTTTAGTAGCAGAGGCAGTGGATGAAATCGGAGCTCTTGGGTCCTGGCAGAATAATTAGCAGTCGATGAGAGAGCCCATGACTGGAGTCCTAGGCTCTGCATAAATAGGTCTCTACCTGGGTCCCCCTTATTTAGGCCCATTGCAGGCCATCTACGGGTAGTTAAGCTTTAAATAAACATCAACCTATCTGCTTACATGAGCCCAGGCCTACTGGATCACATATAAATGGGGTAGCCTATTAATGAAAGATGTGAAAATCTAACATATGGAATTCATGTGTGTTTGTGAGGTGCCTGAATAATTACAGTATGTGCTGGCCTAGCATTAGTGCATTAGTGTGGACATACTGACACCTATTTGAAGCAATTAAACCTCATAGGGAGCATATGTTCCCATCCTTTCCAGTCGGCCCTGTGGCACCTATCATCTGAGAAATTTTGAATGGGAATGAATTGGCAGAAAATAACAATTTTCTGTCCCAGTTGATATACACCTTGAATTACACATATGATGTTTGTGAATTTTGAGCATCATTTTTCATGTAACTGTTGCCCTGTTGAATAACTGATCTGAATCTGACCATTGATAAAGTTTGTAACTCCAGCGACTACATAGTGACTTACCACTGGCATCTCGGTAGCCATCAGTTCAACAGTTCAACAGTTCCAAGTCACATACTGTGATGCACTCATCTGAAATTTATATCAATTTATTTTTATTTAAATTAGATCCTTTTGGCTTATCTTGTTCAGTCTTGGCATGAAGGTCTTTTGATTGAACCTCAGCATGATCAAAGTGAAATGGATGGTAGAGATCTCGGTGGCGCAAGTTCTAGACATTTTTGAAATTTCCGTCATAGCAATCAATGGTGACTGTAAACTGTCAAAATTGCATTGTTTACAGCAGCATTGGACGGCTACTAAGATGCTGGTAGTCTCACTGGGATTCACAAGCATATGAGCAACAGGTCTTGTAGCAAGTTTAGAATACTCTTTGTTATGAAAAGGCTAAAGGCCAATTCAGACTGAATATTCATGAGACAAGACCGTTTTAGAGAGGAGTCGCGGTGGTGTGAATCAAACGTTTCATGACGTTGCAAGCAGTTTCAAGCTAATCATTCAACATGTCAAAGCGCAGTTTCAAGTTTTTAGAATGTTTTTACCTCACAGCTTTTATGACGCAATGTCATAAATCAGTCAAGCAGCCATGTCAAGCAGCAATCAGTCAAGCAGCAATGTCAGGGCAGTTTTAGTCAATGGACATGGAGAGAAACACTTATTAGGTCCTTTTAATAAAACAGCAGTGTCTGCTCAACTTCAGTCATAACGGATATGCTTCATGGGTCACAAAAATTAATTACATTTTTTGGACAGTTTGCCATTTACCTAAACGGGGTAACTTTGTTTGCTAGCTAGCTTGCTGGTTTTTCTGAACATTTTACCATTGTCCAATTGCAAGTTATTGCATTGGTGTGAATGCTTCAGTGGTTAGAATGAACATTTCAGCAAGTTGCTGGTTTTTAGATTTTTTCCTTAAAGACTCACAGGATAAAACACATCAGGTAAGGTGTGTTGTTCCATAAACCGCTGTTGAATGACCTAGCAGGTAGCAAACTAATACCGTTAGCTAGCATGGTTGTCGATGGTGACGTTTATTAACCAAGACGAGAGTGTAGTCTGCTGAGCGGCCTCACACAAAACTTATCATATCTCTCAAAGTATCATATCTCTCAAAAATAATTATGTCTCAGTGTGGAAAATTATCTTTAAAATTTGCAAACAAAATATGTGCAATTTATGGTACATCTCAAAGGGGACCAGAAAATAATGTTTATCTTTCCATTGACTCCTGTTCATATTTTTATTAATAAAAGTCCCATGGCCCAAGTAGAAGGGTGTGACTTGGGCTTCCTATTATCCATCCTCATGAGTTCTACTTGCTCAGGTACACACGTAAGAACACAGACTCCCATCTACTGTACTCCCCAACTATTACCGTACGAGTCTGAAGTCGTTTGTATGGTTTACTGGAAAATATGTGTGTATGAGTCTGCATGGTTTTGTTGGGAAACGTGCATGGAAATCTTCATGGGGGACTGAGAAGACTGGGCGTCATTGTTTGGCCAAAGAGACACACACACAATGTTCAAACACTGTTTGTGTCAGATCTTGTCCGGCTGAATCAGAGCTAAACCACATTCTACCATGGAACCCACCAGGCCTTTAAACTGTGATTGCTCTGAACCGCTTAAATGGGTCATGGCTTAAGTTCACAATATCTACACTACCTAAAGCAGAGGGACCACAAGAGGGATCATACGTTATGACCTCTAACCCCACTCATGACAAATGAAATGCCACAACAGTGCTGCATTAAAACGCTTTCCATTATCCATTATCCATAACCATATCTATCATACACAAAACACAGGATTATGCAAAGAACTCTGGAGTGCTCTCGAGTAGCAGACAAGATGAAAGATGCTGTAAAAATATTGAAACGGTCAGGCTGTGATGAAGTATAGTGCTGGAGGGATTATTTGTGTTCAGTCTTGGGTGTCTTAAGAGCTAATATAAGCTCAGGTTCTGCTTATCTTTTTATCTTCATTCCTCTCGGTTTGCCTTTTCCATGCAAACATCTCCAGTCTCACACAGCGTTGTGGGTCAGTTATCTTCAAAGAGGATTAATGGGATCTATTTAAGGAACTGTACAAACAGCCTGGGGGGTGGGGGGTGGACAGGGGAGATGTGGCAATCGAAGGAGCAGGGAGAGAAAAAAAAAATGCCAGACCGTCACATCTCATGGCGTGTTGGGCCCACAGAGGGTGGGATCAAAACAATCACACATAACTCACCCACAAAATTCCCCCTTTAACTGAGTTGGTTTAAAGTGACAGGAGTCACTGGAGCATGGCCCTGATGGGTGGGAGGGTAGGGAAAGAGAAGCACAAGAACAGATGGACACAGGCAGATCTTCACTTGTACTACTGTACAACAGGCCTGTCTGAACCCCACAGGGCCCTTTGTTGGAGACCTCCATGGTTCCTATGCTCCTCCATTGTGCCTGATCCAAAGGACAGGAGCTGGGGGCAGCCATGTGGAAGTTGGGCCTTCTGGTACGTGTGTGTGTGTGTGTGTGTACTGTCTGTGTGTGTGTGTGTGTTTGACTTTGCTTTTGAAACATCAGGCCCTAAAGCCTGATCATCATTCTCCTAATGATCCAGTGCCTAAAAACTAGAATGAGTAGAATGAGGCCTCATATAGTTAAGCTGAAAACAGGCGTTTAAATGAACAGAGGCAGAAGCAGAACTAGGACAGGTCTCCAGGCGCAGGTGACGTTAGGGCAACACAACGCCTGCAACAACAACACCACCATAAACAGTGTGGCGGAGGTGCACGTAGGCCCGCCAGCGAAAAAAAGAAGGGGCGAATGAACGCAACTGTTTGTTTACCAGACAGAGAGAAAAAGAAATCGTCTGTGTCTGAGGCCTCTCGGTTACCTGAGGGAGATCGGGTGTCATTGCTTCATATCCACAGCATCTTTGCATGGCCCCAGGGTGGCTTACGAGGCTGGCTGACTGTGCGTCGGAGTCTGCCCTCCTTGAACCTGTGTATCTCTGTCTGTCTGTCTGGTCCCTGAAAGAGGTTAGGGTCAGAGACCTCAGTGAGGAGCCTCTCCCACCCACCGCCTGCTCAATTATTCACACTGTCTTCACTTGAGAGCAACGGCAAGGGGCTGCAGACAGAGGATCTCTCTCAGTGTCTGTGATCAACAAAATCTCTTGACCAGACCAGACATATAAGGATAGGATCATATATGCGTATGGAAAGACATACACATGTTTTATTCATTGTAACACGCCCTCGACTGTGTATGATTGTGGCCCTTTCCATACCACTTGCACACTCACTGCACACATAAGTCAAGATTCTGTCAATGATAACCATAGTTCTTTAAAGCAAGTAGGGTATTGTATTATTGTATATGGGTGATAGAGTTTCATAAAGAACACATGCAGTTGGGCATCTTGCCATAAGAAGGCTAGACTAGACTTCACATTCAGCTTTTCTCCAGCACTTGCCATCCTCTTGCTTTTGAGTGGAGTTGCATTAAATGAACTGACTGCTCTTGCAGACATTCTGACCAGTTTACTTAAAACACCAGTATCCTTTCGGTCCTCAAAACCTATAAATGACTTATCTTGCATTCTTATTAACACTTGTACAACATATAATTAGTTTGCTGTACACTAGTATTATATACTATGACCAAAACACAGATTTCACCTCTTTCTTCATGCATTCCTATGAGAAAGGACCCAGTGACAGGCCATTGATGTTAAGTTGCAGAGACTGTGTGAAAATATTTTGATGACATCGCTGGAAAAAGCGATGAATATGAATGAGTGAGTGACAGGAGCCGGTGCAGAGGAAGGCACACCAAAGGCACTGCAGACGGGCAGAGAAGCTGCACCAAGCCAATAAGGCTGGGGTAAAGGCGGGACAAGGCAGTCAGGAGACTGTTACCAGGTCAGTGTGTCTGCTGCGCTACACTGCCATTGGGTCACAGTGTCTCTAACGCTCCGCCTGACTGGCTTGTCGGGCAAAACTCAGTTGCTATGGAGCCCGGCCAATTGGAGCAGAGCGGAATCCCCTTTCCCGGTTTCCAGGCAGGATTCACCACGTGCAGAGGATGTTTTGGTGGAAGAGGGTGTGTGTGTGTGTGTGTGTGTGTATGTGTATGTGTATGTGTGAACTGGTGTGTGGGGTGTGTGTCTAGGGGTGAGTGGGTGTATTGGAGGAGTGTAAGAAGGAGAGAGGGTGAGGTCAGGGGGGGCAATGGATTTCAGGGCTACTAAGGGAAGTGGAGCATGTGATTGTGCAGCCATGTATGTGTGTGTGTGTGTGTGTGTGTGTGTGTCACTTTCAGCTTCTTGACTGCACTTTCTGATGCAACCATACGAGATGCCAGGCCCTCTCTAGACTTCTCCTTAGACCCCAGGAAACCACTTGTTTGTGTTTACAATCCTTCTGACAAGCAGTGAAGGCCAGCAGGGAATCTGCTGCCATTGGGAAGGTGGGGGGTGGTACTCAGTCTCACACTCCTTGCTACGACACTCCTTCTCCTCAGTTACCATGGAAACAGAGTTACTCCAGCACTGTGCTTTAAACAGCACTGATGTCTTTTCATATAAATCTTTTATTCTTGCCTCTGATACAACACGCCTTATACAAGCAGAGAAAATGGTGACAAGTCCGCTCCTGGTTGTGGGCTACTCTGTGAAATACATTTATGGTTCTTAAAACAACAGAATGCACAAAGAATTTACATAACTAAATGGCAAACACATGTTTTATGCATACATATTTATGTATGCTTTAAGCACTTGACAGCTTTAAGCACAATGCATTAACAATAAGGTCATGGACAATCATCTGCAATCTTCATTACAACACCCAAATAACAGAAAGAACAGCTACAGTATAATGTTTGTCTGTGAATTTATATTTATATAGGACAATGCGAGTTCAGAATATTTGACCCCGTGCTATATCTAGCAAAAACACAAACAAATACAGTCCTTTGAATGACTTGAAATGGCAAGACAAAGCTTAATGTGAGCAGTGGACAATCCGCAGCATCATGAAGCCTATGAATAAACAGACAAACTGTGTGAACAGCCGCTGTGCGAAAAGGACTCAGCAAATGAGCCTCATCTAAAGGCAAGTAACAACAGTGCTTACAGGCTTGTCATCACTGCACACTCCTCTATTTGTCCCTGTGTCACTGATCCAGGGCGTGTATGGAGTTTTATCTGTGGCCGGCATGTGAACCTGATCACAGCTGAATGAATTGGCCCAGTCCCAAACAAACTCACCATGAACTCTCAGTGTGGATAGTCAGGCTGAGGTTCACTTAAGGGGAGGTGACAGCAGCAAAGAATAATGGGGGAGGGGTGCAGAGGACCCATCCCTGGTTAGTGTCAACAATAGGTGTTGGATTTCAGAGTGTTTCAGACACAGGGGACTGAAATTGTGGAAGGGGATCAAATCTTTCTATAGCTTTTCTTTCTTCTTGTAAGCTTTAGTTATGGAAAATGTGTACATGTTTACTGTATTTGAACTGGTGTGGAATATGGAATCATACGGGTGGGTATTAACTCAGCAACTTTCAAATGTTGGTTTCTCTGTTGGTTCCTGTCTAAACTAAAAACCAATGTTGCTTTCTCTAAAGGTGCTACTGGCCCTTTTAATTTAATATATCCAAATATGACCTAGAAATTAGAAGAGAAGCAGCTGCTTTGATGTAATGTCATGTAATGTCAACTATACTGCATGTTGTTCAGATATCCATTAGCATGCAAACCCATATTGCTAGGTTGTTTAATTCTACACTATACTACACACAATTCATAAAAGTGCATACACGCAAGTAAATAACAAAGACACTTCTACAGGCTGAAAATGAAAAACCACTGACCCATTCAATGAGGACACGTGGGTACAGGCGTGGGTCACGTGGAGAAAGTCTTGTTATGACTAATATTGAAAGAGCCCCTGCTCTCCCCCACTGCTTTTGTTTTGCTCTGTGCTCAGTCAGGCAAGTGGTAATGTTATTTCCAATATATATATATATATGTATGTATAGTGTGAGTATATGCATCTGATTGAGGTTATGTGTAAGACTGACAGTGGGCTAAGGGTAGTTGATGACTGACAGTTTGAGTGTTGGGGCCTGTGTGTGTGTGTGCGCGCGCGTGCGTGTGCGTGTTTGCGCATGCATGTATTTGGTGAGTGGGGGTTACAGGAGTGTTGAATTGTCTTCTGTGTGAGAGAATGCAGGGTCATTCTCTGCCCCCAGCTGCCCGAGTGTTTATTGATCAGTGATACCCCAGGGGGTGGGAGAGAGGGCAGATCAACTAGCACCTGCCCCTGCCTCCCAGCACAGCTCCCAAGCCAGCACTGAATTCCAAAGTGGAATAAATAGAGCCTTGCAGTGGTGAACTGGGTGTGGCCTAGTTGTAGGAATGTGACATTCATGTGTTGGGTCCACTATACTGAAAGAAACCATTACATCTGTGCTAGGTAGTGCACAGCGCCCATTACAAGTTGACTGTTTACCAGGTAAAGGGCACCTTTACAACAAACAATGGTGCTCATCAAAATGTAGCCTATTAAGAAATCAACAGCCAGCCTTACTGCAAGTAAATATGTCATATATATATATATAACATGGATTATAAAATGCAGACAAACATTATAAACACTATGGCACACAGATAGACAACTGACATTATTTGCAGTGACTATTCATTTGTGCCACAGTAACGGCGGAGGCAGTAGCTGATAGAAAGTCAACTATGGGAATTTCCCATCCACGTGTCTAAATGGGCGGGATCAAAACAAACATGTTGATTGGCTGTTTGGACTTCAGTCTTTCTTCTTAAAGGTATACTCACAAATTTCTGTCGTGAACAAGATGTAATTGTATCAATTAATGTATTTGTTTAATTAACCTGTTGTGTTAACCCCAATCATACTAACATTTCACATTTGAAACATTTCATAGAACTAATACCTTTGTCAAGGCACATTTGTGGTGAGAAAGAGTGGCTGCACAAAATTTAAAAATGTGGCTGTAACTCTAAAACAGATTAAATACCATGGAGTTAAATATGCTAGAGCTAAATTGAGGTAAGACGACATCGAGTGTAGTATCGACTGATTCTACACAGGCAGTGGTTTGATTCACAGTTGTGGTACTGTGTCAAGATTGATTTTTTTTTACTTGTAGTTAAAGAGAGGCGTGGCCTATTTTTTGTCTTCTGACGACGGTGAAATGAGCATGCCAGTCGCAGCACAGCACAGCAGAGAAAGGGCCGGAGCAGCGATAAGCACAACTTTGCCTGTCTGCGTCGCCAACAATCGTGATCTTACAGAGAATACACTTCTGACAAGGAAATACAACGACTGGGAGAGCAAACCGAGGTACTACCAAGAACCTGGTCAAAGTCAAATAAGTAATGTTCTATATTTTTATTCTTCGGCGTTTACTGTCTTATAACTTTAGATTTGTTTTAGCATAACGTTAGCGATCTTATTTAATACAGCTTTATGTTTGCTTAACGCTAGTTCGCTTACTAATGTTAACACGTAGATAACGTTAGGTAACTTTCTTTATATTACTAAAAAATACATTGGTTTTCCTGGATGGTTAATAGTGTTGGTTAAATCAATCGACTGAGTTATTAACTGATGGTCCACCTGACAGATAATCTGTTGTTTACTCAAACGGTGAAAAATAGTGTTAACCTCAAACCAGTCGACAAGTGTGGTACAAGTGTATTATGATATGTATCGATATGGTGATAAAGTTAACGGAACGTCAGTAAAGTTCGCTGGTGAACCACTAACGTTACGATAGGGGCAAAAGCCAACTAGTCAGCGGGCTAGTTACCGGTAACGCTAGACACGTAATGTTAATGTTAGCGACAGAAAACTTTTACTGTAACTTTTATTGTTTTATTTCTAGTTCGTCATCTGGCTACCAGATGTTACACACCTGTGGGCAACGTTAACAGTGAAATTACTGTGTTTAGATTGACTTGATTAACGTTATAAATTGCTGATTTAAGTGGTTTGTCGTTAACTACGAGATTGGGAATAACAGTCAAGTTCACCAACCACAATGTGACATGGATTTGTTATAGTAAATATAAGATAATTTAACATTACCACACGGTAGTAGAGCTAAACTGAATTATACGTGTAACATTAGAGATACATTTACTTGGTCATAGGCGTCGAACCTTCTGCTACCCTAATTTATGGCTAAATTAGCACACCACTAGTGGGATGAAGCTTTCTCCTGCAGCATCTTTGATTTTATTGCAAGCGAAGCTGATGGCTTGCGGTTGTTAAGTAACTTGACCATACCATACTATACTATAAAATAGGTAAAGAAGTCCCAAACTTTGTGTAAATAATTACTATAACTTTATAAAATAAAATTGTTGTGGCATTGGCAATAAATGTGGATAAAAGGGGAAGGTGTTGCTGCTAGTCACTCAGGCTGTCTTTGAAGTTATAAAATTGGTAGCTAAACCTTAGATGTTGCACATTAAATTGTCCGTTAACTTTTAGACGGCTTGTTTTGTGACGTTAGGCCACCTAACGTCACCCTTCTTAACTTTAGTTTCCCCTAATCGTACAAATCTAAAACTGTTTGTCAAGCAGCTAGTTCTGATTTTGGAGAAAAACAGGCTAGGTTTAGCAAGGTAATGTCAACCTTGCAATGTTTGCCATTTGTATGACTGCACGCAACGGGTTCATTGAGTTTACGGACGACCGTGTGTTTGACCCAGGTTCAGGAAGTAGATCCTTAATGTTAGCCAGCTATCGTTATAGATGGCTCTGTGAACCAGTTATCTGGATTTTAGTACGAGTTGTGTTGGGTGATGGTAATTTTCTCGAATATAATTAATTTACCCTGAACTCCACACTGTCTGTTTCGTTGCACACCCGAACCATCAGTTGATTTACGTTACAAACAATTTATGCCCGGAACCTTCGAATCCATCCCCGCATTAAGGTTAACATTAAAACGTAGCATCAACTATCACATTATTATATCATGACACAGTTAACTTACCAAGCTAAGCTAACACACTGTCAGTTGTTTACTCTTTTGTTTTAGCACGTGCGTGTACTGGATCGATGCAAAAGTGCAAAAAACACAATGTATTTCACGTTACCGTTGTCTGTACATATTTATCCACAATTAGGTAATCTCGATGTCGGTCAGCCGTGAAGGGTAGACTTTTTAGCCAAGCTGTCATTTCCTGAATGTTGTAGTGAGAAGCTAACATGAGCTTTAGGCGCTTGCGATTTGTACAGAGACCGCCTGCCAGGGGGTGTGTTATAATTCAGGACAGGATAGCCGAATGAGCTCTTGGTTTGAAAGCAGTATTCCTAATAATTCAGTTGGTTTAAGGGGAAAAAATGCCTTTTAATGGCCTGTGTATGGCCTCTCCCAAACGTGCTGGTCTCGTGATAGGGCGTTCCAAAAATGATGTAATCAGCTGCTGTTGCTGTACTATGGCCAGCGCGTATGGTAGTCTTCAAACCGAAGACCAGATTGCAGTTCTCTGTGCGATATGTGATAGTGTGAAGTTTCCAAATGAAATGGTTAGCAGATTTCATAATTTGTGTCGTTATCACGATTGCTTGTTTTGATGCAAACCTGCTTGCTATTCATTCATGCTATACTGGCAGACTTGGCCTACAGATGGGTCCCACACATGTTCAAGGTTGAGTGGTATGGTTGAATGAGAGTTGTAAATGACCTGACAGTTTAGATCACATGCTCTATGGTTTGAGGCCTGTTGGTACTGATGTTTGATAGAAACCTTTTTTTTTGGGGGGGGGGGGGTAAGATGTGTGAGGCCCGTGATGCCTCTGTTACTAGAAGTGCTGGTAGAAAGGAAGGGCGGGGGATGGGTAGGATCATATTCATGAGCTTTCAATGGGCATCTTGTTGAGATGTTTTAGAAAACTGCTAAGCTGAGGACATCACCGTCAAAGTGTCACAATTAGGCTTATCAAACTACAGTGTATAAAAATAGTAAGCGATCAACTTATCACTTGTCTCCATGTTTGCATTTAAGTGTATGTGAAATTGCAAGCAAATATGATGAGCCTTAAGTGTGAGAGAATGTGTGTGTATCTTTCTAAACCAGGGTGCAGAAGTTTTACCTTGTACATGTAGGCCTTTGTCTATCAGGGAAAAGCCTATTTGTTGTGAGTTTGTCTATCTCAGCAACTGTATATAAGGGAATGGGGTTCCGTGTGCTCACCTGTCTGCCCGATAGAGAAAATGTGTGTGTGGTGAGAGTGTGTTTAAGTCATACGGGCAGTAGGTCATTGTGTAATGAGCAGACGGCAGCAGAGGGAGCTGTGTGTCGCTGAAGCGCTGAGTCTCTTTGCCTTGTGCACAGGAGAAGTCGCAGGCAGCGGCCCTCGCTGCGCTCGCCACTTGGCAGCCGCCTGGAACGAACAACCACCAAATCTCACATCTCTAAGCCCCCAGCAGCCCCGGCACTCTCAGAACCTGCTCTGGTGTTGCCCTCCTCCACTGAAACACTCAGTAGGGCTGTGTGGTGGGATTGCAGAACAATATGCAAATACAGGCGTGGAAATAAGTTGTCAGAATGGCAGATGGTTCATAGGAAACAGATTGTCTTATGGAATTACCATCATTTATTTAAAAGCAAGAGAAAAGAAAACAGAAGCGGGTGCCAGGGCAGTTGCAAAGCCAACACACACACACACATGTGCACATATACATAAAAGCTATGTTTGGCAGTCTGACAGGTATGTGAAGGCTTTTATATGAATAAAAAGGAAAATTAAAAAGCAGTCATTATACATTCGCTGTGGATAATTTTACGCTGGAGAATTGCTGACATCTGACTGGTCCATGTCATGAGGTGTCTTGCGTGTTGCAGAAGGGACAGGCGCTAGTCTGTGGTCAATGTCATGCCTCTCAATTTATGGCTTTAT
Organism: Tenualosa thibaudeaui; assembly: GCA_027481765.1. Classification (NCBI taxonomy): domain Eukaryota; kingdom Metazoa; phylum Chordata; class Actinopteri; order Clupeiformes; family Clupeidae; genus Tenualosa; species Tenualosa thibaudeaui. The sequence goes on along the minus strand of JAIFZK010000013.1, from coordinate 1,160,624 downwards.
TGCGCCAAAGAGAGAGAGAAGCCAGGAGTGGAGGCCCATATTCTCCTAGCTTTGCCCAGTGTTGTTTGCACTACAGTGGCCTTGTTATGGCTGTCTCACTCTCTCTGTTGGCTCTAGACGGGTAAACAATATGGTCGGACCAGTGAATGCTGATCTTGCTGTCACTCACGGAACATTGAGGCTTTGCAGAGGACGGAGCGTAGCCGCAAGACCTCAGGGCTGAGGAGGGAGAGCGGGAGAGAGATGGATGAGCAGGCTCCCGCCAAACGGCAGTCTACGATTAGGCCTAAATATAGCACCACGAGTCGCCCAACCACAACCAAGCCAGTGTGTGGTTGCGTGGTGGTGACAACCTCTGCTATTTAAACCAAATCACACAGAGACCTGGCTTAAGCCACACTAATTTCCACCCTGCTATTACTTTGTCGAGGAAAAAAAAATGCTGATTGTTGGCTCAGTAGAGAGTTGCTTGAGGTAGCTTTTTTCTTTGTTTAGCATCTTCAAAACCTCTCAGTAAAAAGCAAAGTTGGGCCTTCATATAGCACGCTGGTTGTCTTTGTTTTGAAGTGGCACCTGACAGATGATCCTTTTAGATTGCATTATTCCTGATGTGTCTTCTTTTTTTTTAAGTTTTCATTTCCCCGCACAGGCTTTTGGAACTGTAACTCACATCACAGAGTGCATTATGCTTGGTGAGGCCTGTTTGTTTTCTTTCTGATTGGCTCCAAGATGCCCAATCTTCAGGCAGTCTGTGGTGATGTTAATAAATGCTGGTGGCTAATTAGTTGAGGCTTATGTGCTTCTTGCCCTCTGATTGGTTGCAGGCAGCCTGACTGTGGGGAGCTCCACATGGAGGATGAGGACGAGGATGTGTTTGCGGACGAATCGCCCTGGCAAACACCCTTCAGAGGGGAGATAAAGGACGTCAAGTCAGAGAACAGGGCAACTCAGACGCCTGGCCCCACCCTGTTGCTAGGCAACGGCATGCTGCCCTGTGGCATCGCACAGGAGCCAAGACAACTTTACCACGGTAAGGTGAACACAAACGCCCATGTACACCAACTAGATAAATGCACACATTTATTACTGCCTAATAAATAATTTAATTCTATTGTCAGGACTGAAAGTGTTTGTGACATGTTCCTTAAGGATAGAATATTTGGTGTCAACACTCCATCTTGTAGTTTGACGCATAGGAATGTTTACTTTGATTCTAATCATGGGTTTTAAATTTGCTTACTTGATGTACTGAAATCCACTGGCTTGTTGCAGCCTGGGATAGCAAATCAGCTGTAAGCTTTCTTGTTCTCATTGCTAGATGTAAAACTACCTTTTGTTTATACCTCACAATGGCAAAACAAATCGACGTCAAATGCAACATTTGTTCAGAGCTTAGCAGAGACAGCTTCCTCCCTTAGAGAGGAAAGAGAGAGAGAGTCAAGGGAGTGTGTGTGTGTGTGAGAGAGAGAGAGAGAGAGAGACACAAGCGAGTGTGAGAGAGAAGCAGATGACTCCAGGCCAGATAGCGTTCTCTCCTGTCGTAGCCTGAGGCCAGGCGCCACTGAACTGTGGGGACAACACTTTTACAACTGCTCGTTTGCCGCCTCGCGGGCCCCCCTCTGGCGTCTGTCAGTCCTGGTCACGGCAGTTTTTATTACCTGAGCACTCGCTCGCTTGGCAACTTTGCATTGCAAACAACAGTTGGCTTGTTGCCCCAGTATAACCTTGGCAGACATGGGAACACTAGCTGGCTGGCAGACAGACTGACTGGCAGAGAGCCCTTGGCTAGAGCCTGGCAGGAGTGGCAGATGCCATGGCCTGGATGTCGGTCAATCCGTCCTGGGTTGTACAGCTTTTAAATCACTGATTACAAAACAGCCTCTGGTCCTGACAGGTATACTAGACAACGAGGAATGGAAATGACCAGAGATGATGAGTCTCTTTTCTAATGCTGGTAGACTTGGAGGGAATTGTCCTGTTTGAACACTCTGACTTACTGTCTCCTGTGACCTGGCATCTGTCCCAGTCAGTACTTCACACTTTCAGGTCCTCGACTCGTGGGGCAGTTTCCTTCCCCACCGTGGACCATGGCATGCAGGCCCCCGTGACTCACGTGGCTTTCGAAAGCATTGATTTCCTTTTACACACACTACTACTGTGTCTACAGTCTGAACTGCATGCCATCCGCTTTGTCTGATTCTCATGGTTTATGAAAGCAGAAGCACAAAGCCATGTGAGCATGGAGAAGTCTGGTGTAGTTTGACTGTTTTGAGTTTTATCAGATAGTTAAGGGAGACATTTGTTTCTATGCTATGAAAGGCAGCTCTACATAGACTCATTGAATTTCATTGAATTGTCTGTTGCTTGGATTTGTCTATACACAGTACTTTCTTCACTTTTCTCTGTTTGTGAATTTGCCTCTGCAGATGCTTAAATGGTGGATTTCTGAAAAGCCACTGTAAAGCTTCTACATGAAGGTGGACTAGTGATGGGTTCATGGGATTCTTCTGACATGATTCATTTTGCATGTTGTGTGTGTGTGTGTGTGTGTGTGTGTGTGTGTGTGTGTGGCAGGTAGTGCAGCCTTGCAATTGCTCCGCTCTGCCCACATTGAGCGTGTGAGTGAAGCCATGGCTGAAGACCAGTGGGGTCACATCGACCCCCCACAGCAACCAGTGGCAAGAAGTGTGGAAGTGGAGATTGGCCAGAAACTGCAGCTGATAGGGGATCAGTATCACCAGGAACAACTACAGCTGGTACGTAAACATGCTAGTCACATACACTCACACACTCATACTTAAGTCACTTGTTCACTCACACTCACTCAAATCAGTTCATCATTTGCTTACATACTTACATCACACCATGGAGGAAACAAGATGTCCAGCTTTTCTGTTGTTTTTGAAACTTGCTGGAACATTTGCCTCTTATTTTTGTATATTTCAGTGGATTGTGTCCACTGTATCACATCTAACAAAAACATTTAGACAAAAGCACAACAAAATCAATCTAAATAATTGGTAGTCATAAGCAATGCTTCTCCTAGAACCCCTAAACAAATCATCAGTCCTTCATTCTTCATTCTGTTGACACCCCACTCTACTCACACAGCCGCGTTGGATGTTTCCCTGTTTGGGTTCCTCAGTCCCATAGAATAGGATCCAGTTTTAGCCTGTGCGGGCGTCCTGAGCCAGGCAGGACTGCGCCAGGCACTGGTGCTGATTTGTTGTTGACTCAGGTGGTTTGTCCATCAGTTGCCTGTGATGCCAGCCCAGGCCAGGGTACAAGGGAGGGGGGCAGCTTGTGGGCTTGCTATTGGTGGCCAAGGGGACATGAAAGGCCAGGGAGAAGGTTTTGGAGGGTGAGCCAGCCGCAGGGCCAGGGGCTGGGAGAGGTCATGTCTGTCTCCAGTGTTTGTGTTGGCTTGCCACTGTGCTGTCTCCATTCTGTGCGTGCGTGTGTGTGTGTGTGAGAGAGAGAGAGAGAGCAAGCGAGCTTGTTGACTCCCCTGAGACTCCTGGCTTGAGCATAGGCAGGATACCCCCTCCTCTCTTTCTCCTCTCTCACTCTCTCTCTCTGACCCCTCAGTATCACCCAGTCGGTGTGTTTGTTTCCTGTTTGTTACTCTGTTCCCCCCCCACCCCCAAGATTCACCCTGGCCACTGTGACACGCTCTACAAGTGTGTGTATGCGTGCGTGTGTGTATGTTTATCCATGGTGGCCATTCTTGATGAGGATGAGTTGCAGTTTCTAACAAGTTGCCCTAAGGCATAATTTGAACTGCCTTAGAACTGCCTCAACCACAGACACACACGCATGCATGCACACTCACTCTTGAAACCTCCTGTCCTTGCCTCACTCTCTCTCTCACTCTCTCCATCTCTCTCTCTCTCTCTGTGTCTCTCTCTCACTCACACACACTTACACACACTTGCGCAAACACAACAGACTTTCTGGACCTAGTTTGACTAGGGCTATGGAGCTGACTATGGCTCTATGGAATTGGATGCATTGAGGGGGAGTTAGTGAGGTGTGTGTGTGTGTGCTTGTGTGCATGTGTGTGTGCTTGCATGCGTGTGTGTGTGCATGTGTGTGTACGTATATGCTTGCATACATTTGTGTGTGTGTGTGTGTATGTGTGTGTGCGTGCGTGCGTGCTTGCATGCATGTATGTGTTTATATGTGTGAGTGTGGGGTATGAGGAACAGCTGTGGTTTAGGAGTCTCCAGCAAGTCCTGCCCCAGCCGTCAGGAGCGGCCACAAGAGACGCCCTAATAAGAGGCTTTGCTCCGCATCCCTCAGGGCCTGCCCGTGTGTGTGCGCGTGTGTGTCTGTGTGCGTGTGTGTGTGTCTCGGTGTTAGCTCCACTTCACCAGTGGTCAGAAAGGCTCCGTGGCAATGCTAACCTGGAGACCATGCCAGCTACAATCAAAAGCTGAGATAGTGAAGCCACTGCTAAAGTGGCTAATGTGCTGTTACCAGATATATCCAACTCCTTTCCTTTTCTTTGCCCCCTTTTCCTCTTTGCCTGAGCTGTTGTTTGACTCAAGGCAGGACAGGGCTTTTTCATCTGACAGGGGCACCAGTTGTCAAATCTACCTCTACATGTTCATTCATTTCACCTGTGTTTGTGTACACTTTCACAATCCAGCACCCTGACTTTACATTTACATTTATGCATTTAGCAGATGCTTTTATCCAAAACCACTTACATTTTGTCAACTATTTGCACGCCAGCCCGGTTCCTTAACCACTACGCTACCAACGCCCCTCACCCTTTGACATACCTGCTTTATTCCATTGGGAAAGTAATGCTCTCATACTCACAGGGTAAATGTGTTCTTTTTAGAAACCAGAATACGCACAAATTCGAAAGATGACATGGTATGAGGAGCACTAACTGAATATTGCCTGCATGTAACCCTATGCCTAAAGTCAGTGGACTGTGTGTGTGTGTGTGTAAGTGTGAGAAAGGGCGTGTGTGTAAGTGTGAGAAAGGGCATGTGTGTGTTTGTGGTATGCAGGCTGTGTGATTACCGAAACCCAAGGCTCCTGCTGATCTTGGCTGTGTGGTGATGTTAACTAATGTGTAATTAACTGTTGAGCAGTGCGTAGGTAGGTTTCCTCAGGCAGCTAATGAACAGACACAACAGCATCTCTTATCTCCATCCCCATCATTCAGAGCTCACATTGTCAACATGGAGAAAACAAAGTCAGAAAGCAACATCAACAAAAAGGCTCACATTTAAAAATCATCTGTATGGAGTCCTCTCTCAAAAGGTGGCCAGACTATACCTCTCTATCTCTTTCTTTCTCCTTCTCTTTTTGTGTTCTTTTGATTCTCAACTTGTCTTTCTCTATGTCTGTCTGCTCCTCTCTCTCCCTCATGCTCCCTTTCTCTCTCTTATCTCTCATTCTTTCTCTTTCTCTCTTCCTTTCCTTCTCTCTGTCTCTTCTGAGATCTCTTGTCTCTCTCCTTGTCTCCAGGTGTTATCTCAAGTTCAGGTTCATGTCAGTGCTTCTTTGTCTGAGGCTGTGTGCCGATCTGACTTTGAGAGCTGGGCAGACAGCATATCACTCTCATTGTACTCACTCAGATGTTCTCCTCTCCTAGACTTCAGCCTCCTCCATTTGTCTCTCCACTCTCCTCCTTCCTGGAGCTCTGTTGTTATAGCCTCTCTCTTTTCAGGCCTCAGGGTGATGTTACTGAATCCAGCCCTAGGTTGCTGCATGGTAGGGCTTGACAGTATATCCATATTGTGAGCTATGCTGATATATTTTAGGAAGAGAGTTGTATTTGGTACAGTACCGTAACCACAAGCTACCTCTTAAGTGTGATTTACTTTTTTGCTTTTCATTGAAGGCTTTTGTTCCTATCTCCTCTCCTAGTCCACAGAGAGTAGGCACCTCACTCATATCCTGCCTACCCCACCCCAGAGTGCCATCACACACATGGCATTGAGTTCAAACAGAACGTTTGGAATAAAACACTGATGTATCGTGTAGCGCCATTCACCTGAAAAATTCTGGACTATGATTTTCAATCCATATCACCCAGCCCCAGGTCACAGTTGTTGTTGTTCCTGAGCTCTCTCTCTCTCTCTCTCTCTCTCTCTCAGTAGAATGCCCGAGGCATAACTTTGGATTTGGATTTAGTCTCTCAGAAGTCAATGTGAGGCACAGGGCTGCTGACAGATAAATTGCTCTGTGCTCTGACAGTGATTCTTCAGACCCACAGGCAGCTTTAATACGAGACTCTGGGTGTGTGTGTGTGCGTGCGTGTGTCTGTTACCGAGAAAGACTTGAATAGCTTCAGCAGCAGGTAGTAGTTGTCACCAAGCGCATGTGAGAACTGAGGTGAGAGGCAGAATTAGGTTTCAGTTTTTTTCTTCTCTCTCTCTCTTTCTTTCTTTCTTTCTTTTTTTCTTTCTTTCTTTATTTCTCTCTCTTTCTCTCCCCCCCCCCCAATTGGGAGTTTTCCTGCTGCCTTCAGAATGAGTGCTGAAAGCAGATTAAAAGTCTAGTGTGAGTGTACTAGTGTGTGTGTGTGTGTGTGTGTTTTGGAGTGTGTGTAGTGTCAGGCATTGTTTCCTTATCTTCACTCAGCAGTCACAGAGGCTCGTAGGGAACACACACACACACACACACACACGTGCAGACAAGTGTGTTTACAACTTTAGCTGTGCTTTGGGGAGGAAAGCAGCAGAAGAGAACTGGGCTTGGGGATGGTGGGGGAAGGGATATGCTTTGAGTCACACTTCCTGGCAGTCTAGTAGTGTCGCCTTGCCGAGCACACAGGAGAGGAACCGCCGTGTCGCTGCGCTGCAGGAAAAACAGTACTAACTCAAACCATCAGACAGACACACACACACACACACACACACACACACACACACACACACACACGGACCAAAACAAACCTGCCCCCACTAGCCGGCTTTGCGTGAGAGTGCTGATCAAACATGCTTTGTCACCATCAGCACAAGTATAGCAGTTCTGTTGAGTAACCCTCAGATAAACAGATAATACGGCAGTACTATCAATAACACTGTGTGTGTGTGTGTGTGTGTGTGTGTGTGTGTCTGTCAGTCATTTATATATATATATATGATGATCTAACTATCTAAACGTTTAAAATATATATATATATATATATATATATATATATATTAAACGTTTATATATATATATATAAAAGTGAGTGTGTGTGTGTGTGTATTATGTTTGCATGTTATAAATTAATGATAAATATCTTTGTGTCTGAATGTATGTATGATCACATGTGACATGTCATATTTGCACGTGTGCTTGTTTTGCAAAGATTCATCAAGTTGCTAGGTGACAGCTGTTTATTGGCACTTGCGTGTTTTAGCTGTCAGCTTATGTGAGGACTGTGTGTGTGTGTTTATTTATGGTGAAAGGCATTGATTCAGCATGCTGCTGTATGTCTGGTGTTTATGACCACTGTGCTGATAAGCAACTGGTGTTTTGGTGTGTGTGTGTGTGTGAGAGAGAGAGTACTAGGCAGCCTGTATGAGTCCATGATAAGGGTGAAGGCCACTGTGACGACACAGAGTGTCTGGGTAAACTCAGTTCTGCCCTTATCAGCAGAGTACTCCAATTCTGACTCCATTCTGACAGTTCAAGCCACAGGAGCTTGTAAAACACACACACACACACACACACACTGACGAGGGTAGACACACACAGTGACAGAAACCCAAACACACACATAGATTGCCTAGATTGTCACACACACCAAGAAGCACATGCTGCAGACCTTCAGAGGCAGGCAGATTCACACATATTAGGCAATGCTATGTATTCTGAGCACTTGAGTGTAAAGACACATGACTCTTTTACACACCTCCAGACATGACACACTCTCACATATGCATTCAGAAATATAGCTGATTTTCATATGTGACCACAGACCTGTGTGCACACACACATGCACCCATGGGAAAGCCATAGATCATGGGGGTCTAAAGGTCACTGGCAGCAATAGGAGGGACTTTCTGGAAGTCTCGTTATCAGAGTGTGTGGATTAAGGGCACGACCCTGTGCTGACGTAGGGCCTTGCTGAGCAAGGCTTCGAATGTATTTGAGTTTCGTGTTTCCTCATTTGTTTACAGTGGAAACATCTCCCTTCAAAGACTGCTTAGTGTGTCTGTGAACGTGTTGCTGTGTGTGTGTGTGTGTGTGTGTGTGTGTGTGTGTGTGTACACTATCATAATTAGTTGTATTATAAATGCAAAACTGGAGCAGCATAATACCACACACTGATGTAGTGGTCTATTGAGTGATGGAAGCCTGTTGAAGCAGGTGGTATTCTCATGGTACTCATACTTGTAGACACACAAGAGTATATAGGAAGTATTTATAGGAAGACGCCATATAAAAGGACATGGGCTAGTTGTAGCTGTTTTCCTTAAAGGCACCGAGTTGTAATAGTGTTGCTATTGCTTACTGACTTGAGTACTAGATGACGGATGTTGGCTCACGGTCAGATGCTGCTTTTCTAGGGCTTCTGCCAAATGGCTTGGGATGCGCTTAGCACTGTTCTTTCATTAACTGGAGGAAATGGATCCAGACTCCAAACAGAGAGAGACGGTGTACACCTCCATACGGCTGCCACAGATTGGATTTTGCATTCAATCTGGTCAATGAATTTCATTTGTTTTCATTGTCATAATGCAACAGGATCAAATCGACAATAGCTCATCATCTTGCAACTCTGAATGCATTCTTGGGTCAGGTTTGAACTCTTAGGTGGGTGGGTGCAAACACACACACATGCTACACACTCCCACGGCTCCCTGCAGAGCAGCGTTTGGGGGTGGCAGCTCTTCAGTCGCTTCTTTTTCTTTTCTTTTTTTCTGTTTTTCTTCATGAGTGCAAAGCCAGCCAGTCAGCCAGCCTGCGCTCATGAGGAGTCAGTCAGGGTGCTGCCGCAGGCTTATGCAATGCTCTGCAATGTTTGCCTTCATGTCGGGGAGCCAATGGAAGCTCTCCTCCATGGAACAATAGAGGAAGTCCGGGAGTTGGGAACCGAAAACGCGGGGGCGCAAATGCGCCTTATTACCATTCTATTTTTAGCTTTTTCCTGAACGCTGTGCACATAGTGTTTTATTATTTAAGATTGCAGTTATCACTGTTATTCCACACATTGGAATTGAGGATCGTATTTTGGTGACACCTGTGTTGTTAGCTAGAGGCTACTGACAGACATGTCCGCACATGTCTGTAGAAAGTCCTGAACGTCTCCCCCTTGAGTTGTAAACATGGTCTGGACAGCGGAGGAAGAAAGCAGTGTACCAGTCTGTTATCAGGGAAAGCACGAAGGGGAGGAGTGCTGTGGGGGTTACGATGCTTTGCTCGCGTGGAGTTTTATGGGCTGTCTGTAAAAAGGGGCTGATATCATATCACTGTTGGCTGTCTCAACAGGGTCAGAGCCAAAGCAGCAGCACTCTTGTCTCAAAACACACACGACATGTACCCACACATAGCATATACACACTACAAGGGGTTGAACAGATCACAGAAATCATTTTGTTAATTTTTTTTTTTTTCAGATTGGAAAAAAGAGCCGTAATAGTGGTCCTATTTCTCTTATGCGTAAAGAACATATGGGTTTCGCAAAGAGTGTGGTTGTTGAAAAAGTCTTTGTGATTTGGGGCACACTGCCAATATTCAGTATGCTGATTTTTGATTTTCAAACTCATTTCAAACCCTCTTTTTCTTTTTCTTTTCACTGCAACTCAGCATCAGTATACAGGCAATATTACTCAAATACCAGCAACGGGAATGCTGCATTTCATCTAAACTTGCAGCCAAGACATGATTCTTCACCCTAAAACACCACAAACACACACACACACACACACACAAACAAACATTAACCTAATCTCTTCACTGACTGCACAGTATCCCCCTCAGCCCTCCCTAATCCTGTTTATTAAAATGATCTTATCTCTGCTGGTCAGTGGCACTGCTGGCATTGTCCTCACACTAATCCCTCCATCCAGTCAGAGCTCAGCCACATAGGTGTGCGTGAGGAGAACTCACTCCTACTCAATCTCTAAGCACGCACACTGTGTAACATAACGTGTGATTAGTCTTTATATCTAGCCAGCTATATCTAGTCAGGTTACATGGGGCGTGTACATGACACACTGGTCTAGTTTTACATGTGCCCTCACGTGTGGTGTAGCTACTTCCATGATGCATAGGGATTGCTAATTGCTGCAGCATATGCTGTTCAAACAGAACACTTTAACTGTGTGTCAAACAGCAATGTTTGATCAAACAGCAGTGTTTGGCATGGCAGACCCTCATTTACGCAAATTGAATGGAGTGTAATATTTGACTAGCGTGTCCTTGACAAACAAAGTTGAGTGGGCAGGGATTGCTTGGGCAGGTATGCTCTGAAGTGTTTCAAACACAGCTGCAAAAATGCTCCTAAAGCTCTCTGACTTTCTGGCCCTCCTCACCAGAGTGTCATCACAATCCATGTGAAATTACCAATGTTTATTCATCTCAGTGTTTGATGACTTGATGACTTGCACTTTCCACCCTTATTAATTTGATTTCTAATTGTGAGACATCAAAAATGCGAGCAAACTGATATTGTTTAACCTGTTATCTCTTGCATTCATCATTGATTGTCATCATTCTCTTTATTTACAGTTCCAGCGAAACCAAAGGCACCAACAGCAGCCATTTTTATGGCGTCTGGCATGGGCTCTGTACACCCTGCTCTTTGAGAGACCAGTTGGCAGAGAGCCAAGGTGAGGCAGACTGAGCTGGCCAGCCACCACCGCGGACCGGATTTCCTGTGTGTGGTAGAGACCTCCAATGGCACTGTCCAGGATTCAACACGGGTTTGGAGATGGATAGAAAGAAGGAAGGAAGGGGAGATGGAGGACAACCGAGGGAGCAACATTTAAGTAAAAAGGAGATGTTGGTTGACTGCTGGTCAGGGAACCCATGTCTCTTTTCTGCTGATTTTCTTAACCCCCCCCAACCCCTCCCTTGAAGATGAGGACTGTTTTCTCTCTGGATAAAAGATGCCATGCTGTTCACATGTTTTTTCTATTCCTATTTTCATAAAAAAAAAAGACATGAGAAAAGGAAAAAAGGAGTGAGAAAATGGACAAGTGTGGAGGTAGTATTTTGTACAGTATATTGTTCTTGTTTTATTGTTTGCACTTATTGCCTTATTGTCCCCGTGCCACCATGGAATGACTGACGGGAGTAGGAGAGGAGGAGGAAAAGAAAGAAAAGGCTTGGATGGCATGGGGCTCCTGTTCTGAAAACTCCCAGGAAACCAATCAACTTGACAACCAACTAATCTCCAAAGAGGCTGTTTTTTGTTGTTGTTTTTTTGTTTTGTTTTTTTCCATATTTTTCAGAACAAACTCTCTTGCACCTCAGCTTGTCCTGTTACTTTTTTTTCTAACAAGATGTTAAATATTCCTTGTTTGCTCAACTTTTTGGTGTGTAAAGTGTGCATTTTTGTTTTTTATTTCCCAGTGTCTGTTTTTTTTTTAATTTGTTTTGTAATATTAAGTCCTCATTGGCTTCCTCACATGGATTCCCAGTCCCAGTTTGTTGTATTAGTACTTGTTCCATGTATGGCACGATGAAGTACGTCATGGTAGGTGTGGACTTGATCCGGAAGGATTAGAGAGCTGGTGACATTCCTACTGTAGATATGAAAGGCAGGTAAAAGAGTCAGAGTCACTCTCTCTCCAGAGAGTCTCTCTTGGTGTCTGGTTGCATAAGAAGACCCAGAAGTGTTTCCTATTCCTCATAATCATTTGGGCTAACAACTTCTCCTGTCATTGCGCCCCTATGAAATGAATGAGTAGCATGAAAAGGCCTAAACAGCTGTCATCTGACCAGCAGAATCCCAGATGAGGTTTGGAGTCATTTTACTTGCACTAGTGTACATCTGCCAAGGAGGATTGATATTAATCAGAAAGCACATTGTTTTATTGTGACTTTTTTATGATTATTTTTATTGTAAGATGTTTTTTTTTTTTTTTTTTTGTGGTCAGGGAAGCAAAACCTCTTAGGGATGAATTATCCTGAAACTGAAACCTGAATGAATGTGTTGAAGTATGATTGAAATAGTGCCGTTATATTTGATTAACACAAACCTCTCAAAGTTTGTAATGAAGGTGACTGAAAATGGATTTTGGATTTCTTTTTACAATTAGTTTTGTTTGTTTGCTTATTTTTTCCCAAGAGACCTGACAGAGTCCTTGTCCCCTCCATTTAAATCAGACAGTAGCTGTAAACATATCCAGAGTAGAGAAAATGAAGGTTGTTGAAACTACTAAATACCAGTCTTTGACTGAACAAAACCAATTCACTGAATGCAGTTGTTTCAAACGTTCAAGCTGATATAGGTGCTTCCACCAACAACCCCCCACCCCGCCCCCCAAGATTTTTTCATTGTTGCCAGTTGGAAAGACTCCAAACCACTGGTGTGTTTGGCACCTGAGCAATACTGTGCAAACAAATCTGTGAATCAACTGCATCAATTTTTCTCAGGATGTATATCTGGGCTTTTGTAATTAACAAAAAAACTATATGAGTATATACCTTTTCAGGTGATTTCTTAGACGGTGCAGTGGTGTAATTGTTGAATATAAATGACCACTACTTTTTTGCCTTTGAAACATTCTTTTTACAAGACTAAAGGAGAAAATCTTCAGAAGAGCGAATTGAACTGTAATTATTGTTACAATGTTTTGGTATGTTTGAAGACACTGATTCATTTTCATCAATGCTGTTATTGTTTTCTTTTGTTTTTTTAGTGTTGTCTTGTTCTGATTGTTGCTTCCTTTTCCAACTTCATGTCCCATGTTTGAGTAGTCCACATGCAGTAGGAGGTTATATCTCATCACCACTTCAACTAATCCTGCTCCAATCACTGCCTTTGTACACATTTGTTCATTTGTTCAGAAACACCCTTTCAAAACAAAGGTTTTTTGATTGGTTCATATCATTGTAGCTGATTTGGTTTGGGTCTTATGCATGAAGGATCAGATTATGCAACCTGTGCAGTTTCAATTGAACTGTTTCTATGTTGTCTTGACTGGCCGTCACGTAGCACATATAACGCTGGGTACATGAGTATGGTACAGTAGACTATCTTGTCATGTTGCAGAGCTATTAGAGGCAGGATCTCCATTTGAAGCATGTTTGACATTAGGAGAGGAGTTGAGAGTTGTAGTTGTTTCCTGCAAATTTTGAACGCTGAGCCAGTTATCTGTCCTTGTAGCTCTGCCTCTTTCTATCTCTTGCTTCTTCCCCATCTTAGTCTTGTAAAGCCACCATACCATTTTCTGTTTGTATGTGGACTACTTCAAAGCCTTCTGTAGGACATTTTGGGGTTTTCTTGTTTATTTTGTAATTTATTTTTTGTTTTGTTTTGCTTTTTTTTTTCTTATTTATTGTTTGTATATTTGCCCATTTGCTACTGTATACATTTGTGCGTGCAATTTCTTGACTTTTTATTTTATTGGTCTTAGATTTGTATATATTGTATTTGTGTTTCTCTGCTGAATGGTAGGGGCCATGCATTGCCTGATTGTTTCTTGGGAGTACATTCTTATGTCCAGAATCTCAGTTATGTTCACTCGGAACAAAAAAAAATTTGAAGATTTTTCTTTTTTTACATTCTGCAATCAACAGATTTAACATTTGAAATTGAACTTAATTGTGTATGACTGTAGATGGTCTAAGATCTTAAAATCAGAAGGGCCACCACTTTGTTTGAGAAACAGGAGACACAGACCTACTTGAACTCTAATTGGCTTCTTCACTACACCAATGAAATTTTTTGTTCTGTGGTACATGTATAAAAACAATCATAAAGACAAACCTGAAATGAGCTTAAGGTTAGTTAATACTTTGCCCCTAGCTGTGTCTTTCTCCTGTCAAGGCTTGACCTTTGTTAGTGCTGTGCCTCATAAAACCATGAAGGACCAAGCTTTCCCTTCAACCACTAGCTCAAAGCCCACTGAAGCCCTGTACACTGAAATTAGCAGCACAAGATGCTGCTGGACAGTCTGCCTTGTTAGTCTTCACTGCACATACAAGTATTACCCTCATGTGTTTGTCAATCATCAATTTAGTCATTACAATTTGACCACAGTGATCATTTCACCTCAGAAGAATGGTGGCACTGACGGTAGTGTTGTACAATTTCTTCAACTCTCCAATTCTTCTGTGGAATCACTGGGCATTGGTTATTGGTTAGACTTTGTTGTTTGTTTTCTACACTTTAAATTGACATGCACTGGAAAAACTGGTTCTTTGATGTGTAATCCCTGACTGTTGTAGCAAAGTAGTAATGCATGCATTTTCTGAAATCTAACCATCAGGTGCCAGACAAGCAAAAAATGTTGTGCTGTGTTATTTCTGTGTGGACTGGACTTCACTCCCTGAAGTATGTGGTGGAAGGGAAGCAGTCCACCAAGTCACCCAGTATTAGTGTTGTTTTTGTGCGGATCAGAAGGAGGTTGAGTGGGGAAGATGGCCAAGGAGCTAAGGTCAGCTTCACCTTGGCCATTCCCCACAGGAACAATCAGTTTAGTGTTGAAAACCGTCAGTGTCTTTGAGGGTCACAATTTTTTTGCCCATTGTAATTTAACAAGGAGACTGAGGATGAATGAAATTGAAATGTTTTTACAAGCAGTTTACTGCTTGTGATTTTGTTTCAAACTTTTTAAAACTTTCATACATGTGCTTGTTAGTCAGTTTTGGCCTATGAATCGTTTTTAATACATTTTGGAATATCTTTCAAACATCAAATTAATTCAAGGGCTTTTTTTAAGAAAAAAGAAAAGAAAAAACTTGTTACATTCCTCAGTGAATGAACTCGGGTGTGAAAAGGGTGGTACGGGCTTGTAAGGTTTTTTTGTTTTGTTTTGTTTTTTTCTAGCCATTTTCAAACAAAGAAATTTTACGTAAATTGGCGTATGTTATGCATTGGGATTAAAACATATTTTTTTTCCTCTCCAAACGTATACTGTTAGTTACATGTATTGCTGAAACCCTTGAAGTTGCCTTCATTTCATACAGTTAAATAAAGTCTTGAGGCTCACACATACTCTGTATACCAAGAAATGAGACCCAGCAAAAATGTAGCATTTTTGTAAACTTTGACTGTGTGTCTTGGAGACTGTACTGTGCACTCATTACTATTGTTTTTTCTGGTTTTATACAGTATGGAGGTCTAGACTATTTGTTATATAGTGCAATATGCTGTACATAAGAGCTTTTCTCTGAAAGATTTTTTGTTGTTTTAATTGGTACATTTTTTCAATAAACTATATTAAAATGTAAAAATTGAGTGTCTCCTCGAAATATTACCCTACTTTACTCCCATTTAAGCAAATGCTATGTGCTCAAAGGATAACTTGTAGTTGTCTCACATAGGGGTGGGAATCGAGAAACAAGAATCGAGTAGAATCAAGAATGGAATGCTTCAATTGACTGTTATAGTATCCCCCTGACATTATCAATTCCTCTTATCAATGCCAACATGTTTTTCAGACCATTGTCAATTGGTCTTTGAAATACAAAACTGAAATGGATAACAAAGCTCCATATGGTTTTCCTCATTCTAACAAGCTGCTATTGCCTTTATTATAGGCCTGATAGGCCTATATGTGCTAAAAAAAACTTTGTAGAATACCTTCTAAACAGTAAGGAACTGATAAGAGAATTGATAAAGAATTGGACTGAAAAGCAATGGCATTGATGATAAAATCCTATCCCACCTCTAGTCTCACATAACATACATACATCACCTCTGATTTTACCCCCTTTACTTGTCTCTTAATTTTTCCACCATCAGTTTTGTTTATGGTCTCTCTCTCTCTCATCTATTTTTTCCTCCTCACTTCCTCTGTCTCTGGTGTGTATCCTGCTGTAACGGGCATCTCTGTGGGCAACCAGGCCTTTGGCAGTGCTTCTGCCCACAGCCTCCCTCTCCTGCTGTGAGGTCATTAATTCAGTGGACCCAGTCAAGCTTCCTGACCAGGCTAATGACTTCCAGTCAGTACACACACACACACACACACACACAAACCGTATACAAACACCATACACATGCTCTCCAAGCAGGGGTGGTAACTCACATGCATGCTTGTGCAAAACTAGCATAAGTGATGTGCTGGACATGAAGGGATGTTGGTAAAGTGTGCACACACACAAACAAGGCTACAATAGGTGTTGTGAAACAGACACATGCACATGTTCTTCCAAAGAACGGGGAGTGTGGTAAGGCCAACACAATCAAATTATCAACAGCAGTGAGATGTCAGACCACACAGTCTTGCACAACCTTGAATGCACTTGTGTTTAAAGTCAACGAAAGAGGCTCACATGAGGAGCACTCAAATGCAGTTGTCCTGTTTAGTGACACACCAAAGCTCAGTCTCACTCTTAGAACTGGCAAACTAACACACACACACACACACACACACACACACACACACACACACACACACTTGCGATCCTGACCTGTGCCAAAATATCCTCCTGCTGTGTTGTAGAGGGCTATGCGGTGTTTACATTCATTCATAGAAGGCCCTCTCAGTTAATCAACCTAAGTATTTATTTTAAACCAGAGGTAATGTCTGCCTAGTGCCTAGATACAAGTTGGCTCTGATTTATGGTCAGATGCTCAGTTCAGGATAGGCCAGATAGACGCCATAATCACATGCTGTTACCTGGGTGTAACATGGCAAAGCAGAGAGGTCACTGGCCCTAACATCTCTTTGAGTACCCAAGTAAAGTCGCACCAAACTACCAAAACAGAGCAGCTCTGAGCTCGGAGTTAATTAACATTAACCAAAACATGTTTTCACTGTTTCTCTGTCTCTGTCTCTCTCTCTCCCTCTGTGGATAGACAGCAGATAAAAATCACACCACTCCAATCATATAAAGTGTGTCAACCTTAAAGAAACACAAGCACATGTGCACCCCCCTCCAACACACATGTACACACACACGCACACACACACACACACACACACACATATACACACACAAACACAAACACACACAGTCAGAAAGTAATAAGAAAAACACACACAGCTCGAGAAATCTGTTTTTGTTCTCCTGAGCCGGAGCAGCTGGAGAGGCAACTCTGGTTACATCTGTTGTTTTGTTTAAAGCTATAACCTGGAGGTAGGCAGTTCCAGGTCTTTCTCTAACCCCCCCTCGTTCTCTCTCTTACTCCCTCTCTCTTACTCTCGCGTGGCAGACCTGTTGTTCAGCACTGTCAGGTATGTTATGCTTTCACACCTCGCTGCCACCACTCAACCTGCACCCACCCCCCCCCCCCCCCGCCCGCCCCCCCACGCCTCCCTTTCTCGTCTCACTGCCGCAGGCACCGCTGGCATTGGCAGCAGCACCAGTGACGCCTCCGGTGTGCTCCAGCGTCTGTCAAGACCAAGGGATGTGGTTTTGATCCCAACAACACAGCCGGTGTGTAGGGATGTGTGGAGCTGGGTGTAACAGCCAGAGCGCTCATGGAGGAAAGAGACAAAGGGGATGCATGGCCATGGCAATCTGTCAGCCTCATTTCAACACATTCAGCTCAGAGGAGATAAGGACAGTCAAACAGATGACCTGATTCCAAGATGACAGATATGACAGATATTCAAGTATACAGACTACTTTGTGAAGTTTTCAAGTAAAACAACTAATCACTAAACCAAGTCACCATTTGAACCTCCTGCTTTCTTTTAGAAATGCAAATAATCTTTTACAAAATGTACATAATGTTGCATTATATTTTTACATTAGTTTTACATAAACTGGAGAACCTGTGTATACATGTCCAACCACAGAAACTGTTCACACACAGCCCATGCCCAGAAAAAGTCTGTCGGTAGAGTCTAAATGGAACAAAGAGAAGACTAATAGTATTGGACCAGGACATCCATTGACAGAGAATGAGAATGTAAGTGAAACACACACACACACACACACTCACACACACACACACACACACACACACACACACACACACACAAATAAAAGCCCAAACCAGCCCCACAGACTTAATGCAGCCTGTTGATATGTGGCCATTTTGTTTTCCTAAGAGTTTAAGGCGAAGTCCAGGCCTGCATGCTAAAATGCTGATGTGCATAATTAGTCCATGTGCAGGTCTGTAAGAGAATATGGCGTCTCAGATGACCGATCTCAGATTAAGAAACCAGTGGCTCCTGCATTTGTGACTCCAACCCTACCCATTCACACACCCCTCCACCCTAACTCCACCGTAACTCCACCTCACCCCACCACACCCCAGACCTCCCCTGCCCTCCAATATCTCCTCTCTTCTCCTCTCCTCTCTCTAGCTCAGCACCTATTGTGCTTCTGTGTGTAAACAGTACGGCGAGGAGGGGAGAGAAAAAGAAAAGGGGACGAGGGGAGGTGGAGGTACTGGTGGAGGAGGGGGAGGGGGAGGGGGAGGGGAGAAATGATTATCTTGCATGGGGTTTAAAATCTCCCTGGGGACAGACTGTTGTGGTGCTGTGCTCCAGGCCGAGGGGTGGGGGATGGAGCCCTCTTTGTGGATGTGTGTGTGTCAGTATGTGTGGATGTGTGTGTGCGTGTGCAGACCGCTTGCTGTTGGCCTGCTGAAGTTGCTGCTCTGGCTGGATCAGCACTTTTTTCTCTCTCCCTCCCTCCCTCCCTCTCCTTCCCTCCCTGCACTGGGGAGAGCCTTGGCCACGGAGGAGGCCCCTGGAACAATGGCCTCTCTGTTTCTGCACTCGCCATTCGCTCCGCTGAAAGAGACACCCATTAGTGCGCCCGTCTATCTCTCTCCGTGGGTCGGGCCCTGGGGTCACTGACAAGTGCGCCTCTTGTTTATGTCTGTGAAGCCAATCAAAACACCCCTGTTGCCTTGTGCACCACTTTAACCCCTTCTGTGCACGGTCCTGCGTGGGAGAAAGCAGTTGGTGTTTACACATCTCTCCCTCTTACTTACACACATACACACACACACACAGTCAAAATGGCCCCTTGTTTAGAGTTACAGAGAATCAAATTGGACTATTGTACATACCACAGAAATCAGTAAAAGCTTGATTCTGCTTGTTCTAATTCTGTATACAGATGTATTGATGACAAAGACTAATGAGCTGATGATCTTGTCTCCTCTCCTGAGACACAGAGAGAGAGAGAGAGAGAGAAGCAAAGTAGAGAGAAGAAGAAGAAGAAAAAAGACGAAAGTGTTCACCAGAGTGCTTTCACAGAGGCTCACTACTAATTAGAGTGTGGCTTCTAATGCAGGGCCTCGTCAGTGTTAAAAGCCCCCAAAGGGCTGGCTGACAGTCGGTGAATAAAGGAGCGATCCGCAGCCAAGCTAACAGCCAATTAGCGCTGAAAGGTGTGTCCTGAACCTCACATCGAGTGCAAGCCACAGCGGTTTCCCCCCGGCTGTATCGCCATCATAGATCATTTCTCCCAAGCAGAGAGATAATTACTTAATTGCCCCTGTAAAGTACGTGTATATTTCCCCCAGTCGGTTCAAGCGTTGTTACTGTGCATCGTATGTGTATGTGTGGGTGTTTTTTTTTTGAGAAAAAGAAACCCAACAAGCTATTCCAGAAGGGTGCTAGTATAGTGCACACTGGTGCAGGCTCAGACTGAAGAAGACAAACATGTACATCTACTTCAAAAATAGTTTCTGCTCAAGTGCAGCTGGAAGAGAGACACTGAGACATCACACAGGTCTGCCATCACTGACCAGTCTCCTGTTCCTCAAGTCTCAACTCCATCGCAAACAAATGAAGTCTCTGAGGGATTCATTATTGCCATGATCATCTTAATGATATAACTGGTCATCAGTATACTAAATTTGACAAAGAGGTTATGGATCACTGTATCTGTATTTTGTTTGAGGAAACTTCTCTACTAGACATTGTGAAAGGAGTTACCACAGTCTTGAAAAGGTTCCTTTTTCTGCTGTATCTGAATATGCTCTCATGTGTTGTCTAATGGCATTTTCTGGGAAAGACAAAGATAGAGAACAGAAAGCCAGTTCATTAAATTCTTCTGTGTGTGTGTGTGTGTGTGTGTGTCTGTGTGTGTGTGATTCTTGGGTGGGGATTGAAGAACCGTGAGAAGAGTAACTGGAACATAAACACACTCCGCGTGCAAAATGAACCAGGGAAACACACACACACACACAGTGCCACAGTGTTCAGCAAAACACATTCTCAACTTGTTTGTTGTTTGATGTCAGCACAAAAGGCATGTCACCCACAGGACGGATCCCTGTTGTCACTGTTGTGAGTGTTCCACACAGTCATGATATTTGTCCTGTTTGGACTTCTGTTTTTGTGTGTTGATTGTGACTCATGGTTAAAAATAGAACAACAGCATTAATGCAATCCACCCCCTAAAACCTCTACTTCTGGGTTGAGCAATGTTATGCATTATTTGGCAGACGGCTGCTTTGAAACCTCTGTCCAGTGATGTGGTGCTTTTTGAAACTATGTGGACATGTGCTCACCCAGATTTTTAATTCTTTTTTTTATAAAATATTTCTTTAAAAAGTCTCTGAATGCATCCAATTTAAGACAATTCTATCAGTTTTGTCTGTGTAGGGATGTCAGCCATCAACCCCAACCCCACAACCCCAAACACACACAAAAATGCATCCGTGTCTGTCCACATAATTTCAACTGTTGTTTCGTTTCATTGTTCCCCATGGACATTGTCACTAAGCCTTGAGTTGTTGTACACTTTATGAAGTCCAAAGGTTGCTCTGCACCTCAGACAGACAGACAGACAGCCCTGGAGCACTGCCACGGCTCCTTTGCTCCACAGAGACTGGGGTTTTATCTGCTTGCTTCTCTGGATAATTGCCCACCATTCTGGTCAACTGGCCTAGATTCTAGATTACAATGTGTACTTGTGCTATTGCTCTTAATTACCCTCAGTCCACCCATTACCACATGCAGCTAAATTGTGGGGTGGGGGTTGTAAACCAGGACAAGAAAGAACAGATGCATGAGAGAAAGAGAAAAGCTGAAGAAGGATGGCTAAAAAAAGACATAATAATAGATGGAAAGTAGAAAATAAAGAGCAAAATGAGACAAGGGGTGGAAAGGCTAGATGGGGTGAGAGAGAAAGAAAGAAGGGAGGAAGAGTAAGTGAGAGAAAGAGTGAGGTGAGTGTAGATGGGGTGGCTGGGGGGGTTCTCCGCTGTGTACACTCTACCCAACCCCACCCCACCTTTGTCCAGATCTGGCTCCAGGGGACTAAACACTCACATGGGCGCGCACACATGCACACACTCACACACACATACGCATGCGCACACACTTACACACACACACACATAAGCTCATGCTGTTGTCATGGGAATTGTAGCCACACCAACAAAGCCACATGTGGGACGGGTGATGGAGGCATGGGGGGGTGTGGTGAGGGGTGTAGGGCTAGGGCCTCAAACAGCTGAGTAACGCCCCAAGCGCCTCTCACCCTCTGCCTCCCAAACTATCTTTCCGTGGTACTGGTGCCCTGAAAGAGAGAGAGAGAGAAAGAGAGAGAGAGAAAGAAAGAGAGAGAGCACAGAAGTTGGTGAGCTCTTCATGAAATCCTTCATGAAATCCTCAATGCCAGACATGCTTGTTCACAAGTCAATATTGAAAGTCTCTATGTATATGCAGTTTCTCACTCTGTTTACATATACTTGTGACAACACCTGGCTGTGTGCAGTCATCTACATCTGTGTATTTAGTTGTGTGCCTCTCTCTTTCTCTCTCTCTCTCTCTCGAGAGCCGTAGTTGAAAGCTAGTAAACTCCATCGAGTGCAAACACAAAGCCCATTCCCCTGGTATCTCAGTATCTCTTGGGATGGACCCTTGGGATGTTTCTCTGACTTACGCTGTGTTGACTGCTATTTTCCCTCAGTAAAACACACAACACAGGGAAAAGAATAGACACAGTGTTCTTAAGATGCATGTACGTGTGTGTGTGTGTGTGTGTGTGTGTGTGTGTGTGTGTGTGTGTGTGTGTGTGTGTGTGTGTGTGTGTGTATTTGTGTTTCTGTGTTAGTAAGAGTGTGTGTGGTGTAGGGTAGGTTATCTTAAAAACAGCCTAAAGAAAAGGCAGAGAGTATTATAACAATAGGAGTGCTGAAAGAGTGAATAACAAGCCCTGCTTTTCCCTAAGGTAGTCATTTGACATGTCAGTCTCCTCTCAGTATCTGATTCATGGACGTGAGCCTTTATTTAGTAATGGCTTGAAACAGTCACCTATCTGTCCCGAGTTGTGCAATTCCATCGCATGTAGACGCACACTGTTAGTGGAGAGATACTTTGCCAGCGAAGGTCTTTTGTTGAGCTGGAGGGGAGAGTCACTCCAAGCCTCACAGTTGTGGCACACATACACACATACCCCCCCCCACACACACACACACACTCGACACACACACTCGACACAAACACACACTCACTCACACTCACAACACACATCCTAGACACATAAACACGTGTGCACAATCACGTTCCACCCCCTTCTTCTCCTCTCTCTCTCACACGCACACACACACACAAAGCCTCGCAAACACAAGTCTATCCTTTGGTCAGGGGGGAGGGACCTGAAGTCTTCCAGCATGCGAACCCAGTGAACTTTTTTGCTCACGCTGAATCGGCTGCAGTGAATTGTTTTTGTAAACTACATTTTGAGTTCTGACTCTTCTAACGAAAACATTAAACACTCCACAAATGAATAAAGACGAATTTATATGCGCACATGTGTGCTGTAGCGAATGAACAGATCACTTGGGACTTGTACTAAGCTGTGCTGTATATCTGGCAGACAGTCCCTTTCTGGCGCACAGCTGAAAGGCCTGCGCAGTGCAGCTCGCTGGAGACAGACGACCGGCTTCTCTCTCAGCTGACTGGGTAAACAAAGCCACTCTTTGTGGGATGTCAGCAATGGAGAAGGGATTTCTCTGGTCTGAAAATAAGCACTTGCCATATTATTTTTCTCTTCCCTCTCTAACGATCTACAGTTTTTGTTTTCTTGTCTTTCTTTTTTCCTTCCACTCCTTTAAAAAAAAAATCAAAACAAGAGCATAAACTTGAATTGCACCTCGCCGGCTCTGCATGGGGGAAGTGGTAATGAGACAGGAGTTCGCCTGTACCCGCTTTCCAGACAAAGTTGCATTGGGAGACAGTCAGGGAGTGTCTCTAAAGCTCAAAGAAGAAAAAATGAGAAGGGGGGGGGGGGTGATCAAGCCTTCAGGCAATATGGAGTCCAGTCGAGCCGCTCTGTTTTATAGAGGCTCCTGGAGGACTGACAAACGGAGTCGTCCAACTGGCTTATTAAGAGTGTCTTTTACCTTGATAAGGAAGAAGGGAGGGAGGAACAGCAGGACGGCAGACAGGGGAAAAGAATTGCACGCCAGGGCTGAGGGAGAGAGTATGACTGCCTGTTTGTGTGTGGTTGTGTGTGTTTGTGCATGTGTGTGTGTGCAATACATATGGGTGTGTAAGGGTGGTATTTGTGCGTGTGCCTGCTCACGCAATGGATCACTCATAAGTTACAACTGCAAAAACATTTGGGGAAAAGTGTTAAACTCAGGGATATTATTCCATCTCAGGTTTCAAAACAACAGAGTAGCACTGCCCTCTTTGCCTCTCTCTCTCCGCCTTTGTTTTGCTTATTCTCTGCCCTATTTTTGCACACTGACCAGCTCTCATTTTTTCTCACTTTCCTACTGAAGTACAGTGTCTTTCCCTCTCTTTTTCTAGCTTACTCCTTCATTCCTTTTCTCTCTCTTTCCTCTCTCATTCTACCGCTCTCTCTTGTTCTCTCTGCCACTCTCTCTTGCCCGTCTTTCTCACTCTCCCTCCTCTCTCTCTTGCTCCATCCCTCTCTCTCTGGCTGTTGTTGAGGGCTGACAGTGTTGATTTATTCCAGGCTTGGCTGGCTTCCAGCTCTCCTCAAACAATCGCATGCGATTCAAGCCAGGAGGAGCCAAGTCCTGATGGCAATAAACAGAGTAGTAGAACTCTTCCCTCCCCCCTTCCCTTTTCCTTCCTTTCTTCCTTCCCTTTGTCTTTTACTCGTTCTCTCTCTCTCTCTCTCTTTCTTTTTTCCTCTCACGGTCTCCTACCATCTTGGTTCTCTCTTTCCTCACAATCTCTATTTTTCATGGACTTTCTATGGAGGCAGAGAGTCCTCTCTCGCTTTTCTCTTTCTTTTGGGTAAAAGGCCTTGTCTGTTGTGATGTGATCTCTCTTCTATAGTTAGTTTGTATGTGTGTGTGCATGTTTGCACACCTCACATTCTATGTTCTAAACTTTACATCACTTACCTACACACTTTTGAAAAATTCACCAAACAAACATAAGAAGGAACCATGTTTATGCCCGCTCTGTCTGTCACTCTGCAAAGTCAAAAAGTGTAAATCCTGCAAATTTCCTGCCTTTCTCCTTTGAGACATTATTCTGTGGTGCTTCCCAAACTGTCTGCACTCTTTTGACTGCAAAGGAGTTCTTTCCACAGGCTGGACAGGGATGGGCAAGCACATTATATAATCATCACGCCTTACTGTCACCAGACACTCATATTAGGGGCAGAGATTAAAAGTGTCACTCCTCAAGCCTCAAGCCTGTGGGTCACCTAACCCTGGGTCTTTCACTCCAGAGTGATCTGCAAGTCAGACGTGAGTCTGCTGCCTCAACTGAACAATCACACAGTTGCGGTAGCAAGGGTGTGCCACTATAGCCAATCAGCACACTAGTCTTTCCCTTTTGAGCCTCCTTTCAAATGGGCTTGACAGTTGACTACAATAACCAAAAGGACCCGTCATGAACTCTTGACCTTAGGCAGTGAAAACATGAAGACATCTGGAGTTGGGAACCCCCTAAATTGTGACTTTGCCCAGGCAAGTTTCCATTCCCTGGCCACTTCTACTTTCTTTAGGCAGCAGCAGAGCTCACTGCATGCCACTGTCAGCCGCTGTCCTGTCATCCAAAATAAACCAACAAACAAATAAACAGAGCAAAAGACTTTACTACTAATGTTTCCACTCCAAGGGAGATGATGATAGGCCTTATGTGAATAACCCTAAAATCAAAACACTAGCCACCTAGTGCCAGTGCTATGCTGTTTGACATACACAAAACAAAACCAAATCAAAGCCAAAGCTACACAAACAATCTGGCAGGTAAAATGAGCACCTTCTCTGATATAGGAGCAAATATTGCTCACATGATATGGTTTACTGTCTTTAAGCTTGCCTGGAGTTGTCTGAATCCTTTCCTTCTGTGTGTATGCAAAGGTCCCTTTGCCACTATGTGAGCCAATGTTTCAAGATAACATGGTATTATGTTCTGATGTGCTCGCTCGCTGCATGGCGCGACTGAGGTTTTCCTTCAAGCTATCTGGTGCTAGAGGTGAGCCTGAGGTCTCGTATGTTGCATGTGGCTGCCAAGTGGAAGGTTACAAACAAACAAGTGCAACCAGCATTGGTTGGGCACATGAGTTTAAATGTATTTCTGTGGGTGGGCGTGGGGGTTAATGTTGACCAGTGCATTAGTTTATAGCTCCATGGTGGTGGCAGTTCAGTGTGTGTTAGCCATACATATATAATAAACTACATGGCATGCAGGCCTTGTTGGTGCTGCATCTGCTAGTGTGTGTGTGTTTGTTTGTGTGTGTGTGTGTGTGCATGTGTGGGCATGCTTTGCAATACTAGTGGGGAACATGCAAAGAAGAACATTTCACTGAAACCTAGCCGTGGGCAGAGCAAGACCTCAGGAGTGAAACTACTGTGGGTGTGGAGGTCTCACTCTCTTGCCTTGCAGACACCACAACCCTAACTGATCAACGGTTGGTCAAGGCTTGAATACACCTTCAGGAGCTCTTGCTTAGGACATGGGGTGAGACCAGGTGACAAGTCTATTTTCCTATGTTACATTTGTTCACCTAACCTACAGTAACAGCATATTGACTTTGCTGTATACTGCAGACAGTTGATATGTCCATTGGCAAGGCAAGTCAACAAGCTAGATTTTTAATATAATAATTATATTCAAAATCATATTTGTCACAAAATGACCTGCAATAGCTAATCCAAAACAAAAGGTAAGGTAATGATGTAAATAATCATATTTTGTACCGTCTTCAGAGTAAGAGAAGATTGAGAGAGAGAAAAAGCATGCAAAAGACCATTGTTTTGGCAACCTTGGACCTGTCATAATTCTCTAGCTTTGATCGGATCAGAGCACCCCTTAATGAGCTTGTGTGTTTTCTGCGATGCCCTGCTGGTTAAAACAATAAACTCATTTGCTTGACTTTTTTCCTCACCCTGTTCTCCCTGGCTAATCCCACTCTATCTCCTCTCCTCATCTCTCTCTGGCCTCGGTGTAACCCAAGGGGAGAGATCGACCCCCAAGCCAATCCCCAAATGGGCTTACATTAAAAAACGAGGCAGCAAGCTTAGCGCCAAGCTTAATAAATCCAGTCAATGACCCATGAAAGCAAGATCTCAGCCCTTAATGCGCAGTGGGCCACACCCTCTAATCTGTTTGAGGAGTGGGCCTAGTGAAAAGAGATGGCTTGGTGGAATTCATGCTATTGACATAGACTATATGGGAAAAGATGGGGTGGGGAACTACATTTCATTCTGCACCAGCACAACCAGACTACAGCTAACAAACACAGAGCAGTTGAATGCGAAACCAATAACTCTGCTCCAGCAAGACTTCCTCTCTACGAGAGCAGCATTTCCTGGAAAAAAAACATCAAAGTTACAGTTCTACCAGCCCAGACAATCGGGACAGTTTACCATTAAGTGGCATAACTGTGAAAGAAAAAATGAAGTCAGCTCTCTCTCTCGTGTTCAGCCACAGAGTCTCATAATGTTCCACTCCCTCAGCAGATAAGGGCTATGATGAATGGACTGCTCTCATCGCAGTGCTCTGTGGATCAGCACGCCCTGTCATGGTCTATTCCACAGAGTTGGTGCTGATGACCTCGCACTCACTTTACATCACTGGGGTGTTACTACTGTTGGAATAACAGCACACTGCTGAATTTGGAGCCACTGCCGTTCATGTTTATAAATGCAGGGTGCTTCAAAGTTTGATGCAGGGCTAAGGCATGTTAAAGGAGGCCCTGTGGTGTTTACTTACACTGCTTGATCTGGAGATCAGAGTGGTGCTATGAACAAGATCATGGATTAAAAGCAAAGCTTAAAAAGTAAAAAAAACAACCAAATGAATAAACAAATCCAACCACTTCACTTCAGCAATCCAGTTAGTGCAAAGCAGGATGCAGCTGACCTGTCACTCCACAAATATACTTACATGAACACAAACCACAAACACTATATAATACATACATGCACTCACACACACACAAACACACACATTCTTAGAAACACATACTGACATTTGCTTGATTGCTTATGGTTGACAGTGATGACACCCGGTTCTGTCTTCTAGCAGTGTGTTTTCTGATGGCTGAATTGTCTTGTCCTGGTCACACAAGTGGGATATGCACTGTATATGTAATAGTGATGCTACAAGTAACCAGTTAAGGGTGTGTTTTACCTGAGTCTCCTTTGCTGTCTCCTGGCTTTTCCTCTCTTTTCGTGGCACTCTACACAGTAGGAATACGATCTTTTAAAAATAAACACATTCTAACAAACATTCAATATCACAAACACAGAGTTGTAGCTGTGAGTAATGTCAACCTGATGTCCCTCTGATTAATGCCTGTGACCAGAAACAGACAGTAGCT
The DNA here is from genome assembly GCA_027481765.1 of Tenualosa thibaudeaui. Lineage (NCBI taxonomy): Eukaryota > Metazoa > Chordata > Actinopteri > Clupeiformes > Clupeidae > Tenualosa > Tenualosa thibaudeaui. The sequence goes on along the minus strand of JAIFZK010000013.1, from coordinate 1,132,814 downwards.
GGGTTTCCATTCAACTAATTCACATTTCATATTTGTATCACAACATTTGGCTCTAAATTATGCATACCTGCGTGTGTTTCCATCAACTGTGTAATATGAATAAAAAATGAACATTGGACTAACCAAGTGATGTGTTCCTGATGCGACTTTGTGTTTCAAACAAGGATTTCATATTCGCATAATTAAACGTGCATTTACAAGTTAGATGAAACCCAGCTAATGAGGCCCCTGAGCCTCTATTACTGTCCCACAAAACCCAGTCACCTCACTACACCATGCATGTCTAAGCTCCATCCTCTCTGCTCCTCTGTGTTTAACTCCCCTTCTTTCACTTTGGTTTTGCCCTCTCTTCTTTTGTCCAATGCATTAATTACCTTGGTGTGGAAAACAAATAGACTGGGGAAGGAGAGGGGAGGACAAAGAGACATAGGGAGAGGTGGACGAAAGAGGCCTGGGGGAGTTGACAGGGGAGGAGAGATTTTGTGTGTGTGTGTGTGTGTGTGTGTGTGTGGTGGGGGAGAGACAGAGAGGAGTGAAAACGTGAGAGGAGAGGGCGAGTTTGGATCATCACATTGGCCACATTTATGATTTGTTTCTGACCAGCAGAGTGTGTTTCAGGCCTGCACAATGCAATCCTTAAGTGTGTTTCAATGAGGGACACAAAAATGCTTACAAAAATGTTTCCCCTACTATAAGCACTGCCATCAAGCTGCTGGCCAAAGCTGTGCATCATGCTGTGCTCACTCATTCTATACTGTCCCTTTTGGAAACGCTAAGGCACTGAATCCTTGTCAAGACCATTGGCCATCAGCACTTTAGAAATAGAACAAGTTACAGTCCATTCCTGCATAAAACACTGAAAAAGTTTGGTGCTGGTGTTAGTGGTATGGCTAAAGTGTGTGTAGCAGGGGGATAGTGACAGCATGCCATTAGCATGAAGGACATGGAGGAGTGGCTTATCTCCCAGCAACCACTCTTGACCATCCGTCTCGCTGTGGTCATCGTGTCTGCCATGTTTGAGAGGAGGCACTATTTGGAGAGAGACAAAATCTAAACAATTTGGACTTGACTCCAAGTTATGGGTTTGGCATAAGGCTCTGGCTCCAGACATACTCTCTCTCTGTCTCTCTCTCCCTCTTTCCCGCTCTTTTTTTTCGTTCACCCTGTCAGATGGCCATACCTCGCCAGTGGGTGCCTGTGCTCGTGAACTCCGGCTGAACCGCCCATAGAGCCGCCTGCATGCTGCTCGCCTGCCCAGTGTTTTTATGTTCTCCGTATCATTAGTCGTTCACCCCAAACCAACTCTGGTTGGCAATGGCGTCGAGTGGTTAACGGCGCAAGAGTGAAACTCCACAAGTGAGTTTGCGATGAACTCTTGAACCCTGCGACGAGTGCACCATCGATGGGTGGTGTGTTAAAACCTCCACCTACCCCTAGTCGGACGTCCCACAACACACTCCGGCTCTACACCACCCCCTCTTTCTCTTTCCCTCTCTGTCTGTCTTTTCCACTCTTTCTTTATTTCTCTTTCCCCTTCGCATTTGTTTTTATATTCTCCCTTTCAATAAGGCATCTGGGTTTTATATCAGACCTCTCTCGGTTGTAAGGTACACCATTGCTACAAGGCCAGTCCAAGTTCTTTTGGAGAGCTCTTTTCTTGGCAGCAGTGTGTCTCTTGGAGCCACTTCTCTGACAAGCTGAGTGAGCTGTTTACATGTGCTCAGTGGTAGCTCTCGTCTCCTTAAGGGAGATCCACAAGCCTGCTAGCTCTCCGTGCTTTTGCTGCTCCTCTGACCTCTTTGCTGCTGTTTCTGCTTAGATTGCGACTAAAATGAAAATAGACAGTCAGGTGATAATTGAGTGAGATCTGGCCCTTGAGTGTGGGAGATAAAGAGAAGGGCTCAGTGTAGTTTTAATGAATCACTAATGGTTAAGATGGACTAGCCATCACCAGGAGGAAATGCCCTTCGCTTCACATACTGTTCGCCCTTGGTGGGACTTGTTTTGCAGCGCTGACCGAAGGATACAGTGAAATGTAATGTACATAAATGCAGTGGTTAACAAAAGAGAGTCTGTGTGTTTGCGTGTGTGTGCCTGACTGGGATGCTGTTTTTATACATGGTGCCAGTTGACCTTGGGTTTCCTGTCGCGTTCACTGGTGTGAGTGTTGCTCAGACTAGGAAATGGTGACATTTAATTATTTTTGTACTTCAACCCAATATTTTGGAAACTTGTTGCTGGTGTCAAATTCAAAATGTGCATTTTATCATCATTTGATTGTTACAACATTAGATATGCTATGTCATTTCTAACACTAAATATGCATTTACAAGTTTTGCAGATTCTGTTTCTTGCTTTTTTTTTTACACAGGTTCAATGTTTGATTTGGAATTGTATAACAAACAATAAAAACACAATTTTATGTCTTTAAAAGAGATTTGTCAGCAGTGATTTTAAGTGGGAAAGCTGAACCAGAGCCATGGACCTGAACCAGAGCCATGGACCTATATTGACTCTTCCCTTGCTTACTCTCTTACCGCCATATTTCATAAATGACATCTGAATGTTTGGTCTCCGGAGACCTAGGGGTTGTAAAGAACCTTGAAAGAAGCTTAGAGTGCTGTTTTATGTATAGTTCTGCTATGTGAATAAATAACACAGAAAACTAAAATGAATTGTCCCAATTACTGTTCAATTTAACTTTACTCTTACAGTGGCAATAATGTCAGGGCTTGGAGGAACAACTCTCCAAAATACACTCCAATACTAAGTGCCATTCATGTTCAACTTTTCTTCATTCCTCTTACACTTGAGCTGACTTGTGGCCTCAGCTAAACGCCTCCTCCTCTCCCTCCTGTTCACCCTCCTGGTGACCCTGGCCCGCTGAGGCCAGCAATCACTTGAAACAGCTCTGAAATGGCCACATTCCCACCAGCTCCACTCTGAACAGGGCTTAGCTCTCTGAGCTAATCACAGTGAACTAGGAACACTGAACACAAACCACCCCATTTACTCCCCCTTTTTCACACCTCAAAAAATTGGATCTTTCAGAATAAAGATGTGTCTGCTCCACTGCTAACTCTTATTTTGCAATCCATGATTAGCAGATACAAGTTGCCTAAGGGGGCTTGATTTGCAAGCCTGTGCAGAAAGAGCACGCTAAGTGTTATGTCCACAGGGACTGCCATTAGTGTAGCTGTGTTTGCTCAGCATGCTGTTGGACCACATGTTAGTATGAGGCCATTGGAGAGGATGCTACAAGCAATCATTGTAACACAAATGCCAACATGTAGGGTCTGGCAAAGAGTGACTGACCTCCCATTGCAGGGGCGTAACCGGTATGACACATGAAGGTAAACTAAAGCAGTAAACGCTTAGCAAATGTCTTCGGAACTTGGAAGTGCCGTATCATTACACATCATGCATGTACACAACTTTTAATAGCAGTCAAATAGTTATGTAAATGCAGCAACTGATGCAATACCTTCATTGGTGGTGATGGTGCCTGTTCCTGGATATTTGGGGAATTGGTAATGAGCTGATACATGGTAATGATTGGTCCTGGATTTTTGTCAAATTGGCTGCAGTGACTCGTGGCCAAATAGACCAGCACGTAAGTGTTTATAACAGTGGGTCTGGATTTTTACCCAGGCTACCTTCCATCATCTGTTAATGTCTTTCAAAATATACTTTCACTGATGGCAGAACTGTGTAGAGGAAACACTTGTCACATCAGTGCCTTACATTATTGCCCAGGTTGTTCCTTGCCAACAGCACTCCTGTCTCTTCTCTTTTGGTATCAACAAGTGCTGATGTGTCAGAGGCTTATCACCACTTTTATACATTCCATGCACTATGTGTTACTGTCATATGCATCAAAATCTCTGATGTAAATATGTTTTAAATTCCTTTTTCTCCTAAAATCCTCAAAATGAGTTTTTTGTAAATACCTGTGTGTAAGAAATCTAACTTGAGATAAATAGGTCAAATGGCACAATACTATTCACTTACCACATTAACAGCAGGGAACAAAACAAAATGACCCTATCCACATCATAACCCATCAGCCCTCTTGAACTGATATGAATCAAAATGGTTTAGAGCAGAAAGGATTACATGAGATACCATATGTCATTGCCATGTAGTGATCAATTAGACAGTGGAATGGTTTGGGAGTTTTATTAGAGGTGTTAAAGGAAAACTGCAATTCAACTCTATCCCAACACTGATTTGGTGTCCTAGTCACACGCCTCTGACTAAAAGCAAAGCCTCTGTTTTGTCTGGCCAGACATGAGTCAGTGACAGAGGAGATGTGGCAGAACAAAGGCAGAGTGTCAGTTGGCTGCTAAAGGTCATCTGATAGGCAGTGGAGTCGAGTGAAATGGTAACACAGGGCTCATCATTAGACTGACTTTAGACTGTCGAGTGAAATGGTAACACAGGGCTCATCATTAGACTGACTTTAGACTGTCGAGTGAAATGGTAACACAGGGCTCATCATTAGACTGACGTTAAATCAGCCCCTCTGTCATTATAACCAAACTCACACAACACCACACAAAAGTGCTGCTGTATCATCATCACTAGCCACAGAACAGCCCTTCCCGGTGGAGCAGGTTTTGGTTCCTTAGTGTATATTTAGTTGGAAGAATTAATGGTAGTTGGCTATGACTCAGGTATTATGTAACCTTGTGGAGGGGGAAAATAAATCATGAAAAACATAAACATGAACAGTAAAGAATTAGTCAATCCTAGGTCAAAGGGTCAGTGGAAATGCAAAAATTCTTGCCAGAGTCAGCATATTTCTAGGACATGCGGCAACATTATCATTATATGCTCTTATTCTTATATCATTAAATTCTCAGCTTGTCAACGCGACTTTTACATTCACTGCATTTGTAGCAGCCACGTCATAGAACATAACAGGAGATCCAGGAAGGTACGAACTTCACTGGCCATCTGGACAACACAGAGCTTACCCGTCTTCACATTCTGCCACTATTTTTTATATAGGCTATATGTAGTAACGTCCATCCACCCATTACTACTCAGTATGAGAGTAACCAAAGGGTTTGTTTAGTTATAACTCACTATGGTGATGTTATCTACCAGAGGCCAGTGATAGATGTAAAGCATATGAAAACCACAAAAGATAATGTGTAGCCTTTAACATAGAGTGACAGTCATTAATCAGTCACAGGCAACGGATAATTGATACTTTGTGCTTAGTTAGATTAAGTACTGATTACAAGTTAATTTCTTGGGTACTTAATGTAGTTAAGTCTAGCTATTTTTAGAGTTCCTATGATGATGGGGCTGTGCTATGGCAGCTTGTTACCGCAGCTCCCACTTCTGTTTTCACCCTTTCTGTATTTTTTCTGTTTCTTTTTCACCCTTTTTGTGACTAGCATTGTGCTGAATCATGCTTTTTAATTTTCTGTGACTTTTTGTTTAGTTTTCAGTCAGTCTCCATCCATCTGGAAAGTTTAGATTAGTTAGTTTTTTGTACAGAGCGCTTCTATTCAAATAATACAGTACGACTGATCTGAGATTCTATGATGTGTTTGGTGTTCGGACGCATCGCTCAAGCCTTGGTTCGAGTGAGGGCCATGTGCCTGCAGAGGGCTATGTTCAGATGGCTAGGTTGGGAGGAAGGCGGTCCTGCCTACTATCGTTTTGACTGTACGGTGGTCTCCGATGCAGGCCATATTTCTATATTTCTACTCACATGGATGAGCCAAGTGATGACATCTCCATAAGATGATGGCCTATCCCATACGCGATGTAACTCCTTCATCCTGACTTCTAAGCAGCCACAGTCTGCGGAAGGTGGAAGGTGGGCTGTGGTAGCGTAGTGGTTAAGGAACCTGGCTAGCGTGCAAGTAGTGTGAAAAGTTGTGGGTTTGAATCTCAGCTGCCACCGCTGTGCCCTTGAGCAAGGCACTTAACCCTAAATTGCTCTAGGGGAGACTGGCCCTGAACAATTGAAAGCACCTGCTAAATGCATAAAGGTAAATGTAAGGTGCTGGACACAAACTGAGTAATGTCTGGGTCTGTAGGCTACATGGATCCTGATCCCAATATTGCTTTAGGTTTTGCTTTTCCTCTATCTTCCTTTCTCTCTTCCATTGAGCTAATACTCTCATTTATGCCATTTCACTACATGTTTGTAGTGAATGTGACAAATAAACCTCTTGATCCTTGATGAAATGGACTGTGCCATGCTAATAGTTCTGCTAATGTGCATGGCATGTTGTAATGCCACTGCCAAATCATCCAAGTCATGCCCATGCTTAGTTACACTGCAATCCCATGGATCATGTGGTTTTTGCAGACGCTGTTATGAGCTCTGTCAACATATCTGTCTTTGCCTCAGACTGTGTTAATCAGATGTCATGACAAGGTGACAGCAGCACAGTTAAAAGAAGAGACTCTCTGTCTTGCTAACTATCTCATTTCTCATGTTGTTTTCACACACCTAGCAACCAAAACCGAAAGCACTTAATCACTTTATCCCTCTCTCTTTCTTTCTTTTTTTTCCTCTTTCAGATGCCCAACTGCATCTAAATACCCCTAGTTCTCTCTCTCTCTCTCTGTCTCTTTCCAATTCAGTTCATTGGCATGACTATTCAAGTAGAAAGAGTATTACCAAAGTATAGAATTGCAACAAAGACTCCAACAAAACATGAAGATAACATCAGGAGCATATAATAGTGTATGTGATTAAAGCATTAGCAGACAGACAGGCCCACACACAGATACATACAGTACACACAAATGCACAACCGCACACACACACACACACACACACACACACATACACACTGTGATGACCCACTCTATCTCCCAATGTCTGTGTTCACACTGCATTGGCTTTTCAAGCCTGGAGATCTTTCCATCTGACAGATACAAGGACAACCATAGTGGCACAGCACAAACAGCTCCTTTTGTCCTTAAGAGATGTTTGTTCAGGCTGTGGGTGAGGACCCAGAACTTGCTTCCATAAGGCCAGTGCCAGCATCCTTCACCTGAACTGCAGCACATTTCACCTGCTCATTCAATAGGAGATTTATTACAATTTTCTTGTTAATGTGGTTAACAATGATTATTTCTGTTGTTACTTTGGTTAACGTTCAATTCAATTCAGTTCAATTCAATTCAGTTTTATTTATACAGCGCCTTTTACAATAGTATTGTCTCGTGGCGCTTCACAGAAGGAGCACCCAAGAGCAACAGGGGCAAGGAAAAACTCCCTTATGTTCAGTTAATCTAGGAAGAAACCTTGGGCAGATCCACGACTCAAGGGGCTAACCCAACTGCCAGGGGTCATGCAGAAAAATTACAATCAGTAGTAATCATGACAGACTATAAGCTGCCTATTGTTTTAGCTAAGGTTCATAATAGTTCATAATAGAGTATTATCCCACTCTTACTTGATAAATACATTTAGTCAGTCTATAGGTGGTTATCAGGAATTATGGCTGGACAATGTAGCAGCGGCCAGGCATAGTGACAAACTCAAAGGAATGAGATGGGTCATGGGGGTACCAGTAAGGGTCCATTTGACAGCGCCATTGTGAGGGGGGGTCAATCACAAAGCCTCAGGAAGGGGAGTCGGGCCCAGCGTTGGCGTCCAGGAAGGTCCTCTGTGATGGGGAGTCGGTCATGAGATGTGCCTCCCGTAGTGTTGGTTGTAGTCCACTCAGGAGGGGAGGGTGAGAGGAGTCCGCCGGAATGAGGCAGGGATGACACTCAGCAAAGATAATTAATACGTTGTTTGGAGTTTTGGCATTGCCAGTCATAATATGATCTGTGTTTGGGTTTAGTGGGTTTACCAGTTTCAAGACCAACTGACAAGTGAACAAATCTCAGTGTGCTCCCTACCTGTAAATGGGTGGGACAAGGACACTAATGGCTGCCTCAGGCCTTTCTCTCTCCAAGAAGTCCATCAGTCGTAGGCTAATTAGCTGACCTCTCTGACCCCTGGGGAAAGACCCTGCCTGCCTGGAAATCCCCTTATACAGGAAGAGGGGAAGAGGTAGAGAGAAAGAGAAAGAGAGAGAAAGAGAGAGCAATTTGGATAACTCCTCAAACAGTGGCCAATCTATGAGGCCAGGTCCTTTGTGCATGTTTTTAGGTCTTCAGGAAGAGAGTGTGTTTATGTAACACACAAACAGATAAGACTCCCTGCGGAGGGCCAACAGCAACTATCACTGTAATAAAAGTGCAATGCATGACAGTAAGCATTGATTTGTTTTTAGGCACTGTGATAGTGCTCAATAAGTATAAACAAGCCTAGAGCAAAAACAAGTTTGCTTGCTAGCTTGCATGTAAAACTGGAGTGTTTTGTTCCTGGCTCTGTTGAGCTGGTGTCAATATGATTGGCATAGAGCAGGGTCAGCCAAACAGGGGGAGTTCCATGTAGGCCTATTGTATTGGGGGTGCTAATACAAAAACCGCACAGAGCCAAAAATGGAATGAAAGTGTTGCACACTGATATGACGGCAACCAGCTGTCTCTGCCATACACTAAAAATAAGCACACATTTGCGGCACATGTGAGTGTATGCGTGTGTGTGTGTGTGTGAGTGAGTGTGTGTGTATGATGTAGTGGCTATATGCTATGTATGTTTGAGTGGTGTATGTGATTGGGCGGGTTTGTTTTTTTATTGCAGTTTGTACACTGATTAATTTAAGACAACATGCTTCAGCAGCATGACAGTTCTCAGTGAGAGTAAAGATTATCTTGATCTGGGGTAGGGGTAGGTAGGAGTAGTTAAGAGTTCTCGCATTTCCAGAATGGCCGACTCACCATACTTAAAAAAGAACAGCAAGTTGCAAGAAACCTTTGAAGGCCTTTATAAGTGACATAAAAGGAGTGAGTCATATAGAAATCAAACAGAAGTAGGTGCATCCACCTACCCACAATACCACCACTGCTGCTGTTTGAAGTCCAAGTACAGTCAGATTAGGACAGAACACTACATGACATTCAAGATAGTGCCAGCAGCTATGAAACAACTATTCACATGGACTCAGTTTCAGACAAACTGCAATTTCACAACTTCACAACTACAAACTAGGTGTGGTGCAACCACCTGTGAGCCAGCAGTCAAATGACTTAGGATCTTCTAGTACTCATGTACTTATGTTCTCCTTGCTGTGCTGACCAAATGACCTTGAACACTTTGTACTCCCATCCAGTAATAGACTTGACCTTGGTCCATTGTTTTTTTTGTTTGATGTAGTTGAGGTGGTGGGATCTTCATAAGCCTGTGGTTGTGAGCCCTTTGGCACAGCATAGCTGTCATCTAAATTTACTTACTGCATTCTTGAGGCCATTACTATTTCACACCATCAGGATTGTCAACAGATTTTTTGTTCCTTATTTACTGTCTCTATTAAACTCAGCATTGGACTGAGGTTTGTATAGAGGAATGACTGGACCATGAGCCCCTCTGTGCAGTAATTCTTTCCTGGCAAGGACTTTGTCACTAGGGAAGAAAAATAACTAGTGATCACTCTGCTAAAGTAAAATTTGAATTTGGAGGAGAGAGAGGGGGGGGGGAGAAAGACAGAGAGAGAGGGAGGGGGGTGAGACCAGCTGTGCTGTAGCTCCCTGTGTCCATCTTCAGCTGTAGGGAGTGAGAGGAGAGCCTGTTCAGTGCTCCATCAGAAACCTGATAGCCAGAGTTAGCAGAGGTACGGGGTGAGGGTGGGTGGGGTATGAGGGATGGAGGACAAGTGAGTGGGTAGGGTGGGTAGAGAAAGTAATGGAGAGCGAGAGAGAGAGAGAGAACAGGAAGGGGAGCTGTAAATATACTTTGCAAATGTGTTACTAATCATTTTTAACATCTCTTCATTCTCAACAACCAGTTATTCTGATTTCCATTCTATCCTTATTATCGCATTCATCTGCTTTTTGTACTGCATATCTGAGGGAGATGATTCAATGCTTGTTTGTTTTACACTATAAGAATGAAAATGAAAGAACAAGTGAAGGGTTAAAAAGATAGCAAAAGAGTGGAGACAGAGGTGGGGGGACAGGGGGACAGAGTGAGATTGAAAGGGAGGATAGAGATAGAGGGGAAAAGAAAGATAGTGAAAAAGACTGGGACACAGAGAAAGAGAGAGAGGCAGAGATAGAGTAGGAGAGGGAGAGAGAGTAACCAAAACAACAGTGTGGAGAACACGGACTGGAACTGGGATGCCTGCCAAGAGTAACAACTCACTCATCGTCCGAGAAAAAGAGAGAGAGAGAGGGAGGGGGAAGTGTTTATCTCCAGTATATCATGTGCAAAGCAGGGCTGGGCGGTCTGTATGAGGGTGTGTGTGCATGTGTTTTTATGTGCTATATGTGTGTTTGCTTGTGTTTGTGTATATGCTGCTTATATAGGTGCATTTATATTTACGTAATGCTTGTGTATGCATATGTTTTTGTGTGTCTTTTGTATGTGTGCATCTGTGTGTGTGTGTGTGTATGTGTGTATGTGTATGTGTGTGTATTTGTATGCTTGTGTGTGTGTGTATGTATATGTGTGTATGTGCATGTGTATGTTTGTGTGTGTATGTGTGTACATGCATGTGTATGCTTGTGTGGATGTTAATGTGTATGCTTTTGTGTGTATGTCCATGTGTATGCTTGTGTGTGTATGTGCATGTGTAGGCATGTGTGTGTGTCTGTAAGTATGTGGATCAGTATGCTTGTGTGTGTACATCCATGTGTGTGCTTGTATGGGGGTGTGCATTATGAGAGTAAAACAGTTTGGAGGTCATCAGCAAGCTCGCAGCAACCACAGAAACCTGCCCTGACGACCTTTTGTTCCACTGGCAGCTCCCAACACCCCCACTCCCACCACACACACACACACACACACACATACACACACAAAAACACACACACACATACTTCCACAGCTCACTGAGCTAGCTGAGGTGTTTCAGTACAACCCAGACACGCTGCAATCTGCCTCCAGCAAGTTTAGAGCCTATACTAAACTTCCATCCAGACACCAGACGCTCATTTCCAAACACTGGGACAACCTCAAAGACAACTAGAAGAGTACAGCTAGGCCCTACAGTACAACAACTGTACTATCAGAAGTACAGGTCAGAAGTAGCTTTAAAAGTTGATATAGTGAGTTAAATGTTACCACAGAAGCCTGTGAGCTGTGTGTGGGTGTATGTGTGTGTGTGTGTGTGTGTGTGTGTGTGTGTGTGTCACTTTAGATGGCTGGGGTGAGAGAAGAGTACTGGCTGTGAGAAATAGCATTCTCTAGTTGTATGGATGCTGTTTGTTGTTTTTAAGGACAAACATGTTTGTGTGTAAATAAAAAAACAAGTAGAATAGGAAACACATACAACTTACATGTATTACTAGACAACCTGAAAAAAATGGACTAATGCACATAAATCCAATGGAGAAGTACACAATTCTGCAATTACTTACACAATTCTGTTTGAAACATTCAAACACATGCAGACACACACACACACACACACACAGAGAGAGAGAGAGAGAGAGAGTGAAAGAGCGAGCAAGAAAGAGTCTGACAGAAAACAAAGAATGGGATATCCTGTTTTCCTACCAGGCTATGTTCTAAAAATACTCTCAGTGGACTGTTATTACAATTTCAACAAAGCATTGTGGGTAAATGGGGCTCACACACACCACAATGAGATTTTCTCTCTCCCTCACGTCTCTTTTAAATCTCTTGTCAGACACTCAGCTGAAGACAGCTTTCTCCTACACTCTTCTGTTCACGCTCTCTCACTCCCATCTGTGGTAGAGGCTTTCTCATCTTATGAATGCATTCATGCAACAGAGCTGTTTGATGATTTCACGCCTCCTCATTTGTCTCTTCTCCTCTCTTACTTTTAACCAAAGCGACTTACATTTTACATTGTCAACTATCAATTGTTCAGGGCCAGTCTCCCCTAGAGCAACTTAGGGTTAAGTGACTTGCTCAAGGGCGGTGGCAGCTGGGATTCGAACCCACAACTTTTAAGGCTATTTGCACGCTAGCCAGGTTCCTTAACCGCTTTCTCCACCACAACCCCCCACCCTCAAACTGTTCTCCTCATGTGCACTCTGAAGTTTTGGTTGTGCAAAACAGGTGCATGATTATCCTCATTTTAGAGTGAAAGGAAGTCTGCCTTTCCTCTGACTAGCATAACAGACGTAACGTTTTCCACAACACTGCTAGTTAGAATAGACATGTGGTTTTGTTTGATGGTTTCAACCTTGATGCTAATGATCTTTATCATGTTATGGCCAGTGTGTGTGTGTGTGTGTGTGTGTGTGTGTGTGTGTGAGAGAGAGAGAGAGAGAGAGAGATAGAGAGAGAATGTGAATATGAGTGTTTGTGTCAACCCTCTGACAGCGGAGCCCACTCCTTCCTGAATTTAACAGCTCAACTAGCGGACAATATGTTTAGTGTGAGGCACGCTCTTCTTAGACACACACACACACACTCTCACACGTCGTTATACACACTTACGCATTCCTCTGCCTCCTGTCATACCGCACTGGCTCTGGGGTGTCACTCATAACACCAGCATTCCACCTCTACAGTGCCCCCTCACACATTACTCTGTATACACACAAACACACACACACACATGCTTATACATGTACATTCGCTCACAGGCAAATATCTACATGCACAGATGCACACATAACTATAGTATATACATACACACGCACACATATTTACACACAAATACACACACACACACCAATCTCCCCAGCATTCAGTTCATGCCACGGCCGCATCACGTGCCCGTGGTGTCAAGTGAAAGTTATCGGCCTTAACCTGGGAGGGCAAAGTGGTCAGCCACTTGCGCGGATGCCAAAGATGTCTGCCACCAGCCGCACTGCACGAGCTGGAGGTCAGCGAGTGGGGAAAGTGGAGCACAACGGCTGCCTGTTAAAAATACACAGGCCAGCATTCCCCAGAGGAATCTCTTGCACCTTGCCCCCTGACAGCCCTCTACCCACTGAGAGATAGAGGGAGAGAGAGAGGCAGAGGCAGATTGCATGATTGGATAAAGAGAGAGAGAGAGGGACAGAAGGAGGGAGAAAAATAGCACCAGAGGGAAAGATGTTAATAGAAGATGATGGAAGGCAGAGACAGGGAGATAGAGAGAGAGAGGCAGACATAGTCAGACAGACTGAAGAGAGAGAGAGAAAGAGAGTGATTTGCCAAACACTGAATATTGGAAACCAGTGGGGTCTGTAAGGCGTTATGGGCAAGGTCAGTGTTGCTGACTGTGAGAGTATGTGTGTGTGCTGTGTGAATCTGACAGTCTCCTCAGCCACAGGCTCGCTGTCTAACCAGCACTCCTGGGCCCTGCAGACTCTTGGTTCCTTTTTGACAACTTGCTGACTGAAACATGTGCTGGTCAGCCTGGTCTAATGTCTGAGCCTGACCATTGTGTGTGTGTGTGTGTGTGTATCAAGGGCCTTCCTAAGCCCACTGATTGGTTGTGTCACTGTGGAAGGCTAAACAATACCCTAATAGCCTCACACACAGCTGGCAGTGTTGTCAGGACACACTTTGACCCTAACACTCCTTGTGTGTGTGTGTGTGTGTGTGTGTGTGTGTGTGAGAGAGAGAGAGTGAGAGAGAAAGAGAGAGAGAGAATAAATGACTATGTGTGCCTGCCAAACACTGGAAGAAGAGCTATGGGACTGAAAGTGAAAAGGAGGGCAAATTCAATGTGTCATGATAATATAAATGCACTGAACTGTGTGAGGAAAGACAGAACAAGAGGAAAGGGATGCAGAGAAGAGAGGAAAGGAGGAGAGGAAGAGGTCAAGAAGATGAGATGGGGAAATGAGGAGAAAAAAGAAACCATACCAACAAAAAGCTAAAATATAGGTAATGAGTGAGAGAAAGGGAGAGAGAGAGGAAGAGAGAGGGAGAGAGAATGACAAATTCACTTTTGGTGCTTTAAATTCTTGCTTCAGGCTGTCTTACACCTGTCAATTTTGAGAGATTTTATACTCATGGTTATGCATAAAGATACCTTTTGGCAAGCCAAAGGCCTTGAAGTGAGTTAGAGAGTGAGTGCGCAAGTGATTTACTGTGTGTGTCTGCGTGTGTATGTGTATGTGTTTGTGTGTGTGTGTGTGTGTGTGTGTGTATGTGTGAGAGAGAGAGAGAGAGAGAGAGAGACCATGAGACCATGAGTCTCTACTGGTTGCGGTAATCACTGATACTGAGAGAGAAGCGTGTGATCAGTTTAACTACTGTGGCCTCACTGAATGGAGTTCACGTGTGTTGGAGGAAAATGTGGAGGAGTGTTATTTCTTACCCAGAGCAGGTCACATGTGTGGGTTTGTGTGAACTGCCTGTATGTGTGTGAACTCCATGTTTGCGAACTGTATGAAATGTGTGTGTGTGTATGTGTGTGTGTTTGTGTCTACATGTGTGGGTAGTGCATGTCCAGCACATAACTGCCTTTTTTCCATACTGCATGTGTGGGTATCAGTTACCTGAGGGTATATTTTTTCCTCTGTTTTTTTTTTTCTTTCCAGCAGCTGCTGTACATACAGAGCCTGCTCTGCTCTGCACACTTCTGCTCTGCTCTGCTGCGTTTGGGTTTCCTCTGTCACCGTGACAATGCTGGAGTGTCGACATTTGCATGGCCGACTGTCTAGCCCCATTACTAAATGCCCAAGAGCCATCCAGTTATACAGTAACTACTCCCCATCAGACATCTGCAGTGCTACTGAGCAAGCTTCCACAGACAGTGTTCAAGAGTACAGTATCTGTGTGTGTGGTGCGTGTGTGTGTGTGAGTGCTAATGCCATTTCATGTCCCATCTCTCAGAGAGACACCCCCACACACACACACAACAAACAAACAAACAAATACTCTCTCTACCTCTTTCTCTCTCTCTCTCTCTCTCATTGTAGACGTGGGGGTCAGTTTTGATTGGGGGCCCCTGTGAGTGGCACATCTAATCCCACCTGCCCCCCCTCTGCCCCTTCACTGATGTGTGCTGCACAACTCTATGCTTCTGCTAATGTCAGTTTCTTGAAATTTACTGTCCAACCTGCACAAAGCTCCAGACACATACACACACACACACACACACACACACACACACACACACAGGCACAGGCACATGCACGCACACATTTTAAATAATTTTTAAAGGGACATCACAGATATTTAATAAAGTGGTTAATGCTTGTTTGTATAAATAGAAAAACACTCACACACATCACACATACAGAGAGAGAGAGAGAGAGAGAGAGAGAGAGAAAGACAGAAATAGAGAAAGAGAGAGAGATCTTATACAAATCACCACTGCTTTCTATGAAAAGGATGGGAAAGAGTTCAAGGAATTGTGCACTTGCCCTTGCTCAAGCATGCATGCGCTCTTTTCTTCATGGAAGAAATGTTTTTCAAATCGCTCACTTCTGTTATCTATTTCCCTGAAATCATGACCTTTATAGTAAGACAAACCCACTGAACAGGATATCCTGTGCTTTGCAGCTAAAACATGTAGGTATCACACACACACACACACACACACACACACACACACCAAGAGAGCTACAATGTCATGACGGCTGTTAGGCTAATGACCTCCATTATTCCTACCATCGTTCAAAAATGATACTGCTGATATTAAATATTTCATAGGATAACTTTGGGATGAATTAGGAAGTTTTAGAAACATCTGGTGTGATTAATGCTTGTAATCAGTATGGACAATGCAAGACCTATTAAACATATACAGGTGCAGGAAACCTGAAAGCTGGTACAAGAGAATGTGCTCTAATTTATATGTGAGGATAATGGTGATTGTGTGCTCCCATAGGCTCTGCAGTAATGCTACTTTGATTGATCAAAAATGATCTAAAATATAATTTTACCAGCCCAATTACAATCTTTTTATTAGGGTGGGGATCTAATGGTCAGTTTTGCTTACTGTCACAGCTAGGCTTTGTTCTAATTCACCCATTTCAGTGTCTATTTCTGAGTTAAAGATTTACATGTGATGGAGGGCATCACCATGTTTTACATTGCTTACATTTCCCTTACACACAAGCTTACCCACAGACCAAAGTTATGGATCTTTTTTGTTTTATTTACAAATGCTTACACATAGTATGAAAGCGATGAAAACCTAATGTTCAAAACCTTAATATAATATTAGCACAAAGGCTATATAGATCAAGCATCAAGTGTTACTATTTTAAAGTTGCTGTGTTATGATTGACTACATATTCATTTGTTTATAGAAAACATACTCTATTGTTTGGTGGAATGACAATTTTGAGTCAGGTTGTCTGTGTTTTGGTGGAGTTAGGGTATGTCGAGATACATTTTTACATTTGGAAATGTAGACAAAGCATTTTGTAATGTGCTTTTGAAAAGAATATTAATTACTTGGCTAATTGCATCATGCTGCAGTGTTGCAGCAATTGTAAAAAAATAACTGCAAAACTGTATGAAAAAACACCTCATTATTTTATTCTATGTCATTGCCACGTGCCATTTTCTAAGTGGTTTTGCTTTCATGTAACGTCTCTGAATTCTCATACAGATTAATATCAAGATTGCTTAGTCATGTCTGTGCAACTGTTGATTTTAGGCTTTCAAGATTGCAATGTGTGTGTGTGTGTGTACACGTTGTCCTAGTTAAGAAGCTAGCATGACAACACTTGGAGTGATTATCAAAATATTCAGTGGTAGGCCTTTTTTCAGTCCCTGAGATCACATCTTCTCAACCCATGCACATTATAGTCACTCACTGCATGTTGTTTATATGTGTGCATCTTCAGTCTCTATGGGGTTTTGGCCAGACAGGTCTGTGGGTGTGTTTGTCTGTGTGAGTCTGTCTGACTGTTTGTGTGTGTGTCTGTCTTTCTCTCTCTGTGTGTGTGTGTGTGTGTGTGAGTGTGTTTGGGTATGTTAGAATGTGAGAGAGACTGAGAAAGCACACAGCATCAGATTGTGGTTGCGCCTGTGGTTGAGTCCAACGTGAGTGAGGGAGAAGCAGCGAGTCTATCAGACAGTGGGTGGCTGGAGCATATGTGGCACAGCAGAAATAGCCCCAGCCATCAGCCAGCATTGCAGCACAGAAAACATCCTCCCTCCTGATACCTTCAGAGACTGACATGCCAGTTTGACATGCTAGCACTACTTGCCCACTTGCCCGCCTATCTAAGGTGCTGCAAGTTGCATGTTTAATCCCAGGCAGGTGCAGGACAGGCCTGAGTCATATGCTCAAACACAACACAGTAACACCATGCTTGCCTCTCAAACCAGGATTTACACAACTTTTCAGGCTACTAGCACGCTAGCCAAGTTCCTTAACCACTACGCTACCACCGCCCCGATTATTATTATTATTATTGTTAAATTAATGCTTTAGATTTAAATTTGCATTCAGAATGGAAATCCACCTTTTCCATTTTCCAGCTTCTTTTTGTTTTCCATTTAGAAAAGAATGCTGAAAAGAACTTTCACTCAACATTCCAAAGGAGTGTTCTGAACCTTCAGCCTCCTTGACAACCATGTCATCAAATCAAACTCAGAGGGCTAGATAGGGGGGTGGAAGAGTTCCTGTCTGACATAAAATAAAGACAGGTAGATAGCAACAGAATTGAACTACACAATTTCTTAATATGTACAATGCGGACAGTAAAAGAGATCTTAAACTCAAAAAAAAAGTTGTAGTGTATATTGTATGTTCACATTCATGCTTACGCTCATATTTGGTTGCGGTCTCTGAGAATTGCTCAATCTCCCATCACAAAAAGTACAACCTAACGGCCACATTTCCCAACTGCAGCTCAGCAGTTTTGGTGACACAAGAAGATACTAACCTTAGATAGTGGTGTACATAGAAACTGTTGTGTCATATGTAGCGTGACAGGAGTCAAGTGCCAATTTTTCAGCTCATCAACACCTTTGCCACACACTCACACACACACACATGCGTGCACTGGATGAGACACACACACACAATTTGCAGTTTGCATAGGTAAACACAAACACACACAGGTAAGAATAAGAATATAACAAAAACACATCCACACACACTACACACACACACATACAATTCGTGAGCAGTGAGGCTATCCCAGCACCTGATAGAACAGTCTGGAGTTTAAAATATGTATAGAGTGTGTAAAAAGGTTTGTGTGAACAGCTGTGCTGGAGTGTCACCCCACACAAAAACACAGCCATACAAACATGCACTCCCACGCCAACACCTACACAAGTACAAGTTCACATACATCAACACTCTCTTCCCTCCACACACCTATCACATTCTCTTTCTCTCTCTTTCTCTCTCCCCCTCCGCCCCCCCACCCCCAGCCCCCCCGCCCCCGTCTACTTCTGTTTGTGGGTCCAAGCATGACCGATAGCATTTCCATTTACACAACCACACTACTCATGAACTATTTCATCACACACACACACACACACACACACAGACACACACACAATGACATTTATGGCAACAAATAAATTCAACTTTTTAGAAGTGTCTTAATCTCTCTCCCACTTTTAGGGTCATTGTAACA
The DNA here is from genome assembly GCA_027481765.1 of Tenualosa thibaudeaui. Classification (NCBI taxonomy): domain Eukaryota; kingdom Metazoa; phylum Chordata; class Actinopteri; order Clupeiformes; family Clupeidae; genus Tenualosa; species Tenualosa thibaudeaui. The sequence continues at coordinate 1,114,259 of JAIFZK010000013.1, read as the reverse complement.
ACTGCAGCTAAAATGAAATCCCTAAGAAAGGTGTGTCTGGTTTTGTCCACTTCTCATCTCATCTCATTCAGCTGTGTTGGCATGTAAAAATGAGAGCCTCTCATCCCAAGATAGCTGATAAGATTTACCTAACATTTCTGAAGCCTTTACAACCACTGTGTGCAAAGCTGGAAGGTCTTGAGACAAATGTACTCTCCAGTCCCCCACCCACCACACACGCTCATACAGAAATACGCACAGACCCCACAACTACCACACGTACATACCCTCCTCAGCTGAATTCTACACACACACACACACACACACACACACACACAAGGCCTGCCACCATTAACTTGTGCCTTAGAGGGAAAAGGTCTCTGTTGTAAGACCTCTTTCTCTAAATTCAGACCTCCTCCATCTCTCATTCTCTCTCTCTCTCTCTGTCTGTCTCACACACACACACACACACACACTAGAGACACCTAATTGGATTTGCACACAAGACACTGACTTTGAGGCCATCCCATCTCATTTATCTCCATGTTAATGCCCAACAGGAGAATTGGCCCCACTCTCGAAATAAAAATCAAAGAGTTCATTATTCAGGCCAAACTCCCACTGGAACAAGAGAGCCCAAACCACACACACACACATGCACACACCAACCCAGGCACCCAGAGTCACACGCTTCCACTTACCAAGTATTATTGGTGTTATGCTGGTGTTTAGGGGAGCCGGCTGACGTTCGCATGGTGGAAATGTAATTCGGTAATGGCTGATGGGCACACTCTATTAGAGGGCCAGCAGCCATGCTATTACACTTGGAAGTGAAACACTAATACTTCTTGACCGTGCCATGGCAGAGCCCCCAGAGAGGCTTGGCAAACTGGGTCAGGGTCAATGGATGGCCTGGGTGGCACACTGCACTGACATGAGCCCCTGTAAGTGGAATAGGAGACACACTGGCACAAAACTGCAGCAATCTATGAGCCACTAACACATTTTACATAAGAATTCTAAATTCTAATTCACACAAAATTTCCTATTAGGGTTACGGTCACTTACTAATTTCGGAAGGTCCAAGACTGAAAAAATGGTCTGGGCAATCCCAAATGCTCATTCTAGATGGAATAGGGATGACTGACAGAGGGACACTGTTGAGGCACTTTTGTGTACACAACCAATGGTTAAGCAGACTATTTAAGTATTAAATGGCACTTGGTGTATTTTCTTTTTAAATGAATAAACAACTGTCTTTACATTTGACAGTGCAGATGTGTGTGCAGCACTTCAGTTGAATTGAATTTAATGGCTGTTTAAATCAAACATGGATACAGACATCGTTTAGACCAGGGGTGGACAAGTTTGGCTACAGGCCCGTTTTTTTTTTCCAAATGACTGGATGGCTGGCCAGAATGTAATCAAACAAGTTACTGACCAAAACACTGTTGCATCTTTCCGTTGAGTCAACACATTTTTCAGTTGACTCTAGCCTGTTTGCATACTAAATGTTCCTACACATGGTTTAATTATGTCGATCAATCTAGTTTCATCTTTTATTGAAATTATATATATATATTCCTTTCATATATACAGTATATCACAAAAGTAAGTAAACCCCTTACAAATATACAACGTAAAGTAGTCAGTGTACAGCTTGTATAGTAGTATAGATTTATTGTCCTCTGAAAATAACTCAACATACAGCCATGTTTCCCTCTATGAACTACAGCTCCCTAGTGCTAGTAGCATTCATGCAGCCCTAGATCATGATGCTACCAGCATCATGCTTGACTTTAGACAAGGGACAGTTGTCTTTGTGCTTACCAGGGTGCTGCCACACATGCTGGATACTATCTGACTATCTGAGCAAGTTTATCTTGGTGTCATCAGACCACAGGACAAAAAGTACCTACAGTGGGTTCAATAATCCATGTTCTTGAACTACTTGTCTTCAGTACATGAAACATGAAGATCAACTTCATCAAGATCAACTTGTTTGGCTCAGATTGTATCCAGTATGTGTGGCGGCACCCTGGTGAGGAGCATAAAGTCAACTGTCCCTTGCCTAAAGTCAAGCATGGTGGTGGTGGCACCATGATCTAGGGCTGCAGAAGTGAAAGCGGCTGATGCATCAGGCTACCTGGAAAAAGAGAAATCCTTCCACTGAATTCAAAACAATGTCTTAAATTAATGTCAAGGTCCATACAGTGGACTAGCATGTTGCTAAAAGTACCTACAGTGGGCTGCTTAAATACACTGTTAAAAAAAACAAAGCGAATGGATGAACTCGACCAATCACAACTCTTGCCAGGGTGCTTGTGGGTAGTGTGACATCTGCATGATTCATTTGCATACAAAAATTTATTAAATTTTTACATTAATCACGTGTTCCCATGTTAACATTGACAGCACTAATATATATTATTCAAGACAAATGCACCCCATCCCACACTTATACTTATGTCTTAGTGTTAGATCACTGTGTGTGTGTGTGTGAGTGAGTGTGTGTGTGTGTGTGTGTGTGTGTGTGTGTCTGTGTCTGTGTAATGGGTGGATTTGGGTGTGGAATACAGTCTACCAACTGGCATAGGTCCAATCTGCCTACCCTTCCTCACATGCAACCCCCATGATCGATCTCACTCCTTGACTTTAGCATTATGTCTTTAACTACTCTGTCCTGCCATAACTTTTGACAACTAGGTCTGTAACTATTATGATGCTTAGCTAAAACCATGGACAATTTGTAGTCTATCATGGTTACTACTGATTGTACTTTTCCTGCCCTACCCCTTGCAGGTGGGTTGGCCCCTTGAGTCATGGATCTGCCCAAGGTTTCTTTCTAGACTGTCTACCACAAGGGAGGTTCTTGCTTCTTGCTTTTTTGCCCCTGTTGCTCTTGGTGCTCCTTGCTGTAAAGCACCATGAGACAATACTACTGTAAAAGACGCTGCATAAATAAAATTGAATTTGAATTGAATTGTTCTTGGTGACTCTGGTCTCATTCTCTAACACTGGGTTGTCTTCTCTCTTTCTCCCTTTCCTCAATCTGACTCTCTATTGTTCTGTATTATTTGCTTGTTGTACACATTTTCCACATTTCTCTCCTTGTTTTCTTTCTCTACCTCTCACACCCACTCTGTCACTACATCATTTCACTTCACCATTCTACCTTTTTGCGGTCTAACTCTTCACGTCACCCTTCTCTTGTCCTTGCTCACACAAACTACTGCTCCTCCTAGAGAATCATTTTCATTCTGCACACTTACTCTCTCCCTCTCTCTCTCTCTCTTTCCTTACTGTGTTTCTGTCCATTTCCTTCTCTTTCACTCCACTAGAAAACATGCATTCTTTTGGTGTACTCACTCTCTTTCCTTCCTCTCCAACTTTTTCCTGCTTTTGCTTACTCTCTCTCTCTCTGTCTATGTTTCTCTCTCTCTCTCTTTCGCGCTCTCTCTCTGTCTCTAATCACCCTTAATTAGTCTGTCAGGCAAGCAGGATCTGAATGGGCAGCCTTATTGTTCTACATCATAATGAAGTCCTTGTGAAAGCAAAGCACAGGACTAGACAGTCAATCTCTCTCTTTTTTTCTGTGTACATGTCGGTGTGTGGGTGTGTGTGTGTGTGTTCGCGTGTGTGTTTTACAGTACACTCCCAGATCCAGGAAAACCTAGCTCCATTTCCACTTCAAAACAAAAGCTTAGGTGGACCCAAAAAAGCAAAGTAAAGGGGAAAAACCCTCACACAAAGACACAGGGATTTTATAAGGTCATTGAATGAACTGCTACAGCTCATTTTGAAGTGCAGTTACAGTGCCTGACATGGAAAACAGAGAAGTGCAAACAAACTGACAGCAATCCAAAGCCACTAATCTCACCCAAGCCCATCTCCCACTAGTGTGATATTCACTAAAATAACTGTGAGAGAGAGAGAGAGGGGGCTAGCAAGGAAAGGCTACTAGTAGAAGAGTTTAGGTAAGGTGGAGTGTGTGTGTGTAAGTATAAGTGTAAGTGGGGGGGGGGGGGTGTTTAATTTGGCACAGGGCTCTGCAATCTGATCCAAGATGGGATGGGTTTAAACAATAACACAAACCTTGCAGGGTCACTTCAGGACACATTCACACACCGCACACATCCACATACACACATATACACACAACCCTCCCCCTCTCCCCAACATACACCCCACACATACACATACACACACACAACCCTCCACCTCCCTCCCTAACACACACACACACACAATATGCCTGCCACTGACTCTGGTAGTGCTCTCTCTCTCTTTCTCTGTCTCTTTCTCTCTCTCTCTCTCTGAATACAGAGAGACCTCAGTTGACCCATTTTCTTCCTCAAGAGTGGTGAGAGAAAGTCAGTATGTTAAATTAACCATTTAAATATTTAAAGGGAAATATTCTCCTACTACTGTCTCAAACTGTCTCAATGCTTTCTTTTTCTTCTTCTTCTTCTTCCTCTCCTTCTTTTCTTCTCTCTCTCTTTCTTTCTGCCTCTTCCTCCCTCTGACTCCTTCTCCCTTCTTTTCTGTCCCTACATGTACACGTATCAGTCCCTGACACCGCTCTCTATGTGCATGTGTCAAAGCAAATGGCTCAACTCAGCTCAGTTGCATTTCAGGAAAGCTTTAGTTGGCATGACCATGACATGCTCCTGTGTAGGTGACCCACTTAAACACACACACACTCACACACACACACACACACACACACACACACCAAAGTTAATCAGTTTCTTACTTTGATACTGTCAGACTTATTCTCTCTAAGTCAGTCAGCGCTGCTCTATGGCCACGCTGCTGTTTCTGATTGTAGGCTGTTTCCTCTTCTCCATTCTCAGTTTCTGTTTCTCACAGTGAAGCCTAAAGCACTTACCATTTCTCACCACTCCCCACTCCACCCACCTTCTCTGTCTATCTCCATCCTAATAAAACCCTAAATGCAAAAAAGAAAGCAGAGTGGTGTTTGAAGGACTGTTTTGTCACACACACACACACACACACACACACACACACACACACACATATTCAATCGAGACAAGCATTGGGTTGATACACAGACCTGTAGCCTCCAGCCTTTCCCACCACTCTGTCTAGAGCCGAAACCCCCCAGGAGAGACTTCCATATGACTACTGTTTAAAATGAACACACACACACACACAAACGCATACACAGATACACACACACACATTTCCACCACCACACTATAGGGAGCTGTTGTTGACAGGAGGTGGGGGTTTAAAACCAGCCTGGTACAGCAGGCCAATTACAGTAATAAGCATCTAATGCGTGCAGTCATTAAGAGTGGGGCCTGTAAATGACAGACAGCCTGCCACCACAGAGAGTGAGTCAGAGCAGTGAAAAGACCAGCGACGCCTCCTCTGTCTCCTCTAGCAGCATTCTCTCTCTCTCTCTCTCTCTCTCTCACACACACACACACACACACACACACACACACACTTTCTATTCACTCTTTCTGTCTGCATCATTTCTCTCTCTTTCTCTTTCTCTGCCTCTCTTTTTCTCTCCCTTCCACTTTCTCTCTCTCTCCTTAGTTGTCTTTGTTTTGGTTGTTTGAGTTCTAGTCTTTTTCCATGTTGCAAGGTCTTTCCTTTTCTTTTTCCCCTTTATTTATCTATTTGTGGGTTTTACAATAAATAAGAATACCAGCGTGCTGGTATTCACACCTCCACCCTAAATAGTGCACACACACGCACACATAAATACACACACACACACACACTTGATGTGTGAGGACACCAGCTCTGCAAACAGCTGAACTTGTTCTTTTCTTTTTTACTGATAGTGTACAGACAGACACATGATAAATAAAATCCCCCCCCACCCGACACACACACATTCACTTACTGCACGCATTTCAGTGACACATACACACACGCACACTCACACACACACTGAAACTTCTTGTGTAGGAAGTCCACAGTTGTCTGTCTGGATGTTACTTTATGCTGCGCTGTACTTTCCCACACTCTGCCATCCAGACATATAGGCCAGACACTGTACGACTGAACACACATAAACACATCTACATACACACACAAACACATCTACATACACACACAAACACATGCACACATAGCAAGCTGTCAAACTCGCTCCCTGTTAACAAATTCTCACGCAAAGTGTACCAATTAAATATGAGCAGAAGCACAGCAACACTTCACACACACATATACACACACTCACACACACACACACAGCAGATGCAAAGATCTCTCTCTCTCTGTCTCACACACACACACCACTAATACAAAAACACAAATATGCATAGATACCCAAAGAAACAGGCATGCTAAACATTACACTCACATAAATGCACACCACCTTCCAACATTAGCCTATTGCCCCTTTAACTATCACCCCTCCACCACTACTACGACCACACAGCCTCTGGCCCTTATTCACAATGTACTGTGCATGTAAACATTATCAACACATTGTTCCTGCTTGTTATTTCACTGAAACAACTTTATTGTAAGCAACAATAGGCTACATTTGCCTCAGATTATTCTCCTTAGACAGTATAAGAGCTTTACACTAATGCACGATGTACTGATACATTTACATTTCATTTTTATGGACGGCATGTAGAAGGCATCTGATAAAACTGTGTATAATAGGTATTCAATGCATTGCGCCAAATAGGCTCTATCTAAATGAACCGTCAGAATAGGATAAATATACAAGAATCCAATGATAGCATTATGACCCCAAACAGAGAGTTTAATGAAAGGTTCATGGACTATAGCCTAAAAACTTTGCAAATATGACAGTTTTGCAGGATTGCACAGTCAAATATTATTTTCCTTGACATGATTATGAATTAGAGTTTATGTGTAGACTACATTTATTTTGTCTTAATGTCAGTACCAGGTGATTTGACTGATCTTTTGCTGATCTTGCATCTTTACCTGACCATGTGCCACAATTTCACCCAATATGCAATACCTACTTGTAACAACAAATGAAGGCAAGTGGAAAAAATATAGGTTTTCAGAAAATGTGTAGTTTATGCTGTTTAACTGGCTAACTGAAGTGTATATGTCGCCCAACTCAGGCACACCCCCAGAGCTAGAAATCCCATCACACATCACAACACAGTAGACACTGGTAAAATGTTACAATACTTTATTATATCAACTCATATGCTTGCCACCTTATGGACCTAGGAAAAGGGAGATAGCAGGCCAACAGCAATTGCATAGTACAGCTAAAATGCTGTGAAATAAGTACACTCATAATACACAACAGTCCCCACACATGTAATGAGTCAAGCACAACAGACACAATGACACTCCACACTCTGGTTTACACACGTTCAATAGAAAAAAGGCTGTTGACAATTCTGTTTGCCTACCCCCGCCCCAGACAAACGGCCATAAGAATAGGCACCCCAGCGCGCTGATGTTACTCCAAGGTGTCACTGAACACCAGCACTGTTTGACCACGGCTGCTGAATCTGCCAACAATCGTGGCGAAGCAGCAGCCTATGGTGAAGAGGAGTGCGATAAACAGCTGGCTGGATCCGTCATCAGTACCACAGCGATCCAAACCCAGAGTCCCCTCATCAGAGCCTGGTGAGCCCTCTTGTACCCACACTCATTATGGGCTTTGCCAATCTGCAGCCCCGCTCTACAATGACAATGAGTGCCCACACCTACACCTTATTATTACCCAGGCTGGCAGTCGGGTGCCCAGGCCAAGGACACTGTCAAGACTAAAATGAAACCTACAAAGTCCGAACATTGCACAGTATAATAGCCCCCACATTGTCCCGTGTATCAGTCCAGATCCCAAAATAAAAATAAAAATTATATGGGGTGGTCCGGCTTTTGACACACCCATACAGGACACACAGCTTCTGCATCAGCTCAGATTCAAACCCCCCCCCCCGCGGTCAGAGAGGGTCTGCTTTAGGCAGCCAAAAGTCTGTATGAAGGAACCCCACAAGACCTTCACTGTCATCTGGGCGGTCTGGTCACGGGTGGGAACAGCTACCACATAGCGAGAAAACAGACCTGTAACCACCAGGATGTAAGGGTAAGTGTCTGCTGGCCTCCCTAGGGAGAGGTAATCCAGCCCCACTACTTTGAAATGGTAAAGCACCAGGAGCCAGGCACACCCCCAGATGTAGAAATCCCAATATACACCACAACACGGAGACAGTAGACACTGGTAAAATGTTAAAATACTTTATTATAGCAACTCATATGCTTGCCACCTTATGGAAAAGGGAGATAGCAACAATTGCATAGTACAGCTAAATGCTGTGAAATAAATACACACAGAATACACAACAATCCCCACACAGGTAATGAGCCTAGCATAACAGACCCTCCCCTCCACCACAACATATATACTCTTGGTTCTTTCACAAATCTTCAGTACCCAACTTCCTCCATCCCATGGGCTATGCATAGTTTTGTAATTTATTTTAGTGGAATCACTGTAAATGAATGGTGAACAGCTATTCAGGGGGCTAACAGGTAGTGCATCTCAAAATTTTCAAAATTTACTTTCAAATTCACATTCAGTACGGCCAGAGAGTTAAAAAAAGTTGCTTTCATTGAGAGGGGTGCACTATGACCCTATCTGGCCTGCAGCCTATATGTTTTAATCAATAACAATGTTATGAGTGATGTTAGGATGGAAGGATTACAAATGAATATGATGCGAACGGCCCAGCTGAGGTCCACTAGACGACTGCTGCAAGTCTTGTGCAAACTCTGCCCCTAAAAACATTGCATGACAATGAATTCCATATAACTTTAACATCACACGCAAAACACTCATGTGAAGGTGCAAAACTACCTTTAGTAATTCTATGTTTGTAACAAAAATCCTTCCATATTTTGACACAAATCCACATGCACATAGTATTGCATTTGCACTCAAAAGGTAGGTGAAGTAGTGTCTCCTCTCTGAGAGAGATGACAAAAGACACAGTCACACATGTGCGCACACACACACACACTCACGCACACACACACACACACACACACACACACACACACACACACACACACACACACACACATACACGCACACACATGCACACGCACACACACACACACACATACACACACACACACACACATTCATTCATTCACGCTGAAGCAACACATACAAACACAAACACATCATACAGGTTTCATTAGAGGACCATGGAAGCTACAGATCAAAAACACTGGGAGAGAGGAGGAGGAAGGTAGAGAGAGAGTGAGAGAAGGAAAAAAAGAGGAAGGGAAGAGAAAGAGAAAAGAGGAGGAGACAGAGGTTTAGAGAAAAGGAGACAGAGAGAGAAAATTAAGTGCAGATAGTAAGAAAGGTAGAGAGAGTGGTGGAAAGGGAAAGAAACAGAGGAAGAGGGAGTGTGAAAAAGGAAGAGACAGAGGTGGGAACGGCATGGGAGTGCTTTGATATGGTTGTGTCAGGTCCCTTATCTGTGTGCTGTGCACCCAGCGCATCCCTCTGGCTAGCTCACAGCTTGCAACATGAAAGCAAGCCACTTCAGAGAGGGGAGGGTCCTTTCAACTTCACAAGGTTCTGGCACATACACACACTCAGACGTGTATACACACACATTCTCATACCCTCCTTCACAAACAGTGTCACGGTGACTAATACATATACCATATATACCATATCAAGAATATAGCCTCTACACATGCACGCGCACACACACACGCTCACAGACATACAGATGTACATTGGCATACTCGCACAGATAAATACACCCACACAGATTCATTTGACTCATCTTTTCATTATCAGTCCATCAACACACGCACACACACGCACAACCATATCTTTGCACACTCACACGACCACAAGAGTAGTCATCTTTGTACCATGAGAGCCAACCTCCCTCTTTTGCCAGATGGTGAGACATGCTAATATTTTGGATCAGCTCCAGCTATCTGCCATAAGTGTTTACACCAAGCAACCTCAAGCCCAAATCCCCAGAGTATCCTCCCATGAATATTACTACAGTGACCTCAGAGTTTGATCACAGGCTCCTCTCATACTGGGGAGACATGAGGGATGTGTTGATGGAACAAACAAACATGCACACAGAAAAGACACACAGTGGTTATTGTAAACACACTTGTTTTTTTCCAAGAATGATGGCTGAACAACATCTGCCTGAGCTTCCAGTGGCCCCCTGCAGCTGGGCTAGCCTGCAGGGGCTTCAAAGCGAGCTGGGCCACCCCCTCTGTAGGGGCACATGACCCCTGACAGAGCAACACCCCCACCCCCCCACCCCCAACGCACACACACACACACACACTCCCAATGCTGCAAACCTTCAGACAGGGCTCATCAAAGACCCCTGCTGCGAGATGACCCAGGAATAGCACTACTGACCACTAGAGAGGCAGAGGGACAAGGAGAGAGAGAGAAAAAGAACAAGAGGAACAAGGGAGAGAGAGAGAGAGGGAGGAAGGGAAATGGAACAAGACAGTGTAAGAAAGGGATTTAGAGAGAGGGGGAAAGAAAAAAAGAAAATGGCAGAAGAGTAAAAAGACAGAAGGAGAGCGAGATTAAAGGAGAAAGAAGACAGAGAAGTGAGTTGAATAAGGATGAAAGAGGCTAAATAGAGTTGAATGAACATAAAAGGGGATACATGGCCCAGGGGTATTGAGTCATCCCATGGTCTGTGAGAAAATGATGGAGGGAGAGAGAGAGAAAGAGAAAGAGGATGAAAGGGTGCAGAAAGAGGGGAAGAGATAAGGGATCAAGAATAGTACTGAATCATGGACTGGAAAGAGTGTGAGAAGTCAGAGAGGGTGAGAGCGAGGGAAAGATAGAAAAAAGAAAGATAGAGGGGTTGTGAGAAAGAAACACACACTGAAAGAGCAAGAAGAAGAGAGGGAGTATTTTAAGGGGAGGAGAAGAAGGAGATGAAAAATGGGAGGAATAATTTATTTCTCCCTCACTCCCTTCACACCTGGGCTTCTCTCTTTCCCCACTCCCTCTATCTGCATCCCTGCTCTTCTGTCACTGTGTTCACACTCCTCTCTCTGTCTGTCTGCACTGCCATCCCTCCTGCTTCATCCCCCCATCCCTCTCCTCCCTTCTCTTTCTCTCTCTCTCCTGTCCTTGTCTTCTCTCCTGCGCTCATCTGGAGTGCATTATGAGAGTGTGTGTCACATACGGAGCCCACAGCTGACTGCAGCATGGACACCATATAGAAAGCGGAGTGCACTCTTTCTCTGCACCAAATTTCCTTTTCTCTTGCTCTTTCAGAGAGAAATTGTCTCTCTCACTGACTCTCTCTCTCTCACACACACACGCACGCAAGGTCCCCTAAATATTAATACTACCTTAATATTATTCCTTGCTGCCATTGAGTCTTGTGTCTTGTGCATGTGTCTGGTAAAAAGACAAGAAGTTCTCCAGTGTTTAGACTATCATTGGATTTGGATGAGCAGCTAACATTCACTTCACATTAGCTACCTAATGGTGAGCATTAGGCAAAGATTATTATACAAACACAATCAAACATAATGCTGCCATTTCAAGACTAGTGGCTCTGGTGATGGCTCACTGACTTGAGTGGGCTATGTGCCAAAGACAACTTCTCCAAATCCATTGCCTGTTATGCCCTACTCTTTCCCCTGTTGCTCAAAGCAAAGCAAGGGCAAAGACATGTTCACACATCACACATGTACAATGTGCTCTCTCTCTCTCTCTCTCACTCTCTCTCTCACAATCAACCACCAACTGGTACAAAATTGATCATTCACAGACACAACAGAGAAACTCCCCTCCCCATTCTCTGACACGTACAGACTTCTCCATAATTAGACAGTTACTACAATCTGAAAGCCTTCTTTCAGCCAAATCAAACAGACATTGGAGCTGGTGTCAGCTGGCTGGAGTGAAAAAAGTAATCACACAATAAAGACACAAAAGAGATCAGGTTTGGAAAGTATGAGGGAGAAAGGAAGAGGAAGAGAGAATGCTTGAGGGAGAGAGAGAGAGAGACAGAGGAGGGGGGGGCACAGAGTGTGAGCTGGGGAGGATCTCTGAATATTAGTTCCAGCTGTTTGTAGATACATGCTGGGTTCATTTTGTGTGTATGTGTGTGTGTGTGTGTTTATGTGTATGTTGTGTGAGTGTGTGTATGTGTGTGTTTTCTGTCCCTCCAGGCTGCTGTGTGTGTGTGTGTGTGTGTGTGTGTGTGTGTGTGTGGTGGTTGGTGGTGGTGTGTGTTTGGGGGGGTGTTAGTGGAGATGGAGAAGAGGGGAGAGGAGCTGACCTGTCAGTCAGTGTGATATATTAATCCTCCAACGCACCCAGCTGTTGGCCGACCCTGAGCCCAGAGACAGACAGACCACTGGCCCACATGTGGCCCGGAACTGACCCTGGTGCAGTACCCCATTGAACCAGTAACCCCCCCCCCACTCATTGCACAAATTGCTTATCCTCTCCAGTGAAGCAGGGGTAAGGGAGAGGAGAGTAGCACCCCCACCCCTCAGGGGTAATATGGCCAGCAAGGCTCAGCTTTCACCACCAGAGTGACAGCTCCTATCCTCAGGTGCTGCAGGCAGTGTGGTGCTGTAGAGGCAAGGGGGTCGAACTGTGAGGTTACTCCACACGGGTGCACAAACGCACATACACACACACACACGCACGCACACAAACACACACACACACACACGCACACACACACTCACACTCTGTCCGTGGGTTTGCTTTTTGAAAATGCACATACATACATTTGTGCTCATCAGAATCTCTATAATGGCAACACAGTGGATATAAAAGGAGTGTTGGCTTAAGTTGTTTACCATTATCATACAGCTCCTTAGAGGTCTGCAGAAAGTTTCACTGCCTTTGCTTCTGATCCATGTCTTTCATATCACTCCCACACATAATTTGTTTGACAATGGAGCCTCATTAACAGCAAAAGCAGAGATGGTTGATGACCGTGCCCTAAAGAACCATTGTTTCATATTCATTTTGTGTGGTGAGCTATTTGTTTCTCAGCCACGAAAGAGGCCATGAAATAGTAACATTTTCAAGAGGCATATTGTGTTTCCACAGTTTAGCAAGTAGCCAGTAACTTGAATAATGTATTAGTCTTATTCACATATAAATTGCGCATTTGCGGCTGTGTATTCACACTAGAAAAGGTGTCCTGCGCAAACTGCCTGTCCAAGCTCTCCTTTAAAGTCTATGGAGACCCAGCTATACCGGGCAGTATAGCCGGTACTGCAGACAATGCATTAGCCCATAATACAAGATTATATTACCTAGGCCTACTAAACACACACACTGTCATAAAATATGCACATGCTAACACCTAGCTCCCTGCACGTTCACACATAAGTACCACTTTAAGTGGAGTGTTTTAGTTCTCGCTCCCTCTCTCTGTCACTGACACACACACACACACACACACACACACACACACACACACACAGGCTGATGCCACTTATCTCTGCACCCAGACTCCTCTGGTAGATTAGCAGACGGCATGGCCTTGGCCGGCACAGCCCAACGCAATGCAATGCCACGCAGCGCACTGGCAGCCTGGGGGAGTGAGGGCTTAAGGATGTAATTAAGGCTGTAATGACTCATGCTGGGGAGAGGACGCCCCCCCTGCCCCTCGGTGAGTTCATGCTACCCCTGAGGCTAGGAACGGGGACAACACAGCTACCCTGCCACCCCCACCCCCACCACTAGCCCTACCCCAACCAGCCACCATCTCCACCTACTCTCCACCCTCTGATCCAATCCCATTGCAGCATCCACACACCAGTATCTACATAATGCATTGCTGAGCATCAAGTCTAGTATTCATAGAAAGAGACAGGCGATTAGATGATGAACCTGTGCGCCATTTAGTGGTTGCTGTGGTTCAACAAACATTCCCCAGACCTCAGTTCTCTGTGCCAACACACTCTCATCATCATCTGCCATCTTCTGAACTGGGATGACAGCAACCCTTATGCATGAAAAACAAAGCAACAGAGTAGCAACACTATCCAACAGGTTTTACTCTGGGGGTTTTGGAGTCAGCTGACCACTGTGTAACCTTCTAGCACAGCTACTGTCAGTACGCAGAAACTCCCTCTTTAACAGCACCTTGGTCTGTTTATGTAATCATACAACGCATTTACCCAAAAAGGCAAATCCAGCTGTCACACTTGTAAATTGGCTGGTGTTTATAGCTGAGGATGAAGTGAGAGAACAGCTGAGATTTCCACTTTCTCATGAAGACAAATTCATAC